>CM070773.1:137041425-138293925 GCA_036346955.1 Dipus sagitta
GAGGCAGATAGAGAGAGAATGGGCATGCCCCAGAGCCTCCAACCACTGAAATGAACTCCAGACACATGTGACACCTTGTGCATCTGACTTACAAGGGCAATGGGGAATTGAACCTCGGTCCTTACGCTTCACAGGCAAGCACCTTGACCACTAAACCACTTCTCCTGTCATGAAGCTTTTCTTTTTGATTGTTGTGACCACTAGAGAGACTCAAAACACACCAAAGCACTAAGAAGAAATGACAGTGGTATGTGAGCACTGAGACATCTCTATCACATCCTCTAAGGCTCAAGGACCATTGCATTAAGAGATGGCAGAAAGAATGCAAGAGCCAAAAAAAGAGCAGTGCTTTGCAATAATCTTCCAGACACAAAGGAGTCGTGATATTCATGACTTAAGAGCAGCTGACACTACCTACACATGACCTGAATAATAAGGGGAGGGGGGAATGGCATCCTTACTGGGTGTGGTAGCACACGCCTGTAATCCCAGCACTTAGGAGGCAGAGGTAGGAGAACTGCCATGAGTTTGAGGCCACCCTGAGACTACATAGTAAAGTCCAGGTCAGCCTGGGCTATAGCAAGACTCTACCTCAAAAAAAAGGAGGGCGGGGAGAATCAGTGAAAGGGAGATTCAAAAGGGAGAAAAGGGAGTGGTGGGAGAGGACAGTATAATCATGTTATATTGTCTGTGTGTAAGAAAGTTGTCCATAAAAAGGTTTTCTTTTTCAAAAATACTTTATTTACTTATTTGAGAGAGAGAAAGAATGGACACACCAGGGCCTCCAGCCACTGCAAATGAACTCCAGATGCATGCACCACCTTGTGCATCTGGCTTACATGGGTACTGAGGAATCAAACCTGGTCCTTAGGCTTCACAGACAAGTGCCTTAACCACTAAGCCATCTCTCCAGCCCAATATAAAAAGGTTCCTCTCTCTCAAATAAATAAAAAAATATTTTTTACAAAACCCAGCTGCTTGCAATATGCATTTTCCCCCCTGAGCCACTTGTTTAAGGGGCTGCAAACCCTGCTGAGGATTGCCTTCTGTATTAAGTCCTCCCAACACCACTCATTATGATTTCTATTTACAACAGAAAAAAAATCTCACCACGTATTTATTATGACTGACTGGCTCTCTTCTTGTAAATCTGTAAGAAAATCTCCCCTAAACCATCTCTACTTTGTTTTTTAAGTTGTTTTGTTTTGTTTCTGAGGTAAAGTCTCACTCTAGCTCAGGCTGACCTGGTTCGCAACCTGCAGTCCCAGAATGGCCTCAAACTTAGAGCAGTCCTCCTACTGAAAAACCCCGGCTAGACCGCTGCTACATTAATAAATACATCTAACCTGCTTCTTTGGCTTCTGTACAATCGCTTGCTTAACAGTGACTTTCTGCAACCAGCTGCCCGGGCTCAGGTAAGGAAATAGTTAACTGAAGTACCGGCCGTTGCCTTAGTAACCTGTGCATAACTAATCTCTGAGAAGCCTCCGCTCTCTGGGAAGCACAATGCCTAACTGCAGGGGCCCTAACTCCCTGCCCAAGGTCAAGATAAAACGGCACGGACCAGGCGACTGCCTGATGATGTCTGAAAAGTCCCTGAACTGAAACATGTTTGAGATATTTCTGCATGTTTGCCTTTAAAACCCCTACCTCCCGGCTGCTGGGGGCTCTTCACCCCTCCTGCGTGAGGACTCCGTGTCGAGCCCCGGTGCACCGGTACCCCCAATAAAGCCTCTTGCTGTTTGCATCTCGTGGTCTCGGACTGGTCTCTGGGTTTTTAGGGTCTCTTCCTGGGGAAAGACTCCCCCTCAAGGGGGTGTTCTTTCACTTGGGGGCTCGTCTGGGATTTGAGACCCCCACCCAGGGACCACCGACCAACCACAGGGAGGTAAGCTGGCCAGTGTTATTTGTTTCTAGGTCTTGTCTGTGTCTCAACTTGTTATATGTTCACTCAGTAAGATTCGATCGGATCTATCCGTATCTGGCGGGTGGAAAAAGGAACTGACGAGTTCGGACTTATCCCCCGCAGCCCTGGAAGACGTTCCAAGGGTGTCTGGAGCCCGATTTTTCGGAGCTCAGCCCGTATCGGAGGGATACGTGGTTCTGCTGGAAGACGAGGGACCTGGACCCTCTCCGTCTCCATCTGAGTTTTTGCTCTCGGTTTTACGCCGAAGCCGCGCTGCGCGTCTGTCTGCTGTATTGTTAATTGTCGGTCTCTTCTGAGTATTTCTAACCCTTTATCTCTTGTCTCTCGACACTATGGGACAAACTTTAACTACCCCTCTTAGTTTGACTCTAGATCACTGGTCTGAAGTCCAGCGTCGGGCAGGCAATCAGTCGGTTGTAGTGAAAAAGAAAAAATGGACAACTTTCTGCTCAGCAGAATGGCCCACATTTAATGTGGGATGGCCTCGAGATGGCACTTTCGATCTTCACATTATTTCCCAGGTCAAAGCTAAAGTGTTCGATACCGGACCCCATGGAGACCCAGAGCAGGTGGCTTATATTGTGACCTGGGAAGACCTGGCCTACGACCCCCCTCCTTGGGTCAAACCCTTTGTCATTTCGGGCAAACCTAAACTTCCTTTCACCCCTTCAGCTCCCGAAGCGCCTCCTCCGTCGGGAGGCAACTTCTGCACTTCTCCCTCCCCCTCCTCTTCTCCCGCTCCTTCTTCCTCTTCCCTATATCCTACCCTCCTCAAGAAGGACCCGCCAAAGTCTCTTCCCCCCCCCCCGTCCTCCCTCCCGACCCTGATTCACCCCTCACTGATCTTCTTTCAGAAGAACCCCCTCCATATGCAGGACTCAGGGGAGAACCAGAGGCTACAGCCGCCGCAGCGACTACCCCTCTACAAGAGCCTCCGGCCCCCTCGCCCATGGCCGCCCGGCTGAGAAGCAAACGCGAGCCGCCACCTGACCCTACTTCTCAGGCTTTCCCTCTCAGGGAGGGCCCGACTGGCCGACCACAATATTGGCCGTTTTCAGCTTCTGACCTTTATAATTGGAAACAACATAACCCCCCCCTTCTCTAAAGATCCAGTAGCACTGACTAACTTGATTGAATCTATTTTAGTCACTCACCAGCCCACCTGGGACGATTGCCAACAGCTCTTGCAGGCTCTTCTGACTTCAGAAGAGAAACAAAGAGTCTTTCTAGAAGCACAAAAGAATGTTCCGGGTGACAACGGGCGCCCAACCCTGTTACCAAACGAGATTGATGAAGCTTTCCCCCTGACTCGCCCTGATTGGGATTTCGCAACGGACGCAGGTAGGGGACACCTACGTCTTTATCGCCAGTTGCTCATAGTGGGTCTCCGAGGGGCAGCACGCCGACCCACCAATTTGGCACAGGTTAAACAGGTGATACAAAGAAGTGATGAGACTCCATCAGCATTTTTAGAAAGACTCAAGGAAGCATATAGGATGTATACTCCCTATGACCCTGACGACCCCGGTCAGGCGACTGGCATGGCTATGTCCTTCATCTGGCAGTCTAGTCCAGACATTAAAAGTAAATTACAAAGGTTGGAGGGTCTACAGGGATATACATTGCCGGACCTATTAAAGGAGGCAGAAAGAATTTATAATAAGAGGGAGACTCCTGAAGAAAAGGAAGAAAGGTTATGGAAGGCTCAGGAGGAAAGAGATAAAAAAAGAAATAAGAAATTAAGTAGGTTGCTGGCCACTGTAGTACAGGGACAAGATAGAAAGGGAGGCAGGCCGGGAAGCCAGAAGGAGGCCAAACTGGATAAAGATCAATGTGCCTACTGCAAAGAGCGAGGACATTGGGTCAGAGATTGCCCAAAGAAATCTAAGGGATCCCGAAAACCTAAGCCGCAGACTTCCCTCCTTGCTCTAGATGAAGACTAGGGAAGTCAGGGCCAGGAGCCCCCCCCCCCCTGAGCCCAGGGTAACCCTAAAAGTTGGGGGGCAACCAGTCACCTTCCTAGTAGACTCTGGGGCCCAGCACTCGGTCCTGACTCGGACATCAGGCCCACTCAGCCATCGATCTGCTTGGGTACAAGGAGCAACCGGTGGAAAAAGGTACCAATGGACCACGGAACGGAAGGTGCAACTGGCTACTGGTAAAGTAATTCATTCTTTCCTACATGTTCCAGATTGCCCCTATCCCTTGCTGGGGAGGGACCTCCTCACTAAATTAAAGGCCCAAATTCATTTCGATGAGAAAGGGGCTAGAATAACAGGCCCTGAGGGTGATCCCCTCCAAATCCTGACATTGCACTTAGAAGATGAATATAGACTCTATGAATCTCAAGAGCCACAGGAGACTGACATGTCCTCCTGGCTCAATGACTTTCCATTAACATGGGCTGAAACTGGGCGAATGGGACTAGCTCTGCAACAAGCTCCGCTTGTTATCCAACTAAAGGCTACAGCTACTCCTATTTCCATTAGACAGTACCCCATGTCCCATGAAGCATACCAGGGCATTCGCCCCCACATTAAGAGACTGCTGGACCAGGGTGTCCTTATACCCTGCCGGTCTCCATGGAACACCCCTTTGTTGCCAGTAAAGAAGCCAGGGACGGGAGACTATCGGCCGGTACAGGACCTAAGAGAAGTTAATAAACGGGTGGAAGACATCCACCCCACAGTTCCTAACCCTTACAACCTATTGAGCACCCTGCCACCGTCTCATGTCTGGTACACCGTACTAGACCTGAAGGATGCCTTCTTTTGCCTACGCCTACATCCTAAAAGCCAGTATCTTTTTGCCTTTGAATGGAAAGATCCAGAACTTGGACTTTCAGGCCAACTAACCTGGACTAGGCTTCCCCAGGGATTCAAAAATAGCCCGACTCTCTTTGATGAGGCCTTGCATAGAGATCTGGCGGACTTTCGGGTACAATACCCGGCTCTAATTTTGCTCCAATATGTTGATGACCTCCTCCTAGCGGCCACCTCAGAAAAGAAATGTCAGGAGGGTACCCGGGCCCTTTTACAGACATTGGGACAACTAGGCTATCGGGCCTCAGCAAAAAAAGCTCAAATATGCCGGAGAAAGGTCAACTATCTGGGCTATCAGTTGCAGGATGGACAGAGATGGCTAACCGAGGCACGCAAACAGACTATCACTCACATCCCTGCCCCTCGAACCCCTCGCCAATTGAGGGAATTCCTGGGGACCGCGGGCTTTTGCCGTCTCTGGATTCCCGGGTTTGCAGAAATGACAACACCTTTGTACCCCCTCACCAAGCAGGGAGTCTTATTTACATGGGGAGAAGAACAACAAAGAGCCTTCACAGACATCAAAAAGGCTTTGCTAACTTCCCCCGCCTTAGGCCTCCCTGACATCACTAAGCCCTTTGAACTGTTCGTAGATGAAAAACAGGGCTATGCCAAGGGGGTACTGACCCAAAGGCTGGGCCCTTGGAGGCGACCTGTGGCTTATCTGTCTAAGAAACTGGATCCGGTAGCAGCCGGTTGGCCACCTTGTCTGCGAATGGTGGCAGCCATTGCGGTCCTTGTTAAGGACGCAGGAAAACTGACTCTGGGTCAGCCTTTGATTATTCGAGCCCCCCATGCTGTGGAGGCCTTAATCAAGCAACCCCCAGACCGCTGGCTTTCCAATACCCGTATGACTCATTACCAAGCCCTGCTCCTGGACGCTGACCGGGTGCGATTCGGATCTGTGGTCACTCTCAACCCCGCCACCCTGCTTCCCTTGCCGGAAGCAACAGAACAACACGACTGTCTCCAGATTCTTGCGGAAGTACATGGAACCCGACCAGACCTGACGGACCAACCTCTTCGGGATGCAGACTACACCTGGTACACCGATGGTAGCAGCTTCCTGGCAAATGGGGAACGAAAGGCGAGAGCAGCAGTGACCACTGAAACTGAGGTAATCTGGGCTGCAGCCCTACCACCAGGCACCTCAGCCCAAAGAGCGGAACTCATAGCGCTGGCCCAGGCCCTCCAAATGGCAGAAGGTAAAAAACTAAATGTTTACACTGACAGCCGCTATGCTTTTGCTACTGCCCACATCCATGGGGAAATCTACCGGAGGCACGGCTTATTAACATCAGAGGGAAAGGAAATTAAAAATAAAGTTAAAATCCTGGCGCTACTTAAAGCCCTATTCTTGCCTCAAAAACTGAGCATCATGCATTGCCCTGGCCATCAGAAAGGAAACCACCCTGAGGCAAAAGGGAACCGCTTGGCAGATGACACTGCCAGAGAGGCTGCCCTAAAGCCGCTTGACACCTCTCAATCTTTCCCCTTGATGGACCCAAGGGAAGATAAATGGCATCGATGCTCATTGCAATATAGTAGGGAGGATACCGACCTCCTAAAGAAAATGGGGGCCACTTATGACCCAAATAAACACCATTGGGTCTTTGAAGGGAAGACTGTTATGCCAATACGAGATACCTATGAACTAATCAAGTATTTACATAAATTGACCCATTTGGGACCAAAAAAGATAAAAACCCTATTAGAACGCAGTGAAGCTGGTCCCTACCTCCTGAACAGAGACAAGGCCCTACAAAAGATAACTGATAAATGCGCAGCCTGCGCCCAAATAAATGCAGGAAGAACTAAGATTGGGACTGGGGTTCGGATGCGGGGACACCGGCCGGGGGTACATTGGGAAATAGATTTCACTGAGGTCAAACCTGGACTATATGGATACAAATATCTACTGGTGTTCGTGGATACTTTTTCAGGGTGGGTAGAAGCTTTCCCCACCAAACATGAAACTGCCAAAATAGTAACTAAAAAGCTTCTGGAAGAAATCTTCCCCAGGTACGGAATGCCCCAGGTCCTAGGCACAGATAACGGGCCCGCCTTCGTCTCCCAGGTAAGTCAGTTGGTGGCTAAGCTATTGGGGATCGATTGGAAATTACACTGTGCTTATAGACCCCAAAGTTCAGGACAGGTAGAACGCATGAATAGAACAATTAAGGAGACTTTATCCAAATTAACGCTTGCAACTGGCTCTAAGGACTGGGTGCTCCTCCTGCCGTTAGCTCTATATAGGGCCCGCAACACACCAGGCCCCCATGGACTCACTCCTTTTAAAATACTTTATGGGGCACCACCCCCATTTATAAATTTTTTTGACCCAGACATTGCTGATTTTGCTAACAGTCCCTCTCTGCAAGCTCATTTGCAGGCCCTGCAGATCGTGCAGAGAGAAGTCTGAAAACCCCTTGCAGCAGCTTATCGCGAACAACTGAACCAGCCGGTACTGCCACACCCCTTCCAGGTCGGGGATACTGTCTGGGTCCGCCGACACCAGACTAAGAACTTGGAACCTCGGTGAAAGGGTCCCTACACCGTCCTCCTGACCACCCCAACGGCGCTAAAAGTCGACGGAATTGCAGCTTGGATCCACGCATCCCACGTCAAAGCGGCTCATACGCCTGAAGGGACAAAACCAACCACCGGTCCAACATGGAAAATCCAACGCACCCAAAACCCCTTAAAGTTAAGACTTGTTCATGGAGATGGGAACTCCTAATCTTGGTGTGGTGGGCCCTGCTACCTATAGGCAGGGCAACTAAAAACCAGAGTCCCCACCAGGTACATGCCTTGACTTGGCAGATTCAATCCCAAACGGGTGAAATTGTTTGGGAAATCCAAGAAAATCACACATTCAATACCTGGTGGCCTACTCTAACACCTGACTTTTGCCAATTAGCTGCAGGCATGGATTCATGGGATATCGCTGATGCAGACCCCAGAAACTTAGAAAAAACAATGAGGTCCACCTCGGGGGGTATAACCATAGAAGGGTGTTCCTCCCCGACAAGACGATGTATATTGGCAGGAGCAGACTTTTTCCTATGCCCCAGAGATGACAGAAGCAGGGCCGAAACATATCGCTGTGGGGGATATGAAAAAACTTTTTGTGCGGCCTGGGGATGTGAGACGACAGGAGATGCCTACTGGAAGCCCCACTCTAGCTGGGATAAAATCAAGGTCACCAGAGGTTGGAATAAACCCCCCAAGAAATGGTGGCCAAACAATTATAAGGGGGAATGTAGAGAAGAATCCACTAAGGAAAACTGGGGAAACTTTCAATGTGTAAATGGTACCTGCTTACCCCTTCACATTGACTTTACAGACTCAGGAAAGAAAGCCACTGGCTGGCAAGAAGGGTATACCTGGGGACTCCAATGGTATCGGATAGGCAAGGGACTGACTTTTAAAATTAAGCTTAAGGTCCAGGCAACGACCCACTCTATAGGACCTAACAAGGTGGTGCCACAACAAAGGCCTCCCTCTCTGCCAGAACAAATTAAACCCGTTCCCCTCCCTACCCTAAAAACCCCTTCTAACACTGACGTACCCCCTCCCTCTCCTGGGACAGGAGACAGACTAATAGGCCTGATTCAAGGGGCATATCTGGCTCTCAATCTCACCAGCCCAGACAAAACCACAGACTGCTGGTTATGCCTAATTTCAAGACCCCCTTATTATAAAAGAGTAGCTGTCCTGGGTAATTACTCCAATCAGACTTCAGTTTCCCCTAGTTGCATCTCCAGTCCCCAACACGGATTAACCCTGTCAGAAGTTTCTGGAAAGGGGCTTTGCTTAGGGACAGTCCCTAAAACCCATCAGGCCCTATGTAACCTCACAATAAAAGTACCCACTGGTTCCTACTACTTGGCCGCCCCCAGCGGAACTTATTGGGCATGTAGTACTGGGTTAACCCCTTGTGTCTCAGCCTCAGTACTCTATGCAACATCAGATTATTGTGTACTCATAGAATTATGGCCCAAAATTACTTACCATGAACCTGATTATATCTATAGCCAATTTGAGGACAAATCTAGGTACAAAAGAAAACCCGTCACCTTGACCATGGCCATACTCTTGGGGGGTATTACTATGGGGGGAATAGCTGCCGGGATAGGGACAGGAACCTCAGCCCTCATAGAAACCAATCAGTTTCGGCAGCTGCAAATAGCTATGCATGCTGATATCAAGGCCCTAGAGGAATCAATCAGTGCCCTTGAAAAGTCACTCACCTCCCTCTCGGAGGTAGTCCTTCAAAATAGAAGAGGTTTAGATATGCTGTTTTTGAAGGAGGGGGGATTATGTGCAGCCCTAAAAAAAGAATGCTGCTTCTACGCCGATCATACTGGATTGGTAAGAGATAACATGGCAAAACTTAGGGAAAGACTCAAACAAAGACAAAAGTTATTTGAATCCCAACAGGGATGGTTCAAAGGGTGGTTTAATAAATCTCCCTGGTTTACAACTTTAATCTCCACCTTGATGGGACCTCTAATAATTTTCCTTTTAATACTCCTGTTCGGGCCATGCATTCTAAATCGGCTGGTCCAATTCATAAAAGACAGGCTGTCAGTCATCCAGACTTTTGTTCTGACACAGCAATATCAGAGACTGCAACAGCAAGAAACTAAAATCCCATAATCTGGTTTGAGTAAAAGATTTCACTCAATGCTAAAAGAAAATGGGGGAATGAAAAACCCCGGCTAGACCGCTGCTACACTAATAAATACATCTAACCTGCTTCTTTGGCTTCTGTACAATCGCTTGCTTAACAGTGACTTTCTGCAACCAGCTGCCCGGGCTCAGGTAAGGAAATAGTTAACTGAAGTACCGGCCGTTGCCTTAGTAACCTGTGCATAACTAATCTCTGAGAAGCCTCCGCTCTCTGGGAAGCACAATGCCTAACTGCAGGGGCCCTAACTCCCTGCCGAGGTTAAGATAACACGGCGAGGAGACATCCTGAGCTCCCTGCCCAAGGTCAAGATAAAACGGCACGGACCAGGCGACTGCCTGATGACGTCTGAAAAGTCCCTGAACTGAAACATGTTTGAGATATTTCTGCATGTTTGCCTTTAAAACCCCTACCTCCCGGCTGCTGGGGGCTCTTCACCCCTCCTGCGTGAGGACTCCGTGTCGAGCCCCGGTGCACCGGTACCCCCAATAAAGCCTCTTGCTGTTTGCATCTCGTGGTCTCGGACTGGTCTCTGGGGTTTTAGGGTCTCTTCCTGGGGAAAGACTCCCCCTCAAGGGGGTGTTCTTTCACTACCTCTGCCTCCTAAGTGCTGGGATTAAAGGCGTGCACCACCACACCTGGCCTCTCTACTTTTCCTAACCTATTTGATTTTCTAAAATTAAAAAAATAAAAATCTGAGTAGTTATATAGTGAAATTGTATACAATGTTCGTAATACACGGGAGGCACTGAGTTTAATCCCAGCACCATCAAGAAAAACAAAGCATTAAAACCAGAGGCAAGTTTTCTCCACATTTTCAACTAGTTCTTTTAATTCCCAATTGAGGCCGACCACACAGATGTTGCCCACACTTTAGGAGCGGCTGGCAGTTGGTCAGCGTAACTGCCACAGAGCAGCATGTGCTTATCACTCATACTCTAGCATCAGAGACATGCTCACAAGTGATTCTCACACAGGAGAGTTCTCACAACAGTAGACTTAGTTACAAACAAAAAAAAAAAAAAAAAAAAAAAAACAGTTTTTATTGCTTTACAAGCCAGCAACAAACACAACTAAATAATTATAAACATGACACTTTAAAACTCTCAACATGGACTAACAGACCAGAATGTGCTCCTCCACTTTAAGTGCAACTTTACAGCATTTGTTAAACTGAAATTCAAGAGTCACGTACAGCGGCATAACCTAAAGTCCCAGCTGCTTGGCAAGCTGAGCCTCGAAGTTTCTGACCAACCTAAACAACATAGAAACCTCATTTAAAAAAAAAAAAAAATTCACACCTTCTGGCAAGAATTAAGATGCTCTATAGCAAGGTCAACACTTAGAGAGGCAGGGTACAGTGCTGGGGACCCTCCTGCTCCTGTGGCTGAAAGCCTTGTATGCACAAACTGGGCAGCGTTCACACTGCCTGTTCAAGTCACCATCCTGGGCAGGAGGATCCCAAGTTCCAGGCCAGCCTGGGCTACTAGCAAGACCCTCTCTCAAAAAGCAAACAAACAAAAAAGAACCTAATACCTTTTTCTACTAGCTCTGCAAGAACTGCTGAGAAAGCACAGCCTCGTGCCTCACCATTACTTCTTTATGATGGGAAAATGTAGCCAGCCTTTTTTGTCTTTTTCCCCCATAGTACAGGGGACTGAACCTAGGACCTTGCACATGCTAGGCAAGCATTCTATCACTATGTCACACCCTTAGCGCGCTCTCTCTCTCTCTCTCTTTAAACTTCCTTTTGAGGCAAGGTTTCACTAAATTGCCCAGGATAATATTGAACTCATTCATTAGCCCAGGTTGGCCTTGAACCTGCCTCAGCCTTTTGAGTATCAAGAATTACAGGCCTGCACCTCAGGCTCCGCTTTGCAGTCAGCCTTTAAGTTGGCCTGATAAAAGCTTGTGAAGGCAGTAATAAAAACATCCCACGGTACAAGCAGGAAGCCCGAGTTGGTATGAAGCAAAGGGGTTACTCCTACTAAATACTTCATACTGTACTGGAAATGCCAGCAACTTTTCAGAGGTGCAAAACAACTGTAGGTTAGGTCACCTTTTTTTTCTTTTCTTTTCTTTTCTTTTCTTTTTTTTTTTTTTTTTTTTTTTTTTTTTTTTTTTTTTTTTTTCAGTGCTAGGAAGTGCTCTACCACTGAGCCACATTATCAGCCACAATTTTAATAATTTCAATTCAGCAGCAAGAGATACTGGTAAACATTCTTAGTACTATCTGAAAAAGGAGAGAATGGGGCACCAACAAAATTTACATGACCTGCCCCATACTATACATTAAAAACCTATTTATACAGCCATCAAAACCTGAAATTTCTTATTCTAAAAAACACTACCTTTACTTTCTTCCATACCAAGCACAGTATTGTTCTCTAAGAACACACTTATTGGGGTACTGTTAAAGTGTAAGGATGACTTCATACTTCCACACCAAAAAGGTCTAGCTGACTGCTAGGAAAACAGGCTCATAGTTTAGAACTATATCACATGAGGTGTTAGTTCAAGATGTATGTGTAGACTGTTTTTAGTTGCTGCAACTGCAGAATGTGAAGGCAACATCAGAAAGCAGGGAGTTGTCAAACACTACATTCCACTTCTCCATCTAGTACAACCAAATATGATATGACTAAATCCCTTACTATAAAAACTTTCCACAAGAATTATTGAGCTTGACTTTACACTTTAATCTTTTCTATTCTGATGGCAGTGAGAGAGAACCCGGAACTATCATTCCCTTGGCAAAAAAAATAAAAAATAAAAATAAAAAAATTTCATCTGACTTACTTACAAGGTTTGAAATAAAGAGGAAAATCTAAGTTTTCCTTGCTTGCCAGCCATCCTTTCTAAGCATCTATTTTTATATTGTATCCAGGCTACACCTGGAAATGGATAGCTAACTTGGACACAGGAAATATCAAGTGTCACTTCTGGAAGAATCACAAACAACAAATTTCTCAATCAGTACATCAACAGTTGGGAAAATAAGAAAGGACTTTACCAAGAGTCTGACACAAACACTTTTGACAGAACTGAAATACGACTTACAGAGCAAATACACTGAAACAACAAAGAAAATCCTGTCCATGAAAAAGCTACTTGTTTAACCCAAAAAGTGTCTCAATTCTGAAACTCACACCACACACAACTGGGTAAGAAAATAAAGCGCACTGTTTAGCAACTGGGCACCCTAACTATAGGAAGAGGCTCTCCATTCACTCTCCCTGCCAACCACAAAGGTCAGCAAGGCCAGGAGCGAGGAGAGCCTCCTACTTTTCAACACAAGCCGATGCAGTCTCCTTATTGAAGCCCCGGATGGAGAGATCATAGACCACCTCCTCTACTTTCTTCACATCATACTTCAAGCCATCATAGCGCTTCCTCAGGGAGTCGTTTTTCAGGTTGAGAAGGCGGAAACCTGAATCCAGCTCATTGATAAATGTGGAGATGTGGAGTGGTCGGGAGTAGTCTCCTGCGGTCACACTGTTGACAGACAGCCTTGACTGCAGAAGCAAACAGAAACAATGCATTAGAATTATTGTTTCTTTCTCGACACACCTTGCCCTGGACCACAGCCGGAACCTCTGATGCTTGCTGTTCAGAGTATGTGTAAAGCACAGAAAAAACAGAAGCTTTGCTGAAAAGAACCCTACCAGAAATGAGAAGTTCTGCTAAACACAAATTTTTTTTTGCATGTGTGTGTGTATGTAGATGTGTGGTAGTATGAATGTGGACACATATATATGTACGTGTAGAGGCCAGAGGTGAATTTCAGGTGCCTTCCTCTACTGGATCTCTACCTTTTTTATTTATTTATTTATTTTGGAAACAGGGCCTCACTCTATTCCAGGCTGACCTGGAATTCTCTATGTAATCTCAGAGTGGCCTTGAACTCATGGCTACTCATGGCTATCCTCTTACCTCTGCTTCCTGAATGCTGGGATTAAACGTGTGCACCACCACACCCAGCACAACCTTTTTTTTTTTTTTTTTTTTTTTTTGTGGCAGGGTCTCTCCCTGAATCTGGAA
Organism: Dipus sagitta; assembly: GCA_036346955.1. Classification (NCBI taxonomy): domain Eukaryota; kingdom Metazoa; phylum Chordata; class Mammalia; order Rodentia; family Dipodidae; genus Dipus; species Dipus sagitta. The sequence goes on from CM070773.1 coordinate 137,054,909, forward strand.
CTTACCAGTTCAGCTAGACTAACTGGCCAGTGAGCTCTGGGAATCCCCGTCCCTGCCTTCTGTGTCATCACACCTGGCATTTTACACGGCTATCTAAACTCAGGTACTCATGCTTGCACTTTACTCGCTGATCCTAAACACAGATTTGTTATTGTTGTTGTTATTTTTCAAGGTAAGGTCTCACTCCAGCCCAGGCTGACCTGGAATGCACTATGTAGTCTCAGGGTAGCCTCCAACTCATGGCAATTCTCCTACCTCTGCCTCCTGAGTGCTGGGATTAAAGGTGTGTGCCACCATGCCCAGCTAAACACAGTTTTAACAAAATTAACGACTTACTTCTAAATTTTTTCTAAAGCCTGAAACTAATTAAACTGGCCACTGTGCAGTAAAGTATGTTAAATTAGCAAATGTCAACATTACAGCACATCATGCAATAACAAGAAATGGCAGGGTAATCTCATCAGCTCTGACAGTTATTCAAACCATAGTCTAGAAATGAACATATTTCTAGAGCCCACTACTGAGTGTTAACCTGGTCTCCTGAACCAGAATGAGGGTGAGGCAGGCTAAGAAGCTAAGATTAAGAGAGTGTGGGGTTGTCGTTACAAACAAAGGACTTCAGTCCTCAACTCAAGCCTCCCTTCTCCATGAAGCTTGTCCTCCCCTTCAGGCTTCTCTTAACTTTGCTTGTTTGAAGACAGGGTCTCTCACTGGCCCAGGGCTCACTAAGCAGAGTGATCTTGACGACCTTGTAATTGAAAGATGACTTAAAAAAGAAAGTCTTTGGTAGTGGTTAAGGCATTTGCCTGCAAACCCAAAGGATCCCGGTTCGACTCTCCAGAACCCTCATAAGCCAGATGCACAAGGGGGCTCATGCATCTAGAGTTGGTCTGCAGTAGCTGGAGACCCTGGCATACCCATTCTCTCTCTCTCTCTCTCTCTCTCTCTCCCTCTCCCTCTCCCTCTCCCTCCCTCCCCCCCACCTTTCTCTCAAATAAATAAATAAAAGAAAGACTTTGGGCTGGAGAGACGGCTTAGAAGTTAAGGCACTTGCCTGCACAGACTAAGGACCCATGTTTGACTCTCCAGGTCCCATGTAAGCCAAATGCACAAGGCTGCACATTCGCATAGGTGGCACATGCGTCTGGAATTCAATTACAGGGGCTGGAGGCCCTGGCATGCCAATTCTCTCTCACACTATCATTCTCTCACATCAAAAGAAAAAAAGACTGGAGGGATGGCTTAGTGATTAAGGTGTTTGCCTGCAAAGCCAAAGGACCCAGGTTTGATTCCCCAGGACCCACGTTAGCCAGATGCACAAAGGGGCGCACACATGAAGCTCGTTTGCAGTGGCTGAAGGCCTTGGAGTGCCCATTCTCTCTCTCTAACTCTGTCTCTGTCAAATAAATAAATAAATAAAGCCAGTCTGTTGGGTTTGCCTCAAAAAATAAAATTAAATAAAAAGAAAGACTTCTGGGCTGGAGAGATGACTCAACGGTTAAGGCACTTGCCTGCAAAGCCTAAGGACCCAGCTTTGATTCCCCAGTACACATGTAAAGCTAGATGTACAAGGGGCACATATGTCTGGAGTTCTTTTGCAGTAGCTAGAGGGCCTGGTATGCCCATATTTTATATATATCTGCCTCTTGCCATGTCAAATAAATAAATAAAATATTTCCAAAAGAGAGAAAGCTTCCTGAGTTTTGCATTATAGGCCATTGCCAAGGCTCTTGGTTTCTCACCAGGAATAGATGGTAAGAACCTATTGCTGAAGACTCCACATACTTGGGCAGCAAGGTCACTGAGAAACCCTGCTGGAGCTGAGCTGAAAACCTCCTCCATGTAGACCAGCTGACAGAAAGCTCAAAAAAGCCACAATACATGCAGTTCAATGAGAGAGAGAGAAATCACCAGTGGAGATACTCAACAGAGGACACTGCAATGGCATGTCTCTTATGGGGGAAACCAACCACTTTCTACTTGGACTGGAGGCCTCCTTCATGGGAGGGAATACATCCCTGATACTAAAAACCTACAACAGGGGTAGTCATGAGCCCCAGGAGTGTAATGTCTGCTGGTGTCTGGCTAAATGCATATACTATGCTCACCTAACTGCCCAATAAGCACTTGTCTTAATGTTCATACCCATATATTAATGCTACTCTCACTTTTGGTTAGAGAAGCTACTCTTTTCAGACAGCATTGACCTTGGGATGGCTCAGAAGTCACCATGATACTGAAAAGAAGTGACAGAGGAGTGCTCAGCACTGAAATATCTCTACCACATCTTCCAAGGCTCAGGGTCCATTGCAGAAGAGGTGGCGGAAAGAATGTTAAGAGCCAAAGAAAGGGTAGGACTCCTAACAACGTGCTCCTCCAGACACAAAATGGCCTGGATATCCATGACCTCACGGTGCCTGACACTACCTACACAAGACCATCATAATAGGAAGAAAAGATCGTGACATCAAAATAAGAGAGAATGACTGAGAGGGGAAGGGGATATGATGGAGAGAGGAGTTTCAAAGGGACAAGTGGGGAGAGGGAGGGAATTACCACGGATTATTGTCTACAATTATGGAAACTGTCAATAAAAAAATTAAATTAAAAAAAGAAAAAGAAGCTAGGTGTGGTGGCTCATGCCTTTAATCCCAGCACTTGGGAGGCAGTGGTAGGAGGACTGCTGTGAGTTCAAGGCCACCCTGAGACTACATAGTGAATTCTAGGTCCACTTGGGCTAAAGTGAGACCCTACCTTGAAAAAAAAAAGAAAGAAAGAAAGAAAAAGAAAACTTTCTGAGGTTTGGTATCCATTTTAAAAACTAAGAACAAGAAAAAAGGTCAAAAAAAAACAAAAAAGTAAGCCAGGTGTAGTGGTGCACGCCTTTAATCCCAGCATTCAGGAGGCAGAGGTAGGAGTATTACCTTGAGTTCACAGCCATCCTGACACTACATAGTGAATTCCAGGTCAACCTGGACTAGAGCAAGACCATGCCTCAAAAAAAAAAAAGTATCTTGGGGATAGGGAGATGCTAAGTGGATAAAGTCCTTGCTGTGCAAGCATGATTACCCAAGTTCAGAACCCCAAACCCACATAAAAAGCCAGATACTGTGGCAGATGTAATCCCATTCATATCACCTATGGGCAAGAAGGTAGGTGAAGACAGAAAATCTGCCACAAACTCAGGGGCTATCTAGTCTGGCAAATGCAGCACTAAACAACCTGGGATCCTACCTCAAAGGAGATGGAAGGTTGAGGACCAACACAAAAACTGTTCTCTGACCTACAAGCATATATAAAAGATTGGGCTTAGTGGTTAAGGCACTTGCCTGCAAAGCCTAAGGACCCAGGTTCAATTCCCCAGAACCCACGTAAGCCAGATGCACATGCTGGTGCATGCATATGGAGTTTGTTTGCAGTGGCTTGGGGCATGCCCATATTCATTCATTCATTCTCATTCATTCATCCCCCCCCTCATAAATAAAAAATAAAATACTAAAAGAGTCTAATATTAAGCCAGGCATGGTGGCACATGCCTTTAATCCCAGTACCCAGGAGGCAGAGGTAGGAGAATCGCCATGAGTTCAAGGCCACCCTGAGACTACAGAGTGAATTACAGGTCAACTTGAGCTAGAGTGAGACCCTACCTCAAAAAAACAAAAAAAAAAAAAAAAAAAAAAAAAGTCAAATATTGTCAGGTGTGGTGGCACAAGCCTTTAATCCCATCACTCGGGAGGCAGAAGTACGAAGATCACCAAGAGTTCGAGCCCACCCTGAGAATACAGTGTGAATTCCAGGTCAGCTTCAGATAGAGTGAGACCTTACCTCAAAAAACAAACAAACAAAAAAGTAAAATATTGAAAAGTATGAAATTTAAAAAGAAAGAAAAGCAATTAATAGGGCTGGGGAGACAGCTCAGCAGTTAAAGGACCTTGATTGAAAAACCTACTAGCCCAGGTTCAATGCCCCAGTACCCATGTAAAGCCAAATGCACAAAGTGGCATATGCATCTAGAATTCGTTTGCAGTGGCAAGAGGCTCTGGCATGCTTTATCTTTCTCTCCTCTTCCCCTCCCCTCTCTTCTCCTTTTCCCTGTCCCTCTTTCTACTTTCAAATAAAAATCTTTGAAAAGAAAAATAAAATCAGCAACTAGGCCTGATCCCAGCACTCAGGAAGCCAGCCTGGGTCTACAGCATGAGGTCCAGGTCAGCCCAGAATAGTGAGAGTCTGCTTTGAAAACCCAGCAAATTACTGAGCTTCTTACCAATTCACTAGCAAGAATTAAAACTCCTGAGAGATAATCTTCTACATCCAGATGAAATCCTTTCTCCCGATCTGGTTCAACTAAAAAAGATATCCAAACAAAAGACAAAGTCACGATGAGAATGCAATTTAAGACAAATAATATAAATAAATATACATATGAATAGTTTGTTCAAAGTAAAGATCAAAGAAGAATCTTTTCTGGCTTAAGGCTTTTGCACACTTGGCAACTCTATAGACACTATACATATTTCAAAAGCACTTAAATAAAATTTAGTTTTCCTTCCAGCCTTTTCTAAAAAAAGGTCTATCACCAGAGGCAGTATCTTGTTGTGTCAAAAAAAAATAAAAATAAAAATAAAAAGCTTTGTTAGAAAATGCAGGCTGTGCTGCTATTGTCCACCTAATGTTGGCCAGGGGGCGATATCCACTCTCTGCTCAAGCCATTGTTTTCCCCTTCCATCATGAAGCTTTCCTTGAGTTTCAAAGCCAAAATAAACCTGTTATTACTCACCAAAAAAAAAAAAAGAAAGAAAAGAAAAAGAAAAAGAAAAAAGAAAATGCAGGCTGATGAAACAACTAACTTACTTCCCAATGGTTCCCACAAACACATGAGGTGTGAGAAAACTAAGACGGGGCAAAAATCAGTGGGGAATAAACAGGTGCTCACTGTATTGTCCATTCAACTTTCCATTAAGAGACCAAGTAGGATTGCTGTGAGTTCAAGGACAACCTGAGACTATATAGTAAATTTCAGGTCAGTCGGGGCTACAGCAAGACCCTACTTTGAACCCCCCCCCCAATAAAAAAAGAAATATCCAAGGCAGTGCAGTGGCACTCATGTTTAAATCCCTAGGGAGGCAGAGGTAGGAAGATCACCATGAGTTCAAGATCAGCCTGAACCCAAGTATAAGTGAGCCAGCCACTGAGTATTTTTTGTTTTTGCATTTCCATGAAAGTACCTTTCCATTTTAATAAACAGAAAGAACTAGAAATGGTTCCTCCCACCAAAGCTTAAGCTATAGTGCCTAACCCTGAAGATCCCAATAAGAAACTTACTGCCAAGGATTTCTGTAACTGCTTCTCGAGTCACTAGTGTTTCTGTTTCCAAATACACAACGAACGCTGCCAAGAAGACCAAGCGCTGCAACACGAACCGCCAGTGCTCATGAAACCTGCACAAAAGCAACACATACAGGCTGCGAGGTTAGGACCTGCAAAAGGAAGCATTTACTACAGGCATTCCTAAGCACCTGAGAAGTGGGATTCTTTTCAAGCAAAACCTTAGACTAGAGAGACAGCTTAGTGGTTAAGGCACTTGCCAGCGAAGCCTAAGGACCCAGGTTCTACTCCCCAGAACCCACATAATCCAGATGCACAAGGTGACACGTGCACTGGTGGCACAGGCGCACAAGATGGTGCATGGATCTGGAGTTTGTTTGCAGTGGCTAAGGCCCTGTTGCACCAAATCACTCTTTCATTAAAAAAAAAAAAAAAAAAAAAAAAAAAAAAAAAGGCTGGAGAGATGGCTTGCCAGTTAAGTGCTTGCCTGTGAAGCCAAAGGATCCTGGTTCGAGGCTCGATTCCCCAGGACCCACGTTAGCCAGATGCACAAGGGGGTGCATGGATCTGGAGTTCATTTGCAGTGGCTGGAGGCCCTGTTGTGCCCATTCTCTCCCTCTCCCTCTCTCTCTCTCTCTCTCTCTCTCTCTCTCCCTCTCCCTCTCCCTCTTTCTCTGTCACTCTCAAATAAATAAATAAATGAACAAAAAAAAATTTCTTTAACCCTCATGTAGAAACCTCAATTGTCAACTATACAAAAGCAACATGGCACTCAAATGTATCAATTGGATTTAGTATATATGCTACAAGTTCAAATTCACAATATTTACTTAAAGTTGAATCAAAGAGAAGCAATCTGTATTAATAAGAAAATCTGATGCCAGGCATGATCGTGCACGCCTTGAAGCCCAGCACCCAGAAGCTAGGGTTGGAGGACTGCCATGAGTTCAAGGCCACCCTGAGACTACATAGTGAATTCCAGGTCAGCCTGGGCTACAGTAAGACTCTACCTTGAAAAACCAAAAAAATAAATTAAATAAAATAAAAATAAAAATAAAGACAGGCATGGTGGGACACGCCTTTAATCCCAGCACTTGGGAGGCAGAGGTAGGAAGATCGTTCGAGGCCACCCTGAGACTACATAGTAAAATCCAGGTCAGCTTGGGCTACAGTGAGACCCTACCTCAGAAAAAAAAAAAAAATAGTAATAATAATAATAATAATAAACAGGGGCTGGAGAGATGGCTCAGTGGTTAAAAGCACATGCTTGCAACACCTGCTGGTCCAGGTTCGATACCCCAGTAACCACATAAAGACACACACATAAAATACTACATGCATGTATAGTTCATTTTTAGTGGCAAAAGGCCTTGGCATGCCCACTCTCATTCATTCTCTCCCCACCCCTGCTTGCAAATAATAAATAAAAATCAAAGAAGTTTCTCACTAGACATGGCAACACACACTGAAATCCCACCTGAGGCTGAGGCAGGAAGACCTTAAGTCTGAGGCTGTCCTGGCTTCATATTCATCTTCACAGTAAGGTCCTGTCTCAAAAGTTTCTCAATACATGACATACGCAGGTCAAGTAAAATTTTCCTGAGCGCCAAATCCAGCCACAAGACAACCTTCGTGTGACCTTCATCAGATAATCTCAAAGGATGAAGCCTGGGGGCTGGAGAGATGGCTTAGAGGTTAAGGCATTTGTCTGCAAAGCCAAAGGACCTCAGTTTGATTAACCAGGACCCACATCAGCCAGATGCACAAGGTGGGGGTATGCATGTGGAGTTCGTTTGCAGTGGCTGGAGGCCCTGGCACGCCCATTCTCTCTCTTTCTCCCTCTCTCTCAAATAAATAAATAAATAAATAAGAAGCCTGTTATCCTGTGTTTTTTCAGTCATTACCTTACCACAACGACTGGCAAACTGTGTGCATGTGGAAGCAATAGGACAGCCTCAGGGGTCAGCCTTAATAATGTGGTCCACCTCTTTTGAGACAGGATCTCTTACGGGTCTGGAGTTCACCAACAAGGCTGGACAGTGAACCCCAGGGATCCTCCTGTCTCTGCTTCCCCAGTGCTAGGACCACAAGCACATGGCACCATCCCAAACATTTTTCATGTGGGTTCCCATGCATGCACAGCAACTACTGTACCAACTGAGCCATCTCCTACTCTCCCCCACCCCACCAACCACCCTCTTTTATGGTTTTTCCAGGTAGGGTCTCACTCTATCCCAGGCTGACCTGGAATTTACTATGCAGTCTCAGGCTGGCCTTGAACTCACAGCACTCCTCCTACCTCAGCTTCCTGAGTGCTGGGATGAAAGGGCACACACTACTACCACACCTGGCCTAGCCACCCCTCCCTTTTTTGAGACAGGGTCATATGCAGATTTATGGCCTCAAACTTACTATGTACTCTAAAGATGGTCTTGAACTCCTAATCTTCCTGCCTCCACCTTCCAAGTGCTGGGATTACAGGCATGTGCCACCACATCCAGCTGGCAAAATTTTCTTAAAAGGGCGAACATTTTAGACTCTGCATGCTACTTTTGCGATCACATATTCTTACTTTGGTTTTGTGGGGGTTTTTTAATATTTTTTTTACTTTATTTGAGAGAAAGATAAAGAGGCAGAATCGGTGTGCCAGGGCCTCTAACCACTGCAAACGAACTCCAGATATATGCACCACCTTGTGCATCTGGCTTACTTAAGTGCTGGGGAATAGAACCTGGATCTTTAAGCTGCACAGGCAAGCACCTTAACCACTAAGCCATTGCTCCAGCCTGTGGTTTTGTTTTGGTTTGGTTTGGGTTTTTTGGTTTTTGGTTTGTCCAGGGAGGGTTTCACTCTAGTCCGGGCTGACCTGGAATTCACTATGTAATCTCAGGGTGGCCTCAAACTCATCAATCCTCCCTAATTCTGCCTCCCAAGTGTTGGGATTAAAGGTGTGCACCACCACACCCGGCTTGGTTTTGTTTTTTTAACAAACCAATTTCAAATATAAAAGCAATCCTCAGGATGGGAATTATGGCTCACTCCTCTAATACCAGCACTGGAGAGGCTGAAGCAGGATTACTCCAAATTCAATGCCAGCCTGGGTTACAGTGTGAGACTCTATCTCAAAAAAGAAAAAGAGGGGCTGGAGAGATGGCTTAATGATTAAGGTGTTTGCCTGAAAAGCAAAAGGACCCAGGTTCAATTCCCTAGTACCCACATAAGCCAGCTGCATAAGGGGGCACATGTGTCTGGAGTTCGCGTGCAGTGGCTGATGGCCCTAGCATGCCCATTCTCTCTCTGCCCCCCCCCTCAAATAAATGAATAAAAATATAAATAAAAAAGAAAAGAAAAAGAGTAAGTCAGGTGTGGTAGGAGGATTGCTGTGAGTTCAAAGTCAAATTCCAGGACAAAACCTGGGCTAAAGCAAAACCCTACTTCAAAAACAAAATAAACAAAGTAACCCTTAGCTCTCTGAGACAGTGGACCACCAGTGGTTTGCCAATCCACACCCTAAAAAATTTTGCTGTGAGATTATGCTGTCTACTCCCATACACATCCTGTTTATTAAATACACACACACTCTCTCAGAGGACATCTTATTTTCTTTCCTGTTTTTTCCAGGCAGGGTCTCACTCTAGCCCAGGCTGACCTGAAATTCACTATGTAGTCTCAGGATGACCTCGAACTCATGACAATCCTCCTACCTCTGCCTCCCAAGTGCTGGGATTAGAGGTGTGCACCACCAGGTGCCCAGCAAGAGGACACCTTTTTTTAAAATATTTATTTGTTTATTTATTATTTATTTATTTGACAGAGAAAGAGGGAGACAGAGAGAATGGGCGCGCCAGGGCCTCCAGCCACTGCAAACAAACTCCAGACGCGTGTACCCCCTTGTGCATCTGTCTAACATGAGTCCTGGGGAATCAAACCTGGGAACTTTGGCTTTGCAGGCAAACGCCTTAACTGCTAAGCCATCCCTCCAGCCCCTTATTTTTACATATTTATTTACTTGGCACAGAAAGAGAGAGAATGGGCACACCAGGGCCTCCAGCCACTGCAAACGAACTCCAGACGCATGTGCCCCCTTGTGTAGCTGGCTATCGTGGGTCCTGGGGAATCAAACCTGGGTCCTTTGGCTTAGCAGGCAAATGCTTTAACTGCTAAACCATCCCTCCAGCCCAAGAGGACATCTTTTTTTTTTCTTTTTCTTTTTTGGCTTTTCGAGGTAGGATTTCACACTAGTCTAGGCTGACCTGGAATTCACCCTGTATTCTCAGGGTGGCCTTGAACTCACAACGATCCTCCTACCTCTGCTTCCCGAGTGCTGGGATTAAAGGCATTCACCACCATGCCCGGCTCAGGAGGACATCTCTTTAAATAAAAAATGGAAATAGAAACTATTGTTTCTTACTTATCATACTATCATACTTCATCACCACTCAGGTAGTTTTTCCCAGTCTTACACCTATGAAAGCTGGACATTTTTCAAGCCACATTTCATGATCAATGGTAAGCAATACTTGTTCTTCCTTACTGTATATACAGAATAGCATAATCTTACAATTAATGGTGGTGTAGCTCAACAATGTACAGCATGAACTGTTAGGTATGCCCCCTTGGCAGCAGAATTCAAGCTTTACAGTACAGCTCCACTCCAGATTTATATTGCCACCTAACCCTACAACCTTAATAGCGTAAGTATAGGCTACCACTTTGCACAATAAACTTAAAAAGAGCAAAAGGATACTCTCAATTTTGGCTTTCGTACAACAGGTACCTTGTTTTTGTTATTGGTTACATCGGCATACAAAGCGATGGGCTTCGTTATGAAAGTTCACATGCACTTTGTTCTCACTCCTCCTCCCCACTCTTCAGTCTCGTCCCATCTCCCTCCTCCTGGTCCACTCCTCCTCCCAACAGTCTTTCTTTTGCTTTCATATCACATTAAGTTCTATACCTTTTTTTTTTTTCCTACTGCCTTCCCAAGATCTCTTCTCATGATCCCTTTTCTAGTATCATGACCTACACACACACACACACATACACACATACACACACACACAAGTGAAAAAATATATATAATCTAAGGATTCCATGAGATAAAACATTCAGAAATTGTCTTTCTGACTTAATAATTTCCCATTTCATCCATTTTCCTGCAAATGTCAGCTCAGTTTTCTTTACAGCTAAATAAAATTCAACTGTGTATATGCACAATTTTATTTATCCATTCACCCACCTGGTGATGAACATCTAGGTGGCTTCCATTTTTTAGCTATTGTGAATAACAGTAAATATGGATGTGCAAGTACCTCTGTGGTAGGACTTAAGAGTACTTGAGGTATATGCCCAGGGTCATACTACTTTCATTTGTGAGGAACCACCATACTGATTCCCATAGTGTCTACACCAGTTTACACTCCTAATAGCAGTAAGGGTTCCTCTTTATTTCCCTACATACTCACTAGCAACTGTCATTTGTTTTCTTATAGCAGTCACTCTGACTAGAAAGAAATGGAATCTCAAAGTAGTTTTATTATATTATACATATATATATATATATATATATATATATATATAGTGTGTGTGTGTGTGTGTGTGTGTGTGTGTGTGTGTGTGTGTGGTTGAGGAAGGATCTCACTCTAACCCAGGCCAAGTTGGAACTCATTCTGTAGTCCCAGGCTGACCTCCCAACTCACAGTGATCGTCCTATCTATGCCTCCTGAGTCCTATGATTAAAGGTGTGTGCTACCACACCTGGCTAAAAGTAGTTTTACTTTAAATTTCCCTATGGCTAAGTATGTTGAATACTTTTTCAAAAGTTTATTGGCCATTTACAAGTTATTTTCTTAACTACTTTTACTTTTTTTCTCTTATATGTGGATCCTAGCTACTAGGGTGTGAGCTGGAACCAAAAATCAGTACCAAAGGCCCATAAGCTAAAAAATGCTATAAGGGAGGGAGGAAATGGAAGGTCTTAAGGGAATGGTATTGTATATATGTAAGTAGAAGAACAAATTACAAGGAGAGGAAAGGCCTAAGCGAGGTCAGGGGAAGAGAATGTATAAAAGAAAAGTGGGGTGGGGGTCAACCAAATTCAAGATATTCTGAATAAGACATATGAAAATCTACTTTCTTAAATAATGGCACATCCAGAAGCTATAGACTGTTACTAGAAAATTTTAAGTGCCAGGGATGGGATACCTTCCAGTGAGTTGTTGGCCAGGGAGGCCCCTGTTGCTTCCAAAACATTATAGGCTATTGCCAAGGCCCTTGGTTCCCCATGAGAAAGAGATGGTAAGACCCTATTGCTGAAGACTTCACATGCCTGAGTGGCAAAGTCACTGAGAAATCAAGCTGGTGCTGAGCAGAAAACCTTCTCCCTGTAGACCAGACTACTGAAAGCTGGAAAAAAGCTGCACTGTATGCAGTCTTATGGGAGACAGAAGGCATCAGCAGTGAAAACAGTAGACAATGAAAACCTCAAGTTTGGCCAGACAGGCCAAATGACTGAACAAGTGCAATAGTGGCACGTATGCTCTGGGGGAAACCAACTGCTCTCTAACTGGACTGAAGACTCACTCTATGGGAGGGAATACGTGCCTAGTACTGAAAACCTAAGCAAAAGCCTATGGTAGGGGAGGTCATGAGCCTAGGGGTATAAAGCCTGCTCTTTTCTGGATAAAAGCATATATTACTTTCACCAAATTGCCCTGAAAGCACTACACTTAATGTTCATACTCGTATACTAATGCTACTCTCATTTCTGGTTACAGAAGCTTCTCTTTTCAGATGGCGATGACCACTGGGATGGCCCAAAAGGCACCATAGTGCTGAGAAGAAAGGACGGAGGAGTGTCCAGCACTGAAACATCTCCACCCTCCAAGGCTCAGGGTCCATTGAGAAAGAGGTGGCAGAAAGAATGTAAGAGCCAAAGGAAGGGTACCACTCCTTACATACAGCTGTCCAGACAGAATTTGGCCTCGATATCCAAGACTAGCAATACCCACACAAGACCCTCATAATAGAAGAAAAAGATGATGACATCAAAGTAAAAGACAGACTAATGGAGAGAGGGAGGGGATATGACGGAGTTATGAATGGGAAAGTGGGGGAGGGGAGGGAAATACCATGGTTTTTTTGTCAACAAATATATATATATATATTTTAAAAGTTTATTAGCCATTTACAAGTTATTTTCCTAACTACTTTTTCTTTTTTTGCTTCTGTGTGGTGTGCATGTGGAGGCCAGAAATTGACGGCAAGTGTCTTCCCCAATTGCTCTTTTTTGGGGGGGTAGGGGGGGACACTGAACCTGGAACTCAACTACACTAGTTAACCAGCAAGTCTTTGAGATCCTCCTGTCTCTTCCTCACCAATGCACCACCACACCTGGCTTTTATGTGGGTGCTGGGGTCCATATGCTTGCATGGCAAGCACTTTTCCCACTGAGCCAGTTCTCCAGCCGGTTTTTTTTTTTTTTTTTTTCCATTACAAAAGTAATACATGTCAAAAAAAATGTCAAGTTAAACAAAGGGGAAAAATTAAATCACCAATTTTATAAACACAATTATCAATGTGATTTTTTTGTTTTTCCTTTTACAATGGGATTTTTACCTAGTCATAAGTAATCATTCGGTACCTATTTTTCTCCTGCCTTTTTTTAAATCTATACTTATAAAACAGTGCTATTTTTCTTACAAACCTGTAATACTGTTCAGCAGGGAACTTGGTCTTCAGAGACGTTAGATGTGTTTTTACTGTACCAAAATGTTCTCGAGCTTTCAAACACCTCTTTGGAACTAATCACAAAAGATAATCAAATTTAATAATGAAAAACCAAATTTCAAATACAATTCTTGCTTAATAATCTATGTAGTCTACCTGGAAATTAATCAATTAAAAAAAAAATCTCACAGCCAAATGCACACAACTCTGCTTTTCAATCTGGCTCTTAGAATGTCATGTCATTTCCCTGCTGATTAGCCTACTGAAAAATAAACAAAAACTTGATGAAACGGAGAATGGTGGGAAACATTTTGGTAATTTTTAAAGTGTCAAAAATAACCCCATCTTTAAGAAGCTGTCCACCAGCTGCTGCTCCTATTTGGAAGCCGGGGGGTCTGAAGTTGAATGCTTCTATCTCCCAGACTGCTCAGGAAGACCTTTCACTAACTGCTCTCAAACTGGTCAACTCCACATCACTGTGTAAATTACTGCCCCTGAAAGCTGCAAGCTACATTATTATAATATACCCCAAAAGAAAATAATTTCATCTAGGCTGCTTTCATCTTACAACAAATGTTCCATGTCTAAATGCGACTTACACTCAAGGGACTGAATGTAAACATTAACTTGAGAACATTTTACAGTGGTCACCTATTCACAAATACATATTAAAAGGTATTCAATCACCCAAAGTGTACATTTAAACACACATGCATGCGTGCACGTGCACACACATACACACACACACACACACACACACACACACACGACAGGCATAGTGTTGCTTGCCCTGCAGATCCAGCTTTTCAAGAAGTTAAGGTGCATCACTTCAGCCCAGTTCAAGACCAGCCTGGGCAGCACAATAAGACCCCATCTTTTTTTTTTTAAAGGCAGACGCACAAAGTGGTGCATGTTCTCTCTTTCTCTCATTCTGGTAAGAACCCATCTTAAAAACAAAACAACCAAACACCCACATACACAACTCAAATCAAAGTTCTTAGATACACAAGTTATTAAGCCACTGTAATTAATATCAGAATTCCATACCAATAGAAAACAGCTCTACTTAAACCACATTATGAAGAAACAAAAACAGAATGAATATTGCAAATCTATAAAATGATCACACTTCTTTCCAATTTTTATTCACTTTAAACATAATGGACATTTTTCACAATAAAATGGTACAGATTAGGTTTCTCTTCTGTGTGGAAATTAACTAAAAGATTGATAAATTAGATAAACTTTCAAAATCAAATGAAGAACTTACTGTCCTGAAACCCAGTGCCCTGATGGACCCCTTGAAGGAGGGTTAAAATCTCTCGAGCTGTTTGTTCTAAACTCTGTACAACTTTTCGGATTTCCTAGAGAGAATTAAAAGTCAAAATCAGATACTAATCCAGCATAATCATTATCTCAAATTCATACTAAATACACTAGTTGGCACATCTGATCTAACCCACCTTCACATATATCAAAAAAATTAATGATCCTCATAAGAATTGATACTTGAAAGGTGAATTCTGACTCACTGATTTCCTATGAGACCTCCAGGGACCACTAAAAAGGCCTTAGGTTTCTCAGGAAACCTTCAAAGCATAATAGCCACCCACCCGAGATACAGAATTGGGACACTTTAACAATTAAAAGAGATGATAATGTAAAAAGCAATCTACAGAAATGAAGAGTTAAATGCAATACACGAACTGAGTTTCTTCATTAATTCATTTTACAAATATTTGTGGGGCACATTTATGAGTTATTCCCTTGGGCAATTTAACAAATAATGGGAAAGGCAGATTTTTTTCAATCACAGTATTTTTTTTTCTTTTGTAAGAAAAATTAACATGGAGGGGCTGGAGAGATGGCTTAGCAATTAAAGTGCTTGCCTGTGAAGCCTAAGGACCCGGGTTCGATTCCCCAGTACCCACGTAAGCCAGATGAACCAAGTGGCACATGCGTCTGGAGGTTCTGGTGCGTCCATTCTGTCTCTCTCTCTCACTCACACACACATACATACATACATACATACATACAAACAAACAAATTAAAGCCGGGTGTGGTGGTGCAAGCCTTTAATCCCAGCACTTGGGAGGTAGAGGTAGGAGGATCAGTATGAATTCGAGGCCACCCTGAGACTACATAGTGAATTCCAGGTCAGCCTGAGCTAGAGTGAGACCCTACCTCAAAAGGGGCGGTGGGGAGAGAAAAGTTAACGTGGAAAACGGAACCGCAAAGCGGTCATTTACACTGAGGTCCAGGAGATGAACACAAATTTGGTGGTGCACGCCTGTAAGTCGCAGCGCTGAAGAGGCTAAGGGAGAGAGGTTCAAATTCGAGGCCCCCCTGGCGTACACAGCGAGATCCTGTCTCAGGAAGAGCGGGAGAAGAGACAGCGCCAGTGTGACAGCAACAACTTGCAGGCAAAGCAAACGCTGAGCGCAAGAGTCGCCAGGGAGGAAACCCCTTGGAGCACTTGAGGAATGCGAAGAAGACACACGCGAACACGCTGCACACACACAACACGGGGAAATGAGTCTGGGGACGGAGAGCCCTGTGCGAATAAAAATTTGGACGTTTATTCGAGGTGGGCAGGGGAAGTCACGGAGAGTGGTCTTAAAAGGCGGCGGAGGCCCCGTGTGCACACTAACAACACACAAGTGAAGCGTGCACTGGATAGCCGTGGTTGGCGCTCACGGAGCCTCTGACACACACAAGTGCCACGGGAGGAAGTGGCATG
This sequence comes from Dipus sagitta, assembly GCA_036346955.1. Taxonomy (NCBI): domain Eukaryota; kingdom Metazoa; phylum Chordata; class Mammalia; order Rodentia; family Dipodidae; genus Dipus; species Dipus sagitta. The sequence continues at coordinate 137,070,702 of CM070773.1, forward strand.
CAAATGGGCAGGTGATGCTGGAGAGCCGAGCTCCGGCGCACAGACCTGAGCCCGAGCACTCAAACCGGGCGCCGGGAGGCGGCCTAAGCCGAAAATGGAGGGGAAGCAGTCCACCCTCGGAGGCGACCCCACCGCGCGACACAGCGCGCCGGCCACGGAGGGCGCCCGGCCCGGCAAGGGGAAGGGGAAAGCAGAGGATGCGAGGGAAGGGGGCTCGCCTCTCGGATGTCTTGCTCGGCAGCCAAGAAGCCCTGCAGCTCCACGAAGATCTCGCTCACAGACATGGCGCCGGCCGCCCAGCAATCAGCCAGCGCAGCGAGCAGCGCCGGGCCGGTGCGTCCCGCAGACACCCGCGTAGTCAGCCGCGACGCTCCGCCGCTACCGCCGCCGCCGCCGCGTCCGCCCGGCTCTGCGCCACAGCCGTCGCCGGGGTCCTGCGATGCCCGCGGCGCGCCGGGGGCCGGGCTGTCCGCCGCGCTGCCTGAGGCGCCGCTCGCCGCGTCACGTGCCGGGGCTCGTGCGCCGCGGCCGGGGGGCGGGCCTGGGGGCGGGGCCTCGCCTGCGGCCCGCAGATAGGCATCTCCCGGAACAGCCTGCGAAGGGGCCTCGGCGGCACGTGGCCCCGGGGGAGGCGGGGCTCGCGGGCGCTGCGGGCAGCTCGTGGATGTGTGTGTTTATTCTGGGTAGACGTACTTATGCCTTGGGGGCGGGGTTATAGAAGGGCTTCGTAGCCAAGAATATGCATAAACAAATCGAGGGCACAAGATTGTCGTCACCGTGTGAAAGTAGGGAATCGGTGCAAAACGAATCCACTGGGAAGTTCACAAAGTTCACAACTGTGAGTAGGGAATGGATTTGAATCAAAAATTTCCTATGCACAACTCTTATTTTAACCTTTGTATAGGTCTGCCTGCTCTTTTAATTAAATGGACTTTTTGAGCGTATGAGATGGAAAGTTTCTCTTTTGCTCAGTCAACACCTCCTTTATGCAGGCACTGTCACGATGTCGATAACCACCCTGAAAAGGTGTGTCTATAAAAGACACTCCAAATGAATTACAATGATGCTTATCTATGAAATGGTGATGTGTTGCTGTGCTATGTGGCAAGTGCTACTCTAATTCTTTACAGTAAATATCATGTTTAATTCTCGTTCTAGGCCTATCAAGTTATCTGGTAAGCGAAGTAACTGTGGTAACAGAGTAATTTATTTGCCTCAATTTCCTACCGCTAGTGTGGGAGACTACATTTCCCGTTATGCTTTGTCCTCTGAGAGACGCTTGGGAGGCACAAAGCACCCTGGGACCTGTAGTTGCCAGTTAGGAAAGGGAAAACAGGTTGTTTCCTTTTTGGACTAAAGATTCATCCTAGGGGCACAACGCTACGCAAGTGCTCTACAAGTGAGCTATATCCCCATCCTACTTTTTAAATTTTATTTATTTTGTTTATTTATTTATTAGAGAAAGGCAGATGTGGGGGGGGGGGGAGAATGGGCATGCCCGGGCCTCCAGCCGCTGCAAACGAACTCCAGATGCATGTGCCACTTTCTGCATCTGGGTCCTGGGGAATCAAATTATGGTCCTTTGGCTTTGCAGGCAAATGCCTTAACCACTAAGCCATTTCTCCAGACCTACCCTCCCCCAGACTACTTTTTTTTAAGTATTTTATTTATTTGCAAGCAGGGAGAGAGAATGGGTACACCACGGCCTCCAGCCACTGCAGAGAAACTCCAGATGCATGTGCCACCTTGTACATTTGCCATTACATGGATACTAGGGAATCAAACCTGGGTCCTCTGGCTTTGCAGGCAAGCGCCTTACCTCTTAAGCCATCTCTCCAGCCCAAGGTTAAGCCTTTCTCTTCCCCAACAATTGTTAAGTTGTACTTGGGCTACCATCCTGTTTCTCCTGTTAGTGTCTTGTTTCCCCATGGCCACTACTTTTTCAGGGGCTTGTGACCAGGTGCCACTTGAATTCAACCAACCTGTTCAGCTTCAGGGTGATTTGGATATCTTTCACAGAGGAAATGCTCCAGTAGCTTCTTGGTGACATGCTCCAGCCACACAGTGACATCCTCTGGTCTTTGGCCTTCTGGCTTAGAGGCATTATTTGGGAGGTGTTTCAGGTGAGGGACAGGTGAAAGTACTGCAGGCTTTGAAGTTTGTGGATGGTCCATCCATATCTTACCTTCAAGATCTGCCTCCCACCCCAGCAATCTTGAAGTCTACATGTTCCATTCATGATATGGCCCTTGTAGATGCTACTCCTTCTGGTCCAGAAGTCTACAGGGTGGCTTGGGTAAGGTTTTACTTGTCATATGGCACATCTCCATTGTGGCTCGCAATGCAACATGAAGCCAAGGAACTGATGCCCCTCTGGTCCTGCACACACCATCTCACAGTCAATTGCCACCGTCATCCCTGGAAAGTTCCTGGATGCTCTGGAGCATGTATGCCCTAAATGAGCTTAGATGGAGTCCTCTGTGACATTAGAGGAGGTTTCTTCTGGGAGCAGGGTAGGTTGCTCATAATCCTTAGAAGGGCACTGTTGTAGTCAGGTTCACACTACTGGCAGAAAACACCCAACCAAGAGCAGCTTGTAGGAAATAAAAAAGGTTTATTTTGGCTTAAAGACTTGAAGGGAAACTCCATGATGGCAGGGGAAAATGAAGGAATGAGCAGAGGGTGGACATCGCCTCCTCGCGAACATCAGATGGGCAACAGCAACAGCAGAGTGTGCCAAACACTGGCAAGAGGAAGCTGGCTATAAGGCCCATAAGCCTACCCCCAACAATACACTGCCTCAAGGAGGTGTTAAATCCCTAATTACCATCAGCTGGGAACCTAGTATTCAGAACACCTAAGTTTATGGGGGACACCAGAATCAAACCACCACACTCCATCCCTGGCCCCTATAAACTGATAACCATACAATGCATTCATCCAACTTTAAAAGTCCCAAGCCAGGTGTGATAGTGCACACCTTTAATCCCAGCACTCAGGTAGCAGAGGTAAGAGGATCGCCATGAGTTTGAGGTCACCCTGAAATCATATAGTGAATTCCTGGTCAGCCTGGGCTAGAATGAGAACCTACCTTGAAAAACAAAAACAAAAAGTACCCATAGTTTTTATTAATCCCAATGATGTTCAAACATCCCCATAATCCAAGGTCTTTTTGTTTGTTTGTTTGGTTTTGGTTTTTCAAGGTAGGGTCTCACTCTAGCCCAAGCTGACCTGGAATTAATTCAGTAGTCTCAGAATGGCCTTGAACTCACAGCAATCCTTCTACTTCTGCCTCCCCAAGTGCTGGGATTAAAGGTATGTGCCACCATGCCCGGCTCAATCCAAGGTCTTTTAAGTGAGCCATAATACCAGAAAGAAAAAAAGAACATAATGGCACAGAATAAAAATTCACACTGCAAAAGATGGCATTGGGCATAGCAAAGAAATATTCAACCAATATAAGATTTAAATAGGGTAAACATCAAACTCTAGCTCCAAATCCAGCAACTCTAATCAATGACAAGTCAAGAATTCTGATAATTCTAGCCACTGACAAGTCTGGAGTTCCAATTCCACCCCTCCAAATAGGCTACTCACAGTCCCAAGAAACATCATCCAGTGCCAGCAGCTCTCCTTGGCAGCTATCTCATAGTCCTGGCTTCTCCACTGGGTCTTCACTGCAACCCATGGTTCATCCTCACAGCTCCATCGGGTCTCCATTCAGGTATCCAACAAACCTGCTTCACACTGCCCATAGCCATTTCCAAAACACAAGACCGTTTTGTAAACTCAATAACCCTCTCTTTCCTGCATTTCTTACACTCCAGTGTAATCCAGTTTGTTAATCCAGGGGGGAATAAAGCAGACTTTGAAGAACAGGACACTCCTTCAGCATTCAGGCCCCTTCAAAAGACTCTGCATTCTTCCTTTTGTCCCAATGTAGGTCAGCTGGCCCAATCTCAAAGGTTGTAATCTCCCATATAATTGCAGCTGAATGGGCAGCAGTTTTAACTCAAAATTTTCATTTTTTTTTTTTTCTGTGCCACATTCCTCTGCTCAGTCCAGTCCATTTCTACACAATGCAACCCTGCACGAGTTCACAGGACACAGGCATAACAGCAAGCCTCTCACAAGAACTGCTTCTAGCCCAGTCCAGGCAAAGCTCTTTCTCATTCTCATAAGCCAAACCTCACAGTCCATAGTTCTTACTGCATTCAGGTCGTTCAACTCTGACCAGAATAGTCCATCAAGCACTTGCACTGCAAGGTATCTCTTAAGCCAAGATTTCAAATTCTTCTACTTTCCTCAAAAAGTCAGCTCCAAGCCGGGTGTGGTGGTGCACATCTTTAATCCCAGCACTCAGGATGCAGAGGTAGGAGGATTGCTGTGAGTTCAAGGCCACCCTGAGACTACATAGTGAATTCCAGGTCGGCCTGGGCTACAGTGAGACCCTACGTTGGAAGAAAAAAATCAGCTCCAAAAGACCAAAAGCCACATAGTCAGGTTTCTAGAAGCAATGACCCCACTTCTTGCTACCAACTTTACTGTGGCAGTCAGCTTTTCATTGCTGCCAGAAAATACCCAACAATAGCAGCTTGTGCGTTAAAGGGTTTATTTTGGGTTACAGACTTGAGGGGAATCTCCATGATGGCAGGGGAAAACGATGGCATGAGCAGAGGGTGGACATCACCTCCTGGCCAACATCAGATGGACAACAGTAACAGAGGAGTGTGCCAAACACTGGCAAGAGGAAGCTGGCTATAACACCCATAAGTCCACCCCCAACAATGCACTGCCTCCAGGAGGTGTTAATCCCAATTCTCCATCAGCTAGGGACATGGAATTCAGAACACGTAAGTGTATGGAGGACACCTGAATCAAACCATCACGGGCATTCTAAAAATAGCCCCTGCAAATCTATTTTAGCCACAAAAGAATCAGTCTTGGGAGGGTCAGAGGTCAGCCAACACACCACTGATCTCTTGTCCCAGGTCTATTCTGACCCTGCTGCTGGAGGCAGCTGCCTTCTTTCAGTGGAGATGAATCTCCCAAGTGCCATCCATCCTGAGAGTTTTGCCCTTTTTTATCTTTGTTTGCATGTGTCAATATCAGGTGTCTCTCAGTTTCTCTCCACCTTATTCTTTGAGATAGCATCTCTTCCCGAACCTAGAGCTCACCAAATCAGCTAGTCTAGTTAGCCAGCAAGCCCTTGGGATCCTCCTGTCTGCCTCCCCAGTGCTGGTGTTAGAGGCATACAACCCCACACCAGCTGGTACACGGGTGCTGGGGTTCCAACCTCAGATCCTCATGCTTGCACAGCAAGCACTTACCCACTGAGCCATCTCCCCATCCCCCAAGTTTCTCCTTTCTTTGAAGGATCTGAATGCAACTAAGATACCTTGTTGGGGGGAGGGGTGATGGTTCTCCACTCAAAATGTTTCTCTGTCTGAGAGTTCTTGCTCATTTTGTTTAGCTTTTGCAAGTTGAGCAAATTAATTTTAGTGTGGGGAACCAGTGGACACTAGGAAAGCAAAAGTACCTCCATCTTAAATAATGACTCCATTTTGTAATAAGCTGTCTGTTCTGGAAAGTCACAAGATCTGCAGTTGTTTGCTAAGTCGTTGTCTTGTGGTCTTGGGGCTGGGGCCGGGGCAAAGGTCTGCAGTTGTTTATTAACCCATACACAGAGAAAGAACAATGTAACCCATAAAGTCGTTATCTCTTGGCTTTGGGGCTGGGGGCCTTATCTTGTGGAACATCTTATGTGTTTTGGGGGCTGGTGAAATAGAACTGTAACAATACCTAAACTGCTGACAAACTCCTCTGTTCTGCTATAAGAGGCACCCTGAGAAAAATAAAATTTGGCAGCTTGATCAGACTCCTGTCTTGCTGTCGGTTCCTTGTGTCTCTTGTTCCCTTCATTTCAGGTTTTCTGGGGTCCGTGCTCCCGTTGAAGCCCCGCTGGCCGGGGCATTTTAGGAAGGAAAGTAAAGCAAAAGCTGTCTGTTAGGTCATCCATATATAGGTGATTTTGGTTTGTTTGCTTGTTTATTTGTTGTTTCATTTTTGAGGTAGGGTCTTACTGTAGCCCAGGCTGGCCTCAAACTCAGGCCGATCCTCCTACCTATGCCTCCTGAGCACTGGAATAAAGGCATGGCACCTATATTTTTTTAATATTTTTATTTATTTATTTGCAAGCATAGAGAGAATGGGTGTGTCAGGGCCTCTAGCTGCTGCAAACAAACCCCAGATGCATGTGCCAGTTTGTGCATATGGCTTTACATAAGTACTGGAAACTCCAACTCAGGTAGTTAGGTTTTGCAGGCAAGTGCCTTAACCACTGAGTCATCTCTCCAACGCTCCTATATTGTTTTTTGAGACAAAATCTCATGTAGCCCAGACTGGCCTTGAAGTCTGTAGCCTAGGATGACCTTAAACTTCCCAATCCTTCTGTCTGCACCTGCATGCACTACCACACTCAGCAAGTATGGTAGGACACGAGGACAGACAGAGGCTGGTGGAACAGTTGGGAAGACTGTCTGGTGGACATGCACTACAAGAGGAAAAGGGTGTCATTCTCTGCTGAATCCCACAGAGCAACACGGAGAGGTGTTCAGAAAGCCCTGGAGACAAAAAAGATCCTAGTTCCTGCACCCTTAGACTTCCTAAGGAGTGGGCATGCAAGCCAAGCAGGCTGGGGATGCTGGAAGAAGAACATGCTAGAACCAGCTCACTCACCTCTAGCAGCAAGACCCCAATGACAGTCCTAAGGTTAGTTTTCATAAACATCCTCTGAGGGCATCCTTTTTCTTGTCAATTCAGTGTTTTTAGTGCTTATCTCTAAAAGTTAGAGATAAGTCTCTAAAAGAGGCAGTATCTCACACTGGTAGCTCCAGCTACTCTGGAGTCTGAGGCAGAAAGATCACAGTTAGGCAAGGTTGGGTGGTGTGTACCTGTAATCTTGGCACTTAGCTGAGACAAGTGGATCATAAGTTTAACCATCTAGACTAGTAGTGAGATTCTGTCAAATAGAGAGAGGGGCCATGCCTGGCCTAATTTTTATTTTTTCTAATTAACTTTTAAATAGAAAACTGCCAAGTGAGTAAGACCATGCCTTGAACATCTTCCCCCAAAACCCTCCAAAAAGGAAAATTCTACCTAAAGATAATTTTTTTGCATGTGTGTAGTGTGCATGCAAGCGTGTGGGTCCACGTGTGTGAATGTGTATAAGGAAGCCAGAGTTTGATGTCAGTTGTCTTCCTTGATCACTCTCCACTTTATTACTGAGGCAGGGTCTCTCACTTGGATTCAATTTGGATAGTCTTGCTAGCCAGCTTGCCCTGGGAATTTCCTGTCTCGGCCTCAAGAGCACTAGGACTACAGGCATCCTCTATCCTGCTTGACAATTATGTGGGTGCTGGGGGTCTGACAACAAAGGTTGTCACCCTTGTATGGCAGACACTTTATCCACTGAGCCATCTCCCCAGCTTCTAAAGGTATATTTTATACATACCGTAGTTAACATGTAGTTTGCATGCTAAAAGATTGAGGTTAGAGGGGCTGGAGAGATGGCTTAGCGGTTAAGCGCTTGCCTGTGAAGCCTGAGGACCCCGGTTTGAGGCTCGATTCCCCAGGACCCACGTTAGCCAGATGCACAAGGGGGGCGCACGCGTCTGGAGTTCGTTTGCAGTGGCTGGAGGCCCTGGCGCGCCCATTCTCTCTGTGTCTATATCTGCCTCTCTCTGTCCATCGCTTTCAAATAAATAAATAAAAATAAACAAAAAAATTAAAAAAAAAAGATTGAGGTTAGAGATGAATGTACCTAAACAGTAGAGAAAAGGAAGAAAAGACAACAAGCTCCTATGGGAGAGCAAGCACGTTTCTTTGGAAAGACAACAGGGATTTGGGGACAACCGGAGATAATTTGTGTGAGCCGCTTATCAGGACCAATGGTCTTTCAGTCGTATGCCAGGACATCTTCTGAAGGTATTTAAGACAAAAATCATTTCTTTAATTAGCATGGTGGCACACACCTTTAATCCCAATGCTCAGGAGGCAGAGGTAGTAGGATCACTATGAGTTTGAGACCAGCCCGGAACTACAGAGTGAGTTCCAGGTCAGCCTGGACTACAGTGAGACCCTCGAAAATCATAGAAGATGCAAATGACCTTTCAAAATCAACACAATGTGTTCTGAAACTTTGTGACAAATACCATGCATCTGTGATCAATGAACTATGTGGTTTTGAGTCAGATGTAGACCATTGGTGCTAGTACGTGAGCTAAACTTCTGCATGTTTCATAATTTTTAAAGTGTGTAGTTAATATTATGCATGTTATTGTCCTTCCTTCCATTTTTTTTTTTCGAGGTAGGGTCTCACTCTGGTCCAGGCTGACCTGGAATTCACTTTGTAGTCTCAGGGTGGCCTCAAACTCATGACGATCCTCCTACCTCTGCCTCCCAAGTACTGGGATTAAAGGCATGCACCACCACGCCCGGGCTTTCTTCCATTCTTACCACTATGTGCCCATTTGCAAAAACAAAAATGCCAATAATCAGTAATAGTCCTATAAAAGATGTTTACTCTGCTGGTCGTGTTGAGTTCTGTGCCCTTGCTGTCTTTCTGTCCTTTAAACATCTATTGTTAGTTGGATGTGCAAGCTTCATACACTGAATAAAAGAGAGTAGAGAAAATACCAGCTGTAGAGATGGCTCAGCAACTAACGGTACTTGCTTGCCAGGCCAGCTGGCCAGGGTTCAATTATCCACTACCCACATAATGCCAGATGCACAAGGTGGTGCATGTGTCTACAGTTTGTTTGCAGCAGCAAAAAGCCCTGGCATGCACGTATTCATTCTTTCTCTCTTCTTCTCTTCCTCCCTCTCTCATAAATAAATAAAAATAGTTTGTTGTTTTTTTCTAAGCATGGTGCTTTACAATTTTTAATGCATTAATACAACAGTGCATTGGAAAAGTACTGAGCCTCTACAAAATAGCTTCACATTTTTAAACAAATGAATGTGCTTTTCACTTACACAAGCATAGGCTTTTTAATATTTCCACAAGATAAATATCTCAATTAAACTATAAGCTCACTCTGTTGTGTGCCGCAGTGATGGGCTTAGGCCATCATTAGTGTTTACACTGACATGTCCAGTATCACCTAGTCTGAAGGGTGAACAAATATTCAGAATGTGACTTTGTGTTACCTAGTTAACTGGAAATGGCATAATCATAATTACTTATGAAACATATAGTGTAACTTAATCTTCAATGGGACTTTACTTCATGCCTCTTTTATGGCCTGGAAAACTTTAAAAGTGTCAATATGATGTTGAAAGGAGGCACTCCTAAGGCAGATCTTAGCAAAGGAGAAACTGACAAGTGTATATGGCTAAATTATCAGTAACAGAGATACTAATGATTCACCTGGTACTGAAATCAGATTGTTAAGTCCTAAAATATCACTTTTTAAATATCCCTTTCATCCTGGAAGAGAAATTAAAGGACATGATTCCTTCAGAAAGCAATGACTCAATTCAGGTTCTTACATTTAAGCAACACTCAAAAAAGTGGACATTAAGCAAATGATTCCTGTTTGCCCATCAGTATTCTTGCTACACAGCTGAGTCCAGATCTCAATTAAACAACACTTTCTCTGTTCCCAGAAGCTAAGACTGCTCTGCGGCAAATAGGACAGGTAGAATTCTCAGATAACCAGCCTTCGATGCAGTGGACGTGATATTCATGGGAACAAGGTAGTTTCCGAAGTTTGTTGCCTTCTGTATATTCTGTAATGCAAACCCTACATTTTTAATGAATCATTTTCACCAAAACTTCTCATTGCCAGGTTGCCAATCTGTTCTTTGGCGAGTCCTCTAGGTTGGTCATCATCATCCTCATTTAAAAGGAAAAACTGAGCCAAACTAAGGAAGGGCAAAGAGCCACTTTCATCAAATGTGACTGGGGCCCTATGCCAACCTTCTTGCCTGGCATCTGCTGAGCCAGATGAGGAACTTCCTTCATTGCTGCCTTCAAACACCTCTGAGCTACTTTCTAAACTCCGCCACTAGAACTGGGACTAGGGCTGGAGCTGGAACCAGAGCCATACCACCCGTGTTCCCTCTTCCATTCCGTGACTCTGCCCTTTCTGTTCTTCGACTTGGGACTGATGAACTGGGTTCTGAATCACTATCACTGTACATAAAGTAGCTTAGCTCACCAAAACCTGTCATTATCTGCCTTAACATAGTCTGAATTGCAACAGATGTAGTCTCAGTCCAGTATTTAATATTCTACAAGGGACAACTCAGAAGGTATCATGGTGATGGAAAGAAATGACCGCAGTGCTCAATACTGCAATATCTGTATCACACCTTCCAAGGCTCAGGGTCTATTGCAGAAGAGGTGACGGAAAGAACATAAGAGCCAAAGGAAGGGCAGGACTCCATACAACATGCTCCCCCCAGACATAAAATGGCCTGGATATCCATGGCCTCACAGTGCCTGACACTACCTGCATAAGACCATCATAAGAAGAGGAAAAGATCATAACATCAAAAGTAAAAGAGAGACTGATTGAGATGGGGATGGTGTATGATGGAGAGTGGAGTTTCAAAGGGGTAAGTGGGGGGAGGGAGGGTATTACCATGGGGTATTTCTTATAATCATGGAAGTTGTTAATAAAAAAAAGAAGATTCTACGAATAGGGATCCTGATGGTACTGACATAGGTTCTCATGCCTGCCCATTCAGAACCTGAAAATGTACACCTAAAACCTCCTCGTTCACTTTCGTAAGTGACGGTGTTATTTGGTGTCTGAGACCTTGACCGAGTTCTGCTAGCTGTGCTCTCTCTCTGTGCCAATATTCCCCAGGATGAATTCTTCTTACTTGAAGGTCAAGGACTATGGTTGGAGGTCTCTGCCCAACCCCATACGTTCACCACTGCCAGCTGGGTCTGAAGAACCTGCTCCTTGAGAAGCATTTCTTGATCCAGAAGCTGCAAAAAGGCCTCTGCTTAGCAATTCAGGCCCAGTTAGTTGTTGTCTCAAGGTCACATGGTGCTGGGTTCTAGAACTGCCCCCAGTCTCATTTACCATAGGGTGCTGAAAAGTCTGAGAAGAGATGCCATGATGAGATCTTCGTGGAATTTCACTTGTTGGATACAGAGGTGACCTGCTTTTTTCAGCCCTTGCTCCGGTTCTCCTGTGCTTCTGCTTTTGGCCCTCCTCTGACCTCTTGTGGGTGGCGCTTCTCTAATGCTTCAGTTGAATTTCGTTCTGACCGAGATGGTCTGGCAGATGTTGATTCAGATCCTACATTTTCCACTTGCCTTTGGCTGTTGTTTTCCACATTTTCTCCATTAGGACATCTTGTAGATGGTTCATTTTAATTCTCTGGGTGCCCTGGCCAGCGGGGCTTCAACGGGAGCATGGACCCCAGAGAACCTGAAATGAAAGGGACAAGAGACACAAGGAACCGACAGCAAGACAGGAGTCTGATCAAGCTGCCAATTTTTATTTTTCTCAGGGTGCCTTTTATACAGCAGTACAGGGAAGTTTGTCAGCAGTTTAGGTATTGCTACAGTTCTGTTCCAATAGGATAAGGTCCTGGCCCCAAGGCCACAAGATGTTCCACAGCCACAGGATAAGGCCCCAGCCCCAAAGCCACAAGATAATGACTTTCTCATTCTTTATGGGCTACATTGTTCTTTCTCCATGCATGGGTTAACAAACAACTGCAGACCTTGTGACTTTCCAGAACAGACAACTTATCACAAAATGGAGTCATTATTCAGGATGGAGGCACTTTTGGTTTCCTAGTGCCCCACATCTGGGGTTTGGCTCCCATTATTAAGGTTAACATTTATTTCTAAACTGAATCTAAAATCACCACTGTTTGGATTAGTCCGGCTCACTGCTCTCCAAGATTGGTTTCCTCTCTGACCACTTCTTGTCGTATTTCCAGTTTATCTGACAGAGTTAAGCCAGTCTATTACAGAGTCACCATTGAACACATCATCCGAGGCATCGCCACCTCTATTTTCATCTGAGGTTTGTGGTGGAGACTCTCTTTAATCTGCTGTAGTCTTCTCAGCAACTCTTCCTCAGTACTTTCGCCTGGAGTGCCTAATAAATTGTTATCTCTCATAAGCCTATAATCTTCTTCACTCAGGTTATTTACAAATTGATAAAAAGCTTCTTCCCCATCCAATCGGTCCATTTGACTTCTGAGCTGTACTGCAGACTGATCACCACTTCTTTATCATTAGAATCTGAGTTTTCCATCTTGATGAACAAGTGGAAAATTGTCTGACTGTTATGTGACATAGTATTGAAATACAATAAACAGGATTTTAGTTTTCTTCAGTTCTCTTCCCCTTCTTCAATGAACCCGTCAACTTTTACCACCCAACTAAAATGGCAGCGGCCTCTAGAGGCCCCGGCAGGAACGGGCCCAGGCCTGGAGGCGGTGAGGAGCCTCAGCCGCAACCAGTCACTCGGCCATTTTGAGAGACATGGTAGCCACGGCTCTTCAATCTTCCTCTAGCTAGGCATTCATATCTCAGGATTCCCATGGCTTCACTTACTCCAATAAAAATAGTTTTTAAAGAAAGAAAGCAAAAAAGAAAAAAACAGCCAGGGGTGGTAGCACATCCTTTAATCCTTTAATCTGGAGGCAGAGGTAGGAGGATGGCTGTGAGTTCAAGGCCAGCCTGGAACTACAGTGAGTTCCAGGTCAGCCTAGGCTAGATTGAGACCCTGTCTTGAAAAAAAGAAAAAGAAAATGTCAGCTTTAGAGGCTGCAGAGATAGTTTAGCAGTTAAGGCGCTTGCCTGCAAAGCCTAAGGACCCAAGTTCAATTTCCCAGTTACCACATCAGCCAGATGCACAGGTGGTGCATGCATCTGGAGTTTGTTTGCAGTGGCTAGAGGCCCTGGCACACACACCCATTCTCTATCTGCCTCTCTATCTCTCTCTCAAATACATAAATAAAATATTTAAAAAATTAAAAATGTAAGGTACCAACTTAATACAATAAATCGGCAATGTCTGGCATAGTAGGGCAAGCTACTCGTGAGGCAGTGCTTGTGAGGCAGAATGTTCAGGAGTTCAAGGTCATCCTCTAATACATAGCAAGTTTAAGGCCAGCCTAGACTACCTGAGATCCTGAGCCCCAAAACGAACATATTAGTTATTTGGAAAGTGTTTGCATTTACTCTGTTTTCTGGAAAAGATTATATAAGATTGACAGAATTCCTTATTCAAATATTTGGTAGGATTCACCAATAAAATCTGGGCTTGCAAAGGAAGGGTAGGACTTCATACAACGTGCTCCCTCCAGACACAAAATGGCCTGGATATCCATGGCCTCACAGTGCCTGACACTACCTGCACAAGACCATCATAAGAGGAGGAAAAGACCATGACATCAAAATTAAAAGAGAGACTGATTGAGATGGGGAGGAGATATGATGGAGAATGGAGTTTCAAAAGGGAAAGTGGGGGGATGGAAGGTATTACCATGGAGTATTTTTTATAATCATGGAATTTGTTAATAAAAATTTGCAAAAAATAGAATTAAAAAAAATCTGGAGCCGGGTGTGGTGGTGCACGTCTTTAATCCCAGCACTCGGGAGGCAGAGGTAGGAGGATTGCCATGAGTTCGAGGCCACCCTGAGACTACATAGTGAATTCCAGGTCAGCCTGGGCCAGAGTGAGACCCTACCTCAAAAAACCAAAGAAAAAAAAATCGGGGTTTGGAGATTTGGTGGGGGGATATTATTGCAACTTCAATATTTGTTTTTGTTTTTCAAGGTAATGTCTCACTCTAACCCAGGCTGGCTTGGATTTCATGTAGTCTCACCCTCCAACTCACAGCAATCCTCCTACCTCTGCCTCCCAAGTGCTGGGATTAAAAGTGTGCACCACCACGCCCAGCTAAATTCTTTTTTTTTTGGTCTTTCGAGGTAGGTCTCACTCTAGCCCAGGCTGACCTGGAGTTCACTATGGAGTCTCAGGGTGGCCTCGAACTCATGGCATTCCTCCTACCTCTGCCTCCTGAGTCCTGGGATTAAAAGCGTGCACCACCACACCCAGCTTAAATTCAATTTTTTAAAAAACCAATGTTACTCAGATTATCTTTTTAACACTAGGTGAGATTGTAGTTTATTTTTATATATTTGTTTTTGTTTTTGTCTTTTGAGGTAGAGTCTTACTGTAGCCCAGGCTGAGCTAAAATTCACTGTAGTCTCAGGGTGGCCTTGAACTCATGGCTATCCTCCTACCTCTGCCACCCAAGTGCTGGGATTAAAGGCGTGCACCACCACACCCAGATTATTTTTATTTATTTTTTATTCTTACTTATTTATTTATTAGAAAGAGAGAGAGAGAGATAATGGGCATGCCAGGGCCTCTAACCACTGCAAATGAACTCCAGATGCATGCACCACCATGTGTATCCAGCTTATGTGGGTCTTGGGGAATCGAACCTAGGTCCTTAGACTTTTCATGCAAGCACCTCAGCCGCCAAGCCATCTCACCAGCCCTAGTTTATGTTTTTTTTTAATTATTTTTAAAAAATATTTTATTTTTATTTATTATTTGAGAGAGAGGCAGATAGAGAGAGAACAGGCACACCAGGGCCTCCAGCCACTGCGAACAAACTCCAGACACATTAGAAGAGTGAGAGAGTGATGGCTTAGCAGTTAAGGTGCTTGTCTGCAGAGCCAAAGGGCAGAGGTCCAACTCCTCAGGACCTAATAAAGCCAAATGCAGAAAGTGGTGCACGCGGCTGGAGTTCATTTGCAGAGGCTGGAGGACCCTGGCGTGCGCATTCTCTCTCTCTCTCTGCCTCTCTCTCTTTCTCTCTCTCAAATAAATAAATAATAAAATATAGTTTTTTAAAAAGGTAGAGTAATTCTTTGGACATTCCTATTAGGACTCATGGGAAGTGTCAGAAAGAGGTAAAGAAGCTCCAGGCCAGTAGAGGGCGCACGAGCTCGTCCCAAGTCCCCCTGCCGCTCGCCTCCTTTTGCCATGGCCCCTCCCGCTCCTACTTCCGCTTCCGGGAGCGCCGCGTGAGGCTGTGGCTGGGAATTATGGCTCTGTCCGTTGGTTCGGCCGCGCAGAGGCTCGCGCTGAACCCGCGGGAAGACTCGCAGCTTCAGAAGAAGGTGGCGCAGGTCCGCCGGCGCGCAGGCAAGGTGAGCGGCCGGCGCGGTCTTGGGGAGGCGGCGGCCTTGACGCAGGGTCTCTGGATCGCTGCGGCCGCCCGGCTCGCGGGCCTCCCGCGGGGGCTCGGGCCTGAGTCTGGAGCCCGTCTCACGAGCTGGACGGACGTTTTCAAGTCAGGAGGTGCTAGCCGATCGGGACTCGGGGTGGGGTCTGGCCGGGTCGGCCTTCATGGGGCACGTGGAAGACTGGGAGGTGAAGGGGTTACGTGGGAGAAAAAGAACCTCGTGGAGAATGGCGCCTCCAAACCGCATAGCCCCTGCTAAAGCTGCGTGCTGCAGCTCTGCCCCCAACACGAGGGCGTAAGGTCTGTGTCAGCCGGGAGCTTTGTGTTCTTAAGTTTGTTAGGAAAAGAAAGCGACAGAGCAGGAGTATCAACGACAGAGTTGGTATTTATTAAAGACTTTATTGGAAGAAGGACATCTCACGTCTCAGCAGAGATTCTGGAAATGTAAAGTGTCCGTCCCCGTCCACCCAGCATTCGGCCAGCGGACGTTTTATTGTCCAAGGAGAGGGGGATGGGAGAAGCATTAGGAAATGGGAAGGCAGCGGGCTTTGAACTCCTTCCTCCTAAGATTGCCAGCCAGGTATCTGACTCCCCTGGCGTTTTCAAGGTAGCAGGGGCTGTCTCCTGTCAGACTTAGTATGTCTCCTGTTCAGCAGTAGTCCGTTGAATTGACTCCTTCAGAGCTAGTAGATCTCTGAGCCTGGTAATCGCAGCACTGGAAGGCAGGGTCAGGAGGATGGCGAGTTCGAGGAGAGCCTGGGCTATATACTTAGGGAGACCAGATTTTGTCTCAGCAAAAACAAATCAAAACACGTTACTTGCAAAGTTCTGTTTGCTGACTAGAGGCCCTCAGTTTATATACTCTTCCAGTTTGTCCCCCCCCCCCCCAGCATAAAGGACATTGGGAGAGTGACGTTCCTGTTGCAGAGGTTAAGGGAACGTATGTCTGTTAGTCTGCAGTGTAGGGTTAACCAGCTTCAGGAAAATGGTGCCGATAGTCAGTGATCTTCATTCAAGGTACATGTGTGTTCTCTGTACACATTTTTACTTCTCCATTGTCTGCTTGACAATTGTCCTTGTGGGAAGAGAAATGTCAGATCGCTAATTCATTCTTTTTTTGGTGGGGGAGGGTTTGAGATGGGGTCTCACTCTAGCCCAGGTTGACCTGGAATTCACTCTGTAGTCTCAGGGTGTCCTTGAACTCACAGCGATCCTCTTACCTCTGCCTCCCGAATGCTGGGATTAAAGGCGTGCACCACCATGCCTGGCACTAATTCATTCTTTAATTACTGCTGTGATCAGTAGAGAGATAGAGAATAGGTTCTTGCACCAACAGCGCTAGGGGTTTTGAAGGCTTTGTTGAAGTGTTTTGTATTTTAATGTTTTTCTGGTCTTTGTGTCCTCAGCAAAACAAGCAAGAAAACCTTACCCCTGGAGTTATCTTTGTGGGCCACCTACCTCCAGCACTTTACGAAGGCCAGATCCATGAATATTTCTCCCAGTTCGGCACTATTAAAAGACTGAGACTGTCCAGAAGTAAGCGGGTAAGGTGTCTGTAAGCTAAATTGAGTTGTGTGTTTTGTTTTCCAAATGTCCGTCATTCTTGCAGGCATGTCTAGCCTTTGAACATGACAAGACAATACCGTTATCTACAGAGTTCATGTAAGGTTTGGGTTAGTTCCTCTCCTCGGACACTTGTGGCCCATGAGTGCAGGGTGGACACGCCTGCCAGTTTACAGAGCATGGCCACACATTATTGCTTCTTGGGCTCCACTTTTGAAGGGGGGGGGGTAAAATTTGGAATTTGAAGCAGCCTCAAGAGGAAAACCAGTATCATTCTAAATGTTTAAGGTGATTACCTCAGATCCTTGAATTAAATTGACAGTCTTGGTAAGTGAACTGAACACAGTAGATATTCTGTAGCTAGCATAAACTTCAATTTGATTTATGTGAGAGGCAGAGGTATGCCTCTGTCTTCTGGTAGTTGTCTTAAAACCACAGGGGAATTTATTTCTTGTTTTTGTTGTTTGTTTTTTGGTTTTTCGAGGTAGGGTCTCGCTCTAGCCCAGGCTGACCTGATATTCACTATGTAGTCTCAGGGTGGCCTCGAACTCACAGCAATCCTCCTACCTCTGAATTCGTTTATATATATTAATGACAACTTGTATACTTACAGACAATAAACCATGGTATTTCACTTCCCCCATTTTCCCCTTCATAACTCTGCTGTCCATAGTATCCCCTCCCTCTCTCCATAGTCTCGCTTTAATTTTTTTAATATATATATTTTTTAATTAATTAATTAACATTTTTTTAAATTTTTGTTTTTTAAAAAAATTTTTTTCTTCAGTTTTTATTTATTTATTTGAGAGCAACAGACACAGAGAAAGAGGCAGATAGAGAGGGAATGGGCGCACCAGGGCTTCCAGCCACAGAACTCCAGATGCGTGCGCCCCCTTGTGCATCTGGCTAACGTGGGTCCTGGGGAATGGAGCCTCGAACTGGGGTCCTTAGGCTTCACAGGCAAGCGCTTAACCACTGAGCCATCTCTCCAGCCCAATTAACTTATTTTTTAACAACTTCCATGATTGTAAACAATATCCCATGGTAATGCCCTCCCTCCCCCCACTTTGCCCTATGAAACTCCATTCTCCATCATATCCCCTCCTCCTCTCAATCAGTCTCTCTTTTATTTTGATGTCATGATCTTTTCCTCCTATTATGATGGTCTTATGTAGGTAGTGTCAGGCACTGAGGTCATGGATATCCAGGCCATTTTGTGTCTGGGGGGAGCACATTGTAAGGAGTCCTACCCTTCCTTTGGCTCTTACATTCTTTCTGCCACCTCTTCCGCAATAGACCCTGAGCCTTGGAAGGTGTGATAGAGATATTGCAGTGCTGAGCACTCCTGTCTCACTTCTTCCCAGCACCATGGTGCCTTCTGAGTCATCCCAAGGTCACTGCCATCTGAAAAGAGAAGGTTCTCTAACCAAAAGTGAGAGTAGCATTAATATATGATGAACATTAAGAAAAGTGCTTACTGGGCAGTTTGATGAGCCTAGTATATACATGTAGCCACATAGCAGCAGATGTTACACCCCTAGAGCTCATGACTATCCCTGTTTTAGGTTTTCAGTATCAAGGATGTATTTCCTCCCATGGAGCGGGCCTCCAGTCCAATAGAGGGCAGTTGGTTTCCACTATGACAGACATGCCGCTATTGCACCCATTGGCTCATTTGGCCTGACTGGCAAAATATAAGGCTTGCAATGTCTACTGTTGACTATCTCCACTGGAGATTTCTCTCTCTCTTCCATGGAACTGCATGCAGAATGGCTTCTTCCAGCTTTCTGTCAGCTAGTCTACATGGACGAGGTTATCAGCTCAGTTCCAGCAGGATTTCTCAGTGGCCTTGCAGCCCAAGTATGTGGAGTCTTCAGCAATAGGGTCTTACCATCAATTCCTGGTGGGAAACCAAGGGCCTCGGAAATGCCCTGTAATGTTATAGGGGCATCAGGGACCTCCCCTGGCCAGCAACTCACTGGAAGTTATCCCATTCCTAGCACTGAAATTTTTCTAGTAACAGTCTATGGCTCCTGAGTGTTCCATTGTCCAAAAAATTAGGTTTCCATGTGATTTATTTATATCCTCTTAGATTTTGATTAGCATATATATATGTATATGTATGTATGTATGTATGTATGTATACAGTTTGTTTTGCTTTTTTGTTTTGTTTTGTTTTTTGTTTTTCAAGGTCCAGGTTTTTGTTTTGCTGGTCCAGGCTGAACTGGAATTAACTATATAGTCTCAGGGTGGCCTCGAACTCTCAGCGATCCTCCTACCTCTGCCTCCCGGGTGCTGGGATTAAAGGCATGCACCACCACGCCTGGTTAAATATATATATATATATTTTTTTTTTTTTTAATTGCCAACTTGTATACTTACAACAAACCATGGTATTTCCCTCCCTTTCCCCACTTTCCCCTTCATAACTCTGCTCTCCGTCATATCCCCTCCCTGTCTCCATTAGTCTCTTTTAATTTGATGTCGTCATCTTTTTCTCCTATTATGAGGGTCTTGTGTGAGTATTGCTAGGCACTGCAAGGTCTTGGATATGGAGGCCAAATTCTGTCCGGACAGTTGTATGTAAGGAGTGGTACCCTGCCTTTGGCTCTTACATTCTTTCTGCCACCTCTTTTGCAAAGAACCCTGAGCCATGGAGGGTGTGACTCAGCTTAAATATTTTTTTAATATTTTTATTTTTATTTGTTTATTTGAGAGAGGGAAAGAGGCAGAGTGAGAGAGAGAATGGGCATGCCAGGGCTTCCAACCACTGCAAACCAACTCCAAATGCATGTGCCACCTTGTGCATCTGGCTTACATGGGTCCTGGGGAATCGAACTTTGGTCCTTAGGCTTCGCAGGCAAGCACCTTAACCACTAAGCCATCTCTCCAGCCCTCAGCTTAAATATTTTTTTAAGTTGGAATTGAAATGATAGAAAACTGTGGTGTGGGCCAGTGAGTTACCATCTGTCTCAATGGGAGTTTTGATGATGGGTAAGGTTTAATTGTTCTTTTGTGGCGGGTTTTCCATTGCAGACTGGAAATAGCAGGGGCTATGCCTTTGTGGAGTTTGCATCTGAGGATGTTGCTAAGATAGTTGCAGAAACAATGAACAACTACCTTTTTGGTGAAAGACTTCTGGTGTGTAAGTACTATGACCTTTCAGCATGAGGGTTGTTATTATGTTGAGGGGGAATCGGTCAAGTTACTTTCGGGATGCATGGGAAGAACTAACCTATCCTTAATGGGTAGTGGGAAATGTGTAACTTGAAAACTGAACATTGAACATGAGTGAGTCGTCGGAAAGATTGGGAGTGAAGACTGAGATGATATCTGGCCAAGGGGATGATGGCAAATGTTAAACCAGAGGGAACTAACTGTTCTGCAGTGAGGGAATGTAGAAAGACTAGGCTACAGATCAGAATCTGTTTTTGGTTTTTTGAGGTAGGTTCTCACTCTAGCTCAGGTTCACCTGGAATTCACTCTGAAATCTCAGGCTGGACTCAAACTCACAGCAATCCTCTTACTTCTGCCCCCCAAGTGCTGGGATTAAAGGTGTGCACCACCACATCCATGCCCAGCTTTTTTTATTTTATATTTTATTTTATTCTAATTATTTATTTTTGGGTTTTTGGAGGTAGGGTCTTGCTCTAACCCAGGGTGACATGGAATTCACTGTGTAGACTCAAGGTGGCCTCGAATTCAAGGCGATCCTCCTACTTGTGCCTCCTAAGTGCTGGGATCAAAGGGGTGCGCTACCATGCCCAGCTGCAGAGAGCATGCCAGGGCCTCAGCTACTGCATTCAAACTCCAGACACGGGCGCCATCTTGTGTGCATGTGCAGCCTTGCACACTTGTGCAACTGGCTTATATGGAACCTGGAGAGTCAAACGTGAGTCCTTAGGCTTTGCTAGCAGATGCCTTAACTGCTAAGTTATCTCTCTAGTGCCAGAATCTTTTTTCTTACTTTTTTTAAAATTTACTTGAGAGAGAGAGGGAGTATAAGTGCTCCAGACAAACAAACTCCAGATGCATACGCCACTTCCTACTTCTGGCTTTATGTGAGTACTGAGTCTGGCTTTGCAGCAAGTGTCTTTAACAATTGAGTTGTCTCTCCAGCCCCAGGTCAGGTTCTTGAAGGCTTTATAAGTTGGGTTTAGAATTTATTCTTACACCAATTTGCAGCCCATTAATGGAGTCTAGATGCCATAATACCAAAAGTAAGGAATTACATTTCACAATAAGTCTAAATAAGGGCCTAAGGAGAGTTAGATCTGCAACACCCAGGTAAAAGCTGGGTGTGGGGCTGGAGAGTTGGCTTAGCGGTAAGGCACTTGCCTGAAAAGCCTAAGGACCCAGGTTCAATTCCCCAGTACCCACATAAACCATATGCACATGGTGGCCCATGCGTCTGGACTTAATTTGTAGTGGCTGGCCCTGGTGTGCCCACTCTCTCTATCTGCCCCCCTCCTTAAGCAAATAATTTTTTTTTAAAAAAAGCTAGGTGCAGCGCTGTGTACCTATACTCTCGGTGCTGTAGAGGCAGAGACAAGCAGGTCCCTAACGATTACAGGCTGGTTAGTCTACCAGAATCAGTGAGAATTCCTGTCTCAAGAAATAAGGTAGAGGAAGAAAGAAAAGGAAGGAAAGAAGAGAGAGAGAGAAGGTGGAGAGCAATTGAGGAAGACATCTGTGGTGACCTGACTTCCACAGTCAGGTGTGCAGTGGCTGCACTGCCTTACAGAAGGAAAGCCTTTAAGGAGTAAATGAACCAGTGTGCAACAGACTAGAAATTCATCCCACAGAAATCATTGAGTAGAGCCCTTTACTTGCATTCGCACAGAGTACCGAGAGTGTTCCTATTCAGATCTCACTGCCCTCAGATGGCAGGACTCAGTTTCTAGTACCCCCTAGGTGACCAATTCGTATGACAGACCACCCAGTAGCATCTTTCTACCCCACTCCTCATTACTGTGACACACTCTCTGATTGAAAGTTCTGGGTTCGTTTCACATTGAAAGCACAGATTTTGCTAGGGGGAATGGGCTGAACAGGATTCTGAAAGGTGTTGCTTGCATGTTCCAGGTCAGTGCTGTGCTGTGCCAGACTTGTGGGAAATCGCAGAAAGTGTTCGGAACTCTACAGAGTTCTGTAACTTATGCTCAAAAGCATTAACCAGTCTCACTGGGGTAGAATGGTTATGATGTGAGAAATGGGCCTGAGGAAATTCTGAAGTTAAAATTACAATTCTTTCCTACTTCTTGTTTTGTGTTTATTTTAACTTAAAAAATATAGGTCGATATATACCGCCAGAAAAAGTACATGTGGAACTTTTTAAGGAATGGAATGTTCCATTTCGTCAGCCATCATTTCCAGCAGTGAAGCGCTACAATCAGGATCGGAAATTGGTACAAAAGCTACGGATGGAACAACGATTTAAAAAGAAAGAAAAATTACTCAGGAAGAGGCTAGCTGAGAAAGGAATTGATTACAGTTTTCCTCCTTTGGTAAATGTTCCTATGTGACATTTTCTTGACGGCTTTTCTTAGGATGGGCTTCAAGCCTCCTTAGTTAAACTACGTATCTGTATAATGATGAAGCCTATAGCTCAGTGGTTACCACATGCTAGGTGTCTGGTTTGTTGTTGGGGGTGTGGTGTTTGGGTGTTGGGCTATGGTTCTAGGGCCTCACTTGAATGAGTAGGTAAGTGCTGTATTACTGGTGAGCTACACATAAGGTTTGACGACATTTTTTAAAAACATTTTTTTGATTTTATTTTCATTTATTTATTTGAGACAGAAAGAGAATGAGAATGGGCACCCCTGGGCCTCTAGCTATTGCAAATGAACTCCAGATGCATGGGCCACCATGTGCATCTGGCATACGTGGGACCTGGAGAATTGAACTTGGGTCCTTAGGCTTCACAGGCATGTGCCTTAACCACTAAGCCATCTCTCTAGCCCTTGACTACATTTCTGAAATAGTGCATGTGGAGTATGTGTATGTGTGTTGCTGAGAATGGAACCTAAAGCATCACCATGTTAGGCGATCACTACTACTGAGCTATATCTTTGCCTCCCCATCCTCTTCTTCTTTTGGTTTTTCGAGGTAGGGTCTCACTGTAGCCCAGGCTGACCTGAAATTCACTCTGTATTCTCAGGGTGGCCTTGAACTCACGGCAATCCTCCTACCTCTGCCTCCCAAGTGCTGGGATTAAAGGCATGTGCCACCATGCCCAGCTATATATATGTTTTTAAATTTATTTATTTGATAGTGAGAGCAAAACAGAGGCAGATGGAGAATGGATGCACCAGGCTCTCTAGCCACTGCAAACTCCAGACACATGTGCCACTGACTTATGTGGGCGCTAGGGAGTCAAACCTGAGTCGTTGGGCATCACAAGCGATTGCCTTAACCTCTACGTAACCTCTCCAGCCCATCTCTTTTTGTTGTTGTTGTTGTTATTTTTGCTTTTCGATGTGTCTCGCTGTAGCCCAGGCTGACCTGGAATTCACTATGCAGTCTCAGGGTGGCCTCAAACTCATGGCGATCCTTCTACCTCTGCCTCCCTCCCCAAGTGCTGAAATTAAAGGTGTGCACCACTACAACTGGCTTCCAGCC
The DNA here is from genome assembly GCA_036346955.1 of Dipus sagitta. Classification (NCBI taxonomy): domain Eukaryota; kingdom Metazoa; phylum Chordata; class Mammalia; order Rodentia; family Dipodidae; genus Dipus; species Dipus sagitta. The sequence continues at coordinate 137,094,129 of CM070773.1, forward strand.
CATCTTTTTTTTTTTTTTTTTTTTTTGAGAGAGAGAGAGAGAGGAAATACGGGCACATTGGGGCCTCTTGGTCTTGCGCCAAACTTTCCGTGCCTACACCACTTTGTGCATGTGGCTTTACATGGGTAGTGGGAAATCAAACTCACGCTGGCAGGCTTTGCAAGCAAGTGCCTTTAACTGCTGAGCCATCTCTCCACCCCTGTTTTTTTGGGGGGGGTGGTTTTTTTTTTTTTGTTTTTTAAGGATGATTTTGTTTATTGGTTCTTTTGTTTGCGTCTCACTCTAGCCCAGGCTGACCTGGAACTCTCTACTCCCAGGCTGGCCTCAAACTAACAGCCATTCTCCTATCTCTGCCTCCCAAATGCTGGGATTAAAGGCATGTGCTACCATGCCCAGCAGACAGGGAAGTTTTTTAAAGTAGGCATACAATTGTGCTATATGGTTATGGCTGATAAACAGGCAAATTGTTAATGTCTTAACATTTATTTCCAGGTTTTACCTAATCCAAAAAAAGTTTCAGGCCCATCCAAGAAAAAGAAGAAAGCAGTCTCAAAAGCCCTGCCTGAGCAGTCTGTGGATGGCCAGGTGAGGTGGCCTTTGTATTTTAGGCGCTAGTTATAGAAATCATTTGAAGTCTCAGCAATCCTCCTTCCTCTGCCTCCCAAGTGCTGGCATTAGAGGCATGCACCACCACGCCCAGGCTTGATCAAATCTTAAGAATGTTTTGGTCTTCCATACCTGACAGCTTATTTCCAAAACATTATTTACCTTAAGAAATGGCTTCTATTCCCAAGTTTATTAGATCCTACTCAGAATCTAGAAATTTAGATTACTCTCCTTTTTGGCCAACTTCCATTGTTGGTAATCCTCTGCCAGTGTGGTCCCATTCTCTGGTCTCTATTCCCATTTGGGACAGGTTACAGGCCACATCCAACTGTTTATGTAGAGTCTGGAGATTTGAACTATGGAGGGCTCAGGCCATCATACTTGGACAGGAAGCACACTTAACTGCTGAGCTATCTCTAGCACCAAAGGGCCCCCCTCCCCAGGTGGTGTCATAGTATATATACTAGGCTGACCTGGAACTCACTCTGTAGTCCCAGGCTGGGCTCAAACTCACAGTGATCATCCTACCTTGCTTTCCTGAGTGCTGGGATTAATGGCATGAGCCACCAGGGGCAGCCCAAAGTCTTTTTTTAGCCCAGACTGACCTGGAATTCACTGTGTAGTCTCAGGAAGGCATCAAACTCACAGTGATCCTCAGCGTCCGGAGTGCTGGGATTAAAGGTGTGCACCACCATGCCTGGCCCAAAGGTCTTTTTTGAGACCTGCTTTTGGTATGTAATCTAGGCTGGCCACAAACTCCTAATTCTGCCTTTTCCCTGGTAATACATGAACAATTTTGGCAGTTAGACCATAAAGCTTACAGAAAACATACAACATTTGCATATGAATGATGACTATGCAAATTGTGGGGAGATGGCTCAGCTCCTAAAGACATTTGCTTATAAAAAGCCTGCTGACCTGAGTTCAATCTTCAGTACTCATAAAGGCAGACACAAAGTAGTACACGTCTGTAATCCCAATGTGCCTACGGTAATGGAAGGTGGAGCTAGGAAAATCTCAAAGTTGCCACAAAAGAGGCCCTGTATCGGAATGTGGAAGGAGAGAAGCACCCAAGGTTGTTCTCTGACTGCACATGTACTCATATGCACACACAGATACATAAGAAAAGGTGGAAGATATGCAAATTGCTAAGTCGTAATGTATTTCCAGGTTTTGCCTGATACCAAAAAACAGACTTTGGGAATAACTAAGAAACGGAAAAAGAAAGCAGTTTCAAAGGGCACTCCTAACACTCCGGAGAAGTCTGTGGATAGCCAGGTGGGTTGTCCTTGTATTCTGGTGTCTGTTATTACAGAAAAGAATTTGAAGAAGAAAAAGCAGTTTCTGCTACTTGATTCTTTTCAGTTGAAGGGGAGGGCATATTTTAAGTTTTTTTGGGGTTGGGTGTTTTGGGTTTGGTTTTTTGAGGTAGGATCTCCCTAGTCCAGGCTGACCTCGAATTCACTATGTAGTCTTCAGGGTGGCCTCAAAACCACAGTGATCTACCGACCTCTGAAATTAAAGGCATGCGCCACCATGCCCTGCTTTGTTTTGTTTTGTTTGCTTATTTTTATTGGTCAGGATTTCATTTATTTTTGAGCAGAGAGAGAGCCATAGCCTCCTGCACTACAAATGAATGCCAGGCACATATAGCACTTTGTGCATCTGGCCTTATGTGGCTACTGGGGAATGGAACTCAGGCTATTAAGGCTTTGTAAACAAGTGCCTTTAACCACTGCATCATCTCTCCAGATTAGTTTTGGTTTGGGGGAGGTTTTTTTTTGTTGTTGTCTTTGTTTTTTTAATGAAAGCGAGAGAATCGACACGCCAGGGCCTCTAGCCACTGCATTTGAACTCCAGACGCATTGCCACTTTGTGTGCATGTGTGACCTTGTGCACATGGGTCACTCTGTACATCTGGTTTATATGGGTTCTGGGGAATTGAACCTGGGTCTTTAGGCTTCGCATAGGCCTTAACAGCTAAATATCTCTCCAGTCCCAGTTTTGGGTTTTTGAGACAGTATCTCATATAACCCTGACTGTCCTCCATTATGTAGTCAAGGCTGGCCTAACTCCTGCTCTTCTGACTTCACTTCCAAGTAAGTGCTTGAATTACAGGCATGCACCACCACACATGGCTAAGTGTCAGGTTTAATCTCCTGACATTTTGGTAGATCCTTCCTTAAATGGAGATTTAGCAACTGTATATTTTAAGACCTTTCTAATTAAACATCCAGTTACCTTCTATACTAAATTTGAATTTTCTTTTGACACAAGGATCCCAATTATCCCATGTTAACCTTGAATTCCTTGTGTAGTCAAGAGTGACCTTGAACTTCTCATCCTCCTACTGTTACCTCCTGAGTGCTGGGATTATAGTATTTGCTACCACCCCTGGTTATTCATACTAAATTTGATAATTCCCTAAACCCCTAAGTATGCAGTTGTGTCACCAGAAGATGAGAATAGGCCTAAGAGAACATGCACAGTCTAGAGAGCTAGAAGGAAGAAATGATTTGGGGCAATGTCATTCCTGATATTCCATACTCATATATAATAAATCCACTTGTTGATTGCAGGGGCCCACACCAGTTTGTACACCAACGTTTTTGGAGAAACGAAAATCAGAAGTGACCGGCATGAATGACGATAAAGATAACGAAATTGTTTTCAAACAGCCTGTTTCCAGTGAAGTACAAAAGACTCCAATGCCTGCATGCTCAGGGAAAAAAGGGCGAAGGAAAAGAAAAGGCAGCCAGTGACTCTGAAGAGATGTCTTATATGTAGCATATTTTGGGGGGGAAAATGATAATTTTTTTAAGGCTGTCCATATTTTACTAGGTACACTAAAATCCAAATGTTAAGACTTCTTAAATGCGTATTCATGCCATTAAGAAAAGCAATCAGAGCCAGGCGTGGTGGCGCACGCCTTTAATCCCAGCACTCAGGAGGCAGAAGTAGGAGGATTGCCGTGAGTTCGAGGCCACCCTGAGACTCTATAGTGAATTCCAGGTCAGCCTGGGCTAGAGTGAGACCCTACCTCGAAAAGCCAAAAAAAAAAAAAAAAAAAGAAAGAAAGAAAAGAAAAGCAATCAGTAATTGTGGCTGGTTTGCCCTTGTTAAAATATAGGAGTGCAATGATGGGCCTTGTTTGAATTCATAGCTTCCTTTTGTTTTACGTTTCCATTTGTCACCACCAGTCCTGGTGGAACCCAAAGGGTATTTTCTTTTTAAATTTTTTACTTACTTACTTGAGAGAGAAAGAGACAGATACAGAACAAGAGATTGGGTGTGCCAGGGCCTTCAACCACTGCGAATTAAGTCTAGATGTGTGCATCTGGTTTATGTGGGTGCTGGGGAATTGAACCTGGGTCCTTTGGCTTTGCAGGCAAGCGCCAAACTCTCAGCCATCTCTCCAGCCCCCAAATGATATTTTAGGCTTCATCAGGTGGCTGAAACTAGAAGTTGAATTCTGTGGAGAGGAGCAGTTCAAGTGCTGATACAGTCTGCTTATGTGTTTACATGCTAGCACAAGTAGAAATGATTTGTTTTCTCCAGTAATATGCATTTAGGGTGGGCTAGGAGCAGTTGATAGCTGCCATTTTGGAGCCATATCATCAGTTTGGTGGTGTGCTTAGGATCCAAACAGTGACCAACAAATACACTTCTTTATTATTACTATTATTATTGTTGACAATAAACCATGATAATTCCCTCTCCCAATCCACTTCTCCAATTTATCTGTATATAAGTAGCACCTTGGTGCTTTCAGGAAAAAATAAAAGATTTCTGCTCACTGTTTTTAAGCTTCTGGTGCTCTTGAAAAGTTCTTTTGTATTGTAGTCTAGACTCATTAGCATTGCATGGATCATCTTTTCTATGCAACTTTCAATTACTGTGTTTGTAATGTAATAAGATGCCACCTAGCATTCTGATGGAAAATGTACAACACTTGGTTTTTTTGTGTGTTTGTGTTTGGTTTTTGTTGTTGTTCTTTTTTGTTTGTTTGCTTGTTTTTCTTTTTTTTTTTTTTTTTTTTTTTTTTTTTGGTTTTTCGAGGTAGGGTTTCACTCTAGCCCAGGCTGACCTGGAATTCACTATGGAGTCTCAGGGTGGCCTCGAACTCACAGCGATCCTCCTACCTCTGCCTCCCGAGTGCTGGGATTAAAGGTGTGCGCCACCACGCCCGGCTCCATTGTTTGCTTGTTTTTCAAAGTAGGGTCTCACTCTAGCCCAGGCTGACCTGGAATTCACTATGTAGTCTCAGGGTGGCCTTGAACTCACGGTGATCCTCCTACCTCTGCCTCCCGAGTGCTGTGATTAAAGGCATGAGCCACCATGCCCGGCCCCTCTTAATTGATATGTATATACATACCTTCCAAAAGGAAGAATTAGCCAGGCATGGTGGCACACATGTTTAATAGAGGCAGAGGTAGGAGGATCGCTGTGTGAGGCCAACCTGGTCTAGAATAATACCCTACCTCAAGAAAAAAAAGGCTGGAGAGATGGCTTAGTGGTTATGGCATGTTCTTGTGAAGCCTAAGGACTCAGGTTCGATTCCCCAGTACCCACGTAAACCAGGTGCACAAGGTAGCACATGCGTCTGGAGTTCATTTGCAGTGGCTACAGGCCCTAGCTTATCCATCAGCCTCTTTCTGACTCAAATTAATTAAATATATATAAAAAAAGAGAAAACCAGTCATGGTGGCGCACACCTTTATTTTAATCCCAGCACTCCGGAGGCAGAGGTAGGAGGATCACCAAGAGTTCGAGGCCACCCTGAGACTACATAGTTAATTCCAGGTCAGCCTGAACCAAACTGAGACCCTACCTTGAAAAACCAAAATAAAGAAAAAAAATTTTAAGTGAGATGAGGTTCAGATGGAGCCAGACATTTCAGTCTGCAGATTGGCATAGGATGGAATTAGGTAATGGATTTCAGTGGCATGCACATAAACTTAACAGGTTCAAGATTGTTGGCTTTGCTTCTATTGCTAGCATCATTTGGCAATGTAGCCATGAAAAATAATCACTGATATAAATTGTACGTTTGACTAGCACATGAATTGCAAAATGGAAAGTTGATAGCCGCATGTGGTGGTACACCCCTTTAATACCAGCACTCAGGAGGCAGAGGTTAGGAGGATTGTGAGTTTGAGGCCGCCTTGAGACTACATAGTGAATTTTAGGTCAGCCTGGGCTAGAGATCCTACCTCAAAAAAAAAAAAAGGAAAGATGACTCAGCAGGTCTGGTCTAGAATGAGACCTTGTATCAAAAACAAAACAACCAGGTGTGTTAACACACACCTTTAATCCCAGCACTCAGGAGGCAGAGGTAGTAGGACCACAGTGAGTTCAAAGCCACCCTGAGACTACACAGTGAATTCCAGATCAGCCTGGACTAGAGTGAGACCTACCTCAACCAAAAAAAAAAAGAATAGGCATGCCAGGGCCTCCAGCTGCTGCAAACACATTCCAGATGAATGGATACTGGGGAATCCAACTTGGGTCCTTAGGCTTCACAGGCAAGCAAACATTAAATAATATTTCCAGCCCTTCTTTTTTTATTTATTTGACAGAGAAAGAGAGAGAGAGAGAGAATGGGTGCGCCAGGGCCTTCAGCCACTGCAAACGAAGTCCAGATGCGTGTGCCCCCTTGTACATCTGGCTAACATGGGTCTTGGGGAATCAAACCTGGGTCCTTTGGCTTTGCAGGCAGATGTTTTAAACGCTAAGCCATCTCTCCAGCCCCCCTCTTTATTTTATATATATATATATATATATATATATATATATATATATATATTTTTTTTTTTTTTTTTTTTTTTTTTTTTTACAAGAGAATATGGATGCACCGGGTCCTCTTGCCCCTGCAAACAAAGTTCAGGTGGGGAGTTGAAGGCAGGTCATTAGGCTTTGCTGGCAAGCGCCGTAACCACTGAGCAATCTCTCTACCTCTTTTTCTTGTTTTGGCTGTTTTCTTTCAATGGTATGATTATAGCTGCTAGAAGATTCCTAACAGTGAAAAGGAAAGACGAAAAGTCTTGCATGGATGAGACTTGGTGACTGAAGGGCAAGATTTCTATTCTGAGGTTCTCAAGTTGAGATAATAGTAATATACCATTAGGTGGCAGTAGATCCTAAGTACTGTAATGTACAGTTCCCTCACAGCAAAACTGCAAAATTGTTAAGGGATTTATAGTCCAATGTTAGCATTTATTTTTATTTTATTTTATTTTTGGTTTCTTGAGGTAGGGTCTCACTCTAGCCCAGGCTGACCTGGAATTCACTATGGAGTCTCAGGGTAGCCTTAACTCACAGTGATCCTCCTACTTCTGCCTCCCAAGTGCTGGGATTAAAGGCCTGCGCCACCACACCCGGCTATGTTAGCATATTTTTAATGATGCTTTGCAAAGCATCATTATATACATAGCACATGCACAGAAAGAGCATAACAATTTTTAAAGGGGTTTTCATTAGCATATATTACAACCGATAGGTTTCATTATAACACTTTCGTACATGTATATAATGTACTTAATGTATTTTGGTCATATTCACCTCCTATTACCCTTTTTTTTCGAGGCTGGGATTAAAGGCATGTGCCACCACACCTTACTTATTCTTTTTGTTTGTTTTGTTTTTGTTTTTGAGGTAGGGACTAACTAGCCTGGCTGACCTGTAATTTACTCTAGTCTTAGGGTGGCCTCAAACTCCTAATGGTCCTCCTACCTCTGCCTCCCAAATTAGTTCCATTCTTACTCTCATGGTTTTGTTTTTTTGGGGGGAGACCCATTGAATGAATAGACCCGGGCCTCATGCATGTTAGGCACCTGTTCCATAACCTTCCTAATGCCCTATCCCCACCTTTATTTATTTATTCATTCATTCTTTTATTTTAAACTTTTGTTTGTTTGTTTGTTTTTGGTTTTTCAAAGTAGGTTCTTACACTAGCCAAGGCTGACCTGGAATTCACTATGTAGTGTCAGAGTGGCCACAAACTCACAGTGATCCTCCTACCTCTGCCTCCCAAGTGCTAGGATTAAGTAGCCCAGGCTTCCCTGGAACTCACTCAAGGTCTGCTCGAACTCATGAAGGTCCTCCTACCTCAGCCTCCCAAATACTGAACGTTTGTCACCATGCGTGGCTGAAACAAAATTTCCTTCAGGAGAACTTTGTTTACTACCATAACCACTCTAAATACAGTCATTTTCCTATTTTTCATTCATTGTTCTCAATTTTGTTTAATTCATGAAGCCAAGATTAAAAACAAAGTAACTAGATGTGGTGGCTCATGCCTTTGATCCCAACACTTGGGAGGCAGAGGTAGGAGTGCTGTGAGTTTGAGGCCAGCATGGGCTACAGTAAGACCCTACCTCAAAAAAACAAAAAAAAAAAAAAAAAAACACAGAAAGTAAACATTCAAATTAAAATATGGACCAGTTTTCTACTTAGTAATCTCAACATTTTAATGCGGGTCGGTCATTGCCCCCAGCCCCTCCCCTGTTTCTCAGTGGCTGGGACAGATTTGTCCAAACTCACGATTCTACTGCCTCGGCCCTTCCTGAGTGTTGGGATCACAGGCTTGACTCGTAGTGCTCAGCTGCAATTTTCAAGGCATGTCTACATGATATATTTCTATCCTTGTGTTTCTCTCTAAAGCAAACTGAAAACTCCACTTGGAAGATTAGAGTTTGCCTTCAGTCACAAGTTGACTGCATTGACCCATTTGAAGGAGCACCACACACCTCTGACAAATCTCTCCTGTCTAGTAACCAGTGTGTCTTACAATGAACTGCTCAGCAGGTGGCTAACACAAGCACGAATCTGCAGTGGCAGAAATGGTCTTTCTCTGGGCTGATGGTGGCTAAGTTTGGAATCTCTCTGGTTATAAATAAGGCTGTCAACTCCGAGATACCCAGAAAAAGAAACTCGGACACTTGAGACTTGCCAGTTTCCAGAGCAGATGTGCCGAGTAATGCTGCTGTCCACCAGCAGCCTCATTCACAGCTTCTTTTGTGACTTGGTTTTCTGAAGTGGGTGCAGTCTGAGGTTGGTTTGGGGGGAAAGCAGGATTTAAAAATGAACCAAGGGAAATGGCCTAATCGTTGGTCCACAACAGAAACTGTGAAGATGTTTCTTTATTAGGTTTATTTTGGAGAGGGCGACAGTGAGAGAGAGAATGGATGCACCAGGGCCTTTTCAGCTGCTGTGAACGAACTCCAGATGCATGTACCCCCTTGTGCGCATGTGCGACGTTGCACACTTGTGTCACTTTGGTGTCTGGCTACGTAGGACCTGGACATTTGAACATACATTCTTAGGCTTCACAGGAAAGTGCCTTAACTGCTAAGCCATCTCTCCTGCCCACATCCGTGAAGATGTTTCCAGAAAGCATTATAGAGTTATCAATGACATTTTTTTCTTCTGCAGGAGTATGTCCTTTTTTTCTTCTATTTCCGCTGTAACACTTGGCTACATGATAAACATTGGGTGCTTTCGGTTTGTTTTGTGTGTGTGGTGATGTGTGTGCATGTTCATATGTGTGTGAGTACACTTAAGTGCACATGCTGAAGACCACGGATTAAAGCTAGGATTAAAGGCGTGCGCGACCACACCGAGCAATAACAATTTTTTTTTAAGTCTGAGACTTTTATTAACTCATACATAATTATTTATTTGTCTTCTGGTTTGTTGAAACAGTAAGTCAGACAACACTTGCCACAGTAATGTCTGTCAAAGTGGCTGGCCATAAAAACCCAAGCCCCACACTTATCAGAAGGACACTCTCGACGAAGGCAACTAATTTTACCATTTTCATCCACCTTATAATATTTCAGGACAGCCAACTTAACCTTCTTTCTCTTGTGCTTATTTTTCTTGGGAGTGGTGTAAGACTTCTTCTTCCTTTTTTAGCACCACCACGAAGTCTCAGTGCAAGATGAAGGGTGGACTCCTTTTGAGTATTGTAGTCAGACAAAGTATGCCCATCTTCCAGTTGCTTTCCAGCAAAGATCAGCCTCTGCTGATCAGGAGGAATTCCTTCCTTATCCTGGATCTTGGCCTTTACATTTTCTTTTTTTTTTTTCCTTTACATTTTCTATAGTGTCCCAGGGTTCAACCTCGAGCGTGATGGTCTTCCCCATAAGGTTTTTCACGAAAATCTGCATCTCGGCGGCGGCCACCGCAGATGGCAGATCAGAAAGGAAAAAGCAATAATAATTCTTTTGTTTGTTTATTTTTCAAGGTAGGGTCTCACTCTAGCCCAGGCTGACCTGGAATTTACTCCGTCTTCTCAGGGTGGCCTCAAACTCACAGCAATCCACCTACCTCTGCCTCCTGACTGCTGGGATTAAAGGCGTGCGCCACCACGCCTGGCAACAATTTTTTTTTTAAGAGGTGATTTGGACATCAGGACTTTCAGTTCATGAACTAATGCTGTTGTCCCAGGGATGTGATTGTAATAAAGGTAGGTTGGGGCTCAGCCTCCTTCTCTCTTGCACTATCAGGCTGTGAGATGCAGCGTGAAGATGCTCACTGGATTCAGGCCCCATTCTCCAACTTCCTTAAACTGAGCCAACTAAACTTCTCTTGTTTATGGATCTGGAGAGATGGCTTAGTGGTTAAGGCACTTGCCTGCGAAAAGCAAGGACAGCGGGCTGTATTCCTCAGTACCCACGTAACCAGATGCACAAGGTGACTCATGCATCTGGAGATCATTTGCAGTGACTAGAGGCTGTGGTGTGCCCATTCTGTCTGTCTATCTCTCTGTCTACCTATCTGCCTCTCTCATATAAATAAATAAAATATTTTTTAAAATTTATTTTGTTTAGATTTGTAAGATTACCACAACCTGTAGTATTCTGCTACAGTAGTAGAAAACTGTATAAGACAGAGCCTGCCTTAAACATCTGTGATGCTTAGCATCAAACTCGTGTAACAGAAATGGTAATGGTAATGAGTGTAGTCTCAGGGGGCTTCTAATTCATGGTGATCCTCCTACCTCTGCCTCCCAAGTGTTGGAGTGCTGGGATTAAAGGCATGTGCCACCACACCTGGCCTTTTTTTTTTTTTTCTTCGAGGTAAGGTCTCACTCAGCAACTCCCTCTGTAGCCCAAGCTGGCCTTCAACTCAGAGGGATCCTCCTACCTCAGTGTCCCTGGGTTTTGGGATTAATGGCCACCACACCAAGGTCAAATTATTTTTTTTTATCAAAACTGTTATTTAATTTAAAATATTTTATTTATTTATATGAGAGAGAGAAAGATAGAAAGAATGGGTGCACCAGAGCCTCCAACCACTGCAAACCAATTCCAGATACATGCATCAACCTTGTGCATCTGGCTTATGTGGGTCCTGGGGAATTGAACCTGGGTCCTTTGGCTTTGCAGGCAAGCACCTTAACCACTAAGCCATCTCTCCAGTCCACTTGTCTTTTATTTGCAAGAACAAAGAGAAAAAATGGGTACACCAGGGCTTCTTGCAAATAAACTCCAGATACATGTGCCACTTTGTGCATCTAGCTTTACATGGGTGCTAGGGAATCAAGCCTGGGCTTTACAAGTGCCTTTACCTGCTAAACTATTTCCCCAGCCTACATAGATTATTTTTTATTTTTTAAATTTATTTACTTGTTTATTTAAGAGTGCGAGAGAGGGGCAGATAGAGAAAGTGAGAGATTAGGCATGTCAGGGCCTTCAGCCACTGCAAATAAACTACAGATGTATGTGCCACCTTGTGCAGCTGTCTTGCATGGGATCTGGAGAATTGAACCTGGGTTCTTTAGCTTTACAGGCAAGTGCCTTAACTGCTAAGCCATCTCTCCAGCCATATGTATGTATGTATGTGTGTGTGTGTGTGTGTGTGTGTGTGTGTGTGTGTGTGTGTGTATAGGTTTTTCTTTCAAGGTAAGGTCTCATTCTAGCCCAGGCTGACCTGGAATTCACTATGGAGTCTCAGGGTGGCCTCAAACTTATGGCGATCCTCCTACCTCTGCCTCCCAAGTGCTGAGATTAAAGGTGTACACCACCATGCCCGGCCCCATTTTTTATTTTATTTTATTTATTTGAGAGAGAAAAAGAGGCAGATAGAGAATGGACACACCAGGGCCTTTAGCCACTACAAACAAACTCCAGATGCATATGCCCCCTTGTGCATCTGGCTTTACATGGGTACTGGAGAATTGAACTGAGGTCCTAAGGCTTTGCAAGCAAGGGCCTTAACTGCTAAGCCATATCTTCAGTCCTCCCACCCCAGATTATTTTAAACCATGGATTTGAAACTATTGCAGGCTTAAGATAGTCAAGTCCAATCATAACTTTCAGCATGGTGAGTTAATACTGTCAGAAATGAACTCGAGACCAAAGAAGCAAACTGGCATAAGCTATCCCTGATCCTCCCAGGCTACCGTGGCCGTACTATAGGATTGCTGTGGGCCCTACAACATTCCTGTCATCCCAGCCACCTCAGAAACTGGAACCTTACTTCTCTAGTAGGCGCACTGCCTTCAAACAGCTTGCAAAGGCCTCAGTGAGCCAGAGCTTTCAGAAGTCCAGGGTGGGTGTTTGACACCTGTTTTGCTAGTGAAATGCAAGGAAGCCCAGGCACACCCCTGCTCCCTGCAGTGTGGCTGGTGGGGGATTTTCTCCTCCCTACTGCATTGTAAACATGTCTTGCATAATTCAGCGCTGGCTCTCCTTCCAGGGAAGCATTCTCCTGCAGCTGCCTACAAACCACTGAGCAGGTATGTGGCAGAGAACTTCCACGAACCATTAATGCTGCTGACTGTTCATTATGGCCACCTGGGGTGCAAGGCCATAAAAGTCACCTGTGCTGTGGGTGTGGGGTAGCAATTCATGGCTCCTTCCAGAGGCTGCACTGTGCCCACAAGCAAAAGCTCCCCGCCACTCTCCCCCCCCTCCCACCTCCAGGTAGGGTCTTGCTCCAGCCCAGGTTCACTATGTAGTCTCAGAATGTCCTCAAACGCACGGTGATCCTCCTACCTCTGCCTCCCAAGTGCTGAGATTAAAGGTGTATGCCACCACGCCCAGCTCAGCTCAGTTTTCAGATGTTAAAACAATTGGGTACTTACTCAGCTGTCAGGTACTTTAAGCAGGCACCACAAGCCCAGTGACAAAGTTTTTGATTTTCTCCTTCCACAAGCCATGTTTTCACCCAGGAATGATGGTGCACACTTCTAATCTCTCAAACTAATTAATTAATTAAAGCAAGTTTAAAAACAAGCAAATAAATAAGACAAAACCAAAAACAATGTAACCAGATTTCTCAGGCTTTCGATTAGCTATGCCCTGAACAGCATGTATGGTAAATATTGACAAGGATTGTTAGACATGCTGACATGACTGGAAGTCATGCTCCTTGTTTTACCTTCCCAGTGCTCTGGTGGTATTCCTGACCCAGAACAATGTGTACATGCATGGGATATGTTGACCAGCGTTGATGGTGGATATTGGAAGCAATGAATTGCCCACAAGAATGTCAAAAGCAACAGGTGGGCTTAGAGTGACAACATCTGTGAATGATAAATGGTGAGAGAGAGAGTTTTCTGGATCAACAGAGTCCACTGGTCCTATCCCTAAGTCCCTTACATTGAGAAAATGTTTAAGACCTTTTTGGAGACTGTTGCAGTCAGGTTTACATTGCTGGCAGAAATCACCCAACCAAGAGCAGTTTGCAGGATAAAAGATTTATTTTGACTTACTTGAGGGGAAGCTCCATGATGGCAGGGAAAAATGATGGCATGAGCAGAGGAGCATTATCACCTCCTGGCCAACATCAGATGGACAAAAGCAACAGGAGAGTGTTTCAAACACTGGAATGGGGAAACGCTGTAACACCCATAAGCCCACCCCCAACAGTACAACACCTCCAGGAGGCATTAATTCCCAAATCTCCATCAGCTGGGAACCTAGCATTCACAACACCTGAGTTCATGGGGGACACCTGAATCAAACCACCACAGGGACAAAGCTCCTTGCACCTCCCTCACGTTGCTGATTCCTTGCGCACATATTGCTGTTTGTGCTGTTCAATAAACACCACTTGAGCGGTTTAAATGACCCCAGGAGTTAGTATTTTTATTTCAGGGCACTCCTGCAACTGGGCAGGCAAAAGACCAGTTAGGTACCTTTTACAGTAATCTAGATGAGAGGCTTTCAGAGAGAGCGTGTTAGAAGACCTTGAGCCATTTTCACATATCAACCACAGGGCTGCAGGGGCAGGCTAGCACAGAAGACTCCATCTTTGGATGTGCAAAGCACACAGAAGAAACACAGGCTTGATGAGACTTGAACTGGGAATGGGTCACAGAGCTTGGTAAAAGCCCATTGCTAATCCTTCTCTGGGGCCCAAAGACAATCAGAGAGGGAGGCAACAAGGCAAAGAGATAGTTTTTGTAACCGGGTATGGTGGCGCATGCCTTTAATCCCAGCACTCGGGAGGCAGAGGTAGGAGGATCGCCATGAGTTTGAGGCCACCCTGAGACTCCATAGTGAATTCCAGATCAGCCTGGACCAGAGTGAGACCCTACCTCAAAAAACTAAAAAAAAAAAAAAAAAGAGTTTTTGTCTTCTTGGCTGGGACTATGAAGTAAATCTGTTCAGGAATTGAGTTAGAAGTAGTGTTTAGGGTCTGGAGTGATGGCTTAGTGGTTAGAGTGTTTTCCTACAAAGCCAAAGGACCTCGGTTCAATTCCCCAGGACCCATGTAAGCCAGATGCACAAAGTGGCGCATGCATCTAGAGTTCATTTGCAGTGGCTGGAGGCCCTGGCGTGCCCATTCTCTCTCTCACTCTCCCAAATAAATAAATAAAATTATATTTTAAAAAGTAGTAGTTTTCAGTTATCTTTTTTTATTTGTTTGTTTGTTTCAAGGTAGGGTCTTGCTCTCACCCAGGCTAACCTGGAATTCACTATGTAGTCTCAGGCTGGCCTTGAACTCGTAGCTAGCCTCCTACCTCTGCTTCCTGAGGGCTGAGATTAAAGATGTATGCCACCATGCCAAGCAACAGTTACCTTTAATTTTTTTTTTTTACTTAAAAATACTTTTTCTGAGCCGGGCATGGTGGCGCATGCCTTTAATCTCAGCACTCGGGAGGCAGAGGTAGTAGGATCACCATAAGTACAAGGCCACCCTGAAAATGCAGAGTGAATTCCAGGTCAGCCTGAACTAGAGTGAGACCCCTCCTCAAAAAAACAAAAAAACAAAAAAACAAAAAAAGCAAAAAAAAAAAAAAAAAAAAAAAAACTTTTTCTGCTGGGAGTGGTGGTGCATGCCTTTAATCCTAGCACTAGGGAGGCAGAGGTGGAAGGATTGCCATGAGTTCAAGGCCACCCTGAGACTACAGAGTGAATTCCAGGTCAGCCTGGGCTACAGTGAGACCCTACCTCGGAAAAAAAAAAAAAAAATCAAGTTTTCTACTTAGCTCTCCAACAGGCAGAGGCCTGCTGGAAGAGGTGTCACTGAGGTCATATCTAGAGTCCAGCCCAGAGGTGTGTATTCAGAGTCAGCTTGTGCTTGCTGGTGCTGGCCGTTGTCTCTCTGCTATAGTGTGCAATGAAGTGAGCCATCTTCCTCTGCCCTGATGAAGCCTCCCCTAAAATCTATAAGCCTGAAACAAACCCTTTCCCCCATGAACTGCTTCTGGTCAGGTGTTTGTCCCAGCAATGAGAAGGTCATTGCAACACTAGGTCAGATTTTGCAGCCTTTGACTCAAGGAGGCATGGATACCTATGTTACTCAGTTTCTCTGCATCCACAGCATTCAGACTGGCCCCATATACCACCATGTCCCACAGCCTCACAAACCAGGCTGTGAAAGACTCATTCATTTTGTGTTTAGAAGTTTTCTTCATTCAAGCAATTCGGATGCAGTTCCCTGATTACCATAGTTTCCTGTACTGCAGTGTTATTAAGGCCCCTATCTGCATACTGAATCATGGAATTTCCCTTCCTCTCTATTAAAGGACGGACTAGAGTGGTATCTTTTTCTTCTTCTTCTTTTTTAAACAGGCTTTTATTGTTATTATTATTTGACAGAGAGAAAGAGGGAGGGAGAGAGAGAGTATGGGTATGCCAGGGCCTCCAGCCACTGCAAACGAACTCCAGACACACACCACCTTATGCATCTGGCTAACATGGGTCCTGGGGAATCGAACCTGGGTCCCTTGGCTTTGCAGGCAAACACCTTAACCGCTAAGCCATCCCTCCAGCCCTCTTCTTTTTTTTTTTTTTTAAGGTTAGTGAGACTTTATTAGATTGTGAGAAGAAAGAAGAGGAAGTACAGAGAGTTCCTGCCACGAGGGAGGAGAAAGGGGGTGAAGGCCCTGGCGTGGTGTCTTCTTGATCATGGTATGGCCCCTGCTAGGTAAGTATTGAAATGGCATCTTCCAACCTTTCTACCTTGCTCTCATCTCCATACTGTCTGATTCTTCCCATGGATTCCAAGTTTTGGATCTCAGGAGGGGTTGTTAGCACAGACCTAACTAGCATCTCTGTCTCACCTGCTTTCTTTCCAGTTTTTCTGTTACATCAGAGGCTAATGTGGAGGATAGCATCCATATGTCTTTTTGTTTGTTTTGTTTTGTTTTGCTTGAGGTAGGGTCTTGTTCTAGCTCAGGCTGACCATTATGTAGTCATTATGTAGTCTCAGACTGGCTTTGAACTCAGTGATCCTTCTACCTCAGCCTCCCAAGTGCTGTGATCAAAGGCGTGCACCACCATGCCTGACTTCTATATGTTCTTTTTTAGCACCCACATAAAAGCCAGGCATGGTGGCACATGCCTATAATCCCAGTGCTGGGGTGGCAGAGATAGGACTTGCTGGCTGGCTAGTCTAAATGAATCAGTGAGTTCTAGGTTCAATAAGAGACCCTGTCTCAGAATATAGGGTGGAAAGTGATTGAAGAAGATACCTGATGTCCACACTTAAGCCCCTCCTCACCCCCCCTACAGTACACACATATACACAAGAAAAAATAAGTAACAGAACAAAACAAAAGTGAGAAGTGTGTCCACTGTGAAGACTGAGTAATTATAAAAAGATGCTAGCTGGGCAGCAGGCAGCACCCAGCTCACCGATCTCCCAGGAGACAACATCTCTCAACCTTCCTGCAGAGAGAATGCTCATTTGTTAGCGGAGTGGAGAGTGGAGCTCTGGTTGAAACTGACTGGCCTCCATAGCAACTTTTGAAACCCTTTGTCTAGCACATGAAACCACTTCCCAGAACACAGAGGTTATTAATAACCGTGCGACCTTTTCCCAGTCTGGGGCTCAATTGGCAGAAGCCTCTGGCTATTTCCTTCTGGATGCTTCTTTTATGTAGTGTTAGGAAGTGACCTCTTCCTCAAAACCTGGACAGAATTTTACCCTGCTTGGCAATTACATGGAGACCCTTGAAATTCCCAACCCACAAGGAGGCCTTGCCCCCCCTTGAACCTTCTGGCATAGCTGTCTGAGTGCGTGACTTTGTGTTAACCCTGCTACAGTACCTCTGCTGTCTCCAGAGAGATCTAGCTTGTGCCTCTCCTCCTGGCTGGCTCCTCACTGCCAAGTGCAGTCCAGAGTGTTGACAGAGTTCCATGGAGCCAGCCTGATTTAGATTGAGGTCACTGCGCTGGCTCCCTCGCATCTCCCCCCAATCTGTGTGTGTGTGTGTGTGTGTGTGTGTGTGTGTGTGTGTGTGCGCGCACACACACACTCAACTATGTCAGAGGACAACCTTTGGTGCTGGGTCTTTGCCTTCCATCTTGCTTGAGGCAGGAGCTCTCATTGTTCACTGTTGCATTTGCCGGGCTTCTGGTGGATTATCCCATCTCCGTTTCCCATCTTGCTGTAGGTGCACTGGGACTACAGAGCTTGCTACTGAGCCCCACTTTACATGTATCCTAGGGATCAGAACTCAGACAGTCACGCTTGTGCAGCAAGCACTTTATCCAAGGAGCCATCTCCCCAGCCTGAGCTGCCTTCTCTCTCCATGCTGGGTACAGGCCCTGGAGTCAGCTGTGGGGCTGGTGGTAAGCAGGGCCAAGGACTTAATGTAGGAGCCCCAAGATGGACACTTCTCTCAGGGAAGCTGCTATAGTCAGCAGCCCCCTCAACATAAGAGCATCTCAAATGCTAGTCTTCCAGAACTCACCCTCTACTCTCCTCCTCTTCTTTTACCCTTCCTGGAGGTCCGGTCATGCCCATGGCTTTACTCTCACTTCAGACAAGATCCTTTAACCACTGAGCCGTCTCTCCAGCCCCCTGTTCTCACTTCAGGAAGCCGCATTGCTCTGATTCTCACTTGCTTCCTCAGCTCCAACAGACCCACTTGCTTATAGCCATGTCACAAGAGATTGACCCTGACATTCTAAATGCTGCTGGGCACAGTGGATGCTTAGGCCAGGCATCATCTTCTGGCCCTGAGCTATTCACCTGGGAAGTATAAATTAGAACAAGACTTGGTAGGCTGAGTGACATGCGTGAAGGAGCTAATGCAGGCCGTCCACAGTAGCAACAGATGAGGGGACCCTTCACTAACAGAAGCACTTTTGGGGCCTGAAGATTGTTCAGTTGGTAAATTGCTTGTTGCACAAGCATAAGGACCTTAGTTCAAATCCCCAGTGTGTAAAAGCCAGGTGTGGCACTTCTCTGTAATCCTAAGGCTGGAGGACAGAGACTGGCCAGTTATTCTAGCAAAATCAGTGAGCTCCATCCCTATCTCAAAAATACAGAGGAGTGGTAACCTTTCCTCTCCCTCCAACTCAGACCTGTGTAGGCCATCAGGAGCCAGGAGGACCAGGCACATCTGGCACAGACTCCTGCCTCTGGTAGCTTGTGATAGGCATGCCTCCCAACATAGACACATGGAGGCCACCCAGATCAGAAGGCTCACTCCCCACAGGCCCTGCTGAGCCCGCACTGGACCCCTCCTGCCTGCAACCCAGCCCACCTGGAGTCCTGGCCCAGGCTCAGTGAATTTGCAGTTGCATCCTTCCTCTCCCCAGCCCAGACACCAGCTGTTTGTTACTGAGGCAGTCCTGGCCCCAGCCCACCCGGAATCCCCCAGTGGGGCTGCAGTTGCTACGTTCTCAGCAAGACAAAGGGATTAATTCCAGATGGGCAAACCCCAGTGCACAACAGGTAACCTGAGAAACCTAGGCAAAATGTTCCCAACAAGAATGTCTAGTCCCGGGCTGGAGAGATGGTTTAGTGGTTAAGCACTTGCCTGTGAAGCCTAAGGACCCCCCAGTTCAAGGCTCAATTCCCCAGGACCCACGTTAGCCAGATGCACAAGGGGGCACATGCATCTGGAGTTCGTTTGCAGTGGCTGAAGGCCCTGGCGCACCCATTCTCTCTCTATCTCTATCTGCCTCTTTCTCTGTCACTTTCAAATAAATAAAAATAAACCAAAAAAAAATTAAAAATGTCTAGTCCCATAGTTGAAGCCCCAATGGGAACTACTTAGAAGAAACTCCAAAGAATTTGAAAATATGATTATGATAAAAATACAACTGGAAGCCGGGCGTGGTGGCGCACGCCTTTAATCCCAGCACTCGGGAGGCAGAGGTAGGAGGATTGCCGTGAGTTCAAGGCCACTCTGAGACTCCATAGTGAATTCCAGGTCAGCCTGGGCTAGAGTGAGACCCTACCTCAAAAAACCAAAAAAAAAAAAAAAAATACAACTGGACATGGTGGCACATGCCTTTAATCCCAGCACTCAGGAGGCAGAGACAGGAGGATTGCCGTGAGTTCAAGGCCACCTGAGATTACGTAGTGAATTCCAGGTCAGCCTGGACTAGAGTGAGACCCTACCTTGAAAAACAAAACAAACAAACAAACAAAATACACAGAGCTGGAGAGGTAGCTTAATGGTTAAAGATGCTTGCTTGCAAAGCCTGACAGCCCAGGTTCAATTCCCTAGTACCCACATAAAGCCAGACACACAACATGGTGCATGCATCTGGAGTTCATTTGCAGTGGCAGCAGGCTCTAGCATGCCCATACTCATTCTCTCTGAAGGCCTCTTTGCCTCTGTCTGTCAAATAAATAAATAAAATACTTTTTTTTCAAAAAAATACATAACAAGTAGGGAAAACACTTCAACATATTGGCATAGGCAATGACTTTCTGAATATAACCCCAGTTGCTCAGGAAGTAAAACCACTAATCAACCACTGGGACCTCATGAAATTAAAATGCTTTTGTACAGCAAAGAACAGTGTGAATAGAGCAAAGAGGCAACCTATAGAATGGGAGAAATCTTTGCCAGCTATACATCTGACAGAGGATTAATATCCAGGATATAAAAAGAACTAAAAAAGAAAGAACTCAAACTCAATTAAAAAATTGGCTATGAAAAAAATAGAAAAAAAAGGGCTATAGAGGGCTGGAGAGATGGCTTAGCAGTTAAGGCTCATGCCTATGAAGCCTTAAGTTCAATTCTCCAGGTCCCATGTAAGCCAGATGCACATGGTGTCACATGCGTCTGGAGTTCATTTGCAGTGGCTAGAAGACCTGGCATGCCCGTTCTCACACACTCTGTCTCCTCTATCTGACTGTAATAAATAAATGAAAATAAAATCTAAAAACAAATGGGCTATGGAACTAAATAGAGAGTTCTCAAAAAAAAAAAAAAAAAAAAAAACAGATGGAACATCTTAGCCATCAGGGAAATGCAAATTAAAACTACTGTGAAATTCCATCTCACTCCTGTCAGAATGGCTACCATAAAGAAAACACATGAGGGCTGGAGAGATGGCTTAGCAGTTAAGCACTTGCCTGTGAAGCCTAGGGACCCTAGTTTGAGGCTTGATTCCCCAGGACCCACGTTAGCCAGATGCACAAGGGGCACACAAGTCTGGAGTTCGTTTGCAGTGGCTGGAAGCCCTGGCACACCC
This sequence comes from Dipus sagitta, assembly GCA_036346955.1. Lineage (NCBI taxonomy): Eukaryota > Metazoa > Chordata > Mammalia > Rodentia > Dipodidae > Dipus > Dipus sagitta. The sequence goes on from CM070773.1 coordinate 137,114,636, forward strand.
ATTCTCTCTCTGTCTATCTGCCTCTTTCTCTCTCTATCACTTTCAAATAAATAAATAAAAATAAACAAAAATTAAAAAAAAAAAAAGAAAAGAAAACACATGACAAGGGCTGGAGAGATGGCTTAGTAGTTAAAGCATTTGCCTGCAAAGCCAAAGGACCTCAGTTCGATTCCCCAGGACTCATGTAAGCCAGATGCACAAGGGGGCACATGTGTCTGGAGTTCCTTTGCAGTGGCTGGAAGACCTGGTGCACCCATTCTCTCTCTCTCTCTCAAATAAATAAATAAAATAAAGTGAAAAGAAAACATGACAATAAATGCTGGCAAGGATGCGGAAAAAGAAGAACCCTTCTACACTGTTGATGGGAATGTAAACTGGTAAAGCATTGTGGAAATCAATGTGGAGGTTCCTGAAACAGGTAAAATAGATTTATCATATGACCCAGCTATAGTACTCCCAGGCATATATCCTAAGGACTTGTCTTGCTACCTTAGAGATACTTGCTCAACCATGTTTAATGCTCCCAGGGAAGCCAAACCAACAGAATATCCCATGTGGAGGGTAGAATGTCAGGACTGAAGGATAAGGCAGAGGAAGTAGATTGGGAAGCCAAATCAGTGACACATTCAGAAAACAGTCTGAGCAGAACATGAATGAAATGTGGGACACCTTAAAAAGATTAAACTCCTTTACTTTTATTTTTTTAGTTATTTGAGAGAGACGAAGGGAGAGAAAGAGGCAGGCAGAAAGAGAGAGAATGGGCATGCCAGGACCTCTAGCCACTGCAAATAAACTCCAGATCCATGCACCTCCTTGTGCATCTGGATTTACATGGGTACAGAATCATAGGACTTGGGTCCTTTAGTTGTTCAGGCAAGCTCCTTAACTGCTAAGCCATCTTTACAGCCCAATGGTAATGCCCTCCCTCCTCCCACTTTCCCCTTTGAAACTCCATTCTCCATCATATCCCCCTCCCCCTCTCAATCAGTCTCTCTTTTATTTTCATGTCATGATCTTTTCCTTCTATTATGATGGTCTTGTGTAGGTACTGTCAGGCACTGTGAGGTCATGGATATCCAGGCCATTTTGTGTCTGGTGGGAGCACATTGTAAGGAGTCCTACCCTCCCTTTGGCTCTTACATTCTTTCTGCCACCTCTTCCGCAATAGACACTGAGCCTTGGAAGGTGTGATAGAGATATTGCAGTGCTGAGCACTCCTGTCTCACTTCTTCCCAGCACCATGGTGCCTTCTGAGTCATCCCAAGGTCACTGCCATCTGAAAAGAGAAGGTTCTCTAACCAAAAGTGAGAGTAGCATTAATATATGATGAACATTAAGAAAAGTGCTTACTGGGCAGTTTGATGAGCCTAGTATATACATGTAGCCACATAGCAGCAGATGTTACACCCCTAGAGCTCATGACTATCCCTGTTTTAGGTTTTCAGTATCAAGGATGTATTTCCTCCCATGGAGCGGGCCTCCAGTCCAATTAGAGGGCAGTTGGTTTCCACTATGACAGACATGCCGCTATTGCACCCATTGGCTCATTTGGCCTGACTGGCAAAATATAAGGCTTGCAATGTCTACTGTTGACTATCTCCACTGGAGATTTCTCTCTCTCTTCCATGGAACTGCATGCAGAATGGCTTCTTCCAGCTTTCTGTCAGCTAGTCTACATGGACGAGGTTATCAGCTCAGTTCCAGCAGGATTTCTCAGTGGCCTTGCAGCCCAAGTATGTGGAGTCTTCAGCAATAGGGTCTTACCATCAATTCCTGGTGGGAAACCAAGGGCCTTGGAAATGCCCTGTAATGTTATAGGGGCATCAGGGACCTCCCCTGGCCAACAACTCACTGGAAGTTATCCCATTCCTAGCACTGAAATTTTTCTAGTAACAGTCTATGGCTCCTGAGTGTTCCATTGTCCAAGTCATCAGTGGTGAAAAGAGTGTACACTGGAAGCCTCAAGTTTGGCCAGCCAGGCCAAATGACTGAACGAGTCCAATAGCAGCCTGTCTACTCTGGGGGAAACCAACTGCTCTCTAACTGGACTGGAGACCTGCTCTATGGGTGGGAATACATGCATGGTACTGAAAGCCTATGGCCGGGGAGGTCATGAGCCTTAGGGGTATAAAGCCTGCTCTTGTCTGAATAAATGCATATATTATGCTCACCAAACTGCTCTGTAAGCACTACACTTAATGTTCATATTCACATACTAATGCTACTCTCACTTTTGGTTAGAGAAGCTTCTCTTTTCAGATGGCAGTGACCACCGGGATGACCCAAAAGGCACCATAGTGCTGAGAAGAAGTGACAGAGGAGGGTCCAGAACTGAAACATCTCTATCACACCCTCCAAGGCTCAGGGCTCATTTCAGAAGAGGTGGCAGAAAGAATGTAGGAGCCAAAGGAAGGGTACAACTCCTTACAATGCAGTGCCTAGCAATACCTTCACAAGACCCTCATAATAGGAGGAAAAGACAATGACATCAAAATAAAAGAGAGACTACTGGAGAGAGGGAGGGGATATGATGGAAAGTGGAGTTGTGAAGGGGAAAATGGGGGAGAGGAGAGAATTTTCATGGTTTGTTGTCTATAATTAAGGAAGTTGTCAATAAAAGAAAAATTATACATTTGAGCTGGGTATGGTGGCACATGCCTTTAATTCCAGCACTCAGGAGGCAGAGGTAGGAGGATCACTGTGAGTTCAAGGCCACCTTGAGACTACATAGTGAATTCCAGGTTAGCCTCAGCTATAATGAGACCATACCTCGAAATAAACAAAACAACAACAAAAAAATTATGCATTTAAAAATATTGTAAAATATTGTAGCTTTGACTTAGTAATTTTAATTCTGGGACTGTAAACTAAGAAAATAATAAATATAATAGAAGCTTTCTGTACCAAATGTAGCATATGTTAGTTAATATATTAATTAATATTTATGAGGTAGGGTCTCACTCTAGCCAAAGCTGACCTGGAATTCACTAGGTAGTCTTAGGCTGGCCTTAAACTGATGGTAATCCTCCTACCTCAGCTTCCTGAATTCTGGGATTAAAGGTATGCACCACCATGCCTGGCCATTAATTAATTATTTTTATTTTTATCATTTTTTAATATTTATTTTTTATTTATTTAGTTGACAGAGAGAATGGTGGGAGAGAGAGAGAGAGAGAGAGAGAGAGAGAATGGGTGTGCCAGGGCCTCCAGCAACTGCTAACTAACAAACTCTAGACACATGCGCCACCTTGTGCATCTGTGTATCTGGTTAATGTGGGTTCTGGGAAATCGAACTTGGGTCCTTTGGCTTTTCAGGAAAACTCCTTAACCACTAAGCCATCCCAGCCCCCATTAATTAATTTTTACTGACAGCTCATTCTGTAGCCCAGACTTGTGTGCAAGTCATTGTGATCCTCTTTGCTGCAGCTTCCTGAGTGCTGGGATTACAGGTAGGAGCCACCATGCCTGGCTCAATTATAGCATGACTAGTAATGCCAAAAAGTGGTAATAATCTAAACACCCAAATATACAGAATAATTCTGCAAATTCTACTTGTCAAAAATGACCTTAGTGGTTAAGCCACTTGCCTGCGAAGGCTAAGGACCCATGTTTGACTCTCCAGGTCCCACCTAAGCCAGACACACAAGGTGACACAAGTTCGCACATGCTCACAAGGTGGCACATGTGTCTGGAGTTTGACTGCAGTGGCTGGAGGCTCTGGCGTGCCAATTCTCTCTCTCTTACTTTCATAAAAAAAAAGATTAAGAAAAAGAATGAGAATCTCTGTCTTAAAAGTGGTGGAAGACAAAGATCAACACTCAAATGATCTCTGACTTCCACATGTGTGCAGTGGAATACATACACCTGAGTTATGCACATGCGCGCGCGCACACACACACACACACACACACACACTAATCAAATAAAAGAATTAGAAAACCAAGAACAAGCCTACTTTTCAAAGAAAACAAGCTATTTCTTCTTTACGTTAGCCAATGCTGCTGCTTGTATGGATCAGAGATCTTTCTTAGAAACGGAATCACGGGGTCCTGGGGCTCATCCAGCAGAGGTTTGATTCCCCAGTACTCATGTGAAGCCACATGCACAAAGTAGTCATACATCTGGAATTTGTTTGTAGCAGTTGGAGGCCCTCATGTACTCATTCTCTATGTTTCTCTTCTATTTCTCTCTGCTTGCCAGTAAATAAATAAAGATATTTCTTTGGATGCTCTGGATCTCTCCTACTTCTCCACTGCCATTTCAATTTGCTATTCACCTCACTTTTTAGTAAAATTGTGTATTTTGCTGCGGTTTCTTTTTGGCTTTTTCCCCCCTAGGTTGCTTTGGCATGGTACCTACGCCACCATCTTAACCGGAAGTCCCAAAGATATTTCTTTAAAAGGGCTGGAGGGATGGCTTAGCAGTTAAAGCATTTGCCTGCAAAGCCAAAGGACCCAGGCTTGGTTCCCCATGACCCACGTTAGCCAGATGCACAAGGGGTTGCTCACATCTGTTCCTATGTTCGCAGTGGCTGGAGGCCCTGGCGCGCCCATTCTCTCTCTCCCTCTTTCTCTGTCAAATAAATCAATTAAAAAAAGGGGGGGGCTGTAGGGGAAGGTAAGGGCTGTGAACAAAAATGCAGTGGGACCTTTCTCTGGGCAAAGGTCAGGCAAATTTAATAATAAATTTGATGTGACGGATGGAGAGATGACTCAGTGGTTAAGTCACTTGCCTGCAAAGCCTAGCAACTAGGGTTTGATTACCTGGTACCCACATAAAGCCAGATGCACAGGGTGATACATGCATCTGGAGTTTGTTTATAGTGGCTGGAGCCCCTGGCATGCTTATTCTCTCTCTTTCTCTCCCTCTCTTCTCTATCTCTCTCTGCCTGCAAGTAAATAAATAAAAATACTTAAAATTTTTTAATATGAGGAAAGTGCATATCAACATGGCCTTTTCCTAAAAATGGGGAAAAAAACGGGGGTGGGCTGGAAAGATGGCTTAGTGGTTAAGGTGCTTGTCTGTGAAGCCTAAGGACCCAGGTTTGATTTCCCAATACTCATGTAAGCCAGATGCACATGGTGGCACATGCATCTGGAGTTCGTTTCAGTGGATAGAGGCCTTGGCATGCTCATTCTGCCTCTCTCTCTGCCTCTATCTCAAATAAATAAACAAAAATATTTTTAAAAATAAATGGAATTATGGGCCAGACATGGTGTGTACACCAATAATCCTAGGCAGCCCAGAGGCTGAGGCAGGATAGGAAGTTCTAGGCCAGCATAGGCTACATAGTAAGGCTATATCAAACACACACAGGTAGATGATAGACAGATATGGAAGGAAAGAAGAAAGGAAGGGAGAGAGAAAAATTAATGAAATGCAAGGAAAAGAATGAGGGTCTAGGTAGGAGAGGCCCTGGGATCCATCCCTAGTTTGGAGTGTAGACCATGAGTGAATCCCTTCACTGCTTTGGCCTTCAGCTTTCTCACAGTTAAATAGTGAGCTAGATTGAATGATCTCTTGGTTACCTTTTAGATTTAACTTCTCTTGGTTTTATGACAGAATTTGAGGATCTGTCAAGAAGTCCCTTGGGTTGGGTGTGGTGGCATGTGCCTTTGATTTTACCTTTCTACCTTTAATTCCATCACTAGAGGTGCTGGGGTAGGAGGACTGCAATGAGTTCGAGACCAGCGTGGGACTACATAGTGAATTCCAGGTCAGCCTGGACCCTACCTCAAAAAACAAAAAACAAACAAACAAAAAGAAAGTTCCTTGCCTATTCCTTTCCATTAAGCGGGCGGGATAAACAGTGGTCATCCCTGACAACTTTCAGGGATGCTATGGTTTTCATATGCTCAAGAGGTGTAGAGTCCAATGACCCCACTGACATCAGAAAAATGTCCTGGCTATATATCTGGGAATATAGCAACATTATTTTTGGAGCTTCTACTAGCAGTTATCTGGAAAATTCCTTGCAGTAGTTAGTAAAAATGTTCTCTTTTCCAGGCTGGAGACATGGCTCAGTGGTTAAAGGCACTTGTTTGCAAAGCCTAATGGCTCAAGTTTGATTCCCCAATACCCTTGTAAAGCCAGATGCACAAAGTGGTGCATGTGTCTGGAGTTCATCCATTTGCCGTGGCAAGAGGATATACTATGCTATTATCTCTCAAATAAATAAATGAATGAATAAATAATTTAAAAAGTTATTCTACTTGTCCAATCTTTGGCACTAACATTCTAACTTTTCTCCTTTCTCTCTCTTTCTTTCCTCCTTTCTTCATTCTTCCCTTCCTTCCCTCTTTCCTTCCTTCCTTCCTTCCTTCCTTTCCTCTTTGCTTTGCTTTCACATGGTCTCACGTAGCCCAGGCTAGCCTTGAATATCACTATGTAGGGCTGGAGAGACGGCTCGGCGCTTAGGGTGCTTGCCTGTGAAGCCTAAGGACCCATGTTCGACTCTCCAGATCCCATGTAAGCCAGACGCAGAAAGGTGAGGCAAGCGCAAGGTTGCACATGCCCAGTAGGTGGCGCAAGTGTCGATTTCAATGGCTGAGGCCCTGGTGCACCATTTCTCTGCCTCTCTCTCGCTCTTAAAAAAAAAAAAATCCCTATGTAGTTGAGGATAAATTTGCACTTCTATTTATAAAAAATATTTTTTTATTTATTTATTTTAATTTTTTTTATTTATTTCAGAGAGAGAGAGAGAGAGAGAGAGAGAGAGAGAGGCAGAGGCAGATAGAGACAGGGCACACCCGGGCCTCTGGCCACTGTAAAAGAACTCCAGACACATGCGCCACCTTGTGCATCTGGCTTTATGTGGGTACTAGAGAATCAAACCTGGGTCCTTTGGCCTTGCCGGCAAGCACCTTAACTGCCAAGCCAGCTCTCCAGCCCCGAATGTGGACTTCTGATCCTCCTGCTTCCATCTCTCAAGTCCTGGAGTTGCAGATATACATCCCCTAGCGGTGCTGGGGGTGGACCCAGGGCTTCCTGCTAGGCAGGCGTTCGGCCAGCTGAGCTTCGTCTCCAACCCTCTGACTTCTCAGGGACCGCAAATACTTTTGTTTAGCCTGAGCTATATTATCAATGGACAACAAAGACCCATTGACTTAGAGAAGGTATGACCTTGCTTTTGGAACCTATAGAAACATAAAATATGAACTCCAGTAGGAATGAGATGTATCAACCTCTAGTCAAACCTGTGAGCTTCAAGAGTTGGCAACAACTGTTGCAGTCAGGAATTACAAGTTGCCAGCAACCAAAATAAGTTGAATTCACATGGTGTTTTGCCCTATTTAGCAGTTCCAAAGGAAATCCCTAAAAGTTCTTTTTTTTTTTTTCTGGTATTTACCCTTAGTCCTTGCTAGGTATAATGAAGGTTTCAAAACGCATGTTAAGGATGTGTTTCACATGCTGGGCAACAGGCAACACTGAACGGGCTACTCAGGGCCTGAACATGTAGCTTTGTGGTACAGCGCTGGCCTAGCACTTACCAAGCCCTGGGCCCATCCTCAGCAACGCACACATACTCACACAAAACTCCAACCATTTGTGAGCTGTCTGTAAGCCAGTTGTATTTGTTATGCACCTCACAGTAGAAGTGACTTTCAAACTGCCTTTATTACCAAGAAGTGATTTTTTGTTTTTGTTTTTTTGAGATAGGGTCTTGCTCTAGCCTTGGCTGACCTGGAATTCACTATAGTCTCAGGGTGTCCTTGAACTCATGGCAATCCCCCTACCTCTGCCTCTGTAGTGCTGGGATTAAAGGCGTGTGCCACCATGCCCGGCCAAGGACTGAGTTTTGTAACATCTGTTCCACTAGCTGTGACGATACTGTAAAAAACAGAACTGTCATCTCCACGAAAGATGATGTGATTGGGCTAGAGAGGTAGCTCCAGTGGTTAAAGACACTCACTTGCAAAGTCTACTGGTCTGGGTTTGATTCCCCAGTACCCATGTAAAGCCAGACACACAGAGTGGCACATGCATCTGGAGTTCACGTGCAGTGGCAAGAGGCCCTGGCACATCCATTTTCTTTCTCTCTCAAATAAATGAATATTTTTTTTGTTTTTTGTTTTTTGAGGTAGGGGGTCTCACTGTGGTCCAGGCTGACCTGGAATTCACTATGTAGTCCCAGGGTGGCCTCAAACTCACCACGATCCTCCTACCTCTGCTTCCCGAGTGCTGGGATTAAAGGTGTGTGCCACCATGCCCAGCAAATAAAAATATTTTTGAAACAGATGACGTGAGCTTACTCCTATGACTAGGTGTGGATCATTCAGTGAGTTGATACTGATGAGGGCAGTCTTGACTGTGCTAGTACAGCGCCTTGCTAGATGAGGAAACCAAATACCTATTCTGTCTCCTTCAGCAGGTGATACTTGCTAGGTAAGTCAAGAAATGAGAGTGATTGCTCTCAAGGGAGTGGCGATGATCATGATTTAGCAAAGTAGTTGGCAATCTCCTGTTTTGTCCTTTACAACAGACACACCCCACCTTGGCCCATGCTTCTGAAAGGGACATCATTTCTCTGGCAAAGACACTTCCTGTTCCCAGGCAGGGGCAAATCCAGATCATATGAGCTAGGACATGAGCGTCAGTAGCGTGTCTGTGCTGCTCTTCTTCCTGCATGGCAATTTCTGTAGGCACAAAATTGTTTTTACTGAATTTCTAATCTATATTAGTAAAGAGGTTATGCTAAAGCAATTCTTATTAGATGTTAGTACCTACTGCTAAAGTACACTGACAGTAAATCATAGGAAGAGAAAGAAATCTTCCATGTAGGGATCCCTCTCTGTTTGAGTATGGTATAAAATTATGCTACCAAAGCCAGGAATGGTAGTGCATACTTTTAATCCCAGCACTCAGGATGCTGAGGTAGAAGGATTGCTGTGAGTTTGAGGCCAGCCTGGGCTAGAGACTGAGTTCCATGTCAGGCTGGACTAGGGTGAGACCCTGCCTCAAAAAACTAAACTATCAAATTCTCCAGGAATATTTTTTTTATTAACAACTTCCACGATTATAAACAATATCCCATGGTAATGCCCCCCCTCCACTTTCCCCTTTGGAACTCCATCTCCATCAGATCCCCTCCCCCTCTCACTCAGTCTCTCTTTTATTCTGATGTCATGATCTTTTCCTCCTATTATGATGGTCTTGTGTAGGTAGTGTTGGGCACTGTGAAGTCATAGATATCCAGGCCATTTTGTGTCCGGGGAGAGCATGTTGTAAGGAGTCCTACTCTTCTTTGGGCTCTTACATTCTTTCCGCCACTTCTTCCACAATAGACTCTGAGCCTTGGAAGGTGCGATAGAGATATTGCAGTGCTGAGCACTCCTGTCACTTCTTTCCAGCACCATGATACCTTCTGAGTCATCCCAAGGTCACTGCCATCTGAAAAGAGAAGGTTCTCTACCAAATGTGAGAGTAGCATTAATATATGAACATTAAGAGAAGTGCTTACTGGGCAGTTTGATTCCAGGAATAATTTTTAAAATATAACTTTGAGTCTGGAGTGGCTAAGGGCTTACCTGCAAAGCCTAACATACTGGGTTTGATTCCCCAGTAAAGCCAGGTGTACAAAGTGGCACATGCATCTGGAATTCGTTTCCAGTGGCTAGAGGCCCTGGCATGCTCAGTTTCTCTATCTCTCTGTCTCTCTCTCTCCTTTTTGTCCCTTTCTTGTAATAAATACGTATCCATTAAAATTTTTTTTTTGTTTTTTTTTGAGGTAAGGTCTCCCTCTAGCTCAGGCTGACCTGTATTTCACTATGTCGTCTCAGGGTGGCCTTGAACTCATGACAGTCCCCCTATCTCTGCCTCCCGAGTGCTGGGACTAAAGGCATGTGCCATCACGCCCAGAAAATTAAAAAAAATTAATATAACTTTGAGGAATAAAATGAAGAATTTAGACATGTTTTTACAATGATCAACAAATGTAAAGGTTTATGTCTACTTCACTGAGCATTTTAATTGATAATTAAAAATTAAGAATTGTTTTGAATTTTGACAATTTCATGTATATGTATATACACACACATACACACACACACATAATGTGTTTTGATCACATTCACCCCATTACCTTCTCTTGTCCCACTCTTCCTCCTATTGAATGTCTTCTTCCCCAAAAGTCTCCCTTCTACTTTCATATCCTTTTTTTTTTGGTTTTTCAAGGTAGGGTCTCTAGCCCCAGGCTGACCTGGAATTCACTATGTAGTCTCAGGGTGGCCTTGAACTCACGGTGATCCTCCTACCTCTGCCTCCCGAGTGCTGGGATTAAAGGCATGCGCCACCACGCCAGGCTACTTTCATATCATTTTTAATGAATTAATGAGTTTATTTAGGGAGAAATCATAATCATAATTAGGGAGGGAGAGAAAGAGAGAGAGAGAGAATAGGTGCACCAGGGCCTCTGGCCACTGCATAGAAACTACATATATGCCATTTTGCGCAACTGGCTTTACGTGGGTACTGAGGAATCGAACCAGGATCCTTGGGCTCTGCAGGCAAGCGCCTTAACTGCTAAGTCATCTCTCTAGTACCCCCTTCTAATTCTCCTCTTCCTTTTCCTCCTCCTTCTTCTACTTTTATTTCTTCTTCTTTTCCCTCCTCCTCCTCCTCTTCCTCTTTCTTCTCCTCTCCCTTTCCTACCCCTCCCTCCTCTTCCTCCTCCTCCTCCTTTTTTTTTTGAGGTATGATTTTGCTCTATCCCAGGCTGACCTGGAATTCACTATGTAGTCTCAGCGTGGTCTTGAACTCATGGCAATCCTCCTACCTCTGCCACCTGACTGCTGGGATTAAAGGCGTGCACCACCATGACTAGCCTTTAAAAAAATTTTTTTTTGTATTTGTTTATTTGCAAGGAAACAGAAAGAGAGAGAGAGAGATAAAGTGTGTGACAGGGCCTCTAACCTCTGAAATAGAACTCTCTAGATGCATGTGCTACTTTATGCATCTGGCTTTATGTGGGTACTGGGGAATTGAACCCAGGTCATTAGGCTTTTCAGGCAAGCACTTTAGCAGCTGAGCCATCTCTCCAGCCCCTGTTATTCTTCTTTCAGTATTTGATTATTTACAAATAGAGAGGGGGAGGGAGAGAGGGGGCATGTCATGGCATCTTGCCACTGCAAATGAACTCCAGATGCATGGACCACTTTGTGAGTTCAAGGCCAGCCTTGCCTAAACTGAGGCCCTGCCTCAAAAAAAAAAAAAAAAAAAAAAATCACTGGGCTGGAGAGATGGCTCAGAGGTTAAGAGTGCTTGCTTGCAAGTTGTGGTGCCCTGGGTTCAACTCCCCAGTGTCGATGTAAAGCCAGATGTACAGAGTGGTGCATGCATATGGAATTAGACTGCAGCGGTGGGAGACCCTGGCATGCCATTTCTCTCTGCTTGCAAATAAATAATAAATGTTAAAAAAAAAAAATAGGCCGGGCGTGGTGACACACATCTTTAATCCCAGCACTCGGGAGGCACAGGTAGGAGGATCGCTGTGTGTTTGAGGCCATCCTGAGACTACATAGTGAATTCCAGGTCAGCCTGGCTGGGCTAGAGTGAGACCCTATGTCGAAAACCAAAAAAAAAAAAAAAAAAAAAATCTTCAAGGGCTGGAGAGATTGCTTAGAGGTTAAGATGTTTGCCTGTGAAGCCTAAGGACCCAGGTTTGATTCCCCAGTAGCCAAGTAAGCCAGATGCACAAGGTGGCACATGCATCTGGAGTTTGTTTGCAGAGGCTGAAGACCTTGGTATGCCCATTCTCTCTCTCTCTCTCTCTCTCTCTCTCCTTGCAAATAAATAAGTAAAATATTTTAAAAATCCTCAAAACTGCAGGGAGGGGTTGCTGGCAAGATGGCATAAGCATGAGGACCTGAGTCTAGATCTACAGCACCCACATATAAGCTGGGTGCAGGGCTGGAAAGATGGCTCAGCAGTTAGACACTTGCTTACAAAATCTTATGGCTCCCCAGCCATCAATTCCCCGGTACCCATGTAAAGCCAGATGCACAAAGTGGTGCATGCAGCTGAAGTTCATTTGCAAGCCGGGTGTGGTGGTGCACACCTTTAATCCCAGCACTCGGGAGGCAGAGGTAGGAGAATTGCAGTGAGTTCACAGACACCGTGAGAGTACACAGTGAATTCCAGGTCAGCCTGGGCTAGAGCAAAACCCTACCTCGAACTCCCTCCATCTCCCCTGCAAAAACTGGGTGCAGCAACTTGCCTATAATGTCAGCTAGGGAGGCAGAGACAGGAGGATCCCTGGGGTAAACAGGCCAGCTAGTCTAGCCAATAGTTGGGTTCTGGGTTCAGTGAGAAACCCTGTCTCAAATAATGAGGTGGACAGTGATTAAGGAAAACACTGATCATTACCCTCTGGCTTCCACATGTGCACATGTACATGCATACCCACATGCATACTCAGATGTACCCATGTGCATACAAATATGCATGCATACCACACCCACACACACCACCCAGACTGTGGAGAAATCAAAGATAAGGCCCAAACCTTACAGCCTTTGGAGATATTTATTCTGTTGATAGACCCTGAAGACAGAATGTGGACCAACTTAGCATCTGGGAGCAAGACTTTGGACATCATACTATGCAAGAGATCCTCAGTTGGAGCCCCAGCACCCACATAAAGTAGTGACATGTGCCTATAATCCCAGTGCTAGAGAGGTGGAGACAGGGAATCCTTGGAGATCATTGGCTAACTTTGACCAAATTTAGCTTTGGTTCAGTGAGAGGCATTGTCTCGAAGAATAACCTAGACAGTGACTGGGAAAGACACCAATATTGACCTCTGGGCTCCACACACACAAACTCATATGAGCATGTGTGAACACACACACACACATGCAAAGAAGGAAAATACATGACCTAGCAAGTCAAATACATCCTGGGCATGGTAGTGCACACCTTTAAACCCAGCACTTGGGAGGCAGAGGTAGGAGGATTGTTTTAAGTTTGAGGGCACCCTTAGACTAACCACATAGTGAATTCTAGGTATTCTAAGCTAGAATGAGACCTTACCTCAAAAAACATAAAAGGCAAGTTCAATGCATTGGAATTGTTTGAGTCCTGATTAAAAAAACTGAAAGTCAGGCTGGAGAGATGGCTTAGTGGTTAAGCACTTGCCTGTGAAGCCTAAGGACCCCAGTTCAATACTCAGTTCCCCAGGACCCACGTTAACCAGATGCACAAGGGGACGCATGCATCTGGAGTTCGTTTGCAGTGGCTGGAAGCCCTGGCACGCCCATTCTCTCTCTCTCTAGCTGCCTCTTTCTCTGTCTGTTGCTCTCAAATAAATAAATAAAAATGAACAAAAAATATTTTATAGAAAAACTGAAAGTTTTACAGTGGTTCATTAATACCACCTTTCAGAAATAAACAGGATCAATAAAGAACACTAAGAATAGTTGAACACCAATAAAATTAGATGATTTTGATGAAATTGACAAATTTAGGCTAGATGTGGTGGTGCAAATCTTTAATACCAGCCCTTGGGAGGCTGAGGTAGGTGGATCACTGTGAGTTCAAGGCCAACCTGAGACTACAGAGTGAATTCCAAGTCAGCCTGGTTACAGCAAGACCCTACCTTGAAAAACCAAAAAAAAAAAAAAAAAAAAAAAAAAAAAAAAAAAAACCCACATAATTTATAAAAATATTTTTATTTATTTGCAAGCAGAAAGAATGGGCACACCAGGGCCTCCAGCCATTGCAAACGAACTCCAGATGCATATGACCTCTTCTGTGTCTGGCTTACGTGGGTCCTGGAGAGTCGAACCGGGATCCTTTGGCTTTGCAGGCAAGTGCCTTAATGGCTAAATCATCTCTCCAGCCCACATCTGGCTTTTTATGAGGGTACTGGGGAATAGAACTCAGGTCATTAGATTTTACAGGCAAGCGCCTCAACCACTGAGCCATCTCCCCAGCCACCACCACCCCTTTTCTATTTTTTTTTAGACAGGGACTTGCATTAAAGCCAGAGCTTACCAAATTTGGTTAGTTTAGCTAGCCAGTCTGTCTCCACCTCCTGAGTTCTGTTAATACAGGTGTGTGTAACCATACTTGGCCTTTACATGGGTTCTGGGAACTTAGCACTCAGGTCCTCATGCTTGTAACTAACCCATGTATGTGTGTGCAGGTACATATGTGTGCATGTGGAGGCCACAGGCTGATGGAGGGTATCTTTCTCAGTTGCTCTCCACCTTATTCTTTGAGACAGGGTCTCTTATTGAACCTAGAGCTCACCAAATCAGCTAGACTAGCCAGGAAGCTCCAGGGATTCCATCTCCACCTCACCAGCACTTGGACTACACATGTGCACCACCACATCCAGCTTTTATCATGGGTGCTGGGATCTTAACTCAGATCCTTATGCTTGCATAGCAAGCACTTCACCACTGAGCCATCTCCCCAGCCTCAAAACTGAATTTCTTTACTTCCTCCTATCCCCATCCTGCTCCTCCACCTTTCCTGTTTCAGACTGTTCAGGCCCAAAGTCAGAGTCACCCTGTACACTCTTAATTCACTTATGCCCTCTGCCAATTAAAAACTGTTATCAGAATATGTGGATACCTCATCCCTCCACTGCTTAAAAAATTTCCATCTCAACACTGTCTCTTTATTCCAACAGCCAACTAAGTGGTTCCTCTGCAATCTTTCAAAACAGAAATTAAAATGATTCCTTCAAAATTTCATTCAGAGGAGCTGGGCGTGGTGGCACATGCCTTTAATCCCAGCACTCAGGAGGCAGAGGTAGGAGGATTGCCATAAATTCAAGGTCACCCTGAGAATACAGAGTGAATTCCAGGTCATCTTACGCTAGAGTGAGACCCTACCTTGAACCCTCCCTAAAAAAATTCATTCAGGGAGGGGGCTGGACAGATGGCTCAGAGGTTGAAGACACTTGAAGTCTGACAGCCAGGGTTCAATTCCCCAGTACCCATGTAAAGCCAGATACACAAAGTGGCACATGCATCTGGAGTTCAATTGCAGTGGTAGGAGGCCCTGGTGTGCCCATTCTCTCTTCTCTCCTTACATAATAAAGATTTAAAAAATTTAATTTGGCCAGGCATGGTGGCACACACCTTTAATCCCAGCACTTGGGAGGCAGAGGTAGGAGGTTGTTGTGAGTTTGAGGCCAGCCTGAGACTACATAGTGAATTCTAGGTCAGCCTGGGCTGCAGTGAGACCCTACCTCAAAAAAAAAAAAAAAAATTAGGGTTGGAGAGATGGCTTAGCTGTTAAGTGCTTGCCTGTGAAGTCTAAGGACTCCAGTTCGAGGATGGATTCCCCAGGACCCACGATAGCCAGATGCACTAGGGGGCACACACGTCTGGAGTTCGTTTGCAGGAGCTGGAGGCCCTGGCACGCCCATTCTATATCTGCCTCTTTCTCTGTCTGTCGCTCTCAAATAAATAAATAATAAAAAAATTAATTCGGAGTGCTGAGATATAGCTTGGTGGGAGAGTGCATGTGGAGTTCAATCCCTAGCACAACCAAAACCAAACAGCAAACCTCAACGTTATTTCTCTGGTTAAAACCTTCTAATGGGGCCGGGCATGGTGGCGCACGCCTTTAATCCCAGCACTCGGGAGGCAGAGGTAGGAGGATCGCCGTGAGTTCGAGGCCACCCTGAGACTCCATAGTGAATTCCAGGTCAGCCTGGGCTAGAGTGAGACCCTACCTCGAAAAACCAAGAAAAACCAAACCAAAAAAAAAAAAAAAAAAAAAAAAACCAACAACAAAAACCTTGTAATGGCGCTCCATCTCAGACAAGGACTCTTGTTTTCTTCAAATGCTAAGGACTGAACCTAGGGCCCTGGACATGCTGCATGGCTTCCCAATCTCAGTAAAAGTCCAGGTTCTTACAATAGCCTGTTAAGTCCCTCCAGTTTAGCATACTGTTACCTCTGTGACCTCATTTCCTACTTTTCCCTTTCTGTACTGCTCTGCCAGTCTGGCCTCCTTTCTGTAGAATGCGGTAGGCAACTTCTGCCCTAGAACGATTTCTGGACTTGCTATTTTCTCTGAAGGTTCTTTTCCCCAAGGAACATTTTATGCTCTCTCATCTCCATCAGTTCTTTGTACAAAGTTCACCTTCTCAGTGGGGTCCCCATGGTGCATTTAAATAAAACTCTTTCTCACTGCTCTCAGCCACCCCTATTTTTGCCTCAGTTTTATATTTTGCTGCAATGCATAGCCTTCCTGGCATAGAATATACTTTGTTACTTAAAAAATAACTTTCCTCAGTGAGTTTAGGTTTTTTACCTGCTTGGCTGTATGGCACATAGTGGGTACTCAGCCCAGGATTTTTGTTGTTGTTGTTGTTGAGAAAGAGGGAGAGTGAGAGAATGGGCGCACCAGGGCCTCCAGACGCATGTGCCCCATTGTGCATCTGGCTAACATGGGTCCTGGGGAATCGAACCTGGGTCCTTTGGCTTTGCAGACAAATGCCTTAACTTCTAAGCCATCCCTCCAGTCCCTTTTTTGTTTTTTTGAGGTAGGGTCTCATTCTAGCTCAGGCTGACCTGGAATTCACTATGTAGTTTCAGGGTGGCCTTGAACTCTCTGCGATCCTCCTACCTCTGCCTTCCGAATGCTGGGGTTAAAGGCATGGGCCACCATGCCCGGCTCAGCTCAGGATTTTTTTTGAGGAAGATTCAGTAATTTGACAGTTAAAGCTTGTATTTTTTTTGCATATGTATGCATGTGGGTGCACATGTATGTAGAAGTCAGAGGTTAGCATTGGGTGTATGTGTACTCAGGTGTGCGTGGGTGTGGATCAGTGGGTGTCACTGCACATTGTTGGAGGCAGAGAGTCTTGTTCACTGCTGGTCATGTTCTGCATGTTAGCTGGGCCGAAATTTTCTGGGAAATTCTCCTGTCTCTGCCTGTCTTCTCATCATGGTTGCACTGGGATTAGACAGTCCACCACAGTGTGACCATTTGTATTTGTTAAACACTAGACCTGTGACCAAGCCCAGGATTCTTTTAGGGAATTTTGAAGATTTAAAAAAAATTTCTAAATTAAAACTTTTTTATTGACAACTTCCATAATTACATACAATAAACCATGGTAGTAATTCCCTCCCCCAACTAGATTTAAAAAAAATTTATTTATTTACTTGAAGATGGGCATGGTGGCGCACGCCTTTAATCCCAGCACTGGGGAGGCAGAGGTAGGAGGATCACCATGTGTTCAAGGCCACCCTGAGACTATATAGTGAATGCCAGGTTAGCCTGGGCTACAGAGAGACCCTACCTCGAAAAAATTTTATTTATTTATTTGAGAGAAAGGCAAGAGAGAGTGAGTATGGGCATGTCAGGTCTTTCTGCCATTGCAAATGAACTCCAGATGCATGCACAACTCAGTGCATCTTGCTTTACATGGGTGCTGGGGAATCAAACCTGGGCCATCCGACTTTGCAATCAACAACAATGAATCACAGCCATCTCTCCAGCCTGGGGAAGATGTGGTTTTATTGTACTGAGCCTTCATACATACCAGTAACTTGACAGTAAAAGTTTCCAAAACTTGCATGTGTGCAAATGTGAAGTTAACATTGAGCGTTCCTCAATTGCTCTCCTCTTTGCTTTCTTTCCTTCCTTTTTTTTTTTTTTTTTTGGTTTTTCAAGGTAAGATCTCACTCTAGCTCAGGCTGACCTGGGTTTCATTATGTGGTCTCAGGGTGGCCTTGAACTCATGGTGATCCTCCTACCTCTGCCTCCCAAGTGCTGGGATTAAAGGTGTGTGCCACTATGCCCAGCTTTCTTTCTTTCTTAAAAAAATATTTTATTTATTTATTTAAAAAAGAGGAAGATAGAGAATGGGCACACCAGGGCCTACAGCCACTGCAAATGAATTCCAGACGCCTGCACCACCTTGTGCATCTGGCTTATGTGGGGTACTGGGAAAATAAACCTGGGTCCTTAGGCTTCGCAGGCAAGAACCTTAACTTCCAAGCCATCTCTCTAGCTTTCCACCTTATTTCATGGAACAGGACCTTTCATGGGCCTGGGGCTCACTGATTTGGCTAGACTAACTAGTCAGTAAACCTTAGGATTCTCCTTCCTCTGCCTTCTCAACACTGGGATTACAGATGAATGCTCCTATGCCCATTCTCATCTCCCACTTTCTCTCTCTCTTATAATTAAAAAAAAATTAAAAGGGCTAGAGAGATGGCTTAGTGGTTAAGGCACTTGCCTGTGAAGCTTGTGGACCCAGGTTCAATTCCCCAGTACACACATAAGCCAGATGCACAAGTTGGTGCATGCATGAGTCTGGAGTTCTTTGGCAGTGGCTGGAGGCCCTGATGCACCCCTTCTCTGTCCATATATGCCTTTCTCTCGCTCTCTCTCTCAAAAAAAATTTAAAAAATAAATTAAAAGGCCCGGCATGGTGGCACATGCCTTTAATCTCAGTACTCAGGAGGCAGAGGTAGGAGAATTGCCACGAGTTTAAGCCACTCTGAGACTACATGGTGAATTGCAGGTCAGCCTGGGGCTGAAGTGAGACTCTACCTCAAAAAGAAAAAAAAAATCAACCCCCCCCCAAAAAAAAAATTTAAAGAAAGGAAGGACTCTAATATGTCACAACATGCATGGAGAAATCTAGAGGACATTATATAATATGCATAAACCAGTCATAAAAGACCAATACTATATGATTCTGATTCCACTTTCATATTTAATAAATTCATAAGAAGTAGAATAGTGGTTACCAGGGTCAGGGACAAACGGGTTAGGAATTGGGGTTTAACGGGTGCACAGGTTGTTTTGCATGATGGAAAAACACTGGAGCTTGATTGCACAATGTACCTGTACCAAACTACACAATCAAAAACAGGGTCTCAGCCGGGTGTGGTGGTGCCCGCCTTTAATCCCAGCACTTGGGAGGCAGAGGTAGGAGGATCATCATCATCAGTTCAAGGGCACCCTGAGACTACATAGTGAATTCCAGATCAGCCTGAAGTAGAGTGAAACCTTATTTCAAAAAACTGAAAAACAAACAAACAAAAAACCCACAAAGCCAAAAGAAGGAGGTGGGGGACTGGAGAGATGACTCAAGGCTTAAAGGCACTTGCTTTTTGTGGTGGTTTGATTCAGGTGTCCCCCATAAATTTTGGTGTTCTGAATGCTAGGTTTCCAGATGATGGAGATTTGGGAATGAATGCCTCTTGGAGGCAGTGTATTGTTGGGGGCAGGCTTATGGAGGTTATAGCCAGTTTCCCCTTGCCAGTGTTTGGCACACTCTCCTGCTGATGTTGTCGAGGAGGTGATGTCCATCCTCTGTTCATGCCATCATTTTCCTCTGCCATTATGGAGTTTCCCCTTGAGTCTATAAGCCAAAATAAACCTTTTTTCCCCACAAGCTGCTCTTGGTTGGATGTGTTTTGCCAGAAACGCAAACCTGACTACAATAGTAAAGTTGGTACTGAGAGTGGGGTCATTACTACTAGAAACCTACATGGCTTTGGCTTTTTGAAACTGCTTTGCAGGAGGAATGTGAGATGAATTTGAAATTGTGACCTAAGAGATGGCTTGCAATGCCGTATGTACAGCATGATGGACTGTTCTGGTCAGAGTTGAAAGACCTGAATGCAGTAAGAACTATGGACTGTGAGGTGTGGCTTATGAGGGTGAGAAAGAATTTTGCCTGGACTGGGCTAGAAGCTGTTTGTGTGAGAGGCTTGCTGTTATGACTGTGTCCTGAGAACCTGTGCAGGGTTGTATTGTGTAGAAATGGATTGGTGTAAGCCAAGGGATATGGCACAGAAATGAAATCACTGGGCTGGAACTTCTGCCTGTTCAGCTGCAATTATATGAGAGATTACGACCTTTGGAATTGGGCTAGCTGACCTGCATTGGAGCAACAGGAAGAATGTAAACTCTTTGGAAGGACCTGAATGCTCAAGGAGTGTCCTGTTCTTCAAAGTCTGCTTTATCCCCCCGCCCCTGGATTAACAAATTGACATTAGACCTGGTATTATGGAATATAAGAAATGCAAGAAAGAGAGGGTCATTGAATTTGCAACATGTTCTTGTGTTTTGGAAATGGCCATGGGCAGTGTGAAGCAGGAGTGCCTGCATAGAGGATGGGGCTGTGAAGATGGACCGTAGGTTGCAGTGGAGACCCAGTGCAGATGCAGTTGGGATCACGAGATGGCTGCTAAGGAGAGTTGCCAGGTCCAGTGAAGTTTTCCAGGACTGTGAATAGTCTAGTTGGAGGGGTGGAATTAGAACTCCAGAGATGTGTTCGTGGTTAGAATTATTGGACTTGGAGACTTGTCACTGGCTAGAGTTGTTGGAGCTACAGAGTTTGATGTTTGCCCTGTTTTAAATCTTGTATTGGTTGAATATTTCTTTGCTATGCCCAATGCCATTGCAGTGTGAATGTTTATTCAGTGTCATTGTTTTTGGTATTATGGCTCAGTTAAAAGATCTTGGACTATGGGAATGTTTGAACATCATTAGGGTTCATAAAAACTCCTTGAATTTTAAAGTTGGACTGAATGCACTGCATTTTATATCATGGATGGTTATCAGTTTATGTCCCCTATAAACTTAGGTGTTCTGAATGCTAGGTTCCCAGCTGATGGAGATTTGAGAATTAACACCTCCTGGAGGCAGGGTATTGTTGGGGGCAGTCTTATGGGTATTATAATTATAGCCAGTTTCCCCTTGGCAGTGTTTGGCACACTCTCCTGCTCATGTTGTCAGCGTGATGTTGGTGAGGAGGTGATGTCCACCCTCTATGTCATCGGTTTCCCCTGCCATCCTGAAGCTTCCTTTTAAGTCTGTAAGCAAAAATAAACCGTTTCCCCCATCCCCCAGTCTGTTCTAGGTCGTGTGTTTTCTGCCAGCAATGTGACTGACTGCAACACTTTCAAAGCCTGACAACCTGGGTTGGTCCGTCCATTTCTCCACAACACACATAAAGCTAGATACACAAAGTGGTGCATGTGTCTAGAGTTCACTTGCAGTGGCAGCAGACCCTTGGCACTTCCATTTTCTCTCTCTTAAAGAAAACCTTTAAAACAAACTCATCCTATTCTACTTATCAAGCTTACGAATGTTTCTGGTTTTTTGTTTCTTTGTCTTTTAGGTGGATCACTCTTTATACTCATTCTCCCAGCATACTACCCACTTCGTCCTGCTCCTTTACCTCATGGTGCTTCTTAACTAGAATGCTCTTTCACTGTTATGCATCCACGGACAACAGCCTATTTTCGTCCCAAAGATGTTACCTTTTCTAGATCCAAGCACGGGTCACATCCTCCATGTTAACCCTACTCCTTCAAAACAGTCCTCTACCTTTTCGGCACCACACAAAAGACCTTGCACACGGCTTTACTGTTTTACTTTGCCTCTCCGGCCATAACCCTCAAGTCCCTGCGGGCCAGAGGGCATGATCAAACCTGTCTCTCCCAGACCCCAGCAGAGGAACCTCATACAGACCCAGAGCGTTGGACATCGCGAGGGACCGAAGTTAACTCACACCCAAAAAGTCTATATGCTCAACATAAATCTTTCAACCTCAAGTTACCCGGGAGATCACGGGCGTGACGCGGCAAAACTGTGGGTCCTTCAGGATCCTTGAAGGCAGCCCAGTATTTGCATAGATTTCTACTTCCCAGAACACTTCCTCCCACGCCATCCGAGGGCACCGCGGGAGGGAGAGGCAGCATTATTTGTGAAGGTGCACAATTAATAAATGTACCCTATTTCGTAAAGCCACACGACCACCGGTTTCGTTTTAACTCTGCTTTGCCAAAGCACACAGAACCGTTTAAAAGCTGTGCTTCCGGTACAGGGATGTGCGCATGCTCGCAAGAGTAAGGGGGGGCCCAGACACGCTGCTACTACGGAGAGCCACAGGGTACAATTTCCTTCTCCCCATAACCCAGAAGTGAAAGACTGTTTCCTTCAGGTGTTAGACCCCCGGCCAAAAGAAGTTCCGGCCGGAAGACTTTTGTGCACACTCTCCCGACTGCTCTCTAGCTTTTCCTATTCCACCGTACCGTGGCCGCTTAGATCCGTCATCCCTTCCTTGGCCTTTTTTTTTTTTTTTGCTTCAAGTCCCCAAGGGGCCTTCTTACTACCGCTCCCACCCTCCATTTCTTTAAAGCACCTTTACCCTACGGGTCATCATCAGGGTCAACGACCATTTTCCCCATGGGGGCAAAAAAGCCTGGGGCGTCAGCTTTGCGAAGCCCAGCACAGCCAGGCCGGCGCCTGCGCGGGGCGTCACCATAGAGAGGCAGCCACCTCTCTGGTCTCGGTTTACACTCTCTATGGTCCAAGCCGGGTCGGTGGCGGTAGGAGGCGGAGGGAAAAAAAAAAAAAGGGGAGACTGCACTGCGCAGGCGCAGACGGCTTCTTGCTCAATTTTTTTTTTTTTTTTTTTTTTAATCCCCGCACCAAGCGCTTCACCTCATTGGGGTGGAGGAGAAGGCGGCGGCTGTCCGGTCCGCAGCGGCAACAGGAATGAATAATAGGGCTGTAAGTACCGGCTTAGGGCGAGGGCTGGGGGGTGTCCCCGAGGCCCGCGTCCCCTCGCTCGCGGCGGCGGCGGCGGCGGCGGCGGCGGCGGGTGCGGGGTCCGGGCGGGGACCTCGTCCAGCGCTGTCCGTCAGCGGCTTCTCGGGTGCACTTTTGGGGGAGGGGTCCGCCCTGAGGCGGGCAGCGGGATGCCGGGGCTTTGGATCGGACCGGGGGTTGGCTGATCCCAGACTGCTTTGCACCGGGAGGTGGGACGCGAGTCGGGGTCAGCCGGGCTTTGTGTTGCCCCGTCCCTCTTTCCCGTCTCTCTCAGACCCCACCCCGGGGCCCCTTCGTGACCCGAGGCTCCCCGGCCCGGGTGGGAAGAAGATCACGAGACCCGGGGGTCGTGTTTGCAAGGAGCGAGCCCCGGATGGCGTGGAGAAAGGGGACTAAGGAGAGAAAACCCATAACAACTAGTCATCGGCGAGTGATGGGTGTGGAGAAAGATCCAGAGGGAAGAAGGGGTGTCGGGGAGGCGGGCGGACGACCGGGGCTTCCAGCCGGGCCAGACAAAAGCTCGAGCCAGCGGCGTGGAGCGGAGCAGCCGCCCCGGCGGGATGCCGAGGGTCCCCTGGTCCGGGGGCGGGGGCTTTGGGGAGCTTCTTTGCGAAGCTGGGAAAACGGACCAGTGCTGAGTTCAGCCTCCTCAACTTGCCTTTGTTGTTCTTTGGCATTGGCAGAGACGCGGTGACGAGGATGAGTGTGTGATCTTGCACGTTAGATCTGGCTGTGGGTACAATGGAGCTGATCTAGTCTTGCTTTCCATTTTTCTAAGATGTTTCCATGAGTGTGGGGTTTTCCAGAGTCTTAACTCATTACATAATATATCTCTCTCTCTCTCTCTATATATATAGATATATATATATTTAAAAAATAGTGTTTTCTAAAATTAAATTAAATAAATAGTAATTAGGTGGCGCCTTAAACCATGCTGTGCCTTATCTCGGTGGATTGCGGTTAGAGGGACTCCTTCATTAAATACTGACCTAATGGTGGAACCCCCTGAGTTGTTTGGGCAGGATACTTTCATCTGTAGATGTGGCAAGGATAGCTTTGGATGCTCTAGTACCTTAGGAAGGCGATATGGAAGAGTCAGGAGCGAGATAGTTGCATGCCCTTACTTACCTTACACCAGATTCAGGTCCAGCATTAGCAGGCGCTTCCAAATTTTTTTATCACTATCATTATTCATGACATTTACTGAAGCTGAAAGAGGGGTCCATTCACCCATCTCAGAGTGGGAGAATAGCAACATTGATACCTAGGCTACGGAGAGAAGGAGAATCACCCAGAGTACTGAATCTTATTTATCTTCCTCACTTGATAAGGAAGGTTTAAATTTTAATGAGCCGTTTACTTATTCATATTTGTAAAATCGTCCAATTGCACCCTTGTAGCAGGACTCAAATCTCAGGGTCTCTAAGTCATTGTTTGTGATGGATAACATGTAACTGTTTTAGATCTTGAAAGTTATAATTAATTACTTATGTTTTACAGTGCTGGGGATTGAACCTAGGGCCTTGTACATGCTATGCAACTACTACTATGGAACTGCATTCTGAGGTTCTAAAGTTTTAGTTTTTATCAAGCTGTTTTCAGCCATGGCTTTAAATTCTCTTTCCTAAAGGTTAACCAAAGCCAAAACTTCTTGAAGAGACTTTACTAATGGTATAGGTGTTAAATATTGTACCTCCATATTATAATTGATGTGGAAAATACAGAAAAGGCTTTGGTAACTTTCACACCAAGTTTGTGTTAGGACTGAACACACAGATTTCCTCATGTGTCATACTGTTCAATTAACATACAGATTCAACTTTATGTAAAAGATACAAGCATTAAAAAAATTTTTTTTGTATTGATAGCAAGTGAGAATCTGAAGCTTGTTGTGCTTTGGTAATTATGGCGATGGAATCTTTTAAGAGGAGTTCAGATGATAGGAACTTGCTTTTTATAGAGCAAGATTCAGATCCCTAAAATAGTTTACACGGATGGTGAGACATGACTGGCCAGAAGAATATGAGGATTATCACTCCAGTATCTTAAATTTTGTTTTGTTTTGGATTTAGGTTTTTTTTTCTTCAGTCATTTGTTGGTTATGTTCTTTCTTTTCTTGCCCAAGTATATATGTATGTGTGCATATGTGTGTGTGTGCATGAGCGTGTAGAGGTCAGATATTAAAGTCTGGTGTCTCTTGATCACTTTCCTTACTTTACTGAAGCAAGGTCTCTCCCTTGAACCCAGAGCTTGCCGATTTGGGTAGTCTATCCATCTGGCTTGTCCCAGGGATCCCTGTCTCTGCCTCCCAAGTGAGAGCTGGATTTACATACAGATGGGCGAACACACCCACAAGGCATTTACATAGTGTTGAGGATCAGAACTGTGGTCCTCATGCTTGCTTGGCAAGCACTTTTAATCACCCAGCCATCTCTCCTGCCTCAATTCTACTTTTTTTTTTCTTTTTAAAAATAGTTTTATTTATTTGTAAGCAGAGAGAGTGAAGAGAGTAGAGAATGGGTGCCCCAGGGCCTCTTGCCACTGCAGCCAAACTCCAGAAGCATGCACCACTTTGTGCATCTGGCTTTACATGGGTACTGAAGAATTGAACCTGTGTTATTAGACTTTGCAGGCAAGTGCTTTAACTGCTGAGCCATTTCCCCTGTCCCAATTTTGGTTTCTTGAGTAGCTTAATATCTTGATTTGGAATTTAGGTAAGATGGTTTCCTGGATCTGAGACTTAATTGCTCAAGATCCCATTATTCTTACTAATCTACTTAGAACCAGTTTTTTTTTTTTTTTGTTTTTTCAAGGTAGGGTCTCACTTCAGCCCAAGCTGACCTGGAATTCACTATGTAGTCTCATGGTGGCCTTGAACTCATGGTGATCCTCCTACCTCTGCCTCCCTCCCAAGTGCTGGGAATAAAAGCATACGCCACCATGCCCGGCCGGATCAGTTTTTTTTTTTTTTTTTTTTCAATATTTCCTTACCCTTCACTGTTCTGCTTTTATTTTGTTGTGACAGCTATGCAATTCACAAATGAGAATCTTCTGCATATTACAAATTAACTAATGAGGTCTGGGGACATAGCTCCATTGTATATTGCTTGCCTAGTATATACAGGGATCCAGGTTCAACTTCCAGTAGTACCAGAAAAGCAAATATAGTACTACCCATTAGACAGTAAGTCCTGAATACTTTACATCAGCAAGACACTACATGAGTAGCCACTTTATATACATTATCTTATTTAACTCTCACAACAATCCTACTGGAGTCAATGGTAATTAGTATCCCCACAGGACAAATGACAACACTGAGGTTAAGAGAGGTAAATTAAGTCT
Organism: Dipus sagitta; assembly: GCA_036346955.1. Taxonomy (NCBI): domain Eukaryota; kingdom Metazoa; phylum Chordata; class Mammalia; order Rodentia; family Dipodidae; genus Dipus; species Dipus sagitta. The sequence goes on from CM070773.1 coordinate 137,140,526, forward strand.
GGAGAGATGGCTCAATGGTTAAGGCACTTGCCTGCAAAGCCAAAGGATTTTGTTTTTTTTAAATTTATTTATTTATTTTCTTGTTTTCTTTTCTCAATTTTTATTAATATTTTCCATGATTATAAAAAATATCCCATGGTAGTACCCCCCCCACTTTCCCCTTTGAAATTCCATTCTCCATCATATCCCCTCCCCATCTCAATCTTTCTACTTACATATATACAATACCAACCTAATAAATGCCCCCCTCCCTTTCTTTCTCTTCCCTTTCTATCTCCTTTTTAACTTACTGGCCTCTGCTACTGAGTTTTTTCCTTCTCGTACAGAAGCCCAATCATCTGTAGCTAAGGTCCACATATGAGGGAGAACATGTGGCGCTTGGCTTTCTGGGCCTGGGTTACCACACTTAGTATAATCCTTTCCAGATCCATCCACTTTTCTGCAGATTTCATAACTTCATTTTTCTTTACCGTTGAGTAAAACTCCATTGTATAAATGTGCCATATCTTCATTATCCACTCATCAGTTGAGGGACATCTAGGCTGGTGGAATCAGTCTTTTTAAATTCATTTTTTTACTGACAATTTCCATAAGTATAGACAATAACTCTTGGTAACTCCCTCCTTCCCCCCACTTTCCCCTTTGCAACTACACTCTCCATCATACCCCTTCCCCCTCTCAATCAGTCTCTTGTATTTTGATGTCATGATCTTTTCCTCCTGTTATGATGGTCTTGTGTAGGTAGTGCCATGCACTGCAAGGTCATGTATATATCCAGGCCATTTTGTGTCTAGAAGGATCAGTTTTTAAAAAAAATTTTATTTATTTATTTATGAGAGAGAGAGGGAAGGAGAAAATGGGCATGCCAGGGCCTCTAGCCATTGCAAACTCCAGATGCATGCACCACCAAGTGCATCTGGCTTATGTGGGTTCTGGGGAATCTAACCTGGGTCCTTAGGCTTTGCAGGCAAGCACCTTAATCACTAAGCCATCTTTCCAGCTCAGAGTCAGTTTTTTTTTTAAAAATTAAAATTTATTTATTTATTTGAGAGAAAGAGAGAATGAATGAATTAATATGGGCGCACCAGGGCCTGTACCCACTGTAAATGAACTGTAGATGTATGTGCTACCATGTGCATCTGGCTTATGGGGGTACTGAGGAGTAAAACCTGGGTCTTTAGGCTTCGCAAACAAGAGCCTTAACTGCTCAGCTATCTCACCAGCCCCAGAATCAGTTTTTAAATAAGTAATTTTTATTTTGTAGTGCCATTGTAAATGTAACCATTGGAGGGTATGTACTAGATTCAAAGCTGAGTTTCAGTTGTGCTAACTCTAAGTCTGGTTACCAAATTAAATGGTGGAAATTGCTGTTTAAGGGCAGTCATTAACAAAGTTTCCTTGAAAATAAGAGAAAGAGGGGCCTGGAGAGATGGCTTAGAAGTTGAGGCGTTCACCTGTAAAGCCAGAGGATCCCGGTTTGATTCACCAGGACCCATGTAAAACAGATGCATTTGCAGTGGCTGGAGGCCCTGGCATGCCCACTGTCTTCCTCTTTCTCTCAAATAAATAAATAAATAAAATATTAACAACAATAACAAAAAAGAGCCGGGCGTGGTGGCGCATGCCTTTAATCCCAGTACTCGGGAGGCAGAGGTAGGAGGATTGCTGTGAGTTCGAGGCCACCCTGAGACTCCATAGTGAATTCCAGGTTAGCCTGGGCTAGAGTAAGACCCTACCCCAAAAAATCGAAACCCCCCCCCCAAATAAAAGAAAAGAAAAGAAAATAAGAGAAAGAGCTGGGCATGGTGGCTCATGCGTTTAATCCCAGCACTTGGGAGGCAGAGGTAGGAGGATTGCTGTGAGTTCGAGGCCACCCTGAGACTCCATAGTGAATTCCAGGTTAGCCTGGGCTAGAGTAAGACCCTACCCCAAAAAATCAAACCCCCCCCCCAAAAAAAAAGAAAAGAAAAGAAAAGAAGAGAAAGAGCTGGGCATGGTGGCTCATGCCTTTAATCCCAGCACTTGGGAGGCAGAGGTAGGAGGATTGCTGTGAGATCAAGGCTACCCTGAGACTACAGAGTGAATTCTAGGTCAGCCTGGACTAGAGTGAGATCCTACTTCAAAAAGCGAGAGAAAGAAAAGAGGCTTAGTAGGTAAGAATGCTTACTACACAAGCATGAGGATCCATGTTTGATCTCCAGTATATACTTGAAAAGCAAGGCATGGCCACTCTTAACAAAAATGGAGAGCGCCAGGTTCAGTGAGACTCCTTCTCAAGGAAATAAGGCATAAAAGTGATTGAGGAGGGGGTTGGGGATTTAGCTCAGTGGATGAGTGCTTGCCTAGCAAGTGCAAGGCCCTGGGTTCGGTCCTCAGCACCGGAAAAAAAAAAAAAAAGTGATTGAGGAGGAGATCGACTGTCATTCTCTAGCTTCCATTTGTTTATGCATGGGTGTGTGCAACTGTGTATAATGAGTATACCTATGTGCCTATACACACTGCACAACAAAAGAAAAAAAGAAGAGAAAGTTAGTATTATTTACTTAAGAAACATTTTTTGGGCTGGGTGGCACATGCCTTTGACCCCAGCACTCGGGAGGCAGAGGTAGGAGGATTGCTGTGAGTTCAAGGCCTGGGCTAGAGTGAGACTCTACCTCAAAAAATCCCCCCAAAATTTGGTTTTAAAAAATTTATTTGTGGGTACTGGGGAATCAAACCTTGGCTAGCCTGAATTACCTTTAACCACTGAGCCAACTCCCCAGCTCAGAAAGGTAGTTTTTTTTTTTTTTTTTTTTTTTTTGGTTTTTCGAGGTAGGGTTTCACTCTAGCCCAGGCTGACCTGGAATTCACTATGGAGTCTCAGGGTGGCCTTGAACTCATGGCGATCCTCCTACCTCTGCCTCCCGAGTGCTGGGATTAAAGGCGTGCGCCACCACGCCCGGCTAGAAAGGTAGTTTTTAATTTATTCGTTTGACAGAGAGAAGGAGGGAGAGAGGGAGGGAGAGAGAGAGAGAATGAATGGCCACGCCACGACCTCTAGCCACTGCAAATGAACTCCAGATGCATGTGCGAATTGTGCATCTGACTTTACATGGGTGTTGGGGAATCAAACTCAAGTCAGTAGGTTTGCAGGCAAGCACTTTAACTGCTGAGCCACCTCTCCAGCCCCAGAAAGTATGTTTTTTCTTAAATTTTGGTTTTTTGAGGTAGGGTCTCACTTTAGCCCAGGCCAACCTGGAATTCACTATGGAGTCTCAGGGTGGCCTTGAACTCACGGCGATCCTCTTACCTCTGCCTCTGTAGTGCTGGGATTAAAGGTGTGTGCCACCATGCCCGGCCTGATTTAGGTCTGTGTCTTTCCCATATAGTAGCTGTTCATGTTCTCTTGGACAGTCAGGCCTTCTGTAGATACAGAGTAGACTGTGTGTGTGTGTGGGTGCATGTGTGCCAGAGGACAACCTCAGGAATGCAGTGAAATCCACCTTTTATTTTATTTTTTTGGTTTTTCAAGGTAGGGTCTTACTCTAGCCCAGGCTGGAATTCACTGTGTCATCACAGGCTGTCCTTGAACTCATGGCAGTCCTCCTACCTCTGCCTCCCAAATGCTGGAACTAAAGGCCTGCGCCACCACGCATGGTTCTATCCATCTTTTTTTGAGACCAGTTCTCTTTGTCCTGGACTTGCCAGTTAGGCTAGACTGGCTAGACAGGGCTCTGCTTGTCTCCTCCTCAGAGCTGGGATTACAAGTGCATGTCAGCACGTCTGTTTCTCCCCTGGGCACCCAACTCACGTCCTTGTGGGTAAGGAAAGCACTCTTTGAGTGAGCTATCTCCTCAGCCCAGATTAGACTTTTTTTTACTCAATTCTTTCTTGATTTAGGTACCAGGTCCCAAGAGTTGAAAAGACATACATGTAGCTGGGTGTGATGGTGCAGCACTTGGGTGCAGAAGTAAGGAAGAGCACCATGAATTTGAGGCCAGCCTTGGCTACAGGGTGAGTTCCAGGTCAACCTTGGGCTAGAAAGAGATCCCACCTCAAACGCTTCCTCCCCCCACCAAAAAACAAAAACAAACTAACAACAACAACCAAAAACTGAAAGAAGGGCTGGAGAGATGGCTTAGTGGTTAAGCGCTTGCCTGTGAAGCCTAAGGATCCCGGTTCAAGGCTAGATTCCCCAGGACCCACGTTACCCAGATGCACAAGGGGGTGCACGCATCTGGAGTTCGTTTGCAGTGGCTGGAGGCCCTGGCGTGCCTATTTTCTCTCTCTCTGTTGCTCTCAAATAAATATGTAAAAATAAACAAAAAAATTAAAAAAAAAAACTAAAAGAAAAGACCTACTTGGTGTGGTGGTTTGAATGTAAATGTATGTCCTCCATAGCCTGCAGCATTTTTTTTATTTTTTTTATTTTTTATTTTTTTGTTTTTTCGAGGTAGGGTCTCACTCTAGCTCAGGCTGACCTGGAATTCACTCTGTAGTCTCAGGGTGGCCTCGAACTCTCAGTGATCCTCCTACCTCTGCCTCCCGAGTGCTGGGATTAAAGGCGTGCGCCACCACGCCCGGCAACCTGCAGCATTTTTGATTAAGATTAAGCTTCCAGGCCGGGCGTGGTGGTACACACCTTTAATCCCAGCACTCAGGAGGCAGAGGTAGGAGTTACCAAGCCACCCTGAGACTACAGAGTGAATTCCAGGCCAGCCTGAGCATTTAAAAAAAAAAAAAAAATTAAGCTTCCTGCTGAAGTCTCCAGCAGCTTGCTGGAAGAGTATGTCACTGTGGGAGGAGTGAGAGTCCAGCTCTGCTCAGTGTGTTGCGGGTACTTGGAGCTCTGGCTGTTGTGCTTGCGGGTGCTGGTTTCTCTCTGTCTCTTCCGTAGATGCTGTCATGAGCCAGCTTCTTCCGTCATGGTGAAGCTTGCCTGGAATCTCTAACCAGAAACAAACCCTTCCCTCCCATAAGCTGCTTCTGGTCAGGTGTCTCATCAGTAAAAAGGTTACACACGGTTCCAGTACATCAGAGGCTCAGTCTGTGGGAGGGCAGGCCATAACCTGAACTGGTGCTGGTTATATTAGAAGTATCCAAACAGCCGTAGATCTTTTGTTCTTTCCTGGTTTGTTAATCTGCTGTGTCTTGGTGTTGGGGATTGAACCCAGGGCTTCCTTCATCTGCTCTGCCACTGAGCTACATCCCTAGCTCCAATTCTGGTTTGTTTTTATTTTTTATTTTTTTATTTTTTGTTTTTTTTGAAGTAGGGTCTCACTTCAGCTCAGGCTGACCTGGAATTCACTATGTGGTCTCAGGGTGGCCTCGAATTTACGGTGATCCTCCAACCTCTGCCTCCCGAATGCTGGGATTAAAGGTGTGCGCCACCACACCCGTCTTGTTTTTATTTTTATTATCAGTAATTTTGGTTTTCTGAGGTAGGGTTTTCTCTAGCCTAGGCTGACCTGGAGTTCACTATGTAGTCTCGAACTCAAGGCGATCCTCCTACCTCTGCCTTGCAAGTGCTGGGATCAAAGGCGTGCACCACCACGCCCAGCTTTATTTTTATTTTTTTAAGGTTTAGAGAGACTTTATTAGATTAAGAGAAGGAAAGAGAAGGAAATACAGGAAACTCCTGCTATGGGGACGGCAAGAGGGGGTTAGAGAGCCTATGTGGAAATAAGGGTCCCTTTCCCCCAGCCCAGCCTGGTCTGGCTGGGTGGGAGAAGGCCTACCAGAGCAGGGACCTGGAGGTTCAGACATCAGGCAGATGAACAGCCAAGAAGAACCAGTTTAAGTTTTTTTTTTTTTTTTTTTGGCATGTGTCTATGAGTGTAGTGAGTATGTGTATGCATGTTCATATGTGTGTGGGTATGTATGTATGTATATGCAGGCCAAAGGATAACCTTGGATGTTATCAGGTATATGCCATCCACCTCTTTTTGAGACAGGATCTCACTGGCCTGGAGCTCACAGATTGGCCTGGATTGGCTGGCAGGCAAGCCCCAGTGATTCTCTTGTCTATGCAGGGATAAACAGCCAGATTTTAAAACTGAAAAGTCATAATCCTCTTTCCAAGTCCTGTGAGATGGGCAGGGAGAGAGCATCCTAGGCTGTCAACTTACAGTGACAAACCAGGGTCTGCAGTGAAATCTAGTCCTGGTAGAGCTTCTGTTGCTTGGATCGCACTTGTAGTTTATGGTGTTTTCTGGTTTTTTTGTCATGTGAGTAGCCGCTAAACCAGATTTTTTTCCTTTCCTTTCCCTTAGTGTGTGTGTATGTATATATATATTCTTTTTTTTTTTCCTTTCTCTAGGTAGGGTCTTGCTTTACGACCTGAGTCAGCATGTAGTCTCAGGCTGGCCTTGAGCTCACAGTGATCCTCCTAACTCAGCTTCCCAAGTGCTGTGATTACAGTTGTGTGCCACTATGCCTGGCTACACTTGCTTTTTATTATGTTTTTTCTATTTTATTTTTATTCTTTAAAACAAGAAACCCTGCTTCAAATGAGATGGACCCACCCAGAAGGTGAGAACAGACCCAAAAGTTGTCTACCTGACCACCACATGTGCAATGCATACATACGAAAATAAGTAATTTAAGATTTTAAAGAATAAAAATAAAATTCTGGCTCTGCTGCTTGCTGTGTTCACAGTGAGCTTCCTAAATTTCTGTCTCTGCCTCCCATCTTGCCATTAGTGTTAGCATGCTGGGGTTACTGACACCTTGCCTTCTATCTTTTATATGGGGACTAGGGGTTGAACTGGGGTATTCCAGTTTGAGTGGTGAGTACTTTATCCACAGAGCCAACTCCCCAGATTTAAACTTGCCTTCCTCCTACCTCTGCCTCCGAAGTGCTGGTATTAAAGGTGTGTGCCAGCCGGGCGTGGTGGCGCACGCCTTTAATCCCAGCACTCGGGAGGCAGAGGTAGGAGGATCACCGTGAGTTCAAGGCCACCCTGAGACTCCATAGTGAATTCCAGGTCAGCCTGGGCTAGAGCCAGACCCTACCTCGAAAAACCAAAAAAAAAAAAAAAAAAAAAAAAAAAAAGGTGTGTGCCACCATGCTCGGCTCTATACTTGCCTTTTAAAAGAAATGTAAAATCAATTCAACATAGTGGTTCCTTATTAATTCCTATAATTCCAGTGCTTAGGAGATTAAAGATGGAAGATTTTCAGTTCCAGGCTAGCCTGTACATAGGGAGACCTTGCTTTTTTTTTCTTTCTTTTTTTTCCTTTTTCGAGGTAGGGTCTCACTCTGGCCCAAGCTGACCTGGAATTAACTATGTAGTCTCAGTGTGGCCTTGAACTCACAGAGATCCCCCTACCTCTGCCTCCCGAGTGCTGGGATTAAAGGCGTGAGTCACCACGCCCGGCTTAGGAGACCTTAAAAAAAAAAAACAACCCAAAATAGGCTGGGTTCAAGGCCACCCTGAGACTACAGAGTGAATTCCAGGTCAGCCTGAGCCAGAGTGAGACCCTACCTTGGAAAAACAAAAACAAACAAAAAAACCAAAATAGGGCCAGAGAGATGGCTTAGCGGTTAAGGTGTTTGCCTGCAAAGCCTAAGGACCTAGGTTTGATTTTCCCAGTACCCATATAAGCCAGATGCACAAGATAGTACATATGTCTGGAGTTTGTTTGCAGTGGCTAGAAGCCCTGGAACACCCATTCTCATATTCTCTCTCTCTGGCTCTTTCTCTCAAATAAATAATTAGGTAAGATATAAAAATATTTTTAAAAACCAAAATAAAAAAAAGTAAACTCAGGCCTGGCATGGTGGCATGTGCCTTTCATTCCAGCACTCAGGAAACAGATAGGAGGATCACCATGGGTTCAAGGTTACCCTGAGACTACATAGTGATTTCCAGGTCAGACTGGACTAGACTGAAGCCCTACCTCAAAAAAAAAAAAAAAAGTAAACTTAGGGTTTTATGTTTATATCTAATGCCCGAGATATATCACTTATTTTTTATTTATTTATTTTCAAGGGGGGGGGGAGAGGAGAAAAGGGAAAGCGAGGGAGAAAGTGAGAGAGAAATGGACGTGCCAGGGCCTCCTGCCACTGCAAATAAACTCCAGACACATGAACCACTTTGTGCATCTGGTTTTACATGGGTACTGAGGAATTGAACCCAGACTATTGGGCTTTGCAAGGAAGTGCCTTTAACTGCTGAGCCAACTCTCCAGCGCCCAAAGTCTTTTAAAATTTATTTTTAAAAATACTTTTATTTATTTATTTGAGAGACAGAGACCTTCAGGGACTCTTCTTGCTACAAACAAACTCCACATGCATCACTTTGTGCATCTGGCTTTATGTGGGTACTGGGGAATCAAACCCAGGCCATCAGCCTTTGCAAGCAAGTACCTTTAACCATTGAGTCATCTCTACAGCCCCAGTTTTTTTTTTTTCTTTTGAGGTAGGTTCTCAGTCTAGCTCAGGCTGACCTGAAATTCGCTATGTAGTCTCAGGGTAGCCTCGAACTCACAGCGGTCCTCCTGTGACTGCCTCCCGAGTACTTGGGATTAAAGGTGTGCGCCACCACGCCTGGCTCAGTTTACACTTTTTATGACATGTTCCCCAAGTACTTCTGAGGCTTCCAGAGTTTGAGAGCAGCCTCTGAGAATTGCCTTCTGTTGAGGCTGACTCTCTTATGAACAGGCGCTCAGACATGCTAACAGAGGTCTGTTGTATGGAGAGAATGAGTTGTGTAGCAGTGCTCTTCCTAATGAAGAGTGGATGGCTTCACTCTAGGAACAATAAGCCAGTCTTTCAAAGAGCAGTTGAACTGTATTAAAACAGTTTCTTCTTGGAAGTACACTTGTGGTAGTGATGTTTAATTTTCTTTTTTCTTTTTAAGAAATATTTATTTATTTACTAACTACGGGGGGCGGGGAGAAAGACAGTGAATGGGCATGTCAGGGCCATTAGCCACTGCCAACAAACTCCAGACACATGTGGCACCTTGTGTATCTGGTTACATAGGTTCTAGGGTGTTGAACCTAGGTTCTTAGGCTTCACAGGCAAGTGCCTTAACAATAAGACACCTCTTTAGCCCAGTTACTTTTTCTTTTCAAGACAGGATCTTATGAAGTCCAGGCTGCCCTCAGATTTGATATGTAGCTAAAGATAGCCATGGACGTTTGCTCCTGCTTCTGCCTTTGGAGTGCCGGGATTAGAGTGCTGTGATTACAGGCATGCGCTGCCGGGTCTGGTTTATGTGGTACCGGGATCAAATCCAGGGTTTTGTGCATGCTAGGCAAGCACTGTACCAACTGAACTACACTACCAGCTTTTATTTAATTAAAAAAAACTATTTAAGATTGTTTAAAATAGCCGGGCGTGGTGGCGCACGCCTTTAATCCCAGCACTCGGGAGGCAGAGGTAGGAGGATCGCCGTAAGTTCGAGGCCACCCTGAGACTCCATAGTGGATTCCAGGTCAGCCTGGGCTAGAGTAAGACCCTACCTCGAAAAACCAAAAAAAAAAAAAAAAAAAAAAAAAGATTGTTTAAAATAATTAAAAAATAAAAAATAGTTTAAAATAATTAAAAAAATTATTTCAGGGGGGCTGGAGAGATGGCTTAGCGGTTGAGTGCTTGCCTGTGAAGCCTAAGGACCCTGACTCCCCAGGACTCACGTTAGCCAGATGCACAAGGGGGCGCATGCGTCTGGAGTTCGTTTGCAGTGGCTGGAGGCCCTGGCGCGCCCATTCTCTCTCCCTCTCTCTATCTGCCTCTTTCTCTCTGTCTGTTGCTCTCAAATAAATAAATAAAAATAACAAAAAAAATTAAAAAAAAATTATTTCAGGGAAGAAGGAAGAGAAAGAGAATGAATATGTGTGCTCTGGGGCTTCTTGCCACTACAAAAGAACTCCAGATACATATGCCACTTTGTGCATCTGGTTTTACTTGGGGTACTGATGACTCAAACCCTGGACCATCAGACTTTGCAAGCAAGTGCCTTTAACTTCAGGGCCATTTCCCTACCTCTGCTTTTCCTGAGTGCTGGGATTAAAGATGTGTACCACCATGCCCGGCTTCCAGCCCATCTTTTAGTTTTTTTTCCTTGTGTGTTTGGGGGGAGGTAGTGGCGCATAGTATGTGTGTGGCATATGCCCATGTATGTATATGCCCTTGCAACATCCCATGCCCTTGTCGGTGGATAGTGGTCCCAGAGTGGAACATCAGGAGTTGTGTTTCATCACACTCCTGCCCTTCTTGTTTGAATCTGGAGTCTCTTATTTAATTTTGATAAGTCATGGAGTTCTAACCCAGGCATGTCCTTGGGAAGCACAGGGCTGTATATCACATTGTCATAGTTCAGTGGCCATCAAAGATTGATCACCCACCATTTGCCAGGTACTAGTTTGGGTGTTATAGGTATAAGTTACTTGTGCCAATTAAAAAATATTTTATTATTATTATTATTTTTTATTAGAGAGAAAGAATGAATGGGCATGCTAGGGCCTCTAGCCCCTGCAAACAAACTGCAGAGTCATGCGCCACTTGGTGCATCTGGCTTATTATGTGGTTTCTTAGGAATTGAACTTGGATCCTTAGGCTTTGCAGGCAAGCACCTTAACAGCTAAGCCATTTCTCCAGCCCAACATGTGGCAATTTTTTTTTGTTTTGTTTTTAAACAATATCCCATGGTAATGCCCTCTCTTCCCCCACTTTCCCCTTTGAAACTCCATTCTCTATCATATCCCCTCCTCCTCTCAGTCTCTCTTTTATTTTGATATCATAATCTTTTCCTCTTATTATGATGGTCTTGTGTAGGTAGTGTCAGGCACTGTGAGGTCATGGATTTCTAAGCCACTTTGTATCTGGGGGGAGCATGTTGTAAGGAGTCCTACCCTTCCTTTGGCTCTTACATTCTTTCCGTCACCTCTTCTGCAGTAGACCCTGCCTGAGCCTTGGAAGGTGTGATAGAGATATTGCAGTGCTGAGCACTCCTGTCACTTCTTTCCAGCACCACGATGCCTTCTGAGTCATCCCTTGGTCACTGCCAATTTTTTTTTTTTTTCAAGGTAGGGTTTCACTATAGTCCAGGCTGACCTAGAATTTACTGTGTAGTCTCAGGGTGGCCTCGAACTCATGGTGATCCTCCTATCTCTGCCTCCTGATTGCTAGGATTAAAGGTATGCGCTACCACACCCAGCGCTTGTCACTGTGTGTGTGTGTGGTGTGCATGCACGTGTATATATGCCTGTGAGTGTGAATATACGTGTACATGTGTGTGTGTAGGCCACAGGTTTTGCGTTGGATAATTTCTTCTGTTGCCACCTTATTTATTTTTTGTTTTTCAAGGTAGAGTCTCACTCTAGCCCAGGCTTACCTAGAATTCACTATGTAGGCTCACACTGGCCTCAAATTCACAGCGATCCTCCTACCTCTGCTTTTCCTGAGTGCTGGGATTAAAGATGTGCACCACCATGCCCGGCTTCCAGCCCATCTTTTAGTTTTTTTTCCTTGTGTGTTTGGGGGGAGGTAGTGGCGCATAGTATGTGTGTGGCATATGCCCATGTATGTATATGCCCTTGCAACATCCCATGCCCTTGTCGGTGGATAGTGGTCCCAGAGTGGAACATCAGGAGTTGTGTTTCATCACACTCCTGCCCTTCTTGTTTGAATCTGGAGTCTCTTACTGATCCCAGAAAGTTCAAGTGCTGGAAGATTAGGAATATCTCTGTAATTCCTTGGTTCCTAGATCTCTTTCAGAGTAGGGGGGAAGCAGAAGTAGTGTACAGTGAGAATTGGATCTAACAACAGATATCCCTTAAGGAAAAGCATTGCCACTGAGTTCTGGGATATGTTCTGGGTGAGTAGTAGAGACTGAACAAACTATGTAAATCAATTAGTCTTCATTATTCAACAAATTTTGCTTGTACCCAAGGTCAGAGAAAAAGGCTCACTTGTTCCTGTGTCTAGGGATTTACTGGGGCTCTGTTAAGGAACAGAGCTGATAAAATGCATATGTATTACAAAGGGGCTTATTGGTCTGAACTGGTCTCGACAGGTCTGTTCCAGTCTCGACTGGTCTGTTGGTCTTGACTGGTGTGTTCTGGTCTTGGCTGGTCTCAACTGCTCTTTTCCAGTTTGTTCCAGTCTCATCCAGTCTCCACTGGTCTGGACCGGTCTCGACTGCAAGCGGTTTGTTCTGGTCTCAACTGGTCTCTTGACCATTCTGGACCAGACCAGTCCTGACTGGTCTGTTCCAGTCTGTTCTGGTCTCGACTGGTCTGTTCCGGTCTATTCCATTTTGAACTGGTCTTGACCGGTCTGTTCCAGTCTGAGCCGGTCTCGACTGTTTTGTTCTGGTCTGAACCGGTCTCGACTGGTCTGTTCCAGTCTCAACTGGTCTGTTCTGTTATGAACCAGTCTGTTCCGGTATAAACCCATCTCGACTGGTCTGAGCCGGTCTGAAGCAGTCTGTTCCAGTCTGAACCGGTCTCGACCGGTTTGTTTCGCTCTATACTGGTCTGAACCCATCTGTTCCGGTCTGAACCAGTCTCGACTGGTCTGTTCTGGTCTTGACTGGTTTGTTTTGGGCTGAACCAGTCTGAACCTGGAACTGGTTTGAACTGGTATTGACTGGTCTGAACTGGTCTCTACTGGTTTGAACCGGCATGAACTGGTGTGAACCGGTTTGTTCCGGTCTGGACTGGTCTCGACCAGTCTGAACAGGTCTGAACCAGTCTCGACTGGTCTGAACTGTTATCGACTGGTCTGTTCCATATCAACTGGTCTGTTCCGGTCTGAACTGGCCTTAACTGGTTTGTTCTGAACTGGTTTGTTCTGGTCTCGAACCAGTCTTGACTGGTCTGTTCTGATCTGAACTGTTCTGTCCCAGTCCGAACAGCTGGTCTGGTCCAGCCCGTCTTGACCGGTCTCTTCTGGTCTGAACCGGTCTGGACCAGTCTCAACTGGTCTTGACTGGTAGGTCTGTTCCAACCCATCTCCATTGGTCTATTCCAGTCTGAACCGGTCTTGACTGTTCTCAACCGGCCTGGACTGGTGTCGACTGGTCTGTTCCAGTCTATAACAGTCCGTTCCGGTTCACTCATATCCTCTCTCTCTTTTTCTGCCTTATGCTCTGTCTAAAACAAGCAAATAAAACACATTTTTTAGAAAGTTAAATACTGAATGTTTTATAATAAGAAAAATTTAAGGCATTTAAATAGTAGTGTTCTTATTGGTATTTAATTTAAGCAAGGTAAAGAGAATTCTTGTTTACAACTCTAACAGATTTAGATTCACTCATAATAAAAGGGGCCAAGTATATCCCTTAGGTATGATTTTTTTAAATTGCATAGTCAATGCAGATAATTGGCTGGTAACAACATAACCAGTCAAGACCAGTTGAGACCAGTCGAGACCGGTCCAGACCCGAGACAGCTGAGACCACTCCAGTCAAGACTAGTCCAGACCAGTCCAGACCAGTCAAGACCAGACGGACTGGTCCAGACCAGTCCTGACCAGTCAAGACCAGAACAGACAGGTCCAGACCAGCCAAGACTGGAACAGACCAGTTGAGACCGGATGAGACCAGAACAGACCAGCCGAGACCAGTGACCGGTCCAGACCAGTTGAGGCCAGAATGGACTGGCCTTGACCGGTCCAGACCTGAGACCAGTCGAAACCAGAACAGACTGGCCCAGACTGGGCTGAGACCAGTCGAGACCTGTCCAGACCAGTCAGACTGGAACAGACCGTAACACACCAGTCCAGACTGGAACAGACCAGTTAAGACCAGTTGAGACTAGTTGAGACTGGTCCAGACCAGTCAAGACCAGAACAGACTGGTTGAGACCAGTCAAGATCGGACGAGACCGGAAAAGACCAGTTGAGACCAGAGCAGACACTATACACATACAAAGAAATTAAAAAGATGAAATCTTTAAGGAATTGACAGGGAATAATTTCCAAGATGTTAAGTTTTAAAAAACCACAATATAGAGTAGTGTAAAACAGACAAGCACCTGTACCAAAGGGCAGTGTGTGCATATGTGTGTGTGCACATATAGTTAATAACATGATTTTTTTCTTTTTCATTTATATTTAGTTATTTGCGAGTGACAGACAAAGAGGCAGATAGATAGAGAATGGGCACGCCAAGACCTCCAGCCACTGCAAACTAACTCCAGATGCATGCGCCTCCTTGTGTATCTGGCTAACGTGTGTCCTGCGGAATTGAGCCTTGAACCGGGGTCCTTAGGCTTCACAAGCAAGCGCTTAACCACTAAGCCATCTCTCCAGCCCCCATAATGATGTTTTTAAGGCAGATAGGTGGGAAGTTTGAAAATTTTTTTTCTATTTTATTTTATTTATTTATTTGACAGGGAAGGGGAGGAGAGAAAATGGGTGTGCCACTGCAAATGAACTCCAGATGCATATGTCCCCTTGTGCATCTGGCTAACGTGGGTCCTGGGGAATCAAACCCAGGTCCTTTGGCTTTTCAGGCAAGTGCTTTAGCCACTAAGCCATTTCTTCAGCCCGGGGAAAGTTGAAATTTTAAGGATGAGGAGATGGCTCAGTGGTTCAAGGTGCTTTCTTGCAAAGCCTACCAGCCTGGGTTCAATTTCCTAGCACCCACATAAAGCCAGATGTGTAAAGTGGTGGTGCATGAGTCAAGAACTCATCTGCAGTGGCAAGAGGCCCTGGCATACTGTCTGTACACTCTGGTACACCTGTAGACTCTCTGTCTGACTGTCTTTCTTTCCCTTACCCCCTTGTGAGTATATCCCTGTAATTTTCTCTGTTTGATGTGTATGTATGAGTGGTATGCATGTGTGCGTGTGTGTGTGTGGGTGGGTGGGTGTGGGTGCACATTTGCGTGTTTGGGCCAGAGGTCGACATTGAAGGTTGTCTTCTATTTTTCTCCACTCACCAATTAGGTGCTATTAGTTATTTGAAAGCCCTGGGGATCCTCCTGTCTCCACTTCCCCAGTGCTGGGATTATTGGTGTGTGCCATCATGCTCAGACCTGTGTATGTGGTTGGCGAGAGGAAGTAGTGGTAACTTGGGTCTGGAGTTAAGACACCTTTGTTCAAATCCTGGCTCTGTTTTGTACTTGTGTGTGGCTGTCGTACATTCTCCCTCTGAATCTGGGAACCTGCTTTTTCTTTTGCAGGTCAGCTTGTGCAGGTTTTGTGGAGGATAGATATATTGGCCTTTGGATGACCACTTCATGAACTGGAAACTGCTGTTTGAAATGTAAAGTGGGCGGTTTACTCATCTGTTTAGCAGTGCTGAGGATCAGACACAGGGCCTCACACAGGCTAGCAAGTGCTGTACCGCCAAGCCACATCCCTGGCCTGAATGCCTATTTTATTATTTTGTTTTTTTGAGGTAGAGTCTCACTCTAGCCCTGGCTGACTTGGAATTAAATCACCGTGTATTCTCAGGCTGGCCTTGAACTCACGGCATTCTTCCTACTTCATCTTCCTGAGTGCAGGGATTAAAGGTGTGTGCCACCATGCCTGGCCACCACTTTTTGTGTCTGGCTTTACGTGAGTGGCTTGGGAATTCTGGAAACTGAACCTTGGCAGGCAGGCTTTGTAAACAAGTGTCTTTAACCGTCGAGCGATCTCCCCAGTCCCCTGCAAACCTGTTTTACGTTTTTGACATGAAAGCCAAATTGTAAGGTTCTGTTGCATTACTTCTTTGTAGCTTGACTTTTTTTTTTTTTTTTTTCCGAGGTAGGGTCTTGCTATAGCTCTGGCTGACCTGGAATTCACTTTGTATTCTCAGGGTGGCCTCGTACTCATGACAATCCT
The DNA here is from genome assembly GCA_036346955.1 of Dipus sagitta. Taxonomy (NCBI): domain Eukaryota; kingdom Metazoa; phylum Chordata; class Mammalia; order Rodentia; family Dipodidae; genus Dipus; species Dipus sagitta. Next base: position 137,156,288 of record CM070773.1, read on the forward strand.
CCTACCTCTGCCTCCTAAGTGCTGGGATTAAGCCATCACGCCCGGCCTAGCTTGACTTCTTTATTCAGTAACAGAAAACTTCCTCCTGCTCTTATGTGCCCAGCTTCTGGCACCTTCTGTCTTCACATTAAATACCCAGAACTTAATAGGTTTTCTTTTTGTTAGCTGGGTGCAGCCCAACTCCCTGGGGAAATTTGGGATGGCCATGTCAGCTGTTATACTATCAAGTGACATATCCAGTGCTCTCCTCTTTTCTTATTCAACTAAGTCTGAGAATTTTCTTGTTTAGAAACTTCTTAGAAAATCTTCCTAGCTGGTGAATATGTATTTTCCTGCTTAGATTTTTTAGTAGGTTTTGCTTCTAGAAAGGAACTGTTTATATTGTCCTAGGAACTAAGTTTTTCCTTTTTATAAGGAGAGAGACCTGTAAGTTAGAAGTCTGATTAAAGGCAAGAAATATACATACATACATGCATGCATGCATTGTATCAGTACTCAGTATAGAACTGTGGAGTAAAATAAGAACTTTTAAGATGTAGATAACTGGAATAATTTTTCCGTAAGCCTTATCTAGATGCAGGCAAACTTTTAAGTAGGTAAGAGGAAGATATTTATAGAAGAACAGTAGAACACACATTATTTTCAAGGACATATGAGCATTCTCTAAGATAGACCATATGTTATGTCATAAATTAGTCTCAGTAAATTTAAAAGTATGGAAGTCACACAAAGTATGTTTTTTTTCTGACCACAGTGGAATGAAATTAATAATAGGTAGTAGAAGACAATTTGAGAAATTTATAAATACATCAGAATTAATCTGTATTCTCCTAAGTCACCAGTGGGTTAGAGAAAATTATAAGGAATTAGAAGGTACTGTGAAGTAAATGAAAACAGCAGCATATCCTGGTGGTGTTCTCACAGTGTGAATTACTTGATTCCATTGCCTTAATGTAGTCACTCATAACTATAAACTTCCCTCATTGTGCTTTCATTTTTATTTGATTCTAGGAAATTTTAAAATTCCTTTCCTGACTTCTTCAGTGATCCATGATACTGCTGATCATTCCAAATTTTATTGTTCAATCTTCTTGTGTTTGTGTGTGTGTTATAATTTTTTAATGTAATTTTTTATTTTTTTGAGATAGGGTCTTATTCTAGCTCAGGCTGACCTGAAATTCACTATGTAGTCTCAGGGTGGCCTAGAATTTATGGCGATTCTCCTATCTCTGTCTCCTGAGTGCTGATATTAAAGATGTGTGCTAAAAAGCATTTTTATTATTTATTCATTTATTTGTAGGGGGAGAGAGAATGAATGAATGAAGGAATATGGGTGCACCAGGGCCTCTTGCAATTGCAGATAAATTCCAGATGCATGTGCCACTTTGTGCATTTGGCTTTACATGGGGAATTCAACCTGAGCCAGCAGCAGGCTTGATAAGAAAGTGCCTTTAATGGCTGAGCCATCTCCTCAGTGTGTGTGTGTGTGTGTATAATATATATGTTACATGCATTATATATGTGAGGAGATGTGTGTGTGTGTGTGTGTGTGTGTGTGCATCTCATCCTCATATAATTATTTATTTAATTTTTTGAGGTAGGGTCTTGTTCTAGCTCAGGCTGACCTGGAATTCACTATATAGTCTAAGACTGGCTTCAAACTCACTGTGGCGGTCCTGTTACCTCAGCCTCCCAAGTGCTGGGATTAAAGGTGTGTGCTGGCCACCTCCTCCTCCTCCTGGCTGCAGAATAAATGCCGAATAAAAAAAGGCGTGTGCCACCATGCCTGGCTGGAGCCACTTATTTTATAACTAAAAAAGTTTTTTTTTTTTTTAAAATTATTATTACTATTTTTTTTTTTTTTTTGAGGTAGTGTCTCTCTCTAGCCCAGGCTGACCTGGAATCACTATGTAGTCTCAGGCTGGCCTTGAGCTCATGGCAATCCTCCTGCCTCTACCTCCTGAGTACTGGGATTAAAGGCATGCACCACCATGCCCGGCTTTAAAATTATTTTTATTTATTTGAGAGGAGGGAGGGAGGGAGAGAGAGGGAGAGAAAATATGGGCATGCCAGGGCCTCCAGCCACTGCAAACAAACTCCAGACGCATGCACCACCTTGTGCCTCTAGCTTATGTGGGTCTTCAGGAATTGAACATGGGTACTTTGGCTTTATAGGCAAGCACTTTAGCTGCTAAGCCATCTCTCCAGCCCCCCATAAGTATTTTTTTATGAGAGAGAGAAAGAATTGGTGTGCCAGGGCCTCCATACACTGCAATCAAACTCCAGATGCATATGCCACCTTGTGCATATGTGCGACCTTGTGCTCTTGTGCCACCTTGTGTGTCTGGCTTACATGGGACCTGGAGAGTTGAACATGGGTCCTTAGGCTTCACAGGCAAATGCCTTAACCACTAAGCCATCTCTCCACCTCTGAAGACACTTGTTTTTATTGTATTGGAATTCGTATCTCTTTATATCCAATAGTATTTGTTATTTAACTGAATGCTCTGACATTTCATGCATGTATATTTGTAGTTGTTAGGTTTACTTTTTATTTATTCATTTGTGTGTGTGTGTGTGTGTGTGTGTGTGCACGTGTGCGTGCACCAGTGTCTCTTGCCACTGCAAAGGAACCCAGATGCATGTGCTCCTTTTTGCACCTGGCTTTATATGGGCACTAGGGAACCAAATTGAATATAGCAACTTAGTAAGCAAGCACCTTTAACTGCTGAGCCGTCCCACCAGCCCGATTATTAGGTCTTTTTGACTTAAAAATTATACCGTTCAACATATTAATGACCTTTGTTGCTTCTGAATGATTTAGGCTTGAAATTATTCTGTTGGATGTGTACAGGTACTTCTGTGTGCTTGTAGTTACTTTGCAATATTTTCTTCTTTTTATAATGTCTGTACATGTGTGTGGCATATGTACATATATGTGTGCAGATAAGCTGCTCTGAATGTATGTGTGCAGAAGCCAGAGGAAGATGTCGGGTGTCTTCCTGTGTCACTTTTCCACCTCACTTCCCTGAGACAGTCTCTCACTGAACCTGGAGTTCCCTAGTTTTCATTTAGTCTGCCAGAGCAGGGAGCCTAGGCCATCTCCCTGTCTTTGCTCACTTTAGCAGTGGAGTTAAAGGCATGGCCAGCTTTTTATGTTTGTGCTGGGGATTGAACTCAGGTCCTGTGTTAAGCTATCTCCCCATGTGAAGTGTGCGTGTATAATGCCAACTATATTATCCAAAAAGAGCTATGAACTGAAAGCCAAGACTTTTGCTTACAGGGGAGATTTTTCTTTTCCCAAGGCAAAATACTAAAATGTACACACAAAGCTGATGCCAACATCAGCATACTGATTTGTTACCTAATGAAGGCAGTTAACCCTGGATAGGAGGGGGAAATGACTGCGTGGATTATGGCTTCCCAAACAGGAGCCTTTATGGAGTTGAGGGATGCTGGCAGAGAACCTGCTGCTAGGAAAGAGGAAGGAACATCACAGGCAGGGTGGGCCATCGTGCTAGCTCCCCAGGAGGAAGGACTGCACACATCCACTCAGTGCGCAACATTGTACATCACCATTTTATACAGAGCTTCACTCACAGCCTCACAGTCTTATGCAAATAGCATTTTTCCATTTCTGTTTACTATACCAATGAAAGTCAGGTGGCTAAACCTGAATAACTTAACATGATTTCCTAGTAACATGTTTACTCCATATCACATGTCACTAAATTCAGCTCAGCAGTTTTACTAATTCAAAAAGTCATATTACCATCAACTATCTCATTCCAGGACATTTCTATCACTCCAATAGGATGTCACCATCCTTTAGCAGTCAGCCTCATTCTCCAAGCCATCTATTTTATCCATCTTTCCTTTATTTTCTTTTTGTTGTTGTTGCTTTAAACATTTTATTTTTACTTATTTGAAAGAAAGAGGCATAGAGAGAGAGAGAGAGAGAGAGAGAGAGAGAGAGAATATGAATGGGTGTACCAGGACCTCCAGCCACTGCAAACAAACTCCAGGTGCATCTGGCTCACGTGGGTCCTGGGGAATTGAACCTGAGTTCTTTGGCTTTGCAGGCAAGTGCCTTAATTGCTAAGCCATCTCTCCAGCCTCTTTATTTTCTTTTTTACTGTTATGAGACATTGTCTCCCTATATAGCCCAGGCTTGCCTTGAACTCGCAATCTTCCTACCTCAGCATGTTCCACATTAAGCTATTTTGGATATTTCACACAAAGGGAGCACAGAATACATGGTCTTTCATGTCTGGTAATATTTCACATAGCACAGTTTCAAGACTTCCTCAGTTGTGGCAGTTGTTAGTAAGTACTTCACTCCTTTGGTGGCTAAATGACATTCCACTTGTATACTACTTGTTGATATGCTTGGATTTTCTCCACACTGGGGCTACTATGAATTGTCCCATTCTGAATATTGCTGGACACCTCACCCACAATTGCTTTTGATGCTTTAAAGCCATTCTAGTGGGTCTGCAGTGGTATCTTTCTGTGTGTGGGTTTTTTTTTTTTTTTTCTTAGTTTGAGTTTTCCTAACGACAAAGGAGGTGGAGCTTCTTTTCATGGACGTGGTATGGTTAAACCCAGAACCTCATGCATGCTAGGTCATTTGGAGAAACATTTAATCAAATCTTTGCTCATGATTAATTGGGTTGTCAGTTTTTCACTGAAAATTTAAAAGTATTCAGTATAAAAGTCTTTATTACATAAACTTACAGTATTTTCTCTATAAATCTCTTTTTTCTAGTTTGTTTCTTTTGAGAGTTATTTTTTTTATTTGTGTATAATATGTAGTATGTGTGTGTATATGTGTGGAGGCCCAAGGAAGATAGTGGGTGTCTTCCTGTATCACTCCACCTTTGTTTCCCTGAGAGAGTCTCTCATTGAACTTGGAGCTCTATTTTTTGGTTATATTGGCTGACCAGCAAATCCCAGTGATCCTCCTGTCTCCACCTCTGTCACCACTAGAGTTACAGGCCATGTCCAGCTTTGTACACAGGTGCTGAGGATTGAACTCAAGTGTACTCATGCTTGTGCAGAAAACACTCTTACTACTGAGCCATCCTCCAGCCCATCTTTTCATTTTCTTGATGGTGTCATGTGACATTTTCTTTTAAATTGAATGAAGATCACTTTATCTGATTTTTGAGTCATTCTTAAGAAGCCACTGCTTATTTTTACAAAAACAACAACAACAAAAAACAAGAAACTACTGTCCAATTCAATATAGGCATGAAAATTTAGGCTTATATCTTCTTTACAAATTTTAGTTTTAGATATTCCACTAAGGTCTATAATCAATTTTGAGATTATACATACAAATGTGTGTGTATATGGTGAGGCTTAAGACCAAATTCATCCTTCTGCAGATCTTCTCATCTCACAACAATTTATTGAAGACTATTCCTTGCCATACTTAATTGTACTTCTTGCATCTTAGATCAATGGGATATGGCTGTTGGCATTTTCTTTTCTGGACTCCTGTTCTATTCCACTGTTCTATATGACTACCCTTATATCCATACCAAGCTGTCTCAATTACTGCAGCTTTGTAGTAAGCTATGAAAGTCTTCCAACTGTGTTCTTTTTTAAGACTGCTTTGGCACTTCAGGGCTGCCTGCATTTCTATGTGAATTTTATGATCATTTTGTCAATTTCTGAAAGTACATCTGAGTAGGGATTGTGGAGAGCAACGTGGGGAGCACTGCCTTTACAGCATTACAAGTCTTCAAATCCAGGAACACAGGATGACTTTTCATTTACTCTCATCTTTAATTTCTTCCAATAGCATTGCATCATTCACAATACAAACATTACACATCTCTTCCTCATTCCTAATTTTATTCTTCTTGCTGACCCTCTTATTAAGAGAACTGTTTAGTTTAATTTTCAGATCATTCTTTGTCAGTGTATAGAAATACAGTTCATCTGTCTTATATGTGTGTATGTAGGTGAGGGGAGTGTTTATGTTTGTGCAGGAACAAGTGAATGTATCTGCACGTGCATGTGAAGACCAGAGGCCATCCTCTAGTATGCACTGTCTACCTTTCTTGAGAGATGGTTTCTCATTGGCCTGGGGCTTGCCAATTAGGACAGACTGGATGACACGACTGTTTGTGTCCACCTCCCCAGTGTTAGGATACCAAGCACATGCCACCATGCCTTGCTATTTCACATGGGTTCTAAGGCTCAAACTCAAGTCCTCATGCTTGCAATGGCAAGCACTTTACCAACACAATCCATAGTTGTTACTGCATTCAGGTCTTTCAACTCTGACCAGAATAGTCCATCAAGCTGTACTTACAGCACTGCAAGGCATCTCTGAGACCAAGGTTTCAAATCCTTCCACATTCCTCTTGAAAATCATCTCCAAAAGGCCAAAGCCACACAGTCAGGTGTTTAGCAGCAATCCCACTCCTCGGTACCACTTTACTGTTGCAGTCCGGTTCGCATTGCTGGTAGAAATCACCCAACCAAGAGCAGCTTCTGGGGAAAAGAGGTTTATTTTGGTTTACAGTCTCGAGGGGATGCTCCACGATGGCAGGGGAAAACGATGACATGAGCAGAGGGTGGACAACACCCCCTGGCCCACATAAGGTGGACAATGGAAGCAGGAGAGTATGCCAAACACTGGCATGGGGAAACTGGCTATAACATTCATAAGCCCGCCCTCGACAATACACTGCCTCCAGGAGGCGTTAATTCCCAAATCTCCATCAGCTGGGAACCTAGCATTCAGAACACGTAAGCTTATGGGGGGCACCTGAATCAAACCACCACAGCCACCATGCCTAGCAAACAATTCTTGTGTGTGTGTATGTGTGTTGCATGCATGTGTATGTGCTGATGCAGTACCCTGTGTGGTCTGCAGGGGCCAGCAAAAAACATTTTGTGTTCTCCATTACTCAACCACCTTTTTTCCTTGTGATAGAGTCTCTTGTTCATTAGTTCCAATAATTGTCCAGTCTCTAATCCCTGTGCGTGTGTGGCCATGCCCAGCTCTTTATGTGGGTTCTGGAGATTTGAATTTAGGTGATCTTAGGCTTTCATGTTTGCACAGGAAGCATCCTTAACCAGTGAGCCATCTCTAGCTCCCCCTTTTTGGTTTTCTTTTTGAGGAAGGGTCTCACTGTAGCACAGGCTGACCTCAAACTCATGGTGATCCTCTTGCTTCAGCCTCCTGAATTAAAGGTGTGAGCCTTGAATTTAATTGGGTTAAAGGTGTGAGTCAACATATCTGGCCTTAAAAATAATTTTTAGGCTGGGGAGATAGCTCAGTGATTAAAGGCACTTGTTTACAAAGTCTGACAGACAGAGTTTGATTTCCAGTACCCATGTAAAACTAGATACACATAGAGGCCCATGTATCTGGAGTTTGTTTGCAATGGGTGGAGGCCCTGGCATGTCCATGTGCTCACTCTCTCAAATAAATAAATAAAAATAAATTTTGGAAAGTAATTGTTTTTAAAATTTTTTTTTCAAGTTGGTCGTAGTGGTGCACACCTTTAATTCCAGCACTTGGGAGGCAGAGATAGGAGGGTTGCAGTGAGTTTGAGGCCACCCTGAGACTCCATAGTGAATTCCAGGTCAGCCTGGGCAGAGCAAGACCCTACCTTGAAAAACCAAAAAAAATTTTTTTCATTTATTTAATTGCAGGGGAAGAAGGAAGAGGGAAGGAGAGAGACTGATTTTTTTTTTAACTGCAAAGTATTACATGATAAATTCCAGCTTTAAGAAATATTGGTTAATTTTTTTTAGTCAATAGATGAAAATTCTATATATTTCTGAAGTACCTACCATGTGCTATTTTGATATATATGATACAATGTTCAAATCAGGATAAGTACGTCTATCTCCCCATACGTAATCTTTGTGGTGACAATATTCATTATAGGGATGGGCCAGGGCCTGAGCACGCTGGCTGGTGCTCTTCTGCTGAGCTAACCCTAGTCATCTTCTGTTTGTTTGTGAAGACTGGGCACTATATTGTTTGCTCAGTCTTGCAGCTTCATTTCAGAATGGTGATTTGTAGATTTTGAGACAAAATTTAAAGACACATTAGAGGTTAGTATACAGAGCATTACTTAAGTAAGTATTCTTTCTTTAGCAAGTAGAGGTGGCTAAAGAAACTTGAGTCTGTGCAGCTGGAGAAGTGGCAGGAAGGTGTGATACTCTCACCAGTGGTTTCCCCAGAAGTGGGGAATTTTACAAGAAACGATGGTGAGTCATGAATATGAGAGATGAGGTTAGGTAAGTGTGAAAAAGTATTCCTTGCATTTGCCAACACAGCCTTTGATGAGGAAGCTGACAAGAGCAGTGCAGGGAGGCCAGATTGGAGTGGCCAGGAGAGCGCAGAAAGAGCTTCAGTGAACGAAGCTGGTGGTATAGACGACCACCGAGGAAAGAACCTTTCCTGTTAGTGTCATCAAAGAAAGGCAAGGGATGACCCTCTGAAGCTGGGTGTTTAGGGGACACTTTTCACTTGTTGGCAGCTCACCTGAGCTGCTGGTGACAGTGAAAGCGGGGCTGCGGCTGTTCATGTTCTGATGGCATGAGGTGCCGGTCCTAAAAATTCCAAGTTGAATGAAGTATTGCTGGGCTTCCTAAGACAGCATTTTGTCTTCCTTCCTCTGACACATCCAGCTTAGGAGTGTGCAATTCTTCCTTGTTTTAGGCAGCAGCCTCCTTGAGGGTTTTTGTTTTTGTTTTTCAAGGTAAGGTCTCACTCTGGCCCAGGCTGACCTAGAATTTACTCTGTAGTCTCAGGGTGGCCTTGAATTCACAGTGATCCTCCTAATCAATAAATAAGGTGAAGAGTGATTGAGGAAGACATCTGGCATTGGTCTTTGAGTTCCATACACATGTGCATGCATATCTACATGTACCAATCCCCCACATACATGCAAATACACCATATACACATGCACGCATGCACGCAGCTTCCAAAGCATTTGCTTATGCTTTGACTTCTTATTTCTTTTTCTTGTTTTAATTTTTATTTATGAGAGAGAGAGAGAGAGAGAGAGAGAGAGAGAGAAGGAGGCAGATAGAGAAAATGGGTGCACCAAGGCCTCCAGCCACTGCAAACAAACTCCAGATGAATGCTTATGTGAGTACTAGGGAATCGAACCAGAGTTCTTAGGCTTTGCAGGCAAGCGCCTTGATTGCTGAGCCATCTCTCCAGCCCTGACTTACTTTTTAATTCATGGCCCACATGCTGTAACTATTTAACATTTTCATGTTGAACAACCAGTAAGTGCCCATGCTTTGACCTTTCAAAGAAGCAGTAGTGTAATGGAAACACAAACTTTGGGACAGGCAATAAAGTACTGCCTGACAGTTACTAGCTGGTTGTGGGGGGGTTGGGTTATTTTTTCAGGATAAGGTCTTACTCTAGCCCAGGCTGACCTGGAACTCACTTCATAGTCTCAGGCTGATCTCAAACTCACAGAATATTTCTACCTCTGCCTCCTGAGGGCTAGGATTAAAGGTGTGAACCACCATGCCTGGCTTTAGTTACTGGACCCCCCCCCCCCCCCCCCGAGGTAGGGTGTCACTCCAAGGTGACCTGAAACTCACTATGTAGTCTCAAGGTGGCCTCAAACTCATGGCGATCCTCCTACCTCTGCCTCCCCAGTACTGGGATTAAAGGGCATGCGCCACCATGCCCGGCTTCAGTTCCTAGATTTTAAATCTTAGACAGGTTTTATTTTTTCTGACCAACCTATCTGAGCTTCAGGAATGAGAATAACCCTACCTGTCTCCCAGGCATCTCACTGTACTCATCTTACCATACTTTTCCCCTGTATTTCTACCTCCTTCATTTTCTTATGTTTTTCTCTCATATGTATATATGACAGAAAACATTATATATGGGGACTGGAGAGATGGCTTAGTGGTTAAGGCGCATGCCTGCGAAGCCTAAGGACCCATGTTTGATTCTCCAGGAGCCATGTAAGATGCACATGGTGGCACATGCATCTGGAGTTCGTTTGCAGTGGCTAGAAGCCCTGGCTTGCCCATTCTCTCTCTCTCCCTCTCTCTGTCTCTAATAAAAAAAAAATCTAAAAAAATATTACATATGATAAAGGAAAATGATAAAAGAAAAAATATAGCTAGGAGGTATGAATCCTATCCACAATTTTCAGCAAAGCTCCGCTGAAGCTTGTTTGTGTTGTTTTGATGCCGTTATTCCAGGCCTTCTTAATCCAACCTCCCTTAAGTTCCACAATATTCACTTGGACCTTACATTTGGGAGGTGTTTTATTCTACCTGTGACATCTCTTAATTGTGCTTTCTACTTTTGTATTGAATTTTTATGTCGACAGATTTTTTTTTTTTGGTGCGCAAATGTTCTGTCCAAGTACTTGGAAGGGTCTTTCACCTCAAGTCATCAGCTGGATTCATTTATATCGAGGAATGATATTTGATGAGGAGATTAAGTAAAAATAACTAGAGTTGGGAATGATAGCACGTGTCGGTAATTCCATCACTTGAGAGGTTGAAGTAGGAGGATCAGTTCAACATCATCCTCAGCTACTTAGCAAGCGTGAGACCAGCCTGGGTTACATGCAGGAGACCCTGCCCCTCCACCAAAAAATGACATAGTAGACTAGTGATGGATAAACAGGGATGCGTATATGTTCACCCCATCCATTTATTCACTCTACAAATACCCATTGTGCTAATATGTGTATATGCTTGTGTGTGTGTGTTTGTGTGTGTGCACACTAGATTGAGAAATAAGCTATAACATTTCCTAGCTGCCCCGATGAATGGCTAGCCTGTGTTTCCTCACACTTAGAGACTCATGCTGCTCCTACGGAGCTAACGGGGCTACTTCCTCACAATCATGGCTAGCCTTATGATGTGTTTTGACAGGTAGGATGGGATAGAAGTAACGTGCACATTCTAACTGCCGAGCCATGTCTGCAGCCCCCATGTGCATTTCTGAATCTGCAGCCATGAGAAGTGCAACCACTTCCTCCCCGGCCACCTTGGCACGATCTAGCAATTGTGTCATTACCGAGCTGTTTGCTGAGTGGTCCAAATTCATGAGTGGAGAGAGATCTATTCCAGTCTAACATCAGCATCGTACCATCATTCTTCAGCATACAAGTTTCAAATTAGTATATTGTAGATTTTATTGTGAAGAAAAAATAGGCATTTCTGTAGAAGATGAGTCCTGGCAGTCACTAACTTCATAGCAGGCTGACATTACAGGCTCACATTTCAGACACAGTGGCAAGCGTATCCATACTGGTGTTAGAATGTGATTTTATCCTAGCACAGTCATCTAGGATTATGCTTAATCAAGAGCAAAGTGCTATCCAGGTGTGGTGGTGCATGCCTTTAATCCCAGAGTTAGGAGGATTGCCATGAGGCCACCCTTAGACTACATAGTGAATTCCAGGTTTAAAAAAAAAAAAAAACAAAACAAAAAAAAAAAGAGTGCTGGTCTGGTTGGTAGAGCACAGTCAGTGGAGTACTTGCCTAATGTGCATGAAGTCCTGGGTTTGATTTCCAACACTGAACAAACTAGGCATGGTAGTACATGCCTGTAATCTAAGTATTTAGGAAGTGGAAGCAGGAGAATCAAGTCATCCTTACTTACATGGCAAGTTCAAAGATATGTTAGACCTTTTAAAATATTTTATTTATTTATTTGAGCGAGCGAGTGAGAGAGAGAGAGAGAGAGAGAGAGAAAGAGTGGACATGCTTGGGTCTCCAGCCACTGCAAATGATTTCCACATACATGCACCACTGTGCATCTGGCTTTATGTGGGTACTGGGGAATCAAAGCCAGGTCTTTAGGCTTTGCAGGCAAGTGCCTTAACTGCTGAGCCATCTCCAACCACATATATTAGTTTTTACCTGTATTTTTTGAAACATTTAAAAAAATTTTTTTAAACTTTATTTTTATTTATTTGAGACAGAGAGAGAAAGAGGCAGAGAGAGGGAGAAAAAGACTGGGCATGCCAGGGCCTCTGGCCACTGCAGACGAACTTCAGATGCATGAGCCCCCTTGTGCATCTGGCTAACATGGTCCTGAGGAATAGAACTTAGGTCCTTTGGCTTTGCAGGCAAACGCCTTTAACCACTAAGCCATCTCTCCAGCCCTTTTGAAACATTTTTGTTGACATTTTTCAGACATGTACCTAATGTATATTGATCATAATTCTCTCCCATTATCTCCTTTGTCCCTCTTCTTCCATTCCTTTTCCACTGAGACTCTTCTTTCCAACTAGTCTTTCTTCCTTTTTGTTCTCCATCATCCATGACAAAATGATGTGGATGAGTCTAATATTGTGCAGGTCCTGTGCAGCTGCTTTCATTGCCTGCATTTTTGTGATTTAATTGTGGAAACTCTTTAATTGTAGAAAACTCTTCCTGAGGGAGATGGAGGGGACATATGTAGTACTTATTTGCTGGTGTAGCTAAAGATATTTCTAAAGGCTTCACAGGAGGGAAGCTGAGGATGGGAGGAGGGTTGTACTCTTGTACCTTGCAAATGTGGTTAATATTCCCTGAATGCTTTTGGAAGTAGAGGAGGAGAAAATAATCATACAAAAAGGTGACAGTAAACCAGTTCAGTAAGAAGTAGTGTAAGAGAGGCTGCCAGCTACTTTCTTTTTCTTCTTAGCTTTAAAAATAAGAAAAAGGAAACAGGGAGACACAGTCTGTTTAATAGTCAAGACTGCCTGTCTCTCAGTCTGTGGGTTTTATACATATGAGTTCGTGACCTTTTGAGTGTGCTGAGCCTTTGTTGTATAATTCCCTTTAAGATACATACTCTTGTTAAAACTCTTGCACAACTACAATTAAAGAGGAGATACCTTTCCCCCTTTTGAAGTTCTGGGGATCAAACCCAACTGCTTGTGCACATTATACAAGCATTCAATTGCTGACCTATAAACCTAAAAGGGAGGAGGTCTTTATAATATGTATTTAAAAAAACATAGTGGAGGGCTGGAGGGATAGCCTAGTGGTTAAGGTGTTTTCCTGCAAAGCCAAAGGACCCAGGTTCAATTCCCCAGGACCCACATTAGCCAGATGCACAAGGGGGTGCACAGATCTGGATTTTGCAGTGGCTGGAGGCCCTGGCACACCCAATTTCTCTCCCTCTTTCTCTGTCAAATAAATAAATAAAAGTAAAATATTAGGGCTGGAGAGATGGTTTAATGGTTAAGCGCTTGTCTGTAAAGCCTAAGAACCCCGGTTTGAGGCTCGATTCCCCAGGACTCACGTTAACCCGATGCACAAGGAGGTGCACACGTCTGGAGTTCGTTTGCAGTGGCTGGAAGCCCTCGCGTGCCTATTCTCTCTGTCTGTCTCTCTCTGCCTCCTTCTCTCTGTCTGTTGCTCTCAAATAAATAAAAATAAACAAAAATGTTTAAAAAAATATTAAAAAAATCATAGTGGAGAGACTTGAAGGGATAAGGTCTTTCCTAGTGTTTAGTGAATGGATGGAGACTTTCCTATCTTGATTGTTGCTTTCTCACTAAGCATAAAGTCTGACCTTTCCCAGAGTGAGAACATAGGCCAGATTTCTAATTGGGATTTGAAGGTGGGGGAAGGAAACTTACTGTGAAACTGCTTATCCTTATTTTACCTTAATTTCTTTCTTCCTCTCCATCCCCTCTCTCTGTCGTGTGTGTGTGTGTGTGTTCGTGTGTGTGAATGTGGGTGGATTCATGACATTGCATGTATGAAGGCTGGAGGAGAACCGTGGGTGTCAGTCTGTGCCTTCTACCTCGTTTGAGCCAGGTTGTCATTGTTCACAGTTCCTTTGGCAAGCTGGCTGGCCCATGAGCTTCTGGCAGATTTCCTGTGTCTCCTCCTTCTTGCCATAGGCCTACTGGGATTATAGATGCCTGGTAACTATTGCAGATTTGCATGGACTCCTTTGTTTTGTGACCATGGAAAAATTAGATAATTTTTGATAAGAAAGAAAAATATGGTTCTGTAACTTGGGGAAGCATCTTGTCTTGGGGAAGACTACTTGGGTAGTCTGGGATTAGAAAAGGAGAGACTGGTCCTGGAAGAGTTAATTTATACAGAAAGTTAAGACTACTTGTTTTCTGGGTAGATCTGTTGCTGGGCATAGTGGCACATGCCTGCAATCCCAGTATTCAGGGGGCTGAGGCAGGAAAATTGCTGCAACTTCAAGGCCAGCCTTGGGGTACATAGTGAATTGCTGGGGCTGAATAGATGGCATAATAGTTAAGGCATTTGCCTGTAAAGACAAAGGACCCAAGTTTGATTCCCCAGTACCCACATAAAGCCAGATGCACAAGGTGGTGCATGCATCTGGAGTTCGTTGCAGTGGCTGGAGGCCCTGGTGTGCCCATTCTCATCTCTTTCTCTTTTTTTAAAATAATTATTTCTATTTATTTATATGAGACAAAGTGGGGGGGGGGAGAGAGAAAGAATGGGCATGTCAAGGCCTCCAGCCGCTACAAACAAAACTCCAGATGCATGCACCATCTTGTATCTTGTGCATCTGCCTTACATGGGTCCTGAGGAATCGAACCTGGGTCCTTTGGCTTTGTAGGCAAGTGCCTTAATCACTAAGGCCATCTCTCCAGTACCCCAAACTTTCTCTGTATCTGCCTTTTTCTCATTCCAGTACATACATAAATACATACAGTGATTTACTGGCCAACCTGTGCCACAGAGTAAAAACCGTGTCTCAAAAAAATTTGATGGAGGCCTGGAGAGATGGTTTAGTGGTTAAGGTGCTTACTGAGAAGCCTAAGGATCCAGGTTTGACTCCCCAGAACTCCTGTAAGCCAAATGCACGAGATGATACATGCACACAAGGTGCCACACGTATCTGGAGTTTGATTGCAGTGGCTAGAGACTCTGGCATGCCAATTCTGTCTCTCATAAAAAAATACAAAAGAAATCTGATAGAACCACAGAAAAGTGTTACGACAGACACTTCTATTTAATGTACCAGGGTGGTGTTATATCTTGAAGATAATGCTTCTTAATTTTGAATGGAAGGAATTGGTTAATAGTAGGAGATAAAAAACTGAAGGAACGAATGTGTAGATGTTCCTCCAGCCACAGATAACTAGTCACCTTTCAAATTTGCCTAGTTAAAACTATTTTAGGAGACTAAGAGCTGGCTCATTGGCAGAGGGCTTGCCTTGCATGCACAAGACCCTGGATTTGATCCTCAGCAGTGCAAAAACAACTTAATTATGGTATTTTTTTCCACATCATGTGTTTTGCACTCATTAAACATGACTTATTATTATTATTATTATTATTTTTGTTTTTCGAGGTAGGGTCTCTGTCTAGCCCAGCCTGACCTGGAATTCACTATGTAGTCTCAGGGTGACCTTGAACTCATGGCGATCCTCCTACCTCTGCCTCCTGAGTGCTGGGATTAAAGGCGTGCACCACCATGCCTGGCCCTAAACATGATTTTGAGAACTGATTTTGTAACAAAATATCAGCCCCAAATGGTGCTTTTGTCAGCCACCAATGAGAAGGAGAACCGGTGTCCTTTTCCTCCCTTTGTCTCTCCTTTCTTTGTTGGGGGAGGAGTTGGCAGGGATTTCTAGGCACTTTATTGTACAGCTATTGAGCAGGAAGTGTGATGTAAGTGCTGCCCTTGACTTTGGTGAATGTGGCCAAGCTGACTACTCTGGTCTGTAGTGTTCTACAAGCCTGCCCTATTTTCAGTACATGGGTTTTTAGAAGACTAATAAGGCAATAAGCTTCAGTACCTATGATGGTTTGCAGGGTGATGTTATGTTTTTGGTGGGAAGCAATATTAAAGCTACAAATAAATATACTAGCCAGAGAAGAAATTGCTTTCCTGACTGGTGCATTTATAAGTTAGGAAATTGTGAAAAATAGCAGTGTACCAACTGTGTGGCTCTTTGGGCTTTGACATTCTGCTAATAAAACCTAATAATTATGTTTTTTTGATATGTTTGCCAAATGTTCATGCTTCACACCACATGTGATTAAAAGAGATTGTGCAGCATGAATTGCTTTGTCTTTGATGTAGTGTTTCATGACATTTGAGTGCTGTGCACTGTGCTCATGTGCTGTTTTCTTACTTTGCAGAATGGACTGCTGAACTATGAAGTATCTCAGACCCAGTAGTAGGACATCACTCTGCCGCTCACTCCTTTATCTCCTACTAGTTATTTAAATTGGACTTTTAATATCCTCCCAGCTGCTCTTCAGACACACATGGTGCATTGTTGCCATTCCCTGGATTGCATCTTTGAAACACACGCTCTTACCAACCTTCAGCAAACAAAGAGGCAACCTCCCGGTACGGCTACCGGGAGGGGGAGAGTCATCCTGACCGCCTGCTAGCTAGCTCTTGCTGGATCTGGATTTGAATTCCACCATGGAGCCTCGCATGGAGTCCTGCCTGGCCCAGGTGCTGCAAAAGGATGTGGGCAAACGATTACAGGTTGGCCAAGAACTCATAGACTATTTCTCAGACAAACAGAAGTCTGCGGACCTTGAGCATGACCAGACCATGTTAGATAAACTTGTAGATGGACTCGCTACCTCTTGGGTGAACTCTAGCAATTACAAGGTAAGCTGTGCTGTAGGAGGCACTCCTGAAGCTGGCTGTCTTTCTTGGGCAATCAGAATTGGTTCTTTAAAAAAAATCCTTCACTTCCATTAAGACACTTGTATAGAGACACATTATTCTGGAGCAGGTAAAGGTGTTTGTGTTTGGTTGTTGTTGGAGATGAAAAATCTTAGCCTTAAGCCTTTTGAGAGAAAATGCCGATAAAGAGATAAGGAGAAGCTTTTATGTTGAGAAGTTTAAAAGCATTGGCAGCCCTGAAGTGAAAGTGTATATTGTGCCTGGCAGTGAAAGGTCAGGAGATCTTGGTGAGTGGTTCTTCATGAATAACAAGGGTCTGCGGGGATCTCCTTTCAGGGATCAAAATAGATCACTGTCTTGTGGGTACCTGGAACTCTTGTCAAGGACTCTTCTTTTACCTATGTGTAAAGGTGTGGAGGACATCCCTCAGGTTTAAATATTAAGGATCCTTATTTGCCCTTGGTGGGGAGTGCAGGTTTGAAGGTATGTGTAGAGATGGGTGGTGGTCTGTTGCCCAAAAGAGCTGTGAACATTGACCATTTAACCATTCAGAGGCTTGATGTGCTGGAGCGGTATCTCCCTCTGTCCCTTTTCATTTTGTCAAGAGGGTGGCCTCTTTGGATGAAGGTTGGGAGGGAAGTGACATTAATGTTCCATAGACATTATAAAAGGGGCTCATGGAACCCCCCGAGTCTTTTATGCTTTTGTTCATGAACTCAGGCTTCGAGACTAGTTTGGACTTAGGAACTGGTGCTTACAGGGTCTTTTCTTTGGCTCTGCTTTCTAAGTACATATAAACTCCCATCTCATCTAAGAGCAATGGGGATTTATGCATTTTATAGATGTCACCTAGCACTCTAATGTTTCATTTACAACCGACTATAAAATGTACTCTACCTGTCTTTGAAGTTGAGCTGAAATTCTATTTCGGTCATCTGCTCATTCATCTGGCAGAAGTTAACAAGTGCTTCTTGTATGTGCCATTGGGCTGGACAGTGCTCGATGGTACTGGAGAGTGGGAGTGTTCGAGATGAGAGGTCATAGACAGGCCAGTTGTGTTTTTGAAGGCTGTGAAGTTACCTTGTCTAAGTTTGAATTGTGGCACACTACTTTTTATGTGTGTGTACTAAGAAGCTTTTGGTAAAGAAATTGAAAACAAATAAAATTGACTGAAAATTCCTATAAGGAAATGTAGTGTCTCAAATAAGCCTCATAGAATTGAGGTGATACCTAGGGAGGAAGTGCCTTCTGTCCTACTTGCAAAAAGCCCTTCTCAGATATGCCCAGCAGACATTTTGCACATCATTTTGCCCAATCTCCCCAAGCCCCCAGCGCCATTGGAAAGTGGAATGAGTATCCATGGTTGCCATCAACCATCCTGCTTAGCCTCCTGATCCCAAGAACGGAGCCAGCCGTGCTTCCTGAGGGAAAAACGGATGTGAAGGAGGAAGGGTACTTGTCCAGCGTCAGAGTCTGCTGGGAAACAGGGGCTTGGGGATGGATTGGTGTGATATGATGTTAATTAGCTATCTCTAGAGTCTGCTTCACTGCATGATCTTTTGTAACTTCCCAAGCCTTAGTTTCCCCACTTCGAATGTCAGAATAGTTTATTTGCTATGAGCACTAAGTGCAAGGGAGGGTACAAGTTGTTACTTGCCTGCTGCTTACTAAGGTCTGAGATATTGGTGGTTGGTGTCAGCACGTAGGGCTCTTCTCCAAGGAGCTCATAGCCAGTGATGATGAGAGTACAGGCTCTGTGGAAGGTGAAAGTAGGCAGCAGACTGCCTAGAGGAGGATCTAGTGTTCTGAAGATGGGTTCTTTTCCAGAATAGCATTTGTAGGGTCGGTAAGGAATAAAGATCAAGACCTGACCTTTTTCCACAGCCTCTGACTCTTCCTCTTTGTCTGTTCTCTCTCTGTGTCCTTCTCCTCTCTTCTTTTTGACATAGGGTCTCACTGTATAGCCCATACCAGTTTGAACTTGTGGTGTAGCCCAAGATGGCCCTGAACTCAGGTTCCTCCTGTCTTCAGCTCCCAAGTGCTAAGATTACAGCAGGTATTTGCCACCATACCTGGCAAGGGAAGCTGTCATTTAGTGAAAACAGCCTGTTGTATAGTCAAGTGAGGAAGATTGGGTTTGCTAACAACTTGTAACAAGCCAATTTCCATGAACCTGTTTGTGCAGTATGGATGTTGGGCGAGGTTACCACTCACTGACAGCTCCACTGTCCTCTGACAGTGCAGATGGTTTTACAGTCAAGGGCTGTGCCCATGGGTTTAAGCTTACATCACTACGCATTCCTGCTTTGTAAGCACTATTCTGTTGACTTTGTAAGTTCTCTGAGCATTAGACAGCCTGCTTTGTTCCCAGCAGGAGCCCAGAGCCTGGAACTGTTAGGGCCTCAGTAAGTACTGGATACATGGCTGAACTTAGGACCTTAGACTGCTCAGCAGGTATGGCTGGTCGGTTTATTGAAATCTGGAGACTAATCTTTCAGGTTCCTTCCTCCTAGTTTTCCTCATTCATAGATTAAGATTTCTCACCGACTTTATTTGACCTTTTAAAAATAGCAGGAATTAGCTTTTTTTTTTTTTTTTTGTTTGCTTTTTCACTTTTTCGAGGTAGGGTCTCACGCTAGCTCAGGCTGACCTGGAAATCACTCTGTAGTCTCAGGGTGGCCTCGAACTCATGGCAATCCTCCTACCTCTGCCTCCTGAGTGCTGGAATTAAAGGCATGTGCCACCATGCCCGGCAGGAATTAGCTTTCTTAACAGAGCTTTGAAGGTATACATTTAGATTTAAAAAATGATTATTTACTTATTTGAAAGATAGGTAGATTTTTTTTTTAGTTTTTGACAACTTCCATAATTATAGACAATAAACCATGATACCCGCCCCCCACTTTCCCTTTTACAACTTCACTGTCCATCATATCCCTCTTCTTCTCAATCAGTCTCTCTTTTATTTTGATGTCATCATCTTTTCCTCCTATAATACTGGTCTTGTGTAGGTAGTGCCAGGCACTGTAAGGTCATGGATATCCAGGCCATTTTGTGTCTAGAAGAGTGCACTGTAAGGTGTCCTATCCTTCCTTTGGCTCTTACATTCTTCCCACCACCTCTTCTGCAGTGGACCCTCAGCCTTGGAAGATGTGATAGAGATGTTTCAGTGCTGAGCACTGCTCTGTCACTTATTCTCAGCATTGTGGTGCCTTTGAGACATCTCAGAGGTCACCATCTGAAAAGAAAAGCCTTCTCTAACCAAAAGTGAGAGCAGCATTAATATATGGCTATGAACAATTAAAAATAGTGCTTACTGGGCAGTTTGGTGAGCATGATATATATATTTAGCCAGACACCAGCAGGCATTACACCCTTAGGACTCATGACTTCCCCTGTCATAGGTTTTCAGTATCAGGCATGTTCCCTCCCGTGGAGCTGGCCTCCAGGCCAGTTAGAGAGCGGTTGATTTCTCCGTAACAGATATGTCAGTATTGTACTTGTTGGCTCATTTGGCCTGGGTGGCCCAACATAAGACTTGCAGTGTCTACTGTTGTTTGTTTCCATTGATGACTTCTCTCTCTCCCATGGAGCTGTATGCAGCATAGCTTTTTCCAGCTGGCTTATATAGAGGAGGTTTTCAGCTCAGCTCCAGCAAGATTTTTCAGTGACCTTGTAGCCCAAGCATGTGGAGTCTTCAGCAATAGGGTCTGACCATCTATTCCTGGTGGGAAACCAAAAGCCTTAGCAATGGCCTGTAATGTTTTGGGAGCATTAGGGACCTCCCTGGCCAATAAATCACTGGAAGGTATCCATCCCTGGCACTGAAAATTTTCTAGTAACAATCTATGGCTTCTGGATACGCCATTGTTCAAAAAAGTAGGTTTCCACATGACTTATACCCTCTGTGGTGGTTTGAATAGAATAGATGGCCCCCAATATATTCAGTTGTTTGTTTGTAGTTTGCACCTGCAGCCACCTGGCTGGAGTCAATACCATTGTGTGGATCTTAAGGTGTGGTGGTGGGTTTTAGATTTCAATCTAAAGATATGCAAAGTGTGCCTAGCTGGAGTTCCTGAAGTGTGCTGTGGCTTTTGACCTTTAGGCTTGTACTGCTCTCTCTCTGCTTGGGCCTGTGAAGGCAGGCCAGTTTCTTCTGCCATTATGGAACTTCTCCTGGATCTGTAAGCTTCAATAAATCCCTTCCTCCATAACTGTGCCTGGTCTGGAATTTCATCTCAGTGAACCTGAAGCTGTCTGCTACAGAATTTGGTACTGAGGAGTGGGGTGTGATGTACCTGGCCATGTGCATGTTGATGTTTTGAACCCTTTGTTTTGGAGGAATAGGCATGGACTTGGTGCTTGCAACTGAAGATGTCTTCTGGAGTGGTAAGCCAAGTTTTATGGACTATTCTGATGAGAGTCTGAGAATGCTAAGTGCAGATAGCATTGAACTTTGAGGCTTGGTTTATGAGCTTTCTAAGGGGAAGGAAAGACTGCAGAGGACTTTGTTGGAACTGGGCTACTGGCATAAGGGCTGGCTGCGTCCTGCTGCCCAGGCCCAGAGTGTTTGATCAAGGTTAAATTTGTAATGGACTGATGTGCTTGGCTAGAGATATTGGACTGAGAGATTTAAGATTTTAAGCTGGAAAACCTCAAGCAAGTTAAAATTACAGGCACTGAGACTGGTTTTAGGTTACTGAACCTGCTATTGTCAAACACATTAGCAATCTTAATGAAGATGGTCCAACTGCTTTACATCAAAACAATGGAAAGGATGCCTGAGGAAAGACTATCATAGAAATGCAAACACTTTTGGAAAGAGTTGACTGGAGAAGGAACCTGCTTTTCAAGGCTATGATTTGTTTCATCCCTGAATTAAGAATATGGCTGTGTCCTGCACACCTGGTATTGGTTTCAGAAGCATGAAAAATGCAAGGAGTGGTCGTGAATTGCACATGCTTCCAGGAGCTGCCGCTGAGATGTGGCATGAGGTAGGGCCTGATGCCCTGATAGGCTGAAAGAGCCTTTGGAAGATGTGAAGAGTGGTCATAAATTGCACACGGTTTCAGGAGCTGCTGCTGAGATGCGGCATGAGGCAGGGCATGATGCCCTGATAGGCTGAAAGAGCCTTTGGAAGATGGACCGTGGTTTGCATGAAGACCTCAAGATGTTTTGGATATACCAGGACTGTGCAAGGGCTACCATAGAGCGCATTGTTGACCTGAGATGGAAGTGTTCCCCGGCTACTCTGCCCAGCTGGAGGGGTGGAATTGGAAAATCTGGAGACTGTCAGTCTTTGGTTGTATTGGACTTGAACTGCAGAAGTTTAATGTTTGTTTGATGGTGGTTGAGTTTGCATTGTTTTAGTCTCTCCTTGCTATGCCTTATACCAGTTGAAAATGTTTACTCTGTGCCTTTATATGTTAGAAATGTTTAACTTGTTTGATTTTACAGGTCTTAATATCTTAAATTGGTGAAGACTGTGGGGACCTTTGAAATTGAACTGAGTACAGTTTACAATGTGTGATGGTTATAAATCTATTGGGGGCCAGGGGCGGAATGTGGTGGTTTGAATAGAATAGATGGCCCCCAATATATTCAGTTGTTT
The DNA here is from genome assembly GCA_036346955.1 of Dipus sagitta. Lineage (NCBI taxonomy): Eukaryota > Metazoa > Chordata > Mammalia > Rodentia > Dipodidae > Dipus > Dipus sagitta. The sequence continues at coordinate 137,178,511 of CM070773.1, forward strand.
GTTTGTAGTTTGCATCTGCAGCCACCTGGCTGGAGTCAATACCATTGTGTGGATCTTAAGGTGTGGTGGTGGGTTTTAGATTTCAATCTAAAGATACGCAAAGTGTGCCTAGCTGGAGTTCCTGAAGTGTGCTGTGGCTTTTGACCTTTAGGCTTGTACTGCTCTCTCTCTGCTTGGGCCTGTGAAGGCAGGCCAGTTTCTTCTGCCATTATGGAACTTCTCCTGGATCTGTAAGCTTCAATAAATCCCTTCCTCCATAACTGTGCCTGGTCTGGAATTTCATCTCAGTGAACCTGAAGCTGTCTGCTACACCCTCTTAGATTTTGGCTAACCCTTTCCACACCCTGCCTTCACTTAGTTTCTTCCCCTGATCTTACTTAAACCTTTCCACCCCTAGTAATCTGTTCTTCTTCTTCTTCTTCTTTTTGTTTTTGTTTTTGTTTTTTTGAGGTAGGATCTCACTCTAGCCCAGGCTGACCTGGCATTCACTATGGAGTCTCAGGGTGGCCTCGAACTCACGGCGATCCTCCTACCTCTGCCTCCCGAGTGCTGGGATTAAAGGCGTGCGCCACCATGCCCTGCTCCTGTTCTTCTATTTACATACATACAACTAGATTTTTTTTTTTAAATTAAGGGCCAAAGAGACAGTAAGATAAAGGTAAGGTATTTTGCCCTTCTAAAACAAGCAAGTAAGTTATTTCTTTTTTTCCCTTTTTATTTGTGTATGTGTGTATGGTAGGTGGATGTATAGTGTATATACGTGTGTATGCATGTGTGTTGTGTCTTGTGTGTATGTGTGTAGAGGCCAGAGTGAATGTCAGGTATCTTACTCTATTGCTCTTTCACCTTGTTTCCTTGACACAGTCTCTCACTGAATCTGGAGCTGCTGATTTCTGGTCAGTGTGGCTGACTAGCAAGCGCCCATGATTCTGTCTCATCCCCCTCGGGATTGGGATTATAGGTGTGTGTGGCCATCCCTCACTTTTTCTCTTTCATTCATTCATTCATTCTTTCTTTCTTTCTAAAAATATTTTTATTTATTTAGTTGAGAGAGAGATACAGAAATAGGCAGGTAGAGAGAGAGAGAATGGGCATGCCAGGACCTCCAGCCACTGCAAACGAACTCCAGATGCATGTGCCCCCTTGTGCATCTGGCTTGATTGCATGGGTCCTGGGGAGTCGAACCTGGGTCCTTTGGCTTTTCAGGCAAGCACCTTAACTGCTAAGCCATCTCTCCAGGCCCATCCCTCACTTTCTTATATGGGTGCTAGAGATTGAACTTGGGTCCTCATGCTTGCATATCAAGTTTGCTACCCACTGAGCCATCTCCTTGACCCATTATTTCTTTTTCTTTCTTTCCTTCTTTCCTTCTTTTCTTCCTTCCATCTTTCCTTCCTTCCTTCCTCCCTCCCTCCCTCCCTCCCTCCCTCCTTCCTTCCTTCCTTCCTTCCTTCCTTCCTTCCTTCCTTCCTTTCTTTCTTTTTTTGAGGTAGGGTCTCACTCCAGCTCAGGCTGACCTGGACTCCACTATCTAGTCTCAGGGTGGCCTCAAACTCATGGTGATCCTCCTACCTCTGCCTCCTGAGTGCTGGGATTAAAGGTGTGCGTCTTCACACCTGTCTCATTATTCCTTTTCTTAACAGGGAAGGTAAATGGATGCCAGTTTGAGACAGAGTCTGCTTCATAACCCAGAGTAGCCTGACTCTTTAACCATCCTCCTGCCTTAGCCTCTTAAATGTTGGGGTTACAGATGTGAGCCGCTGTGCCTAGTTGTACTATTTACTCGTTATTTGCTATGTGTTAGGCATGTTATTTATTTATTTTTTATTTAGATAGGTCAATCTTTTAGGCATTGTGGAGCATGTGGTTTTCTTGCAAATATTCAAATTGTTTCAATCCACAAACAGCCAAAGAATGAATGGAGGATAGATGTGGTTATGGCCTAACAAAACTTGATTGACAGACACCTGTCCCCTGCTTGGTAACACTGAGTGTCTTTGTCATGACTCAGGTGAACACTAATTTATCTGCAGAGTGGGAACCATTAGTGATTCAGCTGGGAGAAGAGTAGAGCCTGCAGTTTGCATGTGAGAGCAAAAAAGCGAGAGCGCGAGAGAGAATTGGCATGCCAGGGCCTCCAGCCACTGAAGTTGAACTCCAGATGCATGCGCCACTTTGTGTACTTGCATCTCGTTGTGTGTGGCTTACATGGGACTTGGAGAGCTGAACATGGGTCCTTAGGCTTTGCAGGCAAGCGCCTTAACTGCTAAGCCATCTTTCTAGCCCTCTCATAATTTATTTTAAAAATACTTTTTATTTATTCATTTCAGAGAGAGAGAGAGAGAGAAAGAAACAGAAAGAGGCAGAGAGTATGGGCCTGCTGTGGTCTCCTGCCACTGCAAATGAACTTCAGATATATGTGCAATTTTGTGTTTCAGGCTTTATGTGGGTACTGAGGAATCAAACCTGGGCCATCAGGCTTTGCAAGCAAGTGCCTTTAACCACTGGTCCATCTCTCCAGCTCCTTATTGATATTTTAAATACATGAACAGCTGGGTGTGGTGGCACATGCTTTTAATTTTAATCCCAGCACTTGAGAGGCTGAGGTAGGAGGATCACTGAGTTTGAGGTCAGCCTGAGACTGCTTAGTGAGTTCCTAGTCAGCCTAGGTTAGAGTGAAACCCTTCTTCACCCTCCCCAAAACAGCTGTGATTTGATTGTATTCCCATCCTATTACACACTTGTCCCCCTCCCTAAACTTAGCTTTTACTTAGTTCTCTCCCTCAGACTCATTGAGCTCACTTTGAATTCTGTGGTCACTGATCATGTACAGTGAACTGGTGTTGGTTTTTCTTGCTGGTAGAAGTCCTCTTGGGGGCTGGAGAGGTGGCTCAGTGGATAAAACACATGTTGCTCAAGCGTGAGCATCTGATTTAGGATCCCCAGAACCCATGCAAAGTCAGCTGTGGTAGTGCAAGCATCTGTCATTCAGTGTGCCTACAGCAAGATGGTAGGCAGAGACCGAAGAACCCCTGGGAGCCCATGGGTCAGCCTGATGAACAGCAGCAGCATAAGAGACCCTGCCCAGAAGGTGGAAGGTGAGGGCTGACGCCCAAGTTCTCCTCTGATCTCCACGTGCTCTCTGTAGCATGCATCTGCCCGCACTTACACACATGTGCATCTGTGTGCACACACACCCACACAAAGTTAAAAAAGAAGGCAGTCATCTTGCGAGTTCGGTGGGTGGCTATTTAAATACTTGTACATCTCAAGCACTACCAGGGCCACTCCAGGAGGGTGCTGTTCAATCTGAAAGGACTTGAGAAACATTCTACTTTATTATGGGGACCAAGAGACTTCTCATTCATGAGGTTTCTCTTTTATATTACTCAGACATTAAAAATAAAATGAGCCGGGCGTGGTGGTGCATACCTTTAATTCCAGCACTCGGGAGGCAGAGGTAGGAGGATTGTCGTGAGTTCCTGACCACCCTGAGACTACATAGTGAATTTCAGTGGGTACCAAGGGTCCCAGGGAAATTTAGAAATTTCTTTTTACATATGTGCTTATATATATACACATGGCCCTCCTCCTACCTCTGCCACCTGAGTGCTGGGATTAAAGGCATGTGCCACTATGCCTGGTTAGCTTTCTTTCTTTTTTTAAATATTTAAATTAATTTGTTTATTTGACAGAGAAAGAGGGAGAGAGAGAGAGGGAGAGAATGGGCACGCCAGGGCCTCCAGCCACTGCAAACAAACTCCAGATGCATGTGTCTTCTTGTGCATCTGGCTAACATGGGTCCTGGGGAATCAAACCTGGGTCCTTTGGCTTTGCAGGCAAATGCCTTAACCGCTAAGCCATCCCTCCAGCCCTAGCTTTCTTTTTTAAATATTTATTTATGAGAGAGAGAGAGAGAGAGAGAGAGAGAGAAAGAGGAGGATATTTAGAGAGAATGTGCGAGCCAGGGCCTCCAGCCATTGCAAATGAGCTCTAGATGCATGTGCCACATTGTGCATCTGGCTTTATGTGAGTACTGGGGAATTAAATCTGGGTTCTTTGGCTTTGCTGGCACATGCCTTAACTGCTAAGCCATTTCTCCAGCCCTGTCCTCTAGATTTCTTATAAGCAATTGTGGACTTGTATGCAGTACTGCAGAATATTGATGATGATGATAGCCTATGGCTAGGGCACATTACTATGTGCCAGAAATTATGGTAAATGTACACATTCTTTTTATTCACTTTTGTTTTGTAATTTTAAACTTACCAAGGTAGGGTCTTACTCTAGCTCAGGCTGACCTGGAATTCACTGTGTAGTCTCAAGGTGGTCCAGAACTCACGGCGATCCTCCTACCTCTGCCTCCCAAGTGCTGGGATTAAAGGTATGTACCACCATGCCTGGCTATTTTTAAATTTTAAAATACATGAATATAATTTCTTTCATCATATTTGATCACCCCCATTTTCCTTCTTCCCCCTTCCTTTCTCACTGAGTCCCCCTTTTCTACTTCTACATTGATGGCATTTTTTTGGTGACCTACTGAGTTTAATTAGGGTTGCTTGCATGACCATGGATCAAGAGTTATTTTCCAGAACACCCTTCACCATTAAAGAAAATGCCTCTACCCCAACAACCATTAATTTTCAATAGCTCCTCAGGAAGGGGTGGGGCTTCCTGCCTTACTCCACCATCCATGAGGGAATGTTGGTGGGCCTAATGTTGTGCAGGTAATGTGTGCTGTGAGCTCATGGATTCACTGGCCATGTCATGTCTAGAAGCAGTGCACCACAGCACTCCTCCCCATTCTTTGGCTCTTGTCTCCACCCGTTTTCAACAATGTTCCCTGAATGTGTGTTAATTTGTTAACTTTTAGTTATCATGTAAAGTAGGTATTGTCATTCCCATTTTAGAGATGAGAAGGTTGGCGTTCAGAGACGTCAGGTAACTTGTTCAGGGTGATGAGCTTGTAAATAAGGTTTCTGGGACTTGAACCAGGCCTCTATATAGAACTTGAAGTTAAGTGTTTGCCACGTGCCAGATTTACACTGGGAGCTTTGTATACAGTGTGGAGAAGATGGACTTTCTCCCGTCCATGGACAGAAGGGCCAGTGCCCAGACCAGGTAGACTTGTCCAATCTAACATGTGTGAACTCTTCTCCTATGGACATTTGTCTCATGCCTGCTCTGTGAATTTGAAATTTGTGGGTTCTAACTTCACCTAGAACTTCTTTGTCTAGACCCTATGGACCCTTATGGTCTGATTGGAGGGACAACTGGACATGGGAAGACAGCACATAATTGCACAATGTGAGATAGAAAATAATTCCGTGTAAATTGTCCCATGTGAATGCATATAAATGCTGTAGTGTGGATATGGAAATGAAAAAATGCAAAACGAAAAGAAAGAAAGAAAGAAAGAAAGTGTATAGTTGGAGAGGCCTTGATGTAAAGGTGGGTTAAATAGTACCATGGAGAATGATGGAATAAGTTGTGAGGGCTTCCGAGAAGCGTGTCTTCCCTTCCTGTTTCCTCCCTGGGTAGCACTATGTCTGTAGACTGTGGAAGGTCAGTCTTGCCTAAGCTTCTTTTTAGAGCTCAGTGGACCAAGTGCATTGATGGGCAGGAGAGGACCATGCTGACAGATGTGGGATGATCTTCTCACTTCCCTTGCTTGTCTCTCAGCACTGGCTTCTCTCATTGAGGTTTTTATTCTTCTCTTGTGTCCTTGAGGGGAGAGCCAGAAAAGATCATTGGATCCAGCGGGATTAAGTGACTTCTATTTCCTTTTCTGGAAGTCGGCTTGGTGCTGCCACCAAGTGAAACATTCTTTCTAAGGCAGGAGAGGAGGCTCTCTCTAGGTTCTTCTTGCAGTGTTGTCCTGGTGTTTGCTGGGGGGGGGGAACTCTGAGGTAACTTTTGTTGTTGTTTTTCAAGGTAGGGTCTCTCTCTAGCCCAGGCTGACCTGGAATCCACTATGTCTCAGGCTGGCCTCGAGCTCACAGCAGTCCTCCTACCTCAGCCTCCCAAGTGTTGGGGTTAGAGGTGTGTGCCACCACACCTGGCTGTGGTATAATTTTTGCAAATCAAAAAATTGCTGTGAGCATCACTGAGCAAAAGCAGACAACCTCAGAATGGACTGGTTACTTCAAGAAAATGTTATGTAGACTACTAAATAAAAATGGTCCTGGGTCTGGAGAGATGGCTCATCAGTTAAAGGTGTTTGCTTGCAAAACCTAATGGCCCAGGTTCAATTTCCCAATACCCGCATAAAACTGGATGCACAAAGTGGCACATGCATCTGGAATCCATTTGCCATGCCCATTGTCCCCCCTGCCTCCCCCCATTCTCCTTCTCTATGTCTGTTTTTCTCTCTCCTTACAAATATGTGTGTGTGTGTGTTATTTTTTTTGCCTGGCATGTTAGCACACATCTTTAATCTCAGCACTTGGGACTACATAGTGAATTCCGGGTCAGCCTGGGGCTAGAGCAAGACACTACCTTGGAAAACAAACAAAACAACAAACAAACAAACAAACAAACAAACAAACAAACAAGAAAAACCTTAAAAAAGTTATATCCTTGGGGGCTGGAGAGATAGTTAAGGTGCTTGGGGGAGGGGAGTGAATTCTGATGGCTTATTGTCTATAATTATGGAAGCTGTCAATAAAAAAGTTAAAAATATTAAAAATGATATCCTTGGGGGCTGGAGAGGTAGGCTAGTAGTTAAGGTGCTTGCCTGCAAAGCCTAGTGACCTGGGTTCTATTCTCTAGTACTCACGTAAAGCCCGATACACAAAGTGGCATATGCATCTGGAGTTGGTTTGCAGCTTCTGGAGGCCCTGGTGTGCCCATTTTCTCTGTCTCTTTTCTTTCTCACTCTCTGCTTGCAAGCAAATAAAAAAAATTCTTTCCCTCCAGACACAAAATGGCCTGGATATCCATGGCCTCACAGTGCCTGACACTACCTGCATAAGACCATCATAAGAGGAAGAAAAGATCATGACATCGAAAGTAAAAGAGAGACTGATTGAGATGGGGAGGGGGTATGATGGAGAATGGAGTTTCAAAGGGGAAGGTGGGAGGAGGGAGGGTATTACCATGGGGTATTTTTTATAATCATGGAAGTTTTTAATAAAAAAAGATGTTCTATAAAAAAATAAAAATAAAATGAGGCTGGATACCCCCCCCCCCGCCAAAAAAAATTCTTTTTTCTACCTCTGCCTCCTCTTGAGTGCTGGGATTAAAGGAGTGCACTACCATGTCCGGGAAGGTTTTTGTTTTTATTATTTTTTAAATGTTTTTATATATTTATTTGCAAGGAGAGAGAGAGAGAGAGTGAATGGGCACAGTAGTGCCTCTGGCCACTGTAAACGAACTTTAAGCACATGTACCACCATATGCATTAGGCACATGAGTTCTGGGGAATCAAATCTAGGTTCTTAGGCTTCATAGGCAAGCGCCTTAACTGCTAAGCCATCTCTGTAGCCCCTATTGTTGTTTTTTACACTATTGTTTATTACCATTTGTGTAGACAAAAAAAAAAAAAAAAAAAAAAAAAACCAAAACAACCAACAACTGAGACCCAGTTGTTTCAAATAACTCATCCAAAAAACAACAACAACAACAAAAAAGACAAGATGACAGGGCTGTGGTTAGCACCCAGGTGTCTCAGGCTGTGCAGAGGTGTGAGTCATTTGTCCCTCAGGTCACACCGTCCCTGTCCCTCCGCAACCCAACTCCAAACTTCCCCGCAGGCCTGACCCCAGGCCCAAGCCCATGCCTGCCCACCACACCATTTTTTTTTTTTCTTTTTTGGTTTTTTTTGAGGTAGGGTGTCACCTAGCCCAGGCTGACCTGGAATTCACTCTGTATTCTCAGGGTGGCCTTGAACTCATGGCAATCCTCCTACCTCTGCCTCCCAAGTGCTGGGATTAAAGGCATGTGCCACCATGCCTGGCTTCCAAATATGTATGTATGTATGTATGTGTGTGTTGTGTGTGATGTATGTATGTATGTATATATATATATATATATATATATATATATATATATATATATATAAAAGATTTCACTCGGGAGGCAGAGGTAGGAGGATCACCGTGAGTTCGAGGCCACTCTGAGACTCCACAGTGAATTCCAGGTCAGCCTGGGCTAGAGTGAAACCCTACCTCGAAAAACAAAAAAACAAAAAAACAAAAAAAAGATTTTACTTTTGTTTATTTATTAATTAGAGACGAAAGGAGGGGGGGAGCGAGAGAGAGAGAGAGAGAGATTGAGATTGAGAGTGTGGTCGCGCCAGGGCCTCTAGCCACTGGAAACCAACTCCAGATGCATGCGCCCCCTGTACATCTGGCTAACGTGGGACCTGGAGAATTGAACCTGGGATCTTAGGCTTCTCAGGCATGCGCCTTAACCACTAAGCCATCTCTCCAGCCCCAAATATATTTTATATATATATTTTATATATTGTGGTAGTTTGAATAGACGACCCCCAATTTATTCAGTGTTTTATTAGTTGGTAGTTTGGATCTGTAGCCACTTGGCTGGAGGAGGTGTCACTGGGAAGTCTACCCCTAAGGTGTGGTGGTAGGTTTGAGATTCCAATCTAAAGATATGCAGAGTGCCTAACTAACTGGAGTTCCAGAAGTGTGCTGTGTGACTTTCTGGGCTTGTGGCTTCTCTCTCTGGATCTGTATGCTTCAATAAATCCCTTCCTCCATAACTGTGCCTGGTCTGGAAGTTCATCTCAGTGAACCTGAAGCTGTCTGCTACATGCACATTTTGGTTTTTCTATGTATGGTTTCACTCTAGTCCAGGCTAACCTGGAATTCACTATGTAGTCTCAGGGTGGCCTCAAGCTCATGGTAATGCTCCTCCCTCAGCCTCCCAAGTGCTGGGATTAAAGGCGTGTGCCACCACACCTGGCTCAAAAAATATATTTTTTTAAAGTGTGTAGAAATGTTGTCCTTGATACATGTAGTTAATGGGATTTCAACCCCCTTCCCCCCATGTGTATGCAAGGGACAACAAACTGTAGTGGAAATAGTTCCGCTTTGAGTGTGAATCATCCTGTTACTGCCACTTTTACCTTTGCCAAGGTACCTTTGCTCTCTGAGTATACCTCCTCATTTATATCATGGGTCCAGTGATACCTTCTACATCACATTATTATTATTATTGATTTTTTTATTGACAGCTTCCTTAATTGTAGAAAATAACCCATGGTAATTCCCCACCCCCCCACACATTTTGCCTCTGCAACTCCACTCTCCATCATACCCCTTCCCCCTCTCAATCAGTTTCTCTCTTTATTTTGATGTCATGATCTTTTCCTCCTATTATGATGGTCTTGTGTAGGTAGTGTCAGGCACTGTGAGGTCATGGATATCCAGGCCATTTTGTGTCTGGAGGAGCATCTTGTAAGGAGCCCTACGCTTCCTTTGGCTCTTACATCCTTTTTTAAAAAAAAATTTATTTATTTATTTAAGAGCGACAGAGAAGCTGGGCGTGGTGGCGCACGCCTTTAATCCCAGAACTTGGGAGGCAGAGGTAGGAGGATCACCATGAGTTCGAGGCCACCCTGAGACTCCATAGTGAATCCCAGGTCAGCTTGGGCTAGAGTGAGACCCTTCCTCGAAAAACCAAAAAAAAAAAAAAAAAAAAAAAAAAAAGCAACAGAGAGAGAGACAGACAGACAGACAGACAGGGTCAGAGACAATGGGCACGCCAGGGCCTCCAGCCACTGCAAATGAACTCCAGATGTGTGCGCCCCCTTGTGCATCTAGTTAACGTGGGTCCTGGGGAATCTAGCCTTGAACCGGGGTCCTTAGGCTTCACAGGCAAGTGCTTAACCACTAAGCCATCTCTCCAGTCCGACTGTTATATTCTTTCTGCCACCTCTTCTGCAATGGCCCCTGAGTCTTGGAGGTGTATCACATTATCTTGATGCTGTAGCAGCCAACACATTTAAGGTGTTGGCATAGTGCTGTGAATGCAATATTTGGCCACCAGTGAAAGAAATTAGTGAAGGGCTAGGGAGATAACTAACCCATGAAGTGTCAGTCTTGCCTAAGCTTTTTTCAGAGCTCAGTTGGTAATGTGCTTGCCATACAATTGTGAGAAAATGAGTTTAGATCCCTAGAACCCATATAGGAATCTGGGCACAATGACATGTATGTGTAATCCCAGCTCTGTGGAGGTAGAGACAAAGGCTTGCTTGGCCACCTTGTTTAGCTGAATCATTGAGCTCTGGGTTCAGTGAGAGACCCTGTCTCAAAAAATAAGGAAGAGGAGAGATGGCTTAGTAGTTAAGGCACTTGCCTGCGAAGCCTCAGGAACAATGTTCTACTCTCCAGATCCCACATTAGCCAGACAGACAAAGGTGAGGCAAGGTCGCAATGCTCCCTAGGTGGTGCAAGTGTCTGGAGTTCAAGTACAGCGACTGAGGCCCTGATGTGCCAATTCTCCCTCTTTCCCTCTGTTTCTCATGCGTGCTGTGTCTAAAAATAAAATAAAAACATTAAAAAATAAGGAAGAAAGTAATTGAGGAAGACACCTTATATCAACCTCTGGCCTCTGCATACACATGTGCATGTACAGCCACTGTGCGCCCACATTCATATAAACCCTCATACACATGGCATGTACTCCATACGCACATACAAAAGACAGCTTAATAAGATATTATGTACTTATGGGGTTGAATGGTAGCTAGGTCTGTAGAAAGTAAACTTTATGTGGGATGAGTCTGCATACCTCCCCATAGATCTGTCTGTCAGCTTGTCCCGTGGAACAGAAGACTCAGCTCTTCTCTAATAAGGTCCAGACCCTCAAGTTGTGTGGTATGAGGCCCCTGAACACAGCAGCAGCTGGCTGGGAATTCTGTCCAGCATGCTTTAAAAGCCTTCTGATATAAACGAATCAACAACCTACCTCAGTAGGATCTCCCTCCTTTTGTGTGTGTGTGTGTGTGTGTGTGTGTGTGTGTGTGTGTGTAGGTCAGAGAACAATTTTTGTGTTAGCGTCAAGTATCAGTTATGTTGTCCACCTTTTATTTATTTATTTATTTATTTATTTATTTATTTATTTTTGGTTTTTTCGGGGTAGGGTCTCACTCTAGCCCAGGCTGACCTGCAATTCACTATGGAGTCTCAGGGTGGCCTCGAACTCACGGTGATCCTCTTACCTCTGCCTCCCGAGTGCTGGGATTAAAGGCATGCGCCACCACGCCCGGCTTATTTATTTATTTTAAAAAATATTTTGTTTGTTTTTATTTATTTACTTGAGAACGGCAGACAGAGGGGGGAAGAGGCAGAGAGAGAGAGAGAGAGAGAATGGGCACATCAGGGCCTCCAGCTACTGCAGACGAACTCCAGATGCATGTAACACCTTGTGCATCTGGCTAACGTGGGTCCTGGGGAATCGAGCCTTGAACCGGGGTCCTTAGGCTTCACAGGCAAGTGCTTAACCGCTAAGCCATCTCTCCAGCCCAAGATTTTTTTAAATGTATATTAATTTTCATGTTTTACCATTCTCTGTGTATGCATATTATAGTTTTAAAATGGTTTTAGAGTGAGTTGTAAATAATCTATTGCTCCTAATTGTATGTATTTCCTAAAAATAAGGGCATTCATTTTATAATTACATAATTATTATATTTATCTAAATCAGGATTTATAGACTACGAATACATAATAGACAACCCTTATTCAGATTTCACCTATTGGTCTACTAAAGCAAGCACTATTTTTTTCTGGTTCACATTCTAGGAATATATGTTACATGTAGGTATCATGACTGTGTGGTCTCCTTTTCCCTGGAATAGTTTGTTGTCCATCTTTCCTTGTCTTTCTTTGCTTGATATATATATATTTTTTGTTTGTTTGTTTTGTTTTGTTTTTCGAGGTAGGGTCTCACTCTAGCCCAGGCTGACCTGGAATTCACTATGGAGTCTCAGGGTGGCCTCGAACTCATGGTGATGCTCCTACCTCTGCCTCCCAAGTGCTGGGATTAAAGGCGTGCGCCACCACGCCCGGCTTTTGCTTGATATTTTTGAAAGTACAGCCTGCTTATGCTGCATAGGCAGTCCTTTGCTTTGAGCCTATTGGTGACACTGTCTGGTTAGATGAAGGGTACTCATTTGTGCTGTGCTCTTCTCAGTGCATCAAATCAGGAGGCATGTGGTATCTCTGTCCCTCCTGGTTTCCTTTAAAAGTTTTTCAAAAAGTGATATGTAGCCGGGTACTGGGGACTTGAACTTGGGTCCTTATGCTTTACAGGCAAGCATTTTAACTGCTGAGCCTTCTCTCCAGCCCTATTTGGTGCCTTTTTGTCTGGTCCTCTCAAGCTGCAGAGATGTTTAGAAAGCAGGTTTCAAGTCAGGCCGTCTTCTCATCAACTCCTGGGTGCTCTTCTTTGGTTGTCTTTGAAAGTGGCTCAAGCTTCTGAAACAGGCAATTTATTTTATTTTATTTTTTCTTTTCTTTTTCCATTTTATTATATTTTTGTGTGCATGTGTTTGTATTTGCTTATGTAGGGGGTGCCTGTACATGTGTGCATATGATTTTAGAGGCCAGGGGACAACCTTGTATGTCTTTTCTCAGGTGCCATCACCTTTTTTGAGATAGGGTCTCTTAGTGGCCCAGAACTCAGTCATCTATTAGGCTAGATTGGCTTGACAGCAAGCCCCAAGGATCCACTTGTCTCTGCCTCCCCAGGGGTTACAACTGTATACTACTCTACATATAACTTTTAATTTTTTTTTTTGAGGTAGGGTCTCACTGTAGCCCAGGCTGACCTGGAATTCACTATGTAGTCTCAGGCTGGCCTCAAACTCACAGCCAACCTCCTACTTCTGCCTCCCCAGTGCTGGGATTAAAGGAATGCACCAACATACCTGGTGGCTTAAAAAAAAATATTGTATTATTATTTATGTGTTTATTTTATAGAGAAAGAGGGAGAGAGAGAGAGAATGGGTGCTCCAGGGCCTCCAGCCACTGCCAATGAACTCCAGATTTGTGTGCCCCCTTGTGCATCTGGCTAATGTGGGTCCTGGGGAATCGAACCTGGGTCCTTTGTCTTTGCAGGCAGACGCCTTAACTGCCAAGTCATCCCTCCAGCCCGGCTTTTTTTATTTTTTATTTTTTATTTTTTATTATTGTGGTTTCTGGGGATCAAACTCAGGTCCTTATGTTTGCATAGCATACATGTCACCAACTGAGCTATCTCCTGGCCCAAAGCAGGGAATGAGCAAATTAGGCTTCCGGAAATTTTCCTCCTTTCCTGCTAGCTGTATGATGCTGTGTAACTTATATATATAACTTTCTGATGCCTCAACTTTCCTCTATAATACAGGAACAGCATTGGTCTCATGAGGGTGAAGGGGGAAAAGATTTGATGTATTGAAACTCGATGTCACGTAGTAGGGCTGTTTGCTTATTACCTCCTATGACCATGTTGGCATCAATGTGGTATTTATTCTTCCTTCATTGCAGTTGACCCAGCACGGTCACTGCTTGCTCTTGGTTATCTGATATGAATTAAATTGTCCCTATACAGCCAACAGTGGTAGAAAGAGGAATCATAGCAAACTGAACAGTCTGTGCAGAGCAGTGTCCCTTTGGGAGACAGTGGCTGAGGGAATGCTGGCTCTGTCGTGTAGTGAGTGGAGGTCAGCTGGCCAGGTCTCTCAGTGTATTCAGATGGGTCCTAGACTGGCCTGGCCTGTGGGGATCATATTCCCATCTTCTGTCTTTTTTGTTTTTAAAAGAAATATTGTAAATAGGCACTCACTTTGTGTGGGGTACATTAAAATGAATCACTTGGGGGCATTTCTTCTCTCAAACAACCTAACAATAAAGCTTAATTTTTTTTTTTTTTTTTGTCTTTTGCGGTAGAGTCTTGCTGTAGCCCAGGCTGACCTGGAATTCACTATGTAGTCTCAGGGTGACCTTGAACTCATGGCAATCCTTCTACCTCTGCTTCCTGAGTGCTGGGATTAAAAGCATATGCCACCATGCCCTGCTTTAAAGCACGTTTTTATTTTTATTTATTTTTTGGTATGTATGTATAGTATAATTGCAGTGTGTGTTCACTGTAGATACAGATATGTACACCCAGTACATATGTGTGAGGAGGCCAAAGGTGGATGTCAGGTGTCTTTCTCTATTCCTCTTCTGCTTCATTTTCTTGAGATAGTCTCTCACTAAACTTGGAGCTTATGCTGTTTTTTTTTTGTTAGAACACCTGACCACTGAGCCTCCTGTCTCTGCTCCCTTCAGCATTGCGTTTACAGGCATTCTTGGGCACACCTGACATTTTATGTGGGTGCTGTCAATTGAACTTATGCCTTATGCTTACATAGCAAGTGCTCTTACCCATTGAGCCACCTCCTCAGCTCCCCAAAGTCCAGGGGAGACCTGTGTAAACCTCAAGTGGTTGGTTCTCAGGATGGAGGGAGGCAGAGGCTTTAGGTCGGCCACCGTGTACAGTAGCGGCATGATTTACATGAGTAGTAGATCGTTCTGTGAGTGCTCCAGTATTGGAAAGAACTGTTCATAGTGAATATCTTGGCCCATTTCTGCTGTTAAAATAACCACAGACTGGGTAATTTGTAAATAGTGGAAATGCATTTCTAGTAGCTCTGGAGGCTGGAGTCCAAAACGGAGGTGCTGCTCCCAGCTACCGTGTCTGTGAGGGGCCTGGACTCTGCTTTAAACCCATTGTTGTGTTCTGGAGGGGAGAACACTGTGCCTTTGCATGGTAGAAGGACCTTTTAATCTGCCACTAACCACATTGGAAGGGCTCTGCCCTCATGACTAGTCATTTCCAAAATCCTCAATGCTAGTGCCGTCACATTGGGATTTAGGTTCCAACATGAACTTTTGAGCAGACACAAGCTTTCAAACTGTAAGAATGAGGAAAGAAGAAGAAAGGACTTGTGGGAGATGGCCTATTGGATGGGCACTATTTGGGTACCCTGTGAAGAAAGGAAGATGGTTTTGCTTGAGGAAAGCCAAAAGGGAATTAGAAGCATTTTCTTTGCTTATGTTGCCCAATAAATGGTGACAAAAAGGAACTATCCAAATTTGAGCATCATAAAGTTAAGTGTTTGATCTCTCTCTGCTATGTGTCAGGCTTTATAAATACATTATTATTCAGTCATTACAATTTCCAGAGGTTAATTGGCACTGAGAGTATAAATAATGTCCTCTAGGGCAGTAGTGTTTGAATACAAGTTTGTAGACTATAAAAGCCATGCAGTCTGTTGTTTAGCCCGCATCTCTGCTCTAATCAATTTGTGGAGGGCATAAGAAAACAGAAATAAGTCTTAGATATCTTAGGGGTTAATATTACTGAAATTAAATTTTCAGAGGAAGGAAAAAAAACCTAAAAGTGTAGGCGACACATGGAAGCGTAGTCTCTTATCACAGTGACTTGGCATTGGCCTGGTGTCCACAGTGACTAGGAAAGCACCTTTACAGTGGACAGCCAGCATGACGATTGCAGTCACCTTATGACGAAGTTTAGGAAGAAAACATGTATTTGCCTCTCACATGAGAACAAAAGAGCCTCTTGGGAGGGTGAGAAACAAATGTCATCGCTGTGTGCTTCCTAGCACCTGCTATCCTTTGCTCCACAGTCCCCTACTGAGAAGCTGGGCTGCCTGTGATGAGTCTAAGTTAGAAATTCAAGGTCAGCTATATAACATAGCCATTCCCAAAGTGACACAGGTAAATAACATGAGCCTTCTTTCCTCACGTTTGTGGTATTAGAGGTCAGCCAGGGATCTCATTGCAAGTTTCAACATAGGAGGGAATGCTTTTTGACTGATTGAGGGCATGGCCTTTAATTTCTAAGTGGTGTAAAGAATGTTTGTCTCATTGTTTGTTCATTCCAGAGTCCTCATGATATGGTGATATTTTTTCTCAGACAGGAATGTGGCTTTTGGCAGTGACTCTGCATCACAATAGCTTGAAGATAGCTGAGTCCTTAGGGACCTAGTGTTCGTCCTGTGTGCATGGATTGTGTGTCGATGAAAGAAATGAGTGAATGCTGACTGGAAAGTCACTTGGAATAAGATACAGTGGCTTTCTGGGTAGGAATTTTCAAATACTTGAGTAGGAGAATGTAAGGTCTGTGTGCAGTTATATATCCATGTTTATACAGATGATGGCAACAAGTGTAGATTATAAGATTTCAGTGATATGGAGGAAATGCTAATGGAATAATGCAAAATGAATTAAGCAGCTACAGGATTGATATAGCAAGATCCCAACTAGTTCCAGATGTGTAGAAAAAAATAGTCAGTGAAGAAGCAGTGAAAATGCTAATGTTATATTTATATGATGAAATAATAAATGAGTTTCTTTGTCTTGTATTTTCTAAAGCTTTGTAATATGCATTTATGGTTATTATTAATTATCATTTTGAGGCATTTTAGCCTAGACTAACCTGAAACTCACTCTATAGCACAGGCTGGCTTCAAACTCATGATAATCATACTACTTCAGTATCCCCAGTGCTGGGATTAAAGGTGAGCTACCATGTCCAGCTGTATGCATTATTATTATTATTATTATTTTTGGTTTTCTTAGGTAGGGTCTCACACTAGCTCAGGCTGACCTGGAATTCACTATGTAGTCTCAGGGTGGCCTTGAACTCATGATCCTCCTACCTCTACCTCCTGAGTGCTGGGATTAAAGGCGTGTGCCACCATGCCTGGCTGTATGCATTATTTTATTTTTTTTTCTTCTTAATTTTTATTAACATTTTCCATGATTATAAAAAATATCCCATGGTGCTACCCTTCCTCCCCCCACTTTCCCCTTTGAAATTCCATTCTCCATCATATCCCCTCCCCATCTCAATCAGTCTATCTTTCATTTTGATGTCATGATCTTTTCCTCCTATTATGATGGTCTTGTGGAGGTAGTGTCAGGCACTGTGAGGTCATGGATATCCAGCCCATTTTGTGTCTGGGGGGAGCACTTATTAGCACATATTATGTACCATATTAGGTGCATATATGTTTAGGATTGTAATGTCCTCCTGTTGAAGGGTGCCTTTAATCAATATAAAGCGACCTTCCATATCTTTCTTAACTAATGTTGGACTGAAGTCTACCTTGTCAGATATTAAACAACCCCTGCTTGTTTTCTAGGTCCATTTGCTTGAAATACTGTTTTCCAACCTTTCACCCTAAGATAGTGTCCACCCTTTGTAGAAAGGTGGGTTTCTTGGAGGCAACAAATTGAAGGATCCTGCTTTTTAACCCAGTCTGCGAACCTATGCCTTTTGGTTGGAGCATTGAGGCTGTTGGTATTAAGGGATAATATTGAAAGGTTTGTATTCATTTTTGCCATTTTTTTTGTAGTTCTTCTGGTTTTACCTTTGCTCTCTTGTGTTAATTAGTATTTGAGTATTGTTTGTTTGTTTTTTTCCGGTTCCTTATATGTGTGCTTTTCTTTTTCTTCAGCATGGAGGATTCTTTCAAGTATTTTCTGAAGAGCTGGTTTTGTCTTCAAATACTCCTTTAGCTTCCTTTTGTCGTGGAATGTCCTTATTTCTCTGTCTATTTGAATGGATAGTTTTGCAGGATAAAGTAACCTTGGTTGACAGTTGTTATCTTTCAGGACTTGACATACATCACTCCACTGCATTATTTTTATAAACATAATTTAAACATTTTCCTTCAGGAAACATTTGTCAGGATATGGCAGTGATGATAAATTACATTGTTTGCTACATGAATAAATAAGCAGAAGTTATACTTGTTGCAGAAAGCAATTCCGTTCTGTGCTACAGAGCTACCTATCTAAAATGAAAGAGGGTTACACATGGCTTACAATACTTGGTAACACTAAGAAACATTGCAGCGAGGACCAAGAATCTGCCGAGAATATTCATCTTCTTCAGTTTTATTTCTTTCCTATAAATTTTCGTTTGGCTTTTCTAAAAGGATGAAAATATCTATAGAAATTCTGTTACTGCATTGACTACATGAACTGTTTTGGTAAGTTTTGCCAGCTAAATGAGCAAACATTGGTATGAATCTATCTTATTTTAATTACTTCATTTACTACTTTTTACATTTAGCTTATTTTTATGTGTGATAATTGCTGTAGATTATAATTTGGTTTCCGCTCCAGAATTTTAAGACAGAAGATTGTAAAATATGCCATGGCCAAATGTTCAAAGTTGATTAGCAATGCAGTCAGAGTAAGCCAGATCTGGATGTTGGTTTGAAGCTTACTTGGTAGTAGAGGGAATAACTCAAGAGGAAGACGCTAATTTATCTTCCTCAGCGCATAATGGCCCACGTGGCATTGAAGCATGTCCACAGAATGGAGGCCCTGTGACTTAGGAGTATATCTTCCTGTCCTGTCAATAACCAAATAGCCCTAGGAAAAATTAGAATTACATTAGGGATGGAGGAGAAGGCTGTAAGGGGTAGCTCTTAATGGATACCAGGTTGCCTACCCCCGACAGGGGGTGGCAAGATGGAGATATTCTGGAATTAGATAGTGGTGGTGACCATACAACCTGTATACGTACTGTAAATGATTCAATTGTATACTCAGAGGATGACTTGTGAGAGATATCTGTTTTTTCCCTTTTAAAAAGGAGCATAAAAAGGAGAAAGAATTTTTTCATTTTTAAAAATATTTTATAATTAAGAACTTCCATGATTGTAAACAATATCCCATGGTAATTCCCCCCCACCCCCCGCTTTCCCCTTTGAAACTCCACTCTCCATCATATCCCCTCCCCCTCTCAATCAATCTCTTTTATTTTGATGTCATGATTTTTTCCTCCTATTATGATGGTCTTGTGTAGGTAGTGTCAGGCACTGTGAGGTCATGGATATCCAGGCCATTTTGTGTCTGGAGAAGCACGTTGTTAGGAGTCCTACCCTTCCTTTGGCTCTTACATTCTTTCTGCCACCTCTTCCTCAATGGACTCTGAGCCTTGGAAGGTGTGATAGGGATGTTTCAGTGCTGAGCTCTCCTCTGTCACTTCTTTTCAGCACCATGATGCCTGGGAGTCATCCCAAGGTCACTGCCATCTGAAAAGAGAAAGTTCTCTAATGAAGATGTGAGAATAGCCTCAATATATGGGTATGAACATTAAGAGAAGTACTTACTGGTCTGTTTGATGAACATAGTATATACATTTAGCCAGACAGCAGCAGATGTTACACCCCTAGGGCTCATGACTACCCCTGTTGTAGGTTTTCAGTATCAGGGATGTGTTCCCTCCCATGGAGCGAGCCTCCAGTCAAATTAGAGGGCAGTTGGTTTCCCCCATAACAGACATGCCACATTGCACCCATTGGCTCATTTGGCCTGGTTGGCAAAATATAAGGCTTGCATTGTCCACTGTTGAGTATCTTCACTGGTGATTTCTTTCTCTCCCATTGAACTGCATGCAGAGTGGCTTCTTCCACCTTTCTGTCAGCTGGTCTACATGGAGGAGGTTTTCAGCTCAGTTCCAGCAGGATTTCTCGGTGACCTTGCAGCCCAAGTCTTCAGCAATAGGGTCTTACCATCTATTCCTGGTAGGAAAACACAGGCCTCAGCAATGACCTGTAATGTTTGGGGGGCATCAGGGGCCTCCCTGGCCAACAACTCACTGGACGGTATCCTAACCCTGGCACTGAAAATTTTCTAGTAACAATCTGTGGCTCCTGAGTGTTACATTGTCCAAAAAAGTAGGTTTCCATATGATTTAGTTATATTCTCTTAGATTTTGATAATTAAAAAAAATCAATCCCAACAGTGTTCAAACATCCCTGTTGTCCAAGGTCCATGAGCCTGTAAAATCAAAAACACATAATGGCATAAAGTAAGCATTCATACTGCAAAAGATGACATTGGGCATATCAAGGAAAGATGGAACCAGTGCAAGATCTGAAACAAATAGGGCAAAACATCAAATCCTTGTAGCTCTAAGTCTGAGATCTCTAACCAGTGATGAAGTCCCCAGAGTTCCAATTCTGCCTCTATAGCTGGGTTGCTCACAACCCAGGGGACAATCCATCCCGAGCCAGTTGCTGTCTACAGACCTGGCATCTCAGCAAAATGCTAGGGACTCCACTGCAACCAATGATTCCTGCATGCTGTGGCTCCATTGGTCCTCCACACAGGAACTGTGACAATCCTGGCTCACACACAAACAAACCATGTTGCCAGTCATCGACCCTTTATTTCCTGCAATTTGTTAACCTCCCATAGTACCACATGGGCTGCCAAATTTGTTCATTTTGAGGGAATAAAGCTGACTTCGAAAGGCATGCCACTCCTTCAGTATTCAGACGCCCTACTTTCAAAAATTATAAAAAATTATCTTTTTTTTCTTTTGCTTTTTCGAGGTAGGATCTCACTCTGGCCCAGGTTGACCTGGAATTCACTATGTATCCTCAGGGTGGCCTTGAACTCACAGTGGTCCTCCTACCTCTGATCCTCCTACCTCTGCCTCCCGTGTGCTGTGATTAAAGGCGTGCACCACCGCACCCGGCTCTAGTTATCTTCTCTTTAATGAGCATATAAAATATATGCTTCTCAAGAACAACATAGTGTTTTCAAATGTTTGTATGTTGTGAAATGGATGAATTGAGCTAATAATATACATTACCTCATATTTACTTTTCTCTTTTAAAAATATTTTTCTTTATTTGCAAGGAGAGAGAGAGAATGAGAGAGAGAGAGAGAAAAGAGAAGAGACCAGGCACACCAGGGCAGGGCCTCTTGCCACTGCAAATGAACTCCAGATGTATCTGTCACTTTGTGCATCTGGCTTCATGTGTATACTGGGGAATTGAACTTGGGCTATCAGACTTTGTAAACAAGTGTCTTTAACCGCTGAACCATCTATCTAGGCCCTACTTTCCTTTTCCTTTTTATGGTGATGAAAACACTGAAAATATTTCTTGTCAATTTTTAAAAATTTTATTTATTTATTTGCAATGAGAGAGAGAGATAGAGATAGATAGATAGATAGATTGATAGATAGATAGATAATGGGCACGCCAGGGCCTCCAGCCACTGCAAATGAACTCCAGATGCATGTGCCCCTTGTACATCTGGCTTATGTGGGTTCTGGGGAATCAAACCTGGGTCCTCTGGCTTCGCAGGCAAACGCCTTAACTGCTAAGCTATTTCTCCAGCCTCTCTTGTCCATTTTTAAAAATATATTATTTGTTTATTTATTTGACAGAGAAAGAGAGGAGAGAAAGGGCATGCCAGGGCCTCTAGCCACTGCAAATGAACTCCAGACATGTGCACCCCTTTGTGCATCTGGCTAACATGGGTTCTGGGGAATCGAACCTGGGTCCTTTGGCTTTGTAGGCAAATGCCTTAACTGCTAAGCCATCTCTCCAGCCCCCTCTTGTCAAGTTTTAAGAATATAGTACATTGCTACTAATCATAGTCACTATACTGTGTAATATAGATCTCTTGAACATTTCTTCCTTTATTATCACTGTCACCAAATACCTGACATGAAGCAGTTTAAAGGAGAAGGGATTTATTGTGGGGATGCAGTCCATTATGGCAGGAAAAGTGTGGAATCAGGTGGTTTTATGGTGGTAGGTGGCACCTTCCATAGTGGTTAGTGCATGATATAGGTGGCTCTCATCTTTATGGACAGGGAATGGGGTGAGGAGAGAGAACCCTTACTCTTCTTTTTTTTTAATCTTTATTTATTTATTTGAGAGTGAGAGCGAGAGAGAGGAAGAGAGAGAGAATGGGTGTGCCAGGGCTTCTAGCCATTGCAAACAAACTCCAGACGCATGCGCCTCCTTGTGCATCTGGCTAACGTGGGTCCTGGGGAATCGAGCCTCAAACTGGGGTCTTTAGGCTTCACAGGCAAGCGCTTAACCAGCCCGAACCCTTACTCTTCTAAATGTGAGATTAGTAAAGATTCACATATTGTTATAACAAAAAGTACAAAAGGGTCCCTTGTACAAATACTCATTTTCCCCAAATGGTAACATTTTGCCAAATTATGGTATACTCTAACTAGATTATTGATACTGATGTTAACTAACCATCTTATTTCAATTTGTCCAATTTATTTATTTATTTATTAGAGAGAGAGAGAGAGAGAGAGAGAGAGAGAGAAAGGGAGAAAGAGACAGGCAGATAGAAAGAGAATAGGCACACTAGGGCCTCCAGCCACTGCAACTGAACTCCAGATGCATGCGCCACCTTGTGCCTCTGGCTTATGTGGGTACTGAGAATTTGAACCTAGGTCTTTAGGCTTCGCAGGCAAGCTTGCCTTAACTACTAAGCCATCTCTCCAGCCCATGTCCAGGTTTTATTAATCTTTTAAGTTAGCATACAAAGTAGTGGGTTTCCTTGTGGCATCTTATGTTCAGTTTTATTTATACTCAGTTTTTGTCCATGGAGTTTTGAGCTGAAAGATTTCCACATCCAACATTTCAGTTAGGATTAATACAGACAGATGTCACACTTGGTGTGAGAGAATTAATGTATAGATTAAGAATAAAAACAGTATCTTTTCCTTTTTTAATTTTTTTGTTTTTCCAGGTAGGGTCTCACTCTAGCCCTGACTGACCTGGAATTAGTCTCAGGCTGGCCTTGAACTCATAATGATCCTTTTACCTCTGTCTCCCTAGTGCTGGGATTAAAGGCGTGTGCCCACCACACTTGGCTAGTATCTTTTCTTTTAACTCTAGTGACCACAGTAATAACCATGATACTTTGGTGCCCCCCAAAATGCAGTAACATTATCTAACATCTGTTTCAAAAACTAGAAAGATATCCATTGCTCACATGTCAAGGATACTATAAAATGTTTTTAAGTACCCTGTGTGGCAACCATAACTTGCCGTTCCTTGTTTAACTTGGGCCCTGTCTTTCAGCAGTCTGAAGGCTGCAGACTGATTTTAGTTCAGCTCTGGATAAGTGGGAACTTAATCAGTTTAATGCCTTTGGTCTTTGCTTCTTAAAAATTTATTTATTTATTTATTTATGGGAGAGAGAATGGGTTCGCCAGGGCCCTCAGCCACTGCAAACAAACTCCAAATGCATGTGCCACCTTGTGCATCTGGCTTACTTGGGTCCTAGAGAGTCAAACCTGGATCCTTTTGGCTTTTCAGGCAAACACCTTAACCGCTAAGCCATCTCTCCAGCCCTGGACTTTCCTTTTTCTAATTGGCAGGAAGAAGCTGGTGGGTGAAGCTTAGAGGTTTGAAGCTACGATGCTTCTTTTCCCTTTTTGTTCGCGTCTCGCTTTGAGGCATGACCAGGTACCCTCAGTAAAATCTGAGGTTATAGCAGTTAAGGCACTTGCCTGCAAAGCATAATGACCCAGGTTTGATTTCTCAGTACCCAAGTAAAGCCAGATGCACAAAGTGGTGCATGCACATAGAGCTTATTTGCAGTGGCTAGGGGTCCTGGTGTGCCCATTATCTCACCTTGCAAATAAATAAAAATAGCTAAAAAAATATCTGAGCCAGGTGTGGCGGCGCATGCCTTTAATCCCAGCACTTGGGAGGCAGAGGTAGGAGGATTGCCATAAGTTTGAGGCCACCCTGAGACTACATAGTGAAGTCCAGGTCAGCCTGGGCTAGAGTGAAACACTACCTCAAAAAACCTAAAAACAAACAAACAAACAAACAAACAAAAAAAAACCCCTGAGGTTATAAGCTAATTTTTACTGTGTGTCATATGTATGTGTGTGCAGATATGTGCACCCCATGTGGACATCTATCACTCTTCCACCTTATTTTATTTAATTTTTTGACAACTTCCATAATTATAGACAGCAAACTATGATAATTCTCTCCTCTCTCCCATTTTGCCCTTCACATGTCCACTCTCCATCATGTTCTCTTCCCCTCTGAATTAGTCTCTATTTTGATGTCACCATCTTTTCCTCCTATTATGAGGTTTGTGTGTAGGTAGTGTCAGGCACTGCAGGGTCATGGATATCCAGGCCATTTTGTGTCTGGAAGAGTGTGTTGTAAGGAATCCTACCCTTCCTTTGGCTCTTACATTCTTTCTGCCACATCTTCCACAATGGACCCTGAGCCTTGGAAGGTGTGATAGAGATGTCTCACTGTTGAACACTCCTCTGTCACTTATTCTCAGCACTGTGAGTCATCCCAGTGGTTACCGCCAGATGAAAAGAGAAGCTTCTCTAACCAAAAGTGAGAGTAGTATTAATATATGGGTATGAATGTTAAGGAAAGTGCTTACAGGGCAGTTTGATGAGCATAGTATATGCATTTAGCCAGACAACAGCAGGCATTACTCACTTAGGGCTCATGACCTCCCCCACCAGAGCTTTTGGTTAGGTTTTCAGTACCAAGCATGTATTCCCTCCTGTGGAGCAGGCCTCCAGTGCAATTAGAGAGTGGTTGGTTTCCCCCATAACAGATATGCCACTATTGCACCAGTTGGCACATTTGGCCTGGCTAACCAAACTTAAAGCATGCAATGTCCACTGTTTATCACCACTGATGACTTCTCTTTCCCATAGAGTTGCATGCAGCATAGCTTTTTTCCAGCTTTCTGTCAGCTAATACACAGGGAGAGGATTTCATTTGAGCTCCAGCTTGATTTCTCAGTGACCTGCAGCCCACTTATGACTTCCACCTTACCTCTGTGAGACAAAGTGTTACTGAACTGGAATGCCCTGTTTTTGGTTAGACTGGCTGGCTAAAGAGTCACAATCCTCCTGTCTCTGCCTCCTCAGTCTGGGGTTACAGGCATACATGGCCATGCCTGCTTTTTATATGGGGCTGGCAGTCAAACTCCAATCTTTTATACTTGCACAGCAAGTGCTCTGAGCAATTTCTCTAGCCCTTGGGGTTAATTTTTAACTCTTATGTCTCAGAAGTTCCTCCTTCTTCAGCACACACAATCTGTTTGTCAATAGCTCCATATTTAGGAATACATACCTATTTGAAGATAGCAGAAAAGCATATAGAAAATGGGACCTATTCCTTTACTGTCTTTTGAGCCTCTCTTTCCCTGTCCTTTTTGTTCCAGCCTGTTCATGAAATAGAAATGAGGTGTCAATTCTTTTCTTGCCTGCTTCCAGGTCAGTAGCTTCAGGCTACTAAAACCCAGGTCTGCCATGCCAATGGCGTTTTAGAAGTCTGAGCTTCTCTCAGCTGCCTGACAATCAAAGCTCAAACACCTGAGCATAGTATTCAAAACCTTCTAGTAATTTCATCCCACACATGCCATTCCTTACTTTGTTCTAGCACATTCCCTCCATTCTGTAGCCACCCCTAACAGATTATTTTTCCTACTGCAGTTTTTTGACTCTGTGGATAGCCTCTTCCTAGTGTTGTCAAGGTTTTTTTTTTTTTTTTTTTTTAAGTGGTTGAACATGCAGCTAAGTGATCTATCCCCTGAATAGCCCAGGCTGTGTTTCTCCGTTGAAATCACTTGTCAATAGCTGGTGCTCCTTCCATACCCGTTAGCCACATTCACTGTCCCAGACCATGTTTGCCTTGTATTGTGGCTGTTTTGTGTGTTTGATTCAACTGTATTATCCATGACATAGTAGGTGAGGTCTGTCTTGGATCTCTGAGCCCCTTACCTGTCCAGTATGACTCAATGTTTTAGTAACAATTATTAAGTTTAATTCTGTTCAGCTGGACTATCAGTGTCTCTTGCTTGCTTGTCTTTGGAAGTGGCTGTTCTTTTCCTTCATATTTTTTAAAATAATATTTTATTTTATTTATTTGAGAGAGAGAGAGAGAGAGAGAGAGAGAGAGAGAGAGAATGGGTGTGCCAGGGTTTCCAGCCACTGCAAATGAACTCCAGATGGATGTGTCACCTTGTGCATCTGGCTTTTATGGGCCCTGGGGAATCGAACTGAGGTCCTTTGGCTTTGCAGGCAAGCGTCTTAACTGCTAAGCTATCTCTTCAGCCCCCCCTTCGTATTTTTTTGGTTCAGTTTGCTTTGTGATTAAAAACAAAGTATTCCTATAGCAATTTACAGGTCCTGTCTTTCAGTTGTATCCTTTTCCGGTGTAGTTTTTATGACTTAGTCAACTGTGGGAAGAATTTATAGAAATGGTCCCAGTAAGGCTTGGGAGATAGCTCAGTGGTTAAAGGCACTTGCTCTACAGCCTTCTGGCCAGAGTTCAGACCCCCAGCACTCATGTAAAGCCTGATGCAAAGTGCCACATTCCCCTATAATCTCATTTTGACCATGGCAGTGGCGGCAGAGTTAGGAGAATCCTGAAGTTTGTGACTTTCTTGTCAGCAAACAGCAGGAGAGACCTTGTCCCAAATAAGGTGGAAGGAGAGACCAATACCCAGAGGTTGTCCTGACACACACACACGCACACTTTTTTTTTTTTTTTTCGAGGTAGGGTTTCACTCTAGCCCAGGCTGACATGGAATTCACTATGTAGTCTATGGGTGGCCTCTTAACTCATGGCGATCTTCCCGCCTCCCATGTGCTGGGTTTAAAGGCATGTGCTACCATGCCTTGTCCACAGATATTTTTAAAATTATTTGTCTTTTCATTGGCATACAGAGCTTTTTAGTTGGCATACAGAGATTTAGGTATCATTAATTCTGATATTTTCAAATGCTATTTCTTTTTGTTTATTTCTCTCCTCCTCTTATTCCTCACCTCCTCCCTGCAGTTCCATTCCCCACTCTCCCGTATCCTCCCACTTCTGTTTTTTATGTTTACTTTTGGTAACAGTTCTACTTTTGGAGGATATGTCCACATTTACCCCCTATATGCACATACGTATAGATGTTACAAGCTAAGACCCACATATCAGAGAGAACATGTGTTTTGGGCTTTCTGAGTTTGGGTCACTTCACTTAATATTTTTCCAGATCTATCCATTTTCTTGCAAATTTCATTTGTTTTTTTCTGCACCGCAGAATAGAATTCTATAGCATACATACCTAGTTGCCTACATGCTTTGGTACCCAGCCCAACCTGTATTAACAATTGAAGAATTTGATTTGAAATTGTGATTTGCTTCATGAAAATTCCAAATAAAAATTCATGAGGCTCTATACGGTCTATAAAGGACATCTGGTGATATGTAACTTTGGCACCGTGGATGACATATCAGTACAGTCACGACCACACCCTTTCTGGAAACTGCTCTCTGGTGAGGATGCCTGGCAGTCTCATGGATCATTAAGAAGAGTTCATTAGGTCCCGTCAGCAGCTGTTAGAACATGAGTAGTCAGCCCTGTGGCACTGTTCTGTGTGGCTCAGATGCTCGGCAGGAATGGCCAGCCACAAAGGTGCTTCCTGCTTTGAGAAGGAAAGCCTTTCTGAGCCATGCGGTCACCTTCATCTTCGTCTTCAGGGATCATGGCTTGCTGAGGGAGCCCAGCAGGCTAGTGTGAGGTGTGATATGCTCCTTCATATGGTAGCTTACAGCAGTGGGAGGAAGAGGTGTAATTGGTTTTGTCAGCAAGAATAGGCCAACCATCCATTTCCTCTGTTCTGAGGATGGGGAGAAAGGCTGCTGAGGATCCTGGGAAAGAAGTAAATGATGCTTGGAAGAATAAAGACACTTGTATGCCTTTTCTCTCCCCCCCCCGTCTCTCTCTCTCTCTATGTGTGTGTGTGTGTGTGTGTGTGTGTGTGTGTGTGTGTGCTGAATGTGGTGTGTGTGCAGATTCATACACCCGGGAGCACACAAGAAAGGCCAGAGGAAGGAGGTGGGTGCCTTCTAGTGCTCTTGCATCTTCTTTACCTGAGGCAGAGTCTCTCACTGAACCTGGAGCTCCTAGATTTTCTGTTAGACTGACTGACCAGAAGTCCCGGCCATCTTTCTGTTTTCACCCCCTTAGCACTGGGCTTACAAGCATGTGCAGCCCTGCTTGACTTCTTATGTGGGGGTGGATCTCATACTCAGGTCCTCGTGCTCTGCAGTAAGTGTGCTTACCACTAAGCCATCTGTTTTTCTTTACTGAGTGATTTTTTCTTTCTTTTTAAAAAATATTTATTTATTTGACAGAGAAAGTGGGGGGAGAGAAACAGGGGGAGAGAGAGAGAATGGGCGTGCCAGGACCTCTAGCCACTGCAAACGAACTCCAGACGCGTGCGCCCCCTTGTATATCTGGTTCACGTGGGTTCTGGGGAATTGAACCTGGGTCCTTTGGCTTTGCAAGCAAATGCCTTAACTGCTAAGCCATTCTTCCAGCCCAATATTTTTTCTTTTTATTTATCTACTAGAGACAGAGGGAGGGAGGAAAGGAAGGAGAGAAAGAAAGAATGAATGATAATGGCCACATCAGGACCTCTAGCCATTGCCAGTGAACTACAGACACATGTGCCACCTTGTGTACCTGGCTTATGTGAGACCTGGGGAATTGAACCTGAGTCCTTAGGTTTCACAGGCAAGTGCCTTAACCACTAAGCTATCTCTGCAGCCCTCTTTCTTTCTGATGTATGTGTGTTCATGTGTGAGTGTGGGTGTGTCCATGTGCCACAGTGCTCATGTGAAGGTCAGTCAGAGGACAGCTTCAGGTGCAGTGCATGCCTTCCACCTTGTTTGAGACAGGGTCTCTTGTTCACTTCCTCTTTGCCAGGTTAGCTATGAGATTCTCTGCTGTCTGCTGCCCTTCTTCCTGTGTGTGCACCAGCACTATGGCATCTAGCTTTACACGGGTTCTGGGGAGCCAAGCTCAAATACTCATGCTTGCATGGTAAGCACTTTATCCACTGAGTCACCCCTCCAGCCCCTTAAGTGTCACTTATGTACCAGGCTATGCTGAGCTTGTAGATACATTATTTTAGTTCATGTCACAGCCTTCTGTGGTTCCCCTTTAATTCATGAAGA
The DNA here is from genome assembly GCA_036346955.1 of Dipus sagitta. Classification (NCBI taxonomy): domain Eukaryota; kingdom Metazoa; phylum Chordata; class Mammalia; order Rodentia; family Dipodidae; genus Dipus; species Dipus sagitta. Next base: position 137,207,324 of record CM070773.1, read on the forward strand.
CCTGAAACTGGGCCATCTAGGTTTAGAATCCAAACTATTCTGAACTGTGCTTCCTAGAAAGACAAGCTGGTACTGGGCCTTGAAGGACATGAATGCCACACCAGAGCAGTTAATCTGCTTTTTAAGCAGGCTACATGGGTTCATTGAAGACTTCCTAGCAGGCTTCCAGGGTGTTTCAAGTTGCATGTTACACAGCTATGATGGTGTCCCAGCATAACTATGTTCAGTATTCCAGAAAACAGTTCAATGAGTTGAGCATTCGAGGGAAGGCTGAAGTAATAGCTGGAGCATTTGGCACTGGAGTGTAGTTATCATTACCAAAATTACTATTGGCAGGAACTGGAAAAATGGTTCAGTAGGTAAAATGCTTGCTGTGCAAGCATGAGGGTCTGTGTTTGGATCCCCAGCATCCACATAAAGTGTCAAGTGTCAGTGTGTACTCCTAATCTCAGTGCTGGGGAGGCAGAGACAGGAGGATTTCTGGCCCTTGCTGGTTTACCAGACTAGGTGAATTGATAAACTCCAGGTTCAGTGACAAGACCATTTTCAAAAACAGGGCGGCCCTGGTCATTGCCACAGAGTGCTCACATTTTACACACTGGTTTTTCAACCTGTAGTACACTCAGCTCTTCATAGCTGCAGGTTCTGCAGCTGCAGCCAGCCTCCGATGGAAAAGGTTAAGCAGAATTGCACGTACAGACACTTCTTGTTTCGTAATTCCCTAGACAGTGCTCCTGCTTACGTAACACATTGTGCTAGGTGTTATTAATAGTCTAGAGATTATTTAAAGTGTGTTGCAGGGTATGTATAGGTTATATGCAGATACCATGGCATTTTCTTTGTTTTCTGTTTTTTTGAGACAAGTTTCATATGACTGCTGGCCTGGAATTCACTATGTAGTAGGCTAGTCATGAATTTGAGGCACCCTCTGCATCAGCCCCCTGAACACTGGGATTCTAGACATGCACACCACTCTTGCTACTCTGGCACTTTATATAGGGGACGTGAATATGTGAATTTTGGTATCCGTGTGTTCTGGAACCAGTCCTCCGTGGATGTGGAAAGATGACTGTATAGTTTAACCTAAAACTTACAATGCCAAATAATTGTGTAGTTCATAAGGCACTTCTAAGATTTATAAAGATGAGGATTCATTTTGTATGATCACATGCTGGGACACAAGAAATGAAAAGTATCATGAAATTTGGCTAAGTTTTGATCCTCCTGGTTTCCCCATTTCTCTTCCAGCATCCCCCTCCCCCTCCAGGACTTTGAATGGATTCCTTCAGGGCCAGCCAAGTAGCGTATTGACTGGTCTCAGAACTTTTTGGTCACTTTCTTTTTTTTTTTTTTTTTTTGGTTTTTCAAGGTAGGGTCTCACTCTAGCCCAGGCTGACCTGGAATTCACTATGGAGTCTCAGGGTGGCCTCGAACTCACAGCGATCCTCCTACCTCTGCCTCCCAAGTGCTGGGATTAAAGGCGTGCGCCACCACGCCCGGCTCTTTTTGGTCACTTGAGTTAAACCAGTGAAATGTAAGAAGGGTGCTGGAGGTCCATTAATAGGACCCACAGCTGCCAGTGTCAGAGAGCGTGTGCTCAGAGCCAGCCTTTGCTGTGTGCTTGGTTCAGGCCTTCTCCGAGACACCCTCACTGTGGTCTTGGGGCATTTTCTCCTTAGAAGAGAGGTTTTGGTTTAGAACCTTACCTGCAGAGGGCATAAAAACAACAACAAAACCCTCTCTCCCCTCTCTCTATGTCTCTATGTGTGTTCATGTGTGTAAGTATTGGTGTATGCTTGTCATGGCAGCTGTGTGGAGGTCAGAGCACAACCTCTGGTGTCAGTCCTTGTTCCACCTGGTTTGACACAGGGTCTGTTGTTCTCCACTGTTTCACCACAGGAGCACTGGGGATGCAGATGTGTGCTACCATGTAGGCTTTATGTGGGTTCCAGGGACCCATAGTCAGGCTGTCATACTTGGGCTGCAAGTGTTATCCATTGAACTAGCTTCTTGGTCCCTTCTTTGTTGATTACTTTTGACAGACAACTGGCGCCAACGGGGGAAGGACTGATAACAAATTCTCAAGTCTCCGTCGTCCTACAGTGGGTTGTGCCTCCTCAGCATTGCTGCACGCATCTCCGCATCTTGATGGCGGTGGCGGTGCAGACCTGCGCGTCATGCTCTGTGTTCTTTGTTTTGAGTTACTATGCCAGTAAGGCCAGAGTGGGGAGCATCGAGTGAGAAAAGGCTTTGGGCTCCCAGCATGGCGCATCAGCTGTTGCTGGTGCTCTGGGCACTTGGACAGCCTTTCCCTGCCAAGGAAGGGACAGACGTAGAAGGTCACAGCAAGTTCAGTGGGAAAGTGGCTTCAGGGCAGAGCATTGGCTGACTGGATGTGGAGGCAATTCATTTCAAAGCTCATTTAAAGAGAGTTTGTTTTGTTTTTGTTTTAAATTAAGCAAAGTACACCTCCTTTTCTGGGAACCCAGTGCTACACTGAGTTGACTGCTTCCTGGAGTGGAGGTCACACAGCCCCTCCCCTCTGAAATGATGCCGATTGAAAAGTGCGCAAGACAATGTTCACCCAAGTTGCTGTGATCTCTTCACTTGGTCTGGAGATACAGAGCACAGTCGAACATGGGTCTAGCCTGTACTAGCTACTTTCTTATTGCTGTGACAGGTACACCTGACAAGAAACCACTGACTTGAGGAAGGGTTTAATTTCTGCTTGTGGTTCTGTGGAGGCATCTTCTGCAGCAGCTTCATTTTGATGGGCTGTTAGGAATAAAGGTTGGGAAAGTGTGTGCTCAGTTTCCTGACTTTGGCTTTTGATTGCTGGCCACAGTGCTACAGACAAGTGGGGCTTTGGAGCCCTCAGCCTTGGCTATAAGGGCAGGTGACAAGGCTGTTGCTAAAGCAAGGAATTTTCCAAGGGCCTTTATGCCTAAAACTCTAGGTAATTCTTTAGTGTTTCTAAGTTAGGGCGGAGCCCTTAAGGATCAGTCCGTCTTACAGGTATGATACGAGATTGCCGGTGCTGGGCCAGAGTGAGCAAGTGCCTGGGTCTTAGGAGAATGTTCTGGATATATCTTCCACCTTACTTCCTGAGACAGAGTCTCTTGCTGAACCTGGAGCTCCTTGTTTCTCAGTTAGACTAGCTGACCAGGGAGTTCCAGGGATCCTTCTGTCTCCATCCCACTCAGTGCTGGGGTTACAGGGATGCATGATCATGCCAAGCTCCTTAAATGAGCACTGGGGATCGAACCCAGGTCCTTGTGCTTGTGCAGCAAACACTCTTGTCCATTGAGCCATCTCCTTTGTCCCCCAAAACTAGCATCTAAACAGGAATGGATAAATGAAAAATATTTTTATGACTCTGGAATGTAAAAATATGTATTTACTTACATATTTATGAGAGAGAGAGAGATAGAAAATGAGCATGATGCCAGGGCCTTCTGCCACTGCAAGTAAACTCCAGATGCATGCATCATTTTGTGCATCTATCTTTATGTGGGTACTAGAGTTGTCAGAGTTTGCAAGTGAGCACCTTTAACTACTGAGCCATGTTTTTAGTCCCTCTTTTGTTTGCTTTTCATCATTGCTTTTGTTGAAGAGTTAATTCTTCATTTGAAATAACTTTATCATGGACATACTTTTTTATCCCTCACTTGGTTGTTCTTTTTGTTTATTTCTCCTAAGCATGGTCCTACTCAGCTTTGGAGTTGGAGGTCATGACTAACTAGGAGAAGGAGGCAGTAAGAACAGGTGTGAACTGACTGTTGTGAGATTGTGACTAACTAGGAAGAGGAGGCAGTACGAATGTGTGTGAGCTGACTGTGAACTGGTGTGAGATCACAAATAACTAGGGGAAGGAGGCAGTAAGAACGGGTATGAGCTGACTGTGAACTGGTGTGAGATCACGAATACCTAGGGAAGGAGGCAGTAAGAACAGGTGTGAGCTGACTGAACTGGTTTGAGATCACGACTAACTAGGAGACGGAGGCAGTAAGAACGGGTATGAGCTGACTGAACTGTTATGAGATCACGAATAACTAGGGAAGGAGGCAGTAAGAACAGGTGTGAGCTGACTGCGAACTGTTATGAGATCATGAGTAACTAGGGGAAGGAGGCAGTAAGAACTGGTGTGAGCTGTGAACTGGTGTGAGACTACGACTAACTAGGAGAAGGAGGTAGTAAGAACTGGTGTGAGCTGATTGTGAGCTGGTGTGAGATCATGAATAACTAGGGGAAGGAGGCAGTAAGAATGGGTGTGAGCTGAGATTTGACTCCCAGTTCTCAGGGCTTCAGAAGTGGGGAAGGTGGGGCAATTAGAGCAGCCAGTTCATGTTGATCCTCCATACTGCCTTTAAGCCTTGTATGAGGTACAGCAGGCTTATTTGTCAGGATGAGTCTACCCATTGTGTGTAGGTATGTATAGTTTTTTAAATACTGTTTATTTATTTGAGAGCAGAGGAAAGAGAGAGAGAAAGGGGGAGAGAGAGAGAGAATGGGCATGCCAGGGCTTCTATCCACTGCAAATGAACTCCAGACACATGTGCCACTTTGTACATCTGGCTTACGTGGGTACTGGAGAGTTGAACCTAGGTCCTTAGGCTTCACAGGCAAGTGCCTTAACCGCTAAGCTATCTCTCCAGCCCCTGGTATGTATGATTTTTAATTTTCTGGCAAAGAAGATTTTTCTCTGTGTTAGGAATTATAATAGAACTGTGAAGTGGAAGAGGAGGAGTCAACCCTGAAATGAGGTTTCTACTGATCTCACCTTTCGGATACCCTTCAAGACAATTCCATTTCCATGCAGCTTGGTTTTTCCTCAGACTTCTAACTTCAGCTTGGAGTTACGTCAAAACATGGCTTGTACTTCCTCTCAACTCTTTCTTGGGCTCCAGTTAGAGGTGTTAGATATTTGAACCAGTAAGTGTTGCTGGCAATAGTTCCTGCCTGAGGGATCCCGCTTCCATTTCTCCAGTTAGCGTTAGACAGTGGTTTCTTGCCTGTCTGCTCAGAACTTGACAGACTGTCCTGTGACACAGGGGAGTAGGTAGGTATCAGTTGACATGCTCTTGGAGTATGGTGGAAGGAGGTCAGAGTAGTAAGAGGAAAAGGAAGGTCAGTCCGTCAGAGAAGAGGCTACTGTATTTGGACTTGGAAGGAGTCAGCTGAGAATGAGAGGTCCTCCATTAGTGAGGAAAGCTAAATGTGGAAGGGGCTCTTGAGGTTCATCTGTGCTTCTGGGGAAGTTTAAGTCATGTAGCTTGACTATGATTGGTACTTACAAAGTTGTGTTCATATAGTATAACATTTCAGAGTTAGAGGCTAGCTGAAAATTAATACAGTCCTACTTGAATTAATAGATAAAGGACCTCCTAAGACCTAGAATAGTTGACTTTCTAGATTCTTAAAGAAGAGAAGCAAACAAAAGCATGAGAGGATTCTGGGTACCTAGTCACTGCATCTGTATCAAAGACAGAACTGAGAAACAGTCTGAACAGAACAAAACCCCAGGGGACAGAAGCTCAGCGGAAGTGAAGTTTGTCTGTTGTATTTCTGTGCTTTGGTTTGATTCTCTAGTAAATAATTGAAGTTTCAGATAGTTCCAAAATGGAAAAGTTTCCAAATTATATGGACTGAAAATGCCAAGAAAGGTTATTCATCACTGAGTATAAAACTAATTAATAAAAAAATAATAAATCACAAGAAAAGAAAGGTTATTCAGCATTCTACTTTGTGTTTTGTCAGAAGATGTAGCCATGTGGGAAGAGCTGACTGTGATCTCATTTGATGTGCTGCAGGGTCACTGGTTCTTGTTGGGTGGCTGGATAAGTTAGTGACAGGTGGAATAGGACAAGGAGAAATGTACAGGGTTGGAGAAGCAGACCTGCCCAGCTAGGCACTGAGCACTTTGAGAAGCTCTCCCATCCTCTGAAGAACTCATCACCTCAGCCAAGAGGGCAGGCTGTCTGCTTGCCCACTCCCGAGCCGCATCCAGGCCCCTTCTCTGGGAGGACCTGCTGTCCTGACCAGAGGGCTTCTGCCACTGCAGACAAACTCTAGATGCATGTACCACTTTGTGTGTCTGGCTTATGTGTGTACTGGAGAATTGAACCCAGGCTGTCAGGCTTTACAAGCAAGTGCCTTTAACCACTGAGCAATCTCTCCAGCCATATTGCTTACTTTTTTATTTGCATGTATATATGTGTATAGTATGTTCATATTATGTAGGAGCACATGCATGTATGTGTGTGTGAAGGCCAGAGGTGTTTTCTGGTGCTTTACACCCTATTTTTTGAGACACTGTCTCACTGAACCTGGAGCTCACTAATTTGGCTAGACTAGTCAGCCAGTGAGGATTCAAGGATCCTCCTCGTTCCCCTTTCCTAGCGCTGGGATCACAGATACACGCCAGTATGCTCGTCTTTTATGTGGGTGCTGGGGATCCAAACTCAGGTTCTCATGCTTACATGGCAAACACTTTACTCACTGAGCTATCTCCCAGCCCCCTGGATTACGTTAGTTTTTTGAGGTAGGGTTTCACTGTAGCCCAGGCTGACCTGGAATTCACTGTGTGGTCTCAGGGTGGCCTTGAACTCACGACGATCCTCCTACCTCTGCCTCCCAAGTGCTGGGATTAAAGGTGTGCACCACTATGCCCAGTTTACCCTTGGATTATTTAAAAAAAATTTTTTAAGCCAGTGACCTCTTAAATTCTGAGATTACAGGTATGTAAATCCATCCTGTTTATGTAGTGCTGGAAATTGAACCCAAGGCTTCAGGCATGTGAAGCAAGCCTGCTGTAATACTGTCCAGCAGTGTTTGGATAAACACAAAATGAACATACACCAGGCAAAGTATGATTTAAATGGAGGTTCACGGGGATGTACTCTAATGCTCCCCAAACTGATTATACTCACAGCTTTTATTTAGATTCAGGCAGTCAAAGCAATGGGGAGTCAGAGCATAAACTAGATTACAGGCTTGCATTAGACTAGATCGTACAGGCTTGCATTAGACCAGATCGCACAGAGTTGTTTGTTTAGTTTAGTTCATCAGGAAGCCTTTGGAGAGAAGCTGCGCGTTTCCCATGTTCAAGAAGCCCCCTCCCCAGGGCTCACAGTTTTCCATGTCCTCATGCTTAGCCTGTACAAAGATTATCCGTATCCATCTAGTTAGCTTTCCAATTATTTTGATCTCCACACAAGCACTGTACCAATCAAGCTACATCCATAGCCCTTGGATTTCTTTTTGAAAAGACATTTTGGTTGGATCTTAATATAGACTGTGGGGTGTGATGGGGGAAGCAGGTGTAAGCAGGGCTACACTGGGGTAAGTGGTAGCAGTTATGGTGTAGATTTGTTACTGTAATTTTAGTTAATGTCATTTACATTCTTAACCAGGTTCTCTCTGCTCACCTTTCCTATAGTTGCTAGCACTGTGGCTGATGCTGATGGGTATATGAGTAAGGCAGAGAAGGAAAGTGTCAGAAAAGCTGCAGTCTAGACTCTGGATACCAGTAGGCAGGGGGGCAGTGCATAGTAGTGGCTGCAAACCCAGATCCCGACCCAGGACCATGGATGTGGGTGGGGAGGTAGGTCCCTGGAGTTGATGATGCTTGAAATGAGTTTTCATAGAGGAATTGGAGCCCATGGGACAGGGAAGTGTAGTAATCAAAAGCAGCCCATGTGGTGGGTTTATTCAGCTTACATCATGGTGGGGAGAGCGTGGCAGGAAGCAGCGGAGTGAGCTGCTTTGGATGGGTATAGTCTCCATAATGGGCTTGGAGTTGGGCTGGTAAATCTCAAGTTCACACCAGCAACACACCTCCTCCAGCAAGGCCTCACCTCCCAGGTTACCACCAGCTGGGGATCAAGTATGGAGCTTAATCACAAACACATGAAGCTATGGGGGGGGGGGGGGTGTTAATTTGTATTCAGACTGCCCTGGCAGGTGTAGAGCCCATCCATGAGCCAGTCAACAAAATGGTCAGAAAAGCGGTCTTTCAAATCTAGTAACAGCTTTTTTTTTTTTTTTACAGTTTATTGAGATATAATTTATATGTCATAAAATTTAAATATTTTATTTACTTATTTATTTGAGAGAGAGAGGGAGGGAGAGCAAGAAAGAGAAAGCAAGAGACAGAAAGAAGCAGAGAGAGTTAGTATGGATGTGTCAGAGCCTCCTGCCAGTGCATACAAACTCCAGACTCATGGGCCACTTTGTGCACCTATCTTTTCATGGGTACTTGGGAATCCAACCCAGACCTCAGGCCTTGTAAGCAAGCACCTTTAACTGCTGAGCCATCTCTCCAGCTCCATATCATATAATTTATGCTAATGTACACTTCAGTTATTTGCATTAAATTTACAGATTTGTACAACCACCACCATACTTTAGTTTTAGGACACTTCTCCATCACCCCCAAAAGATCTCTTATACATGTTTGCAGTTATGCTGTATTTGAACCCCAGTGCTAGAGGGTGCCTTCCTTTGTGCATATGGAAGACAGAGGACAACCTCATGTGGCATTCTTTAGGTGCCACCCACCTCTTTTGAGGCATTTTTCTCATTGGTCTGGAGCTCACCAAGTAGGCTAGAAGGTTGGCCAGCAAGTTCCAGGTATCCTCCTGTCTCTGCCCCCCCCCCCCCCCCCCGTGTGGTAGGATTATAGGTATGCACCACTGCTCCTGGCATTTTTATGTTGGTATTAGAGCTATGAGACAGATACTTTATTGCAAATAATAACCTAAAACAATGTGGCATCTCTCTCTGTATGTGTGTGAAGCAGGCATGCACATGTCATAGTGTATTTGTAGAGGGCAGAGGACAACATCGGATGTCAATCCTTACCTTCCACCTTGTTTGAGGCAGTCTTGTTCACCTCTGCATAGCCAAGCTCATTGGCTTGTATGCTTCCAGGGGATTCTCTGGTCTCCACTTCCTCTTCCTGCCACAGAGGGATGACAGACACTCACTATGGTGTCCAGCTTTACAAGGGTGCTAAGGATCCAAACTCATGTCCTGACGCTTGCATGGTAAACCCTTTATCCGCTGAGCCACCATCCCAGCTGCGTGACAGGGCTTGTATAGGCCTGCATTATCAGCATAGCAGAGATGTTTAAAGTATATAGGAGCATGGATGTGCATAGTTTTGTATGTGAACACTATTCTATATAAGAATCCTAAGGGTTTTAGAATATGCAGGGTATGGGTACTAAGGGACAAGTCTTTAAGAAACTGTCCCATTTTGAATAGTGGTGCTCTATTTATTTTTGGGACAGTTTCTCACTAAGCCTCAAAGACTGGCTACAGACTCAAGTGACCCCTCTCCTTCATCTCCCCAGGTGGTTGGGATTCAAGGTATGCACTTGAATTGTTGCTTAGCTTACATGGGAAGGAGGGCTATACAGGAGTGGCTGCTTGTGCTAGCTATGCTGGGGCCTTGGAAGAATTAGGAGGCTAGAGAACACGTGGAAGGGTTGGGACCTGACCCTGTCAAGAGGATATAGGGAGATGAGTAAGGACAGAGGAGCCTTGCTGGCTGGAAGGAGGTTGTGGAAGGGGAATATGTAACTCTAGGAGCACATTGAACAGAATTGTGAAAGCCTTTTGTGGGAAACATCCAGGAATGTTTCAGTGTCTGACATCCTGCTAATGGGATGTATCTGGGTGGGCGACATTGTAGATTTCAGAATCTGTGTGGGATCTAACCCACAGATATGGTTTTGTCGTTGTGATTGGGGCTGAGACAGATTAGTTTATTGAAATCTCCTACTGCCTTAGCCTCCCCTGTTCTGGGGTGACAGTTGTTGCCTTGGAGGCATCTTGTTTGGTTTATAAGTTGCCAGTGTTTTAAATCCAGAGGCCTGGCAATACTGGCCTCTGTTCTTGCATGGTGTCAAGTGACCAGAGTTCTAAGCAGAGTCCAGTTGTCCTGGTTCCCTGCTCCCCTCACATATCTGTTCCCATCTCTACCTGCTTGTTTTAATCTGAACAGCTTCCAGCAGGGTAGCCAAGGACCCCTGTGTAACTATTGAAAGTCAACTAAGAAACTTTTTTGTTTTGTTTTGTTTTTTGAACTGGGGTCTCACTCTAGCTCAGGCTGACCTGGAATTTACTATGTAGTCTTAGGGTGGCCTCGAACTCATGGTGATCCTCCTACCTCTGCCTCCTGAGTGCTGGGATTGAAGGTGTGCGTCACCATGTTGGATTCAACTAAGTAACATTTAATGAAAAGAAAAGTTCCGTTTTCCACTCACTCTATCTGGTTTCAGTTGCTGGTGACCATGTGATTAGTGTTTACTGTATTGGCCCAATGATTTATAGAACACTTATGTCATTCCTGAAATGTTTAAGGCTGGTGTAGACCTTCAAACAAAACTTAATAACTCTGCCTGGCACTGTGTCTTTTAAAATATTTTAAAAAGTTGTTTAATTTTTCAGGCAGGGTTTCACTCTAGCCCAGGTTGGTCTCAAACTCATGGCTGTCCTTTTACCTCAGCCTCTTGAGTGCAGGAATTAAAGCTGTGGCATGAGCCACCATACCCACCTTTGCCTTTGAGTTTTCAGCTTCCTCCCAGCCTTTTGTGACCCATTGTAGCCTTGTGAACAGAAATGATGACTGCAAGTTCATGTCTTTCTTTCCTCGCTTTGCTTTGCTTTGCTTTGCTTTGCTTTGCTTCGCTTAGCTTCGCTTCGCTTCGCTTCCCCTCCCCTCCCCTCCCCTCCCCTCCCCTCCCCTTCCTTTCCCTTCCCTCCTCTCCTCTTCTCTTTGAGGCAAGCCCAACAGACTAGCCATATATATATATATATATATATATATATATATATATATATATATATATGCCAGGGCCTCTGGACACTGTAATCAAACTCCAGATGCTTGTGCCACCTTGTGCGCATGTGTTGCCTTGCACGCTTGGTCACCTTGTGCATCTGGCTAACATGAGATCTGGAGAGTTGAACATGGGTCCTTGGGCTTTTCAGGCAAGTGCCTTAACTGCTAAGCCATCTCTCCAGCCCTCTTTAAAAAATTATTTATTTATTTATTTGGGAGGGGCAAGAGAAGAGGAAGTGGGAGAGAATGAATGAGAATGGGCACAGCAGGGCCTCTAGCCACTGCAAGTGAACTTCAGACACATTCTGTACCTTGGGCATCTGGTTTACATGGGTACTGGAGAATTAAACCTGGGTCCTTAGGCTTTTCAGGCAAGTGTCTTAACTGCTAAGCCATCTCTCCAGCAACCCTCCAACCCCAAGTTCATTTCTCATAGTTCCATCCCTGTGTATGGCCAGCAACTGGTAACACACCTGTAACCTGCAAGTCTCATAACCCAGTAGTAATTATATCTTTTTCTTTTTCTTTTTTTTCGACGTAGGGTACCACTCTGGCTCAGGCTGACCTGGAATTAACTATGTAGTCTCAGGTTGGCCTCGAACTCACAGCGATCCTCCTACCTCTGCCTCCCAAGTGCTGGGATTAAAGGCGTGCGCCACCATGCCCGGCTTAGTAATTATATTTTAACAGACCTTTACTTTTGTGGCTCACAAACTGTCTCTGGAGGACATTACTGAAGAGGAATTAAAACATAGACTGCTTAGTGGTAGTATCACTAGAATGAGTATCCAGGGACTCCAGAGGTGACTGCTCTGAAGGATGACTTTGAGTGACTCATCTTGCATTCCGCATGTGTTTGGACCAAGTCACCGACTTGATCACACTTTTTCTTTTGTATTTGTGCCATGTTTTATTCTTGGAATTGAAAGTGAGTATAGTGTGGTGCTAATTTTTTCCCCTTAGCTAAAAAGGTTGCAGTTAAACAACTAAACAGTGTGCAGAAATCAGCAGTATCTTGTTCGGAATTTAAAGGGCACCTTGTGCATTATGGGGGAAGTGCTAACAGTATACAAGGTCTTTATTTTTTGTCCTAGCACATGTGTATATACTCATCACCATATTGTCTGAAAACAAATGAAAAGCTCACGGCTGGGGAGACTACTGAGTGGGTAAAGTGCCTACCATGCAAGCATGAGGACCTGGCTTCAGATCCCAAGAACCCACATAATAAAATGCCCAGCATGGTGGTGTGTGCCTCTAACCCCAGCTCCGGGGAAGTGGAGACAGGGAGTCCTGGGGCTCACTGGCTAGAGAATGTAGCCCACTTGTGAGCTGTAGGTTCAGTGAGAGACAGTATGGTGTAGAGCAGCTGAGGAAGATACCCATCATCGTCCACACACTTACGTGTGCCCACACATACGAATGTACACACACACACACACACACATAACCTCAGAAAAGAAAATAGAAGGAAAATTCTGAACACACCTGGCTGTAGTGACTTGTAGATCTGGTTTAATAATTATGAAACTAGGGCTGGGGAGATGGCTTAGCGGTTAGGTGCTTGCCTGTGAAGCCTAAGGACCCCGGTTCGAGGCTCAATTCCCCAGGACCCACGTTAGCCAGATGCACAAGGGGGCACATGCATCTGGAGTTCGTTTACAGAGGCTGGAAGCTCTGGCGCGCCCATTCTCTCTCTCTCTCTCCCCCTCCCTCCCTCCCTCCTTCCTTCTCTCTGTCGCTCTCAAATAAATAAATAAACCAAAAAAATTAAAAAAAAAATTATGAAACTAAACTACAATAGGCTGTCATACAGCCACTGAAAAGTTGGCTATATAATCCTGTTGTCCTGGAATAAGTAACAAATATCAACAGGGTGAGGTAGTTTTTAAAAAAACTATTTCTATTTATTTATTTTAGAGAGAGAATATGGGCATGCCAGGGCCTTCAGCCACTGCAAATGAACTTCATATGCATGTGCCACTTTGTTCATCTGGCTTACGTGGGTCCTGGGGAATCGAACCTGGGGTTCTTTGGCTTTGCAGGCAAGTGCCTTAACTGCTAAGCCATCCTTCCAGCCCAGGGTCATGTAATTTTAGGCAAGCTTGTTTTCTTCTTTGGGCTTAATGCCTATTTTGTCTCCTTCTTGCTTCCATCTCTTCCTTCCCTCCTTCTCTCCTTCCCTCCCTCCCTTTCTTCCCTCCCTGTCTCCACCCCCCCCCTCCTCTCTCTCATGCTGTTTTCCTAAGGAAAGGACCAGGCATGTATTGAATGCCTACTATATTCCAGGCAGGCTGTTATAACATTGCTAACTCCTCCTATGTGCTCTGTAAGGGAAATATACTGGGTAATGCTTTTGAAGCCCGATTCACATCTGGCCAATGGAGCCTAGTGTCCCATCCCTAGCTGCAGTTATTGAGCTCATGTGACCTAGCCATCATCAGAGAGCTCGAAAGAGGCTCATGGCTCAAGCCTCTTTAGGGGTTATCTGATGTTGGCTGAGAAGTATTGTAACTTACTCAAGGTTTAAGCTACAGAGAGATGCAAAAGACTAGAACCACAGGCTCTGTGCATGTTGTGACTGTCTAGACTGAAAATGGTCTTGGTATAGGTAGGAGGCTCAGGCTTGTTTGCGGATGTCATGACTGTGGGTAATCTCTGTTTGGTGTGTTTTGTGAAGTTGGTGGTGAGGCTGTACTCCTTACCCAAAAGTGTGCAAAGTACAGTGTGAGTGAAGTAATTTCTCCCAGCTGCCATCCTCCAAAGGTTAAAAACAGCCCATAAGGGCATTGCTGTGGAGAAAAAGATTCAGTATTTCTTTCTTTGGGCAGCAAGTAGACTTCATGCCCAGGAAGGAATGGGGTGTGGCAAAGCAGGAACCAGTGTTAACCACTCATCAGAGTGTGGTCAGGGTCAGTCATCTAAAATTGTGAACTTTGTATAGAGTGTGCACAGAATAGAATGGCACAGGCAGTTTAAGGAGTACTCTTTCGTTTTTGTTGTATGTGTGATATGCAACCCTTAGTACTATTTATTACATCCCTTAGGGTGCACCATCCTGCAGTGGGTGGGCGGTGGTGAGCAGTGCTGCCCTGACCGCTCTTGTGTATGTCCCCAGTTGTACACGGGCATGTTCCTATTGGGTCTGTCTCTTAACAAGTGTGCTGCATGTGTCTGTCTTCAAGTGTGCTCCATAACCAAGAGGACTTCTTCCTTTTTCCCTTCTTTTCTTTCCTCCACCAAGCTAGGCAAGTGCTCCACCACTGGCCGGCATCCCTGGCCCTGTTTTGTTTTGTCTTGTCTTCTCTCCTCTTCTCCTTCTTCTCTTCTCTTCTCTTCTCTTCTCTTCTCTTCTCTTCTCTTCTCTTCTCTTTTCTCTTCTCTTCTCTTCTCCTTCTCCTCCTTCTCCTTCTTCTCTTCTCCTTCTCCTCTTCTTCCTCCTCCTCTCTTCTCTTTCCTCTTTTTGTCTTTTTGGAGGTAGGGCTTCATCCTAGCCCAGGCTGACCTGGGATTTACTGTATAGTTTCAGGGTGCCCTCAAACTCATGGTGATTCTCCTACCTCTGCCTCCCGAATGCTGGGGTTAAAGGCGTGCACCACCACTCCTGGCCTGTTTTTCTTTTTTTGAGATAGGGTCTCACTATTTATTGTAGCCAAAGTTAAAGTCTAATTTGTGGTCCTTGCATCCTTCTTGACTCTGCCTCTAGAGTGCTGGTATCACAGGAGAGTGCCACCATACCCAGCCTTTTTTTTTTCTTAATTTTTATTAACATTTTCCATGATTATAAAAAATATCCCATGGTAATACCCTCCCTCCGCCCACTTTCCCTTTGAAATTCCATTCTCCATCATATCCCCTCCCCATCTCAATCTCTTTCATTTTGATGTCATGATCTTTTCCTTCTCTTATGATGGTCTTGTGTAGGTAGTGTCAGGCACTATGAGGTCATGGATATCCAGGCCATTTTATGTCTGGAGGGAGGACGTTGTAAGGAGTCCTACCCTTCCTTTGGCTCTTACATTCTTTCCGCCACCTCTTCCGCATTAGACCCTGAGCCTTGGAAGGTGTGATCAAGATGTTACTCAGTACTCCAGTCACTTCTTTCCAGCACTATGATACCTTCTGAGTCATCCCAAGGTTACTGCCATCTGAAAAGAGAAGATTCTCTACCCAAAGTGAGAGTAGCATTAATATAAGGGTATAAATATTAAGAAAAGTGCTTACTGGGCAGTTTGATAAGCATAGTATATACCTTTTCCCAGACATCAGCAGATGTTACACCCCTAGGGCTCATGACTACCCCTGTTTGAAGTTTTCAGTATCAGGGATGTATTCCCCCCCATGGAGAGGGCCTCCAGTCCAATTGGAGGGCAGTTGGTTTTCACCATGACAGACGTGCCACTATTGCACCCGTTGGCTCATTTGGCCTGGCTGGCCAATTATTAGGCTTGCAGTGTCCACTGTTGAGTATCTTCACTGGTGATATCTCTCTCCCATTGAACTAAATGTAGAATGGCTTCTTCCATCTTTCTCTCAGCTGGTCTACATGGAGGAGGTTATCAGTTCAGTTCCAGCAGAATTTCTCAGTGGCCTTGCAGCCCAAGTATGTGGAGTCTTCAGCAATAGGGTCTTACCATCTATTCCTGGTGGGAAACCAAGGGCCTCGGCAATGGCCTATAATGTTTTGGGGGCATCAGGGACCTCCTTGGCCAACAACTCACTGGAGGTATCCCATCCCTGGCACTGAAAATTTTCTAACAACGATCTATGGATCCTGAGTGTTCCATTGTCCAAAACTGGAGGATTCCATATGATTTATTTGCATCCTCTTAGATTTTGATTAGCCCTCCCTCCACCTTTCCTTTACTCAATCTCTTCCCTTGACCCCACTTTGCCAGCCTTTTTTTTTTTTTTTTTAAAAGACAGGTCTGCGCCATGTAGTTTCAACTGACCTCAAACACTTTATGTATCCTAGGCTGACCTCCAGCTCTCTGTCCTCCTGGCTCTGCCTCTTCAGTGCTGGGATTCCAGCCTGTATCACCCTGCCTGCAAGAGACGGTTTCTGAAGTATTGGTTATGCTAGTTTACATTGTGTCCAGGAGGTAGAGTTTCCACGGCATCACATTCTTGTTAACATTTGGTCCTGTCGGTCTTACTCATTTTAGCCATTTTGGTGAGTGTCTAATAATATCATTTTAATTATGATGACTAATGGAGGTTGAATAACTTTTCATAGCCAGGATTACCGATATCTTTTCTGCCCACTCAAAAATACTTTGCCTGGCTTTGTACCGCTTGACTACTAAGTGGTTTGTGGAAGAGCTGTACGTATTCAACCTGCTGTTTCTTTTCTCCCTCTCCCTTCCCATTCCCTTTTGATTCAGGGTCTCATATAGCCCAGGTCAGCTTTGACCTCACTATTCAGCCAGAAAAGAACTGTAAGAACTGTAAAGTTCTGCTTCCCAAGTGCCAGCTAACCCCCTCTTTTGTGTGTGTGTGTGTGTGTGAGTGTGTGTGTGTGTGTGTATATACACACTAGTGTGTATGTTCATAGGCCAGAGGACAATATAGGGTGCTATTCTTAGGAATTCTGTCCACCTCTTTTTGAGATAGCTCTCTCATTGGCTCAGAGCTTACCAATTAGGCTAGACCAGCTGGCCAGCAAGCCCCAGGGATCCTTTTTTTTTCTCTGCCTCCCGGTGCTAGGATTACAGGAACACACCTCCATGCCTAATTTTTTTTTCATCTAATTTAGGTCCTCTTACATTCAAGACTAGTACTTTGCTATCTCCCCAGCTGCCTTGCCCCCAGGCATTTATATAAAAACTAGACTATTTCCTCTGCTTTGCCAGTTATTTCTAAGTGCCTCATGTCAAAAAAGTGCCCCAAAATGTTAGTCTGTTTTGTTGTTTCTGTTGGTCTCTTTGTTAATGTACTGACAATGTGCATGAAATGGTATATTTCCTCTATCTCATAATGTGTTGGTGTCCATTAGGAGTAAGTATTGTCACCTTGTTTCACTGAAAGAATGTTTTCCATTTACATTTCTACATATATTTGTTTCTTTGAGGTAGGGTCTGGCACTAGCCCAAGCTGACCTTGAATTCACTATGTAGTCTCAGGTTGGCCTCCAACTCATAGCAAGTGCTTTTAACCACCAAGCCATTTCTCTAGCACCCCCAGTTGTGAATTTCTTTATAGAAAGGTAAGGCAGGTATGGTAGCACACACCTGTAATCCCAATACTCAGTATGTTGAAGCAGGAGAACTTCAAATTGGAGGCAAACCTTGGATACATACTGAGACATTATTTCAAAACAATAAAAAGGTTTATACATATGTATATGCACACAATACAGTGCTAGCTGATGTTGATAGATTACTACTAATGAAAACCCATGTGCTAATCAAATGTGTGTGTAGCTCTTACCTAAGGAAAAATGTCATTTTTCTGCCCCAGAGTATCAGTATTGCTTTTTGTTGCCTCGTTTGCTTCCTGTTAGCTGTGACAGGTTCTTTACTTGGTGGTTTTGACTTTGACAGTGTGGAGGAGCACTGGTCAGGTGTTTCATAGGAGCCTGCCTTGGAGTTTCCTGGTAAGATGAGACTGGGTTTATGAGCTTTGGGTCAGAAGTAATGCGTGTTTGCATCACACATCATGTGTGCAGGCCCCAGAGTGACTTAGGATATTGACTTTGGTGACCTGGCAGAAGTAATGCTGGTCAGAATTCTCTACTGCAAAATTAGCCCTCCCTCCTGTACCCTTTGGAAGGGATCCAAAGTGTGAAACCTAAATCTTTATTACCTCAAAAGCAAAGCCATTAGTTTAGTGTTTTATATCATTACCTGATTTTTAAAAAATTGCCCATAAATGAAACTCATTTTCTTTAATAGTGTCTCCTTACCAATTCCTAGTAAGGACAGTTTATGTAAAGTTTAAGTAAGCTTGGATTGCTTGTTTTGAAACTGGATTTTAATTCTGAGTAGGAAGGTGTGTGGTTTTGCAGCGGACAGGCAGTTTCTTGTGTTGTTTTTACTGAAGGGCTTAATTAATGAGAAATACAGACTGCTCTACTAAAGACGCCCAGTACATTAGCCAAGAAGGTAGTGGCTTGCCACCTACTGGGCACTTGTGAAAGAGGAAGCAATAACTGAAATCTACTTTTTAGTTTACAAAGAGTGGGAAAGAGGTTTTTTGGGTTCCAAAAATTGCACCAAGATAAAGCAAAGCTCTAGCTGATGCGAATGTGTTGTCTAAGCGTTAGCAGTACTGCCCTCACTAGACGTTCATTGGACAGTAGCGCAACCCCAAGAAAAGGATGGTTGTTACCTTGTCTGAGAGTGCTGTGAGCAGGAAGCGCCACTACACTTTTGGGTTGTGATGACTAACTCGCAAGGCTCGTCCCTGCACGCCGGGTGGGTAGACCTTTCAATAACCACAGTTCCCACCAATCAGCACCTACAGTTTGCCCCCGGACTTCCGAGGGGCTTCCAGATAGCTGCTAGGGCTTACCCAGAAGTCCACGCGTCGCCGCAGTGTAAATTTGCATACGCGCTGTAAATTTGCATACACGCCTTCTGGGGCGGGCCCGCAGGGGCGGGGCCGGGTCTCTGCAGGCTCCAAACTGGCCTGGAAAGCGGAGCTTGCTTTCGTTTCGCGCCCCCCGAATGTTTTCTAAGAAAACTGTAAACGGCTTTTTTTTTTTGGGGGGGGGGCAGGATGCGAGAGCATCTCATCTATCCGGCTCCAACCAGTTAAGCCATTCCAGCTGGCTGGCGCGCCTGGGTCCTGGGATCGCGGGGACCGGACATGTCCGCAGAGAGGGAGGGCTAACGCACGCTGGGTGTTTCCCGTTGTAGGTGGTTCTCCTGGGCATGGACATCCTGTCGGCGCTGGTCACCCGGCTGCAGGATCGGTTCAAGGCGCAGATCGGCACAGGTGAGCCTCAGACCTCATTCCCCCGCCTCCGCTCCGCTCCGCTGTCGCACTGCAGCCCCCTCTGCAGCCTCCCTTCCCCTCTTGGGCTCATCGTACACCTGTTTACTCCTCTCTGCTGTCGCCTTCTAGGCCTTCACGTGCTAATATGGAACATTAGTAGTATTACATGTTCTAATATGAATATTACTGCCAATTTAGTTTTGCATGCAAAATTATCACACGTTAGTGTCAGGCAGTCATGTTTGTCTCTAACTCTTGGAGAGATTTTCTTGGAGAAGCCCTGCAAAAATGACCCAGTTGGATTTTCCTATAGACAGCGTTGTTGACATTAACACTTCCATCTTAATTGTAAATGTCATTAAAGCTGTACAGTGAATGTTCACTGTTAATGGAAGGGCAAGTATGTCAGCAAAATGAAAAGCCAGATTTCAGTTCCCCACCTTCATTATTTCATAGTGACAGTATAAACACCAAGCGGGTGATCTCTGTGCTATTGTTAACTATAGAGGATTTCTGTCTTTCTTCCTTCTTTTTTTTCTTTTTGCGCAGACAATGCTGAGTATGGACCCCGGGGTCTCCATGTGTTAGACAAGGGCTCTACCAGCTGTAATTTCTTCACTTCTGTTGGGTCTTAAGTGCTTGTCCTTTTCAGTCTCTGTAGCTTTCTGGTTAGTGGTGTTTTTATTTTTATTTATTTATTTTTGGAAAGACAGTGAATTTGATATTTTAGTAGTTTTTTAAAAAGTTTATTTATTTGAGAAAGAGGCAGACAAAGAGAGTGAGTATGTGCCCACCAGGGCCTCCTAAAACTGCAAACGAACTCCCAATGCATGTGTCACTTAGTGCATCTGGCTTTACATGTGTACTGGGAAATCAAACCTAGGCTGTCAGGCTTTGCAAGAAGTGCCTTTAACCACTGACCATCTCTCCAGCCCTTTTAGTAGTTTTCTATTTTTCTCCTACATTAGTAAAATATTCAAGTATGTCACTTGTAGAGAGATTCATGAAGTCTCACAAGAAGTCATGTGCGCTTGGAACACTCATGATGGGCCAGCTCACGCCTCAGTGTGTGGAGCTGGTGTAGAGAGTTGGGCACCATCTGGTATGTGTGCATGTGTGTGTTGAAAGAAAAAATACACAAGGCTAGCCACATCCCCACCCCCGCAATGTGGATACCCATGGCTTCTCTTCCCTTCTTTCCTCCCTTCCTCTCCTTCCCCTCCTACTACAGAGTCTCACATAGCCCAGCTGGCCTTGAACTTGCCATATAGCTGAAGATGGCTTTCAACTCCTGCCTCTACCTCCCAAGTGCTGGGATTACATGTGTGTGCCACCATGTATGCCTGGCTCTCTCTCCCTGTGTCCTTTTGTGTTGATCTTTTCCTGCCAAGGCCTTATGCTTTTATACATACATACATACATACATACACACACACACACACACACACACACATATATATATATTTGGTTTTTTGAGGTAGGGACTTACTGTAGCCCAGGCTGACCTGGAATTCACTATGGAGTCTCAGGGTGGCCTCAAACTCACAGCAATGCTCCTACCTCTGCCTCCTGAGTGCTGGCATTAAAGGTGTGTGCCACCATGCCCGGCTGCTTTAATATTTTATCAGGTTACAAATACCTTGAGATGTGGCTGGAGCAAAGTGTGGGGTGGGGGGTGGGCCGGGTGGTGAAGGAAGACTGCCCACGCAAAGGGGTTTGTGTGATTACCACAGTAGATTTCAGCTAGGAGAACAGAGTTGAGACCAAGGATGGGTGACTTTTGGTACATTGTTTAGCCAGTTAATTGTGGTATCAGCAGTTGGTGACCACCGATCCCTCCCGCCATCAGTGTTCATTTGCTCAGTTTCCGTTTTGATTTGCAGTGCTGCCAAGTCTAATAGACAGGTTGGGAGATGCTAAAGACTCCGTCAGGGAACAAGACCAAACTCTGCTGCTCAAGATCATGGACCAAGCTGCTAGTCCCCAGGTAGGCCGCGAGGAGTGCGCTGGGCCCACAGGGTGTGTCTGCTTGCAGTGTGCAGCTCCATAGACAGTTTCTTTCTTTTTTAAAGTATTTTTATTTATTGATTTGTAAGCAGAGAGAGATAAATACATAGGGGGGCAGACAGAAAGAATGGACATGCCAGGGCCTCCAGCCACTACAAACGTACTCCGGATGCATGCGCCACTTTGTGCATGTGGCTTCATGTGGGTACTGGGGAATTGAACTCTGGTCATTAGGTTTTGCAGGCAAGCACCTTAACCACTGAGCCATTTCCCCAGCCCTCCATAGGTAGTTGCTATTAAGCTGATATATTCATGGTGAACATTTTCATGACATATTGTTTGAATGATCTAGTGAGCTCACCATGGATACCGAGTGCTTAGAAACTTCCACTCGTTTTTGTGACTGGCTTGCCACTTCTCTGAAGAAGCTGCTGTGTTGCTTGGGTAGCCAGGAGCCCTGCTTGGATCCTTGTCTGCTAGTGAATGGGCCACTAGGGTGGGTGGACGCAAGCCCTGCGCTTCCAGGGCACCACTGACCATTGGTGGAGGTGGAGCTGGGGCAGTTCACAAAAATTTTCCAAGGAAGATGAAACATGTTAAGAGTTGGTGAGAAGAACTGCGCCAGGCAGGTGGCAGTATGTGGTCTTTGGCTAATCACCTGTTCTCCTTTTGCCTTGTTTTTCTTACCCATCGCACAGGAGTAATTATACTTCCTTTTCGGGCTTGTTGAGAGAATCAGAGGTAGATACATGTGTGTGTGCGTGCGCGTGTGTAACCTTTTAAATGGTTGTGCTTACTGAAGGGGTCGACATCACCTTTCTTCAGTACACACTTAAGAGATCCAGTGTGTGGGAAAGGTGGGACCGGCTTGGTTTGTTAAGATGCTCTTTCTTCTTCTTTTGAGCCCTCACTAAGTGAAGGGCTGCAGGAGTCTTCTCACCTCTTTTTCTGTTCTGCAGTATGTATGGGACAGAATGCTCGGAGGCTTCAAACACAAGAATTTCCGGACAAGAGAAGGCATCTGCCTCTGCCTTATTGCAACACTCAATGTGTAAGTTGTTCTTTGCTTGAAACATTTTTTTTTTAAAGCTTGACAAATACACACTTTTTCTTTAATGTCTTCACTGTTCAAAGGCTTACAAATTAGAAGCTTGACAGTAAAAATTAGAAGCAATTATCTTGTTAAAGCATAAAATCTTTGCTATTTAAGCAAGTTTCTGTAAACATCCTATGTTTTATCTTAACTTTAGTAAATTTTCTGATGACATACTTAACTTTCTAGATTTGTCCTTTTCCCTATTTCCATTGGTAATAATCCTTTAGGACAAAACTAATTTAAAATATAGAATATTTCCCTACCAAAAAAGAGTTCCTTTTTTTTTTTTTTTTTTTTGGTGTTTCGAGGTAGGGTTTCACTCTAGCCCAGGGGCTGACCTGGAATTCGCTATGGAGTCTCAGGGTAGACTTGCACTCACAGCAATCCTCCTACCTCTGCCTCCCAAGTGCTGTGCTGAAACATTTTTACAAACCTTTTTTAAAAAAATATTTTTATTTTTGTTATTTATTTGCAAGCAGAGAGCATGAACGAGTGAGAACTCGAGAACTGACATGCTAGGGCCTATTGCCACCGTAAATGAGCTCCAGATGCATGTGCCACTTTGTGGGACTTTACATGGGTACTGGGGAATTGAACCCAGGTGGTGTCAGGTTTTGCAAGCAAGCACCTTTACCTGCTGAGACATCTTCAGCCCTTTACAAACTTTTTTATTCTGAAGTAATTATAGATTAATTGATCGGCGGTTTTAAAGAAATGTGCTGGAAGTTGCCTTCCCTTTCCACCCTCCCCAGTGTTAACATCTTGCATAACTGTGCTACTGTGGCAATATCAGGGAAGGAGAATTGGTATATGTTCCACAGAGCATGCTCAGATTACTCCAGGTATAAACTCACTCTCTCACTCTGTGGGTGGGGGTTGTAACTTCACAATCACCATAGGGCTCCCTCCCACTGCTCCTTTGTATTCACACCCTAGCCTTGCCAGCTACGACCGACCCTGGGCTTCATCATCTCTGATTTTATTGATTTCAGGAATGCTACATAAATGGGATCAGACCATATGCAACCTTGCACATTACCTGTTTCTGCTCAGGGTTGTAGTGTATTTATTTTACAGAGTTGTCTGTACCATTTGATATAATGTAAGCTATTGCAGCCAGGTTCACATTGCTGGTAGAAATCACCCAACCAAGAGCAGCTTGTGGGAAAAAAGAGGTTTATTTTGGCTTACAGGCTTGAGGGGAAGCTCCACGATGGCAGAGGAAAACAGTGGCATGAGCAGAGGGTGCACATCACCCCCTGGCCAACATGAGGTGGACCATAGCAACAGGAGAGTGTGCCAAACACTGGCAAGGGGACACTGGCTATAATACCCATAAGCTCACCCCTAACAATGCACTGCCTCCAGGAGGCATTAATTCCCAAATCTCCATCAGCTGGGAACCTAGCATTCAGAACACCTAAGTTTATGGGGAACACCGGAATCAAACCACCACATTCCACCCCTGGCCCCCATAAATTGATAACCACATATGATGTAAAATGTAGTGCATTCATCCAACTTTAAAACTCTTCATAGATTTTATCAATTCCAATGATATTCATACATTTCCATATTCCAAGGTCTTATTACTGAGCCATAATACCAAAAAGTGCCCCCCAAAACCTGTATTGGCACAGAATAAACACACTGCAAAAGATGACATGGGGTATAGCAAAGAAATATTCAGCCAATACAAGATTTAAAACAACCAGGGCAAACATCAAACTCTGTAGCTTCAAGTCCAGTAACTCTATAGTCAGTGACAAATCTCCAAGTCTGATAATTCTAACCAGCAACAAGTCTCTGGAGTTCCAATTCTGCCCCTCCAGCTAGGCTGCTCATAGTCCTAGAAAACCATCTGGGGCCGGCAGCTTTCCTTATCAGCCATCTCATGGTCCCGGCATGTCCACTGGGTCTCCCTGGCAATCCACAGTTTATCCTCATGGCCCTATGGGGTCTCCATGCAGGCATCCAGCAAACCTGCTTCATACTGCCCATGGCCATTTCCAAAACACAAGACCATGTTGCAAACTCAATGACCCTTTCTTTCCTGCATTTCTTTCCTGCATTTCTTATACTCCACAATACCAGGTAGGGTGCCAATTTGTTAATCCAGGGGGGAATAAAGCAGACTTTGTTTATTTGTTTGTTTGTTTTTCGAGGTAGACTCTCACTCTGGCTCAGGCTAACCTGGAATTCACTATGGAGTCTCAGGGTGGCCTCGAACTCATGGCGATCCTCCTACCTCTGCCTCCCGAGTGCTGGGATTAAAGGCGTGTGCCACCACGCTCGGCAATAAAGCAGACTTTGAAGAACAGGACACTCTTTGAGCACTCAGGCCCCTTTCAAAGAGTCTACATTTTTCCTGTTTCCTCAGTGCAGGTCAGCTGGCCCAATCTCAATAGTTGTATTCTCTCAAACAATTTGCAGGTGAACGGGCAGCAGTTTAGACCCAAAGATTTCATTTTTTATGTGCCATATCCCTCTGCTCATACCACTCCATTTCTATACAATGTAACCCTGCACAACTTCTCAGGACATGGCCATAACAGCAAGTCTGTCAAACTGCTTCTAGCCCAGTCCAAGGAAAGCTCTTTCTCACCCTCATAAGCCAATCCTCACAGTCCATAGTTCTGCGTTTAGGCCTTTCAACTCTGACCAGAATAGTCCATCAAGCTGTACTTACACACTGCAAGGCATCTCTTAGGCCAAGGTTTCAAATCCTTCCACATTCCTCTTGAAAATCAGCTCCAAAAGGCCAGAGTCACACAGTCAGTTTTCTAGCAGCAACCCCATTCTCATAGAAGGTATCTGTGGCATCAGCACTTGTGAGAGTGAAAAGTGAATAACTTGAAGTTTTCTGATAGGACACTGTGCAGTCAGAGGCCCTGCTGTAGTCACAGAGGTTATCTGTGGCATCAGCACTTATGATGCTGTAAAGTGAATAACTTGAAGTTCCCCAGTAGGGCAGTGTGGAGTCGGATGTCCTGCAGCCATTGTCCTGTCACGGGCAGCATGAACAGAATGTCTGCTAGAAGAGGAATCCCACAGCACATAGGGGTCCCTTCAGTTATGAGCCTCAAGGGATTTCAGTTTGGTTGGCTCCACTGAGCTCAGCAGGCAGGAAATAGGACCTGAAGGAGTAGAGCTAGTGTCTGTGAGGCTTGCAATATGGCAGGAGGGCCACTGAAGGGCCTGAGCTCTTTCTGCAAAGGGGCCATTGGGGAGCATAGACAGAATTAAGGGGCCCTTAGGGTGGGGCTAGTAATGCCTTGGGGTGTGGAAGGCCAGTGTGGGTGGAGGTGTCTTTCTTTCCTTTGTCTCACAGTAACACGTTCCTTCTGTTTGTTTTCAGCTCTGGAGCTCAAACTCTAACACTAAGCAAGATTGTGCCACACATATGTAACTTACTTGGAGACCCGAACAGCCAGGTGAGTGGGAAGAAGATTCATGGGGAAAATTGTTGCTTATAGACTGTTCAGGTATATTCTGGTGTCCTGTGTTGAGACTTAATATCTTTATGGAACTCTGGTTATCATTTAAGGTACCAGCTGCCCATTAGCACTTATAAAACACCACAGTGAATGTGGTGGCCACTCTGCCCTCTCCTGTGTTTCAGGCTGAGTTGTCGCTAACTAGTAAGTCAGTGTCATCTAGACCAGCCTCCAAGAGCACCTGGTTACCCCCTCTGCATTCAAAAGGGGTACTTGGTGGTGTGAGGGGATGATTAGAAAGGGGGTTTCAGGGAACTTCCCTGTATATTGCTTTGGGTGGTGGCTGGGCTGCTGTGTATCATAACAAAAAGTCCTTGAACTGAACCCTTAAGAACTGTGCTTTGGGACTGGGGAGATGGTTCAGCACGTGCTTGCTGTGTAAGCCATGAGAACCTGAGTTCAGATCCCTAGTGCCTACATAGAAGCGTAACATTGTGGGGTAGGGAGTGCACCTGTGATCTAGTACTGAGAGACGGAGGCAGGAAGGTCTTTGGGGCTTGTTGTCTAGCTAGTCTAGCCAAACTGGTGAGCTTCAGGTTCATTGAGAGACCCTGTCTCAAAGGATTAGGTGGAGAGCAATTGAAAATGATACCTGGCATCAGCCTCTGACCTCTACATGTGTACATGCACATGTGCTCCTACACCTATATGAATACACACATATATGCCACTCATACATATACATACACAAAAATGAATTGTCTTCTGGAGATCTGACCCCAAAACTGAAAGAAAAAATAAAAAGCACCTCTTCCTTAGTGTGAAAGTGCAAGAGAAACTGGTCATTGTTAGGTGGTCATCAGTATCAGTGTGGTGGCACCTGCTCTGTGAATATCCATCAGACTGCCAGGAAGTATTCCAAGTCTGGGCTCTGAAAGGGCCAGCTTTTTCCCGCCTCATTTGCACTCAGTTGTTTTAATGTTGTCAGGTCATACAAACTGGCAGGCAGTCACTTCATCAGACACAGGTGCATATAAGTACAGCGTCAGCACATCTCATTTGAAGTCTAGATTGCTACACTGCCCTCCAAAGGTGCTGTCTCAGCTCTCTGCCCACCAGACTGCAGCCCTCCAAAGGGGTTGTCTCAGCTCTGTCCACCGGACTGCAGCTCTCCATCCTTTGGCTCTCATCCCTGCTCCTCTCTCCCATCTACCCTTTTCCTCTTAGGTCCTGCAGCCAGCTTTTCACCTTGACTTTGGCATCTCTTGTGCTGTTTTCATCTTTTCTGTCTGTCTTGCTTACCCTACTTTCTCTTACCCAGCCTTTATTAAAAGTACATGGCATTGGAAATGGACTTCTTAGACATTTCTGTTTATTGAATCATACTTTATAGTTAATATTAAAAAAATTATCTGAGGGGGATGGCTCAGAGGAAAAAGTACTTGCCATGCAAGCATGAGGACCTGAGTTTGGATCCCCAGTTACTCACCTATGTGCCTGTAATACAAACACTTGGGAGGTAGGAATTTCTGGGGCTCAGTGGTTAGCTAGTCTAAACAAATAGGTGAGCTCTGGGTTCACAAGAGACCCTGTCTGTAAGAATCAGGTGGAGAGAGACTGCTAGTAAACTGGTGATAAATTGGGATGGTATATGGCCTGTTGTTGTTCTAGCAGGAAGTGCTGGGGATTGACAGAGCAGCTGTAAGATCTCTTCTTTTATACCTAGGTTCGAGATGCAGCAATAAACAGCTTAGTGGAGATATACAGACATGTAGGAGAACGTGTGAGGGCAGATCTCAGTAAAAAAGGATTACCACAGTCTCGGTGAGTTGACATTTTTTCCTTTTCTCTCCTCTCCCCCCATGCTGTCTTTCAGGTATCATCTTGATTTGTACTACTGCTTTTGATGTGATAATTTTATTCAGTGATTGCATCGTTAAAGGCTTGGTGGCTAGATATCTTGTCCATATCACACTCAGTGGTCCCCTTCCATAACACTCTCTCAGCCAGTTATCTACCTGGCCTGGTTCCAGGTCCCACACTGACTTTAGAAGCACCTTTAACAGGACTGGTGTTGTGCCATCCACTCTCTTACGCTGCCTGTGGTTCTACATCTTGTATGCTTGTAGACTTAGCATAGCTGGTGCTTAGATGATATTTGCTAGAGTGAACGAAGCCCTTCCAAAATGTGACTGGCTAGAAATTACATAAATAGTAGTTCTGGAAAACATCTTTGAAGTGTTAGTTCAGTCATATCTCTTTCAGTGTATAGAAGCCAGTGCAAGGGAACCAGAGTCCATGAACGGCTCCTAATCATAGCAGGTAGTAAAAAAACTAATTATTAACGTAACAGCTGGATGGCTGTCATTTTAACTATGACAAAGAAGCTTTATGCCAAGTGAATTTGAAACATTTGGATGTGTCATTCCTTTAAGAAAGAAAGTCATGTGAGGTTATCATATGGTCAGAGAAGAGAGTGCAAAGAGAGAGCAGGACCGAGAGACTGTAAAGTGACCTTTCTCCCCCCCTCTTTCTCCCCTCTCCCCTCTCCCCCCAAGTGACTTTCTTTTTAGCCTATGTGGTATAGGGCGTGGCATATGCTCATGCATGTGCAGATGTGTGTGCCCCATGTGCACTCATGCAGGGGCCAGATGGTGACTTTAAGTATCCTGTTCTAATGCCCTTATTTTCCTGATGCAGAGTCTCACTGAACCTGGAGCTTGAGCTGCCTTTTGGTTAGCCTGGCTGACCAGCAAAACACAGTGATCCTCTCACCTTTGCCCCCATAAGGCTGGAGTTACAGGCCTGCACAACCACACCTGGCCTTTTATATAAGTGCTAGGGACCTAACTCATGCCTTTATCCTTGTAATACTAAGTGTTCTTATCTTCTGAACCATCTCTCCAGCTCAAAAAGTGGTTTGAGAGAGATCACACAGCTAGCAAGAGTCAGAGCCAAGCTGAGGTTTTTGGACTTGGCTTCTTAACTTTCTATGCCCTGTATCATGGAAGAGTTTGAAAAGTCTTGGGCACCTGGGGATGGGAAGGGTCACTGACACAGTATAGAAGTCAGATGGGACCTGATCTCAGTGTTACTCTCTCAGTGGGCCTTGTGTTGTGCACATGAAAATTAGATGGGAATAAAAGTGCTTCTCCTATGTTTAACAAAAAATCTGAGGGTAGAGTTACAGTTACAGTATAGAGTTACAGTTGAACATCCCTAGTATAAGAACCAGAAATTCAAAATGCTTCAAAATTCAAACGTTGAGTTTTCCTCAGCTGGTAAAATCTATGTAAGGATTTCCAGACACAAATGACATGTGAAACACTTCTGCCCAGCTTGTCTCATTAGGGTCATTCATTGTTATTCCTGTGTTATATACCTCAGCCTTCTGCTCTTTCAGTATATGCTAAGCACACTTAGAGATGGAAGGATTCAAGGACACAAATGCTAACAATGTCAAGGTACCATTGGAGGGCACAGAGAAGGGCATGGAGGGCATGGAGGGCAAGACCCCAGAGATAAAGATGAGGCCAGCATCACTACTGGAAGGAACAGCTTGGTCAGTGAAATCCTGTTGTTGAGACATTCCATACCTGCTCGTGTAGTCCTCAGACCCACCACTACAGTTTTTTGGGTGGGTGGGTACTGTGTATTTGTATGTGTGTGCCATGTGTGGGTGAGTGCCACAGCGTCCATGTGAAAGTCCGAGGACAACTTTTGGGTCAGTCCTTCCCTTCTATCCTATTTGAGGTAGGGTCAGGTCTCTTTCATTCTTGTTGTTGACTAGTATGCTCGCCATGAGCTTCTAGGTAATTCTCTTGTCTCTGCCTCCAGCTCATTGTCAGGGTGCTGGTATTACAGAAAACCACAGCTTCCAGCTTTGTACATGACATCTGGGGATCAAGCTCAGGTCCTCAAGCTTGAGCAGCAGACATTTTAACCACTGAGTCATCTCCCTTGCCCACAGTTTCCATAATGGCTTTATAGTAGCAAATTAGTGGATCAGGGAAATGACTTGGTGAAGCTAAGGTGGGGGATGGGGGGTTGGTACAGCAGGCCGGAGAGCACTGTCCATAGAAAGGCTGCTTGCAGGGCTGTCTCAAGGCAGGTGGATTTGGGGAGTTCTCCTATTGTTCTAGAGATTGGGGTAAGAGGATCACTGGGTCCAGCACAGTTCTGTTCAGTTTAGGCTGCACCCTGCTTTTCTTTTGGAATGCTGGCACTTTATAAGATGCGCCTGTGTGCTTGGTGTGTAGTTCTGTCTCTGTGTCTCTCACCAGCTTTCTTGATACGCATCCCTCGCTGGTGTCACAGCTTTGTGCTGAGGTAGCTAAGTGTGTTCTGCTTGACTCCCTGAAAGACTTGGAAGGATGCCTAGCCTCCTGGACTTGTTCCCTTCTGCTGCTTGTGCTGTCACTTTTGCTATAATGAAGTTCAGCTGTGTGTCATCCTGGTAATTGTCACACCGAGGACGGAGGTGCCAGGTGACCCCAAGCGCTGGGAGATTTGGGTGAGGCCCCTAGCGCTGATGCTAGAGCTGAGGTTGAAGCTACTTTCCTGGCCTCATTACCTGTTCCTTAACTATTTTACTCTTCCACATTTAAAAGTGAGGGCTTAGTGATTAAGGCACTTGCCTGCGAAGCCTAAGAACTCATGTTCGAATCTCCAGGTCCCACATAAGCCAATGCACAGTGATGCAAACATGCAATGTTTGTGCACAAGGGAGCGCATGCGTCAAGAATTCGTTTGCAGTGGCTTAAGGCCTTGGTGTTTCCATACTCTCTATGCCTTTCTCTCTCTCTTTGTTAAAAAACAAAAATGACAAAAACAAACAAACAAACAACAAAAAAAGGAACCTAGGGCTAGGGAGATGGCTAACTTGGTAAATCTTTGCTGTGCAGGCATGAATACCTGAGTTTAGATCCCTAGCATCCACATAAGTTCTGAATGGGCATGGTCGCCTGCCTGGAATCCCAGCTTTTCGGGGGGCAGGGCTGTGGGGATGGGGTGATGAGAGCCCCAGGGTAAGGTGGCTAGCCAGAGTAGCCAAATCAGTGAGCACACACATAAGAACATACTTGGACCTCTGAATAAAATCAGACATTTCTGCTTTCATATTGGCCTGTTAATTTCCTTTCCAAAATTAAGTACCAAAATGAGGGGAGAGAATGGTCCTAGAGAAATTGTGCGCCTCTGTAATTACCATAGTGTAAAGCTCTGGCTCAAGACCTGTTTTCTCTTTGGTTTTTCAAGTTAGGGTCTCACTCTAGCTCAGTCTCATAGTGGCCTTGAACTCTCTGTAATCCTCTTACCTCTGCCTCCAGAGTGCTGGGATTAAAGGCGTGCACCACCACCCCCGGCCCTAAGACCCGTATTCTTTGGCAACCAGAATATAATCGAAGAAGCAGAAACTTCGTTGTGTTTCTTTTTATCTATTACATAGGGCTGGGGAGATGGCTCAGTGGATAAAGCTCTTTGCACAAGAGTTCAGGTCCCTGGAACCTATGTAGAGCTGTAGCGGATACCTGTAATCCCAGTATGCCAAGGCAAGAAGGGCAGTAGAAGCAGAAAGATCTGGAAGTTTGCAGCCAGCTAGTCTGCTCAAGCTGTGCCTCAAATAGAAGTGAAGACTGGCATCTGAAGCTGTCCTCTGACTTCCACATGTGTGCTGTGTCACCTGTGTGCCTGTGCTCACACCCATGAGCACACACATACATATATACATCACATACACACACAAGTAGAAATTTATAAAAAGGTAATTGCCTAAGATGTTGCGCTATTAAGGGCCAGGGATTGGGTCACCACTTTTGTTTGTGCCCAACATAACCACTGGGAATTTAAGTTACCTGCTATATCTGTAGCTCCGTGTGGCTGATGGATATCTAAAACATTCTAGACTTCTCACTTCACTATGGCTGTTTGTTATTTTTTGAGTGTAATGAATTTTTCTGTGTAGGGTTCATAGAACTAATAAAATACATAGAATATGCTTAATGCTTTCTAAAAGTTGGAATTAGTTACATAGTAAGACCATTATCCTCCAAAAAGTGTGTTCCCTGGGAAAGTGCTGTATTTTAGAGTAAGATTGTATGTCTAAAAAAATCTGTTGTGAGAAAGAATGACTTGATGTTGTTTGGTCTTATCCATTTCACTGAGTAAACAGGGTTGGGGACCATGTATTGTTATTAAGTCTTGTCTCATCAGGTGGCTAAAATCAAGTTGATCCAGACAAATATGACAGAAGTAGCCAGCATGATCTTCATGGTAAAAGGTCTCTCTACCCATATGGACTATCAGAGGAATGAGCCATGAACTTGAGTTAGTAGATTATTTGACGATTTTATATAATTCTACATTCTTTCATAGTTCATGTATATTCAGAAGTAGTATATGTTCAACTTTTAGCTAAATATCACTGTGATAAAGTTAATGGGGGTTTTTGTAAGGCATGTCTGACCGATCATGTGTGACTTCTGTGGCTAACTGCTGTAGACATATTTTGACATTTGCTATCACCTGGAAGACTCTTCAGAAAGTGATTTCAGTCAGAATGCTGTATTTTAGTGTGCAAAACTCTGGGGGAATAAATCAAATCACTTTTGTGATTGTCATTTTGCAACCAAGCTCCTAAAAGAGCAGTGGCCTTTAAACCTGAGGATAGACATGTGTCCTGATGTTTTATATATACCTTGTGAACCAGTATTTTCTTTTCCAGTTTTTTCAAGGTAGAGTCTCATTCTAGTCCAGGCTGACGTGGAATTCACTATGTAGTCTCAGGGAGGCCTTGAACTCATAGTGATCCTCCTACCTCAGCCTCCCCAGTGTTGAGATTAAAGGCCTGCATCACCACGCCCAGCTTGGCTTCTTTCTCTCCTTCCTCCCTCTCCTTCCCTCCCTCCCTCCCTCCCTCTTCCTCCCTTCTTGCTTCCTTTCCCAAGGGGAGAGAGAGAGAGGAGAGACACAAAGAGAGTGGGAAAACCAGAGTCTCCAGCCACCGCAAATAAACTCCAGATTCATGTGTCACCTTATGCATCTGGCTTTACATGGGTACTGGGGGATTGAACTTGAGTCATTAGGCTTTGCAGCCAAGCACCTTAACCACTGAGCCATCTATCCAGCCCTAATTTCATTTTTTTAAAATCACAGTCATTTACTTACAGAGATTCAATTAGACAGACCAGTACAACTGAGAAAAGGCTGTGCGCCCCCCCCCCCATCTGCTTGTTTCTGGTGTCCGCTGTCTTTATTGGTTTTTGTTTAATTAATTAATTATAATAATAATTTTTTTTTTTTGTTGCTGCACTGTCTAGTGATATGTATACCTTGACTTAAAGCATCTTTTCTTCTCGGGCTGGGAAGATGACTCAGCAGTTAAAGGCACTTGCTTGCAAAACCTGCTGACCCCAGGTTCAAGTCCCAAGCTACTCATGTAAGCCAGGAGCAGAAATGCATGCAGAAAGAGGTGCAAGCATCTGGTGTTCATTACACACACACACACACACAAATGCATGCACCACAGACAGACAATACATACAAATACACACATGGCAAAATAAATGAAACTTACAAATTTTTTGAGTTTTCTTCTCCTGTACAATCTGTGTTTTATTGATTTTCATATCACTAACTTCAAGTTTTTAATTTTTCCTATTTTCAGTTTTTTAGTATTTATTTTTATTTGAGAGAGGCAGAGAGAAAGAGAGAGAGAGAGGGAGAGAGAGAGAGAATGGGCATGTCCTCCAGCCATTGCAAATGAACTCCAGATGCATGTGCCGCCTTGTGTATCTGGCTTATGTGGGTCCTGGGAAACTGAACCTAAGTCCTTTGGCTTTGCAGGTAAGGCCTTAACTGCTGAGCCATCCCTCCAGCCCATGTTTTCATGTACTTTTTTCATTTACCTTTTGTCTTGCCATTTGGCTGGCTGTTTTCTTGTTCCAGTTTGGCTTTTTGTTTTAAACATGCCTGGTCATGTCAACAGACTTTAAAAAACTATTTTATATAAAAAAGTATTTTATTTATTTCATTACAAAGGGAGAGTGAGTGAATGAATATGGGCATGCCAGGGTCTTCAGCCACTGCAGTCAAGTTCCAGACACATGGGCCACTTTGTGCATCTAGCTTTTACATGGGTACTAGGGAATCAAACCCAGGTCATTAGGCTTTTCAGGCAAGGTCCTTAACTGCTAAGACATCTCTCCAGCACATCAACAGACTTTTATTTTTTTCCTTGTGCTGAGTATTGAACTTGGGGCCTTGATCGTACTGTGCAGATACTCTGCTATTGATCAGTACTCACTTGCAGCCCTCGATTGTCTTCAGTCTTTAAGATGGAAGTTATACTGTTCAGGAGATATTTTCTTCTCCGTTAATGTAGGCACGTACAGAGAGACTGCTTAAGCGAAATCAGCATTTTCATTTTTTCATTCATTATAAAATATTTTCCTAACTTCTTGTTTAGTTTTTCCCTCTGTCTCCAGAGCCCTGCGTGTGGTGGATAAGTGCTCTCTCACTGAGGTATAGCCAGGCCAAATATTTTGCTTGATTTCCGCAATACTTGTCACTTCTCATTTCTTAATTCATTTGATCTCACTGTGGTTGGAGGATGTATTTTTGCATTGTTCCACCTGTTTGGGATATATTGAGGCTTGTTAGCATGGAGGTGCTTTATGCCAGAGAAATGCTTCATGTGTCATTGAGAACATGTTGTGTAAGTCTTCTGTGTTGGTCGGGTCATTTACTGAATGTCAGTTTCAGTTTGATTATGATGTTGTTGAATTCTTATATTCTATTGAGCTGCTTTCTGGTTTTAAAAATCTATACTGAGGGCTGGAGAGATGGCTTAGTGGTTAAGGCGCTTGCCTGTGAAGCCTAAGGACCCATGTTTGACTCTCCAGATCCCACGTAAGCTAGATGCACAAAGGTGAGGCAAGTGCAAGGTTGCACATGTGTACTAGGGGGCACAAGCAACTGGAGTTCAATTGCAATGGCTGAGGCCCTGGTGCACCAATTCTCTCTCTCTCTGTAAAATAAACAAATAAAATCTATACTGAATGTTCAGTATTGACATCTTCAATTAGTATTATTGAATCACCTGTTTCTCAAGTTGTATTTGCTTCTTGTATTTTAGACTTGTTCAAATGCATTGGTTCTTTTATCACTATAAATGTTGTTCCTTGTCCCTTCTAATACAATCACTTTAAAATCTATCTTATCTCCTGTCACTAACCAGTCTAACCTTTCACAGGGGCCATCCTTTTATTCTCAACCTCTTTGTGTCTTTGAGTTTAAAATAAGTTCTTTATACATAGCATATAGTTGGGTCTGTTTATGCAGGCTGGCAGTCTTTCCCATCTTGTTGGGGTCTTTAAACCATTTATATTTAAATAAAGTGGACTGATAAGTTAGAACTTAAACTTGTTCACTGGTATTTGTGTTCTACATGTCATGACTTGTTTCTCTGTTCCTACCATATTTTGTAGTAGATATTTTCTAATGTACTGTTTTGGTTATTTAATTATTTGTAAGCAGAAAGTGAATGAGAAAGAGAGCGGATGGGCACACCAGAATTTCCTACCATTGCAAACAGACTCCATTTTGTATATCTATCTTTACATGGGTAGTGGGGAATTGAACTCGGGCCATCAGACATTGCAAGCAAGCTCATTTAACCACTGAGCCATCTCTCCAGTTCTAGTTTTTTCTTTTCTTCTTTCCTTTCTTTATCCAAGGTAGGGTCTTGCTCTAACTCAGGCTGACCTGAAATTTACTGTGTAGTTTCAGGGTGGCCTCTAATTCACAGCAATTCTCCTACCACTGCCTCCTGAGTGCTGGGATTAAAGGCTTGGTGCTGTTACACCCGGCAGAGAGGAGAGGGTGGGGGGAGAATATGAATGAGCACACCAGGGCCTCTAGCCATAGCAGTTGAACTCCAGACACAAGTGTCACTTTGCATCTGGCTTTATGTGGTTACTGGGGAATCGAACTCAGGTCACTAGGTTTTATAGGTAAGCACCTCATCTGCTGAGCCATCTCACCAGCCCCAATTTTCTTCTTCTTTTATTTTATTTTTATTTTTTGCTTTTTCAAGGTAGGGTCTCACTCTAGCTCAGGCTGACCTGGAAATCACTCGGTAGTCTTAGGGTGGCCTCGAACTCATGGCAATCCTCCAACCTCTGCCTCCCGAGTGCTGGGATTAAAGGCGTGCACCACCACACCTGGCCAATTTTCTTATTTTTTAAAAATGCTTTTATTATTTATTTATTTGAGACAGAGAGAGAGAGTTAGAGACAGAGAGAGAAACATTGAGAATGGGCATGCCAGGGCCTTCAGGCCGCTGCAAACAAACACTAGATGCATGCACTATCTTGTGCATCTGGCTTACTTGGGTTATGGAGAATTGAACCTGGGTCCTTTGGCTTTGCAGGCAAATGCCTTAGCCACTAAACCATTTTTCCAGTCAGTTTTCTTGTTTTTATTTTTTATTTTTTGGCTTCTTGAGGTAGGGCCCCACTCTAGCTCAGGCTGACCTGGAATTCACTATGTAGTCTCAGGGTGGCCTTGAACTCACGGTGATCCTCCTACCTCTGCCTCCCCAGTGCTGGGACTAAAGGAGTGTGTTACCATGCCCGGCTAAGTTTTCTTATTTATTTATTTATTTATTTATTTATTTATTTATTTTGAGGTAGGGTCTCACTCTAGCCCAGGCTGACCTGGAATTCACTATGGAGTCTCAGGCTGGCCTCGAACTCACGGCGATCTTCCTACCTCTGCCTCCTGAGTGCTGGGATTAAAGGCATGTGCCACCATGCCCGGCTTTCTTATTTTTTTAAGAACATATTTATGTAAGAGAAGGAGAAAGAAGAGGGAGGGAGGGAGAGAGAGAGCGAGAGCGAGCACGTGTGTGTATGTCTGTGTGTGCTCATACGCATGCCAGGGCCTCCACCATGGCAAACAAATTCCAGATGCTTGTACCACTTTGTACATTTGGCTTTATATAAGTACGGAGGAATGGAACCCAGGCTGTGAGGCTTTGTAAGCAAGTGTCTTTAACCACTAAGCAATCTCTCCAACCCTTATTTTTTAAATTTGAATTATATGAAAGTTCTTTTCTTAGTGATTCTGTGGATTACAATTAACATCTTAATCTGTAACACTGTAGTTCAAGCTAATATTGTTTAATTTTGGTATTGAAAGCTTTAGTCCTCTTCCATGCTTATGGTCAAGGCAGGGTCTCTCTCTCTAGCTCAGGCTGATCTGGATTCACTGTGTAGTTTCAGGCTGGCCTCGAACTCACAGCAATCCTTCCTCAGCTTCCCAAGTGCTGGAATTAAAGGTGTGTGCTACCACATCTGGCCTGCAGATTATATGTTTGTACATTGTAATAGAGCACAGTTTTATAATTACTACTTTTTGCAGTTTAAGTCATTTAAGACAAGAAAAGTTAAAAAATAAAAATACTACTTTTTGTATATATGTGTGCCTCTTATATTTACTTAGTAGTTATCTATATAGTTATTGGTTGTTGCGGTTGGTACTCTTCGGTACCAACTTTACTATTGTAGTTAGGTTCACATTGCTAGTAGAAAACACCTGACCAACAGCAGCTTGTGTGTGGGGGGGAACAGTTTATTTTGGCTTACAGACTCAAGGGGTAACTCCATGATGGCAGGGGAAAACAATGGCATGAGTAGAGGGTGGACATCACCTCCTGGGTAATATCAGGTGGACAACAGCAGCAGGAGAGTGTGCCAAACACTGGCAAGGGGAAACTGGCTATAATACCCATAAGCCTGCCCCCAACAACACACTGCCTCCAGGAGGCTTCCCAAATCTCTATCTGCTGAGAACCTACCATTCAGAACAC
Organism: Dipus sagitta; assembly: GCA_036346955.1. Taxonomy (NCBI): domain Eukaryota; kingdom Metazoa; phylum Chordata; class Mammalia; order Rodentia; family Dipodidae; genus Dipus; species Dipus sagitta. The sequence continues at coordinate 137,244,520 of CM070773.1, forward strand.
CTAAGTTTATGGGGGACACCTGAATCAAACCAACACATTTTGTCCCTGGCGCCCATAAATTGATAACTACCCATAATGTAAAATGCAGTGCATTCAGTCCAACTTTAAAAGTCCCCATAGTTTTTATCAATCCCAATAATTTTCAAACATTCCCATAATCCAAGGTCTTTTAACTGAGCCATATTACCAAAAAAATAACCCCCCAAAACCCATAACTGCACAGAATAAACATTCACACTGCAAAAGATGGCATTGGGCATAGCGAAGAAATATTGAACCAATATGAGATTTAAAACAACCAGGGCAAACATCAAACTCTGTAGCTCAAGACCAACAACTCTAGCCATTGACAACTCTCTAAGTCCAATAATTCTAACCAGCAACAAGTCTCTGGAGTTCCAATTCTGCCCCTCTAGCTGGGCTACTCTCTCATCCTGGAAAACTTCATCTGGGGTCGGCAGCTCTCCTTAGGAGGCATCTTGTGGTCCTGGCATTGCTGCTGGGTCTCCACTGCAACCCATGGTCTATCCTCATGGCTCTATCGGGTCTGCATGCAGGCATCCAGCAAACCTGCTTCACACTGCCCATGGCTGTTTCCAAAATACAAGACCATGTTGCAAATTCAATGACCCTCTCTTTCCTGCATTTCTTATATTCCACATAATACCAGGTGGGGTGCCAGTTTGTTAATCCGGTGTGGGGGGGGGATAAAGCAGACTTTGAAGAACAGGACACTCCTTCAGCATTCAGGCTCCTTCAAAAGATTCTGCATTGCTTTTGTTGTCCCAGTGCAGGTCAGCTGGCCCAATTTCAGTGGTTGTAATCTCTCAAGCAATTGCAGGTGAACAGGCAGCAGTTTTGGCCCAAGGATTTCATTTTTTTCTGTGCCATATCCCTCTGCTCACACCAGTCCATTTCTATCAATGCAACCCTGTACAAGTTCTCAGGACATGGGCATAACAGCAAATTCTTAGACAAACTGCTTCTAGCTCAGTCCAAGCAAAGCTCTTTCTCACCCTCAGTTGCCAAACCTCATAGTCCATAGTTCTTACTGCATTCAGATCTTTTTTTTTTGGGGGGGGGTAGGGTTTCACGCTAGTCCAGGATGACCTACAATTTACTATATAGTCTCAGGGTGGCCTCGAACTCACAGTGATCCTCCTACTGCTGCCTCCCAAGTGCTGGGATTAAAGGCGTATGCCACCATGCCCGGCTTTTTTTTTTAAAGATTTTTATTTTTATTTAGTTATTAGAGACAGAGAGAGGGGGAGAGAGAGAGAGAGAGAAAATGGGTGCACCAGGGCCTTTAGCCACTGCAAACGAGCTCCAGATGCATGCATCCCCTTGTGCATCTGGCTTACGTGGGTACTGGGGAATTGAACCTGGTACCTTTGGCTTTGCAGGCGAGTGCCTTAACTGCTAAGCCATCTCTCCAGCCCTGTATTCAGATCTTTTAACTCTGACCAGAATAGTCCATCAAGTTGTACTTATAGCACTGCAAGTTGTTTCAGGCCAAGATTCCATATTCTTCTACATTTCTTCATCAAAAATCAGCTCCAAAAGGCCAAAAGCCACTCAGTCAGGTGGCTAGCAGCAAATGACACCACTCTTCGGTACCAACTTTGCTATTGCAGTTAGGTTCACATTGCTAGTAGAAAACACCTGACCTAGAGCAGTTTGTGTGTGTGTGTGGGGGGGAAATGGTTTATTTTGGCTTACAGACTCGAGGGGGAGCTCCATGATGGCAGGGGAAAACAATGGCATGAGCAGAGGGTGGACATCACCTCCTGGGTAATATCAGGTGGGCAACAGCAGCAGGAGTGTGTGCCAAACACTGGCAAGGGGAAACTGGCTATAATTCCCATAAGCCCACCCCCAACAATATACCACCTCCAGGAGGCATTGATTTCCAAATCTCTATCACCTGGGAATGTAGCATTCAGAACACCTAAGTTTATGGGGGACACCTGAATCAAACCACTACCCTAGTGGTGTTTCTTTCTTCATGTAACCCAGGCTGGTCTCCAACTCCTTTTCTTCTGCCTGTGCCTCCTAAGTGCTGGGAGTATAGACATGCACCACCATGCACAGCTGCTTCTTTGCTTGAGAAGCACCCATTGTTAGATGGAGAGTACTTACTTGATGTTTTAAATACTGGATAGCAAGATAAATGTTACCAGTTCCAGTGAAAAATAAGGCAAGTGGACATTGAAAAAGTCCGGTTTAAAAAATCTGCATGGACAGGTGTGGCGGTACATGCCTTTAATCTCAGCACTTGGGAAGAACAGGTAGGAGGATCACTGTGAGCATGAGGTTAGCCTGAGACTACACAGTGAATTTCAGGTTAGCCAGGGCTAAAGTGAAGCCCTACCTTGAATTCCCCGCCCCCTCCAAAAATGTGCTAGTGTAGGGCTAGGTATAGCTGAGGGCATAAGGTACTCACTGTGTGCATGTATGGGGTTAGGGGTATAGCTCAGTGGATAAAGTGCTCACTGTGTGCATGTATGGGGTTAGGGGTATAGCTCAGTGGATAAAGTGCTCACTGTGTGCATGTATGGGGTTAGGGGTATAGCTTAGTGGATAAAGTGCTCACTGTGTGCATGTATGGGGTTAAGGGTATAGCTCAGTGGATAAAGTACTCACTGTGTGCATGTATGGGGTTAGGGTTTTAGCTCTGTAGATAAAGTGCTCACTGTATGCATGTGTGGGGTTAGGGGTATAGCTCTGTAGATAAAGTAGCCACTGTGTGCATGTGTAGGACTAGGGATATAGTCCTATGTCTCTAGTGCTTGCTGGTAAAAACTAAGTACCTGAGTCCAGTTCTCTCCACACTCCATGGCAGGCTTCTGTAATCCCAGCAAGTTGACACAAGATGGAAGGGGGGACAGGAGACTATTCCAGAGACTGGCAGCAGACACAGCAGAGAACAACAGTAGAATAAGATCTAGAAAGAAAAAGGGCCTAAATGAGGTGGAAAGGTGAGGACATACTTGAAAGCTGTCCTCTGACCTCTACAACTATGCTGTGGACCCATGCGCCCCCTACCCTCTCCCCACCAAATGTGCTTGTCTGTGGGCCAGCTGACAGCGGTTGGAGGAGGAATTTCTACTTCCTCTCATCCTTTCTTCTTTCCTGAGGGTCATAAGCCATTGGGTTTTTGCAAATTCACATTTTCACTGGATGTCAGAAGTAGTTGGACAGTTGCCTTAGGACAACCTTGCCATCTGTAAAATTCAGCTTGAGAGCAGAACCGATTTCGCTGATGATGTACATGGGCTCTAAACTGCTGGAGCGATCTGATAAGTGCCAGTGCACTGTTTTGTGCGAGCACATTTGTTATCCCAGCTTTCCACAATGTTTTTTAAAAATTATGTGTGTGTGTGTGTGTGTGCGCGTGTAAGGTACCCTGCCACTACAAACACACAAACACACACCAGAGACTTGTACTACTGTTTGCATTCAGCTTTACATGGGTGGGTGGGGACCTGAATCTGGGCTGGCCAGCTTTGCAAGCAAGTGCCTTTACCACTGAATCACCTCCCCAGACCCTTGCACTGGTATTTTACCATTAGACCAGAGGTGGAAGGCTCATTGTCAGCCAGAACTGTGGCATCTATAGAAGAGTCAGTCACCAGAGTAGGGTCTTCTGGGAATGATCTTCAGTCACATCATCTCCTTGTTTGCCACTGACCCTTGGCTCCTAAGGGTACCACTTAGAGGGCATGAGAAACAGCAGCAACTGAGGGCCCAAGAGCAGCACCCTGGCTCTCGGGCTGTGCCCTGTCCACAGTTCCCTGTGCTGCTGATTGTTCCCAATTTAGACATAAAACATGAACATTTTGGCTCATTTCTTCATGCATATTTTTTGTCCCTTTTTCTTTCTCTTTTGCAACTTTCATTATATGTATGGTAGTATGCTTGTACTCTAAGGTGGTCTTTTAGGCTCTGCTCACCTTTCCCCCATATTACTGAGAAGAGAATGAAGGAGCTAGTAAGACTAGATTATAGCAAGGAAGGAGGGGCACCTGCCCCAGAGACTTCTGAGTGACAAGACAGGTGCCAACAACAGTGATCTTTGGATGTTCTCATACCACTGTGACAGGGTGTGGTTAATGTGACCACAATGGGTATATATTACCCTATGTAAAGAGACTACAGATTTTTTTTTTCCACGAGTGTCACAGGTGAATGGAAGACTTCTCACCTCTTCCAGTAATTTCAGAGACAGCCAGATGAAAGGAATATACTTCAGCCCCAACTTGTAAACTTACTGGCCTGCTCTCATCAGAGGGTGTGGTTGTGACACAATAAAGTGAAACCTGAGTCAGGTGTGCCTGGCACCGCCACAGTGATCCTACTTATGGGATCGCCAAGCCTTTTGAGATCTTTGTTACTTTAAAAGGGAACGTGATGGAAACATCTTAAGAGACTGATATTAAGACATCTTCCCAGATCTTTTGTAACCACTGGATTGAATGTGAGTGATGATGTTATTCAGATCTGGTCCTGAGATGGCAGCTGGAGTTTTGTCTCAGTGTTCGCTTTGATTTGAGTAGTGGTGGCCTGGAGTAACTTTGAGGAGGATCGTGAAGCTGTGTGTGTATGGATGAAAAGAAGGTTTGGAGAGATTATTGACACCTGCGTGGGATGGGAAGGGTGAGGCACTGCCAGCGCGCAAGCTTACTCCCTTCATTTTGCTGCTAGGTAATTTTGACTTTCTTGCTATTTACACTTTAAGCTCGAGGGTAGCAATTTTACAATTGAGCATCTAGCTGGATTTGAACTAGGCACATAATAGACACTCAAGTATTTGTTGAACAAATGAGTGAATAAATAAATCAAGACTGGAATGTGTGAAATACCTCTTGTTCCAGAGTGGAGTCAGGGACATGGTTAGATACCAGCTCGCTAACACCATGGTGTGACTCTCCCTGAGATCTTCTGCATGACACAGTGCTTATCACCAACACCAAAAGAATATGGCTCCACTCTCAGGCCCCAAGGAGCTTCCATTATGGCCAAGAAGAAAAGAGAAATGTGTGGAATAGTTAGTGCTTGCAGGGGCTGTTATACAGTGCTGAATGACTAGTCTATCCTATCACTTTGACTGCAAAGTACTTTCCTTTGGAATCTTAATCTGACTCTCACAGAATCCCTGTGTTTGGCTTGGGAAAGCCTCTTCTATTCACTTTTTCTCCATGGTAACACTATAACCCTTCCTTCTCATTTTGGAGTCACTTAAGATGGAATATTTTGACTAAGCAGTTTTGCTTCCATTTAATTGCCAAGGTGAAACTATCTGTTATAGGAAATAAATGTCAAGTAGATTTTTCAGGCTGAAGATTATACGTGCAGTCACAACATTTGTTGCTTGATGAACCATTTATAATATTTTGAATTAAGCATAAGTCTCTTTGGAAAGCCTTTGTGGTTTAAGATTAGTACATTTAAAACTCTATTCAAAGTAACTGCTTTGGAAGAAAGGGTAAACAAACATTTTTTTATGATGAATATATTTTGTCAGAAGAGTCCCATTGAATATATCTGATAACCAGGGCTTAGTTTCTACTGTCAGTGCTGCAGTCTCCTCATACTGTGTCCCTTTAGGAGAGAGAGTGGGGCTATGATTTCCTTCTTCCCATGTGAGGTCATGACACGTTGTCATGAAGTTGTAGCGAGAAGTCAGTGCAGTCTTTCAGATGGAACTGTTACCTTACCCTAGCTCTGGTTCTCAGTTATTGCTGTCCCCTGTGGATATTACTGATTGAGCTACTGTTTTTATTAAGTGGGTTTGTATCATGAATAATTTTTTGGAGGGTGAGGGGCTCAACTTCACAGTTAGTGTTTGATAATTCTAAACAGTGGTTAGTCATTTATATGTACTTTTTGTTTTCAAACAGTTTGAATGTCATTTTTACAAAATTTGATGAAGTCCAAAAATCTGGAAATATGATACAGTCTACAAATGGTGAGTAGAAAAACCATTTCTTTCTTTCTTTCTCTTTTTCAGTTTTATGTCAGTAATGCTTATGCTGTCTCTGAACAGCCAAATTATTTTGGTAAGGTTTTCTAGGTCTTAATGTAAACTTAATTCCCCTACCTTCCCAGCCCAGAAACTATGGAGTCATTACTGACTTGGTTTCATAACTTGTATTGGATGGATTAGTTAATCCTGTTGGTTGTACTTTATTTTTATTTATTTATCTATTTGACAGAGAAAGCGGGGGAGAGAGAGAGAATGGGTGCACCAGGGCCTCCAGCCACTGCAAACGAACTCCAGACCCGTGTGCCCCCTTGTGCATCTGGCTAACGTGGGTCCTGGGGAATCAAAACTGGGTCCTTTGGCTTTGCAGGCAAGCACCTTAACCGCTAAGCCATCTCTCCAGCCCATTGTTGGTTGTACTTTAAAGTGCCATTCTCTCTGCTGCTGTCTTGCTAGTACAGGCCTCCTGGTACCTTACCTGGGCTCTCTTGGCAACATCCCATCTGGTATCCTTGGTCCTCTTCCTCCATGTCTGTAATTCAACCTCACCTACCAACCAGTAATCCTTTTAGAATGTAAATCAGGTGCTGTTCTTCTGTACCCAGTAACCACAGCCTGGCTGCAATTCAGTGGCCCAGACAACTATTCTGATGTCATTCTTACTGTTCTTTCTGAAAGTTCTCTTTGCTTCTGCTGCATTGGCCAGTCTGCTAATGTGAAGCATTCTGAGCACCTGTGTGCTTCCGATTCCTTCTTCCTGAAACACCCCTGCTGTCTGGTTGGCCCTCTCCCTTTGTCAAGTGAAGCTTTTTTCTTGGGGAGATGTTAACACATCTCTGTGCACCCCAGATGGGATACAGGTTAGGGCTTAGACCTAAGCAATATTGGTTAGACCAGTAGGGTCAGACCAAAGCAGTATTGTGACCTAGTGAGCTTATTGGGTTTACTTACTTACAGAGCACAGATGAGGGGTTGCTTAGAGGAGCATGGATGACTCAAAGGCAGCTGTGTCACAGAACAGTCCAACCCAGCACAGGTGAAGACTCACAGAAGCTCACTGTAGGCCTTGCAGTCTGGTGGAGAGTCAGTTGTTTACTACTTCTTTAGAACCTTACGGATGAGAGAGGGAGAGAGAATTGGTGTGCCAGGGCCTCTAGCCCCTGAAATCGAACTCCAGATGCTTGTGCATCCTTGTACACATTTCTGACCTTGTGCATCTGGGGAGTCAAACATGGGTCCTTAGGCTTCACAGGCAAGTGCCTTAACTGCAAAGCCATCTCTCCAGTCCTGCAATCTTTTTAAGTGTTAACTTTCCTATACTTGTTGACCTCCATTCTCCTGAGCCTCCCTCCTCCCCTCAAAGAGAGAATGTTTCAATTCAGAGAAAATTGCTACACAACTCTGGTCAGTCTGCCCCTCAACATTTGTTTACTGTTCCTATAATTTTGGGGAGTGGTCCTGTGACCTTTTAAGTTTCAGCACTCACAGAGTTAACCTACATTTTCCCTCTTGGGGGGAATATTTCATTTAGGAGGAACTCTCTCTACAATACCCTCCATGTCAATCTTCATTACAGAGGCAGCCCAGAACACTCTCAGCTGTGCTCCTACTTCATATTTCTTCTTGGCACTTGTCAGTGTAAAATATTTGTTTACTTATGAGGATAAGGATGTTATTTTATTCCATCCTATTTCCTTTATATCATTCTCACTGAGCATAAGCTCAGTTTCTTTGACCTGTATTGGGTATACTGTAAGTATTGTTCCATAAATAAAATACTGTGGGGCTGGAGATATGGCTTAGCAGCTAAGGGGTTTGCCTGCAAAGCCAAAGGACCACGGTTCAATTCCCCAGGACCCACATGAGCCAGATGCACAGGGTGGCACATGCATCTGGAGTTCATTTGCAGTGGCTGGAGGCCCTGACAGGCCTATTCTCTCCCTCTTTCTTTCTCCCTTTCTTCCTCCCTCTTTCTCTCTCAAATAAATAAATAAAATATTTTTAAAAATAACTGTGGTATGAATCGCAGCCTGTCATTTCCAATTCCTAGATTATTTTCACTATATTTCATAATGGTATTTGTAGGATAATCCTTAGAATTGGCAAAGGGGAGGATAAAACAGGACTGAATTATAATTATAATAATGAAATGTCATCTAAAAGTCAATTGCCAACAAGGAAAAATTTTAAGCTTTGGATTATTTTACTGCATCATAGCTTTTTAGAATTATTAGGGTTCACAGAACATAGCATGGCCTTCACATTTTTAATACCTTCAGGTTGTAAAAAAAAAAAAAGTGTTTGCATGTTTGGTGCATCAGGACAGAGAGATAAGAATCCAGGTCTTAACTCACCCACAGTTGTGTCCATTGATAAGGAAGTTTTCTTTAAAACAGTGTGTTTCTTCTGAAAGATTGAAAGTGACCCAAATAGCTTTCATTTATTCCCCTTATTTCTTTTTTATATGATTACAGAAACATAAATAGTATTAGTGGAAGACGATGAGCAATATAACAATCCACCATTACCAGTCTTATTTTTTCTCACATTTTCTTACAGTCTGTTTTCCTGTAATTATGTAATATTTTTACTTAATTTTAATTATGATGTAATTTTCTCTATTTAAACTTTGTACTTTTACATGTACCTTTAATATTTATCATTGGAAGGACTAGGACCAGAACCCTGGCAGTTGAATCATGCCCCAGTTTTGAGTGGGTTGATGGGTATCTGTGGGCAGGGCCACCTAGGCAGCTAGCTGTTGGACATGGGTTTCTACTTGTGTGTTTGTATTATTTGTGGAGTTTCTTAGTGTGAAAATTGTTGGTACTAAGAAAATGCTGGGGGGTTGGAGAGATGGCTTAGTAGTTAAGGCATTTGCCTACGAAGCCTAAGGACTCAGGTTTGATTCCCCAGTACCCATGTAAACCAGCTGCATATGGTGGCACATGCATCTAGAATTATTCGCACAGGCTAGAGGCCATGGCATGCCCATTTTCTCTCTGCCTATTTCTCTCTCAAATAAATAAAAATAAAAATAAACATTAAAAAAAGAAGAAAATACTTGGCAAGAAGTAGTGGAGGAGGAGCCAGTTTGTACTATCACTGAAGCAGAACTTAGGATGGGACTATGCTAGCAGAGAGTATACACCCTCTATGGCATTAATGAACGTGGCAAGTGTGATGTAAACAGCAAGAATACCAAAATTGTGTGGCGCCAGGTACCTTGTAGCAGCATTTTAGTCAAAATACCTAGGTATAAATACTGCTTCCAAATTTTCTAAAATATTTCCCCCAAATTCTATGTGTATGCATGTGTGCATGCGTACGTGCATATGTCATGGTCTGGATATGAAGTGAAGTGTTCCCCCAAAGGCTTGTGGGTTGAATGCTTGACTCTCAATGTAGTAGTGGTCACAGGTAGAGCTTTTGGAAAATGACTGGATCATGAGGGCTCTAACTTTATGCACAGATTACTCCACTGTGGGAGTCATAATTTCATGGCATTATTGGAAGGTAGAAATGAGGTTGGGCCTGATTGAAGGGAGAAAATCACTCGGGAGCATGCCCTAGAAAGATACATTTTATCCCTGGCCTCTTCCTGTCCTTATCTCTGCCTCTTGGCTGCCATGATGTATGCCTCTGCTTCATTATACCCTTTCTGCCACGATGCTTGACTCACTGTAGGGACACAGTGATCGTACCGGGCAACCACAGACTGAATGTTCTGAAACCATGAGCCAAAATAAGTCTTTCATCCCTTTCTTTAAACTTTTTTGGAGGCAAGTGGAGAGGCTCCTACCTATGATACTAACTTTTGGGAGGTTGAGGCAGGAATATTACTGTTGAGTTGAAGGCTATCCTGGGCTACAGTGTGATTCCCTGCTTCAAAAACAAACACAAAACAAACCTATTTTATGTATTTCCTCCAGTAATAAAAGGCTTGCTAACACTGTTTATCTGTCTTTGTATGTATTATGTAGGGTTGAGGATGAAAACAGTTCCTTTAGGAATATATGTTGAGGATGAAAACAATTCTTTTAGGAAGCTATGTTAAAAATATCAAATGAAGGCCAGGTGTGGTGGCGCATGTCTTTAATACCAGCACTGGGGAGGCAGAGGTAGGAGGATCACCATGAGTTCGAGGCCACCCTGAGACTACATAGTGAGTTCCACGTCAGCCTGGACTAGAGTGAGACCCTACCTTGAAAAACAAACAAACAAACAAACAAACAAACAAAAAATCAAATGAGGGCTGGAGAGATGGCTTAGTGGTTAAGGCACTTGCTTGGCAAGTCTAAGGACCCAGGTTCAATTCCCCAGTACCCATGTAAGCCAGATGCACAAGGGGGCACATACATCTGGAGTTTGTTTGCAGTGGCTAGAGGCCCTAGTGCACCCATTCTCCCTCTATCTGCCTCTTTCTCCCACCCCATCATAATAAGTAAATGAATAAAGTATTTAATAAATCAATATATATCAAATGACGACTAGGGAGATGGCTCAGCAGTTAAAGCCTGGCAGCCTGGGTTCAGTTCCCCAGTACCCATGTAAAGCCAGATGCACAAGGTGGCACATGCGTCTGGTTTGTTTGCAGAGTCAAGAGGCCGTGGAGGGCCTGTTTATTCTTGTTCTTTCTCTCCCTCTACCACCACCTTCCTCCCTCTTCTCTGCTCATAAAAATATTTTAAAAATGATAAGGAAGATTGTATCTTAAATTTTCTTTGAAGGCTATAAATTCAGTGCATTTCTGTTTTCTGTATGGAGGACAATTCTTCAAGCAGGTACTAAAATTATAAATCATATGCAACAAACATTTGGCCTCCCAATTTCATAAAATGAGCATTAGTAGACATCAAAGGTTACATAGGTCCTGATAGAATCATAATGGATGATTTCATTTCCAGATAGATCATCCAAATGAAAAATCAACAGAGACATCTCAGAGTTACACTACACTATAAATCAAATGGACTTACCAGATATCTAAAGAATATTCTATCCAACAGAAACAGAATATGTAGTCTTCTCAGCAGCCCATAGCACTGTCTCTAGTAGAACACATTCTAGGCCACAAATAAAATCTCACCAAAAACAAAAAAATCTAAATACATGCTTGAATCTTACCTGATCATAGTGCAATAAAACCAGAAATTAATAGCCAGAAAAACTATAGAAACTAATCAGGTGGATGAAGACTGAGCAATATATAAGCTTGAGTGACCAAGGGGCAATTGAAGAAGTCAGGGAGGGAATTTAGAAGTACCTGGAATCAAAAGAAAATGAAAGCTCAGCTTACTCTAACCTTTATATATACTGAAAGCAGTTTAAGAGGAAATTTTATAGCTATGAGTACTTTCATTTAACTAGTGGAAATATCTCAAATAACCTAATGATATACCTCAGCGTCTTAGAAAAATAAGATCAGTCCAAGCCCAAAAGCAGCAGATAGAAAGAAATAATGCATATTGGGGTGGAAATGAATGAAATAGAGAATAATACATAGATTCAACCAGATTGTTTTTTGAAAAAATAAACAAGATTAAGGCTTAGCAGTTAAGGCGCCTGTTTGCAAAGCCAAAGCACCCAGGTTCGATTCCCTAGGACCCATGTAAGCCAGATGCACAAGGGGGCGCATGTGTCTGGAGTTCATTTGCAGTGGCTGGAGCCCTGGCGCACCCATTCTCTCTCTTTCTCCCTCTTTTTCTCCCTCTTTCTGTTAAATAAATAAATAAAAATAAAATATTAAAAAATAAACAAGATTAATAAACCCCTAACCAAACTAATGAGAGAGAGATAAAAGTTAGAGATGAAAAGGGAAGTTATTATAAGATTCTAGTGAAACCCAAAGAATCATTGGGATATATTAAAAAATCTGGAAACAGAAAAGAAATAGTTAAATTCTAACACAGATGATCTACCAAAATTAAATCAAAAGCATATAAAATACTGAAACAGATTCTAACTGTCAACGAGTAATAAGAACTTCCCAACCAGGAAAAGCCCAGGACCTGTTGGATTGACTGCAGGATCTGCTACCTTTAAAGAACAGCTACCACAGTGCTCCTCAAACTATTCCTTAAGATGCAAGAGGAAGGCACACTGCCAACTTAGGTTATTATGCCAGTTTTGCCTTCATACATCACAGAAGGGAAATTGTTCCATTTGTTTGCCAGAAGAAAGGATAAGACATTATCATCATTACCTTAATTAATGGTGATGTCTGAGTGGGGCGGGGCGGGGCAGGGCAGATCCAGTGCTACAAAAGGTGTTTTACTAAGAGTATTTCATTACATTTCCACATTGCAGCTATGTTCTACTGTCTGCCCTCACCAGGTAGTTTTATTTTGAAGTCTTTTTATGACTTCTACCCACTGTCTCAAGATGAACGGGCACACATCCTTAGGACCCACCAGCCACCACACTGTCCTCAGTTTTTGGCTCTGCCCCGCTTGGGAAGCTGTTTGCACTAGCCTTGGTCCCTCCGTGTTGCTCTCCTTTGAAGACCTAGAGCATGATAGCACCTGTCTGCCTTTTCCTACCCGGTGGCTTACACCTTCAGCTCCTGGCTCTGCCCTCAAAGGTTTTTCCTGCTTCCAAACTGCTGTCAGATTCCCCTGGCAAATATCTTCAGGAAGCCTCTGCCTCCTTGCTTTTTTTTTTTTTTTTTTTTTTTTTGCTTGCAGGTTTGTGTTTGGTGGTAGTTTGATGCATTTCTGTTTCCTTAAGCCTCTCAAGTACAGTTTGCTCATACTGGGATACCTTGCTCTGTCTTCTTGGCTTTGGCTCTCTCTCTCTCTTTCTCTCTGGCTGGGTCATTGGTTGGGAGTGTACCTCTCATAAAGTCTTGAATGCACATAGGTATACTTTGTGTTGGGTGACTGGATTCTCGTTTGTCCACTTTTAACGCGTGGACACTTTTACCACTGGGATTCTGGAGTGTTGCATATGAGCTGGTGCTGAGGAGAGAATGAATGCAGCTTGGAGCTTGCTTCCAGTCCTCAGCGGCCTTTGGCTTGAGGTTCTGACCACCGGTCTCATTGGCATTGGCTCATCAAGCAAGTCATTTCCTCAGCTTACTCAAAAGGTTTCTTTTCAGTCATCTGTGTCCGTTAGGCTCCCACTTTGAAATTTTAGCAGCTTGTACTCAGGACTAGGACATGACAGTTGTCTATTAAATGAGTGGTGAGATGTTTGTGAAACATTCCATTTTGCAGTGGGAATATCTGGTGCTCCACAGGAAGCGTAGAGACAATGTCACAGAGAAGCTAACAGGCTATTAAAAACATGTAAACATGCTTTTTCCTCAGGAAAGACAGCTGTGTCCTCACTGCCACTCTTTCACTTTGACTTTGGGCAGGCAAGTTAACTCCTGTGAGCACCTGTTTGCTCATATATAACATGGAACACCTGCAGGGGTGGTGAGTGAGACCATGTGTAAAACTCTTAGCACAGTGCCTCAGCTGTGTGTGTGTGTGTGTGTGTGTGTGTGTGTGTGTGTGTGTGTGTGTGTGTGTGTGTTTGGTGCTCAAAATGATTGGCTTCTCCTTCTGGGCCTTCATTGTAGGGTATGTTCACTTTTTAAAAAAATCAAATGAAGCTGGGCGTGGTGGTGCACGCCTTTAATCCCAGCACTCGTGAGGAAGAGGTAGGAGGATTGCTGTGAGTTCGAGGCCACCCTGAGAATGCAGAGAGAATTCCAGGTCATCCTGAGCTAGAGTGAGACCCTACCTCAAAAAACCAAAAGAAAAAAAATCAAATGAACTTCATTGGAGTTTTGACAAATTTGTGTATGTGTATGTACTTGCCAGTGTCTCTTACTGCTGCAAACCAATGCCAGGTGCCACTTTTTGTGTCTGGCTTACAGTGCACTGGGTGAGGTAGGCTTTGCAAGCAACCACCTTTAACCCTCAAGCTAGTTTTTGAGGGGGTCTTCACAAAATATACTTTCTTTAAATTGACAGTAATCTTTTTTAAAGATAGAATTCACACTATGTAATCACCCAATTCAAGTATATAATTAATTTTTATTGTATCTGCAGATAAGTATAACTTTTCGTTCTTTGATAACTACTTGAGTTGTTTCCCTCTTTTTCTGTTGTATATGGTATGCTTTTAGACATTGGTGAGCAGCTTTGGGAACCTGGACACAGCTCTTGGGAGTCTCCTTTGTCTAGGTGGGGGTGGGATGTCTGGGCCGTACAGTGATTAGGCTTAGCTCACTGAGGATTCTCTAGGTGGTGGTGGGATGAGTAGCTCTCACAGTGATTGGGTTTAGCTCACTGAGGAGTCACCCACTGTTTCACATTTCCACCAGCAATTTGTGTGTTCTCTGCATTTTGGTCACACTGTCCCTTTCCACTTTGGTGACAGCCATCCTTGTAGGTAAGTTGGTATGTCTTTGTGGTTTTGCTTTATATTTCTCTGGTTACTAATGGTGTTGAGCATTCATGAGCTTTTTGACCACTTGTAGATTCCTTGGAAAATTCTTTGTTCATCTCCTTTGTTCATGTTTTTCTTTTGGTGTATATGTTCATATATGTGGGCACACGTGAGGTACATGCACACGTGGAAGCCAGAGAACGGTCCCGGGCGTGGTCCTTGCCGCCTGCTTTCTTTGAGTCAGGGTCGCTTGTTCACCACTGTGTTTGCCGGGTAGCTGGCCCATGAGCCTTCTGGGGATTCTCTTGCCTTGCCGTAGGTGTGCTGGGGTTACAGACGCTCAGCGCCACTGTACCTGGTTTGAATTTGAGTCCTCAAGCTTGTGCAGCGAATGCTTATCCACTGAGTCATCTCCCTACCCCTCTGTTGCCCATTTTTAAATGGGATTAAGCCTTTGTTGTTGAGCTTTATGAATTCTTTTTACCTCCTGGATATAAAACTCCTAGCAAATAAGTGACTTGTAATTTTTTTTTTCCTATTCTGTGGGTTTTCTTCTCACTTTATAGTATCTTTTGGTATGTAAAACTTTTAAATTTTGATGAAGTAGTTTGTTTTTTTTTCTTTTGTTACTGTTTTTTTAAAAAATTATTTATTCATTTGAGAGAGCCAAGAGAGGGAAAGATGCAGGCAGAGATAGAGAGAGGGACAGAGGGAGGGCACACCAGGGCCTCCAGACACTGCAAATGAACTCTAGATGCATGCACCCCCTTGAGTATCTGGTTTATATGGGTCCTGGGGAATCTAACCCAGGTCCTTTGGCTTTGCAGGCAAATGCCTTAACCACTAAGCCATCTCTCCAGCTCTCTTTGTTACTTTTGAACAGTAATGCTATTTTGAGTTAGAAATAAAAATTCTGGGGTTGGGAAAATGGCTCAATGGTTAAAGGCGCTTGCTTGCAAAACCTGTTGCTGGCCCAGGTTCGGTTCTTTAGCACCCATGTAAAGCCAGACATACAAAGTCGCACATGTGTCTGGAGTTCCTTTGCAGTGGCAAGAAAGAGGCCACAGCGTATCTGTATTCATTTTCTCTGTGCTTGCAAATAAATAAAATTAAGAATAAAGGAAAAAGAAATAAAAGCTCCGGATTTGTAATAACTTTGAAGAAAATATAAGGAATAGATTGGTTTCATCTTGGGTTCTTAACATGTTTCAAAATTGAAACCTATGTACTTAATTTTTAATGTAGTGTAATTGTGACTAAAATCAGCAATAAGAAAGGGGCCAAGTAGCAACATAAGATGGGCTTACTGTTTGATAAAGAATACTTTATTCCTCCTTGTTGCTAGGTTACCCAAAGGCCTCTCAGCTTTGAATGGCAAGAATATGGCAGCTAAAAGATGTTGCTGTATAGATGTTTCTTTTGCTTCTCTCCATCTCTGTATAATTAGTAAGCCCTTGAAGCAAAAATTACAGTTTTTCTTTCCATGGCTTTCAAAAAGCAAATTATTTTCAGTGTAAGCTTTTAATCATGCAGATGCTCTTATGATCATGGGAGAATCAGATTCTTAGAATGACAGAGCCAGTAATTATGAACTAGGCAGTGTCCTTTATCTACAACCACTTAATGTTCTTCAATTTATATTTGATTGAAGCGGGGCCTCGGACATTAATTTGGTTAAAAAATACACATGGTTTTGAGTTTCTTGAGCAAAGCTGACATGATGAGAAAAATAAAAGTGTCATGTTGGTAAAACTCATGAAAATTCCATAATCTTTACCTAAAGAAAAATAACACATTTATTTTCAGATAAAGAGGTAAAGTAGGTAACAGATAATTACAAAATTGTTATCCTTCATGAATGTACCTAGGGTGTCATTTTGCTGCCAAATGCATCCTTCCTTAAACTTATTTATTTATTTATCTATGTTTATTTTTGAGGTAGGGTGTTGCTTTAGCCCAGGCTGGCCTTGAATTTACTATGTAGTCACAGGCTGGCCTCGAACTCATACCAATTCTCCTACCTCAGTCTCCTGAGTGCTGGGAATAAAGGCATGTACCACCATACCTGGCAGTCCTTATATTTTAACATTAAAATATAACTTGAAGAATGTTAGCTGATTCAGCTTTGTTGGGAATGAGACATAATGTGTAGACTGTGTAGATTGTGTTAGGTAAGGATTGAATTACTGCCAGCAGTAGCAAGGACAACGCATCCATTTAAAGGTGAATCTTTATTAAGAAACCAACCCCAACACCTCATCACTGAAGCAGACCAAAAATGAACCCAACATGGCTCAGGGAAATTTTGTGGAAGAGGGGGCGGAAAGAATGTCAGAGCCACATGTTGGGTCATGATATGCAGAGACATTTAGCTTACCCATAACTGTGGGCTAACTCCACAATGCATGACCCGTATACCTCAACAAGGAGGGGCCAAGGGGAGGGGGTAGGTCACGGATGAGCCTAATAATGGTACCAAACTGACTGTATTTGCTGAATACAAAACTAACTAATAAAGAAAAAAAATTAAAAAAAGAAATGAGAAATTTCAAAAAAAAAAAAAAAAAGAAAGAAAGAAAGAAAGAAAGAAACCAACCCATTATTCTCCACACATTGCCTTTAAGATCAGAGGTGGTGAGTAAGTGGCACCATCCCCCTGGTTGTTTATTACACAGGACTTGGGACTTCGTTCAGTATTTTAGCCAGATACGTGGGCTCTCTGTTACAGGGCTGGCAAATGTGTTGAGCTGTGCTCTGGAGAAGCCCACCTAAAATAGCCTCAGTAGCATAAGCTGCAGTGGGCAGCCAGTGCTATCTTCTACATGAAACAAAGATTGCTTTTTTTTTTTTTTTTTTTTTTTTTAAGGTAGGGTTTCATTCTAGCCCAGGCTGACCTGGAATTTACTATGGAGTCTCAGAGTGGCCTCGAACTCACAGTGATCCTCCTACCTCTGCCTCCCGAGTGCGGGATTAAAGGCGTGCGCCACCGCGCCCGGCCTAAAGATTGCTTGTTTTTTTATTTTAAGATTTGTATTAGGGAAATTCTGTTTCTGGCAGGACCATATAGTTGGTTTAAATTTCTTTTAATACCAGCTTTAAAGAACACTGTCTTCCATGAGTAAAGTCAGATGGCGACAGTCCCTCCTCTGGCTGTTTTAGTGTAGGCTTTTATTTTGGAATTGGGTGGCAGTTGTCTTGCTGAAGAAGCTGTGGGCGGAGACTTTGCTGATGCTCATTGAGAGCTACTATTGCTTCAGAGTGCTGCTTTTATTTGGTACCAGGATCACTGGCGATCACTGGCAGTCATGACGACTGGGAAAGGTAGGCTGTTTTCTATTCTGGAAAGTGTCATTATTGCCACTTGACTAGGAAGTCTCTAAAATACTTTAAAGACAGCTTTATAATTGCTTTGTTAACTGGAAATCGGGGGTAAAACTTGAGGAAATAATAGGTCTGAGTGCTGCTTGTATTCAGGCAGGGGAAAGTCACAAAAGCTTTAGGACATCTGAGAGTTAGGGTTAACCTTCAAAAATGAGCAGCAAGGAAGGTGGCGCAGAGAGCGAAGGCTCACCTCTTCTTTGCTGGTTTATTTCATGTGCGTTTTGATTTTCTCTGCTATTTTATGTTCTCAGTCTGTGGGCTATGGGAGTAAATATAAGTTTGCAGTTACAAGGCATTAAAAAAGAATCTACAGGCTAGAAATTTCCCAGTTTCTACAAGAGCACATAAATATGCAGAAGCCACAGCATTGTAAGCATGCTGTTTGTGACTTGGAATCGTGGTGTACGTATTTCCTCCCTTTCAGAGGAAGAATCTGTGAAATGCAGAGCAAAGTCTAATTGATTATCCTTCATTTCCCATGGAGCTTTCCCCAGGTCTGGTCAGTGCTGAGGTGATTTTTGGAACACTATGTTTGAAGTAGGTTTGCATTGACCTGGCCAAGTGCTGGTGCTGTGATGATGACGACTTGCTGGCTGTCTTGCTGTCCTAGGGTAATTTCCACAGCAAGCCTTTTATTTTTCAGTCTCTGAAGGATATTTCCAGAGCCTTCCACTGAACAGGTATTGCTCAGTGAAGCTGTACCCAGTAACAACTGTTCATTTGTTCATCACTGCGAGGAAATGAGCACCTCTCCAGCCCTTTGCTCTGTGCTAGGATGTAGGGCATCATTAAGAGTGTGTATCTTTGGGCTAGAGGGATGGCTTAGTGGTTATGGCATTTGCCTGCAAAGCCAAAGGACCCAGGTTTGATTCCCCAGGACCCACGTTAGCCACATGCCCAAGGGGGCACAAGTGTCTGAGTTCATTTGCAGTGGCTGGAGGCCCTGGTGCACCCATTCTCTCTCTCTCCCTTTCTTTCTGTCTCTCTTTCTCTGTCAAATAAATCAATAAATGAAAATATTTTTTAAAAAGAGTGTGCATCTTTGTCTTCCAAACTTATCTTGGTTTTGATGAAACCAAATTAAAGTTTTGTTTTGGCTGAACATGCCCTATTAGAAAATACTATGTTTATCCACAAATATATTTAAATATTTTATTATTTATTTACAACCAGAGAGATACAGACATCCCCTTATGTTTTTATGTTGACAGTATAATGTGTATGATGAGAGTATTCTTTTTGTCCCTTACCTTGTTATAGTGTTCTATTTTCAGCCTTTCAGAAATCAATACCTAGGTGGGAACATTAAATAATTTATGCCCTCAAGTGACTTCTTAGTGTCACTTACTTAAGGATTTGAAAATGTGTCACTGATGAGTAACATTTGTCTTAACTTGTGTTTTTGGTTTACTTTTCAACAGTAGGGCAAAATAATATGGACTTAACTATTTTAAGTTAAAGGCATAGATTAGGAAGTCTTGTGGATCTGAGTTTAAAATACAGACTGCCTTTTTGGGTGGCATTTCTGTTCAAATTGCCTGTATCTCCTTGGTCACTGTTACCTGAGATGCCGGCTCAGAAGCCTTGCTGACATTTACCCTGAGTAGCTGTAAGGGATACAGGGTTACAGGCCGCTTCTTGTTAGAGTGGCATATTTGAATCGTGGTTAATAAAGGATCCCTTCTTCCACTGCAGGTAGAGTGTTTTAGTGTTCTCCGAGCATGTACCTGCACAGTATTATGTTTATGATCCTCACAGCAAGTAGCCCCATGAGAGATAGATGGGAAGGTTTTGAGACCCCGTGAGTGAATTAGTGGCAGGGCAGTGAGGAGCACCTTCCACTTTACTATTCAGACCAAACCTGGAGTTTGTATTTATCTATCCATCTATCTGTCTATTTATTTATTTGCAAGTGGGGGGGGGAGAATGAGAATGGATGGGCACACCAGGGCTTCCTGCCACTGCAAACGAACTCCAGATGCATGTACCACTTTGTGCATCTCACTTTCTGTTGGTACTGGGGAGTCTGCCTTTAGCCACTGAGCCATCTCTCCAACCCAAACATGAAATTTTTGTTTGTGTCTATGATTCTAAAATTGTGCCATTTTCAATAGTTGCTATAGGGAATATTTCAAAACTCAAAGTTTAAAAGAGACATCAGGAAAACAGGCATTGGATCCAGTAATGGTGACACCTGTCTGGAATCTCAGCCCTAGTAGGGAGGCTGAGGCAAGAGGACTGCAAGTTCAAGGCAAAGGTACTCCGTAGCTAAAAGATGCTTTAAGAAAGTGATGCTTCTATCAGTTGTTTGCTGAGAATACTTAAAGAGGGTGGGGTAGGATTCTGGCAAAACAAATTGCAATTCAAACATGACAAGCTTGCTTTTAGAAGCAGTTTGTAATTGCCGGAGAAGAAATGGGAGAAGATGGATAAAACCTTGAGCACCATTCCAAGAAATTGGGGTCTTTATTATAAGCCATCTACTTTGTGGGGAGGCAAAAAACTGTAAAAAATTGAGTTAGGAACCTGGGGAGATGGCTCAGCAGGTAAGATCAGTTGTGAAAGCTCGAGGACCTGAGTTGGATCCCCAGCTCTCACATAAAAAGCCGGGCAAGGCCATGCATGCCTGTAGCTCCAGAGTTGAAGAAGACAACGACAGGAGACTCACTGGTGCTCCTTGGTCAGCCAGTCTAACTGAAAAATGGCAGCCTCAGGTTCAGTGAGAGACTGTCTTAAGGAAGTAAGAAGGAGGTAGAGGAAGGCACACCTCCACGTGTGTGCACACAGGGTGCCCATGTGCACATACCACACACTCTGCTACGTGTACAAACAAAAAATTGAGTTAGCAATGGAGACTGATAAAGGGTGACAATGTGAATTTTACAAACCCAGCTTCTTTGTCATCATTTCATAACGTAAAGGGTGAAATCAGAAAGATGTGATTTTGAATGAAAGATAGTTCTTTAAGTGAAACAAATTTAGCTTTATGAGAAAGACAACAGTTTTTCCTTATTTTTCTCAGTTTGGTACAGGCTAGTATAAATCATTTTTAAAAAATGTCGGGCTGGAGAGATGGCTTAGCGCTTAAGCGCTTGCCTGTGAAGCCTAAGGACCCCGGTTCAATTCCCCAGGACCCACGTTAGCCAGGTGCACAAGGGGGCGCACGCATCTGGAGTTCGTTTACAGAGGCTGGAAGCTCTGGCGCGCCCATTCTCTCTCTCTCTCTCTCTCTGCCTCCTTCTCTCCATCACTCTCAAATAAATAAATAAACAAAACAAAAAAAAAATTTAAAAAAAAAAAATGTCACCAGCCCTTTAGGTAGCTTTTAGGACCGATAGTCTAAGTGGCTGAATTCCAAGTGGACGAGGGCCTTTGGGGCCTCAGTGAGCAATGGGTGGACTTTGAAATTTCCAAGACTGAGTAGGAAGGTAGCCTCTACAGAATCATGTGGGACCAGGGCAGGCAGCTTATCTGTCAGCCTCGGTTTCATTTTTTGGTCTTTCGAGGTAGGGTCTCACTCTAGCCCAGGGTGACCTGGAATTCACTATGGAGTCTCAGTGTGGCCTCGAACTCACGGCAATCCTCCTACCTCTGCCTCCCGAGTGCTGGGATTAAAGGCATGCGCCACCATGCCCAGCGAGCCTTAGTTTCTTTCACTTCAAATCCATGCCACTGTGAAGTAAATGGTACCTGTAGGTGGCTTGGCATGACAGCATTGTGCCAGCACATCAGTGCCACGTGTATGACACAGGTACTCAGTCCTTTGCAGGAACATTAGGTGAGTTAACAGAGCAGAAAGCTGAAGCCTGGTTTTACATGATGCAGATGGGATTTCTCTGTAGATATGGAAAGCTCAAGCAGGTGTTTAAGAAATCCTCTTGCAAGAGACCGCCACCTAGTCTCCAGCTCCTTTGGGGAAATGGCTGGTTTTAGAGCTGGAGCAGGGGCTGAGGTGAGCCAGATGCAGCTACAAGACAAAAACACAGAAGTGCTCAGAAAGCAGCGCAAATCATAGTGAAGCCATGCCACGATTAGCAGAGGCTCTCAATGGCCCAAGTTGGGATACATTAAGTTACAAGAGAAAGTACTTGACTGGAGTAGAACTCAAGTAAACATGTTAATAGTCTTGCATGTAGAATTTTCCTAGATCATTTATGTAAACATTTCACTCTACTCTTTTTCTTTTCTTTTCTTTTCTCTTCTTTTTCTTTTCTTTTTTTGAGGTAGGGTCTCACTGTAGCCTAGGCTGACCTGGAATTCAGTATGTAGTCTCAGGATGGCCTCAAACTCACAGTGATCCTCCCAGCTCTGCCTACCAAATGCTGGGATTAAAGGCGTGCGTCACCACACCCGGCTTCACTCCACTCTTAAGTGTGGGTGGTGGCTAGTGACTTCCTTCTGCAGAGTACGGTATGGACGAAACAACCTACCTCAGCCAAGTGTCTGAGGTGTCCTCTTGACTTGGCATGCATGAACTTGTCAATTTGTTTGCATCAAGAAATGCTTAGGAGGGCCTAATAAAGTGGCTCAGTTGTTAAGGTGCCTGCTGTGCAAGCATGAAGAACTTAGTTTGGATCCCAGCACCATGTAAAATCCAGGTGCAGTGGTGAGCATATGCAATCCCAGAGCTAGGGGTGAGATCCCTGGGGCAGGCTGGCTAGCTCCTCTGGCCGAATCAGCAAGTTCCAGCTTTAGTGAGAAACCCTGTCTCGAAAACTAAAGCGGAGAGCAGTTGAGGAAGACACTCAGCAACAAGCTGTGGCCACCACATACGTGCATGCGTGTGCACGTGCGCACACACACACACACACACACACACACACACACACACACGTTAGAAAAAGCACCTAGGGGCTGGAGAGATGGCTTAGCCATTAAGGCACTTGCCTTTGAAGTCTAAGGACCCAGGTTCAACTCCCTAGAACCCATGTAAACTAGATGCACATGGAGACACATGTGTCTGGAGTTTGCTTGCACTGGCTAGAGGCCCTGGTGTGTTCATTCTCTCTCTCCCTCACCCTCTCTCAAAGAAAGAAAGACAGGGGGCGGGGGAGAGAAAGAAAGAAAGCGAAAATCAGTCAATCTTAGGAAATGAATAGAGTACATCTGTGGGTATGCCTGCATGGGAGTTTCCAGAGAAGAATAAGGGGACCCCTGCCCTAAGTGTGGTTATACTTTCCCATAGGCTAAGGGTCCAGAAAGGGGAAAAGGAAGTCCACTAGTGCAGGTGTCACTCTAGCTTCCTGGCTGCTCTGCCATCATGGACTGAAACCATGAGCTAAGTGATGTCTTTCCTCCCCTTAAGCTGTTGTCATTGCCACAGCACTGATAAAACTAACACATTATCACAAGAATGGCATCCTACCTCTGTGGTCTCCTCTGCCTCTTAAGCTCTGCTTATCCGTGGCAGAAACTTTTGGTTTTTAGCCAACCAGTGCTCCTCAAAACTGTCAAGGTTATTTGAAACATGGAAAGACTGAGTATTAAAGTCAGCTTCTCATTGTTTGAAAATATTCAGCCAAAAGCAGTTCATGGGAGGAAAGGGTTTATGTTGGCTTACAGACTCAAGGGGAAGCTCCATGATATGATGGCAGGGAAAACAGTGGCTTGAGCAGAGGGTGGACATCACCTCCTGGCCAACATCAGGTGGACAACAGCAGTAGGAGAGTGAGCCAAACACTGGCAAGGGGAAGCTGGCTATAATGCCCATAACCTGCTCCCAACAATACACTGCCTCCAGGAGGGCCCAATTCCCAAACTGTCACCAGCTGGGGACCTAGCATTCAGAACACATGAGTTTGTGGGGTCATCTGAATGAAACCACCACACTGAGAAACTGTCACAACCTGGAGAAGCATAGGGAAACTAAAGGTTATGCTTCTTGACAGAATCCTAGACAGAGAAATGACATCAAGTAAAAACTAAGAACTGTGGGACAAACTGGTGGTTAGGTAATGGTGACATGCCCTTCCTGGTCCATTAGTCATAGCAAGTGTATTACTGCAGGTTGATAACAGGGGAAACTTAGTGTGAGCTATGTGGGAACACTAGACTGTTTTTACAACTATGCTACACACCTAGTATTCCCCCCTCCCATATTTTTTTATTAAACATAAAAATCTGGAAAGAAGTAAGCAGGTAGCAGAAAGAGCTTTCTAAAAAGAAATTTCAGCCGGGCGTGGTGGCGCACGCTTTTAATCCCGGCACTTGGGAACCAGAGGTAGGAGGATTGCTGTGAGTTTGAGGCCACCCTGACACTCCATAGTGAATTCCAGGTCAGCCTGGGCTAGAGTGAGACCCTACCTCGAAAAACCAAAAAAAGAAAGAAAGAAAGAAATTTCATATGTATGTGTCAAACAGTATGTTTGTATGCAGTATGTATCCAGTATGTTTGTACATGTTGGTACACGCCACGGAGCACAAGTGGGGAGGTCAGGACAGCTCCACTGTTGGTCTTTTCCCTGAACCTTATTCCAGGCAGGGTCCTTCCGTTCTTGCCACTGTATTTGTCAGACCGCAAGCTGGAGGGGTTTCTCCTGTCTCCACCTCGCCGTAGACATACTGGGATTACAGATATGTACTACCACATCTTAGCTATATGTTGGTTCTAGGGAATCCTAACTTAAAGTCAAAATTAGAGTGATAGAAACCAGTAAGGCCACAGTTTCAGTACTAGAAACCCACCTATGAGATGAGAGAGACCTGCTTTAGGGAGGCCTTGGTGGAACTGCAGAGGGATGGCAGTGACAGCTGGTTAAGGGGCAGTGGCCACTCCCAGTGAGCATTTGGGTGAGTGGAGGAATGTGGTGGGAGATACCAAGGGAGAAAGAAGGAAGAGGAAAGTAAGGACAATTCAGTGGGCTGGTGGGTGGTGGTGGATAAGCAGGTTCTGAGGAAAGGTCTATTAAAGATGGTTGGTTACTCTTTTGGACACCAAAACTAAAATTTAGTTTGATTCAAGTCGGTTGTGTTTTGGACTGAGATTTATTAGACCATCAGTCTTATTTTCACTGCCCCATCCTTTCTCTTTGGTTCTTTAGCTGTAGCTAGGATTCTGAGAAGGTCATTAAAGTAGGGTGAGCCAAAAGGTTCTTTGTACAGAGAGCTGGTGGTGTCATCACTGCTAAGTATGGGGGTCGTTCTTTCTGATAGGGAACCATGGCCAAATTGGGCTCTTGATTTTTTCCAGCTGACTGGCCTTTGTGCCTAGAGTGGTTGTCAATAAGAATTGGGTCAGAGTGGTTCCAGCAATAATTATAGTGACATTTCCCTGGGAGTGCACATGTTGAACTGATGTGCATGGGATTTGGGTTCTGATAGTTACTAAATACAACATCCCCCTCAGGGCAAGTTCAAAGGTAAAATAAGTACTGTGGTCTAAAGGAGAAATGAATATTTACTCAACGGGGGGATATATGGTGATTCTTGTTAATATGACTTCTAAAAATTATCTCTGTTAAAAGTTTAGTTGTTGACACCTGGAAATGTACTTTTAAGTGTTAATCATTCATGTATAGGCTCTGCTTTTTTGTCTCTTAATTGCTTAAATCATTCCCTTTGCCAAGAAATATTAAAGCTATAGTCACAGTATGCACACTTAGAGATATACACTGCATCTTTTATGTACTTTTATGAGGGCTAAGAAACAGTTTCAGTGCCGTGCTCTTTTCTTATTCTGTGATGTTTGGGGTTGTCATTACTATTGCAGCATAATTTTGAGTCACAAGTTCTCATTGAAGATTTTCTGGGTTCTTAAGATAAGGTTGTTAGGATGGTCCTTAAATTCCTGGTGGCAGCTTTGTGAAAACTGGGAAAGAGGCCACAGGAGACACATTTAATCATATGCATATGCTTCCCCCTCCCCCCACCCCATGATGGCCCATACTACTCCAGATCTCTACTAGCAAGTGTGGGCCTGTGAGCTTGGACCAGAGCCAAGAGCTAAACTAAACCTCTTTTCTTTATAACATAGCCAATCTTCGTGCTTTATATCATTGGCAACCAAAGACGGACTGATATACTGCCTTTGTAGCCTTTACAGGTCAGTCATGCCCATCTTCCATACTGGGCATCACACAGAGGTGCTTCCAGCTTCTAAACCAGGAGCTACGTGAGCCTGTCACTGACTATATTTTGTGGGTCTACCTCCCATGTGTGCCTAGACAGTGCAGACACAGCTACCCGTGGACTTTTTAGCTTTTTGAGACTGGACTGAGCTTGAGACTGGACTGAGCAGGCCAGGTGAATAGTTTTTTTGTCATGATGAAGGCAGGCTTCACCATTTTTATGCCAAGGTCAAGGGTGACTAGGATATACATTTGGTTTAAAAAAAAAATGAAGTGGAAAAGAAAGAAAATCACTTTTTCAAATCAGCCTGCCTGCCTTCCTTCCTACTCTGGTTATGGGCCTTTGAGAGAAATCCAGACTTAAACTAGACCATCAAACTTGAGTGTGGATTGCCATTCTTAGTGTCTGCAATTAGGGCATGCTGTAGTGAGCTGTGTGCATTTACCAATGTCCATGAGTTTAGGCCTACAGGGTGGCGGATGTGACGCTTTTACCTCAGGTAGAGTAGCTCAGTAGTGTCCCTCTTCCTACTGTTTGCATAAGTCTTGCCCTGTGCTTTAATCTGAGGCATGCTTTTACTTCATTATTCCTAGTGAATTGGAACTTTCCTCCTCCTCTTCTTTCCCTCCTACTCATGAATTCCCTGTCTGTGACAGAGATGCCTGAGTAATCTGTGCCCATGGAGGTGAGGCTGGCTTCGACAAAAGCCGTTCAGCACGTTTCAGCCTTCCCATTAGCACCCTGTCCACATGTGTCTGTGCCCTGCCTTCCCCTTTGGCATAGAACCCTATTTTGTTTCCTCATTGCCCTGGTCACAGGTTCATATTTGCATGCTACTGAACCTCTTTGTTCTGGAAGTTCCCTGTAGGCAGTTAACATGATTTGCTCATACCGTATTTCCAGTATGCAACCAAGTGCCTGAATGAAGAACCTCTTGTACTTTTTAAATGAACACACTAAAAGAAGATAGTCTTCCACATCTGCCAGCAAACAGCTTCCTTCTATAAATTACTTTGGCTGTTCTTCTGCAAGTAAATGAATGCATTGCTCATGAACTCAGAACTCCCTAAAGAAAATCTGTTCTCATTTTGTTATTCTTCCTCCCCTTATTTTCTCTTGTATTTTTGTCCCTTGCTTATTGCTCTTAAGGGTTGCATTACTGACTAGAAGAGGGTTCCAGCCTCTGGGGTAAGAGCTTACTCTTGCCCAAACTGACTCTTGATGTGGTCTCTGTGTGATGGTTTCCACACCCAACAAGGCTGACTTTTGGCAGACAGGACAGAGGGAAGCTTGGTTTTGTTGTTTATTGTTTGAGGCATGGGCTTTGTAGTATGTAGGCAAGGCTGATCTTGAACTCACTCTGGATTCCAGCCTGGTCCCAGACGCCCAAGTGCTGGAAGTACAAGCATGTGCACTTAATCCTGGCTTCAGAGGGAAGCTTAGAATGCAAGTGTTTATAAGTTGAACGTGAAATTTCTTACATACTGTTTCTCTTGGGCTAGTTTTGTGTCCGGCTTACATGGGTGGCTGGGGAATTGAACCCAGGCCTGCAAGCTTTGTAAGCAAGTACCTTTAACCATTGAGCTATTTCCCCAGCCCCATAGGTTCATAAAACTTGACCCAAGAAAAACCCTGGGCAGGTTGGAACTGAAAACCTTGAGATTGTTGGAGCCTTTAATCCCAGCACTCGGGAGGCAGAGGTAGGAGGATTGCCGTGAGTTCGAGGCTACCCCCAAACTCCATAGTGAATTCCAGGTCAGCCTGGGCTACAGCGAGACCCTACCTCAAATAAAAAAAAAATTAATTAATTTTCAAAAAGAAAGAAAGAAATGATCTGAACTCAAACCAATCCTTTGGTTACTACTATAATAAAACTGGGTGGACTCTCACAGCGCCAGTCTGGCCATTCTGCTACTTATGAATGCCAGTGGCCCAAGGTGATCATCTTTCTTCTTCAGCTCTTCAGCAGCCATGTCCCAGGTACTTTGAGAGAGACTGAGACTCAGAAGGAAAGCCAGGGTTCCTTGGCATTCACAGTCACGCATGGGAACAAACACATAAACTAGGTGCTGTTATGATTCAGGGCAATGCTTTGCCAACAGCATGCCCAGGATGTGACATATGCACACAGACCAGGCCAAATAAAGTTAGAAGAGATCCCCTGTGCCCTCCCCCAGCCCTGTGGTGTGACTCATTGTGTTACTTGTGCTCAATATGGAGGAACCAAGTATTAACTGAGAGTTAGAGACTTCAAATGTGTGCATATGCTGCTTAACTCAGGAACCCTAGGTTGCCACGAGCAACAACTACATAGAACAAATCCCAGAGATGATTTCTGTACAGATATAAGAAGGGCAAAGAATTTATCGCAGGGGATAACGCCTGAACCAGCCATCTCCCCCTGTAGATGTATTAGTGCAGGGAGCCCCACACCACCTGGGACTGTCCTCACCTTGGGCACCAGACAGCAGAAGACTGAAGGCCAAGTCCCAACCTAGAATACTGAGTAGAGACTTATTGCTTGATTTTATACATATGCATTGGATTTGCACCATCACACCACACTTTTATATGAGTTGTTTGGATCTAGACTCAGCACTTGCAAGGCAAGCACTTTACCTACTAAGCCATTTTCTCAATCCTTCTTTTTTTTAAAAGAAAAGAAAAGAAAAAAATATCTTGTCATGAGGAGGACTGCAGGAGAGGTACAGGCCTGTGACAAACACCCCTGCCCTTAGAATTGGCTCACTGCCCAGTGTCGGCTGTGCATTTCTTCACACACGGAACCATTTTTGGGGCCCTCTGCTGTGAGCTGTGCCTATGTTCCTCCCCGTCTGCTCAAAATCCAGAGCAACAACCTGTACATTTTCCCCTGAAGCCCAGGGGCACAGAGCCATGTTGCCCAGTGTGGATGCCAAGCTTGCTTCATGCCTTCTTGCATTTTCTTTTCTTTAAATGTATAATTTTATTATTAACAGCTTTTATACTTATAGACAGTAAACCATGATAATTCCCTCACCTACTTTTCTCTTCACAACCCCACTCTTCATCATATCCCCCCTCTCTCCATTAGTCTCTTTTTTTAAAGTTTTATTTATTTGAGAGAGTTAGAGAAAGAGAGAGAGAGAGAGACAGACAGACAGACAGATAGAATGGGTGCACCAGGGCCTTTGGTTTTGCAGGCAAACACCTTAACTGCTAAGCCATTCCTCCAGCCCATAGTCTCTCTTTTATTTTGATGTAATCGTCTTTTTCTCCATTATGAGGGTCTTGTGAGGTATTGCTGGGCACTGCCAGGTCTTGGGTATTGAGGCCAATTTCTGTCTGGACAGTTGCATTGTAAGGAGTCATACCTTTCCTTTGGCTCTTACATTCTTTCTGCCACTTCTTCAGCAATGAACCTTGAGCCTTGGAGGGTGTGATAGAGATATTTCAGTGCTGGAAACTCCTCCGTCCCTTCTTCTCAGCACTATGTTGCCTTTTTGGTCATCCCAGTGGTCACCACCATCTGAAAAGAGAAGCTTCTCTAACCAAAAGTGAGAGTAGCATTAATATATGCATATGAACATTAAGTGTAGTGCTTACTGGGTAGTTTGGTGAGCATAATATATGCATTTAACCAAACACCTCTTGCATTTTCTTTTCCTCTCTACTTTCTAGCCATTTTGCCTGTACACCCGCTTCCCTTGCAGCTCCCCTTTAAAGGATTAGTAAAATTGAAAGGATTTTGTTTGTTTGTTCTTTGGTTTTTCGAGGTAGGATCTCAGTCTAGCTCAGGCTGACCTGGCATTCACTGTGTAGTCTCAGGGTGGCCTCGAATTCAGAGCGATCCTCCTACCTTTGCCTCCCAAATGCTGGGATTAAAGGCGTCCACCACCATGCCTGGCAGATTTTGCTCCCACTCCCTTCTTATTTTGTCTCTCTCAGGGCAATGAGGTCATCCATCCTAGCTTTCTAGCAAGGTGGTCTTGGAGCTGAGAGAAAGGAAGGTGGTCTTTCACTATATGCATTTATATTTTATGGGAAGAAGGGGGTCCTGGGACAGAAGTGGTCCTCTGTTAGTCTGCACAGCTTCATAATACCCCTTAGCACCCCTTACATGTTGCATTGTGAAATAACTCACAGTGGTATAGGATGGTCTTTCTGATCATTAAGTGGGGCTTGGTGCTTGTATCTTCCTGCCCAGCCTGGTTAAGACTAGTTCTCAGGTGTCTAGTTCTGAAGGTGTCTCAGTAGGGACTTGCATACTCCTGTCATTGGAGGCTGTTGAAGGGGCTGGTTTTGACCTGCTGGAACCAGTCCTGGGCACTCTTCAGCCTACCTCCAGCATCTGGACCAGGGAGGTAGACTGCTTCAGCTTCTCAGACTTGGCTGGTTTGCTTTACATGCATGGATGGCCGTGTTTGTACTCTGGCCTTGTCATCTTTTTTTTTTTAATTATTTTTAATTTTTTTGGGTTAGAGAATTGGCACAGCAGTGTCTCAGCCACTGTAATCAAACTGCAGACGCTTGCGCCACCTAGTGGGCATGTGCGACTTTGCGCTTGCCTCACCTTTGTGCATCTGGCTAATGGGATCTGGAAAGTCAAACATGGGTCCTTAGGTTTTACAGGCAAGCCTCTTAACTCCTAAGCCATCTCTCCAGCCCTGGCCTTGTCATCTTTTCCAGGGATTCTCTCTGCTGTGTTTGAAATCCCCGTTGTATAGGTAGTTCTGTGGCGTGGTGGCTTGCTGCTGTGTTCCTCTTCGCTCTGCCCACTAATCTGGATTACTAGCAGTGACTGGGTTCGATGAAAACTTCACTGACCTTTTGTAGAAATTACACAAGTCTTTGTGTGTCTTATCCCAATACCACAGATGGAGGATGGAGCTCAGGTGATTTTAAAGGATTTAGGATGGTGATGGTGGTTAGAACTGAAGGTCCAGTTAGCTGACAGCAGGCTCCTGCTCCAGACTGTTAGAGGGGAGGAGTGGTGGTTAGAAAGCAGTGTTTGCACTTGTGGCTGAAGATAGAATGAATTATTTCTTTAGTCTCAATAGAGTGTATGTTTTCTGTAAGACTACATTCTCTTTGTAACATATGTTGTGTGAAAATGTTTAAGCTAGTGTAACAGCACAAGCTTGCATAGTTAAAAATACTCATTTACACATGTTATTTGCCTTAACAAGAACTTATATACCAACCCATGTCTGCCTATCTGAAAACTTAAGAAAATGGTGACTTAAATGGCTGGTAGTGTTTAGTGTGGATTGATTTAGTTGAGAAATGCCACCGTTCAGAACCCAGGACAGTGGGTCTCCCTGTTGAGGACAGCTGGAAATCCACTTTGAAACAGAATCTACTTATAGAAACAACTAATTTGCCATTTAAGGAAGGGGTCTTTGTACATACGAAAAACTTCAGTTCACTGAAAATAGATACCTTTCTGATGGCCCAGCTTCCTTTTAATTTGATTTAATTTCTGAGTGTACAAAACCTAAACTTGGTTTTTTTTTTTTTTTCCGAGGTAGGGTCGTGCTCTAGTCCAGACTGACCTGGAATTCACTATGTAGTCTCAGGGTAGCCTTGAACTCACAGCGATCCACCTATGTCTGCCTCCCAAGTGCTGGGATTAAAGGCGTGAGCCACCACACCCGTCTCCTAAACTTGTTTTTAAACAGTGTGCTTTCAAATTGTAGACCCCATTAGTTTTTATCCCTCAAGCATCAGTTCAAATGATGACCTCTTAATCTAAAGCAGTGTGTCCAGCTGTTAATCTGGAAAAAAAGTATGTGATTATTCCCATGTTTTTCTGAATTTCCAATTAGGATAGGAAATACCAGGGTCACATAAAAATATTGAATGGTATGTTGGTGAATACCTGCTTGTTGTAGTGTTGGATTGCATAGATGTCCATTGACTCCTGTACTGTCAGTGCATTCTGAGTAGTAGTAGTTTCAGTTTATTTTTCTCTGCATAGTGTTTGCTTTTCAGAGTTTCTGTTTAACTCCAGGCTTTCAACTGTCATTTCCTGTTAATGTCACTTCACTTAACTCTCACCCTTCTCAGCCTCTGTAATTAGCTCCTTCTGTCCTGCTTAGGAAATCAGAAAAGGAAACCTGTTATATTTGTCAACAGAGGACAAGTAAAAAAGACCCTAATAGGGGCTTGGAAGATGTCTTAGTGGATAAAACGCTTGCCATGCAAGCATGAGTGACTAAATTCAGATTTCTAGAACCCATGTAAAGCCAGACTCTGAGGCAGACATCTGTATGCCAGAGCAAGAAGGGAGGCAGAGATAGGAGACTCCTCCAGAAGTTCATAGGCCAAGCTAGCCTGCAAAGTGCAGTGGTGAACCATGAGAGACCCCACCTTGAACAAGACAAAAGACCTAAACCTGAAGTCGTCCACTGACCTCCGCACATGTGCTATGGCACACATGACTGCACTCACACACATGAACACACACATCATGTAGGATTCTTAGTGCTTGATTGACAATTTGACATTGGCTTCTCAATGCCCTCATTAGGAGGCACTCCCCCAGATACTATGACAGATAGGCAGGTGTGCTTTCCCAGTGCAATTTGATCAACCAAGGTTTGATTGATTTTTAAGAAATGTACTCTCATTGAGGACACAGAGAGACTCTGTTTTCTTCATACCTTCATGCCTTACTCATCGCCCATACAATTGTTTTGGTGACATCTACTATAGCAACAGATGTCCTAATTGTAGTTCTCTAGCCAACAAGTTATTTGCCTAGACACAGAAATATAAAAGAAACGTTAGGTATTTACCTTAGTCAATTATATTTTTTAAAATATTTATTTCCTAGCAGAGATATACAGACACAGAGTGAGAGAGAACGGGCACACCAGGGCCTCCAGCCACTGCAACCAGACTCTGGACGCATGTGCACTTTGTGCATCTGGCTTTATGTAGGTACTGGGGACTCAAACCCACCTTAATCACTGAGACATCTCTCCAGCTCTGATAGTCAGTTCTTTTCATAGAAGTGAAAATATGGGGAGACTATAATAAAACATGTGGAGAGGTCTTATTAATCCACGTTTTCTATCTTTGTTCTCTTGTTGTAAATCTAACTTTTCAACTATGATCATTTTCCTTGCTTCCTGTAACATTTCTTCAAGTTCAGGTCTGCTACTAGCATCGTATTTGTTAAAATAAGTCTTTATTTCTTTTTTACTTATTTTTTATTTGAGAGAGAAAGTAAGGTGAGGCAAGTGCAATGTCATTCATGCCCACTAGGTGGCAAAAGCATCTGGAGTTTGATTGCAGTGGCTGAGGCCCTAGCACCCCAATTTCATATTCTCTTTCTTTCTCTTAAAAAAGAAATAAGAATAAATGCATAAATAAAATACTTAGCTCATATTTTCTTTTGCCATTTTCAATTTGCCATTCTCCTGTCTTCTGGCCAGATGGCTAAGTCTGTGGTCATTCTTGTGTCACTCCTTTTCATAGTGTATATGCTGTACTTCCTTATGTGGGCGCTTTCACTGGTTTAAGCAATTCGGTGATAATGTGCTATGGCATGCTTATCTTTATTGGTTTCTTCTTTAAAAATTATTTATTTATCTGAGAGAGAGAGAGGGAGGGAGAGAGAGAGAAAATGGGCACACTAGTGCCTCCAGCAAATGAACTCTAGATGCATGCACCACCTTGTGCATCTTGCTTTACATGGGTCCTGAGGAGTCGAACTGAGGTCTTTGGCTTTGCAGGCAAATGCCACAAGTGCTAAGCCTTCTCTCCAGCCTTTATTGATTTCTTAATAGGGGGTCTTAAGATTCTTGAATATGTGGGCATAATTTTTGCATAAAATTTGGAAAAGTTTCTATTATCATTTGGTCCCCTCCCCATCCAGGCTTATATGCAATAGATTACTTGATACTGATTTCACATGTCTTACCTGTATCATTTCTTGGTATTGATACTTTCTGGCTTTCCTTCTGATTATAGGCCATGATTCTTTGTTTCTTGTCATGTGTAGGAGTTTCTGATTAGATGCTATATACTGTGAATGTTAAGCTTCTGCGTTTGGTTGTATTCCTTTTTAGATTATGTGGCTTTGTTTTTTGGCAAAGCAGTTAAATTCCTTGCAGACCCGTTAATCCCATGGAGTTGTATTTCTAAGTGCTGATATGGCAGGTTTTCTGTGTCTTTCCCTTCAGAAATACCTCAGCTCCATGACCTGCACCTGCCCTCTGTAAGGTCTAACCAGTGCCTTGGTGAGTCACCGAGAACATTCTATTCTGTACTTTAAACTTTGGGAATTGTTAACTACTATTTTCCTGATCTACATACATACATATACATACACATACACATACACATATACATATACATATACATATACATACACACACACACACACACATATATATATGTGTGTATATATATATATATATCCTACTTTGTGTAAGTTACCTCACACATGTGAGGCCTAGCCCTTGGCACATTTCTGTAGCCATCTGTCTAGGTAGGCTCATTTTAGCTAGAACTTCATCCTGTCCTTTCTAGCCTCCTGCACTCTGTTCTTCATTTTCCCAGTGTGGTGTGGTAAGGCAATCAAGTTTCACTTGGTTTCCCTTCCCTAGTGGCCTAAACATGATCTCCAGACAGAAAGTTAGGTGATTGTATAGCTTACCCTATCCGTTTCTCTCTAAAGGATCACTGTTCTGTACTGCTGGTGTCCGGTGTCTGAAAGAACTAGTTTTAAATGTTCTGACTGACTTTGCATCTGTGTACTAGAAAAGGTTAGGTCTGGTCCTTGCTGTTCCATCATCCCTAGAAGCAGAGATCCCAGGAATTCCATTAGAGTTAGTCCTTTGAATATAATTCCCATGGCTGAATCCAGTTGTAACCAGCTTGCCTGCATGTTGAAGACTAAGCCAGACATAATTGACATAAAGTTTGGAGTGGAGAACAAGAGTGTCCTCCTGTCCCCTTTCCATCTTTGACCCTCTCACGTTTGCCATCATTGATTGTGCTAACTTCCTTAGTGCTCTGGAGCTCTGCAGAGTGACAGAGATCAGACCTTGTCACTGCTGATGCTGGCCATGCTCAGCAGGTGACCTCTCCTCGGCTTTGTTTGTATCCTTTCCACTGGACTCACATTTTACTCTTGGGGTGCGCTCTGAAGTTTATGGATCTCCTTCCACTCCTTCAAAGCCTGTGGTAATAGAACACTATATGTGGGAACCACCAAGACATTGATGGAGCCAGGGAGATGGCTCAGTGGTTAAACACACTTGCTTGCAAGAGCCTGTCAGCCTGGGTTCAGTTCTCCAGTACCTAGATAAAGCCAGATGCACAAAGTGGCACGTGCAGATGCAAGAGGCCCTGGTGCACCAATTCATATTCTCTCTGTTTCTCTCATAGGTATACCTACCTACATACCTACATAAATATATTTTTTAAAAAAGGAATTGATGGGCTGGGAAAGTAGTTCAGTGGAAGAACGCTTGTCCACTGTGCACAAGGTCTCAGTGCCACATAAAACAAACGTTTTTTAGAAAAGGAGTTGGGCTAGGCTATGGCTAAGTGGTTAATGGTACTTTCTTGCAAAGCCTGCTGGCCAGATGCACAAAATGCCATGTGTCTATAGTTCATATGGAGTGGCAAGAGACTCTGGTGTGTGTACATACACATATATAAAAATAAATAATTTCTCTTTTTTTTTTTGGTGTTTTGAGGTAGGGTTTCATTCTAGCCCAGGCTGACCTCCCAACCCGCTATGTAGTCCCAGGGTGACCTTGAACTCATGGCAATCCTCCTACCTCTGCCTTGCGAGTGCTGGGATTAAAGGCGTGTGCCACCACACCTGGCTTAATAAAATATTTTTAAAATATGTGTATATGTATACGCACACATATATATTATTTATTATTTGAGAGAGAGAGAAAAAGGTAGAGAGAGGAAGAGAGGGAGAGGATGGGCGCTCCAGGGCTTCCAACTACTGCAAACCAACTACAGATGCGTGCGCCCCCTTGTGCATCTGTCTTACGTGGGTCCTGGAGAATTGAACCAGGATCCTTTGGCTTTGCAGACAAATGCCTTAATTGCTAAGCCATCTCTCCAGTCCCAATAAAATAATTTTTTAAAAGAAGATTTGCCTCTGAGGATTTAAAGAGCCATTTGAACTGCATGGCCTGATAATTTAAAGACCTTAAGAAAAGTTAATTTGCATAAGCAGGTTTGTAAGGGTGCCTCCCCATGTTGGATAAACAAGCCTTGTCATTTGGAGTGAGTTGTTGGTGAGTTTTAAGAACACTGGGATTGTGACTAACCCTAACTAAGACTGGTGGTGGTACTTTAGCTGACAAGTGGGGAAATGGTCCTGTTTGTGTATGGGGTTTGGGTGTGTTGGTGGTGATCAGACCCCTTTTTAAAAATGGGTAATGTTGGGCTAGAGAGATGGCTTAGCGGTTAAGCGCTTGCCTATGAAGCCTAAGGACCCCAGTTCTAGGCTCGATTCCCCAGGACCCACGTTAGCCAGATGCACAAGGGGGTGCACGTGTCTGGAGTTCGTTTGCAGTGGCTGGAAGCCCTGGCGCACCCATTCTCTCTCTCTCTCTCTCTCTGCCTCTTTCTCTCTCTGTGTCACTCTCAAATAAATAAATTTTTAAAAATGGGTAATATTACGAACGTTTGCTTTTGTTGTTTTTAATTACTCCAAATTCCTCTTACCCTCCTGTATGACTCACACTTGGAACAGAAGTCCTTGATATTCAATACATAGGCATCATGAAAGCTTTGTAGTTTTGTATCATTATAATATTTATAAATAGGTTGATTTTTAAGAACCATGAGATTTTTTTTCTTTTGTTCCTTTTAATTTTAAGTGCAACTTAAGGAATACTAATTGGACCTGCTGCTGTTTTAAAACTTAAACATAACTAGTAAAGATATGGCAAGATAGGGACTGTTTGAATTTCCAGAAAAAGTGGACATTTACATGACTTTACTAAAGATAACCTTGGTGATAATCTTAAGCACTCTTTTACTCTTTAATATTGTAATATTGCTTGTAGGGGTTTCTTAAAATCATTTAAGATTCAAATAAAAAGGAAAGATGTTTATTGCAGCCCTCTTTCTATTGGTAGTGTGTTAGAAGTAGCCAGACTGTCTACCACTGAAGTGTTTGTATTTTCTTTTTATTTTAAGTTTTGCTTTTTGGGGTGTGTGTGTGTGCACGTGTGTGTGCCACTGCACACCTGGAGGTCAGAGGACAACCTTCCACTTTCTTGTTGTGTATATGTTGTGTGTGTGGGTACATGTCTCAGCACACCTGGAGGTCAGAGGACAACCTTGGCGAGGCAGCCCTAGCTGTTTGCCTTCTTGTTGGTTGCTGCTGTGAAGCCCAAACTAGCTGGCCCAAGAGCTTCAGAGCTCTTTTGACTTTCCTCCCATGGCTCCAGGCATGTTGGGATTACAAGCATAAGTGCCGCTGTGTCCAGCTTTACCAGGGCCCTGGGGTCTGAACTCTGGTCATTAGGCTTGCACAGCAAGCACTTTTAACCACTGTGCCATCTCCCCAGCCTCAGTGAAGTGTGTTCCTGTTGAAATTTTTCCCTATAAAGTACATTACAGCCATCAAAAACAGCCCCCCCCATCCTCCATTGCAAAAAGGGAAGAAGTTGAAATATTTAAAGTAATATTCCAAAATGAGACCATCTATTATGTTTTAAAAAGTATTCCTATTTGATTTTTTCCTTATAAAGGTACCTTACAGCCATCAAAAAGGTTTTTTTTTTTTTTGCAAAATACTCCATCTCAAAGAAAAAAAAATGAAATATTTAAAATAAGTAATACTCTAAAGTGATACAGTCTCAGCCACGATTTTAAAATGTATGAGTGCCAGGCATGATGGCCCGCGTCTATAATCCTAGCACTCAAGAGGGTTAGATGAGAAGATGTGTTTAGTTTAAGGTCAGCCTTGGCTATATATCAAAACCTAATCTCAAAAAAAAATAATAATAAATTGGCTGGAGAGATGGATTAGAGGTTAAGGCATTTGCCTGCAAAGCCAAAGGACCTTGGTTCAATTCCCCAGGACCCACGTTAGCCAGATGCCTTTAGCTCTGTTGTTGCTGATATGCTGACAAGGTGGCACATGCATCTGGAGTTCATTTGCTGTGGCTGGAGGCCCTGGCATGCCCATTCATATTCTCTCTCTCTCTCTCTCCCCAAATAAATAAATAAATAAAATAAATGCCTAGAAGCAGAGCCAACTTTACTTCCCAAAGCTGGAGTGGTAAAGCACTGGGGCTCTGTTGAGGCCACATTCTAGGCTCCCCAAGGCTTTCCAGACCCTGAACTTGATCAGATACCTCAGATTCCAAAAGTGTGGGCAGCCCATTCTCTGAGACTGGAGGTTACCTTATAGACAGGTGAAAAAATAACCTCACATCATGACTTGGATGCTTTGTGTTCAGATAAGAACTTTGATGATGAAGATTCTGTGGATGGAAATAGACCTTCCTCTGCCAGCTCCACATCGTCCAAAGCCCCACCAAGCTCCCGCAGAAACGTTGGGATGGGGACCACGCGTAGGGTTGGGTCATCCACTCTTGGATCCAAGTCTTCAGGTAAGACTGTGTTCGTTGTCCGGGGTCAATGGCATGGTCTAACTGCAGTGTCTCTCAGCCGTGGACACGTCCCTGGCGAGCTTGCCACCTTTAGCTCTGTTGTTGCTGATATGCTGACAGTCCTAGTTTACTGTGCTGTGTGGACTTGCAGGCATTGTGGTGAGGCTATCTGTGGCAAAATGAAGCCAGCCCAGAGGAGAGCGTAGCACCAGATGAAGAGCAGGTGCACCCACCCTGATGTCATTATTCCAGCATCCCGATCCAGCTACTCTTGAAAAGGCACCACCAGGCTTTTTAGTCAGTTTCTATTTAGTAAGGCAAAGAGTAACCAGGAACCATTCTGTATGCCTGTCTTTAAAACACAGCTTGTTATTACAAGTAGAGTTTTTCCTCCTGAAGATCAGTGTGGCTATTTAAATGAAATAAACAGTGAAAGGCTAGGTCTATAAAAGTCTGAGAATTGTTTGCAGAGATTTCTTCCAAAAATTCCTCCTCTCAAACCCTCTATCTAAATTGACTTGTTGCTTACAGCTCACATTTTGCTGCCAAAATTTCAATTTACATGCACATTTCTTATTTTTTACCTCTGCAAAACTGTGTAGCTCCTGCTTTTATACCATGCTCGCTCACTATTGGTATTTTGTCTTTGAGCTAGGGGTGGGCCAGCTAAGTAGAGTCCCATAGCCACAAAAGCCAAAGCTGGATGAGCATGAGGAGTAGGTGAATGCCATTAGCATCAGTCCCCAAGGCATCTGTCTTGGGTGCTGACTGGCCCAGGACCAACGTATCTCGCCAGCCCAGGGTCTGCAGGCCCCAGAGAGCTGTACTGACTACAGGAAAAGCAGATATGCCACTTGGTTGGTTGGTGTCCCTCTTCTTAGTTCTTTTAAATCTTTTTGTGCATGGCCTCCCTTCTTCCCTTTTTCTCCCCCTTCCTTCCTCTTTTCTTCTCTCTTGGCCTACAGAGACTTAGGTATCATTCATTCTGGCATGAACCTGTTTTTAAAGTTAATCTTCTGTGTTATTGAGCTTAAATTCATTTAGCATAATAAAACATTAATCATATTAAAAAGGACATCATCATTTTATTTCTGTGCCATATATCAAAACTTCATTGCTCTTAATGATTTCTTTGTTTGCAGGTGTGTGTGTGTGTGTGTGCGTGCGTGCGCACACCTGCACGCCAGTGTCTTCATGCTTGTGCAGCAGTGCTTTACCGTGTGGAGTCCTCTCCCAGCCTCCTAACTGCGGGCTCACAGTGCTGCGTCACAGCATGGCTGGTGTGGATTTAGCTTTGTCACCTTTACTGCTGCCTCGTGCTCACTTGAAGGCTATTTTTACCTATTACACCTTTCAGGATCCTAAACGCCCAGCATACCTCTGATAGGAAGCTCTTAGAAAAGTGCTCCTGTCAGTGAGTATAGATCACTAGTGGGGGTTCAAAGAAACCACAGGCACCTGTGCTAAAGCGCTCTCTCTCTCTCTCTCTCTCTCTCTCTCTCATACACACACACACACAAATAAAAACAAATGTTCCAAAATGTAATTTCAGTAGTATATATTCCCACTTCCCCAGTGATTGTTTAGTGCATTGCTTGCTACACATTGTCTTTATTTCAAACATTAATCCTTTTTACAGCTGCAAAAGAGGGTGCCGGTGCTGTGGATGAGGAGGACTTCATTAAAGCCTTCGATGATGTGCCTGTGGTGCAGGTGAGTGAGGATGTCTTTTTTTTTTTTTCTCATCTCCAACAGATTTATTTTTTAAAGGAATGGATTAAGGAGAAAAAAAAAAAAAAAACAGAAACAAACCATGGGGCACAGAGTATGGAATAGAAAATAAATACAAATGTAAGCTGTTTTACTAATTATTTTATAACCACAATAAACTAGTATAGAGGACGCCCTGTACAGACACATGATGAAAATCTTCATTAAAGCCTTCGATGATGTGCCTGTGGTACAGGTGAGTGTGGATGTCTGACATGATGAAAATCAGGGTAGGAATAGTCTGAATTTCAGTTTTCACATATGTTCATAGGCTTCAGGTTTGCAATACACTAATGAAATTCCCATGGCAACTGACTCTTTTTATTTTATTTTATTTTATTTATTTATTTTGAGGTAAGGTCTGTGTCTAGCTGAGGCTGACTGGGAATTCACTATGTAATCTCAGACTGGCCTCTAACCCATAGCAATCCTTATACCTCTGCCTCCTGAGTGCTGGCATTAAAGGTATACACCACCACACCCGGCACAACTAACTTTATAAAGACAAGATTCATTTCACTCAGAATTTTGTGCCACAGGCTGAGGCCTTGTTATCACATAGTGCCTGGTAGATGACCATGGGAGAGCAAGCAATCACATGATAAGATCAGTAGCAGAGAAAGGCCATCATGATGCCAAACACAGGCTTTGTAACATCCCTTTCAGAACTGTCTTCCAGTACCCCTCCCTCCAATGATCCAAGGTTACAATCACTTCCTAAAGGTTCCACCACCTGTCAGTAGCACTGTCTAGCCAGGCATGGTGGTGTACGCCTTTAATCCCAGCACTCGGGTGGCAGAAGTAGGAGAAGTTGAATTCCAGGTCAGCCAAGGCTAGAGTAAGACCCTACATGGGGGGCAACGGAAGCACTGTGTAGGCTGGTAAGCCTTTTGACACACACAGTCAAACCACAGGACCTGCTGTATGCAGAATTCTTCATTCACTGTGGTTGGCTTAAAAAATTTTTTTTTTGTTGTTTATTTATTTATTTGAGAGTGACAGGCAGAGAAAAAGGCAGACAGATAGAGAGAAAATGGGTGCACCAGGGCCTCCAGCCACTGCAAACCATCTCCAGATGCATGCACTGGCTTTACTTGGGTCCTGGGGAATCAAGCCCCGAACTGGGTCCTTAGGCTTCACAGACAAGTGTCTAACTGCCAAGCCATCTCTCCAGCCCTGCAGTGGTAGTTTTTAACTGTCAGAATTTACAGGAGCTCTGAGGTACAAATAGAAAATGTTAGAGCTTTTGAAGTAAATGACATAAGGAACAAAAGTCCAGGCTCAAGATGGTCTTTCAGGAAGAACAGGAAAGAAGTTGAGTGCTCCAGTGTGGAGTTTGTCAGGTTGCACAGAAGATTAGACTGGACGAGAGGATAAGAAGCACAGCTAGGGCCCAAAGAGACCGTTCACCAGGCCCATCGTGGCCGTGCTTCCCAAGTGAGCAAAAGGACCAGAATTTGATCCTCAGTATCCATATAAAAGATGCTGCATGAGTTGGTGTGTCCTTATAACGCCAGCTCCCGGGATGCAGA
Organism: Dipus sagitta; assembly: GCA_036346955.1. Taxonomy (NCBI): domain Eukaryota; kingdom Metazoa; phylum Chordata; class Mammalia; order Rodentia; family Dipodidae; genus Dipus; species Dipus sagitta. The sequence goes on from CM070773.1 coordinate 137,286,225, forward strand.
GATAGGAGGACCCCTGGGGCTCAGTGGACAGCCAGCTTAGCCTAATTGGTGAGCTCCAGGCCCAAATGAGGTGGTTGGTACTTTCAGGATAACACCTGAGGTTATTCTCTGGCCTCCACATTCATGCTTACACAATTGTGCACACATGTACACCTATGCATGCACACATATAGGCATATGTATTTTAAAAAGAAGCATATTTACTTAGGGATCATTTTCTTAGAATAAGAAAAACACACATATAAATTTGAAGGATGTTAGCATCTGAAAAGCTAGAGAACACTTTATCAAACTAGTCCAGGGCTGGAGGAGAGACGGCTTAGCAGTTAAGGTACTTGCCTGCAAAGCCTAAGGACCTAGGTTCAATTCCCCAGGACCCACGTAAGCCAGATGCACAAAGTGGCCCAGGCATCAGGAGTTTGTTTGCAGTGGCTGGATGCCATGGGACACCCATTCTCTCTCTTTCTCCCTCTCCCTGTCTCCTATCTCAAATAAATAAGTAATAATTAAAAAGAAATATCCCTAGCACACACCGTCTTTGTTTGCTGCGGCACTGGTCCTATAGGTGAAGCAGTGTGGACTGCTCAGCTCCAGTACTGTCTCTTGCTGATGGCGGGTGATATTTTCAGTGTTTGTTCTGTGCTCGTCTCCTTCTACTTGGTGCTGTCTGTGTAGAAGTCAGGTGGCGAGCTCCCCTGGCTCAGGGTCATCTGTTGCTATGGGACCTTCCTTTGTTCATGCTTGATGTCCTGCAGTAGGGTATAAGGATTAATGAGCAGGTGGATTTGAAAGTGTGTAAAATTGGAGGTATAATGTGATGTTGTACATAATACAAGTAATAAATAACTAATACATCATCGGCTGTTGGTTTCTTCTCTTGCACATGAAATCTGCTTTTGCTGTGTTTGAGGCAATTGCAAATCTAAGGGGTACCTGTATGTTCACAGTGGGTAACAAGTTGATTCTAAAAGTTGTTACCTGCCTGGAAGGTTTCTCGCATATACTTCCTAAAACTGAAAACGTTTTGTTTATTACATTTACCAAATACTCTTGACTTCAAGTATTTAAAAATCTTAATTCTGCAAAATGTCTTATTGGTTATAAATTAATTTTTCTTACAGATTTATTCCAGCCGAGACCTTGAAGAATCCATAAACAAAATTAGGGAAATACTATCTGATGACAAGCATGACTGGGAGCAGAGAGTAAATGCTGTAAGCTATTGACTTCATATGATAACATTTAGACTTACTTAAGTATTCTAAGTGCTTTATTATGATATGGGGAATGGTTCTAATGAATGCTAAATAGTAAATACTATTTGAATATTAAATATAAGCATATTTACACTTGACCTTTTTAGTATTCACACACGGTCCCTTTTTTTGGAGGTAGGGTCTCACTCTAGCTCAGGCTAACCTGGAATTCACTTTGTAGTCTCAGGGTGGCCTTGAACTCATGGCGATCCTCCTACCTCTGCCTCGAGTGCTGGGATTAAAGGCGTGTGCTCGCTACTGCTCCCAGCCCTTCTATTTTTTTTTTTTTTTTGAAGGTTTTTGTTTGTTTGTTTTGGTTTGTTGGTCTTTTAGTTTGTTTGAGGCAGACTCACTGTCGTAGTCACCTTCTCATTGCTGGGACAAAGCACCCAACCAATAGCTGCTGATTGGAAGAAAGCTTTTTTTTTTTTTTTTTTTTTTTTTTTGGCTTAGAGTCTTGAGGGGAAGCTTCATGGTGGCAGGGACGAGGTCATAGAGCAGAGGCTAGACATCACCTTCTTGCCAATAGCAAGTGGAAAATAGCAGCAGGAGAGTGAGCTGAACTCTAGCAAATGGGCTCTGGATCACACCGCTCAGCCCACTCCCAACAACATGCCTCCTGCAGCAAGGCTTCACCAACTAAATTGCCATCAGATGAGGACCAATATTCAGAACACAGGAGGACATCTGATACAAACCACTACACTTAACTATTTAGCCCACGCAGGTCTTGAACTCGCATTCTCCCGTGTTAGCCTCTGGAGTCCTGTGGAGATGGCTGGGGTCATGTACCATCCCATCGAGCCCCGCTTTTCTCTTTAATGCACACTATCTTGCCACCTTTTTGTATCACATGTTCTCTTAACCAAGACCTACATGTACAGTGTCTGGTGGCAGCCTCCACCCTTGCGCTGGTTTAATTCTGCAGTGTTTTTCAGTAAGTGGCTTTTTAGTAACATTGTCAGTGTATTTCCCTGTGTAATCTTTTCTTCATACCATCTGCTAGAAGTTGTGACTTCTCGGTTTTCAAAAGTGCGTTAGAGCACTTGAGATACTGAGGTAAGAGGATTGCCATGAGTTCAAGGACAGCTTGGGGTTACAGAATAGGAGTTCCAGGTCAACTTGGGGTAGAGTAAGACCCTACCTTGACAAAAAATAAAACAACAAAAGCAGTTCATTAAAGAAACACTTCCTGAACATTGAAGTGAGGGTGTGCCTTACGTGAAGAAAGCTAGTATGCTTTGGTTAGCCAGGGAGTTTGGGTTAAGATTGCTGTTATATTCTTTGTCAGTATAGCCAGATAAACTGTAGGATAATAAAAACATACTGTAAGGGCTGGGAATATGGCTCAGTGGTTTAAGGGCACTTGCTTGCAAAGCCTGCTTGCCTGAGTTTAATTATTCAGTACCCACATAAAAGCCTGACCCATATAGTGGCCCATTTTTCTGGAGTTCACTTGCAGCATGAGACCCTGGCACACCCATTCTCATATTCTCCCTCCCCTTTCACAATAAATAAGTAAACAAACACATAAATAAACAAACAAATATACATATAAGTAAATAAAATAGCTTTAGAAACAAATACTCTAGGAATGCTACTGCTTTTTTTTTTTTTTTTTTTTTTTTGAGGCAGGTCCAAGAGACTGCCTTTTTTTTTTTTTTTTAAATAAAAGAGAGTGGGAGAGAGAGTTAGCACACCAGGGCCTCTAGCCACTGCAGTTGAACTCCAGATGCTTGCGCCCCCTTGTGTGCATGTGACCTTTCATGCTTGCATCACCTTGCATCAGTCTTATGGGGAACCTAGAGAGTAGAACATGAGTCCTTAGACTTCGCAGGCAAGCACCTATCCAGCCCAGTGCTTCTTGTTTGGATTGATTAAAGAATGGCAGTTGGAATGGGATGTAGAAGACCTAGGTTTTTATAAGACAGTGGTCTTTTGGTACCATTGGTATAAAATCTGTAACTATACTTACATTTCTCATTTAAAAAGACATATTTATCACAGCTACTACACTTAAAAAAATAACTTGGTTTGAGTTTCATCTGTAGGTTTGTTCAGTGAGTATTTCTTAGGTTATAATTAATTGGCCAAATAGTCTTGGCAAAATTGTATCATTTAACCTTCAATGTTCATCTCTTGGGGTTATGTATATTCTGTTGTTTTATATGTATATTCTCTAAGAACTATTGTATTTTTCTGACTTTTCTGTATCCCATCAGCTGAAAAAGATTAGATCTTTGCTTCTGGCTGGTGCTGCTGAGTATGATAACTTTTTTCAACATTTGCGTCTTTTGGACGGAGCCTTTAAACTCTCTGCTAAGGATCTGCGGTCTCAGGTAGTGCGGGAAGCTTGTATCACATTGGGGTAAGGACTGTGATGCTCTGCATTCTCCCATACTATCAGATAGTCTCACCCCAGAGCCTAAGGATGGCTGCTTGGACATGGTTGCTCTCACAGGACCTCTGTCTGTCTTTCAAGACCTTTGCCAACTCACATTTCAGTCCATCCTAGTATAGTAGCTCCTACTCAGTTATGTGAAGTGTGATGGACTTTAAATGTTACTCAGTGATGCCTCTCTGAAGCTGCTGTCTTATACTTGAAGCAGTTATTTATATTAACATGAAAAAATGAAAGTACACAGAGTTCTGGTTTTCAGATTATTCATTGATACTTCCTTACAGGATATAGCATAATTATTTGGATATTTGCGTGTTTCTAGAATGAGTGCTGTTGCTGTAAAATTAAAGACAGGGCTGAGGGATACAGCTGAGTGGTGAAGCACTTGTCTACCATGCACAGGGTCCTAGGTTCAAACCCTGGTAGTGCAACCAACAACAACAACAACCAAAAAAAGAAAGAAAGAAAACTAAAGACAGGCACTGTAATAATCTTAGCTAAACATAAATTTTCTGTTTGAATATGTGTTAAAGCAGTAGTAGCAACCAGCAGGCATTGTAACTGTCTTAATGTTTTGGGGGCAGATAGATATTAAATTATGATTATGTGAAAATAAAAGGCATGATAAAAAATAAGAGAATTTTTTCATATTTAATGTTTTATTAGCATATGCTTGATTTTTTGTTTTTTTTTTTTAACTATTTTAATACTTAGTTGGAAATTATTAAGGAAAAACCTCTTGCTGGGCGTGGTGGTGCACGCCTTTAATCCCAGCACTTGGGAGGTAGAGGTAGGAGGATTGTCATGAGTTCAAGGCCATCCTGAGAATACATAGTGAATTCCAGGTCAGCCTGGGCTAGAGTGAGACCCTACCTCGGAAAAACAAAAACAAAACAAAAGATTGGCTAATGACTTTGGCCAAGTTCTACATACACATTTAAAATTAAGTTTTGAAGTGTCTTTGGCTCTTGTTCTTTATTGCTCAATAACTTTGAATGAAAGCTCTCAGATATTAAGATTTTTATGTGTTTCATTGTATAAGGATGAAGCTATAATCTGAATTCATTCTTTCTTATAGGCATCTGTCATCAGTTCTGGGGAATAAATTTGACCATGGAGCTGAAGCCATTATGCCAACTATCTTTAATTTAATTCCAAACAGTGCCAAAATTATGGCTACTTCTGGTGTGGTAGCTGTTAGGTTAATCATTCGGGTAAGTACATTGTGGGCCCAAGCAAGTGGTAAATACGGATGATCATAAGACATAGTAGAATGAGTATATATTTTTGCAGTCATGTTGTACACAATACAACATGGCCCCCTCCCCTTTTTGGATTGTAGCACATGGCCTTTATGTGATCTTTGGTGTGAATTGTGGGTTGGTGCATATCCTCTGAGGGGTTGTCCATTGACTCTCCATTAGTTTTAAGTATTCAAACACCTGTTCCTATTGCTGTGCTGTCTTCTGGTTCTTTCCTCAACCACTCTTGTTCTTCTCTTCTTAATCCCAGACCTCCCATTTTAGATGTTTGTGCTTTGATTTTGCTATTTACCAAAAACCTCATTTAATTCATCACACATAAGCACAGCAGCATCATGGTCTCCTTACTTAAAGTTTTTGAGTGCTGACTTATTTAGATTTAAGAAAACTTCCAATTAATTCATGGGCAATTTTTCAAGAAAGCCCAGTCACTCACAAAGGCTTGAGATAGAACTTTGCTGTATTCCCTTCTCCCTACCATCAAGTTCTACTTTTCCCCAGAGGCAACTCTTGAAACTTTGGAGTTTGATGCTGCTGATTCAAACCTCCCCAGGAAATGCTAAGAGAGCTCAGTGGCTCACGGTGCTTCCTGCACAAACCTGACAACCATGGTGAATTTGGATTCCCTAGAACACTTAAAGCCAGTAGCACACAGTTCTGTAATCCTAACAAGCCTGCAGCAATAGAAGCAGAGTCAGGACGATCCTGAAGCTTGCGGCCAGCCAATCTGGCATTTGCAGGGCAAAATGACAAGATTCTGTCTGAAACACAGGGGAAAGCCGGGACCCACATTCCAAGGTTATTTTCTGAGCTCCACAGGTGCTGTGGTTGCACACATCCACATATACACACACATCACACGAACACTTAAACACACACAAACAAAAGCTACCAGGAATGTTCTTGGTCACCATGGGTTACGAGGCTTTATTTTTAGTTCTTACTGTTGTTTCTTGCACTGCTTACTCCCAATATGAGACCTCAAGTTCTGCATATTCCCATTGAATCAGTGTCACAATAGATGGCTGTAATGGCTTCTTCTGAACCCACACAGATCTCTGCTGTTCAGGTAATTCAGGACTCATACCAACGAGGGCTTTGATTTTAGACTGATTTATGTATTATAAATCATCATCTCTCCCTTGCTCTGTTTTGTAATGACCTATGACAATTCAGTGAGGTTCTGTCTCCTTTTCAAACTCATGACATCTGAATTTGAATATGTTGCGTGATATGCAAGTTAGGGTAGCAAGAGAGCCGCTCTTTGCTGTGTTTTGCTCTGGTTTTGTATTTGCAGGTTTTCACCTGTTTCCTGTTCTTCTCCACAGCACACACACATCCCTAGGCTAATTCCCGTCATAACAAGCAACTGTACCTCAAAGTCTGTCGCTGTGAGAAGGTAAATGTTAAAAATGCCTCTTTATTATTTTGAAATTTTTTTAAAACCAAGGCAAGTACCATATCTCCTGCTAAAGTTTCATGATTGAAAAGTTTAGTGTTATTCAAGGTCACAGTAATAAATGCTTCTTGGGCTGGTATCAAGATCTAAATACTTTGGAAAATGAGTTTGGGTAAATTTATAGTGTGTACTGGAGTGGGGGATGTCAGGATCATGGCAGGAGGGAGAGAGGTAGTCCTTCTACCTATCTTTGGTCTGCCTCACTCCCGTTTTCTTTGGCTGCATGACCAAAGTAGGGTTCTTGCCCATCTGACTGATAATAAAAGGCAAGGAAAGGAAAAAAAAAAAAAAAGTATTCCACACAGTCTGTAATCAGTTACCTTTCCTGAGGGACACAGGCTGTCCTTGACTCACAGCACCACTTCCATTAGGGCAGAACAGCCTCAGCTCCCCAAGAGTTGTCAAGTCAGCAAGGTGAAGGAGTGATGGAAAACCTTGGAAGCTAATAGATGTCACTTGAAGCAGTGTGTCTTCCCACACAATGCTGATTTGTTTTACTAGGTGGAAGGGCACCCCTGCATGGGGTTGTTCTGAGGATTCAGTCAGTGTGGTAAGGAAAGACCTGACGCCTAGTGTAAGCTTTTCAAGCAGTAACCATATGAGACCTTGCTCCTCCTAACACCAGTACTGTTGCTTACAGTCTCTCTCTGTTCCCTTTGGTGCACAATGTGGTACGCCTGTCTTTGTTGTGGCTCAGTTTCATGCATTAGTCAGCTTGAGAAACTTGGGGTACTCACCAGCCAAGAAAAGAGAAGACCTTTTGTTGGGTTTTACAGAGGTCTGGGTCTTTTAGTCACAAGGACAGTACTTGTTAAGAAATTTCTCGCTTTGGAGGCTGAAGTCCATGAGAATGGAGCGTTTTGTGAAGACTCTTCGTGTTTTGCAAATGGCTACCTTCTTCTGTCCTCCCTTGAAGAGTTGCAGGGAGGGAGGAGAGGCAAGAGAGGGCTAATAGAGCAAACTCTGTTGTCTCTTAGAAGAATGCTAGTCCTACCGTAACAACACCATCCTCATGACTTCATCAAAATCCAATTGCCTCCCAAGGCCCATCTCCAAATAACTCACATCAAGGTTTGGGGCTTCATGTACATTTGGGAGCGAGACAGAAATCCATTCTGTTGAACTTAGCAGTTCTGGTCTCTGTACAAATAACAACCTACAGTCAACAGTAGAAAGGCTGGGCCTCACCAGTTTCTGAACCACATGCCAACTAGCTGTTTCTGTATTTCATCAGTGTTAGTCAGAATGGTCTCTACAAAATAACAGGAGCCATCTAACCCAGCCTTGCTGCTCTCAGAAGTGTAGAAAGCCAAGTTGGGGAGAAGCCTGAGAGGTTAAAAGCTCTTAGACCCCTAACACATGGTAACTGACTGCTTCTTGTCCTTTCTGCCCTCTTGACTCTGCTTGATTTCCTTCATCTCCATCATGTAGAGGGTTAAGGGTTAGTAAAGACCAGTTGACTCATTAAAGACTTGAGGGTTTATTACAGACTAATTGAATGGAGAGACATGAGGAAGTTTGCTCATTTCATTAGAGAAAGATTTCTATTTGCTTGTGTTTCCTTGAGCACTGGTTCCTAGGACAGGGACCATTTGCTGTTATAAAAACAGGAACCCTGCAGAGATATCTCAGTGGTTAAAGGCACTTATTTGCAAAACCTGCCAGCCTGGGTTTGATTCTCAGTACCCATGTAAAGCCAGATGCACAAAGTGGGGAGAGCATGCATCTGGAGTTTGTTTGCAGGGGCAAGAGGCCCTAGCATGCCCATTTTTTCTCTCTCTCTTTCTCCTTCCCTCCTTCCCTTTCCCCCTCTCTAATAAACAAAAAAATAAAATAAAAAAATAGGATCCCTGGAATTCAGAAGAGGGAAATTATAGAGAAGTAGGACCCAAATAGGTAACATAATCTAAAGGAAGTGAACCCTGAATCTTGTAGTGTCGTGAAAGGGTCTCTAAGGAAGATGACCAAAGCGAAACCACTTGTAAAGGAAGGCTGCTGCAGGGTGGGGGCAGGAAGCAGCTGACTCCATGCTCAGCACTGCCAAGGACTTCAGCAGGAAATTGGGGATACACTTAGCTTTTCAAGGTCTTCTCTGCTTTTCTATATGGTATTCTGTAAAATTAATGGAAAGAATAATTTCCTGGTCCTATGACATGCTGATACATTATATGAATGTGATATGTTAATGTGTTCGTTAGGATAATATAAAAAGAATTGATAGCTAGAGGCCTTCTCAGTAACATTGCCATGAAGCTTGGTCTTCTGGTTGGAAGGAACTTTTGCCCTGGGTCCCTGTGGCCTCAGCACTTTAGTTTACTTTGTCCTTCAGTCATTTCTGATTCTTCATGTTCAATTTTTTTTCCAGTCATAAAAACAAAACCTACCAATTACAAAAAGACATATTGGCTCACTTAAGCAGAAGACTATTTATTTTCTGTATTATACATGTTACTAAGTTCTGTGTTTTTCTTACCACTTTTCAGGCGCTGTTTTGAATTTTTAGATTTGCTTTTACAAGAATGGCAGACACATTCTCTGGAAAGGTAAGCATCTGTCCTATTTGAAACTGCTTTTCTCTCTGCATAGACTTGGGATTGAGTGCCTATGCAAGTAGTCCAACCATCCGTAGATAAGGAAAGAAAGAACCGAAGCATTTGTTCTTTCCTGTGGAATAGTAGTGCACCCAGACACTGCTGGTGTGGTGTGTGTCACAGTGATTGCAAAGCTGGACATACTCTTGATGGCAGCTTCACCACAGTGAGAGTTTAAGGCTGCTCCACTAGATACTTAGAGGAATTGCACTCATTTGAAAGTTTTCTTTTTATCCTTTACTCAGGCTGTTCGATGGTCACTTGTACATCATCATAATTAAAAAGTTGAATTGTGGCAAAATTCCTGAAGCATGTCTATTAATTTTGAGATTTCTTCTTTGGCATTATTAGTAAATGTCTATTTTAGGTGCATGTCATTCTGAGTTAGGTTTGGAGGCACTAGATGGTGAGTTGTGTTTCACAGTTTGGGAAGTGCCTTTCATCATAGTGATACTGAACATGAGGGAACAAATGCCAGTGGTTATCGAAATAATAGCGAAGGGCTGGAGAGATGGCTTAGCCATTAAAGCGTTTGCCTGCAAAGCCAAAGGACCTCAGTTCAATTCCCCAGGACCCACATAAGCCAGATGCACAAGGTGGCGCATGCGTCTGGAGTTTGTTTGCAGTGGCTGGAGGCCCTGGCATGCCCATATTCATTCATTCATTCATATTCTCTCTCTCTCTCTCTCTCTCTCTCTCTCTCTCTCTCTCTCTCTGTGTGTGTGTGTGTGTGTGTGCTGCCTCTTTCCCTTTCTCGCTCTCTCAAATAAATAAATAAATAAATATTTTCTTTAAAAGTTTTTTAAAAAAGAAATAAAAGTGAAGACTGAGTATGAACTCTTCAGGTAAAAGTTTTAATTGGGAGGAAAAGGGGGTAAGCACTGATTTTCAGAAACTTGGGGTACTCACCAGCCAAGAAAAGAGAAGACCTTTTGTTGGGTTTTACAGAGGTCTGGGTCTTTTAGTCACAAGGACAGTACTTGTTAAGAAATTTCTTCCTCATAATGTTTATAGATGTATATGATGTATTTTAATCATAACCCCTCCCCATCACCTTCCCATGTCTGCCCTTCCCCTTCCACTGACCCCTTCTTTCCAGCTAGCCCCTCTTCTACTTAGGTGGCCTTTTTCCTTATATGTGACCCGCTGGGTTTGGTTAGGGTTGTCTGCATGACCATTGGTGGGGTCTTGTTTACCAGAGCACATGCCACTTACCAGTGACGATACCACAGCAGAAAATGTCTCCCTCTTCCCCACAAACATGAATTGCAAATAACTCCTCGGGGAGGAATAGGGCTCTCGTGCGCTCCTCCATCATGGTACAGTATTGGTGGGCCCAGTAGTGTGCAGGTCCTGTTCAGATGATAGTCTTCTTCATATTTTAAGGGAATTTTCTCATGTATGACACAGATCAGTGACCAGTTTGTCTCTGGTGACATCTTGGCATCATCCTGGCCCTGGTTGATGGTTTTCTTTGTGACAGGGCAAGGTGACAGGAACACTACATACATTGTTAATAGGAGAATAGGGCATGCATAACTCACGGGCCATATGGATTAAGGGCATAAGACCTGTATCTCCTGTCCCTATGAGTGCTCCTACTACTTAATGGTGGCTGCTTAATTATAGTGGAATTCTAAATTTTGGTGGCTCCATTCTACACTGCAGTAGCCAGGGAAGAAACAAAGCTAAGCCTTCTGGAGGTAAAAATTTCATGTGAAAACAATTGTGAATCTAGAAGGTCAGTACATGCATTAAAAATACTTCATTGAGGCACCATGGTGCTGAAAAGAGACAGAGGAGTGCTCAGCACTGAAATATCTCTATCACACCTTCCAAGGCTCAGGGTCCATTGTAAAAGAGGTGGCGGAAAGACTATAAGAGCCATAAAGGAAGGGTAGGACTCCTTACAACGTGCTCCTCCAGACACAAAATGGCCTTGATATCCATGACCTCACAATCCTGACACTACCTATACAAGACCATCATAATGGGAGGAAAAGATGATGACATCAAAATAAAAGAGAGACTGATTGAGAGAGGAAGGGATATGATGGAGAGTGGAGTTTCAAAGGGGAAAGTGGGGGGAGGGAGGGAATTAGCATGGGATATTGTTTACAATCATGGAAGTTGTCAATAATAAACAAAAGAAGAAGGAAGGAGGACTGGAGAGATTGATTAGTGGTTAAGGCCATTGCCTATGAAGACTAAGGACCTGGGTTTGATTCCCCAGTACCCACATAAGCTAGATGCACAAGGGGTCGCCTGCATCTGGAGCTTGTTTGCAGCAGCTGGAGGCCCTGGCATGCCATTCTCTCTCTGCCTCTTTCTCTCTCTCAAATAAATAATATATATATATATATATATATATATATATATATTTTTTTTTTTTTTTTTTTTTTTTTTTTTTTGGTTTTTCAAGGTAGGGTCTCACTCTAGCCCAGGCTGACCTGGAATTCACTATGGAGTCTCAGGGTGGCCTCGAACTCACGGCGATCCTCCTACCTCTGCCTCCCAAGTGCTGGGATTAAAGGTGTGCGCCACCATACCCAGCAAATAAAATATTTTTTAAAAAAGAAAAAATACTTTCTTGTTCTTAACCTCTTGGGCATTACATCATCTCTTTATTGAGTTACAGTTTTGGAATTCAGAGGTAGGAAATGAAATGTATGCAATGTTGGGAATTAGTGAGTAGAGCAGAAAAGCACAGTGAACTCCGATGTAGTTTCATGTGTTTGTTCCCCAGCTCTCTCAACGTCTGCACTTGTTAGGCGATCACTAAATAATTGCTGCAAGAATGAAGGAGTGAGCAAGGACTGGAAAGACAAGTCAGATTGGTCACGAGTGATCTGGGAACTTGTAGAAAGCATTCACTGAGATCATCTCCTCTGTCTTAAAATTCGGTTGACTAGTATCAGTGGTGAGGTGTTGTTTTCTTAGCTACGTTTAAAGACAGCTAATGAGAATATCTGTTGATGAAATGATTGTTTTTTAAGACTTATTTCATTAAGCTGGATGTAGTGGTACATGACTATAGTCCAAGTTACTTGAGGTTGAGGAAAAAAGATCATAAGTTCAAGGCCAACCTGTGCAATGTAGCATGACCTTGTTTATTAAACACACATCCCAACAATTAAATACTAATGGAACTTGGAAAGAAAAACATGGTTTTTCTTTCAGTATAGTAATGTGCAGAGCAGCTCTTTGGAATTAGGATTGTTGTTATCAGTTCACAATTGCTGTGGAAACAAGCTGTGGTGTCTGGGTTCATGAAAGATTCATCTGAGTGAGTATGGTCTGAAAAGAAGCCAGTTGTGATTTAAGAACTCACAAGTCCTTAAGGAGAGAAGGGTACAAGTGGTGACAGGACCATGGCCCTGAGAGAGCTCTGAGATCTGAGCCTCTAAGCTGTGAGTTAACTGATTAAGCTTGGCACAAAGGTTCATGACCCACATTGCCGTTTTGAAGTTGTTCCATATACCCATTTTGCACCACATAAAACCAATGCGTAATGATCGTTACTGTTTTCTTTTCTCAACGTCTAGACACATATCAGTCTTAGCAGAAACAATAAAGAAGGGGATCCATGATGCTGACTCTGAAGCCAGGATAGAAGCCCGAAAGTAAGTTACTGCTGTATGTGCTTGTGCTGCTGTGCAGTGTATGCATTGCTGCATTGAAACCCAGCAGGGCGGAGAGCGGGCGCAGCTGTTAAAGACGCCTGCTTGCAAAGCCTGACCACCTAGATTTGATTCCCCAGTCCCCACATAAAGCCAGATATGCACACAGTGGCACATATATCTGGAGTTGTGTGTAGGGGCAGGAGGAACTAGAGTGGCCATACTCCTCACTCTTTCCCTGTCTGCCTCTTTCTCTCTCTCTCTAAATAAATAAATAAAAATATTTTTTAAACCTACTAAGTTACAGGAACATATTTTGTTAATTATCACTTTTGAATCTAACCCCAAAAGTTCATATCAGAATATTTACCTTTTTTGTGTGTTTGCTTGTTTAGAAGGTTGGCTGTGTGACTAGAAGGTTGGCTCTGTGACATTGAGCATAAAGAGGACCGAGTGGTTGTTTTCAAAGCTCATGAGAAATGATCGCATCAGTCAGAAAGCACTTGTTTTCATACTCAGTGTATTCTGTTACTAACCCAGCCCTGCTAAAAGCCATGCTGTGATCCAATGTGCTGTACTGATTTACCATGAAAAATCATAGTTATAGTGTATTCTCTCCCTGTCATCACATGTGTGAACATCAAGTGGTTGTTCAGTAAACGTGAGTCATGAGGTAAAATTGGTTTGACTAATGCTCAGGGTTGTCATGGTGATAATGTTCTGTTTCCTACTCCTGATGGAGGTGATTTTACATTAGGACTAAATATGCTTCAGTCACATGGCCACACCCCAGTATCCAGTCCCTCCCTGGGGATAATTGTTGTGTGACTACCACAGGTTTAATGGTAAGACTTACTAGGGCTAGGGGTGTAGCTTACAGGTAGAGGGCCAACCTAGGCAGCATGTATAAGGTCCTAGGTTCGATCCCCTGAACCATAAAAAGAGATGCTGATGACGTAGCTTAGTGATAGAGCACTTGCCAAGCATGTGTAAGATTCCCCCAGAACTGGTGGAGGCAGGGGAAGCAGGTGGAGACAACTATGGCCACTTTTGTGTGTGTGGTAGCTTAGTCCATATGTCATAGCTGGCCAGCTCTTTTGATTTACATGGGCTACAAACTCCTTTGCCTTGCCCAGAGTACTGTAGTTTTACTCAGCTGGATCTGTATTATTTACAGCCTGATCCAGTGTGTATTTTCTTTAACTGCTCCACAGTTCAGTTGCTTTTTTTATCTTTGAATTCATTATATAACTGGGATTTTCCCCCCAAATCTCATCTTGGGTAGATCCTGCCAAAACAAGTGACATAACTAATGGTTACTAAAAACTATTCAAAATGCCTGGAAAGATGGCTTAGTGTTTAAGGTACTTGCCTGTAAAGCCTAAGGACTCAGGTTCAGTTCTCTAGGTCCCATGTAAGCCAAATGCGCAAGGTAGCAACATGCGTCTGGAGTTCATTTGCAGTGGCTAGAGGCCCTGGCACACCTATTTTCTCTCTCTCTCTCTCAAATAAAAATAAATAAAAAAATATTTTAAATGGAGTTGTTAATGATTGCTAGTGATGTTTTTATCCCTGTATTGTATTCTGCACCTAGCCTCTTCTTATCCTTAATCATAATGCAACATGGATTCTATGTGGCTCTGAACCTTGTTTCATTTTTCTGTTGTTTATATTCCTAAAGTAGTTTTAAATACCTCAGATCCAAGAATGTCAAATTACAGTATAAAAGCTACCATTGGGCTGGAGAGATGGTTTAGCGGTTAAATGCTTGCCTGTGAAGCCTAAGGCCCCCGGTTCGAGGCTCAATTCCCCAGGACCCACATTAGCCAGATGTACAAAGGGACGCATGCGTCTGGAGTTTGTTTGCAGTGGCTGGAGGCCCTGCCCCCCCCCCCCATCTGCCTCTTTCTCTCTCTCTGTCTGTTGCTCTCAAATAAATAAATAAAAATGAACAAAAAAATTTTTTAAAAAAGCTACCATTAATGACCCCATTCTGTGTTCTAGGTATGGCTGTAGTGATTTTCGTTTTGTCTTCCCTAAGGCTCCCTGGCTTTGTAATGTTAACACCTTTAATTCTTGTTTCATAGGTGAGCCTGAGGTTCAGAAAAGTTAAGTAACTTGTCCTGCATCCAAAAACAAAACAAAACAAAACAAAAACCAGTAACAGGGCTAGGGTGATGGCTTAGTCATTAAAAGGCACTTGCTTGCAAAGCCTGCCAGCCTGGGTTTAATTCTCCAGCACCTGTAAAACAAGAGACAAAAAGTGGCACGACCATCTGATGTTTATTTGCAGCGACAAGAGAGCCTGGCACATCTAAATGCATGCATGCATGCATACAGGCAAATAAATAAGGCCAGTAATTTGTAAGGCCAGGAATTGTCAAAGCCCTCCTTCATTTATCCTCCCTGCTTTCTGCTGAGCCACTCCTCTTAGCAAGAAGGTAGAGGGCTATAGTCCTCAAAAACACTGTGTGGACTACTCCAGAGCTCAGCATGAGCCCTCGAGGGCCTACTGCATAGACTAGGGATGTATCTCCTCCCTAGGTGCTACTGGGGCTTCCACGGTCACTTCAGCAGAGAAGCAGAGCATCTCTACCACACTCTGGAGTCCTCCTATCAGAAAGCCCTGCAGTCCCACCTGAAGAACTCGGACAGCATCGTGTCTCTGCCTCAGTCAGACCGCTCCTCTTCCAGCTCTCAAGAGAGTCTCAAGTAAGGAGCCTTGCTTTGCCAGTCATGGTATGATGCCGAATGTTTAAATGTTTGCCTCATGGAAACACAAATGACAGCTCTGTTTTTACCTGTGTCCCTATTTAAGTTCCCGCAGACCTCAGGTAGACTCTAGTCTTGGTATGATACCATGGGGAAAGAGTAGGAACAGGTGTCCCTGGGCTCTGCCATAAGTGGTTTTCTTAATAAAATACAGTTTTAGAATAACACTGTAGATTATATTGTAATGTGAACTATACACAATAATGCTTCAGGAAGTCTCCCAAGAGAATTTAAGTGTTGCCTGGAGATAGGTTTAGAAGGTGGGGGTGGGGGGGAGCTCATTTAAGACCTAGGACTTAACGTATTATTATCTTTGCTCCAGACTTCTAACTTCTCCCTCTGTTAGTATTTTGCTCTGTGTTTATAAGTTCATCCCAGAAGTAATACTAAAACGTTGTCAGAAATGAGATCTATAAAAAAAGGTCTGAATTGCATGAAAAATCCTGGAGACCCTGACATAATCATAATCCTTAGTGTCGCAGTTTCCAGTTGCTCTGCTGTAGGTGAAGTGTACTGTGGTAATAAGACGCATGCTACTTTCTCTGCAGCCGGCCACTTTCTGCCAAAAGAAGTCCTACTGGCAGCACCACATCAAGAGGTAAGACTGCGGCCACGGGTGGGGGTCCACGCAGGGCATGTTCCTCACTCTGGGTGGCTGCTCAGCCCCAGTCAGTTCTCAGTCACATTCCACTCTGCTGTCTGCTCTGACATTGCAGAGCCATCCACTCACGTTGCCAGGATTGCTAGGCAGGCAGAAATCAAGGTTGGTGGTCCTTCCTCCCCACCTCTCTGCAGCATGTCCCTGCTGCCACACTCTGCTGGGATCACATGATAGAGTAAGGGTCACTTGGAATGTTCTGCATGACATCAGCTTGGTGGCCATGAAAGGCTGGATAGAGGTGTGTTTCCTAAAAGAGGGGGTTCTTAGGCCACATCATGAGGTGACTAGCCACACTTTTTTTTTTTTTTTAACTTCCTTTATTAACTAGAAACCTGGGACATTTCCTTAGACCTATTGTTTTTGATTTCTGGAAAATACAACTGTAAGATGTGTCATGGTGAGGCCACTTCTGATGTCTTTGCATTGCTTGCACTCTGTCTTCAGGGCAGAAGTTCTTGGTCAGTCCTGTGGGCTCTGGTGTTTGTTTAAACTTGGTGTTTGTTTCCAAGAAGAGCAGAGCAGCCTCACGTTTCAACAGTACACGTTGAAAGTTCCATGTAGTCCTTTCTGACGTTTCTTCCTTTGCCACCAAAGCCTCTACAGTTAGTACCAAGTCTGTGTCAACGACTGGGTCCCTGCAGCGGTCTCGAAGTGACATTGATGTGAATGCAGCAGCCAGTGCCAAATCCAAAGTCTCCTCGTCTTCAGGATCCACTCCCTTCAGCTCTGCAGCAGCATTGCCTCCAGGGTCATATGCATCTTTAGGTAACTGATCCCCTTTCCTCCTGTTCTGCTGTCCCAGCAACCCTTGCCTTTTAGTGGATGACAAAAACTGTGACTGAGGGAAGCCTCATTGTGGCAGGACAGTCCTGAAGGATACACAGCTGCGCTTGGAGTCAGTGCATGCCCTCCATCTCTGCGGCAAGCCCAGCAAGTACCTAAGCCACTCCTCAGACCGCAGCACTTGCCTTTCCCCTCCTGGCGCTGGTGAGAGCAGAGTGCTTCGTGAGGGACTCTCCCCTCACTGTAGTTGGGTGACAGAAGTGTTCTCAAGGAATATGATAGGCCTGTTAACCAACCTAAGCACATCTGTACAAGAGCACTGTCTTTCCACATGTCCCCTGAGAAGAGTTTGTCTTTAATGATTTCCCAATAGAATTATTTTAACTGTTTTCCAAAATTTTAGTATCTGACATAATGATACATCCATTGCTCACTTCTCCAGACATTTAATACCCACCTGTGTAAGGCTGGTGTTATATTCCATTTTATATCTGTGATGCCAAATTATTCAAAGCCAAAATCTGAGGACTTAGCTGAATTAATCCTACTTTGGATTTTAAGAAAAGGAGTCAAATTTACACATGAAGTACTAAAATGGAGTTATTTAAGTGGCCTGCCAAGTTCCAAAGGCAGCTGTAAAAGTGAAGCTCTGAAGTGCTTGACATAGGAAGCCCAGGGACTGCAATGCCTGGAGAAGTCTCTGGACCTGCATCTGTTCTCTCTGCCTTGGAGCGGGCCAGGCAAGTTTTGAGTCTTTCCTTGCCCATGAACTGCTGATAATAATGGCCACTTGACTCAGATATGCAAAGAGGACCAATGGCATTATCTGAAGGTCCTTTGTCAACTGTTGTCTTGCAAGGTAGAAGAAAGTGGAACTGAGACTAGGACATGTGTCTAGTTGTTATCTCTGTGGAAACAACTGACACACAGATCTTCCCATGTGGCCTCTTGTACCATTAACAAGGATATTGTTTTGTTTTGCAATCATTGAATGAGGGAAGTGTCGCAGGGTTTTCCTCCTATGGTGAATTAGTTGTGTGAATTTTAGTCTAATTATCTGTGTTTTGATGCATTTGCTCACCTTTAGGTTTTTTTTTTTTTTTTTTTGGTTTTTCGAGGTAGGGTCTCACTCTAGTCCAGGCTGACCTGGAATTCACTCTGTGTTCTCAGGGTGGCCTCGAACTCATGGCGATCCTCCTACCTCTGCCTCCAGAGTGCTGGGATTAAAGGCATGTGCCACCAAGCTCGGCACCTTTAGTATTTTTAATAAGTATTTGTGGCACTGCTGCTTGCAAAACCAGCCCTTGGCATGCTCAGGGTCTTTGTTTTTCTCCACATATCTGGGATGTTTAGTACACTCCCCTGTGCTGTGAAAGCCCCAGGAGTTTGGGCTGGTGACCGAATCTTCAGAATTGCTGAGGAGATGTTCTTAGCTCAGTGTCATCTTTCAAAGTTCCCTGAGAAGTGAGCTCTGCTCTCCTTCTGTCCCTTCAAAACACGACTTGAAGTAGTGCAGAATCCCACTGAGAATGTGTTACTGCTTAGGATGACCCATGACCGCAGATGTTTAGCACTGAAGCTGACAATCCTTTTCAAACTTCTAGAGTCCAGACACATGAGGGAAGACATGGAGTACATAGGCCTGGATGCAGGTACTGAGTGCGACAGCTGTCGCCGTGCCTCTGCTGCTGGGCGTGTAGTTGGGATAGGCCTCGCTACAGCCAGCCTCTCAGCTTCTCACTCGCCTCTGCCCTTCTGGTGACTCTCGAGAACTTGAACTTGTGCTTCCTCTGCTCCCTGCCTCCTGCCTCCTGCCTCTTTTCAGGGAAAAGGATCTGCTCTGAGGAGGACAGCTGGAAAAACAGAAAAAAAACCCTGTCACTTTTTCAACTGACTGGGTTTTGTTTTCCTGAAGTAAAACCCTTGGCACTGTGCTAAACTAATCCAGGCACAGGCACACTTAACCTGCTTCTGACTGTGCTTTGCCGTGGGATCTGTTCCCCTTTCAGCTTGGTTGTAAATGGTACTTTTACTTTTTTAGTAGCTAATAACATTCTGCTTTTTAATTTTCTGACTGTTACTAACTGTTCCCTGTTATCCCTTCCCTTGTTTTTTAATTTGCTTAAAGATGGTACTACCACTAAAGCGGAGGGTAAGCCGTTTGTTTCTGTGATCGAGGTGTTGTCTCTCTGCTCCTCTGTTCTCACTGAGTGCTGCTCGGTGCCACTCGTCTCACCGAGGTCCCCGCATGAGATGTTGCACGCTGTCCTCACCCCTCTCATTCTGTCCCCACGGGGACCTGACCCTCCCTCCACCTGACTTCTCCTACCCCTTATTGCCCTTATTGACTCTGTTGTGAATTTGGGCACCAAAGTGTGTTGTGTGTGGTTGTTAACACTGAGGTCACGATGTGGGGGCTGGGAGGATCATCATCATGTTACGTGCTGCTGCTCCCGAAACTTTGCTTCAGTTTTTTCTTTCTGTTTTTTTGTGGACCTCAGGATTTGCTTTTTCTGTTTTGAAAGTAAATTTCCATGTCAATTTAGGTTAAAGGCTAGTGAAAGTTTTATAATCAGGTATGTGAAGAAATATTTAAAAATGCCTTTCTTTCCCCTTAAAGGTTCTGCCAAATGATACGACCCTGTTTCATTAGTGGTGTTGACATCCTCTGTTGGTTCACTTGCAGTCATTTCATCCACTCACCAGCCATGCGTCAAATGCCTTCTGTGTGCTGTGTTCCACAGTTTACAAGAGGACACAGTGGTGAGAGAAGCAGGCACACCCACTTTCACGTGATTCTCACTTCACCCCTTTATTAGGAATCTCCCGCTGTTGTTATGATAATGGTCTACCTGAGTCTTCATGAACATGCTAGACAGGGTCGTCCTATCCCAGAGTTTCTAGATAAAAGACAGGATACTGTTTCAAAGAATTGGAATTTAGAAGAGCCTTCTCTGCTTAAGATAGTGGCTAGGATTCCCCCCTCCCATAATTCCTTTAGCAATTAACATCTAGTTCATTCTCACCCATTATCAAGCTACCATAAAGGGCAAAGTGGGCTGGGTATTGTCATTGTAGTGCTTTTAGTCTATATTCTACTTCCTAAGGGAGTCAAAAAGGAAAAGATAACAATGTATTTTTTTTTCTTTTGGTTTTTCAAGATAGGATCTCACTCTAGCCCAGGCTGACCTGGAATTCACTATGTATTCTCAGGGTGGCCTCAAACTTGTGATGATCCTCCTACCTCTGCCTCCTGAGTGCTGGGATTAAAGGCGTGCGCCACCACGTCTGGCTTAGGAATGGAATTTTTTTTTTAATCTTTAGGTTATTTATTTGAGAGCAAGAAAGTGGCAGATAGAGAGGGAGAGAATGGGCATGCCAGGGCCTTCCGCTACTGCAAGTGAATTCCAGACGCATATGCCACCTTGTTCATCTGACTTACGTGGGTCCTTGGGAATTGAACCTGGGTCCTTGGGAATTGAACCTAGGTCCGTTGGCTTTGGAGGCAAGTGCCTTAACTGCTGAGCCATCTCTCCAGCCCAGGAATAGAATATTTTAAAAATATGAATATAGGGGCCAGGGAAATGGCTCATTAGTTAAAGGTGCTTGCTTGCAATCCTGCTGGCCTGAGTAACTCCCTGGCACCTGTGTCAACTGGATTCAAAGTGTTGCATGCATCTGTGATCCCAGCGTGCTTACAGCAATGGGAGGCAGAGCCTGAAGAATCTGGAAGCTCGTGCGCCAGCCAGTCTGGTGCACATGAAGTGAAGCAGCAAAAACCAAGTAACATAGGAGACAAGGTTTCAAGCAGGTAGAGGGAGAAGAGCACCCCAAGGCTGTCCTCAGATTCGCACGTGTGCATGGCCTGTGCACACGTCCACAGCTGCACATACATACATATGAACACACATGCAGGTAAGGGTGAACATAGTCCCAAGAGCCATGTTTCACACACATATGTACACACACATACACAATCATAAGAATCACCTGGATGCTTACTTAAAGAAGGAGGAAAATGTTCCTGGTATTTTCCCTAGAGATGCTGATTAATCAAGTTTTAAAGTTTCCAGAAAATTTGAATTTATAAGTCTCACTCAGGTTGTTAGGTTTGGGCAAATTTGTGACATGAGAAAAAACCCATGTTTGGATGAGTGCCTTATTTGTGAGGGTCCAGAGGCTGGGGATGGGCTGTGCATGGATGGGGCCTCATTTGTGAGGGTCCAGAGAAGGGCTGGGCATAGGTGTGAAACTGGGTGATTGTTTTGTTTGTTTGTTCAGCTGGAAGGGAAGTGGAGTCACAATAGAATAGTGTATATTAAATAGGAAGCCCCCCCACACTTCCTCAGAATTCCCTGATATCATGAGCCTGTACAACAGAATAGAAATCAGCCTGTTTTCCCACCCAGGACGAGAGTAGTGAGACCCTAACCAAAGACTGAAGTTTTAGCTCAGTGGCAGAACATTTGACTAACATGCACAAGGCCCAAGTTTGATCCCAGCATTAAAAAAAGAAAGTTCAAGCCATGCTCCCCCCCCCCCCTTTTATCAGTTCTACAGTCCTGAACAAGATCAGAATTCCCCTTTTAATTATTGGACAAGAAACTAAGCACTTTTAGGTTTTCCTTCTGGTAGGGGAAGTGTTGGAATGATCTTTGAGACCTTAACTTTTAGAGAACACAGGGTGAGACAATAGGAAACTGTGTTGGCGGAGTGCTGTGAGTGTGTGTCTGTGCGCCAGGACAGTATGAATCCTCTGTGATGATAGGCAGGAAAAGACAGATCTGGGAAGACCTGTCTTTTCAACACATAAGGTTGTCCCAGTTCCTTTTGTTGCAAGGTGAAACTCACAGAGCTGTTGGTGCTCAGCAAGCTGCAGTGATTATTAGGAAAAGGCTGCTGTGGCACTGACGCTGGTGCCTTGTCTTCATGCCCCTCATCATCTCGTTTCAAATCCTTACACAATGTTCCATCCCCTTTCTTTGACGTGTGGAATATGGAGCCCTGGGCCTTATGTAACAGGATGCTAGGGGTTCATGAAAGTCCTTGAATCCTAAGCCCTAGGTTCATTCATGTCTACTTTTAAGCAAGGAATTAAATACAATAAGACTGAAAAGGATAATTATTAAATGATTATATTTATTTAGGGAGGTACAGAGCCAAGGGAAAGACACTCACCTGGCTTGAGAGCCCACATGGTGGGCCTGGAAAAACCATGGAAAGGACAGAAAAGAGAGTTTAAAGAGCTCCTGCCATGTGGAGGAAGAGCCCATGTGGAAAGTAAGGACTAGGGGGTTCTCCCCTTGGCTCTGCCCGGCTGGGCCTGGGCCAAGCTGAGGGGAACCTCACCAGCAGCTGGAGGTTCCCGAGTGGTCAGGCAGTTCAGAGATCTTTCCCTGCCCTGCGATCAGTCATATTTATAACCTTATGGTGGTGGGGCCTACCTTCCGGCTCAGGTGAGCCAGAGGAACAGCTGATTGGTTAGGGTTTGGAGCTGTCTGGGGAAGAGGCTAACCTAGACACCAACTCCCAGGGGCTGAACTTGGCCAACCACAATGTTAGGATTAGATCGAAATCCTAGGAGAGACCTCCCTCCCAAGAGGGGCCCAGGTTGTTTGTGGAAAAAGAGATCTAGATAAGAAATAAGAAGTTAGGTCATACTTTGATCTCTAGCAAAATGGAGACTACAAGGACAGACCCAAAGATATTCCTGTTTTCTTACTTTCAGGGTCCTAGTCACCCTAACTGCCTAAAAGAGCTACCTGCCCCCCTTTCACAGCAAGCACTTTACTACTGAACTACACCTCAAACCTTGGATCTTTAAATTTAAAAATATAATTCTATTGAATATTTTACTTAAGTGCCTAAGACAAGAAGAGAGAGAACCTAATCAAGTATTCAGAGCTGACTGGGGTACAGGTACAATGCCTCTAATTCCAGCACTTGTGATGCCAAGGCAAAAGAATTGCAGTGGGTTCAAGGATGACCTGTATTACATAGTGAGCTCCAGGCCAGTTGATGCTGCAGATTGAGACCCTGGTCTTTAAAAATATCAGTCAGCCAGAATTGAGCATGATGGCACAAGTTTAAGGCAGTCTGGACTATACAGTAAGTTCAAGGCCAGCCTGAGCTACTTACCCTGTCTTGTGAAACCAGTGGCTAGGGTTATAGTTCAGTGGTGGAGCATTGCCTAGTATGCACAGAGCCCTAGGTTTGATCCCAGCACTGAGAAGAAAATTCAGACAGTACTTATGTATTTGGGCAACTTCATTATTGTAGTGATTGAGAAAAATATGTATTCTTTTTAATAACATACATTCTAATACAAAGATTTGGTACATGCTCTTGCAGTTACCTTTGCATTGCTGGCATAAAGCTCCCAAACAGAAGTGGCTTATGGGAGAAAAGGGTTTATTTTGCCTTATAGTCTTGAGGAGAAGCTTCATGATGGCAGGGAAAACATAGCATGAGCAGAGGCTGGACATCAGCTCCTGGCCCACATCAGGTGGACTGCAGCAGGAGAGAGTGCTAAAGGGCTGCATAATACTTAAAAGCCCACCCCCAACAATACCCCTCCTCCAGCTAGCCTCCAGTTCCCAAATTGCCACCAGCCAGTGACCTAACAATCAGAACACATGAGTTTATGAGGGACACCTAATTCAAACTGCAACTTGTGCTAAGACATGATGGTAGGAAACTATGAAGTCTGTTTTCTATAGTTAAACCATTATGTTTTTATAAGAGCAGATCCTTGTTTGTTCAGTAAGACACCACAGTTCATGATGTACAGTAGTCTCAAATATAAGCAAAGGTGTGTCAGGCAGTGTTTGTTGGTGGCTTTAGTGGAGTCGCATAATGCAGCACAGGTAAGCCCTGCCAGAAATACCTCAGACTAGCTGAGAGTTTGATTTTGAGTTAATTTTTGGATGTTCCAAAACCTTTGACTTGTCAAAATTTTTACCTCTTCCTCATTCAGATATGTGACTCACAGTTTAAGAAACTAGGCCTTACTGAACGTAGAGCATCATGCCTGCAAGTTAAACCTGGGACACAAATTTAATCTGCCCTATTTTGGGATCTTTCCAGAAGAATGGAAAATGGCTAAGAAAAGAGTCGTTAGCAGCAGTGTTTAAAAGCACAAGATTTGTCCTTAATCCCATGGGAGCTGGAGACTTTGCTCTCCTCATATGAGTCTTTGCTTTCCCCAGTGTCTGCTTTTCTCTTATGTTTGTGATGCATCTCAATGGTCCCTTCCTCTAGACTTTTTCTTATGTTGTTGTGCAGTTTCTTAATTATTTTTGTTATTCTTACACTGGCTTTCCTTTATTTCACATCTATCTATGTCCATTTGATAGATCCTAGTCTACAACTAAAGTATATTTTTATGGTTTGCTGCATTTGTTGAATAGCCTTTGTTTTTCCTGAAGACCACAGAATATTTTACCTCATTTCTTTAAAAAGTATTCAGGCACTTAAAATAATATTGCCAGCTCAGTAGAGTGGAAATCAATCCAAAAAAAACTCCTCTGCCTATGAAATGAAGATATGCCTGTATCAGAGGCCCTTCAAATTATGTAGCTGCCTCCCCCCCCCAAAAAAAAAAACAGTAAGAAAAGCATGAAGCCATGAATCTGATCTTCAGAACCCAAGTAAAAATACCACGCTTGGTGAGGCATAACTGTGGTCCCAGTGCTGGGGAGGCAGAGACAGGAGGATCACTGGACCCTGCTAGCCAACCAGTCTAACTTGATTGGTAAGTTCCAGACAAGTGAGAAACCTTGTCTCAGAAAGAAGTAGATGGGATTCCTGAGGACAACACTGGAGGTTGCCCTCTAGCCTCCACTCCCACATACCGTGCACATGTGTACACAAAAGACAGTGTAGCCATCCAGCTCCAGACCCTGAGAAGAGCTGGAGTAGGAGGTGGCAAAGCTGGCTTTCACACTGTGGTTTTGGCTGAGCCTGGGCCATGGCCACTACTGGGATGACTGCGTAGTACAATAGGAGGTAACCCAAGCCCTTCCTAGGCCTGTGCCATTGTGGGCTAACAAGATTAACTTCACCCATCTCACTTCATCCAAGCCTCAACTGAACCACAGAGAAACTGGGGAGATGAGCAAGACACTCAACACCTACCAAAGCAGATATCCAGAGGCTCCTAAGAGCCCACCACTGAAGTAGACTTAAAATGCACCCAATATGGCTCAGGGAATTTTGTGGAAGAGGGGACAGAAAGATTGTTAGAGCCACAAGTTGGGACATCATGCACAGAGGCATTGCTTTTTCCCGATAACTGACTGCTCCCATAACCCCCACAGGGAAAACCTGCTACCCCAATGAGGATGACCCCCTTTGGAAAGGGGGCAGGGATGAGGGAAAGGATGGTACCAGCATGTGATATATCCATATTAAGTATACACATAATTAATAATGAAAAAAGTAACTTTTACCTAAAGAGGACTTCCTTATTTTGCTGCTGATTAGAGAGGGAACAAAACTCCCCTAAGCAAGAAATTAGAAACCTTTTGCAACCATAAGTTGAGCCTTTGTATAGGATTCTATAAAAGAATTTATAGTGACTCTGTGGCCTGAAAATCCTGGGATTTTCATTAGAAAGGATTATGAAATTCAAAACTTGGTTCTTTGAAAATACTGAAATATCAACTGAAGTAAAGAAAAAGGCACAAATTTACTCTTTAAGTATGATAAAAACAAGAATGAGTATAGCAAAAAAAAAAAAAAAAAAAAAAAACCTGACAGCACAGCTGGAGAGATGGCTTAGTGGTTAAGGCGCGTGCCTGCAAAGCCAAAAGATGCAGGTTCAGTTCCCTAGGACCCACGTAAGCCAGATGTACAAGATGGCACATGCATTGGGAGTTCATTTGCAGGACTGAAGGCCCTGGTGTGCCCATTTTCTCTCTTTATAAATAAAATAAAAATTAAAAAAATTTGACAGCACTTTAAGCAAGTTAGACAAGATTCATTAAACCCCAAAATATTTCATTAGAAACAAACTTGAATCCAGGTGTGCTGATAAACTCCTGTAGCCCCATTCCTCAGGGTGAGGTAGGAGGATTGCTTCTGTAATCCCAGCACACCTATAGCAAGATAGGAGACAGAAACAGGAGCATTTCCTAGAAGCTGAAGGACTGGCTAGCCTGGTGGGCAGAGCAGATAACGAGGAGACATCAAGCTCCAAACGGATGAAGGTGAGGACCTGCACCTGAAAGTTGTCTGACCACACAACATGCCATAGCAGGTGTGTGCCCACATTCACACATGAAGATGCACACATGCGTTGTATGCACACACCCCCAAATTTAAAAAAAATAAATGAACAGCTAGGCTTGGTGTTGCATGCCTTTAATCCCAGAACTCAGGAGTCTGAGGTAGGACAATCACAGTTGGAAGCCACTGTGGGCTACAAAATAAGTTCCAGGTCAGTCTGGGCTAGAGATCCTGCCTTAAAAAGAAAAAGTAGAATAAGCAATTTGAGTTACTTATAAAACACTTAAGTAATGTGAATCTCTTTAAACTCCACTGCTTCCTGCCATAAAAGCAATTCATGGAGAAGGAAGAGGAGAGTGGTGGGTAGAGGGAGGTTGGCTAATAGGTACAAAGCAGAGACAGATGGGAGGAGTGAATTCTACTGTTTGCTTCACAGCACAGTGGAGTGACAAGAGTTTATTGCCCGTTTTATAAAGAACTAGGTAAGAGGCATTCAAAGGCCCCCAACATAAATGATAAGTGTTTATAGAGAAGGAAACAGTAATTCTGATTTGATGGTTACACATGCATCGAATTATCGTTCTGTACCAATAAATATGCAGTCATATTAATTAAAAATAAAAAACTTGGCTGGACAGATGGCTCAGTGGATAAAGCACTTGCCTTGCAAATATGAGAACCATAGTTCAGATCCCCACTAACCACGTGAGTGCTGGGTGGATAGAGTCGGCATTCCCTGGGTGTGCTGGCTGGTTAGACTAGCTCAGTTGGCAAGCTTTTGGTTCAAGTGAGAGACCCTGCCTCATTAAATAAGGTGGAGAGTGATTGAGTTGACCTGATGTCAACCTCTGGCCTCTAAACACATACACTTGCAAATGAAAAATTAGAAGCCACTTAGGAAAAAGATAGCCTGGTAAACAGGATCTCCCGTGTTTAAATGGTTATACACAGATTGTTTCAAGTATTCGATAACTTCAGCCTTACCTAAATTCAGTGACTAAAGGCAGGAACCCCACCCGCTGGTGCTTCGTTCTAGAGTACAATACAGGCATTCGTGTGGTGTGTACTCAGGATCACCTGGGTGTGCCCCAAGTTTAATGTTTTAAAAAGTATTGATGTTGGACAAAATTCTTAGCAACTGGAAGGCTGAGGAGATGGCTGTTGGGTGCACGCATCCCCCCCCCCCCAGGGGAAGGTGGAGTTTGAGACAGGGTCTTGAACATGCTGTATAATCAAGAATCTTGATCCTCCTGCCTCCACTTCTCAAGTGCTGGGTTAATAGACATGTCTAACTTATAGATGTTCTTTTAATTTCTATTAGATGTCATGGTTCCAGTCCTTCTCTTTTATGTACTATACTTCCTTTTCTTGAACCTTCAAACTGTAGAATTTGTTTTTTATGCATTTCTTTTCTGCAAACTTTGTCAGGTGCTGGGTTGTTTGTCCCAAGCACATCTAATTCTGGTTGGATTGTGGCAAGAGAGGCATTTTGTGCTCCTTGAAGTCAGAGAAGCCCTGTGGAGAATTAACAAAAAACCATTAAGTCAATCTATTGTAATCAGTCATGTTGGTCTTGTCCTCTGGCTGGCAGAAACCCTGTTCCCTATATTGGTGGCCATGTTAGTGCCCTTTATGGTGTGCGTTCTTGAGTAGGTCACACTTGCTGAAAATGTTATGGAAACACTGTTTTTGCTGTGTCCTCTAGGTCGGATCCGTACGAGACGGCAAAGCTCTGGGAGTGCCACCAATGTCGCCTCCACACCCTCGGACAGTCGGGGCCGCAGTCGCGCTAAAGTGGTTTCTCAGTCTCAGCGTAAGAAGTGTATTTTTGCTCTTGGTTACCTTAGCTTTCTTCAGCAGCTGTCCTGTAGCTGAGCAGTTTGCAGTATTTGCATCGACACATCTCACTGGGAAATTACATTTTTGTGGCTCTAATGTGTAGTGAGTAACCAAATAGTTACGTAGGCTTATAAGGTGGAGCACCCTGAGTGCACTCTGCTCTCCTTCACAGAGAATTTAAATTTCCTGTGGTTAAACATTAAAACATATGCTCACTCCCTATCCTGAGGTCTCTCAGATTGAAGCTTGTTTGCAGGCAGGGGAGTTGGCTCAGTGGGTAAAGTGCCTGACAAGGATAGGAGCTTGTAAAATTCTTGATATAGTGGTGCACTTCTGTAATCCCAGGACCGGGGTCGCGGAGACAAGAGGATCCCTAAGGATTGTTGGCTAGCTAGTCTAGCCACATTGGTCAACGCCCAGTGCAGTGAGAGACCCTGTCTCAAATAAATGGAAAGTGATTGAAAAAGACATCCAGCACTGACCTCTGACCTCCACACCCATGCATTCACTCCTCTACACACCCAAGCATGCACTATTCTTGGGGCTGGGAAGCTAGCTTATTGGTTAAAGGTGCTTACTTGCAAAGCCTGCCAGCCCAAGTACAATTCTGCAGTATCCATGTAAAGCCAGAGGCACATAGTGGTGCATGCGTCTGGAATTCATTTGCAGCGGCAAGTGATCTTGATGTGTGTGTGTACACACACAATAAAAATATAAGAAACTTCAGATTTTGCTTGTTCTGATTCCTATTTTAGGATTGATAAGGAACCTTTCTGATACCATTTCAGAACAGGACATAGGCAGAAACTATTAATGCCAGTATTTTCCCCAGTGGTAAATAAGTAAATCCTTTTGAAGCTCCCTGTTCCCTAACCTTCTGCGCTCACGTTCATGGCCTGCATCTGTCTCTTCGCTGCCCTTGTTGTCTTCCATGGTGGCTTTTCTGTATGTGAGCAGTGTGTTTGCTTAGCCTCAGGGAAGCAGTGTAGCTGGAGTGGATTTATCCTGCCCCTCATGGCCTTGTGTGACCTGCTCCCTCTCTGTGCATGTAGAGCAGAGCTGGGTAGGTATTAGCATGCTCCTCCTGGGCTGGGTGGCCTTGGAGAGGAGGAGTCTTCCCATCCCCGAACCTGCACTTGCTCCTCAGATCAGTCCCCTCCTCCCTGTACAGCCCTCAAGCCATGTCTTGCTTTTTTTTTTTTTTTTGCAGTTCCTTATGAGTTTAGACTCTCCATGTCTCTTTTGATAACTGCTCTCATCCCTTTTGCAAAGACAGTGGGAGATGTATCATACTTTCCACTGAGGCACCAGCACCTTAGTGTGGTATAGGCTGTGTGGTACGCAAGCTGTGAGCATGGGTTCCAGCATAAGACAAACCCAGCTCCTCTGCATGTTGGGCAAACCTTTTAGTATTTGTGAGCCTTATTTCACTGTCTGTAAATGGAGTGATTCTCTGCCCCCCCCCCCCCCCACTACATATGAGGCTTCCATGAAGATTGAATGAGATCTGAAGCTCACAGGTGATGGGTAGTCAGCAAACAGAAGTGACTTTTAGAGCCTTAATGGCTACAGGGCTGCAAAGCTTTATCCCTGTCCACGTCAGGGTGGTGTGGCTGTAGACTCCCTGTCGCTTCTTCAAGTGGCTCAGGAGAAGAAGGCTCAGCGTGGGTTTGTGCCCACTGAGGCTAGATGGAGTCCGTTAGAACCACACAGGCCTTGCTTTTATAGAACTTAGATGGCTTTTCATTGAGATGGGGGTGCCACTGAAGCTCAGAAGCTTCTGCTGTGGGATGTGCACCCTGGCTCTGGCCCCTCCTTTAGTCCTCAGGGTCTCTGGAAACATAAGGGTAGTTATGTGGTCATGACCTTGTTCTTGATCAAAAATGTTCAAGACTGAGAATATAGATCAATAATTATACATATTTAATTTTTTATATAGTATATAATTATATAATATAATTTTAGTATATATCAATTTTTATCTATTGTTATTAATATTATCAACAATTATTTATTATATACATATATATATATAGAGAGAGAGAGAGAGAGACAGAGACAGAGACAGAGTCTTAACTGTGCCATATTACTTTTTGCTCTTTGTGGCTCTGGCCTCTGCAGGGTTTCCCACCACAGCTTGGTTAATCCTGCGCCTTCACGCTGTGGATGTTGGGAAGATGGTGAACATTAAAGTTGCTCCTCTGGTGAGGCTGAGAGAACTTGAATTTTTTTTTTTTTTTTTTTGAGGTAGGGTCTCAGTCTAGCCAAGGCTGACCTGGAATTAACTATGTAGTCTCAGGGTGGCTACGAACTCACGGCAATCCTCCTACCTCTGCTTCCCGAGTGCTGGGATTAAAGGTGTGTGCCACCACGCCTGGCGAATTTGAATTCTTTAGGTGCAGCAATATTCTGAGCCTGGCCTGTGAGCTCCGTTTTCAAGCCTCAGTTCAATGTTCCTTGCCACCAAACCGGCACATGACAGAGCCTGTACCCAAGCTTCTGCATGTGGATTAGATATTTTAACAAGCATTTTAATGATGAATGTTTGGTCTGGTTTTTTTCAAGGTAGGGTCTCACTCTAGTCCAGGCTGACCTCAAACTGACCTCAAACTCACTCTATAGTCCCAGGCTGACTTCTAACTCACAGCAATCCTCCTACCTCTGCCTCCTGAGTGCTAGGATTAGAGGGATATGCCACCATGCCCAGCAATATGTGTATTTGTGTGTGTGTGTGTATACACACACATATATATACACACACATATACACACACACACTTTATATATGTAGGTATAGTGTCTGTATTAGTTATGTTTTTGTTCTGGGACATACCTGACCAGAAAGAACTTAAGGAAGAAAAGGTTTATTTTAGCTTGCAATTTGAGGTTGTAGTTCTGCATGGTGGGAGGTGTGGTGGCAGGAGCTTGAGGCAGCTGATCACATTCAGTCCAGTGAGGAAGCTGGGAGGTATGAATACTGGTAGTTAGCCAGCGCTCTCCTTTTTATACAGCCCAGGATCCCAGCATATGGAATGGTGCCACCCACAGTTAAGCTGGATATTCCCACCTCAGTTAACCTAATCAGTATCCCTCCCAGGCATGCCCAAAGGCTTGTTTCCTAGGTGATGATAGGTCCTGCCAGGTTGATGGTCAACGTAAACCATCAGACCTACAATTATAGTCTTGTTTTAAGGTGAAGTAGATTTATTAATACTAGACTTAGAGCCCTTAATTGGGATATTGTAAATATTTGAAGATTAAGGAAAGTCAGGATATGCAGGTTTGAAATAGTTCATAGTTTCTTTCCAATCATGCTTCTAAGCACTTACTGTGTGGTAAGCATTGTTGAAGTCAGTCATGGTGCACCCAGGATTAAGTTGTGTTTGCTTCCCTCAGGTTGCTCAGAGTTGGAGAGATGCTTGTCTTACTCTTCTCCACCTCTCCCAAGCTTGGCACATTGTAATTAATGTTTCATAAGCAGATCTGAGATAAATGCTAGCACACTGTGATAACTATAGAACAAACATAAGCATAGAGATAGAGCAGGAGAAACAAGCCCTCAGAAAACAGATGCTTTGCTAATGTGTTTTGTAAATGCGATATTTGTTTTGTGTTGCATGCTGACTTTCTGTATTGTGTTGTCTTTTAATCCACTTTTTGCCTGTCCTTTCATCTGCTCTCATAATCAAGGATCCAGATCTGCTAATCCTGCTGGGGGTAAGCTATTTCTCTTCTTGGCATTTTTTAAATTCTCCCTTATCCATGATCTTTACATAATATTAATTTCTTTATTACAAGCTTAATTAATCTTTCTGTATTTCCTGCATTTTCAAATACTAAAATTTGAAGTGGATTTCTTTTTGCCTTTTATATATCTTCATAGTTTACTTTAGGATCACATTTTATAGACAAATATAGTAGGTCCTGAGATGGCTCTTCATGGTAAAGTACATTTCCTGATCTTTACAATGATTTTTCAAAGTGACACTTGAGTGTTATAAAGTATCAAGTTTTGTACATAGTCACCTAAGTAATTAGCATAAGTGATGATAGTTTCAATATACAAAATTTTAGAAACATTTAAAATACATAATTTTAAAATTTTTATTCTCTGTGTGAATGAGAGTGTATGTGTATAATTTCATGGTAAGTGTTGTTTCAAAAATGTTTTTTTCCGAGCTGGGTGTGGTGGCTTGCGCCTCTAATCCCGGCACTTGGGAGGCTGAGGTAGGAAGATTGCCATGAGTTCGAGGCCACCCTGAAAATATATAGTGAATTCCAGGTCAGCCTGGGCTACAGTGAGACCCTACCTTGAGAAAACCAAAAACAACCAAAATGTTTTCCCCTTGAGTCATTCTGTCCCAGTACTTCACATCTTTGAATATCACTGCCTTCTCTACTTAGGGAACTTGTATTGGCTCCTTTGTCATTGCTGGGAACAGATCCCTGCCAGAAGCAACTTAGGGAGAGAAAGGTTCATTTTGGCTTACAGTTTTGAGGAATCTTATGGCAGAGCATGAAATAACTAGTTACACTTGCAGGCAGGAAGCAGAGGGTGGTGGGGCTAGCCTACAAAATCTCAAGGCCTGCTTCCCAGTGACCCACTTTCTTCAGTGAGTTTCACAACTTCCCACAACAGTACAGGGACCAAATGTTCATACCTGGACATATAAATGCTTAAATTTTGGCTATTTTTCTCTATGAGAATTCTGTCTCACAGGAAGTAGTTATAGGTTTATCTAGACACTTAGCTGCTAATAAAGATGGTCAGTCCTCTCGCTTGTTTCTATTGTTAGTTATATTGAATACTTTGCAGAGAATGTGGCCTGTGTAATGTCTACTTCTGCAGATTGTTTTGAGAGTTGCTTTGAAGTTTAGTATAGAGTTGATATTTATAAACTCATGTGGAAAGGTGAAAAGAGCATGTGTTGTATTTGTTATGATATGCACATGTATGCAAGAAGGCAGTGTGGGTGCAGTCATGCATTGTGTAATGTGAGGGGACATTCAGAGAAATGGTAGACAGTCATCATGTAAATATCCTCAGGTACACAAGCTAAGATGGCCCACTGCCACTAGGTTATATAATTTCATAGGACTGTTGTTAGATATGTGATCTGCCATTGACAAAGGGATTGTTACACAATTCATGACTGTCTCATGTACATGTATACTCTCTGCCATTGACAAAGGGATTGTTACACAATTCATGACTGTCTCATGTACACGTATACTCTCACGCCGTGCACATAGAATTCATGGTTCTATCATGTACATGTGTACTCTACACAGTGCACACAAAATTGTGACTGATTGTTCTGTTGAGATAGGGTCTCACTCTAGCCCAGGCTGACCTAGAATTCATATGTAGTCTCAAGGTGGCCTAGAACTTGCAGTGATCCTCCTACCTCTGCCTCCAGTGCTGGGGTTAAAGGCGTGAGCCACCATACCTAGCTATTTGTCATGTTTTAAATGTTGCATTTTATTATTTTTTGTTTCATTTTAGGCATGTTATTTGACTTTCATAAACAACATGCAGCTTGGTTTTATTTTCTTCAGTATCAATTCAAGGTCTGGGCATGTAGCTCAGTGGTAAAGCACTTGAGTAATATATACAGATCCCTAGGTTCAATCCTCAGTACTAAACAAACAAAATCAGCTTAGGAACTCCTATCTTTCAATAGAGGAATTTACTCCAGCCACATTTGTTAGAACTGCTAATATGTTTGAGCTTATTACAAATAATTTGTTTTTGGTGATTGTTTTTGTATGAGATTTCTAGCTATTTCATCTGTACCACTTTCTTCCATTTGTTAGATTAAAGGAGTTTTCTTGTAATCCATTTTCCCAAATAAAGCTTGAGATGTTTTTGTTTTGTTTCTATTTCTGCTTCTTCAGTAGTTGTTTTTGGTTTTTCAAGGTAGCATCTCACTCTAGCCCAGGCTGACCTGGAATTCACTATGGAGTCTCAGGGTGGCCTGGAACTCACGGCAGTCCTCCTACCTCTGCCTCCTGAGTGCTGGGATTAAAGGCATGCGCTACCACACCCGGCTCAGTAGTTGTTTTTTGAAAAGACCTATCATCTCTTATAAAAACCAAAACAGTCAGAGCTGGGAGTGTAGCTGTAGTTAGAGTGCTTGCCTACTGTGCATCATTCCCAACAGCACCGTTGACAAAAAGGTCAACCCTGCTGTGGTTACTTGTTGAGACGCGGGGCTGTGTCACGGTCATCCTGCTTTGGACCAGAGGTCGTCCAGCTGCTTTTGTATAGTAACTCTCTTAAGTGAAGATTCATTTACAATATTCAATATTCTTCAGGTGCTTACATTAAAAAGCAGTACAATCACCAACTAAAACACTATTTTGATAGAAAATTCACTTGATATTTGATGCAAATTAATATGTAAAGACTGCTTTGAAACTTACAAATCATGACGTGGTCTATACTCATCATTCAGTTCTGCTTTGCCTCACTTTTAGCTGGCAGCCGCTCAAGCTCCCCAGGGAAGTTGTTGGGAAGTGGCTACGGTGGACTTGCTGGGGGTTCCTCAAGAGGCCCACCCGTGACACCATCTTCAGAAAAACGAAGCAAGATTCCCAGGAGTCAGGGATGTAGCCGAGAAACGAGTCCAAACCGAATAGGATTAGGTAAGGATTATCAAAGACTTCAATCACCATTGTAGCTTGGTCATAATCTTGTTTATAATCTAATGACTGTGTCTGATATGGGAAATAGAAATCTATTTTTGCACTGGGTGTGTTTCTTTGGTTATGTTGAAAAGATATATTGTAATTTATATAGATGATATCATAATTTCAGCTAATCTGGAAAACTTATAGAATTTATCTTTAGATATATGGGTAGTAATTATGTTTTACATGCATTTTGCAAAGCACTAGGATTGGGGATACCACCCCCCCCCCCATTAGAAAAATTGTCACTTTTTTCTTTTACTTAATCCCTACTATTTATTTATTTATTTATTTATTTATTTATTGGTTTTTTGAGGTAGGGTCTCACTCTGGCCCAGGCTGACCTGGAATTCACTATGTAGTCTCAGGGTGGCCTCGAACTCACGGCGATCCTACTACCTCTGCCTCCCAAGTGCTGGGACTAAAGGCGTGCGCCACCACGCCTGGCTCCTACTATTTATTTTGATTTTGCTCTCTAACTTAGTGACACTGTCAAATAATATGTATAATTATTTTTGACATAATTGCACTAAATCATGAGGGGTAAGTACTGGTGTGAACCAACATACTTGGTTTTTTGTTGTAATAATTAGTTTGTAACATTTTATAGCCACATGACTTATTTTCAACAATTTAAAGATGACTTTTTTTTTAAGATATGGTCTCACTCTAGCTCAGGCTGATCTGGGATTCACTATGTAGTCTCAGGGTAGCCTCGAACTCATGGTGATCCTTCTACCTCTGCCTCCCAAGTATTGAGACTAAAGGTGTGCACCACCATGCCTGGCACTTAAAGACTTCTTTTAAAATCTAACTCATGGGCTGGAGAGATGGCTTAGTGGTTAAGTGCTTGCCTGTAAAACCTAAGGACCCCGGTTCGAGGCTCCATTCCCCAGGACCCACGTAAGCCAGATGCACAAGGTGGTGCATGCAGTGGCTGGAGGGCCTGGCGTGCCCATTCTCTCTCTCTCTGCCTCTCTCTGTCTGTCACTCTCAAATAAATAAATAAAAACAAACAAAAAAATTTTTAAAAATCTAACTCATGTTTTTTTAATATAAAAGTTAGAACTCTTTTGTGATAGAATGCCGAAAAGTTGAAATTTGTATTTATTATATTCTTACCTGCTTTCTAAAGTAAAAATCTATTAGTATAAAATATGGAGTAACCATGAGCTCTTAATCCCTTCTCGCTCCCCACAGGGCAGGAGCTCTTTAAACTTTCTTTTTTCTTTTTTTTCCCCCACGGTTTTTATAGACCTTCTACATGGGATCTCTAGCCACATGGGTGCCTTTCCTTGACTCTGTACTTCCCTCAATCAATAGAATAATTTAGTAAGAAATTAGAGTACCATAATCCTTAAGTCTTATCAGGTTAGCCTTCATATTTATTTACTTATGTATTTTCTCAGTAATTTTTACTTGAATGTTTACTGTGTAAAGGGTACTTCAGGTACTTCGTAAGACCCAGAACTTAAACGATAGGTGAAGCGGATTGGTGTACTTCCTCAGAGCCCTTGTTATCTGTTGGGAAGGTGGAAATGTAAACTGCCTGACAGAAGCTGTAACAGGATGATCTGAGAGCATAGACCATAAGTTAGGAGAGTCCTAGCTCCCTGTTTGCCTGACTATCTTAGATTTCCTGCGAAGTGAGACTTCCTAGAATAGGTCCTGCTTTGAAGCACTAGGAAAAGATGGGCCAGGGAGAGAGAAGCAGGCACAGAAGCAGTCAAGTGAAAAGAGTCCACAGGTAATTCAGAGTACTCCAGCCATGGTGGGATGAGGCTTGAAAGCAGCAAAGCAGATAGTGTTCAGCCAGGGGCAGGGGTTTAAGACTGTTTAAGGTTTGGTTTCAAGTTATATTTCCAAAGTGAAGTGAAAGAATTGGTGTTTTGTGACTTTTTTACTGTAATGCTGACTTTGTGTTGGTATCACAGCACACGTGGTCTCTGAGATGTCAATGTCTATGTTATGAATAGAACATGAGTGGGTTCTCACAATGTACAGAAACTTAGATGAAACACCAGAGGAAAAATCAAGGCTAGAACATCTACATTTTTCATCTGATGCTACAACATACTTTGTGTGCCACTCATGTTGATTAGGAAACACTTGATTCCAGCCTAGCTGTGAAGCTGCAGCTGTCCTTATCCAGAGTGACTTGCTGCCATTCATAAACTGTCTGTGTTTGTGCTAGCTGCACTAGGATTATGCTCTTCACTTTTTTAAAATTTATTTTTATTAGAGGGAGAAAGAATGGGAACTCCAAGGCCTCTAGCCACTGCAAATGAACTCTAGATATATGGACCACCCCGTGTACCTGGCTTATGTGGGACCTGGAGAATCAAACCTGGGTCCTTAGGTTTCACAGGCAAACGCCTTAACTGCTAAGCCATCTCTCCAGCCCCACTTTAATTAATTAATTTATTTTTTGGTTTTTCAAGGTAGGGTTTCACTCTAGTCCAGGGTGGCCTTGAACTCACGGTGATCCTCAGAGGTGATACCTCTGCCTCCCGGGCCCTACTTTTATTTATTTTTAAATTTTTTTAAAAATTCATTTTAATTTATTTGTTTGAGAGTGACAGAGAGAGAAAGAAGCAGATAGAGAGAGGGAGAGAGAATGGGTGCGCCAGGGCCTCCAGCCACTGCAAATTCCAGACGCGTGCGCCCCCTTGTGCATCTGGCTAATGTGGGTCCTGGGGAATTGAGCCTTGAACTGGGGTTCTTAGGCTTCACAGGCAAGCGCTTAACCGCTAAGCCATCTCTCCAGCCCCCTTACTTTTATTTTTTATTTAGGATTTTTTTTAATGTTTGTTAAAAATGCCAGTTTTTACCTGCTTGAAATTAGGAAATAAGTGATAAAATAATAAATGAAATAAGGAAATAAGTTATCTAATCTAACTGGAAGACTGGAAGACCTGCTGCCTTTACTTTGAAGTTTCCAGTGTAAAGCCGGGCGTGGTGGCGCATGCCTTTAATCCCAGCACTTGGGAGGCAGAGGTAAGAGGATTGCCATGAGTTCGAGGCCACCCTGAGACGACATAGTGAATTCCAGGTCAGCCTGAACTAGAGTGAGACCCTACCTCGAAAAACCAAAAAAAAAAAAAAAAAAAAAAAGTTTCAGTGTATACAGTTGAAAAGGTAGCATTTTCTAAGTTTTAAAAAGCAGTATTATGAGGTATCAGTAAAGGAGTTTGCCCTTCCCAAATAATTCCTTACTGCTCATTAAGGGATTAGTGATGTAGAAAGGTTTAAAGTCATAGTAAAGCTCAGTAAAGAAGGTGTTTTATTGTTGTTTGTTTGTTTGTTTGAGGTAGGGTCTTACTCTAGCCCAGGCTGTCCTGGAACTCTCTCTGTAGTAGTCCTAGGCTAGCTTCAAACTCACAGTGATCCTCCTACCTCCCAAGTGCTGGGATTAAAGGCGTGAGCCACCACACCTGGCAAAAACGTTGTTTTATTTAAGTTTCTGCACATTGTGAGGGCACAAACATGTTCTATTCATGTGTATACACACACACACACACACACACATATATATATATATATATAATCTTACAATATTACCACTGAATCCTGTGGGTGCTACTTAGAGATTTCCTAAAATCCATTCCCTAAGAGGCAGAGAGAATGGTCATACCAGGGCTAGAGAGGGCCTCTAGCCACTGTAATGGACTCCAGATGCATGCACTACTTTGTGCCTCTGGCTTTATGTGGGTACTGGGGACTTGAACGCAGGTTGTTATACTCTTTAGGCAAGCATCTACTGCTTAGCCATTTATCCAGTCCTAATTCAAAGTTGTTTTTTTGTTTTGTTTTGGTTTGGTTGTTTTCAAGGTAGGGTCTCACTCTAGCCCAGGCTGACCTGGAATTCACTATGGAGTCTCAGGGTGGCCTTGAACTCACGGCGATCCTCCTACTTCTGCCTCCCGAGTGCTGGGATTAAAGGCGTGCGCCACCACGCCAGGCTGTAATTCATAGTTTTAATTTCACCTAACTAGGCTTAGGACTTGATTTGAAAAGTAGTTCTAGTGACCTACAATTACTGCTTTAATTTTTTTTTTAATTTTTATTTATTTATTTGAGAGAAAGAGAGAAGGGGTGCACCAGGGCCTCCAGCCACTGCAGATGAACTCCAGATGCTTGCGCCACCTTGTGCATCTGGCTTATGTGGGTCCTGGGGAATCAAATCTGGGTCCTTTGGCTTTGCAAGCAAGTGCCTTGTTGCAGTCAGGTTCGCATTGCTGGCAGAAATCACCCAACCAAGAGTAGCTTATGGAAAAAAGAGGTTTATTTTGGCTTAGAGACTTGAGGGGAAGCTCCAGGATGGCAGGGGAAAACGATGGCATGAACAAAGAGTGGACATCACCTCCTGGCCAGCATCAGGTGGACAACAGGAACAGGAGAGTGTGCCAAACACTGGCAAGAGGAAACTGGCTATAATACCGATAAGCCCGCCCCCAACAGTACACTGCCTCCAGGAGGCATTAATTCCCAAATCTCCATCAGCTGGGAACCTAGCATTCGGGACACCTAAGTTTATGGGGGGACACCTGAATCAAACCACCACACGCCTTAATTGCTAAGCCATGTCTCCAGCCCCCAAGTACTGCTTTTTGTTTCCAATGATGTTTCTTAATGAAATTTTCATTTCTTATGTGTTATAAAAATAATGCCAAGGTTCTTGCAAGGTTTTTGGCAGTTTGCCTTTAGTTGTCTTTTACTATTTACTGAATGAAAGGATTATTTAAAAATTTGAAATTTTTACAGTTACATTCATATTCTAAATATTTTTAAAGTTTCTGATCAAAAATATTTTTGAAAAGTTGGGTGTGGTGGTGCACACCTTTAATCCTAGCACTAGGGAGACAGAGGTAGGAGGATCACTGTGATCTTGAGGCCAACCTAAGACTACATAGTGAATTCCAGGTCAGCCTGGCTAGAATGAGACCTTTACCTCGAAAAACAAAACAAAATCATACTTTGTAATGTTGAAATGAATTAAATCCTTTTAATTATAAAATTATATTTTGTGACATGAAAAATATCTAGAAATGTGTTCCATGTCATTGACCTAGGAATTTTCAAGAATCCGCTTGTACTTTTGCTTTTGGTATGGGTCCTTTCTTAAAGGGTAAAAGTGAAGGTGACCCTTCAAACTCTGTGATGGCAAGTGGAGTCTACCCAGGAATAAAATCGATCAAGTGGTTATTCAGGGCCTCCCAGCATTTCATGCAAACATAATCAGCTGCTTAGAAATACTGCTTTTAGAAAGTTCAAGTATGTTTCATTGCTCCTTTTATACCTTCTTCCTCTCATTTTCAGTATGAATGCTTTGGGCCTTTAATAAAAAGACAGTTTGATATGTATATGAATTCATATGTTATATAAAAATATATTAGCCTATGTATTACTAATTTTATATGCTTGCTTTAAGTTGGGTGTGGTGGCACATGCCTTTTAATCCCGGCACTCAGTAGGCAGAGGTAGGATGAGGATCACCGTGAGTTTGAGGTCACCCTGAGACTGCATAGTGAATTCCAGGTCAGCCTGAGCTAGAATGAGACTCTACTCAAAACAAAACAAAACACCAACAACAAAAAATTATATGCTTCCTTGTAGCTCAGTGTTTGGAAGTAGTGTTGTGAGAGATATTTGTGATTTAAATTATCCAACATTTGAACTGTTGATTTCACCACCAGTTGTACTTTAATGAGGTTTGGGCAATAACTGCAAGTTTTGACAGAATGGTAGAATTATTTCCGTATGTGCTACTGGTCATCTGCCAAAGGAGCTAATCAGCATGAGTGAGAGGATGCATATTGGAATGAAATGTCAGGAGGGTAAGGCTTGTTAAGAAAGTTATGGGTATTATTTTAGATTATTTCTTTCCCACTACTGAAGCATACTTGTGAAATGGTGTGGAGCCTGGATAAAAATTTAGACAAAATTAACTAAGCATGTACTTAGAAGAAGAACTATCAGAACTGTTTGTATTTTTTAATGTGTTTTGGAGTGGACTGTGGGCTGTTAAGATTTTCCTATATGTTATTCAGTAAATTCACAAGAATATATATTATTGTTGAGCAGAGATTCCTTCTCATCTGAAGGTGAGCTGCCCTACTCTGTACAGCCCAGGAAGCTTTTCTGCATTAGTGGCTTGGTAGATACTCTTCAGGTTTCTCAAAGGTGGACTTTGATGACTGTTGCCCTGGCCCTTATGTAGAGCCTGTTGAAAAATATCACCAAGAATTAATGATTAAATAGCCACTACAACTTGGAGTGAAAATTCAGTATTTCCACAGCACTCTGGCAAAATAAAGGGAGGAATTCAGGATTTCTAGTGAACTAATGTTGGAGTGGATTGCACAGATTGGATTTGTGCCTGACTTCC
Source organism: Dipus sagitta (assembly GCA_036346955.1). Taxonomy (NCBI): domain Eukaryota; kingdom Metazoa; phylum Chordata; class Mammalia; order Rodentia; family Dipodidae; genus Dipus; species Dipus sagitta. The sequence goes on from CM070773.1 coordinate 137,327,177, forward strand.
TTCTCTTTTTGGCAAGTATTAAACATTTGGAGCTCTCTTACACTCTATTGGAGACTGGTTCACCCAAGTGCTGAAGGTCTAGTTCTGCCCCAATTCTGAGCAGTCAGCAGTTGACCTCCCTTTTCACTTCCACATTATTTATCCAGGAGCTTCATGATTCTGGTTGGTGAGATGTTCTTGTTATACTTTGGCTGTACAGTAAGTCTTGCTCTGAAATAATAGGCTATGCTCATTGCAGTATTGAAGACATATTAGTTTTTACATCAGGGAATCAAGTTTATTGTGTGTAAAGTCTCTGAGACAGCTCAGAGCACTAGATTTCTCTCGATGAGATGGGCTGTACATGGTGCCCACCCGCAGTTGTGTTAGGTGTTCCACCTGCACAGTTCTAGTAAACAATGCTACTTCAGAATGCTTTGCCAAGTCATTTGATTCTGTTTTCTCAAATTGAGAAGCTAGAATATCATGTGAGCTTCACAACCCAATGATTAGACCTTAGGCCATTCCTGTGACTTATCTTACCATCTCATAGTTTTATAACATAAGAATAATAAGTTGCATCAGGAGATAAGTAATTCGCAGTTCTCAGGTCAGTAGAGTATTTTATCTAAATACAGAGATGATCTATCTACTTGGTGTAGATTCATTGTGTAAGACCTGAGGAAAAGCAGCTTGAATTCCTCTACAAAAGGCAGAAATTTAAGTGTTGGACCAGAAAAAAAGACAGCGGAGCAGAAGCCTTGCATCTGTTGGTTTGGATTGTTGAGTTTATGTGTGTGAAGTCTCTCTGTGGTGGCTCAGTGGACAGGCTCCCAGGCTTTTACAACTCTGTGGAGGAGGCCATACCTGGAGAAGTGAGCCCTCCTCCTCCTTTTGTTAGGTAAGTTTGTGGAGCTCAGGGAAAGAGCCTTCATTCTGCTTGCTAATCCAAACTCAGTAGTCTTTTCAGGGCCCAGGTGCTTGGGAAACAGGTTTGGTCTCTTGTGCTCCTTTGAAGAACTTTGCTCAAGCCATAAACACTGGTCATTCCTCACAAACTTTTGATCCTGTATTTTGATGTGAGTTTGTCCTTTGGCAAGGTTTCATTTCCCTCATTTAGGTGTGTTTTCACCTCATTGCTAAACTCTGCAGCCTTCTGAGTCACTGACATAGTCAGGCTTATTCAGCCCTCTCCCCTCCTGTTGCCACACCAGGACATGTCAGAGAGACTTCAGCACTCATAGGTGGCTTCCCAACACAGACAATGTCATAATTACATTAACCGAATGTGACTGACGTTTGTGAGTTTTTTTTGTCTTCATTAAATTTGTTCACCTTCTCTAAAACCCCTCATGCTGCACACTAGCACGGAGCAGCCGTATCCCTCGACCCAGCATGAGTCAGGGGTGCAGCCGCGATACCAGCCGTGAGAGCAGCCGAGATACAAGCCCTGCTCGGGGCTTCACTGCACTCGGTGAGTACACGTAGGCACTGCCCAGGACTCCCAATGCTTGTCCGAGCCCCTGCCACGTGGAATGACTGCTTTCCCTCCTCTGCTGTTCTTAGTCACCCTTTGTTGTCCTCTCTGCATGCTTGGATTTCAGCAACTCCCAGTGTTTATGTATTTGAGGGAAAAAAGCACCATTTCACCCTACTTGTGACCACATGTCACCAAGCAAGACCATCCATGTGGCAGTTTTTAGCACAAGGCAAAATCTAGCCAAAGTTAAAGACTGCTTGCAAATGAAACCTTATCTATTAAGTTTCTAGCTTATCTTTGATTTTACTAGAGACCGCTTTACATGTGATTTTGTTTTCTTTATTTTTTTTTGTGCTGAGGATTGAACCCAGGGCCCCAAGCATGCTAGATAAGTACTCTACCACTGAGCCATAACCCCCAGGCCTAGCATGCGATTTAATATAAAGGAAGAACAAAAGTATAGTCATAACACTTAGAAAATAAAATGACTTTTTGTTTTAGTTTGACTAGCCCTACCTTTCTCTAAAATGGGCATAGTACCTTTTGGTCTAGTACAGATTATGAATTCCCAAAAGCATCTGTCAGTACATACTTTTCTGAAAAGGAATATTTTTATTCTTCACCAATTATCTTTTAGTACTGTCCAGGTAGACCACGTCTCTTGATAACTAGAAGTCATTTTATGATAATTAGATTTGTGCCTGCAGTGACAGCGTGACGCACAGACTGCAGCAGTTAGTGGCTCTGCAGCTGATCTTCTGACTGGAGATCTCACTCAGAAGGGATGTTCACTCATAGTAGAAGGACTTCATATTTGCCTCTGACTGTCCAGTAATGTCCAATAATGTCACACGCCTCTTCTAATCTCTCCTCTCACTCCCAATCAGTAGTCAAAAGTACTATGTAGGTTCTGAAAAGAGCAAATAGCACATGCCTGAACCCTGCTGGTCGGTCCCCATGCCTTAGTGGTTCCTTCCCTGAGATGTGGTGTCTGGGCCAGCATGAGCCCTGAGCCAGGCAGTTTTCCAGTGCATGCCAGCTATGCCCATAGCAACCTTCAGCCTTAGAGCAGAATTCTCAATAAACCAAGGATGATAATGGTGGTGTTTTGTTTTGTTTTGTTTTGTTTTGCTTTGTTTTTTGGTGTGTGTGTGTGTGTGTGTGTGTGTGTGTGTGTGTGTATGAACTGGTGATTTTTCCTTTTAAATTAAGGCTATATATCTATGCATCCTTGCTTACTATTTGTTCTTCCAAATAATCTACTATGTGAGTAAACAGTTCAATCTATTTGTTGGTTATTTTGTCTCCTAGAAGCAGTTCTTGTTTTTATTTCATACTTGTGGCTGGTGTTTTGTTTTTTTCAGATGCCTTGATAATCTGGCATGCAGTCTGTGGGCCAGGCAAGGCATGATGGACTCTTGACAACCCAATTGGACCCTAAGTAACTGCATCATCAAATCTAGTTTTTGCTCTTTGGATAAACAGGTCTGCTTAACTGTCTTGGTGACAGCTCCAAATGTTGAAATGTGTAATTGCTGCTGCCATGACAGAAGATGAGAACCCTAATGAACCCTGGCATCAGCTCACTGTGGTCAGGACAGCAGTGAATGTCTTCTGAGCTAGACTTTTATACCATGTCCTTTTCCTCTTAGATTAATTCTGTCCCAAAAATGTGTGTGCAACAGAAGCAGCAGCACTGTACCATTCGGAGCATCAACAGGCACAGTGCCTGCTGTCCCTGCTTAGAGACAGGTGTCCTCATAATCAGGCTCTTAGGGAGATTAAGCCCTGCTCTTCCATTCACAAGGTGTACTTTTATTAGTCACTTTACTCGTGGCCATGACCAAATACCTGACAGCTTGGGCAGGAAGTATTCTGGCTTCCATTCCATCGTGGCAGGGAAGGCATGGTAGGGCTATGGTCACATTGCAACCACAGCAAGGAAGCAGAGGTGGGACCAGGCTATAAAACCTCTAGGCTTACTCACCTAGGCCCACCCACCAGTGACCCACTTCCTCTAACCTTCCAATGGTTCCACAACCTTCCCAAACACTGCTACCTGCCATTGGGAAACCAAGTGTACAAATGTATGAGCCTGTGGTAGACAGTTCACATTCAAACTTCAAGACATGGTGAAGTAGTGGAGCCAGGCTTGGAATCCAGGTTTGACCTCATGCTGGCCTTATAGGAAGTAGTTCTGATAATTTAGCACCTTTGATCTGTTACTCAAAAGACTACCCATTGTTTTTTTCTTGGGGACCTCTACAGGGCTGGGTATATAGAAAGCACTCTGCTCTCCTGACAGGATGGTGGCACACACCTTTAATCCCAGCACTTGGGATATAGGAGGATCACTGTGAGTTTGAGGCTAGCCTGGGACTACATGATGAATTCCAGGTCAGCCTGGGCTAGAGCAGTAACCTACTTCAAAAAAAAAAAAAAAAAAAAAAAAAAAACCAAACAAACAAGCAAAAAAACACTCTGGTCTTGAGGCTTTGGTTTCTAGGCTTGGGGTTAGGACCTGAGAATTCAAGATGGCTCCCAGGAGGTGTTTGTCCTCAGGGGAACATACTACATACTCTTGGAAGGTTCCTTTTTCTCATTCACGTTAATAACTTCCTATCTCTTTTGGAAACTAGTAAGATTATATTTTAGTAACCGTTTGTTTTTTATTTGCAAGCACAGAGTGAAGGAAAGAAAGAATGAGAATAGGCACAGGCATGCTAGAGCCAAGTGCCACTGCAAACCAACTCCAGATATATGTGTTACTTTGCGTATCTGGCGTAAGATGGGTACTGGGAAATTGAACCTAGGCTGTCAGGCTTTGCAAGCAAATACATTTAACTACTGAGCCATCTCTCCAGCCCCATTAATGACCTTTTGAATAGGTTTACACAGTCAACCTTCATTAGAAAATTAGAAAGTAATTAGGTTTCAGTGAATACAGTCATCCCTCTGTGTTTATAGAGACTTGTTCAAGATGTCCTACAGATGCTGAAGTCACATAGTATTTGCATAGCACCTATGCACATCCTCCCATATTCTTTGAATGATCTGGATTATTTATAGTACTTAATATAATGTAAATGCTATACATACTTGTACTATGTTTAGAGAATAGACAAGAAGCAAGGTCTGCGCATGTTTGATACAGATGCAAGTTAGTTTTTTTGGGTTTTTTTTTTTTTTTTTTTGGTTTTTCAAGGTAGGGTTTCACTTTAGCCCAGGCTGACCTGAAATTCACTCTGTAGTCTCAGGGTAGCCTCGAACTCACGGCCATCCTCCTACCTCTGCCTCCCGAGTGCTGGGATTAAAGGCGTGCGCCACCACGCCCGGCCACAAGTTAGTTTTTAATTAGCATATATTAATTATATGTATTGGAATGTAATATGACATTTTCATACATGTATGTAGTGTATTGAATCTATCTTGAATTCCACTGCTGGGTGTTCTTTTGTGAATTTGGCAGAGAGCTTTTTCCATAGCAGATTACTTTAGAATATTGTGTTGAAGCAGAACCAAAGGAATGTCTTGCTAAGAATCTATAGACAGATCAGGTATTTCTGTAAAACTCTTCAATTTAAACCTTCAGGATAATGAATACGCTAGTCAGTAACTGTGCAGTTTGCTTCAGTCTTAAAATATTTAACCAATTTCCTTATTTAAGAAAGTGGTAAGTCCTATTTTAGAGACTGTCAGTTTATTGTGTGAATCTTGAAAGAGGAGGGATATATTTTCTTTTTGCATGCTGCTAAAAGTTGATATTTATTGACTAGGTAACCTTTGCTATTAATATCACATATACCACAGATGTGTACATTTTATGAAGTGACATGAGTTTTAAAAATAAAAAGTATGAAGGAGTTTGAGGTTTTGAAGGTTTGACTAAATGTGTGACTATTGGTGTGTACAGAACAGTAGAGTCTGTGAGAGGAAGCACCATGGCCTTTGCAGATCATCAATGGAAGTACTAAATTTTTCTTTCTTTCTTTTTTCCCTGACAATGAACAGTTGAGCATTGTATGGAACTGTGACAAATACATTGGTGTTTTGAGCTGGTTCTTTATTTCATATTTATTTCTACAAGTCATGCTCTTTTCTAATGAGGACAGAGTTAACAGTTATTTCCACAGGTTGATGAGTTAATATACATATTATAGATACTTGCTCCTACAACCTAAACACAAATTGACCTTTACTGCTACCACCCGCAGTAGTACTGTCGCCACCACTGCTGACTCTGCACCTGACAGGGATTTAATTACATTGTGTAAGTTTTCTTTTAATCCTCCCAGTAACAACCAAGAGGTAGGTACCATTAATGGCACCATTTAAAAGATGAAAAAACTGAGACTCAGAGAGGCTTAGGACATTGTTCAAGATCCCACAGCTAGCTGTGAGTAAACCTGGCCTGATTGCTGTACTCATAAGAGAGTCCTGCAGGAGACTGTGCAAGGAAGGTGGCAAAAATCCCTACCACAGGACTTCCAGAAGTTAGAAAGTACATAACTAGGATATTTGCACACTAGAACAACAAACAGTGTGACTGGGGAAAATGAATTCCACCTACTGAGCCCCCTCCCTGTGATTTCATTCCAAATCTGTTGAGATAACATTATGAAGCTCTCTGCTTTTGTTTTTGGTGCATGGTGGCATATGTATCACATACTGATGACACATCTCATGAGCTGAGTGAATATCATCTTCCTGCTGTCACTCTGGGTGTAGATGGTGCTCTGACTCCTGACGTCCTTCAATTGGCATATTTCCATGATGGCTGACAGAGGCGTCATGGTGTGGATGCAAACCTGGAGTCCGAGTCCATCAGTGCACCCTCAGTACAAAGCACTTTCAGAGTGCCTCTGTCATGCCTGTGTGTCTCAGAGCCACGAGTCGTGGAGGTCAGCACCGCTGTCCATTCATATCCAGCACCATGTCTTTCATGAGAACTGCAGCCTTGTTGGTAGCAGCCCCTGCATTTCCCTTGGTACCTGTGTGTTAACCCTGTGGGTGTTGCCGTTCCTTTTACCTGCAGCCTCTCGACGTCATTCCAGGTCCACTAGCGCTCTCTCCACTGCTGAATCTGTTGGGCAGTCAGGTGAACAAGTGCTAACTGCATGACTCGGCTTCATCGTGCTCCTCCCACACCATGTCAGCTTGTTCTTGTGTCAGCCAGCGGGGCGCGTGGCATGTGTGCGCCTCATGTTTGTTTTGTTTGGTGTGCTCGCATTTTTTTAAGTTGTTGAATGTTTATAATTCTGTCAGTAGGCTGTAGATGCTTTACTGCCTGTTTAACATCATTTCTCCAGTGTCCATATTTATGTCAGAATGAAAATCGAGGAAGTACTTCCTCCTTTCCTTCCACCCCTTTCCAGGAAACAACCAAAAAGTAGGTGTCTGGAGGCTTCCTGTATTTCCTTTTCCTCTCCAGGGCCTCTACTCCAATGCGTTTTCAGATATTGCTAGTTAGTACTGTCAGCTTCCTTCCACGTGTATTCAGGTACTAACTAGTTATTTACACTCCAGATTGCAACATGCACAGTTTCATACATATGAACACAAATGCATCCTGAAAACTTCATAGAAATGCAAGATCAGGATTTAGGTGATCAGGTCAGGTCAAAATTTAGTTTTTGTTGCCAGTGAAACCCAAACCTGTCTCAGCTCCATTTAATTTACCAAAATCCACTGGCTAGCCAAAGGGTAAAAAGTAGGTGTGCCATGATGTATCACTTTGCCACATTTAATTGGCATAGTTTTCATATGCTGACTGTCTCTAATGACTAGCTTTTAGTAGGGTTAGATATACTCTAGTTATTGAAAGACTGTTGATGGTAATGATAGTGATCAGGTAGCTTTTTCCCTTTTATCTACATGAAGCCAGCCATCCATTTGCACTGTGTATGTGCTCTGTGTTCCCTAAAGATTAGGAGCCTGGACTGAGGGCACAGTCATTTGTATCCATCTCTCAGAAAACGAGCTTCATGGCATGAGAGCAATGAGAATGGGCAGCAGATTTTAGTCTGGTGAAAACCTAAACCCTTGTCATTTGATTACATCCACATGAGTCTTCCCCTTTATGACTTGCAATTCACCTTGTCTATGTTGCCTATTAGATAATGGACAGCCACTGTGTGGCCAAGCTGTGTGCATCTGGGAAGCACAGAGGAATTGCCTTGGTCTTCTAGGTTTTAATTTTGTGCCTTAGAAACAGTGTTATCCCTGCAGTAGTAATGACTGGCATGAGATATACTTGTTTTTGGTTTGTTTTTTTTTTTTTTAAGACTTTTATTTCCATTTATGCTGGGTAAATTTTAAATGGCTTATAACTAAATTACTTCCATTCTGTTTCTCATAAATCCCCTCCTATCTACCCTTTTTTAATGGAAAAACAAAAGACTTCAACCAAAATCGCTTACAAGCTATGTGAACAAGAAACCTCAAATTTACATTTGCTTCATATTTTAACTACTAGATGTGTGTATGGCTAGATACATAAGTGTGACTGTTTTGTGGCCATATTTTATATAGCACATTAAACCACCATTGAAACATAAATTAATACAACATTGGAGTGATCAGCAAATGCATTAAAAAAGGGGATAGTATAACATACAATTTTTGTTTCTTTATAAAAATTCATGACTGTGTAATTCAACTAGCAATGTTTAAATTATTTTGCCTTTCTGTGGTGGTAGAAGGTATAATGTTTTGAAATTGACATTTTAAAAAAGCTAAATAGCACTTAATTCTAATGTTTATCACTTTTGAAAGTGATGTGTTACTTGACCAAAAATTTAAATACATCATTTTATTAAAAAGATCAATTTATGTAAAATTAATACGAGCATCCCTTTTATTCTAAATGTTGCATTAATAGAATATAGTCAAGTCTGATTTTATTTGTCCAAATAGTATCTTATTGATTAATTCAGGAAAGACAACTTATGTCTTACCATTTTTCTTCCAAAGGTTTTTGTCTGTTAGAGTTCTAATGAATAAGCCTTTTGCTGATAGGTGATGTGACACACTAAAAGTGTAACTTGTGCTGGCTTTTCTCATAGTTAAATCTCCAGTACTTCTTAAGAAGGCTGGTTAGCTGAGGTGATGGGACTTCAAGGTGTGAGTCTCATTTACTATGATCATCAACAACTGTAGAGTTGTTGTTTGAACTGCTAAAATTGGTTGTAAAGCTTCCAAATTCTTTCCATTTTTGTTTATCTGTAAAAATTATACAAAAATCGGCCGGGCGTGGTGGCACACGCCTTTAATCCCAGCACTGGGGAGGCAGAGGTAGGAGGATCTCAGGGAGTTCAAGGCCACCCTGAGACTACATAGTGAATTCCAGGTCAGCCTGGGCTACAGTGAAACCCTACCTTGGGGGGGAAAAGAAACAAAATACACACACACACACACACACACACACACACACACATATCCTTTCAGGGATTTAAGGATAAAAGCTATGTTGATATCTGAATGACTGTTGCTCTGCAGAGAAGATACTAGATTTTTTTGTGGTGCTTGTTAAAGAATTTTTGCACTGAGAGATTGCTTAGCAGTTAAGGTGCTTGCCTGTGAAGCCTAAGAACTCTTGTTTGAATCTCCAGGTCTCCCACATAAGCCAGACACACACTGACGCAAGCACACAATGTTATGCATGCACACAAGGGGCACATGCATCTGGAGTTTGTTTGCAGCGGCTAAAGGCCCTTGCATGCCCTTCTTTCTCTCTCAAATAACAAAAAAAGAATTTTTGGGCTGGAGAGATGGCTTAGGGGTTAAGGTGCTTGCCTGCAACGCCTAACAACCCATATTTGGCTCTCCAGATCCCATGTAAGCCAGGTGCTCAAAGGTGAGGCAAGTGGTAGGTGGCATAAGTGGCTGGAGTTCAGTTTCAGTGTCTGAGGCCCTGGTGCATCAATTCTCTTGCTTGCTCACTCCAAAATTTAAAAAACATAATTTACAAAAAAAAATTTTATAAGTATGGTAGCTCGTACATATAATCCCAGTACCCAAGAGGCAGAGCATTAGAATCTTTGCAAGTTTCAGGCCAGCCTGATCTACACAGCAAGTTCTAAGCCAGCCAGGGCTACTTAGTGCAGCCTTCTCAAAAAAAAAAAAAAAAAAAAAAAGAGTTTTGTAAGTTGATGTTTAAATAAATAACTGTTAAATAATAGAGACACAGGGAAATTTTCAAAAAGATCAAGTTAATTTGTTTAAAAATTTTAACTTTTTCACATTGCATCTTTAATTTGACAAACATCAAGGCTACTTGTACTTGTACTAAAAGGAAAACTCCGTAGATTAAAAGATTCAGCTTAGTCCACCTATCTTCCATAATGTCTCAAATATTTTAATAATAAAACATTCTAGAATAGGTTCTACTTTAAAGAAAAAAAAGGATGCTTTGTGGCTCAGTAGTACTAAATTTGAACACCTTAACCCCTCCTGTTGGCAGGCCAGGTCAGTGCAGTTGATATTGTCTAGGAGTTGTTAGTGCCTCTGTCTGACTGTAGTGGGAGGAGGCATGGGCCTTGCAAAGAATCAAGAAATGGGAATTCAAGTGATACATGTTTTGCTTTGTTTTCTAAATAGACCGGTTTGGGCTGGGCCAGTCGGGAAGAATCCCTGGTTCTGTGAACGCCATGCGAGTCCTGAGCACAAGCACGGACCTGGAGGCCGCCGTGGCCGACGCGCTGGTAAGAGAGGCACAGTGTGTAGTCCTTCCCCTGATCAGCTACATGTTTCTCTGACTGCATAGGAGATTGCCCCCAAATCAGGTTTGACATCTAAAACTGGAATAAATATTACACAAATTTTATTTTTTTCTCAATCAACTCTGTCCATGTACAAGTGAAAATCTGACTTCCAGAAAATCAGCATCAAGAACTCAGATCTGTGCTTAGAATTAAGGAAGTTTTGATGACATTGGGGTTTCTCACATGTCATTGGCTATTTCTTTTGTTTTAATTTTTACCATTTTTTTTGTTTGTTTTTTTAGTATTTCCTGTTTTCCATCTTGTTCTTTTTGTTGCTTTACAGACTTTGATGACATGGCCTATATGTGTGAATGACTAGCTCATAAAAGAGTTGGAGGTTTAAAATCCTGCAGTTATTTCATTACCACTCTGATTTTTAGTTTTATTTAGTTTTGTTCCCCCAAAACAGGGCAGATTTTTCTGGTTTGCTCTATGAAGCCATAAAGCATTACAAAAGGTGTGTTGTTGCCATTACAAAGTAATACCTGAAGAGCAAAACAGTCATAATTCCACAGCGAAGTTCCCTGGTTGAATGGCTTGTGGCAACTTGCTCTTTCAAGACACATCCCAGCTGCTAGTACCAGCCTCCTGCATACCCTGGTTCATGTGCTCAGCTTTGCAAATAGATGTTCTTTAGAATTTTCTCATCTCTGGCCTGGCCTTTGATGTTTTAAGATTTATTCTCTTGGGTGAAAAGAATGCAGATATAACATCTTGCTTTCCAGCCTGAGGTTTCACATTTAGCCATGTGCCACCTGAATGACATTGTACAGATCGTGGCTGCAGTGGTTCTTGTCTTCATGTCTGTCTGCCTCTTTGATTCTGTCTCAGTCAGATGGGTTCTTTGACAAGTGTCTGAGCAAGCAGTGTGCTGCTCTCAGAATGCTTTCCTGGCAGACACATGCCCTGCCAGCAGCTCTATTCATCAGCCTTAAAAAGAAAAAGTAGGGCTCTGTTCTGGCAGGTACTGGAGTGCAGGGTGTAATTGCTCCGGCCATGGTTTTAGCTTAAGAGTCAGAGCTGAAGCAGTGTTCTGCGAAGCTCTTTCTCCTCCAAGTTGCAGCCTTCTAAATCTGACTTTTATTATTCAGAGACCTTGAGAAATGGAGGTCAGAGGGTTGGAAAACAAAGAAGTTGAAACCTAGCTAAACAGGGCTTCCAATTAAGGCAGAGAACTTTCTTGGTTGTTGAAAGCGCGCCTGAGGGGCTGTGTGCAAAGTTCTAGGAGGCAGATTGGAATTGGAGTGTTCAAGCTTTGCCTTAACTCGGCTTGAGCTTTCCTTAGAGCCCTAGCTCCCATGATGCTCATGCTGCCCTAGTCACTCTTCATCCACTGCTGAGTGGTCTCCAGGTGAACTGCTTCTGAAGAGGACAGTGCAGGAATGGTATGGCGTCCTTGCTTCAGAATGGAAGCTCAGAGGCAACCAGAAGATCCCACAGAAGTAGAGAGTAGCTGACAGAGATGTGACAGAGATGTGCCTTGTGGGTGTGGGATGGGTCTCAGCAGAGAGTTACTATCAAGAACAGAGGGTCCTAAGAAGTGAAGGCGAGCTGGGAAACGCCATTTTGAAAGCTGTCTGTTGTTATCTGCTTAAAATGAAACGCTTGCTGACCTGTGTTTTTTGGTTTGCTAAGAGATGTTTTGCTGTACACTTTTGTTGCCAGAACAATCCCCACATATGCTTCTGACATAATTCTCTATGCTTTTTCCCCATCCTTCAATATTTTCCTGCCTACAGCTGTTAGGAGACTCCAGGAGCAAGGTACCAGTGCTTTAACTTTTGTTTACGACTTTATTTTCTTCTGTTGCGAGTATATTTCTTTTAGAACCTAGTGAAAACAGTACAACATGTAGTGAGGTGTGAAATTCTGGTTTCCATTATGATTCTGTTGAACCCACTGTCTTTCCTAGCAATGGAGTCAGTCACCTTTTGCCAATATTAGTATCTTTTTTTGTTTCAATGTTAGTATTTTTAAAATACTTCTCCTGTTTGTGCTTCATTCTGTTAACTCAAGTTTGTACCCAATATGTCATCATGATGTCACAAATGGATTAACAACATTTTTCTTGTTTTAGGATTCTGTATGTAAGTGGCATGATTATATAGTTTATCATCGAAATAAACATTTTCAGGAGTGAAGGGGTGCTGATAATTACACTGGGGCCACAGGAAGAACAGTCCTGAGCAAATCGGGATTCAAAATAATTACATTATCAGAAACTCTCATTTGTGTAGTTTAAGCCACTGTTTAGCTTTTCGAATACTTTGATACCAATCCCACATAGTTATTATTAACTCTGTGGATTTTGTTTACTGGGTAAGGGAAATGAGTGGAGGGACTATGGTGGTCTTGTTCAAGAGAAGTCTGTTAGGGTTGTAAAACCAAAAGATGTTTGTAGAGTAGCTCATATTGTTTCAGAATCATTTTATGTAGAATATTCTGCCACTGACACTTCAACCTCAGGCTTTCTTCAGGAAACGTGGTTATTCAAGGAAGTGTACCTATAGACCTTGCTCAGGGTCGCTCACTCTGGACTGTGGAGGGGCTGGGTGTGTCCATACTTGCAGTATGTCAGCACTGGGTTCTTCCACATGGAATATAGAAGTCTGTGAGCCAGGTGCAACAACTCTCGCCTTCTTGGAGAGAGGGAAGCTTCTGGAACCACACAGCCAGTCAGCAGTGATACCAGAATTGGAGCCCAAGCCCACCTTACACAGTGTGTGAGAGCCCACATTCTTCCCCTGCCAAGGGCTGTGGTGTCCGTCACTCACATTGTCTACCTGGAGGCTGCTTTTTCTATTTCCCTAATCTGTGAACACAAAACGTGTGTGAATCGGTGTGTCTTTTTCTATGTAGCTCGTCTCGTGGTTTTTATTTAGTAAGGCTTATTATTGTTTTACCTTTCTACTTCTTCTTCCTCTGCTCTTCCTTCCCTCATTGGACCTCTCAGAAGAAGCCAGTGAGAAGGAGATACGAGCCGTATGGGATGTATTCTGATGATGATGCCAACAGCGATGCCTCTAGTGTTTGCTCAGAGCGCTCATACGGTTCCAGGAATGGTGGCATTCCCCATTATCTACGGCAGACAGAAGATGTAGCAGAAGTTCTTAACCACTGTGCTAGTTCAAACTGGTCAGAAAGGAAAGAAGGGCTCCTGGGCCTGCAGAACTTACTGAAGAGCCAACGAACCCTGAGGTGAGGACAAGAGGTTTTGACAGAGAGCCACATTGAAGGCCCCCGTGATACTCCTCAGGGGCTTTCAGGGCTTCCCTGTCATTATAGAGTCCTTGCAAAGTTCTAGTCACTGGAGCAGGCACCAAGGTGCTGGTGACTAAGTCACAGTCCTGATCTTTGAGACACGTGGACAGACCTGCCAGTGTATCTATAAAGAAATAAAATGTCCAGTTGTCATGGTACTCAAGTTGAGGGGCTGAATCAGGAGGATTATCTTGAGTTCAAGGCCAGCCTAGGCTGTGTAATAAGTTCTGGGCCAACCTGGGCTACAGAATGAGACCCTGAATCAACCACACAAGAAAAAGAAAAGAAATAATAAGTCTAGGGCTAGGGACATGCACTAGTATGACAACCTGAGTTCAGATCCCTAGAACCCATGTAAAGGCAGATGCTGTGTAGCACAGGTCTATAACCTCAGCAAGATGGGAGGTAGAGACAAGAGAATCCCCAGAAGTGTGAGGCCAGCCTGGTGTGTATAGTGATGAACAACGAAAATAACCTGTCTCAAAACAAGGTAGAAGGTGAGGACCGATGCCTGAGGATGTCCTCGGACCTCTGCGGGCACCATGGCATGCGCATGCCCCCACACACTGCACATCATAAACACATACACCCATAAAAGTAAGAAAGAAACCTAGTCAGTAAACAAGAATACTAATATATCATTGACTTGGAAGTGAATCACAATTAGGAGATGTTAAAACATGAAAAAGAAGTGTGAGTGGGAATTGAGAAGTGGAAAGTTTAAAACCCACATATTATATCCTTGGGACAAGTGTTTTGGTGGGAGGGCATCATTTTTAAAAATGAGCTGTGATCCTGGATGGAAGGCCTTCCTGGGTTCCCTGTGGCTCGTGAGCACAAGAGGGTGCTGGCTGTGCTCCTAGTGTGACTCTTCAGTCTGACTCTTGCTGCTGAATTCACTGCTCCATGCTATTTTGTCCATGGCAATGATCCCAAGTCGTGTCACATGGATTCTGAAATGAGGCACTCTAGTGATTTGTCAAACGCAAACTGAGGATGGTTATCAAGGTTGCTCTTCAAGATTCTGTTCGGGTTTATTGGGTGTTCCACATTCTGCATTCTCAGTGTTCACCCAGGGCTCATGAATGGTCTCTAAGAACCTGCTGCTAAGCGCTGGTTGCTACTGCACGGTGGCACCGCCAGCAGTGCTAAAGGACCCGCATCTGCAGATGGCTCCAGGTGACAGGGAAGAGAGACCCTTCAGTCTTGATGTGAAAGGGGGACTCAGTCATGCTGTTAGTGGTGGGGAAGGGCAGGGGGTACCCGTGTGTACTGAAACTTTGCTTGGTGCCAGTGTATCCTCTCTTTGTGAGGGTGGGGGTGCACATGTAGATGCATGCACCACCACCACCACCACCACCCCCCCACTATGCAGAGGACAGAGGACGACATAGGACATTCTCTTTTGCTCTTCTGCCTTATTTCCTTGAGACAGTGACTCTGACTGAACCCAGAGTTCACCATTTTTTATTTAGACTGGCTGGCCAGGGAGCCCCAGCAATGCTGCCTCCCTTCCCTTAGTGCTGGGGTTACAGGCTTGCATGATCATGCCCAGCTTTTCACCTAGGTACTAGGGTTTGAACTTGGGTTCTCATGCTTACACAAGTACTCTTGCCTGCTGAGCCATCTCCTCTCATCTGTCTTCTTGAGTAGTCTTTGCAACCATGTAGCACACTGTGTGTCCTCATTTCCAAGCATGAATAGGAAGCTTAATTGAAACAAAAAAATTTTTTAAGCCATTGTCTTTGTATCAGAATTGATAGTAAGAGTCCAGGTTTGCCTGGCCTGAAACACATTGATTTCTAGTTTATCTACTGTCTTTTACCCTGGCAGGTGGGAGACAGACCTGGGCAAGGTGAAGGGGGCTTCCCTGCTCCCTTCTAGCTGTGTAAGGCAGGCCATACAAATGGCAATCCTTTTACCTTGGTTTCCTTATCGTAAAGTGAGAGCAATTCTCTGGTTTTATAGTCTCAATTTCATCATGAATTAAAGAAGATAATGCAGGTGTGACAGTTTTTGTTATATAGATAAAGCTTATATAGTTGATTAAAACAGAATTTTTGAGAGCAAAGCTATAGCTAATTACAGTGATGACTTATTAAATTGTAAACTCATTTGTTTCCATTTTATTTCTTCTAGTCGAGTAGAATTGAAGAGATTGTGTGAGATTTTCACTCGAATGTTCGCTGACCCTCATAGCAAGGTAAGTCTGTAACTTAGGCCTTTGTGTATATTCTGGTCTGCATGCCTGTGTGAATTGTGTAAGATACCACTCAAGAATGAGAGCGCATTCCCCATAGTGCAGCTTTAACTTAAAATTCAACACCCACTCCTGCAGTAGTGTATGTTGACATCTTTCAAAAGTGGAGCTCTTGTGAACTTGCCTAAGTCTTAAGTCAGCTTCAGCCACGGTTACTGTGAAGGTGCCAGTGTCGCAGCCTCACTCAGTCAGCGTCTCTGTGAGCCTCCTTTTAGCTGCTGGGCTGGGCAGCAGGACTTAAGACTCTATGATACAGCACGTTTTTAAACGTTAACAGTAGTGAAGAAAATATGTATGCAATTTTTAAATGATTTTATTTATTTACTTAAAAGAGAGAAAGAAGCAAATAGAGAGAATGGGTGCACAAGGGCCTCCAGCCACTGCAAACGAACTCCAGATGCATGTGCCACCTTGTGGCTTACGTATGTGGGTCCTAGAGAATTGAACCTGGGTCCTTTGGCTGTGCAAGCAAGCGCCTTAACTACTAAGCCATCTCTCCATTCCTGCAATTATTTTTGTGTCCCATATAGAATTTGCTCATAGGATAAGACACAAAAATGAAAGTGTTTACTTAGTGATTTCTCAAGATATAATTTCACTGTTTCCAGGATTGCTTGGTAGAATTCACATAGCTGGTGCCCCTTCCTTCTGGGGGCCAATGGAAGCACTGAGTTTGAGGATGGCCTTAAGCCATTCCTCCTCCTGCTGAGGAAGACACACTCAGAGGGTGGGACAGGGCCAGTTTTGAGAGAGGCCCCTTTTAAAAGTTACTTGGACCTAGATTTTTAAATAAGTGCTACTGTTTAGAAAGAAACCTTTGAATATTGTAAGGTGTTTAGAGTAAGAACATGGAGAGATAAAGATAAGAGAAAATTAAAGGGTAAATACAGGACAAATGAATGTGTACAGACTGATAGTGAGCAGAAACTAATCTTCAGTGCTGACATGCAGAATTAATATGATACTATAGTTTTTCTGGTGACATGGACTCTTCCAAGCTTACTGTGAGAATGAAGTCTATGGTAGCCAGAGAGTCCAGTGACTTATTATTATCATCTTCCTTCTTTTTCTGTCCTTACTTCCTCGTACAAATTGTCCTTAAAATAGCAAACACCCACCCACTACCATTCATCCATTCACTCATTCATCATTACTGAAACACCTGCCATGAGCTAGGAATGCAGAAAAACAAGATGGCCCTTACCTTGGGAGGCGCTCACAGACTACAAAGGTCCGAATACGGGGCTTCTCCCTTCCTCTCACCCCTGTAGTAATACTCACTATATTAGTTGCAAAGCATGTCTGAACATTCTTATGAGGCCTTCCCAAGAAGAGGATCAATAATATATTTTTAAAAACCCAAAAGGCCAAGTATAAAGGCCACATTGATATCGAAAGATAAAGTCATGGAGATTTTTCTCTAGGGAGGTGTTAAAAGCAATAGGACACACAGCATAAGCATACTGCAGTTGGTAAGAGTTATATACCATACGAGATACTAGATGGTTTTCAACATTGATCAACTTTTTGTTACCCGTTACCTCTAGATTGCTGATTCAGAAGCAGAATGTGAGGATAAAGAAGGAAATTTGTTTCCATCAGAAGGCTCTTGTCCAGTGAGTTGGAGGTCTCAGTTTAGTTAATACTTCCTAGCTTCCTGTGAGCCCAGCCAGGATTCCCCTACCAGAGCTCACTGACGTTTTTTGCCCTGAGCTGTATCACTGGAGAGCCCTGGTGATGAACAGTTGTTGCACTAGAGCTGTGGAGGTGTGGGGAGGGTGTCCCAGTACAGTGCCAGGGTAGGAGAGTACAGTGAGTACCACTTACTTCTCTAAGACTGGCTCAGAGGTAATCCCCTGTGCACCTTAGGTAGCAGCATTGAGAGAAGTATATGGCCTGTGGGAACCTCCTTTTATATACTAATTCATAGTATCTGAATTGTTATACGTCAGATTGGCTGACTAAAAAGTCCAGTAACTACAGAATATCGGATAGGCCCGTTGTTCTCTTTTGCATCTTGTAATCATATAGGATATGTTAAATGCTAGATAATGAGTAAGAAGAGTATAAAATTAAGATAAGAAAGACTATCTCTTTTCCCCTTCAGTATTAAACTCATAAATGTTAATTTCTCTCTACTGACTTTGATAGGTTTATATTGAGGGAGGAGAAAATACTTTTATTAATTTGTAGCTTTTTCAGAATTTTTAATGAAACTGCATGGAAATGGTATTAATTGGCTGTGGACTAACATGAAATCTGTTTTGTTGCATGGCCTGGTTTGCGGTGGAATTCACAACAGAGAGTAAGTGCCACCTCTTTTTCCTTTATGTCTTCTGTAATGCATTTGCCATTGGTCATTGTGACCAGTTAACAAGGTTACCCTAAGTGACAAGACTGGGCAAAGCCAACACAGACATGTTTAATGTTTTCTAATATGTGAAGAAACTGTAAATGAACGATGTGAAACTTTTGCTTTTACTTGTGTGTAGGTATTCAGTATGTTTTTGGAGACTCTTGTGGATTTTATCATAATACACAAGGATGACTTGCAAGACTGGCTCTTTGTTCTTCTCACACAATTACTGAAGAAAATGGGAGCAGATTTACTTGGATCTGTACAAGCAAAAGTTCAGAAGGCTCTTGATGTCACCAGGTAAGAGTTTAGAGTTTTACCATGCTGTTGTTACAGGACTGTTGTCTGTGGCTTGCTTGGTTTCTTGCCATTTTCTTCTCTTACTCAAGGCCCATGCTCACTCAGTTTTCATGTTCTCTCGTTAACATATTTGGTGACATGACCTACCAGCCTAGGAGATGGAATACCCATCTCTTCTTTGAGTTTGCAGTGTTTTTGTGAGTGTCTAAAATGTATAGAAATTTAAAAATTCTCTACCCTTTGTAAAATATTTAGAGTGGGGCTGGAGAGATGGTTCAGTGGTTAGTTAGCCTAACAACCTGGGTTCGATTCCCCAGTACCTACATAAAACCAGATGCACAAAGTGGAAGATGCATCTGAAGTTCATTTGCAGTGGTTAGAGGCCCTGGCACACCAATTTTCTTGCTCTGTACTGTCCCTCTTCCCCCCCTCCCTTCTCACTCTCTTCTTGCAAATAAATAAATAATTTTTAAAAATTAAAAAAAAGTATGGGCTGGAGGGATGGCTTAGCTGTTGAGGCGTTTGCCTCAAATGATCATCAGGACAGTAAGTTTTGGAAGACCAGATTGCTATACACTAGACTAGACTGGGTGTCAGAGTTTTCACAGTGAAGGAGCTCACAGGTGAAGTGAGTTTTCTCAGAACCAGAGACTGCCTTGGCTTGCCCAGGGCTACCGTTGGTGGCATTCTGGTCTTTGGTCCTGAGTCTGCTACTGTGACTTTCCTGCTGCTTTGTAGACTTGTGTACTCCTCTCCTGCACAGCCCGGTGGGTAGGGTGAGCCCGACAACAGCAGTGCATGCTATCCTGCCATCACCTCACACCTGTCACTACTATGTGAGCCTCTAAGCTCTGGTGCCAGTAGGTTTCTTTCGATCTCTGGCCTTGTCAATTTGTATAATTTGTACAGATATAAACTACTGTTATCTAAACAGATTTTCTTCCTAGTCTGAAAGAACTCAGAGCAGTAGACTACATTTGTACTAATGTTACAGTCTAGTGGACTTGGGGAGCATTACTGTGCACCAGTGTTCAGTGGACTTAAAGTGTAGTCAGGGCTTGATAGGAGGGCAGGCTGATGCAGGCGATATAAACACAGTGCAGGTAGGAGGGAGAGGCCCTGACAGGATGGCAGCTGCCTCTAGTTGTGGCCTTACTACACTTTTCCTAAAAGGTAAAAAATAAGGATTTGGTCACATTCGAAGATGTTTTTATGACCCTGCAAAGGCCAAATACAGCATCTGTAAGCCAGACCTTAAGTCTTCTAACTTGTCTTCTAACTTGTGGAAACTTGGGGAACTTGTGAATGATGAGATCCATTTCAGGTTTTTAGGAATGAAGAGAATAGTGAGATTATACTCCTAAACTTTGATGACTAAGGAATACAGCTGGGTAAGTAGTTCAGTGATACAGAGGCTCTGCATTCTATTTCCAGCACTACAGAAAGGGCACGGAGGAGGAGGGACGAACACAGTTGTGTCTTTCTGTTAACTGTCCCGCTCGTCCTTTCCTTTAAGAGTCCTGATCTTGGGCAGGGGAGATGCTCAGTCAGTAAAGCACTTACCTCACAGCTTGAGGACCTGAGTTCAGATCGTCCCTAGTACCGATGTCAAAGCTGGGTGTGGTTGCATAAACCAGTAATCCGAGTGCTCAGGAGGTGGAGACAGAAGGATTCCCAGGACTTGAGGCTAGCTTTTTACCTGAATTGGTGAGCTCTGGGTTCCATGAGAGTCTGTCTCAATAAACAGGGTAAAGAAAGGTAAAGGAAGGCACATATCTACCTCTGGCCTCCACATGGGTGCATATGCACTGAAAACAGGGATCCTAATCTCAGATTAGGCATTGGCCTCTCCCCTCCCCCACCTGAACTGAGCTGCTTAGCTGTTCTTACCTAGAATCAGCCAGGGCTTAGGTGGAGGGAGCTGGTCTGTGGGTTCTGTTCTGCCCTGCCTCTGGCTGTGCTTGACGACAGGGTTCATTTCCTGACTAAACAAACCAGGGACTCACAAGTCTGCTTGTTTCTAAGCAAGTGAGGAGCTTTGTCTGTAGCTTGTTGATGCAGTCACTTAGGTTGCGGTACTGAGATGCGCTTTGTTTCCAGAAGTCATCCCAAAGCTTCCTGGGAACAAATCGTTTGAGAGACAAAGATGCTGTTGGCTCAGTTTTTCTTTCCGTAGTGGGGATTGACCCCCTGGACTTCACATGCTAGGCAAGTGTAAGTCCTAGACTTATTTTTTATTAGTAGTTATAATGAAATATTGGGATCTAATATGTACCACTATGAAATTACATTTTTCTTGTATTATTTCATATCACTCTTTTGAGAGTTGTTAAAAATTAGTTTCATATTGTAGATTCAAACTTATATCCTTTCTCATTTTATCATACATACTCTTGAAGAAAAAGTTTCTCAAGGCATCGCAAAGAAAGCAGTGTTATTACTTAGCCTCTTTGGTGGTAGATTCCTGCACTACAATTTTCCACATGGCACTCCATTAGGCAAGTTTAAATCAGCATGAGTAATTGTCACATTGTAAGGAATAAAGCACTGACTTTCTCTAGACATGTACAGTGACTGGGAGAAATGGAAGGGCCCAGGGCCACTCACAGATAACAGACACTGAGACCTTCTAGTTAGTGTGAGCAGGGTAAGAGGAAGACTTGGGGAGAGGGCACTTCCCTCAAAGGCAGGGAGGATGCTGGCACTGTTTCCTGGAGTTTGCTGCACACTCTTAGTTTTAAAGTAGCTTCTCAAAGTAACTTTAGTGTGTGTTTGGGAGAGCTTCCTTTTCCTATATATTCTATATATTATTAATTTGATATTTGTATAAAATAGGAAAGTGCTTTCGAAAAATAAGAATGCGGGCTGGAGAAATGGCTCAGCAGTTAAAGGAGTTTGCATGCAAAGCCTGATGGTCTGGATTTGATTCCCCAGTACACATGTAAAGCTAGATGCACAAAGTAGCACATGCACCTGGAGTTTATTTACAGTGCCAAAAGGCTTTGGTGTGCCTGTTCATTATCATTCTTTCTCACTCCCCCTCCTCTCTCTCTCTCTTTCTCATCCTTCCTCTTCCTCCCTCTCCCCTCTCTCTGTTCTTGCAAATAAATAATAATTTTTAAAATGTGAGATTTTTATATAAATTAATATGGAACAGTATATGTTTTTTGTATAGTTTTTAAAAAGTCTTTGAAAACAAGTCATTTTTTAATCCTAGGGACTCCTTTCCATTTGATCAACAATTTAACATTTTGATGAGATTTATTGTGGATCAAACTCAAACTCCAAACC
This sequence comes from Dipus sagitta, assembly GCA_036346955.1. Classification (NCBI taxonomy): domain Eukaryota; kingdom Metazoa; phylum Chordata; class Mammalia; order Rodentia; family Dipodidae; genus Dipus; species Dipus sagitta. The sequence continues at coordinate 137,348,866 of CM070773.1, forward strand.
TCAAGGTCAGTTACTGTTGTCATTGTATAACAACTCCTGTCACTCAGAGTTGCTGCAAATGTACCTTTCTTCTCCCCCCCCCCCCCACCCATTTATTTCCTGTTGAGCTGCTAGGGATAAATCTACTGTGAGCATTGCTACTCAGCTTTGTGCACACATTCCCATTTCTCTCCATTCAGAATTGCTGGTTCCATGGGTAGAAGGCATATGCTGAACTTTTAAAGAAACTGCCCAAATAGCTGTACCGTTCTATATTCCTGCCAGTGTATAAGAGCTTCCTTAGTCTGAGACCTCACCAACATATGGGCATTATTACTTTCACGGCTAATATTTAAACTGGAAACGTAAAGGCACTCTGATACATTGAGATCAGTGTCTTATTGGAATGTTTTTGTAATATTAGCATTCTTGAAGACGTGCAAAAAGTTGTAGCATTCTTGTTACCATATGAGGGAGAGAGGGAGGAAGTATGTAGTCATGGTCATCTCATGTTCTTTGATCGTTAAGTTTGGGTTCGAGGGTGGTCTGATAAGTTAGTAAGTTAAAGCCAGTGGAGAAGCTGGGTGGTGGGGAGTGCTTCCTCGTAGGATCATCCCAGGTGCTTGGCAGAGATGACCTCCATGCTGAACTCCTCCTGGTCAGTGGCAGAGCTGCCTCTGATTGTCTCGCAGCATAGATGGCTGCATGTGGAAATAGAGCCCAGGGCAGAGAGGAGGTTTTTCCCCCACTAATGGTGTTTACTCCCCCAACCCCAACCATCAGTTAAGAATTGTATTCAAAGAGTCATGAAATGTACTTAACATTGATCATTATTGGTTTCTCAGGTCAAAGTTGCAATCCTGAAATACATTGAGTCTCTGGCCAGACAGATGGACCCAACAGATTTTGTAAACTCTAGTGAAACAAGACTTGCTGTTTCTAGAATCATAACCTGGACAACAGAACCAAAGAGTTCAGATGTGAGAAAGGTATGTCCATAAGAAGCAAAGCAGAATTGCAGAATGTTCTGAGGCATGTGTCAAAATTCATTTAGAAATAGGTACACTGCCACTCCACCCTCTGCAAAACTTGTCTCCTTTTATGCAAAAATGCAAAGCCTTCCTGTTGTCACTTTTCTTCTGCTCTGCTCTGCCCTGCCCATTTCCAGTCTTTGGTGGATTGTGGATTGTGGATCATGGTTTTCTCAGACATTTAATTTATACCTTACATGATACAGTACTACTAATGGTTAGTGTCTTTCACAAGGATAGTGTATTATTTGGTCACATGTGCTTTGAAGATGGATTTGAAATTTGCAGGCTATTAGGGTACCTGATAGTAGAATGAAGTGGGAAAGTTTGATAAGTGAAACAGATTTGTGAGTTTAAGAAGAGCAAAATCATAAACACCTGAATTTGGATCTCTGGAACCCAAATAAAGTGGGACCCTATAGCACTATTGTCTAACCCCATCACATGTAGGGTGAGAAGGTAGAGACAGTAGAATCACCCAGAAACTTCCAGGCCAGCTAGCCTGGAATACACAGTAGTGAACAACATGGACAATGAGAGACCCTGCCTCCACAAGGTTGAAGGCTAGGACTGACATCCCGAGTTGTCCTGTGATCTCCACTGTGTGCTATGGTATGCATGCACTGCCCTCACACATGTGAACAAGTGCACATACACCCCATACTTTCTAATAGCATGCTGCACTTACGAGCTTACCCTCTTTGATTTGGAAAGTAGAGTACCATATGAGCAGATTTCAGATTTCTGGATACCTCATACCAAAACAATGCTTAGTAGTTTTATTAGTTCACAGAAAATACTTGGTACTTTCTTCTGAAGCTATGTATGGAGAAGCATTTAGCATGGTAAAGCACAGGCTGCTCTTTTCTCACTCGGTAGTAATCTGCTTAACAGAACCCTTAGGAGGATTCATTGATGTGTGCACAACATTTAATCTGCCCTTCAAGAGCTACAGACACACAGTATGAGTCAGTGCTGGGTTTACTGTACCTGCTGTTGTTAGCTTCTTGTTGCTGGCACAGAGTACCAGCTGCAGCAGACAGCTTCAGGTTCGCTGAGATGAACTTCCAGACCAGGCACAGTTATGGAGGAAGGGATATTTATTGAAGCTTACAGATCCAGGGGAAGTTCCATAATGGCAGAAGAAGCTGGCCTGCCTTCACAGGACCAAACAGAGAGAGAGAAGCACAAACCTAAAAGCCAAAAGCCACACAGCACAGCTCACTTCAGGAACTCCAGCTAGACACACTTTGTATATCTTTAGATTGAAATCTCAAACCCACCACCACACCTTAAGATCTGCCCAATGACACTTCCTCCAGCCAGGTGGCTGCAGATCCAAATTACAAACTAATAAAACACTGAATATATTGGGGGCCATCTATTCAAACTACCATACCAACCAAAAGCAGTTTGTGGGAAAAGGGTTTGTCTTGGCTTGCAGATTCAAGGGGAGGCTCCATGATGGCAGGGGAAAGATAGCATGAGCAGAGGCTGGACATAACCTCCTGACCAACATCAGGTAGACAACAGGAGTGGGAGAGTGTGCCAAATTCTGGCAAGAAGAAGCTGGCTATAACATAATCTTTAAGCCCACCCCCGACAATATACATCATCTCCAGGAGGCTCCAATTCCCAAATTGCCACCGGCTGGGAACCTACCATTTAGAACACATGAGCTTATGGGGGACACCTAATTCAAACCACCACATTCTGCCCCTGGCCTCCATAAACTCATAACCATCCATGATGTAAAATGCAATGTATTCATTTAAACTTTAAAAGTCCCCATAGTTTTTATCAATCCCAGTGATGTTCAAACATCCCCATAGTCCAAGGTCTTTTAAGTGAGCTACAATACCAATAAATAAATAAATAAATAAATAAGAAAGAAAGAGAGAAAAAAAATGACCATAATGGCACAGAATAAACATTCACATTGCAAAAGATGGCATTGGGCATAGCAAAGAAATATTCAACTAATACAAGATTTAAAACAAGGCAGACAATCAAGTACCATAGATCCAAGTCTGACATCTCTAACCAGTCTCTGGAGTTCATAGTCGTAGCCTTTCAAAGAATTCTAGGGTCTCTACTGCAACTCACACTTCATCCTTATGGCTCCATGGAGTCTTCACACAGATAATCCAACAAGCCTGCTTCACATTGCCCAAGGCCACTTCTAAAAAACAAAATCATGTTACAAATTCAGTGACCACTCCTGCATTTGTATACTCCATGTACCAGGTGGGCCACCAATTTGTTAATCTAGGGACAAAATAAAGCCAAATTTGAGGAGCAGGAAAAACTCCTTCAGCATTCAGACCCCTTACTTTCAAAAAAGTCTGTGTGTTCTTTCTGCCGCCCCAATACAGAACAGCTGGCACAATCTCAATGGTGGTAATCTCTCAAACAACTGCAGGTGAGTGGGCAGTGTTTCTAGCCTGGAACTTTCATTTCTTTCTGTGCCATATGCATCTGCTCACACCACACAGTGCAACATTGTGCAAGTCCTCAGGACGTGGGATAATGTAGTAAGCCTCTCACGCAAACTGCCTTTAGTCCAGTCCAGACGAAACTCTTCCTTCCCCTCATAAGCCAAACCTTACTTCATTCAGGTCTTTCAGCTCTGACCAGAATGGTCCATGAAACTCTGCCTTCAGCACTGCAAGGCACTTCTTAGACCAAGGGTTCAAATCCTTCTGTATTCCTCCTGCAAATCAGTTCCACATGACCAAAGCCACACAGATTTTTAGCAACAACAACCGCATTCTTCTGGTACTACAATCTGTATTAGCCAGGGTCCTCTAGAGGAACAGAACTGATTAGAATGAATGTTATTAAAGGGAGAATTTATTGCATTCGCTAAGACATTTCAACAGTTGTAGACTTGAGAGTCAAGGAACCCAGTAGCTGCTCAGTCCACTTGGTTGGACACCTCAGCAATCCCAATCCAGGACCCAAGGCCTGAAGGCTTCCAGGAGAGCTGCAGTTCTTCCATATTAGAAGGCTGAAGAAACTTGGTTCCAGTGCTGGGGAAGGGTAACCTAACAGGATAGATGTATGTACAAGTGAAGGCACTCTCTAACAAGCAGTACTGCTTGTTCCTCTCAGGGCTTCTGTTCAGAAAGCCCACCATCGGAAGGGCCACCCACTCTGGGGGAAGGACTTCCTCCTTCAGTCAATCCTTCCCGGAAGCAACCTCAGAGGCCCACCACCCAAGAAGAATGCCTGTGAATTCCTGACTAGATTAAGTTGACAACAGAACTTAACCATCACACTGCCTCACTCTCCTCTTGTCAGTGCTACAGCCCATGCTTGGATTCCACTCATGGCACATGGCTGCTATTGGCTTTTGGCTTTTTTTTTTGTATAAAAGCTTTTCCCTTCATTCTTTTTTCTCTAGTAGCACTAAAGATTGAAACTAGTGCCTCCTGCATATTATTGCAGCTTATTGAGTTACTCAGTTACCTATCATATATTCAAGTTACTTATAATTTTCATCTCAACTAGGATATTTGCTTGAAATCCTGAACCTGGTATTACCCCATCATAAAATTGTTTCTGTGATCATTGTTGTGAAAAATGCATCCTCAGGATATAATCTTTCTCCCCAAGATTTTTATATGGATAACAGATAAAATGCTTGTGTAATGTCTCCTTTTTGAATTCTTGTTGTTTAGAGATCCTGCTGGATCATCCTCTCTGAACTGATCTATTTAGGGATTCTCTGTTACAGGTCAGTCTGTGTATTGGCCTAGCAAGGATTATGTTTTTCCTCTGTCCTATTATACTGTCAAAAGCTTTTTAACCTAGTCTCAAAAGAATATGTGTGTAGTTTACATTTGAGTGCTTGCTATAATAGGCCTGTGATCTTTTCTATAAAATGAGGGGCTTTGTGTGTGGGAGGAAAGCGCTCTTATCACCAAAAATAATCCCCAGCCCTTGAGTTCTTTTGAGAGAGGCTGTCACTGTGTAGTCCAGCCTAGCCTGAAACTTGAGATCCTCCTCCCATCAATTTACCAAGTACTGAGATTACAAGCATGCACCACCATGTCCACTAGAATTTTTCAAGATATTTATCTATTTATTTGTTTATTTAAGAGAGGAAGAGTGGGCTGGAGACATGGCTTAGTGGTTAAGTGCTTGCCTGTGAAGCGTAAGGACCCCGGTTCGAGGCTCAATTCCCCAGGACCCATGTTAGCCAGATGCACAAGGGGGCACATGCATCTGGAGTTCGTTTGCAGTGGCTAGAGGCCCTGGCGCACCCATTCTCTCTCTCTCTCTCTCTCTCTCTGTCTCTCTCTCTCTCTCTTCCTCTTTGTCTGTCTGTTGCTCTCAAATAAATAAATAAAAATAAACAAAAAAAATTTTTAAAGAGAGGAAGAGTGTGTGAGTCTGGGCATGCCAGGGTCTCCTGCCTCTGGAAACAGATTCTAGTCACGTGCACCACCACATTGTGCATTTGGGTGTATGTGGGTACCAGGAGTTGAACCCAGGCCATCAGGCTTCGCAAGCAAGTACCTTTAACCGCTGAGCCATCTCTCCAGCCCCATCTGCTTAAATTTTTAATTGTATATTTATATTTTAGGGTCCACGGTATTTGTGTGTCTGCTTACATATGATTATCTCTGTCAGGGCATTGATGTGTTTTTCAGTGGGTTGGTAGAAATTTTTCATAATTACTTGGTAAATCGTGTATGTGGAGGTTAGCAGACACTTTCAGGTCCGTCCTCACTGGCCCACCTCATTTGAGACAGGGTTCCTCTATATCTCCCTCTGCTGGGGTTCTTAGTCCCTAAATGTTTTCAGAAATGTGGGAAATGCAGAAAAAGGAAAAAAAAGCCTAGGAAGTATCAAAATGCCTTTAGTAGCATGGACAAAGTGCTGGCTGCTTAGTCCTGAGTACTCAAATTCAATCCTCGGGTCACGTAAAAAGCCGGAAGCTGAGGTGGGCCTCTGTAATCCCAGCACTCTGAAGGCCATCTGGGAGGCAAAGACAGAATTTCCAGACGCTGTCAGTGAGTACCGCAAAGTGAATGCCAGCAGAGGGAGATACAGAGGAACCCTGCCTCAAATGAGGTGGGCCAGTGAGGACGGACCTGAAAGTGTCTGCTAACCTCCACATTCACTCCATGGACTGCGCCTGACACATTCACTCCCTCCAGCACATACACATGGATGGATGGATGGACGGATGGATGGATGGATAGAATTCTATTAAAATGTCATTGGTAATAGCAGGAAAAGCATATAAATATAATGACCTTTAAAGGGTGAAATTTCTAAATGGCTCTAAAAAAAAAGTATAGCAATCTAGGTATACAGTTCAGTTGATAAAGTGTTTGCCTTGCCAGCATAGGGACCTGAGTTCAAACCTCAGAACCTGCATTTTAAAAAAGCATGGTGCTGTGTGTTTGTAATCCCAGGACTGAGAGGCAAAGATAAGATTCTGGGGCTTGCTAGCCAACTAGTCTATTTTACTTGGTAAGCTCCAGGCCAATGCGAGTCTCTGTCTCAAAAAATAAAGGTGAAGCCGGGCGTGGTGGCGCACGCCTTTAATCCCAGCACTAGGGAGGCAGAGGTAGGAGGATTGCCATGAGTTCAAGGCCACGCTGAGACTACATAGTGAATTCCAGGTCAGCCTGGACCAGAGTGAGACCCTACCTCGAAAAACCAAAATAAATAAATAAATAAATAAATAAAGGTGTATGGCATTCTTAAGGAACCTTGGTCTACATGCTCCCACATGCATGGACTTACCAAAAAAAAAAAAAAAAAAAACTACAGAGGCCGCATGGCCTCATCTACATGCCGTTTGTATCTCTCGTACCTGTAACTGTTCATCTCTTTCAAGTTTCATTCTCTGGTCTCCTTCCTCCTTGAGTGAAGCAAGAGTAATTTCTCCTTCTGGGATTGCAGTTGAGTATAGGACCTAGCAAACTTGTGAGGCTTCTTTTCATTTGTGTCTCAGCAAAATCACGTGCTTTCTCAGCCAGCAGGTGGCCTTGGCTGAGCCCTCACTTTTCTGTCTGACACACCCTCCCCTCTCCCACTTCAGCGTAGTCGAGCTGGGGATGATCGCCCCAGTAGGTCAGCTTCCACCTGCTCTGGGCCTGGAGAAGCAAACTTGGAAGAAAATTGTAAACAGGTAGATTGGGAACTGTATACTAATTTCAAACAACATACCTCACTGCTTGCAATTTGATCATTAATACCAGGGAGGCCAGTGGGAAGGTTTGAAGAGCCTGCAATCAATAGAATCTGCGTGACCATGTGCACGCGCCTGTGTTGCTGTTTCAGGACTAACCTCCTTCCCAGTGGAAAGGTTGCGTTGAAGTGCAGACACTACCGCACTTTACCAGAACAAGAAAGGCAGGAAGACAGAATGCTAGATTGCTGAAGTTTATAGCTGTCCTTTCCAAGATGACTTTGTGAGAAAGTAATGACAACCTCTGCATAGAATAGTAAGAGCTGCTTAGGAAATTGAAAAACACTTTTCCTTACAAATCAGAAGTTTCCACAAATTTCTATTAACACTGATGAAGTTTTCCAAGCTTTTTCTATGTCCTGCTCAGAATTCCTTCCTGCTGTAAGGCGCACAACTGCAAGCCAATTGGTGGCCCTAGGAGTTCTCTTCAGACACAGTGAGATTTGAAGAACGATTTTTTGGTTTTTCTGACCTCCACAGGCACATACATGAACATACAATTGCATACACATATGATTTCACACATCACACACACACGAAGAACATACTTGAATGGTACTTTATATTTCTGGAACTTGGATCTCAGAAAAAAAATTGTACTTTGAAGACATCTTTGTAATTTTTTTTTTATTATTTATTTGAAAAGAGAAAGAGGCAGACAGAGAATGAGTGCTTGAGGGCTTCTAGCCACTGCAAATGAACTCCAGACGCATGTATCACCTTGTACATCTGGCTTATGTGGGTTCTGGGAAGTCGAGCCTGGGTCCTTAGGCTTCGCAGGCAAGCAGCTTAACCGCTAAGCCATCTCTCCAGCTCCCCCCTTTTTGCGGGGGGGTGGGTTCCAAGGTACGGTCTCACTGTAGCTCAGAATTCACTATGTAGTCTCAGGGTGGCCTCAAACTCACGGCAATCCTCCTACCTCTGCCTCCCGAGTGCTGGAATTAAAGACGTGAGTCACCACACCCAGCCTCTCCAGCCCTACTTTGAAAACATCTTTAAGCCAAAGAATGACTTTGAAAGCTATATAAAATCATTTACATTTTATATTTGGGAAATATGTAAATAAAATATATTCATTTTTATGTGCAAGATTCACACATACACAAACACATCTGCTCAGCCAGCTACAGTTTCAAAATTCCCTGTGTTTCTATCTGACTTCCTATAAAAATTTAACATGGGGATTGAGAAAAGACTAGTAGAATTTAAATGTTATGGTATGCTTTTTTTTTCTCACAAGGATAACTGTCATTCATATATAGCTAAGAATATACACAATTTCTAGGCTTGTTATCTGTAGCCCTATTATTATTATTATTTATTTTATTTTATTTATTTATTTTTTTTTTTTTTGGTTTTTCAAGGTAGGGTCTCACTCTGGTCCAGGCTGACCTGGAATTCACTATGTGGTCTCAGGGTGGCCTCGAACTCACAGTGATCCTCCTACCTCCCGAGTGCTGGGATTAAAGGCGTGCGCCACCATACCTGGCTCCTATTATTCTTAAAAACCCTATTTTTTTTTTTATTTGCTTCATGAAAAACTTCAGGTTGCTTTGTGGTTTCTGGGAGGAAACATGACCTCGTAAAGACAGTGAGTGGCACATTCCCATAAAAATGAACTCTTCAGGAGCTAGGAAGTGATGGCTCGGTGGATAAAGTGCTTGCCGTGCAAGTGTGAGTACCTGAATTCAGGTCCTCAGCTCCCACCTGTAAAGCTGGACTCCCTAGCACTGGCGTCTGTAAGCCAAGCAGGCCTGGGCCCAAGCTCACAGGCCAGCTAGCCTGTGAACAAGATAAAAAGCGGGGACTGACACATGAAAGTGGATCTCTGACCTCCACACATGTGCTGTCACATATGAGCCTGCACATACATGTGAACATATACATCATGTACAGTTTTTTTAATTAAAAAAAATAGGCTATTCAAAAATACAAGGATATAGTTTTCGATCTTGAGCTGTCATTTTCAATCTACAAAATGTAAGTGCCTGTGCTTTCTTATTTCACTGACAGCATGGATGTCTTGTTGCTAAAATTCCAGTCTGCTTTCTTTCTCCTGTGTTTTTTCTGCCTGTGTCTTAACACCTAATAAAATGTGTTTTAACCTATGCAAGTTACTTCGCGTGATTTTTGGAATTTGTTTTCTTATAGAAATCATGTTAACAATGTGTTAAATTAGTTTTGAAAGATATTCCTTCAGATCATGATCTACTTAAAATGTTCAGTAATGGGCTACAGGAAAGTATATTTTCTTTCTTTTTTAAAAAATTTTATTTTATTTGTTTATTTGAGAGGGGGGGGGGAGAGAAATAGGCAGGTAGAGAGAGAAAATGGTCACTCCAGGGCCTCCCACCACTGTAAACAAACTCCTGCGACCCCTTGTGCATCTGCTTGCATGGTCCTAGGGAATTGAACCTGGGTCCTTTGGCTTTGCAGGAAAGTGCCTTAACTGCTATGCCATCTCTTCAGCCCAGAAAGTATATTTTCATGCAGTCAGTAAGAATGATTTTTGCCTGTGTTGTGTTGTGATCTAATATGGAGGTAAAGGCTAGTGACTTTGTATGAGAGCCAGGGAGATAAGCACTTTTTGCCTGTCATTTTTCTTAATTTATACCTTTGGAATGCTGAAAAAGTAATTTTTTTTATTCTTTAAAGAGCATTATTCTCTTGACACTTCTTAGTTTGAGCTTTTTAAAAATTTTCTTCAGGCACAGAAGTAATTGTTTTGTCCTAATTGAACCTAAAATTATTCTTGGCATTATAAAGCTATTGGGATGTTTTGTACTATTTATTTCCAAAGAGATTCTTAGCAGGCACATTTTTGTTTTATTTGTTTTATTTAATTTAATTTTTTTCGAGGTAGAGTCTCACTCTAGCCCAGGCTGACCTGGAATTCACTATGTAGTTTCAGGGTAGCCTCGAACTCACAGCAACCTTCCTACCTCTGCCTCCCAAGTGCTGGGATTAAAGGCATGCACCACCACACCTGGCTCAGCAAGCACATTTTTATATTATAACCTGTGTCATGGAAAAAAAATTGTAAGTAATTACTGAAATACTAAAAATTGGGTTTTGAAGATATTTTACATTTTTTAGCTAAAATAAAATGAAAAATTATCCACAGAAATTACTTTTTATGACATCTTTCCCTTTCTCTTGGCTCTTAAAAATTAACAAGAAATGAGCCAGTCATGGTGGCACACGCCTTTAATCTCAGCTCTCGGGAAGCAGAGGTAGGAGGATTGCCATGAGTTCCAGGTCAGTCTTGGTGAGAGCAAGACCCTACCTCAAAAAATAACAACAAAATAAATTAACAAGAAATGCTAGAAGTTTATTTTGGCTTAGCTTTTCTAAGTCAGCTGCCTTGTAACTAATACCTTGGGCATTGACTTTGAAGCTCAGATGGCCCACTGCTAAATCAGAGCCTAAGAAGGCATATTGCTTGCTGGAAAGTCCCCCACCCCAGCTCCCTGGGGGACTTGTTTTAGCTCATTGCTTCCTCTGCCTGCCATGGTCATTGCAATGCTCCTGCAGCCTGTATCTCAGGGAAGAAGTCACTTTTATGCTGGGTATGGTGATGCCTGCAAGAGAGTGAGGTCGGATTGTCGTGAGTTCAAGGCCAGTCTGCTATAGAACCAGTTCCATCCAGGTCAGCCTGGGCCAGAGTGAAACTGGCTCAAACACAAACAAAGCAAAGTCCACAAAAAAAGAAAACATTTTCCAAAAGGCAGAAGAACAAGTTTTGAATTTATACCATCATATATCCAGTTTGCTTCCCCCAAACCCCCTCTCCTTGGTTCAAAATAAGGAGTGAACACATATGCTTCAACTCTTCTGTTTCTCAGTCAAGAGCAGAGACGGGAACTTCGTAGGATCACTGGAAGCAGCTTGTCTAAATGCCCCATCTCTACAGGGCCCACTTCAGGCTTACCCAGTTCTGTCTTAGAGTGGTCTTAAGTCCTTTGTGTTTCTAATTACTCTATATGAGGAAACAGCTCAGGAATTCATTATTGGTGTCTTGTGTCAATCCCAATCCAAGGCCAGTTATTCACGTGGAGACAGTATATTGTCCAGATTGAAATCCATCTATCTCTACTGATAATACTATTTTTTTCTCAAGTTCGTCACTTACACAAATATGTTTCTTGGGCTGGGGACATAGTTCAGTTGGTAGAGTGCTTGCCTAGCATGTACAAAGGCCTGAGTTTGACAAGACATGCTCTTGCACATGGTGGAACTTAGCTGTGGCTTCTTGTTCTAGGCAGCACAGATTGTGCTGATCTCTCTGTTTGAATTGAACACACCGGAATTTACCATGTTACTTGGTGCCTTGCCAAAAACATTCCAGGATGGTGCCACCAAACTCCTGCATAACCACCTCAAGAACTCCAGTAACACCAGTGTGGTAAGTGCTCTGGTTGTAGTTGGCGTCTTAAATGTTGGTCATGACCTCCGCACTGGCCACTCCCTGTGCTCCTTATCTAGCACTTGGCCTGATAACACAACCAGATTCCTTGTTCACTGATAATAGCCATGAATATCTGGACACAGTACCCTGCCTGATCCTGGCATACACCCCAGGGACAAATGGGTCTAGCATCACATATTACCTTTTGCTTAGGGTTAGGTTGCTCTGTGCTTAATATGTCATTTGCTTATTCCCTCATTCATTGTGTATACCTTACTTTTTAATGCCATGAAGATGGAAATGATCAGTTGTGCATGTCACTCTAGCACAGCTGATATCAGTCATTCAGCTCCAGGAATGCCTGTGACAGTTATCCATGTAACTTGTGTTTCTAGAGGGGGAACAAAAAGTGAGCAGATTGTCCTCACATGTGGGTTAAAAGGTCAAGGGAAGAGTGAGGTTGTATGTTGTGGAAAGTCCTTGGATAATGGTACCTACACTGCCTTTGCCACCAGGGGTCTCCAAGCAATACAATTGGCCGGACGCCTTCTCGACACCCCAGCAGCAGGACCAGCCCCTTAACTTCACCCACCAACTGTTCCCATGGAGGACTGTCTCCAAGGTAAGCTTACTTCCACAGATAAACAAAAGTACTTCAATGTTTGTACAGCCTGTGTGGAGATTTTTAGATTTAATCTTGATGACAGAGTATTAGGAACCAGGGGCATGGGTTCTGGTCTTCGCCTCACTTGCAGCTGTGTTACCTTTCTTACATGGTTAACTTCTATGGTACAGTGAGTACTTTATGCAGAAAGTTCTTAATCTAGTACCTTAACAGATTTAAAACTAATGGTCATATTTAGTGCTGCTTTGTGAAAAAGCTCCTTAGCTGTTCTCTGAAGGGTAGGAGACCTTGAAGGTATTTAATGTAGTCCTCTAATAAACTCTTCTATGTCCACTCCAAGTCTACAATAGTTTTCCAATCAAGTGGCCATTCTAAGCCTAGCTGAATGCCAATGAAGGCAAAACGTTTCTCTGAAAGAACCATGATGAGAACTTGAACATTAAATTGGATCAGGTTCCTGTTGGTACCACGCAACATGGGTCTTAGAGAACCTGAGAGCAGTTGCTATTGTCTGTCTATGTTTTGTTGTTGTTGTTTTTGAGACAAGCCCAACAGATTGCCCCCCCCCTTTTTATGCCTGAGAGAGAGAGAGAGAGAGAGAGAGAGAGAATATTGGTGCACCAGGGCCTCCAACCACTGTAATCGAACTCCAGGCGTATGTGCTACCTAATGCACATGTGCGACCTTGCATACCTGTGTATGACTTACGTGGGACCTGGAGAGTTGAACATGGGTCCTTAGACTTCACATGCAAGAGCCTTAACCACTAAGCAGTCTCTCTAGCCCTGTTTGTATGTTTTTGAGACAGTTTCATGTGCAGCCCTGGCTGTCCTGGAACTTGGCATGGAGAGCCTGCCTGTACCTCCCAAGTGCTAGGATGACAGATACGTACCACCACATCCAACAGTAGGGCAATGACTTCAGAAGAGAATGTGTTTTGTCTGTTAGAAGTCTTTACGGTGGCTTTCAGAACTCTTCAGGTAGGGTTCTGTAAGGTCATATTTTTTTTGGACCAGCACGGGTCACATATACTGTTTTGTGTATAAGAAGTTTAGAACTCTGGGCTCAATTGCAGTGAGAACAGGAATCTTTTGTCCTGAGGAGGGAAAAAGAGGAGGCCAAGTTCTTAAAAAAAAAAAAAAAAAAAATGAAAATATTCCAAGTGTGCCATTTTGTAAAGATTTATACTTCCTAGGAAGATGTGCAAATAGAAGTGCCTCTTTTTTTGTTTTGAAACAGTTTCATTTAGCAAAGACTGACCTTGAACTCCTGATTTTTGTACTCTACCTCCGGGAATGCTGGAATTACAGATATGCACCACTATGCCTGGTACAAAAGTGCTTTTAAATGTAAATTTTTAAGTGATCTAAAGTCTCACAAATTCATTCCTTACTACTGAAGTATTCTTCAATTCCTCATTGATACTATAACACTTTGGAGCATGTGAAATTTACATTTTTCTCTTGGCAAAACAAATTGTTTTAGAAGCTGCCTTTAGTATCATGCTGTTTTTCTGTTGTCTGGTGTATACTCCCTGCTCTGCAAGGATGATGAAGTATGATGTTATGTCTCTAGATCTGGGCTGTGTTATCACAGTCTGAGCAGATTGTTATAATTAAGCAGTTGAGGCCAGGATCTAATGAACATATGTCTGACTTTCCCCAGGTGTGATAGGGGTGGGGTCACACTACGTTTAATTATGTATTCATTTATTGAGGTGGGGTCTCACTGTAGCCCAGGCTGACCTGGAATTCACTATGTAGTCTCCAGCTGGCCTCAAACTCACAGCGATCCTCCTACCTCTGCCTCCTGAGTGCTATAATTAAAGGCGTGTGCCACCATGCCTGGCTCACATTACTTTTTTTCAGTGCTAAAATCTGTAAAGTATATGATTTGTCTTAAGGGACCAGGATCTAGTGCTGATAGTTAAAATCTTGTGGTAAACTTTTATTCTCTATAAATTTTTGCTTTTGTCTAGACGTGCCATATTATTTAAGAAATGTATTCTTCATAGTACACAGCTCATGCCTTTTAGTAATTACATTACTAATCAAAAAGGTATGCTTCAGGGCTGGAGAGATGGCTTAGTGGTTAAGGCATATGCCTGTGAAGCCTAAGGACCCAGGTTCAATTCTCCAGGTCCCATGTGGCACATATGTATGGAGTTCGTTTGCAATGGCTAGAGGCCCTGGTGTGCCCATTCTCTCTCACTCTCTATCTCTCTCTCTCACTCTCTGTCTCTAATAAATAAATAAAAATAAATCTTTAAAAAAAACAGGTATGCCTCAAATTAAGTATTTGACTCTTAAGTTTATACATTGGTGGGAAAATGAAGAGATTTATTTTTAATATTAAATACATATTTTCTTGTGACTAAATCTTCTTTAGGAAAATATTTTAGTTTCTTTTAAAAATTGCCCACATTCTGGCCAGGCATGGTGGCACACCTTTTATCCCAGCACTCAGGAAGCAGAGGTAGGAGGAGGTAGAGGCCTTGAGTTCAAGGCCAACTTGGGATTACATAGTGAATTCCAGGTCAGTCTAGAGTAAGAACCTACCAAGAAACACCAAAAAAAAAAAAAAAAAAAAAAAAAAGCCCACATTCATTGCCTACCTGGGCCAGTTTGAGCTCAACACCGGGAGTTTTGTCATAATCGTACCAGAAGAAACATTCAAATAGGTGACATAAAATAAAATAATTCTTACACTAAGTAAGAGAAGCAACTAGTTTTCTACATTTGTCAAGCCGTGATAAACAGGTCATAGTACAAACTCAGCCACTTCTCTTAGCAGTGCCCTTGAAATATGATCTGGACCATACAGTGTTAGTTTGTTATTCTGGACAGGGAAGTGGTAGACCTTTTTGTTTGTTTGTTTGTTTTGTTTTGTTTTTTCAAGGGAGGGTCTCACTCTAGTCCAAGATGACCTGGAATGCACTATGTAGTCTCAGGCTAGCCTTGAACTCAAGGCCTCTACCTCCTCCTACCTCTGTCTGCCTCCTCAGTGCTGGGATTAAAGGCATGCACCACTACACCTGGTTCTTCAGTTATTTGTTTTGAATCTAATTCTGAGTATCAAATTGAACTAGGATTTTTCAATCCAAGAATTCTCTACTTTGATCATGATAAGAACAATAAACCATTCCAAAAATAGTAGTTAAATCTAATTTTATAGTTATTTTAAATTTCCCCAAGGAGGAAGCCCTTTTATCAGCCCAGAAAAATCAGAGGCCACTGTTAACAGGTTAATATCTCATTAGAGAGAGATGACTACCACCTATTGCCAACCAATAAATAAATGAGTATGACATGGTATTTGAGCAGGGACTCATGGACTGTTTTTGCATTGTTATACACGTAATCATATTTTAACACATTTTAAAATATTTTATTTATGTATTTGAGAAAGAAGGAAAATAGACATGCCAGGGCTTCTAGCTGCTGCAAAGAAACTCCAGACACATGTGCCACCTTGTGCATCTGGCTTTATGTGGGTCCTAGGGAATTGAACCTGGGTCCTTTGGCTTTGCCAGCAAGTGCCTTAATAGCTAAGCCATCTCTCCAGCCTATATTTCAACACATTTTATCCAGAATGATTTTATGGTATATGAGTTGGAGTTGCAGGTATCTGTTGGTCTCATTCAGTTCTTAGCAACTATGTCACAGAGCGTAATGATGCTGCGTGGTCATCACTGGGTCCCCCAGCGATACAAAGTTCTTTTGAGTGGAGTTTACATTTCTCCTGACCAAGTTGGGAGCATTGTAGAAGAAAAGCAGGGATTAGTAGGGAGCCTCTCCCACCCTCCAAAGTATGTCTGCTCACACCTTATCCATCAACATAGGCAGGCATGGGGTGTCACCACACTAATCCAGTGTGTGACTTGCACAAGGCCTTTAGGCCCTGCAAGCCACATGCCCCTCATCGCCATACTGTGCTTTCCTTACAAAATAGCCGTGGTGGCACATGCCTTCAATCCCAGCACTGGAGAGACAGAAGTAGGGGGATTGCTGTGAGTTCGAGGCCACCCTAAGACTACATAGTGAAGTCCAGGTCAGCCTGGACTAGAGTGAGACCCTACCTCAAAAACAAAGGAGTAAGGCCTGGAACAGCACTGAGGAAGGCTAGTGGGCAGGGCATCAGGGCATCTGCTCTTAACACTGTGCCAGCCCAGTGTTCTCACCCCACTGTTTGGAATCATAGCTGTGGTTAGAACTTGCCCTTGACCTCTGCAAGCCCAGTGAATGAAGGCAGCCACCTGTGTTAAAAGGTGTTTTACACTTGATCGTAGCCAGAAGGCCGAGAAACAATTTGCCAGCTGTTCTAATTCTCTTGGCAGGTTATAGGAGCAAAGGAATCCCATTTTAACCTTGTGGATTTCCTTCACTGAGCTGGCCAACCAAGACTTCGTGCCCTGAGGCCCTAATGCCTTCATCCTCCATGGCACTGCTATTCTCTCAGAGGGAAATTGCTGGTCTGTGAGCTCTTAATTGGTTCCCAACCTCAAGTGCACTATTTGTCACTGAAGTACCCTAGTCAGAATAGCATGGTCCCCAAATCTCTGTGCTGTGGACCCTTGAGTCTCATGTGAATTGAAGCCCCATAATTTTCCTTGGGTCCTTTGTGCAAAAACTGCTGAGTTACAGAAAACTGAGCATCTTCAGTTTCTTGCAAGCGCTCATAACATGCTTTGCAGCTCAGACAGACAAACATGCTCTCACAGGTATGCACACATACACACCTGGAATCCCAAAACTTTTCAGTAGCCTTCTCATCCATGGTTGGGAAAGAAAAGAATGAAACATTGAGGACTGGACTATAAAGCAAAACTTGTTCTTTTTCCCTTGTGTGATGGTGTTGATTTTGACAGAACTTTGTGAGGACAGAGGAGAGTGTAAGACACTTAAGCGTCTTCCTCCTCCCCTACCCTTTGCTTTTTTGTTTTTCTCTGATTTTCCTCTTCTGATCACTGCAGTCGGTTGTGGGGTTGGAGTGCCGATGGGCTATCGAAGCCCCCACCTCCCTTTTCTCAGCCTAACTCCATTCCCACCGCTCCTTCCCACAAGACTCTCAGGCGCTCTTACTCTCCCAGGTAACAAGCTACCTGTTAATTTGTCCGAGGTGTCACAATATTATTATATTTCCAAAGTCGTCTCAGGTCTTCTAGAAAGCCTCTCAGCTACTCTGGTGTTGTCCCTGTCTCTGCTTAGCCTCATGGGAACAAGCAGAGGTGAGAAGTGTGAGCAGGTACAGGTCAGGAGCATGGTTGCTGCCATGTCTCCAGGACAGTAGCCCTTCAGCCAACTGACCAGATTTGTCACCATCCACAGGCCCAGTGCAGTGCTCAGGCAGTGTCAGGAGGTCAAAGCAGGCAGGAATGGGCACACTTTCCTTAGCATGATTCTCAGATGCAGCCAGGATCTGCACTTTCCCAAACTACGTAAGTCCCTACTGTGACTGCATGTGCCGTGTTACGCTGATCCTCACAAGAAACGCCAAGGGGTGGTATCACTGGTCCATCTCAGTAAAGTTCTGTGTAACAGGCAGCAAGTTGTCTGTCCCTGGCAAGTTCCTACAGCTGATGCTGAGTGAAGCTCACCAGTGCTAGCTGAGTTGGTGGTGTTAGGCGTCTAAGAGAACTTGAGCTTCTCTCAGGTGGAAAAACAGACAGCACGTCCATGGTGCTGAGAAGGCATCACATAGCACCCAGCAACTGCTTCTGGTCTCTTAGCTGCGCAGAGATTCTAGAGATGAGACTGCCTTTTCTAGAAACCTGTTATTGCTTGAGCATGGCACAGGGCAGCCTGCTGTTGCTGGGCTTTTTAGAAAAGTATACCCAACTATATGAGAAAAGAAGGATTTAATAAAGAAACTAGAAAACAGAAGCAGTCTCACTTTGGAAACAGTAGCTTGGCTTTGCAGATTTGTATTTCCACTTTTGTATCATTGGCATAGCAGGACTTAACAGTCAACTGAATATGTTCGTGTCTTTTGAAGTTCTGAAGGTACCAAGAACCCTATGGTGAATGCTTTTAGATACGTGAGGTTAAGGCAGGCAGATGAGGAGAATACTGCTATCTTTAATGCTTAGCAAAGGGGTAGAGTCAGTCTCACTCTAGCCCAGGCTGATCTGAAACTCATTATGTAGCCCATGGTGGCTCAGACTCACAATGATCCTTCTACCTCAGCCTCCTAAGTGTTGGGATTAAAGGTGTGAGCCTCCACGTCTGGTCTTTTTTTTTTTTTTTTTTTTTTAAGGTTAGCCTTGCCTCCAAGGATAGACCCATTACATGACTGCCTTCCAACATATTTCCCTACGTGCCTTTCTTCACTCTGAGCCTCACTCCTGCCCATCATTTATCAGCATTGCCCACCAGATGATATCCCCTTCCAGAATCATCTTTTCCATAAAAACACAGTAACATGTATCAGTCTAATTCATTAGCGGATAGCACTTAATACATGCGGCTAGGATGTGACTCATTGGTAGAGTGCTTACCTAGCGTGCACAAGGCCCTGGTCTCAATCCACAGCACTTACTAAAGGGAGAGACATATTTACAATTTCTACTAAGCTTTGGAGGGTGTGAGAATAGACAATGCACTTATATTTAGTACATTAACAGAGTCTGTGTATGTCTGTGAAAACCCTATTGATTTCACAGCAGAACTATTCTTGTACTCCATACCTGGTATTCTTGTTCTCTAAGGTGACAGAAAAGAAAGGCTCAGAGGGCAGACTCCCTCTCTCCAGGTGATCTCTTCTTGGAGCTCCGGCCCCTCCCCACTCACCATCTGATCCTCCATAGGGCAGGCCCAGGGCCACATTGGGATAGCTGCAGCTTTGGGTGACATGGCCTGTGCTTAGGTCAGCACTATTGAGTAACTCCTTAATCTAAGAGCTCTAAGGAATCCCTTTTGTGTCTGATAGTGTTTATAGGTGACCAGGACCTGGCCTTTAACCCAAAGGATTATATCCTGGGATTGTCCCAGAGCTGCACTGAGACACACTGTGCCACAGGAGACACATGAACATTTCCCCTCCCTCTTCTCAGTTTCTGGGGTCCTCCTGCTGCTTCCCAGGTATTGTCTGTCAAGGTGCAAGGTAGTTGGGTCACGTTGCTGATGACAGCCTTCCTGGGAAGTTTGTTTTCCTCAAGAAATGAGATCTAAAAAAGGATAAATCCAGGCAAACCATAAAAGCAGTAAAGCAGGTGACTGTTTCCTGTCCCTGGAAAGCTGTTGTCTCCCCTAGAGCTCACAACTCCAGCTTCAGTCCAGGGGGACACTTCAGAGCTCTAAGCAGTGGTCACATGCGGCTCCTCGGTGGCAGGTGATGTTAATTCATTTGTCAGAAGTGAGGAGGGGCTGGAGAAGATGGCTCCAGAGCACTTGCTGCTCAAACATGAGGACCTGAGTCCTATCTTCAGCACCCATGTAAAAATCAGGTGTGGCCACACATGTATGTGTAACCCCAGTGCTGAGGAGACATGAAAATCACTGGGGCTCACTGGTCAGCCAGTCTTACCAAAAAATGACAGCCCCAGGTTCAATGAGAGGCTCTGTCTCAAAGAAAATGGAAGAGCAGCTGAGGACACCTCATATTCTTCTGATCTCCACACCCGTGCCCATGAAGCAGGTGCCCCCCCCCCACACACACACACAAGGAGGAGGAGGGAAGATTGCTGAAGGAATCCTTTATTCTAAAGAGGCGACTGTGATGATTGAGCTGAAATGAATCATTTTAAGGAAGTTTGGGTTGAAAACCATGAGATAAATTATCTGAAAGCCAACATTCTCTGAAGCGACGCATGGAAAATAATATTGTGACATCCCTTAAAAACTGAACGTTCTTCCAGATCGCCTCTTGTCCATCCATCATTCTTTTATTTTTTGGTCTTGTTTCGTTCTTTGCATGGACTATGCTATGATTTTTGGTGGTTGTGATTTAAAGTATTTAAGGCATTTTTTTTTACATCTTATGTGTGTGTATGTGTATATATATATACACACACATAATATCTTTTTATTTGAGTCATAACTCAGTCTTCATTTTTAAAATAGTGTACTGGTCAGATGTATAAAAGCTTTTCTATGTAAGCTGGTATTGCAGGGTTTCTATGAAAGGGGCCAGCAAACCTCTGGTCACCTGGGAACAGCCTGTGGCCTCAGAATGGCTGGAAACCTTGAGTTCCACTTAAATTTCTTTTTCTTCCTGTCAGTATGTTCATGGAGTTTCAGCTGCAGACGTGTTCTGCATTTATGTTCTTATTTGATGAGTGCCAGAGCCAGTCTTTGAGTTAGCATGTTTTTGTGAACTCTCCAAATTTAACTGGGGTATATTTTCCCTCCATCAGGAAAGGAGGATTCTATCTAGGCTAGTGTCACAAGCAAGCAGCTTCCATGCCCAAGAGTGAGTTCAGGTCATGTGCTCCAGTGGAGCTGAGCTAGCCTTGGAAGATAGGTGGATAGTTGCTCCCTCTAGCTAGCAAAGACCTGGCCACTCTAGTGATTCTCTGTAAATCTTGACCACTCACCT
Source organism: Dipus sagitta (assembly GCA_036346955.1). NCBI lineage: Eukaryota > Metazoa > Chordata > Mammalia > Rodentia > Dipodidae > Dipus > Dipus sagitta. Next base: position 137,369,655 of record CM070773.1, read on the forward strand.
ACAGGAAAAGCTTCGTAAATGTCCTTTGTTTTGAAGTTGCAGGAAACTTTCTGTGTAGTGCATAGGGTTGATGGTGTTGCTGTTAGCTAAGGTTCTTGCCAGTGAACCTGGTGTGGGTGCCTGGTTTCTTCAGTTTTCACTTTGTGGAGGAACAGAAAGGCTGAACTGAGAGTGTGGCATTCTTACATACAGCCAAGGATGGTTTGATTGCGTTTTATGAAAGTTAAATTAAACTAAGTCATCTCATTTTTTTCTTGAATACTTCTTAAGCAGGTGATTTTGGAGCTGAGCTGAATTTTTAGTTAACTGTCGTACATTGCTTTGCTTTGTACTGACATATCATCCCATGCTTTTCTGTGATACTCCCTTTCCCCACAGGATCCTCTCTATGTCAGCACATTTTTCAGACATCTAAAGAACATTTTTTTGACAAATTGCAATAAACCAAAAGATCGATCGATCTCTCTCTCTCTCTCAGCATTTTTGCTTCATCTCATGTTTTGTTATTCTCGTTATCTCAAGGGACAGCATTTGATATCCTCTTTTCATGAAGGACAAATATTTCTTGCTTCTAGAAGTATTTTTAGGTATTCATCCAGTAATATGATCATCTTTGTAAGATCCACTTTAGTAAGTGAGCCTGGTGTTGCCAGCAAATTCCTGAGTTAGACACATGGAGTTAGAATCCCAGAGCCAGTAGGTAGATCTGACCTTAAATCACAAGTTGGTATCTTTGTGCTCTTAAAGATAGGCTCTTGCTTGTTTTTGTGGATGGATATTGGCAAGCACAACCCAGTTGTGTGAGGTTGTTTGCTTTGCTCCTCTGAAATTTGTAATACTGGCTTTTTTCCAACATGCCTGTACCTCTTAAGTTTGTACATTTGAGACCAGTAACAACTGCACTTTTTTCCATCTTCAAGATAAGAAGTTACTTCACCACTTTCATTACCTCGTGCAGTCAGTCACCAGTGTCACTTTGAGTTCTCACATTCTTGTGGTTATTGTTGTTTCCTACTGCTGCTTGAGTGCCGCTGTGATGTGTTTGCAGCAGATTTGACATGTTAGCCATGGGTGGTACTCTAACAAAAGTTGTCTCCCTTTCATTCCAAATCACCTAATGAAACAGAAGTATAATTATTACCTATAAATTACTAGTTTATGCCCAAATGTTGGTTTTATGCCTGTACCTCAACTTAAAAAGATACAATTTTTTTTATTTCTAGTATGTTGGACTATGATACAGAAAATCTGAACTCTGAGGAGATCTACAGCTCCCTCCGTGGAGTTACAGAAGCCATTGAAAAGTTTAGTTTTCGAAGCCAAGAGGATCTGAATGAGCCAATTAAACGAGATATCAAAAAGGACTGTGATATGGTGAGTGTCCTTGGGCTGAGAGAGAACTACATGTCAATTAAATGATAGTGGTTTGGGTGTTCTGAACACTGACTACTCTGGTGACAGTAGTAGAGGTCTAAAGCAGTTTTACGAAATTTCAGAAGAGGTCCTGGGAGGTGGCTCTGTGGTTAAAAGTGCCCACCGCGCAAGCCTGACCACCAAAGTTAGATCACCAGAACCCGTGGAAAGCCAAGCACAGAGCGAATGTGTCTGTAATCTCCACACATGTATAGGCAAGATGGGAAGCAGAACCAGAGTCCCAGAAGCCTGGGCTCTGGAGATTGAACTCGGGTCCCCATGCTTGTGAGGCAAGCCCTTTATTGACCAGAGCTATTTCCCTAGCTCCCATTTAGACACTTTGCAAATTCCAAATATAAAAATACCTGATGAAGCCATGGTGGCACCTGCCTTTAGTCCCAGCACTCAGGAGGCTGAGGTAGGAATAGTGCAATGAGATTGAGACCAACCTAGAGCCTACAAGTGAGTTCCATGTCAGCCTAGGCTGGAGTGATATACTTCCTCGACGGGGGGGGGGGGGGGGGGGGGGGGGGTCTGGGGAGAGGATACCTGATGAGATTTGAAAAGAGTGAAACTTGGCAGAGAGAAAACAAAGACTGTGAAGTCCAAGAAACTTCACATTATCAAGGGCTAGGTAAAGTGGGATACATGGTGTTTCATGCCAGAAGGGCTAGAAAGGGAGTTAGGGAATGAGGCACTGAATACAGTATACTCAATATCTACTTATCTGCAAGATCAACATCCTTTATGTAAAATAGCAGAGCATTTGCATGTAAGCCATACACTTCTTTCTCTCCAATCTGTGTAAGTAGTCATACTATATTGTAGTAAGAGTAGAGTTAAAACCTAAGTGCTGGAGAGATGGCTTAGTGGTTAAGGTGCTTGCCTGCAAAGCCTGAGGACCCAAGTTCACTTCCCCCATACTCACATAAGCCAGGTTCACAAGTTAGTGCATGTGTCTGGAGTTTGTTTGCAGTGGCTGGAGGTGCTGGTATGCCCATTCATTCTCTCTCTTTCTCTCTCTCTCTCTCTCCCTCTCCCTCTCCCTCTCCCTCTCTCTCAAATAAATAAAATATTTTTTTAAAAAACTCAAAACTTAAGGCTGAGGATATGGTTCAGTGGTAGAGTGCTTATTTAGCATGCATGAGGCCCTGGAGCTGGCATCTGGGTGGAATCCTTAGTGCCACATGTGTGCTCACAGCTCAAAAGCCAACACCTACCAAAAAAAAAAAAAAAAATCTTAACCACCAATTACCATATTTTAGCTAAGAAGCTGAGTAGATAGACAGAACTGTATTCAATGTGAAAGTGAGGAGCCAGTGTGTATACATATCTTTAAGATGGGTAAGGAGACCCAGTTTTCAAGACAGAGTCCACAGGTAGCACGTCAGAGCAGTCTGACCTGGTGGGGGATGGTTCACAGATGCAGAAACAAAAACTACATGTGTGGAGAAAAGTCATCCTTCTGAGCGCACACGTTACAGGGAGGACGCCGAGGTTCTGTTCTGCTTGTGTAGACATTATAACGTTCAGGGCTTGAAAGGTCATAATGAAGTAATGTAATTATTGGTGGCACAAGAAACAGTTGTTCAGAGTTGAGCAAAGTTATGTTTAACAAGTGATTTACTCAGTAATTTATACTAAATAAAGAACTGAACATAAAAGAACAATAGTATATCCACAAAGTAGTTTGTTTTAGCATTATCTACAATAATTTTTTAAAAGTAGCAAGTGACTGAGTAAATCATTAAAGCCTGAGTAAAATTAATGGTATAATTAAACATGATAGCTTCAAAAACTTTAGCTGTGCATGAATTGCTTATGCTATGAGGTAAACAAAATAGAAACTATTATGTCCACTTGAGTTCCTACTGTTTAAACTTCCTTCTGTAAACAAGGACTGGGGGAAGAAATGTGCAGCAAAGAAAAGTTAAGATTTTGTTATTAAGGTGATTAGGAAGCTTAGCTTTTTTAAAAAAATATTTATTTTTATTATTTATTAGAGTGTGTAAGAGAGAGGGGGCAGATGAGCGAGAATGAAAATGGGTGCACCAGAGCCTCTAGCCACTGCAAACAAACTCTAGATGCATCTCTGCTTTGTGCACATAGCTTTATGTGGGTAATGGGGAATCAAACTCGGGTCCTTAGGCTTTGTAGGCAAGTGTCTGCTGACCCATCTCTCTAGCCTGAAAGCTGAGTGCATTGGATTTGTGTATAGTGTGTGTGCTCATGGGGGGAGAGTTACTTGTGGGTGGTGGGTACCCATGAGTGTGAAGGCCACAGAACAACTTCAGGTGTCATTCCTCAGAAACACCGTCTGCCTTTTTAGACAGGCACCCTCATTGCCAGCGTGTATGTCCTTGAGCTGGATGAGGAGACAGTGTGCACAGAGTCCACAGGAGGCACATCAGAGCTGGTGGGGGTTCATGCGTGCAGCAAAAACATGATAAATGTGGGGGAAAGTTTATCCAACTAAGCTAGATCCTTCTGTCTGCCTTCCCAGTGCTGGGATCACAGGTGTGCACCAGGAAGCCCAGCAATTCATGTGGGTTAAGTGAATTTCTTTTTACGTGTACATAGTGTGTGAGGGCTACGTGTGTTTGTGCTGGCGTGGTCCCTCATGCACTTACCTGTGGCATTCAAAGGAGAGCATCAGGTGTCTCTATCACTCATCTGCCTGTTTTTTCTTGAGGTAGGGTCTCTTGCTAATTCCAGAGCTTGCTGTTAGCGAGTGCCAGCCATGTTCTGGTCTCTAACAGACTGGAGTTACAGACAAGCCTGCTGCTTACATGGGTTCTGGAGAGTCAGGCTTGGGCAATCTCAGGCCCTCATTGTTTTACACAGAGCACACTGAACCACTGGGCCAACTCAGTGTTTGAAGCTCTTTTAAACCTTTCTTTTACAAATAATTTTTCATTATAACATAAATAGATACATTTACAGTAGTTGCAAGAAACAATAAAATTATTTATGAGTTGGCTTCTACTCAGAAGTCACTGCTATTAGTTATGAATTATACCTTTCAGTCTTTATTTAGATATAGTCACATACTATACTTTTTAGTATTTTGTATTTATTTATTTGAGAGAGAGAGAGAATGAATGGGTGCACCAGGGCCTTCAGCTATAGCAAACAAACTCCAGACACATACACCACCTTGTACATCTGGTTTATTTGGGTCCTGGAGAATCAATTGAACCTGGGTCCTTTGGCTTTGCAGGTAGACACCTTAACCACTAAGGCATCTCTCCAGCCCCACATATTTTTCTTTAGATCTGAAATATAAAATTTATTTTGGGGTGTTAAGAACCAAATGCATTCCAAACTTTCCATGGAGTATAGCCAAAAGTGGAGGCACAAACAGATATTTGTATGCCAGCATTCATGGTAGTATTAGTCATTGCAGCCGGAAGGTACACACAACCCGTGTTCATCAGCAGATGCATAGGTAAAGAAAGTGTGATAAACAGCCCTAAAAATCCAGGAGATCATGTCATGACCTGAATAAACCTGAAAAGCACATTGCCAAGTGAAATAAGCCAGTCACACAAGGGCAAATATTTTATAATTCCCTTTATAGTAGGTACATCGCATGACAAATTTGTAGAGATACAAAGAATAGTTTAAAAAAAAAAAAAGAATAGAGATGGGGGGTTGAAGGGACTGGCTATTTATTGGCTACAGAGTTTTATTGGAGAGAAAGAGAAAGTTTTAGATACATGTTATGGTAATGGTTACACACATTGTGAATATATTTAATATCCCTGAATCGTACACTCATGAATAGTTACACTTCAGCTTTTTTTAATATGATTTTTTAAGTATTTTATTTATTTGAGAGAGAGAGGGGACCAGATAGAGAGAAAGAGAGAATGGGCGCGCCAGGGCCTCCAGCCACTGCAAACAAACTCCAGATGCATGTGCCCCCTTGTGCATCTGGCTTATGTGGATCCTGGAGAATTGAATTGGAATCCTTAGGCTTCATAGGCAAATTCCTTAACCACTAAGCCATGTCCCTAGCCCTATGCTTCAACTTTTAAAGATAAATAAACATCCTGAGAGTGGTATTACATTAACAGCAGCACAAATAAAACTTTGTGGGAATCACTAGTATGGTGTGACTGCTTGGAAAACCCTCACTGCTTCTGTGTGACCAGGTGTCTGGGTGAGAAAACAGGAGCCTACCCGTTGTAGCGTTTTAGGCACACTTGTTCTTACTATGCTGGATAGGGGAGTTAGACAGGCTGACATGCCCAGAAGAGCAAGGGTATCAAACCCAAGACCATCAGGACCAGGGATTTAATTGTTGAAGTTAACTCCCAGGGAAGGGGAAAAACACAAAATTCAGTGCTAAAGAGTTCTTTAAACCTCAGTCAGAAACACCCAAAGAATAAAAGATTTCTACCTAGCAGGTATTTAACATGCCCATTGTTAGAGATGGCATACTCTTGTCAATATATCAGAGTGGTGAGGAAGTGCTTTTGACTTTATAGTAGTGCTCTGGGAGCTTCTGTCCCTGGGGGTGCTGCTTGGGTATCTAATGGGCCCTACTGTTGGCACTGGAGCCAGAGACCACAGTTCAAGAGTCCTCAGCCAGGCTCCTCAAAAGTAAGCAGTGGCGGGCACAGCCCTCCTTCCCAGGGAACTCTTCAGAAAGCCGTGTGGGAACAGGGAACCTCAAATGACAAAGCACATCTCTGAGTAGGTGGGTGGTGGCAGGTACAGGGGTAGCAGCCTTGAAATACCAATAGCTGTCCTTTTGCCAGGGCAGGTTTCAAGTGGAAATCCAAGTACAGTAGGGAAGTGACAGTGTTCTGTATTGCAGGTGTCCCGGGATGGGGGAGCAGCCTCGCCAGCCACCGAAGGCCGGGGAGGCAGTGAAGTGGAAGGAGGCAGGACAGCACTGGACAACAAGACCTCCCTCCTCAACACTCAGCCTCCACGCGCCTTCCCAGGGCCACGTGCCCGGGACTACAACCCTTACCCCTACTCAGACACCATCAACACCTATGATAAGACGGCCCTGAAGGAGGCGGTGTTTGACGATGACATGGAGCAGCTTCGCGACGGTTTGTCTCTATCACTTACCCCAACCGGAAGTGCCTTCCGTATGGCCCCCTCTGAGTGTGCTGGTCACACGCAGTAGAAACGCTGGGTCTGTGCTAGTTATTTTTTGCTCAGGCCTAGGAAACCCACCATGAGGATATGCCTGGGCAGACTTGCCCTCTGCGAGCCTCGGGTCAGTCCATGGAAGCTCTGCCTTCAGGGAAACATCCCCAGGAACCTGCTGGGCAGAGTGGTTGACAAGGAGGAGCCAGAAGACACAGGCCCCCTAGCCCAGTGCTTGGTGTCCCAGCCCAGGGATGAAGTCCTCAAGCCATGCGTGGCTTCTCTCTTCTCTCAGAGTAGTATGTCAGCCAGAGTGTTATACTGACTTTCAATTTTTTTATTTTTAATATTTTGATATTAATTAATATTATAACACAATATGAATTCATATGACAATGTAAATTATTTAATATTATATTAAATATTTTTATTTATTTGCACATGTGTGTGTATGCACATGTGCACCAGAGTCTCTTGCCACTACAAACAAACTTCAGATCCATGTGCCGCTTTTTGCATCTGCCATTATGTGGGTACTGGTGAATTGAACCCAAGCCAGAGCCTTTAACTGCTGACATCTCCCCGTCTGTTCTGGCTTCTGTAACAGAAATGGGAAGCAGGGGATCTGATTTCACTGAGCACATGCCCTACCTCATGCTTCTGCTGAGCTAAGAGGCATCAGCCCACTAGCTCCTGAGAGATGATTGTCCCCATTTTACAGTGAACAAACTGAGGTTTAGAAATGTTAAGTTACTCGCTCAAAATACAACATAGGTAGTATGTCTCGGTTTTTCCCCCGACTCCTGTCAAGACCAGCATCTAGGGACTGAGGGTAGACTCAGTAGTAGCAAGTATGAGGCCCTGGGTTCAAATTCTAGTACCAAAACAAAAACTAAGACCAGTGTCCATTAGTAAGTGGCCAGTGAATAAATATGTATAGATTTGATGGTATTTTTACCTGTAACTTAATTTTTTCTCTTTGTTTACCTCATTTATTATGCTCACTTGATATACTCCATTGCAACTTCATAGTGATTTTTTTAGATTATATCTGTGGGGCTGAGGCTGTAGCTTAGTTGGTAGAATGTTTGCCTCACGTACACAAAGTCCTAAATTCCATTCCTAGCCCCATATCAAACTGGGTGTGATGGTGCATGCCTCTCATCCCAGCACTCTGGGAGATGGAGGCAGAAGGATCTAGTTCAAGCTCATCCTGGGCTACATAATAGCAAGTTAGATGCCAGCTTGGGCTATGAGACCCGGTCTCAAAAATGAAAAAATAGAGCCGGGCGTGGTGGCACACGCCTTTAATCCCAGCACTCGGGAGGCAGAGGTAGGAGGATCACCGAGAGTTCGAGGCCACCCTGAGACTACATAGTGAATTCCAGGTCAGCCTGAACCAAAGTGAGACCCTACCTCGAAAAACTTAAAAAAAAAAAAAAAAAAGAAAAAATAGGGCTTCAGAGATGGCTCAGTGGTAAAGGGACTTGCTTGCAAAGCCTGAAGGCCGGGGTTCAGCTCGATGCACAAAGTGGTGCTTGCATCTGGTGTTCATTTGCAGCAACAAGAGGCACTGGTGTTCTCATTCTTTCCCCCTTCTGCAAATAAATAAATAATACAAATATATATGTGTGTGTATATATAACGATTTTGTTTGACTAAAGAATTCTGTAAATCAGAACTTTAAACAATATGCAGTTGAAAGTTTTCGAAATCATGAGTATTTGGGTTGCCAGGCCAGGAGGGAGACGACATACTTTCTGGCTCCAAGCTCAAAGTCTGCTGTGTTAGACGTTCACAAAGGTCACAATTGTATGAAGAGAAGACTGCAGAGGCAGATGCCAGGGTCAGAGCCCAAAGGGAAGAAAGGGACCCAGTGGTGTGGAATCTGAGCTAGAAGAGCAGTCCTTTGGGTGTGCAAAGCAGAAGTGACCTCAGGAGGCTGCATGTAGCACCCCATGGCTACAGTTGCTCCATCGCTGCCCATCATCTGTTCCCTGGGCTGAAGGCCGGGGGTGGGTGGAATTTGTTAAGACTTACACTTTCTGGGAGACATGGACTGTGTTTTCATTGTTTGTGGAGCTGGTTCATCGCTCCCTTATCCTATTCATCTTGAACAGAGATTGCAGTGTCAGTTGTTACTTATCCCTCAGCTGTGTACCAAAAGGCTTAAGAAGAAAGGTGGGATGGCAGGGGAAATGATAGCATTCTTTTGAACTTCCTTGTATGTTTGCTTCTCGATCTCAGAAACTAAAGAAATATGCAAATATACAGTAAGATGGTTTGTAGTGGTTTATTTCTCATCCTCTCTGAAGTTGAATGTTCAGAGTTGAGGTCTGTCAAATGAGTGTGGAAAAGGAAATGTGCCTTGGTGCCATCCAGACACAGTTCAAGTCCCTGCTGGTAACCATTCCAGTCAGTGTTGGTGAGTGAGCTTTCCATTCTCAGAACAGGCTACATGCCTTAGCTGGTGCCTGTTACGGTGAGGGTTCCTAAGCTCTGCCTATCCAAGAAGGGGACATATGTTAGTCAGAGGTGATGGTTGGGAGGGCCTTGAGAGCAAACATGCACCAGAGTGGATCTCTCACAGGCAAGAGGCTGTCCTGGTATAGGGCCTGACTCAGGACTGTGGCAGTAGGAGAAAGTTTGGAAAAAATAGTCACAACTGGCTGTGGGAAAGCACCACCATTTTCTTCTTTGTCTGAAAATAAAGGGAAAGATTGTGAGGCAGGGCAGAATCACAGTACTGGTGCTGGGCAGTTTGGTTAGGGTTGGGGGTTGACAAAAGAAGGCTGGCATGACGGGAGTGTATGGCAGGGGCTCTGAGGCGTGTCTGCATGTGTGTCTCGCAGTGCCCATTGACCACTCAGACCTGGTGGCTGAGCTGCTGAAAGAGTTGTCCAACCACAACGAGCGCGTGGAGGAGCGGAAGGGCGCCCTGCTGGAGCTGCTCAAGATCACCAGGGAAGATAGCCTGGGTGTGTGGGAGGAGCACTTCAAGACCATCCTGCTGCTGCTACTCGAGACACTCGGGGACAAAGACGTAAGCGCTGCCTGGGGTCCCTTTCCACAAGGCAGGCCATGGGGCTCTTTCTGGCCAGGGTTGGCTTTGGCTGTCCTCTGTGGTCCTTCCTGTGTTTTACATCCAAACATGTATTTATTCAGTTTCCACATAGTTTCTGAGTACTGGCTAGCCAGGTCATGTTTCTGTCAGCAGCAGGCCTCATCCAGGTTACGTGTAAGTCTGAGGTCTCTCTCTTTATATATCTGGACATGCAGCTGTTGAGTGCCTTTCTTTCTACATTAGTACTTTACCATAGAATTTTTCAAAACTTCCATTAGTATAAAATATGGCCTTTCAGACTGCATCTTGTAAGTTTCACTTTTACTTCATGTGAAATCAGGAAGTAGAGAAGTTTATTTTGTTAAGGACCCCATTAAATGTTGAATTCCATCTTAAGAAACAGCACCACTAGTAGTAGTGGGAAAGTGGCAGGTTCTTCAAGTGTGTCTTGTGTATTTTGAAGTAAAACCCTCTTCATGCTAGGACATTTGAATGTGACAAAGTAGTCATGTGTAGGTTATATGGGCTGTGACTTAAATGCAGTGTTTAGTAGCTAACTAAGAGAGGCAGTGGTTATCACAGTCCTGCCTTGTCCCACTTGTGGGCAAGTGAGTCTCTTGCGTGGAGTTAGCAATAAATCCTGGGAACTCCTAAATTAAGAAGTAAAACTGGGGCTGGAGTTTGCATCTGCCTGCAAAGTCAAAGGATCCCAGTTCTGTTCCCCAGGACCCACGTTTAGCCAGATGCACAAGGGGGCAGATGCGTCTGGAGTTCATTTGCAGTGGCTGCAGGCCCTGGCATGCCCACTCTCTTTCATTCTCTCTCCCTCTTTCTCTCTGCCAAATAAATAAATAAAAATAAAAATGTTTTTAAAAAATAGAAGTAAAACTGCATCTTTCTGCATTGGTCTTGTGTGAGCTAGCAGGAACAGTAACATGCATGTGGTGAAGGGTAGAGGGTATGGCTGGGAAGAGCTCCAGGAAGTCAGTGGATTGTGAGGGCACAGGCCAGGCCCAGGGTCACTGTGGTGATGATCCTGATGGCAGGCAGGGGAGGAGAGGGCAGGAAATGCTGTAGCAGCTGGAATTGTTCTCTGAGTCTAGGATTAAAGGTTTGGTTGAGGGATCAGTAAAGATCTAAGAGAGGTGATAAAAGGTCTGCACTAACTTCACTCCAAACAAAGTGTTGGCTGTGGAAGCCAGTTTCTCTCAGTTGGACTGTGTGGGGAGGTCAGGTGATGTCATGCAGAGGGCAGGTGCGTTGTAGTGAGTGCACACCATAAGCTGAATGAGTGACAAGGAATCAGGATGTACTTCTTGGCTCTGTTTGGAGTAAACTCCACTCTCTTTTCTTGAGATTAGGAGTCTGTTTAGGATGGCTTTCCTCCAGACACATGACTTGGGCCTTAACAGCTTGAGGCCTGTCACTTGGGTGACCTCATCCCACAAAAGGTTGGATATAGCCACAGGTAACCTCACAGCATTCATAGTCTGGAAGGCCATGTTCCATGAAAGGGTTAGGTATATTGGACTTGTCTTTAGGCACATCTTACAAAAGGAGAATGTGTCCACCCAAGCACCAGGAAACCTCGGCAGCCTACGGATCATGGACTTGATTGTGTTACTCCCATTTGGTTTTAATGCAGACGAATTCAAGAAGCCTTTGTTAGTCCTATAGGTGCTGGATCCTGAAAATGTCAACATGAAACCCAGTACCTGCTCTTCCAGAGTCTAGAAAGCCTATGTCAAGTAAACTGAGCTGTGTAGAGGGGCCAGTGAGGCCGGGCCCTATGCTTAGTGAAGGGTGTGTAGCCAAGGGCCAAGTACTCTTTGCTGAGTTTTCTTTTCCTTTCATACCCAGCATTCCATTCGTGCTTTGGCATTGAGAGTTTTACGGGAAATTCTGAGAAACCAGCCAGCAAGATTCAAAAACTATGCCGAGCTGACGATCATGAAGACTCTGGAAGCCCACAAAGACTCCCACAAGGAGGTGAGCCCGGCTCACGGTTGCCGTGTGGCATGGATAGACTGGGGAAGACCACGAATGGTGCATGAGCTTAGAGCCTCTGCCGTCCAACTCAGTCTGGGTTGTACAAAGTGAAATTCCCACTACTGTCATCATGGCCAAGAAGCTGCACATTTGAAATTCTAGCAAAGGGTTGGGGAAATAGCTCAGTTGGTAAAAGTCTTGCTTTATAAGCATGAAAACTGAGTTCCATCCACTGAATCCACATTAAAAAAAAAAAAAAAAAAAAGTCGGGCATGGTGGTGTGCACTTGCAATCCCACTGCTGACACAGTGAAGACAGCTTAATCTCTGGGGCTTACTGGCCAGCAAACAGTGGACAGAATTTGAGGAACAACACCCAAAGTCATCCTCTGGCCTCCAAACATATGTGCACTTGTATGCACGCACATTTTTAAATATTTTTATTTATTTATTTATTTGCAAGAAAGAAAGAGGCAGAGAGAGAGAATGGGCACGCCAGGGCCTCCAACACTGCAAATGAACTCCAGAAGTATACGCTCCCTTGTGCATTTGTTACGTGGGTCCTGGAGAGTCGAACCAGGATTCTTTGGCTTTGCCGGCAGTGCCTTAACCGCTAAGCCATCTCTCCAGCCCACGTGCTCACATGTTTTTAAAAAGGCACGAGCAAAGCATGCTGATGGTTCCTGGGCCTCTGCCATTCAGCTGCCTGTTGGGGTGCAAGCAGAATATATCTGAATTTTGCACGTGTCATGTATGATGGGTTCTGGGCAATTACTGGCCAGCTGCTTTTTGATTTATTGGAACCCTGTGACACCCCAGTCCTGTGAGAGGCTACAGTCCTACAGAGAGCATGAAGAGCCATCCTCAAAAGGTGAGTGCAGACAGACTTGAACAAGCATAGAACTAGGTGTGATCCCAGTGAGACTCAACCACTGGTTCACTTCAGCCTCTTGCCTCTGCAGGACTCTTGTGAGCATGCTTACAGATAAAGAAGCTTTGCTTAGAGCAGTTTGGTGTGTGTGTGTGTGTTGGGTCACATGCACATGCGCATATGTAGGTCCAAGGACAACCAGAGATGTGGTTCCTTAGTCAGGTGCCATCCACCTTTTTTTGAGGCAGGATCTCTCATTGGCCTGGAAATCACCAAGTAGGCTAGGCTGGCAGGGCAGGGCAGTGAGCTCCAGGGATCTGACTTTCTTGGACCCTCTAGCCCTGGGATTATAAGCACATGCCACCATGCCTGGCATGTCTTTTGTGGATTCTGAGAATGGGACTCAGGCAAGCAGTTTACCCACTGAGCCACTACTCCATACCCTAGAGCAGTTTGCTTATCTGCAAGAACAGCACTTATAAAGGTAGGTTCTCTTGGCCATTATTTGGTCACTTGTGCAGTAACTGCTTTGGCCTGACCGTCTCAGATCTCCACCTGGAGGGGAGCTCAGCAGGGCAGGATGCCTACTCCTACTGGATGTCCCTCTCCCTGCTGGTCCCCTCAGCACAGCACAAGAGAACCATGGCACTAGATGGATGCCCAGGTAGCTACTTGAGTTTCTCAAAGTTGTCTTGGTACTATGGTGGTGATAGTCACTCGTGCTTGAGCAGGAGGCTTTCCATTGCCTGTAATGGACTTGAAATTGCAAGGACCAAATCAACTGATACAATCAACAAATTGTTCCCAGACAAGGAAAGAAGACCCACTAGCTACTGGAAGAACCAAGGAGGGAACCAGGTTTTGGATCTCTTGTAGGGGACATCTAGATGATACTACCTTTTTTCACCTTTAAAAAAAAACACTTTTTTAAATTGTGTGTGTGTCAACGTACTTGCGTGCAAAGGTGCACGTGAGAAACTCAGGTTCTCATGTTTGCATGCCAAGCACTTTACTCACTGAGCCATATAAGAAAAATAATTTAAATAATTTAAAATAGTTTGTCCTTAATGACTTAATCAAAAATTGAAGCGAGGGCTGGAGAGGTGGCTTAGCAGTTAAATCACTTGCCTGTGAAGCCTAAGGACCCAGGTTTGATTCCCCAGTACCCACATAAGCCAGATGTACAAGGTGGTGCATGCATCTGGAGTTTGCTTGCAGAGGTTGGAGGCTTTGGCACACCCATCCTCTGTCTGCCTTTTTCAAATAAATAAATAAACAAACAAATAAAATGTGCTTATATTTAAAAAAAGTTTAGAGCTGGAGAAATGGCTTAGCAGTTAAGGAGCATGCCTGCAAAGCTGAGAACCCATGTTCTACTCTCCAGGTCCCACTTAAGCCAGACACACAAGGTGTCACAAGTATACGAGGTGGTGCACGCATCTCGAGGCCCTGGCATGCCAATCCTCCCCCCCACACACACACATTAGAAAAAGAGGGGAGGGAATTATTAAGGTTTATTATAATTATGGAAGTTGTCAATAAAAAAAAGTTAAATATAGCCAGTCTGTTGGGCTTATCTCAAAAAAAAAATTAAAAATTGAAGTGAAATTGATACTGGTTTTTATCTAGATGGTAATGGCAAAGAAGGGGCTTCGAGTGCTTAGAGCAGTTGATTAAAGTGACGCTGACCCAGCAGTGGTGTTTGGGAGCTGCCTAACTGTACAGCTGGAAGGCGTCTTTAAGTCTGGCACCCTTGGAAACGTGGACAGGGGACCCCAAGAAGTATAAGTTAACAGAACGAAATCGTGTATTTGCCATTTGCTATTTTCTTTGGGTACTACCCTGCCTCTTGAAAAAAAATGGGAACTTTAGGCCTCTTAAATTGGTTCTCTTAAAATTGCCCATGGGAAAACAGCAGAAAATCCCCTGCCTTGGATAAACTTAGTAGCATTCAGTTAACTTAAAATTCCTGTAATTGGAGGGCCCCCAGGCTGCTGTCGTGGTGGCTGAGGGCACCCAGGGCACATGGTGCTGGCAGGCCTCCCTGCTCTGCGCACTCTGGCCCCGCTTGCCGCGGCGCCTTCACGGTTCCTCGTGAGCCTTCCTGCTGGGGCCTTCCTGTGCCAGAAGCGCTCGGATACCTATAGATTTAGGTTGTACATTTGGTTTTAGTTTTCTTTTAAAATTCTTCAAGTCCTTCTCTTATTTTAACCAACATCCCCTTGTGGTTTCTAGTTCCTAGGGCAGAATAGTTAGATGCATGAACAGTTTGTGTGGTGGCGATCTTGTTAACATATTCATGTTTTTGCATGTGTATGTGTGTGGGGTCATGTGTGTGCAGGTGTGCATGAGCATGTTTGGCTCATGTATGTGGAGGCCAGAGGTCAACATCAGGTGTCTTCCTCAATCTCTCTCCACTTCATTCTTTGAGATAAGGTCTCTTACTGAACCTTGAGCTCACAGTTTGGCTAGGTTAACTAGCCACTGAGCTCCAGGGATTGCCAGTCTCCATCTCTCTGGTGCCTTGATTACAGATGTATGCCACTACACCTGATGGGGTCTGGGGACATGGCTTAGTGGGTAAATTGCTTGCTGCACAAGCATGAGGACCTTAGTTCAGACTTCCAGCACTCACATAAAGCAGCGGGTGTGGTAGCACACATCTTTAATCTCAGTGTAGGGAGGTGAAGATGGGAAGATCCCTGATGCTTGCTGGCTACCTAGTCAAGCCAAATTGGCAGGCACCAAGTTCAGTGACAAACCCTACCTGTCTCAAAAAATAAGGTGGAGAGCAACAGAGAAGGACACCCACCTCTGGCCTCCACATATACACATGCAACTGCACACGCATGTGCAAATGCGGAAATAAATACAGTCAGGGAAGGAGAAAGGAAGTGTCCCTATGTGCATAACTCTGCCTGAGCTTTCCGTCCTAAGAACGCAGGCATTCTGGAGTGAGCATGACAAGGGTTTAGAAAGCAGTTTCCAACATTTCTGTTAAAAGATGGTGTTTGGCAGCTTAGACATAATCTTTTTATAGTACCTGTTTGAACAAGTAAATCTCTTCCATTATTGAAGTCGTCTTTTGTCTTTTTAGTAAATAACTATGGCTGTGCAGTTCAGCACCCTTAACATTCATGAAATTTCTGTGCTTTATGGTGGTGTTGGCATTTAACAAACACATTAAAGGGCTAAGGTTTGATATGTGACTTTGAGCCCTTTTTTTTTCACTTGGTTAAGACAACTCCATTTGTGTTAGAGAGATGGCTTAGCAGTTAAGGCGCTTGCCTGAGAAGCCTAAGGACTCAAGTTTGAATCCTCAGATCCCACATAAGCCAGATGCACAAGGTGACTCGTGTGCAAGATCATGCATGTGTTCAAGGTGGCACGCACGTCTGGAGTTCAGTTGTAGTGGCTGGAGGCCCAATTCTTTCTCCCTCATTAAAAAAGGAAAATGTCTGACAGAGAATTCTGCTTAAAGTATTCTCTGCTCAGAAAAAAAAAAAAAGATAACTCCATTCATTGAAACTCTTTTCTCCTGTTGGCATCTATAGTCTCTCTGTTGGGACTGGTATAGCTTCTCTCCTTGGCCAGTAAGAAGACAGAGGTTAATAGAAGAATCCATACTAGGATGCAGTTTGGAGACATATTAATTGAGACAGAAAACCTGAGTCCTAGTCCAGCACCTGCTGCTTTCCCTCTTTTGTCAGGCTCTGGTCCTCTTTGTGTGACCCTGCATAAGCAAGACAGTTTGCTGTTTTAGTAGAGGTTTCTTTCTGGTTTAGTTTTGAGGGTCTTACTATGAAACCAGGCTGCTGTCAACCTCGAGACTCACCTGCCTTGGCCTTCCTGCCTTCATCCTACACCAACTACTCTTATGAAGATACTCCATAGCCAAGATTGCCCGGTCATTAGTCCTCCCCCAAACTCTACATTACTGAATACTCAGTCACATTTGCCTAATGAAGGAGGAAATGTTAGCCATGCATGGTAGCTCATACATATAGTTCCAGCTACTCAGAAACCTGATACAGGAGGATCACTTGAACCCCAGAATTCAAAGCCAGCTAGTGTGAGACCTTGTCTATGAAAAATAAATATAGCCTAGCATGGTGGCACACGCCTTTACACCCAGCACTTAGGAGGCATCAGAACCTGTCTTCGTTCATTATTAGGGAAAATTGGATGTGATGGTGCATGCCTTTAATCCGGGAGGCAGAGATAGGAAGATTGCTGTGAGTTTGAGGCCAACCTGGGACTAGAGTGAGTTCCAGGTTAGCCTGGGTTAGAGCAAGACCCTACCTAGGGGGAAAAAATTAAACTATTATTTTGTTTGCAGGGGTTGTATTTTTTAAATCATTTTCTTTTTTAAAAATTGTATTTACTTATATATCTGAGAGTGAGAGTGAGAAAGAGGCAGACAAAGAGAAAGAATGGGCGTGCCAGAGACTCCAGCCACTGCAAATGAACCCCAAGTGTATGCACCACCTTATACATCTGGCTTACAGGCATCCTGGGGAATTGAACCAGGGTCCTTTGGCTTTGCAGGCTAGCACCTTAACAGCAAAGCCATCTCTCCAGCCCTTTAAATCATTTTCAATGAAACTTCATGCTTTATGACTCCAAGGAATTACAAACACAAAATCTGACCACAGTTACTTTATAAAGAAAAACTTGCTTTCTGGGACAAGCTCTCTGACTTTGCCCACCTGGTAGTGTGCTTTATGCAATCCTTTGGACAGATTCTGCGGCCCCGCAAAAGTAGCTGTGTCCCCGAGGAGGCATGTCACTGAGCTGTATGGTCATCAGCCCATCTCCCCCTGCCTCCTGTGCTCCGGAATGGCCCTTGCAGTCCCCAGGGCAGCAGGCTCTGTGCTTCCAGGCAACAATACACCTTGGCAGCTGGAGAAGTCACTCCACCACCCCTCTCTGGACCTTGCTTTCCCTTATCTGTTAACCCTAGGCTGCACTGAGTGGGTTATCTGTGTCTCCTCCTAGCTCCAAGATAGCAGCCCTCAATAGCAGTTGCTATTGAGTAACAAACCTAAATCCTAGCAAATTCTAAACCTCTAGTTGTTCATGAGCCTAACCTTGGGATTTGACCTGAAACCCTGTTAACTTGGGAAGTTGTTTCTTTTTAATAAACAGACATATCAGAAACCTAGATGGATTCATGGAGAGGGGTCTGGCTCTAGGTGGTCAGTATTTCATTCCTGACACTGGCTGTTGGAGGAGTGTGGTCTTCCAGCTTGTGGTGTGGTTAAGTTTGTTGCAGCAAAGAATCATTGTGTGATTCTGAGTGAGGGACAGCAAAAGCTTGGAGCAAACTACAATGGTCAAGGTAAGATACTCCAAGGAGAAGGCAGCCTGGACCAGCACAAAGCAAGAGGATCCCAAGGCATGTGGCTAAGGACATGGAAGCCATGCTTGGGTTGAATCCCACTGAACAGGAACACTTCCCCTCTGAGGAGCCAGCACAATCTCCATGGCTAGGGGAACACCTGTTCTACCTTGCAAGGATATCATAGCAGGCCACACCTGGCAGCTATTTGGGGGAAAAATAGTTCCTTCTGGCTGAAGTGTTAGCCTGGGAGCCAGATGTGTTACCTGCCCCTTAGCTGAAGACTGCCCATGAGCTGCTACACTTCAGAAAAGGGCCATATTTGGAGTTGAAAGAACTGAACTTGCACACTTCTCTCCCCATCTCAGTAGCCGTGACTGGACAAGTCATTGTCACTTTTTAATGTCAGAGATGCTGGAGGGAAGTGTTTTGTGCACTGCCCTGTGGGCCTCACATAGGTGATGCAAAATGGCTGGCTCTGGTTAAAATCAAACATCCTGTCCCCTTACCTTCTTCTAATGAAAGCAGGCCAATTTTGAATGGAGTTGTTGAGTATTTATAATTTACACCAACAGCTATAATTAGCATTTCTCTAATAAACCCATGAAGTAACTTAAAGTCAACTGAATAAACTGTGTGTGTGTGTTTTCATTCTTGTGTGCATGTGCATGCATGTGACGGCCAGAGGTTAACATCAGGGGTCTTCCTTAGTCCCTCTCCATTTTGTTGTTGTTTTGTTTTTCGAGGTAGGGTCTCACTCTAGCCAAGGCTGACCTGGAATTGACTACGTAGTCTCAGGCTGGCCTCAAACTCGTAGCAGTCCTCCTACTTCACCCTCCCAAGTGCTGGTATTAAAGGTACGCAGCTCCCACCATATTTTTTTTGAAGTAGTCTCTCACCGAGCCTGGAGCTCACCAGTTCAGCAGACTAGCTGGCCATCAGGCCCCAGGAGTCCTCTGTCTCTGTCTCCTCAGCACTGGGAGGAGGTGCACGTTGCTGTGTGTGTCTTTTTACATGAGTGCTGGAGATCCAAACTCAGGTGCTTGTGTTTGCATGACAAGCACTTTACCAACTGAGCCATCTCTCCATCTTTCAACTCTAAATTACAAGCAAAAATATGGCTGTATCCTTGGGTGTTGTTGGAATCTTTCCATATTTGTACTAGATTAGCCAGCCATCATTAGCATTAGGCTGGAAGACAGCAAGAGTTTTTGGAGATAGACAATAAACTAGGAATATAGAGAAAACCACGTACGTGCTCCCTAGCTTCTCACTCAATTATTGCACAGAACCTCCTGGGTATGCCCCATGTCCTGGGTTCCCAGCTCTTGTCCCCATGTGTGGTGGTTAGATTCAGGTGTCCCCCATATACTTAGGTGTTCTGAATGCTAGGTCCCCAGCTGATGGAGATTGGGGGATTAACACCTCCTGGAGGCAGTGTATTGTTGGGGTCAGGCTTATGGGTGTTATAGCCAGTGTCCCCTTGCCAGTGTTTGGCACACACTCCTGTTCCTGTTGTTCAACTGATGTTGGCCAGGGGGTGATGTCCACCCTCTGCTCATGACATCGTTTTCCCTGCCATCATGGAGCTTCCCCTCGAGTCTGTAAGCCAAAATAAACCCTTTTTTTTTCCCCAAAAGCTGCTCTTGGTCAGGTGATTTCTGCCAGCAATGCGAACCTGACTGCAACACCACTCCTCACCATTTGCCTCTGGTTGATCCCATTTCTATTCAGTGGAGTAGGACCAGCTGGGATGACTGTCTTGTTTATGCCACTGCTCGGAGGGTCTTGGAAATCCTCACTTTTTCAGGGAAAAACACTTGTCAGGTTGGAATAAATGGTAAGATTTATAATCCCCAAATTTTAAAATTTCCCATTCAGTCTCTCTCCTACCTCTGGTATAGAACCCAGCCAAGTGAGGACTCAGCCCAGGGGATGTCGCATAGCAGCTCTCCACTCTGTGAGTCCCATTTGTGTATGTGCCAATCTGGGGCATTGGTCCTTTCGCTCATGATACTAAAACTTTTTGTCAGTCTTACTTGTTATAAGACCTTTGTAGGCACTCCCAGAAGGTGGCACCGACTTTTCCTTAGCTTGCAAATGACCCAGGAACTAAATTCCTGATGCCTTACTAGAAAGGTTTGATCTTAGCCATTGTCATTTTTGGATGTTGGCTACTTTTTAGAAAATCCAACCAGTTGTTCTGATGAGTCTGAGACAGCCAAATCAAACTTTGTGTGAACTCGAAACATCAGTCCAAATGTTGAAAATGTTCCTGCTCTAGAAGTAAGAAACCTTACCTCTAAGCAAACATTGATCAACATTCTGAGTAGTAATCCCATTTCCCTAAAAAATTTGTTGAGGGCTGGAGAGATGCCTTAGCGGCTAAGGTGCTTGCCTTTGAAGCCTAAGGACCCAGGTTCAATTCCCCAGAACCCACATAAGCCAGATGCACATGTGTCTGGAGTTTGCAGTGACTGGAGGCTGTGGCACAGCCATTTTTTCCTCTCTCAAATAGATAAATACTAAAAAAAAAAAAAAGAAGAAGAAGAAGAAGAAGCAGAAGCTGGGTGAGCAGGATGATGAGGCAAGGAGGGTCATGAGATTGAAGCCAGCCTGGGCATGCAGCAAGGTACTATGTCAAAAAAAAAAAAAAAAAAAAAAAGCCGGGTATAGTGGCACGTGATTTTAATCCCAGCACTTGTGAGGTAGAGGTAGGAGAAATCCTGTGAGTTCGAGGCCACCCTGAGAATAAATAGTGAATTCTACATCAGCCTGGGCTAGAGCGAGACCCTACCTCAAAAAAAAAAAAAAAGTTGGTGTGGGGGCGCATGCCTTTAGTCCCCAGCACTCAGGAGGCAGAGGTAGGAGGATTGCTGTGAGTTTGAGACCAGCCTTGAGACTACATAGTGATTTCAAGGTTAGCCTGGGCTAGAGCAAGACCCTACCTTGAAAAACAAACAAAAAAGCCCATATCTACGGGGACTGGGGAGAAGAGAGTCAGTGCAGAAAGCATTTGCTGTGCAAGCACACTGGTGCGTGTATTCTCCCTCTCCCCTCTCCCCTCTCCCTGCTTAAGAGTAAATAAAAATATAAAAAAGAAATGACATATTGTGGTGGTTTGATTCAGGTGTCCCCCATAAACTTTGGAGTACTGAATGTTAGGTTCCCAGCTGATGGAGATTTGGTAATTAATGCCTTCTGGAGGGAGTGTATTGTTGGGGGGTGGGCCTAGCCAGGGGGTGATGTCCACCCTCTGCTCATGCCATCATTTTCCCCTGCCATCGTTAGCTTCCCCTCAAGCCTGTAAACCAAAATAAACCTCTTTTTCCCACAAGCTGTTCTTGGTTGGGTGATTACTACCAGCAATGTGAACCGGACTGCAACAGTAAAGTGGTACCAAGGAGTGGGATTGCTGTTGAACACCTGACTGTGTGGCTTTGGCCTTTTGGAGCTAATTTTCAAGAGGAATGTGAAAGGATTTGAAACCTTGCAGTGCTGTAAGTACAGCTTGATGGACTATTCTGGTCAGAGTTGAAAGACCTGAATGCAGTCAGAACTATGGACTGAGGTTTGGCTTATGAGGGTGAGAAAGAGCTTTGCTTGGATTAGGCTAGCAGTTTGTGTGAGAAGCTTGCTCTTATGCCCATGTCCTGAGAAGCTGTGCAAGGTTGCTCTGCATAGAAATGAACTGGTGTGAGCAGAGGGATGTGGCACAGAAAGAAATCTTTAGGCCGAAACTGCTGCCCGTTCAGCTGCAATTGAGAGACTACAACCTTTGAGATTGGGCCAGCTGACCTGCGCTGGGGCAACAGGAAGAATGTAGACTCTTTTGAAGGGGCCTGAGTGCTCAAGGAGTGTCCTGTTCTTCAAAGTCTACTTTATTCCCCCCTGGATTAACAAATTGGCACCCTACCTGGTATGGTGGAGTATAAGAAATGCAGGAAAGAGAGGGTCATTGAATTTGCAGCACAGTCTTGTGTTTTGGAAATGGCCATGGGCAAGTGTGAAGCAGGTTTGCTGGATGCCTGCGTAGAGACCTGATGGGGCCGTGAGGATGAACCTGTGGATTGCAGTGGAGACCCAGTGGAGATGCCGGGACCATGAGATGGCTGCTGAGGAAAGCTGCCTGCCCCGATGAAGTTTTCCAGGACTGTGAGTAGCCTAGCTGGAGGAGCAGAATTGGAATGCCAGAGACTTGTTGCTGGTTAGAATTATTAGACTTGGAGATTTGTCATTGACTAGAGTTGTTGGACTTGGAGTTACAGTTTGATGTTTGCCCTGGTTGTTTTAAATCTTGTATTGGCTGAATGTTTCTTTGTTATGCCCAATGCCGCCTTCTGCAGTGTGAATGTTTATTCTGTGCCATTATGGTTTTTTTGAGGTTATTTTTTGGTATTATGGCTCAGTTAAAAGATCTTGGACTATGGGGATGTGTGAACATCATTGGAATTGATAAAAATTATGAGGACTTTTAAAGTTAGATGAATGCATTGCATTTTACATCATGTATGGTTATCAGTTTATGGGGGCCAGGGGTGGAATGTGGTGGTTTGATTCAGGTGTCCTGCATAAACTTAGGTGTTCTGAATGCTAGGTTCCCAGCTGATGGAGATTTGGGAATTAATGCCTCCTAGAGGGAGTGTATTGTTGGGAGTGGGCTTATGGGTGTTATAGCCAGTTTCCCCATGCCAGTGTTTGGCACACACTCCTGTTGCTATTGTCCACCTTATGTTGGCCAGGGGGTGATATCCACCCTCTGCTCATGCCATTGTTTTCCCCTGCCATCATGGAGCTACCCCTCGAGCCTATAAGCCAAAATTAACCTCCTTTTCCCACAAGCTGCACTTGGTCAGGTGATTTCTACCAGCAGTGTGAACCTGACTGCAACACTTACTTAAAAGTTTTTTTTGTTTGTTTTTTTGTTTTTTTTGTGAGTTAGCTGGGGGGAGGCAGAGATAGGAGGGTCATTGTGAATTCAAGGCCATTCTGAGACTCTACATAGTGAATTCCAGGTCAGCCTGGGCCAGAGTGAAACCCTACCTCAGGGGGAACAAAAGAGAGGGAGAGAGAGTAATGTGGAGATAGGATCATTGTGAGTTTGAGGCCTGCCTGGTCCTACAGAGTGAGTTGCAGGTAAGCCTGGGATAGAGTGAGACCCTACCTCAAAAGAAACAACCAAAAAAAGTGAGTTTGTCCCCAAACTCTACTAGGTCTTGTGCCCTTTGAATATGCCTCCCTGCTTTAAACACATCCTCCCTTCTTGGCCCACCCTGACTACTAAGCAGTATTGCACTCCCTTCTTTCTGTTGCCCATGTTTACTTTTGCTCTCTGTTTGCTTACATTTGTAATCTTTGCTTCTTATGTTACTTAGAACACAGGACAAAACCTAAAGTTGACCCTGACGTGGGCAACCAGCCAAAACCAGGGTTTGGCATATGGAGTGAAGTCAGAACACCTACTAGCCTTGCCAAAACCAGTATCTGTCTTAGGGAACTTTCTCTCAGCCCAGTGAAAAAGAGGGCCTCAAGCAGCCCATCATGACACGTAGCTGCTGGTATTTAGTTTTTGGACATTTCCAGACCCCCTGGTTAGACACATTCACCTTCTAGAATTCCTAGAGTTATAAAAGTATGCTACTCTGGGGTTGGGTCCACCTGAGCAGACTGCAAACAGTCTTTCCCAGTGGCTCAATGTAGGGTTGTTCACTTGAACCTGTTGGCAGTAAAGAATAGTAGATGGGCAGAAGGACAACTGCGAGGCTGAGTTTTCACTGTGAGCCTGTCAGTTTATTGCCTCTTCTCCCTAATCCTTGTAGCATCTGCAAGGGACACCAGGCTGTTAGCTCATTTCTGGCAACACTGAGAGGCACTGCTGGGACACAACTCCCACTGTCTCCAAATCCATGTTCCTCACCACTACCTCCAGGTGGGACTTTAAACATCATTTCCTTTGCATCAGTATTTTATCACTTAGATGTGCCAACCAAATCATCTGTTGTTTTATGACTCTTTCAGTGAGAGAGAGAGAGAGAGAGAGAGAGAGAGAGAGTGTGTGTGTGTGTGTGTGTGTGTAGGACAACTTCTTCCACATTGCTTGAGACAAGATCCCTCTTGTTACTTTTGCCACTGACAAGGCCAGACTAGCTGTCCCCCAGGAGCATCAGGACTCTGTGAGCCAACTTCCTTTTATTGTAGATGAGTTGAGATTAAAAAAAAAATTTTGTTGCTTTTGTTTTTCAAGGTAGGGTCTCATACTAGCACAGGCTGACCTGGAATTCACTTTGTAGTTTCAGGATGTACAATTTTTTCTTTTGTAGTTTGTTTTTGTTTTTTTGAGGTAGGGTCTCACTCTGTAGCCCCAGGCTACAGACCCTACTACCTCAGCTTCCAGAGTGCTGGGAGTGTAGGCATGAACTGCCACAAGTTCTGTGTGCCAATTTTTTTTTTCCCATGTGCTGCTTTTGCGTCTACCTTTACCTGGATGGTAGGGATTTGAACTTTGTTAGGCAGGCCTACTGAGCAAGTGCCTTTAAACAATGAACCATCTCCTGATTCCTTACTATTTTATTTTTTAGACAGAATCTCATTTAGTCCAAAAAGGATTTTGAACTTTTGATCCCCCCATTTCCACCTTCCAGGTTCTGAAATTTACAGGTATACGCCATCACACCCAGCTTATGTGGTGCTAAGGCTCAAACCCAGGGCTTCTACCAACTGAGCTAGGTCCCCAGCCCACATGGTGTTTCTCACCCTAGAAAGCCACTGTCTACATGGCAGTCTCATTCCTGGGCCAGGTCAGAAAAAGCGAGGCCCTGCCCTCCTTCACTTCCCACCGTATGCTTTGCCCTGAGGAGCTCAGCCTCTTGTGGCTGCCCCCTTCAGCCCGAAGCTGTGGCTCAGATCAGCCCCGGGAACTGATGGAGATCAGGCCTGATAGTGCTTTCTCTTCTTTCAGATGCATGATTACAAGAAAAGCAACCTGGAACATTCCAAAGAGCCAGTCTATTGCTCTGTGGAATGTTGCTTAGAACTCTTTGGGTGTTTTTTTGTTTGTTTGTTTTGTTTTGCTTTGCTTTGTTTTTTCGAGCATGTGTCTCACTGTAGCCCAGGC
The DNA here is from genome assembly GCA_036346955.1 of Dipus sagitta. NCBI lineage: Eukaryota > Metazoa > Chordata > Mammalia > Rodentia > Dipodidae > Dipus > Dipus sagitta. Next base: position 137,394,555 of record CM070773.1, read on the forward strand.
TGACGTGGAACTCGCCATGAAGTTTCAGGCTGGCCTGAACTCAAAGTAGTCCTCCTACATCTGCCTCCCGAGTACTGGGATTAAAGGTGTGTGCCACTACACCTGGCTGGGTATTTTTTTAGTACTTTATTTATTCATTTGCAAGGAGAGGATGGATGGATGGGCAGGCGGGTGGGCATGCCAGGGCCTCCTGCCACTGCAGTCATGCTCCAGGTGCATGTACCATTTTGTTCATCTCACTTTATGTGGGTCCTGGATAATCGAACACAGACCATCAGGCTTTATAAGCAAGCACTGAGTATTGTTTTTAATGTGTGTTTGATGTGTGTGTACATGTGTGCCTGTTCCCATGTGCCACAGCATGCATGTGGAGGTCAGAGGACAACTGCAGGTGTCAGTCCTTGCCTCCCTCTTGTTGGAGGCAGGTTCTCTGTGGCTCACTGCGGTGTTCATCAGGCTAGCTGGCCGAGCTTCCAGAAGGTTTCCACCTCTCCTCACTTGCTGGGATCACAGATGCTTGTGCCACAGTGCCAGCCATACAGGCTTTATGTGGGTCCTGGGATCCGAACTGGACTCGGGTACTTGTACTTGCCCAACAAGAGCCTCATCTACTGAGCACTCCCCCCCCCCACCTAGGCTTTGTGCAGTTTGTTTTCACAAGGCCAAGGTTGATCATTTGCAGGTATCTTGCTTCATCCTGTTCTGTGCCTCTCCTTCCTTAGAAATGTAAATGCACGTCAGTGCTGCACTCCGCTGAGGTGAGTTGTACGGTACTCCGGGGAACGTGAACACTGCGAGGAGATGCATTGACAAACATTTACAAAGCACCTTATGAAGGCTGCACTTTGTGCTCTGGCTGGGGGACAGGGATGGGATCTTGCCTTCAGAGAACTGTTCATGTAGTAGGAGAGGCAGTTTTAGCAAGGTAATTGCGTGGGGCATCCCAGGGTTCCGGAAGAAGGAATCCTAAACCATGCCTGGTGCAGCTGGTTGAAGGACAGGAGTGACACATGGGGCTGGTAGGGCACCTGCAGGACAAGAGAGGAGCTAGGCCTCCCTGAAGACCTGGGCCCTGGCCACAGGCTGGCAATTTAGAGATACCTATCTGGAGGCCAGTATTGGACTCTGGGGAAGGACCTGGCTCCCTGCACTTTCCACTCAGTGTTGGATGTGATGAGGGTACTGTGGGGACTCATGAAGTCAGAGGACATGGGGAGGCACTGAGCTCTGCTCTGTAGCATCCAGGCAGCTGTGAAGACACTGGCTATCTACTGCAAGAAACCCTGTGTGGGCTCAGCTGCTGAAATGTTTGCCCAGCATGTACGAAGCCCTGGGTTCCATCTCCAGCTTCATATAAACTGAGTGTGGTGGTACATACCCATTCTCGGCTTAGACTGCCGAGTTCAAATCTCCAGAGCCCACATAAACAGCTGTGCTGTAACACCAGTGCTATGGAAAGCCCACACTGGAGAATTGCTGGGGCTCATGAATGGCAAGCTCCAAAATCAATGAGAGACTTGCAAGGAAAAACGGTGGGTGAGTGGTGAAGGGGCACCTAATGTTCTCTTCCTGGCACCACAGGTGAGCACATGAGGTGCCACATCAGGCCAGACACATGCATACACCATGCACACCACATAAGTATGCACATGCAAAAAATAATGGTAATAATTGCCTACTGGAAAGGAAGGAGGAGGGGCGCCTGGTGTCTATGCATATCATTTGCATAATGGTTTGCTGTGTGTTTATTAGTAGGAAGTAATGTGCACTGAGAATCTGCTTTATCTTGCCAGTGCTCTTCACGAATGAGGAAGAGGGTGTTAACATTGATGACTGATGTGCCTCCACTTCATGTCCAGCACCCTAAGTTACACACAACTCTCTATCACAGCTGCAGTCTCTTCTTCCTCACTGCTTTTTTCACTTAGCTTCCATCTTTACTAGGAGAGGACCTTTTTTGCTTGGGGTGGGGGGAGAGTTGTTTGTTTTTTATTTTTGTATTTCAAAGTAGGTTCTCATTCTAGCCCAGGCTGACCTGGAACTCATTGTGTAGTTCTATGGTAGCCTCAGACTCACAGCGGTTCTTCTACCTCTGCTTCTGAGTGCTGGGATTAAAGGCATGCATCACCACACCCCTGCCAGGAGGACCTTTTGTGGCTTTCCAGAAGTCAGAACTGTTCCTTTGACTGGGAGGCAGTCACAATTATGTGCTCGTGTGTATGCAGTACATCTGAGAACAACCTCAAGTGTCACTCTTTTGGCACCATACACCTTTTGTGAGAATGAGTCTCTCACCAGCCTGGATCTAACTAGGCCAGTGATCTTAAGGATTTACCTGTTTCCACCTCCCCAATGCTGGGATTAGAGGTGTGCGCCACCATGCCTGGCTTTTTTAAATGAGTTCTGGGGATTGGACTCAGTTCCTTGTGCTTGCAAGGTAGGCACTTTCCTGACTGAGCACGTCCCCAACCCTCATGCACATTCATAAAGGTGCAAGGTGAGGCTTACGTGAGCGCACTCAGGAAAGCACGCCCACAGCGTTCTCCAGAGCCAGTCCCACCACCTTTCTGGTTAGCCCCTTGGTGGTGACACAGAGAACAAGGCTCTGGTTTCCTTCAGGCTTCTTTCTGGTCACTGGAGTGGAGGTAGGGGGTGGCTCCAGAAGGCCTTTGAAATATTTCTGTTTTCAGGCCCTAATCTTCCAGAGTGGAGATTCTCCACTATTAGTGTTAAGAATCACCTGAGGGACTGGGGAGATAGCCTGCTAAGTAAAGTGCTTGCTGTCCAAACAAAATGACTCAAGTTCAGATCCCCAGCACCCACATAAGCAGGATGTGGCAGTACACGCCTGTAATCCCAGCACTGGAGAGGTGGAGATAGGAAATCCCAGGGTCTTACTGGTTAGCCAAATTGGTGAGGTGTGGGTTCAGTGAGAGACCCCATCTTAAAGAAAATGAGGTGGAGGACAGCAGCTGGTGCACTGATGACGTCACAGTGGTTACCAATCTCTCCACAAGACCTGCACCATTCGAGCCCTCAGCATTCTGACGCAGAGAGTGGAGGAGGACAGAAGAGATGACTCCAAATAAAGGAAGGATTGTGAGGAGGAAGAGCAGCATCCTCAGCAGAGTGGGAGGGAGTAGACGGGCCAAAGGGGATGAATGAGGGCAACACCTCCGAATCACAGTATGTTCATATATCAAAGTTCTCAATAAAATTTTTAAAATAAGATGGGCTCAGTGGTTGTGGTGGCACACACCTTTGATCCCAGCACTTGGGAAGGAGAAGTAGGAGGATCACCGTGAGTTCCAGGTTACCCTGAGACTACATAGTGAATTCCAGGTCAGCCCAGGCTAGAGCAAGACCCTACCTCAAAAAAACAAAAATAATTAATAAATGAAACAGGTGGAGAGTAATTAAGGAAAGCACCCTACATCAACTTCTACTCTCCATACGCATGCATACCACATATACACATGCAAAAAAAAAAAAAGGAGAAAAGAATTCCTGAGAGTGTAAAGTCACAGCTTGCTAGGCCCTACCTCCACTCAGGGCTCAGCTCTGGGAGGCAGCTCCTGGGGCAGGCTGAGAAGCCTCAAGTGCTGAGGAGAGAGCTAGACAGCAGCAGTTTCTACTGCTGCTGTAGGGGTAGGGAACACTTAAAGAACCATTCTGCCAAGGTTTTTGCCAGAAGATTCCCAGACCTACCTTTCATTGTCCCACACTCCTTTACTTACTGTCCAACCCACTCTGCTTTTCTTTCTTCCTTAGTGGTATTAGTCGGAGGAAGTGGCCATTGGATTTGGCCTGTGAAGTGAGCCGGAGTGGTGTTTGCTCTCCTCCAGTGGGGACAAGCAGGCTCACTGCCAGGGGCTCCCGTGTGTTTCAGGTGGTGAGAGCTGCTGAGGAGGCTGCATCCACCCTGGCCAGCTCCATCCACCCTGAGCAGTGCATCAAAGTGCTGTGCCCCATCATCCAGACGGCCGACTACCCCATCAACCTGGCCGCCATCAAGATGCAAACCAAAGTCGTGGAGAGGATTGCCAAGGAGTCCCTGCTGCAGCTCCTCGCCGACATCATCCCGGGCTTGCTGCAGGTGGGTGGCGTCCCTCTGGCACTGCCTGGGGCTGAGGCGACCCTCCCCTTAGGACCTGGGAGCTGCCTGGCTGCACACAGCCACACTTCCATGGCTCATAGAATGAACTTGCCATTTAGCAGAAACATTTTGTTCATTCTTTTTATAAACCCTGTTGAAAACCTGTGTGGTCCAGTCTTGAACAAAGTGTGCTGTGGTGTGTAACTCAGTCAAGATCTTCGTTCTCTCGTGGCCAAGAAATACTCGTTGATGCTCCTGCTATGCACAAGACAGTGAGCTAAGCAAACTGACTCGGGCAGGGAGAAAGGAGATGGGTGCCATCGCGTGGTGCTGCCTTGAGCTCTCTGGCCTGCTACAGCTATGATGCAGCCACACAGCAGTTCAGGTGATGCTGCTGTGTGCTACTTCCTGTAGACAGGAAGCTTCAATGGGCAGCATGAGAGGACTCGGCTTCCTGTTCCATTCATGCTTCTGTGGTGCTGAGCTCTTAGCTGGGGTTTGGACTTAGGTGTTGATTGGATCATTGCCAGGACTGTTTGGAGAACAACAGGTGGCCCCATTTGGTTGTGGTGTGAGGGACACAGAAGGTCCCAACATTCACTGGGCAGTAGAGAAGATTTGTGCACCTCCCCACCCACCACACACCAAAAGCAGGTCTCACTCTAGCCTAGGCTGACTTTGAACTCTAGCCCAGGCTGGCCACCCAAGTGCTGAGATTAAAGGCATACACCACCACGCCCGGCTCATATTTCAGCTGTGTGCCTCCACGCCTGGCTCATTGTCTTTTCTTTAATGGTATTTCACACATGAAATTTGCTTTACCATTGGGACAAATGTGGAGGAAGCAAAGTGTTGTCTTTAAATTTCTTTCTCTCATGCCTTTTTTTTTTTTTTTTTTTTTTTTTTTGGTTTTTTGAGGTAGGGTCTCACTGTAGCCCAGGCTGACCTGGAATTCACTATGGAGTCTCGGGGTGGCCTCGAACTCACGGCAATCCTCCAACCTCTGCCTCCCGAGTGCTGGGATTAAAGGTGTGCACCACCATGCCCGGCCATGCCATCTTTTTTTTTTAAGAATATTTTTATTTATTTGCTTGCGAGAGACAGGGAGAAAGAGGCAGAAAAGACTCTAGACACATGCGCCACTTTCTGAATCCGGCTTTATGTGGGCATTGGAGAATCAAGCCTAGGCCTTGCCTTTAACTGCTGAGCCATATCTCCAGCCCATCATGCCACCTTTCTGTTTGTTTGCTTGCTTGTTTTGTTTGGTTTGGTTTTTCAAGGTAGGATCTCGTTCTAGCCCAGGATGACCTGAAATTCACTATTAGTCTCAGGCTGGCCTCGAACTCACAGCAATCCTCCTACCTCTACCTCCCAAATGCTGGAATTAAAGGCTTGCACCTCCATGCCTGGCTAGTGCCATCTTTTTTTTTTTCCCCCCCGAGGTAGGGTCTCACTCTGGTCCAGGCTGACCTGGAATTCACTAAGTCTCAGGGTAGCCTCAGACTCTTGGTAAACCTCCTACCTCTGCCTCCTGAGTGCTGGGATTAAAGGCATGCACCACTGTGCCCAGCTTCATGCCATCTTTTTAATATACCTCTATTTATTATTAATATTGTTACTTTCATGTGTGTGCACGTGTGGTGCATACGTGTGCTCACACATACCACAGAGCACATGTGCAGGTCAGAGGACACTTAGGATGGGTGGTCCTTGCCCTCCACCTTGGTTGAGGCAGAGTCTCTTATTGTTCACCACTGTGTATGCCAAGCTAGCTGGCCCACAAGCTTCCAGGAGTCTCCTGTCTTTCCCTCTCTTCTTGCCAAAGGACAGCTGAATTAGAGACAGTAGCTACTGCATCCAGCTTTACACAGGTTCTGGGGACCCAAACTAAGGTCAGGCTTCCACAGCGAGCGCTTTTGACCCTGAACCATCTCCCCAGCCCTCTCATGCCACCTTTAGTGTTGGCAACATGTTATAGCATGGCACTCCTCTGATACTCACCTCCTCCTGCCTCTAAACCCCAGAAACAAGACCATTCTCCATACTAGTCAATTTTGACCTCTTGTAGGAGAAAGCAAACTCTTTGGGTTCAGTTGCAGGTCTGAAGTATATCTAGTTGTTACTGACAAGTCCAAGGTTGAACTTGGAGGGCATTTGTGGAAGTGTTGCTGAAATACTGACTGGGGGGCAAGTCTTTGATCTGATTTCTTTTTCATATTCCCCTTTGGTTCTCTAGGGTTATGACAACACTGAGAGCAGCGTACGGAAAGCCAGTGTGTTTTGCCTAGTGGCAATTTATTCCGTAATCGGAGAAGATCTGAAACCTCACCTTGCACAGCTCACAGGGAGCAAGGTGTGTATAGTGTTACCTGCTGACACCCACACCTAGACCCTGCCAGATTTTCATGAACCTCTTGGAGGCAGTTCTGGGCTCCAGACAGGGTATTCTCATTGGGTGAGAACAAAAAGCACAAAAAGCATTTTCCTTACTTAAAAATGTACATCATACAATCATTGTAAAATGGCACAAAATGACATACCATAGTTCACTTTAACTGTTTTGTAAGAGACAACTTAGCTTCTAGTGTATTTATATAAGGAAGACAACTTGGCTTCAAAGCCAGTTTGTTTTCTCAGTCACTAAAGAAATTTACCTAAGCACTTAACAAATTACCTGATTGGACCTAAGTCCCTTGTGGGCATCAGTGGAATGGCAGCTTTTACCCAGCCTGTTGTGCCCCAAGCACTCGCTGTTCCACACACTTGACCCACATTGCATCTTGTTTGCAATGACTTCCCTGAGGGATCAGAATGGTCATCACCTGAGGCCTGCCCGAGGGCACACATCTGACTCCAGGTGCCATTTTCTTACTCTGTAACCTCTCCTGATCCTTTACAAGTCTAAAATCAAGGCAAGGAAATGAACCAAAAGGACTATGGGCTCAATGCAGATGAGAGTGGCTAAAAGTGTTCTAAACATTTCTTTCTCTTTTTTAATATTTATTTATTTGAGAGAGAAATAATAGGCTCATCAGGGCCTCATGGCTGCTACAAATCAACTCCAGATGCATGCACCACTTTGTGCACCTGGCTTTCCATGGGTACTAAGGAATTGAACCAGGGCCTTCAGGCTTTGCAGACAAAACATGCACCACTAACCACTGAACCACATCTCTAGTTCTGGTTTAAATACAACTCAAATATGACCTGCCAGGCCAGGTGGAAACCCCCATGCTGTGGATAGGGAGGCATGGTTGGTAGGCCAGGCCTTGAGAGGGCACTGCCAGTGAGGAGGCATGTCTCATGCATTGAAAACAGATACACAAGCACAGCCCACTCTGGTGAACTCAGCTAGTGGCAGGCAGGAAGCCAAAAGCATGTGCCCCTTGCTCCTTGTCAGGGAAGGAATTTGCTAGTGAGGTGTATTTCTTTTCAAGTATTGTGGCTCCTTTGACACAGATAGGGAGCATCCTGCTCACTAGAGCAGGATTTCCCAACCTCAGCTCCATTGATTGTTATGGGGCTGTCATGTAGTGTTAGAAGTTTGACCCACAGCAGCCCTCCCTACCCCCATCTAGGTGCCAGCAACAGTCCCCTAGTTGTAATGTCATGATCACTAGTGTCTCCACACATGCCAAATGTCCCTTGGCAGATAAAATCACCCTCAGTTGAAAACCTCAGGTCTGATAAAGATGTTGTCTGTATAGATGGGTTGGAAGAGGCAGAGGAAGCAGGTGTAGATAAAAAGGTGAGGGGGGCTGCCTTACCTAATCCAATCTCCAAGTTCCTCCCACCTCCCTGCTGCTAGGACATCTGCTCATCAGATCACTTCCCTAATTTCTACATGAAAAATACTAGTGGGAGTCAAACAACTTTCACAGGACCAGGAAGCCTCTTGCTCCCTCAGCCTCCGTCAGGGATTCAGAGGTGACCTGGAGATACTGACAACAGAATAAAACATAGAGACCTATGTCCCCCCTCCAGGAGCCCTGTGTGCCACTTGTCTTTTTGTAATCTGTACCCTGATCTCTCTGGTCAGCAGCCCTAGCTCCTGGCAGATAGATGTAGGTCCTTGTTTTCTTCTTTGATTTTTGGTGGTAAGGTTTCACTCTAGCCCAGGCTAACTGACCTGGAATTCTCTGTGTAGTCCCAGGCTGGCTTCAAACTCACAGCGATCCTCCTACCTCTGCCTCCCAAGTGCTGGGATTAAAGGCACTACGCCTGGTTTCAGATGCATTTGCTAAGCAGGAGCACTTAATACATGTCTTGAGCTGGGAAGCTGGCCCAGTGTTTAAAGCATTGCTAAACAAACATGAATACATGAGTTCACATCCCCCAAACCCAGGTGAAAGCTGGAAGCTGTGGTGAGCTTCTGTAATCCCAATATACCTAAGGCAAGATGGGAGACAGAGCTAGAAGAACTTCCTGGAAGCTTGGGGACCAGCCAGCCCGGCAAATAGAACAATGAGCAACAACTACAGATCCTGCCTCAAATGAGACAAGACTAACCCAAAAGTTGTCCTCTGACCGCCACACATGCACCCTGGCATCTACACATGGCTCTCTCTCTCTCTCTCTCTCCCCCCCCCCTCTCTCTCTCTCTCTCTCTCTCTCTCACACACACACACACACACACACACACACACACACACACACAAATGAATTGTATGTATGTATGTATTTACAAAGGAATGTACGTGCGTACATGAGATGAGCCCTCAGCCAGGGTGAAGAGCACTCTCTACTTTCTGATTGTCACCTGGATTGTTGGCTTGCCCCTGCTTTCTGCTATTGCCTTGCAGCTCAGTCATTTGTGTCTTCTCTCTGCAGATGAAGCTACTAAACTTGTACATAAAGAGGGCCCAGACTACCAACAGCAACAGCAGCTCCTCTTCTGATGTATCCACACACAGTTAGTGGCAGCGCCAGTCTGTGCAGACCAGACGCCATCGGTGGTGCCTCGGAACCCCCACCCTCCCAATTGGCTGCCCAGTGAAGTGCAAGGAGGCCACACGTATTTATTACAATCAGTATTTTGGTCCCTTCCAGCTTTTGTGTAGAATCTTACTGGTATTGAATGTAATGGAAGCAAGGCCTGTATCGCAATCTTCATACAAATGAGAGAAATGAATGAGACACAAAGAGCCATACTCACATATGTCTCGTCCTGCCTGCTGAGTTCACCAGGCCCTGTGTTGGGGGCACAGCTCACAGAAACCAGAACTCTGTAGCCAGTGCTTGGTACCCAGTAGCATTTTTCTCCAGTTAATATGGATTGGGAGTTGGGTTGAGCATTCTTTTGTGTTCTTCATACTTAATGTTCCTGGTGTGATCTGTGTGGGGCAAAGCACCACCCTCCTCTTCCCAGCCTGCACTGCAAAAGGTCTTGTGTCTTTCAAGTTATGTATTGAGACCTCTAAAAGTGGGATTCAAGTCTTGGGCAAGAAGAGGAGGCCAACCTGGAGTTGCCTTGAAACAAATGCTTGAAATTTGCTCCTCACACACAGACAGGAACCAGGTGCCCTGGCTTTGGGTGTGGAACCAAGCATGCTCACGGACAGAGTCCCTATTCCAGAGATAACATTGGAAATAATTCTTTACTTTTCAGTCCAGAAGCAAGCATACAATTAATTTATAATCTTTCTGAGATAGCTTGTGTGGGCACCCAGCAGATAGAAATGTCTCTCCCTGACCAAGGGAGATGCTACTTACTGTGCCATGGTCTCACCCAGGATGCCAGATTGGTAGCTCAGATTCAGCACCCTATCTCCTTTCCCCAGGCTTTACCTAAGCCACTCAGTTCTAGAATGTTCTTCATCTGGGAAACAACAGATTCACCATCTCAGTTGTGGCATCTCTCTTGAATTTGGGTTTCTTAATCAAGAAAGGCACAGAAAAACAGATGTCCCCATCATTGTCTATAATTCTGTGAGTTGAAGGGCTTCTTCCTGTGTTGATAAGGGGTCATTACTTAAGGAAAGGGTGACCATGATGAACGATAGACCGCAGAACACCAGGGCTGGACACACTCCTACAGGCTGTTTCCTTCCCTGAGAAGCCATCCTACTGGCTCTTTTATTTCGTCCCCTTGGAAATCCCATTGATTCAAAGACAGTAACAAGATGTAGGGTTGACTAAATAAGTTTTAAGCCAAATGACAAGTCTTGATGGAATCATGCAACTTCTGTTGTCACTTACCTCTGATGAACATTTATTGAAATGATTTTTCCATCAGGAAAAAGCTTTTTTTTTTTTTTTTTTTTTTTTTTTTGAGACATTGTCATACTTTTTAACCCAGGCTGGCCTTGAACTCAACTCCTGAGTGCTGGAATCAGAGGTATGGGCCACCACGCCTAGCAAAAAGCTTCTTTTCTAATGACTTGGTTCAGGCACTGGCTTGTTCAGTGTGGCCTGATTGAACCTCATTAGAGGCTGCAGCACCCAACTTCTTGCCTGTGACTCCACTGCCCCTTTTCTGACCCTCTGGGTATGGTGGGGAAATTGTAGGATACTGTATTTGGGGACAGGCACTGAAAATGAAGCTCCCCCAAGCATCCAGGTGTGCATATATGAATGCCTCACTGCTGCTTATCCAGGACCTTCGAGGGGTTTATTATCAGTGATTGACGCTGGCTCAAAAAAGCTTAAGACCAACTGGGTATGGTGGCACACGCCTTTAATCCCAGCACTTGGGAGGCCGAGATAGGAGGATCACTGTGAGTTTGAGGCCACCCTGAGACTACATAGTGAATTCCAGGTCAGCCTGGACTAGAGTGAGACCCTACCTCGAAAAAAAAAAAAAAAATCCAAGAACAGGCCTTCCTTTGGTATCAACTATTGTTTGTTAATAGTTCATCCTTGAAATTTTCTTCCTTACACTCTACAAGGGTCTGTAAGTCTTGAGGTCTGTTGCAGAGCTATGCATCCCAGCCAGGTTACTTAGGAGTTCTCTTATGCACTTACTACCCTTCAGTAGAGTTCTCTGGCTTCCAGATGGTTGCCATGGTACCCAGTATAATTGACTGGTTTGGGAACATTGCCTGATATCCTCACAGTACTCACAAAGGGCTAGCCTTTGAATGTCATTTGTCCTCCTTCAATCTCCCAAGTAGAGAGAGATACAATCACCAAACAGCTCTCTTGGGCTCAGTCTGAAAACCGCTGCCCGCCACCCCAAGGAGACTCGCATGCCACCTCACAGAGGGCAGCTGCGCCCACCACCTCCCTCTGAAGCCCAACAGCTGCAGCTGCCTGGCCTTGCCTCCACCTCCCTATCTACCTGACTGTCCAGGGCCTCAGAACCCTTACCCTGTTCCAGGGGGCTGCTCATCTGCCTTCCTGCTTCCTGTCAAGCTGCTGCCTCCCTCTCATGGCCTCAGCCGTGGTCCGACAGGTGCGGCTGGCCCTCACGGCACGGGACTGTCTTCAAGTGCACCGAGCGTGCTCCTTGGCCCGGTGCCTGCCTTCGCCCAGGCCTGCCTTATCTGTGGCTCACTACTAGCTTACCAACACCCTCTGCAGGTAACATGACCAGTTTTGTCTCAGAAACCTGTTTATTTCCCCGCCACACTTGTTGAAACATACTTTTAAAGGACAGCAAATAAGAACTTTGTAGAACCCCACAAGACTCTGCTAACAATGTTTGGAAACGAAAATCAAAATGCTCTGAAAAATATCAGCCAACAAAATAGTTTGGTTGGCACTGTGTTCACACGCATGGTCCCCATACCCCCAAGTTGGGTATGGTTTGTTTTTTGGGTTTTTTTTTTGGGGGGGGGGGGCTTTTTCATGTTACATCCATATCTGTATTTATATCTTATTTGTTTCACTCCCAGGTGTATCATGGCAAATGTACAGATTTTTTTGTTAATAATGTGCTAGGATTTGCTAAAAAAGAAAATCAAAAAAAGAAAAAAAGAAACCCTTTTGAGTTTGCCCTAGAATAAATGAAACTTCATTCAGTTTCTTGTGTTGGGGCTGCGTGAGTTATCATCCCGTCACGTCCTTGCAGGTTGGTGTTACTGCCATCATCGCAACCCAGCCATGTTCCCAAAGTTGCAAAGAAGCTGAGTTCTGCCTCATTAAGACATAAAGAGGTCAAACCAGGGCTGGAGAGATGGCTTAGCGGTGAAGCGCTTGCCTGTGAAGCCTAAGGACCCCGGTTCGAGGCCCAATTCCCCAGGACCCACGTTAGCCAGATGCACAAGGGGCACATGCGTCTGGAGTTCGTTTGCAGTGGCTGGAGGCCCTGGCGCGCCCATTCTCTATCTGTCTATATCTACCTCTCTCTCTCTCACTCTCTGTCCATTGCTTTCAAATAAATAAATAAAAATAAACAAAATTTTTTTTAAAAAAAGAGGTCAAACCAGGGGCTGGGTGAGGTACTTGCAGTGCAAACATGAGGACTTGAGTTCCGATTCCAACACCCCATCAATGCGATCCCAGCACTGTGGAAGTAGAGACTGGATCCCCAGTGCCATCAGTTTGAATCAGTGACCTCTAGGTTTAAATGAGAGACCCTGCCTCAGGAAATAGGGAATGCTCAAGGGGCCACCTGATGTCAACCTCTGATGCTGATGACACACACGTGAATACACACCACACACATACACAAGAGAGAACCCATCAGGAATTTTACCACACTCCCTCCATTGCCTGGAAATTGCTGCCGCTTGGAGGGGGAAGGTCGCAGAGAGTCTGAAAACTGCTGCCCTCCACTCCAAAACTGGAGCCCAAGCCATGCACCTTGCTCTGTAGGCCTCTTTTTTCAGTCAGGCACTAAGAACAGAACCTTTTGGAATCATTGGAAACAGAAAATCTCACTAGACTCATAGCTAGTGGATCTCCACACTCCCATTATGTCCTCTGTGGCTGTTGGATCTGGGGCTCCAGGAGCCTGGCCCTAGGAGGAACAAACGCACAGCGTTGAGGGCTCCGTGTCCACTTCATTGAAGCTGTCTTTTTTTGCATGTGTCTGTGTACATATACATGTGCAGGTGCGCATGTGTGTAGAGACTCAGTAGGCATTATTGGGGTTCTTCATCAGGTGCTCTCTACCTTAATTCTTTGAGACAGGGTCTTACACTGGAGCTAGAATTGACCTGTTCCACTAGATTAGCCAACGAGCTCCAAGGATTCCCTTTCTCTGCCTCACCACTAGGACTATAGGCATGTGCCACAATATCTAGCATTTTATGTGGGTGTTGGAGATCAAACTCAGGCCTTCATGCTTTCACATCAAGCACTTTACCCACTGAGCATCTCCCCTGCTCTGAGGCCTTTTAAAAATTAGATTTTGGAGCTGAGCGTGGTGGCGCATGCCTTTAATCCCAGCACTCAGGAGGCAGAGATAGGAGGATTATCGTGAGTTCAAGGCCATCCTGAGACTACATAGTGAATTCCAGGTCAGCCTGAGCTCAAGTGAGACCCTTCCTCGAGAAAAAAAAAAAAAAAAAAAGATTTTTGAGAGCTGGAGGGATGGCTTAGTGATTAAGGTGCTTGCCTGCGAATCCTAAGGACCCAGGTTGGATTTCCCAGTACCTATGTAAAGCCAGACGTTCAAGGTGACGTATGTGTGTGGAGTTGGTTTGCAGTGCTTAGAGGCCCTGGTGCACCCATTCTCTCTCTGTGTCTCTCCTGAGTGTGGTGGCACACACATTTAATCTCAGCACTCAGGAGGCAGAGGTAAGAGGAGTGCTGTGAGTTTGAGGTCAGCCTGGGCTAGAATGAGACCCTACTTCAAAAATAAATGGGCTTTTTAAAATTAAAATTATACCATTTTAAATGTACATTTCAGAGGTCTGAAGTTCAAGCACCTTGTGCCACCATCGCCTCCATAGTGTCTGGAATCCCAACTCCAGGATTCTCCATCCAGTTAAACCACCTAGCACTAACTCCCAGCACTGTGCTCTGCGAATTGTAACTTTCTAGATTAGAGATCTGCCACACGTGAATTCATAACAGAACTTGGCCTTTTATGACTATTATTTTTGTGATAATGTCACAAAAATGATGTGGTATCCTAAAAGTTCATTGATGGTTTTCAGCACATGCGGAATTCCCTTCTCTTACTCAGGGTGTGGGTAGACCCCCAGTTTGAGAAGCTTACATTGTGTTGCATAGTGCATCTCAGGTTCCATGGCCCCAAGGCCTTCCCATTTCTCTGTGGCTCCACCTCATGCCTGTGTATGAAGTGTAGCATCACACATACATAGGTTTGAGGCCCAGCTCCATCTCTTCTCCTTTGGGCAGACCCACTTTGCTTCCTGCCTTGTTCTTTAAAATAATTAAACAAACATTTGTGAAAGAGAAGGGGAGAGAATTGGGTGCAACAGGGCCTCCTGCCACTGCAAATGAACTCCAGATGCTTATGCTACTTTGTGCATCTGGCTTTACACGAGCACTCTTTACAGTTATAAGTTGGATCAAGAGCTGCATGGTCAAAAAAAAGTCAGGTGTGGTGGTCCATGCCTTTAATCCAAGCACTTGGGAGGCGAGGTAGGAAGGGATCACTGTGAGTTTGATGCCAGCCTGAGACTGCATAGTAAATTTCTGAGCTAAAACAAGACCCTACCTCAAAAAATAAAAAAAGGCATCACGGTTAAGGCACTTACTTGCCTGCAAAGCCAGAGCACCCAGGTTTGATTCCCCAGTACCCATGTAAGCCAGATGCACAAGGGGGCACATGCATCTGGAGTGTACTTGCAGAGGCTAGAGGCCCTGGTGTGCGCATATTCTCCCTCCCTCCCTCTCTCTCTCTCTGCAGCTACATGGTGAGCCAGGTACAATGGTGCATGCCTGTAATCCCAGCACTTGAGAGGCTGAGATAGGAGGTCATGAATCCAAGCACAACTTGGGCAGCATAGACCATGTCTCAACAACCGGTTGGGTGCTAGGGAGATGGCTCCGTGAATAAATCATTACTGCACGAACGTGGCTGCCTGAATTCAGATCCCCAGAACCCGTGCAGAAGCCAAATGCGACAGCACTGGCATCTGTAATTGCAATGTGCCTATGCAGGAGCAGGGATACAGACTGAAGAATCAGCCTGAAACGTGTGGCCCAGCTAGGCTGGTGAACACAGTGATGAGTGAGAGCCCCTGCCTCAAGGTAGAAGGAGAGGACCAATGCTTGAAGTCCTCTGACCTCCACGCACACACGCACGCACACACATCATGGCGTGCTCACACGTATGAAAACACATAAATCATGCATCAAAATAAAAGGGGGCCTGAGAGATGGCTCAACAGTTAAGGTGCTTGCCTGCAAAGCCTAATGACCTGGATTTGATTTCGCAGTACCCACATAAAGCAAGATGCACAAAGTGCTGCATTTATCTGGAGTTCCATGCCCATATTCATACTTAGTACCCTCATTGCAAAGGAATAAATTTTTTAAAGCCAGATATAGTGACTAACACTCAGCACTCAAGAGGCTGTGAGTTCAAGGCCACTTTGGGCTAGACTAAAAAAAGAAGGTCAGGCACTAAGAAGATAACTCTGTAAAGTGAGTGTTTGCCTTGCAAGCATGAGGACCTGAGTTCAATCCCCAGCACCCATGTAAAAATGCGCACTTGTGATCCCAGCACTGGAGAGGCAGAAACGAGTAATCCCCGGGGCTCTAGCCTTGTTGATGAGCTCCAGGCCACTGAGAGACCCTGATTCGAAACAGGTGATAGCATTCCTGAGGAGCCACACCCAGGGTTGTTCTCTGGCCTTCATATACAAACAAACACACACAAAATAGAAAAAGGAACGAAAAGGGAGGAGGGAAGGGCAAAAGGAAACTACCTGGTGGAGGTGCTGTGAAAACTTAAGAGGCCAAGTTAAGTGAAGCAGCTGACCGAGCGGGGTGACTGCACCTGGCCCGATGCTCACCTGCTCTACTCCCGTAGACTGGAGTGCATGGGACGGTGATGTCACCTGGACCCCTCTCACACATACTGGGCTCCATCAGAGTCGATTATTCATTAGCAAATATGGAAAAGCCCCAGGGGGACAGACCGGTTCAGGCAAGGCCAGCAGTTCCGTTGTCTATATTTGGTTCTCTAACCCTGGTGCCATCGCTGTTCCTTCCCTGAGGGCTGCCAGGAAGTACTTGCCCTTTTTAAGAGGGTCACTGGCCATGAGGAGGTTGGGGGACAAGGACTCCAGCCGTTCTTGGCTGTGTGGGGTTGAATGGGCCTTTCCACTCGGTTGGGTAGGAAGTCTCAGGAAATTGCAGGACTCTGAAGCTGCTGGGTCCGGAGGTGAGCACCTCTCCCTGCTCTTGACCTTACATTGACAATGGGGGGGAGACACAGCAGTCACACCCTTCGTGAGGCATCTGGTGCCTCCTGGGGGCACGGATGTGTGTGGTGTGTGTATGGGTGCACGTGTGTGAAAGGTTGACATCAGGTTTCTTCCTCCATAGCTCTTCCACCTTACATTTTAGTGTGTGTGTGTCATGTGTGTTGTTTGTACGTGTGAGCGTGTGTGAGTGCAAGTGAGGGTGCGCCAAAGCACATTGTGGAAGTCAGAGGACAACTTCAGACCTGGCTCCTTGCCTTCTGCCTTCTTTGAGGCAGGGTCTCTTGTTCACTGGTGGCTCCACCAAGCTAGCTGGCCCACAGGCTTCTGGGACTCTCCATCTCCCCCTCCCACCTCGTCGTAGGCGTGCTGGGATTACAAGGGCTTGCTGCTGCATCCAGCTTTATGTGGGTCCTGGAGACCCAAACTCAGGCCATCAGGCTTGCAGAGCCACTGCTTGACCCACTGAGCCATCTCTGCAGCCCAGTGCTTAGGAAGAATTCTTGTGTGTTGCTTCATGCATGCTTCCATGTTGTCCTGTTCCAGATGAGGGAACCGAGGTGCAGGGAAAGGCCCGGTTACACGGTGACAAGTGGAGTTGGGGCCAGCTGCAGGCTTCTGACTGTTAGCCTAGGAACTCCCCTCACTTCATTGGTCCATCTGCCCTGTCTGCAATTACCTAGATATTCTCATTTGTGTGCTCATTAAAACTCTGGGGGACTCCCCTCAGCCCCGGGACTCCCCATTTAAGTAGTGCTGAGATGGGCCTGAAAGTGTGTTTTTGCTTATTTGGGTGCATGTGAATATGTGTGCGTGTTCAAATGATGAGTGTGAGTGCCTGCACGCCACTGCACACATGCGGAGGACAGAGGACCACTTCCGGTGCTGGTCCTCACCTGCCATCTGGTTTGAGGCAGGTTCTCTCGTTCACTGCTATGTTTACCTTGCTAGGCGGCCCCTGACCTCCCAGGCCTTCTCCTGTCTCTGCCTCCCTGTCCCTGTCAGCACTCTGGGATTACAGATGCTCGCTCTACAGCAGCAACTTTCCATGGGTGCTGGCATTCTGAACTCAAATACACTTGTGCGGCAAGCGCTTCATCAGGCCAGCCAGTAAATGCTTGTTTCCAGCCAGTGCCCAGCTGTTAGTGAGGCTGCTGCAGGATCGCTTCTCAAGGAACTCTCTGGAGGGTTCTTCTCCAGCTCTGGAGTCCCCGAGTCTGTGGCTGGACTGCACCAAACCAGCCTGAGGAATGCTTTGCCTGGTGTTAGGGGTAACTATGGCAACCAGCTAACTAAGCGCCCCAACTAAGACAAGGGAAAGAGAAATAGGTGCCTGTTCGAAGGGGAACCCAGCATAGTCACAGGCAGACACACCTCCAGAACCCATAGCTACAGAGTGCTCCTTCTCCCTATGTTTGCTGAGCCCCAACCTCCCTGGCCTCCGAATCCCCCAGTGTTTATTAACTCATGCTAGGGAGGCTCTGAGCACGAGTGGACAAAGGTCATGTGAGTGGCCATCTAATCCAGGATTGGGTATTGAAAAGGCATTGAGGATCGAGCATGGGAACCCGAATTCTGATCCTCAGCTCTCACGTGGAGGCGTGCACCTGTAATCCCCACACTGGGAAGGTAGAGACAGGAAGATCCCTGGAACTTGGTGACTAGCTCGTCTGGCTGAATTTGTGAGCTCCAGGGTTAGTGCAAAGACTCTGCCTCAAGACCTCTGGCCTTCACACGCATGCACGCCTACACCCACAAACACATACATATTCAAAAGGAGGAGGAAGAGGAGAAAAGGCACTGGAATGCATCCATATCATGTTCTCCTGTGGAACCTGCTGCCAGCCAAGCCAAGGCCCGAGGCCACCTCTCAGGCCCTCAGGCACCTCCTGGAGGTGCTAAATCCCTGACTGTGTCCAAGACAGTTCCTAGTGACCCTCATGTCCCAGCCTCCTGCCATATCCTGTTAGGGCCCGAGTTACAACAGGAACAGCGAGGAGGCAAGGGGAGCGCGTGAAGGGCGGCTGGTTCAGGTTCTGAGCCTCCTTGGCCTCCGTCCCCACGAGATGCTGGAAAGCTCCTAGGGTGTGTCAGATGCCAATGTCTAGTTAGTGCCTCTCTGGCCTCCTGCTCCTTGCTCTGCCCCTGCCAATGCCACCTGGCATCTCGTACGTCAGCATCATGATGACAACAACCAGTGCCTGCTGTTTCTACCTGTGCTGCTTTCTTCCACTGAGCCATCTGCCAACACCAGCCCCTCAGTACTGTGGTTATTCCCATGCTACAGACAAGAACCAGGCACAGCAAGGTTGAGTGACTTGCTTGGGCTCACACAGCTAATAAGAGCCAGAGTTCAGATTCAAATCCAGGAATCCAGCTCTGGACAGAACCAGAGTCTTATCTTCTGTCTCTTCTCTGAGCCTCTGTCCGTCTGTCTCTGGTACCACATAAAATGGGTGAGGTGGGGCACACTTGTAGTCCCAGTACTGGGGAGGTTGAGGCAGGAGGATGGAAAGTCAGTCATCCTCCACTACATCACAAATTTGAGGTCAGCCTGGGCCACATGAGACCCTGACTCAAAAATAAATAAAATAGGGCCTGGGCTAGAGTGAGACCCTACCACGGAAAACCAAAAACAATGAATAAATAAATAAATAAATAATAGGACTGGAGAAATAGCTTATCAGTTAAGGTGCTTGCCTATGAAGCCTAAAGATCCAGGTTCAATTGCCCAGAACCCATGTAAGCCACATGCACAAGGTGGCACATGTATCTGGAGTTTGTTTGCAGTGACAAGAGGCCCTGGTATGCCTATTCTCTCTCTGTCTTTCTCTCTGTCTCTCTCTCTCTCTCTCTCTCTCTCTCTCTCTCCTGCTTTCTCTCAAGTAAACAAATAAAATTTTAAAATAAATAAATAATAAGTTTTATGGAAACTTACATACTGGTGAGAGGGATACATCTGTGAATCCCACCCAAAAAATGCCACCCCGCCTGAGACACCATGTTCTCACAGGCCTGTCGCTGGAGGGACAGCTAACCACAGGATCCCGAGTCATATGGTGGGGAGGGACAGGCCCAGGAAGCTCTCCTTTGCAGTGTCACTTTTCACATGCCCTGCTAGGGTACGAATGTACCCCCCCCCCCCGCCACCAAAGCTCAGGTTGGAAAGTTGCCGTGGTGATGGTGCTGACAGGTGGGTTCTTTACAGATGCCTGGGTCATGATCAGGTCTTGAGGGCTCACCCCTGTGGATAGAGTCATGCCCTTATCTGACTGGGACCAACTAGCTTAGGAGTGGGCCCCTGGCGAGAGAGAGAGATTTGTAGCTTCCAGACTCTTGCTGTCTGGCTCATGCTCACCATGTGATACCTCCGCTGGCATGAGCCAGCGCAGTCTCCCACCAAGGCAGCAGCAGATTTTGGTCTTCCCAGCCTCCAGAGCTATGAGAAATACATCTTTATTCCTTATCAATTGCTAAGCCTCTGGTGTTCTGTTATAGTAGCAGAAAATGGACTAAGGTGAGCTTGGCATTTTGGGCCTTTTGTCCCCTTTGGCTCCTGTTCCTACACAATTCATTTCTCTTCTGCTTGTTTTTCCTTCCAAATAAAGGCCAAAAAGATATTCTGATGTCCGAATTGGCATTGGTACAGAGAAGTCTACCAAGTCTAAGATTTAGGAATGAGGCATAGGTATGAGGACCCAAAAGAGACTCACTCAGAAAGGGCATGTCTAGGGCTGGAGAGATGGCTTAGTGGTTAAGCACTTGCCTGTGAAGCCTAAGGACCCCAGTTCGAGGCTCAATTCCCCAGGACCCACGTTAGCCAGATGCACAAGGGGACGCTCGCATCTGGAGTTCATTTGCAGTTGCTGGAGGCCCTGGCGCGCCCATTCTCTCTCTCTCTCTCTCTCTCTGCCTCTTTCTCTCTCTGTTACTCTCAAATAAATAAATAAATAAAAATACACCCAAAAAAAAGAAGAAGAAGAAGAAGAAAGGGCATGTCTAGGACGATGGCAACAGAGGAGAGAGTGAGATCGGAGGCTCTGCTTGCTTCCTGGCTGTCCCAGCCATGCACCGTCCCTCCCTCCTGCTGACCCAGATCCGGACTCTCGTGTCCCTGTGTAACCAAGTTCTGCTAGAGGACATGCATAGGCAGTGTGGGAAGCAGCTGTTTGTTTGTTTGGTTTTGGTTTTCAAGGTAGGGTCTCGCTGTAGCCCAGGCTGACCTGGAACTCACTCTGTTGTCCCAGGTTGGCCTTGAACTCCCAGCAATCCTCCTACCTCTGCTTCCCAAGTGCTGTTCTTATTGTTTTATTTATATATTAGATACAGAGGGAGAGAGAGAGACAATGGGTGCGCCAGGGCCTCTAGCCACTGCAGACGAACTCCAGATGTATGCGCCATGATGTGCATCTGGCTAACGTGGGACCTGGATAATTGAACCTGGGTCCTTAGACTTCGCAGGCAAGCGCCTTAACTGCTAAGCCATCTACACAGGCCACAAGTGCTGTTCTTAAGGGTTTCGTCACCACGCCTGACTCCTCTCCTCATTTTAAAAAATATATTTTATTTATTTATTTGATAGAGAGATAGAGGCAGAGACAGAGAGAGAGAATGGGTACGCCAGGGCCTCCAGCCACTGCAAACAAACTCCAGATGCATGCGCCCCCTTGTGCAGCTGGCTTACATGGGTCCTGGAGAATCGAACCGGGATCCTTTGGCCTTGCAGGCAAACACCTTAACCACTAAGCCATCTCTCCAGCCCCCTCATTTTTTAAAAAAAATATTTATTTATTTGCAAGCAGAGGTAAACAGGGAGGAGAGAGACAGACACAGAGAAAGAGTGGGTGTGCCAGGGCCTTCAGCTCCTGCAAATGAACTCCAGATGAATGTGCCACTTTGTGCATCTGGCTTTACATAGGTACTGAGGAATCAATCCAGGGTCGTTAGGCTTTGTAGGCAAGTGCCTTAACTCGGGAGCCATCTCTCCAGCCCCTTGTTTGTGTTGTTAATGTGACTGGCTATTGAACTATGTATGTACTAGGCACATGTTTTACCATTGAGCTGCACCTCCAACTCTCAGAAAGGGGTTTCTAAGAGACTTAGATAGGGGGTCAGGGGTTCATATTGGGTAACAGAAAAAAAAATTCCTTCTCAAATCTGCTAGAGTGGACTGTAGTGAAACCCTACTTTGGAAAAAAAAATGAAGAGAGGAAGAGGGGGAAGAAGAGGACAGAAAAAAAGAAAGAAAAGGTGTTTTTTTTTAAAAAAAAACTATTTTATTTGGGCTGGGGAAATGGCTTAGCAGTTAAGGCACTTGCCTATGAAGCCTAAGGACCCTGGTTCAATTCCCCAGTACCCACATAAGCCAGATGCACAGGGGGCGCATGTGTCAGGAGTTCATTTGCAGTGCTGGAGGCCCTGTCGTGCCCATTCTCTCTTTCTCTCTGCCTCTTCCTCTCTCTCTCAAGTAAATAAAGAAATAAAATATATTTTAAAAAAATATTTTAGCCAGGCATGGTGGCACACGCCTTTAATCCCAGCACTCGGGAGGCAAAGGTAGGAGGATTGCCGTGAGTTTGAGGCCACCCTAAGACTTTATAGTGAATTCCAGGTCAGCCTGGGCTAGAGTGAGACCCTACCTCAAAAAAAAAATTTATTTATTTATTTGAGAGAGAGAGAGAATGGGCGTGCCAGGGCTTCCAGCCACTGCAAACGAACTCCAGATGCATGTGTCACCTTGTGCATCTGGTTTATGTGGGTCCTTGGGAATTGAACTGAGGTCCTTTGGCTTTGCAGGCAAGTGCGTTTACCACTAAGCCATCTCCCCAACCAAGAAAATGGTTTTTTTTTGAATATTTTATTTATTTATTTATTTAAGAGAGAGAGGAGAGAGAGAGTATGAATGGGCATACCAGAACCTCTATCTACTGCAACTGAACTCCAGACACATGTGCCATCTTGTGTATCTGGCTTACATGGGTACTAGGGAATAGAACCTGTGTCCTTAGGCTTTGCAGGCAAACACCTTAACGGCTAAGCCATCTCTCCAGCACAGAAAAGTTTTTTTTTTTTTTTTTAATCCTAGGGCTGGGAAGATCACTCAGTGGGTAAAGTGTTGGCCACACATGCATGAAAACCTGAGTTCAGGTCCCCAGCACCCACATAGCCACATAAAAGCTGGTTGTGGGGGCTGGAGGGATTGCTTAGTGGTTAAGGCACTTGTCTGAAAAGGCAAAAGACCCAGGTTTGATTCCTCAGGACCCACGTAAGCCAGATGCACAAGGTGGCACATGCATCTGGAGTTCGTTTGTAGGGGCTGAAGACCCTGGAGTACCCACTCTCTCTATCTAACTCCTTCTCTCTCTCTCTAATAAATAAAAAATAAAATAAATATTTTTTAAAATAAAAGAAGCTGGTAGTAGCTATGCATGCCTGTAATCTCAAGGCTTGGGAGGCTGAGACAGGAGGATCTCTAGGGCTTATTAGCTAGCTAGTATAGCCTAATCAAAAAGGGAAGGGAAGGAAAGGGAAGGGAGGGTAGGGGAGAGAAACAAAAGGAATAGGAAAAGAGAGGAGGTGAGGGAAAAAGAAACAAGCAACTAGAGAACAATTTACTTGATGAACAGAAATACAAAATCCATAATAAGGGGCTGGAGAGATGGCTTGGTGGTTAAGGCACTTGCCTGCAAAGCCAAAGGACCCAGGTTTGATTCCCCAGGACCCACATAACCCAGATGCTCAAGTTGGCACATGCGTCTGGAGTTAATTTGCAGTGGCTGGACGCCCTGGCATGCTCATTCTCTCTCCCTCTCTCGCTCTCTCCCCTCTCTCTCCCAAATAAATAATAAAATATTTGGCAAACAATTTCAACAACATATTTAAAAAGATCATGCACCATGATCAAGTTGGTTGCATCCTGGGGATGCAGCCATGGTCCAACATATGCAAATCAATACACATAATATACCACATAAATAGAATCAAGAACAAAAGTCACATTGTCATCTAGACAAAAATAGAAAAGGTCTTCATCAACATTCCTTCATGATGAAAGCCCTCAATACACTAGGAGTAGAAAGATCATATTTCCTCATAATAAAGGCTATACATGGGAAACCTACAGTCAACAATATACTGAATAGGAAAAACTGAAAATTTTTCCTCTAAAGTCAGGAACAAAGCCAGGCATGTTGGCACACACCAGTAATCCCAGCACTTAGTACACTGAAGCAGGAAGCTCGGCATAAGTTTGAGGCCAGCCTGGGCTACATAGTGAGACCCTGTCTGAAATACACTCACTTAGGGCTGAAAGATGGCTCAGCAATTAAAGGCACTTGTTTGCAAAGTCTACTGGTCAAAGTTTGATACCCTAGTACCCAAAGCCAGATATGCATAAAGTGACACATGTATCTGGAGTTCATTTGCAATGGCAAGAGGTCCTTGCATGTCCATTCTCTCTCATTCTATCTATCATCTATCTAGCTTTCAAAGAAATAAAAATATTTTTAAAAATGAAATAAAGAGACTGGGCGTGGTGGCACACACCTTTAATTCCAGCACTCGGGGTAGTAGCATCACCATGAGTTCAAGCCACCCTGAAACTACATAGTGAATTCCAGGTCAGCCTGGGCTAGAGTGAGACCCTACCTCAAAAAAACCAAATAAATAAGTAAATAAATGTCTGGAGAGATGGCTTAGTGGTTAAGGCTCTTGCTTACAAAGCCAAAGGATTTGATTCCCCAGGACTCATGTAAGCCAGATGCACAAGGTGGCACATGTGTCTGGAGTTCGTTTGAAGTGGCTGAAAGCTCTGGCATGCCCATTCTCTCTCTCTCTCTCTCTCAAATAAAAAAATAAAAATAAAAATAAACATGCACACAGTCAGGAACAAGACAAGAATTCCACTCTTCACTCTTTTAAAAAATATTTTCTTTTTATTTATTTATTTGACAGAGAAAGAGGGGGAGAGAGAGAATGGGCGCACCAGGGCCTCCAGCCACTGCAAACAAACTCCAGACACATGTGCCCCTTCGTGCGTCTGGCTAACGTGGGTCCTAGAGAATTGAACCTGGGTCCTTTTGGCTTTGAGGCAAATGCCTTAACCACCAAGCCATCCCTCCAGCCCCACTCTTCACTCTTAATTAATATAATACTTGAATTCTTTTGAATTCTTAGTCAGAACAATAAGGCAAGAAAAAAAAAGGGCTACAAATAGGAAAGCTGTAAATCATACTGCCCCTATATGTAGATGATATATGATCCTATACTTAAAAGACCAGAAAAACTCCACTAGAAAACTTAGATCTAGCCAGGCATGGTGGCGCACGCCTTTAATCCCAGCAATCAGGAGGCAGAGGTAGGAGGATCATCGTGAGTTTGAGGCCACCCTGAGATTACATAGTGAATTCCAGGTCAGCCTAAACTAGAGTGAGACCTTACTTAAGAAAGAAAGAAAGAGAGAGAGAGAGAGAGAAAGAAAGAAAGAAAGAAGGAAAGAAAGAAAGAAAGAAAAAAAGCTCTTAGATCTGATAAACACTTTCAGCAAAGTAGCAAGATACAAAATCAACACATGAAAGATTTTTTTAGAGCTGGATGTGGTGGTGCACACCTTTAATCCCAATACTTGGAGGCAGAGGTAGGAGGAACACTATGAGTTAGAGGCCAGCCTGGGACTACAGAATGAGTTCCAGGTCAGCCTGGGCTAGAGGGAGACTCTACCTTGAAAAATAAATAAATAAATAAAGTCTGTATTTGTTCTCACAGGTTATTACTGCTTGAAGCATTGATCACAGATGTTTCTTGCTACAATGTGCAGATGTTAATGCAGAGATACACAGCAGGCAGGCCAGGGATTGTGACACATGCCTTTAATCCCAGCACTCAAAAGGCTGAAGTAGGATTGCTGTAGTTTGAAGCCAGCCTGAGACTAATTCCAGGTTAGCCTGGGCTACAGCAAGACCTGACCTCTAAAAACAAACATGAAAAACATACAAACAAAAAAATTGCTGAGAATAAGTGACTACTATGTGCTCACTCCCAACCAGGACATCTAAACCACCCCCTCAAAGGCTGACAGAACTTCCCAGAAGAGGGGGCAGGAAGAATGTAAGAGGGCTGGAGAGATGGCTCAGTGGTTAAGGCACTTGCCTGCGAAGCCTAAGGACCCATGTTCAACTCTTCAGGTCTCATGTACGCCAGATGCACAGTGACACAGTGCGCAAGATCACGCATGCACACAAGGTGGCACATGTGTCCAGAGTTTGGTTGCAGTGGCTGAAAGTCCTGACACTTCAATTCTCTCTTTCTCTCTCTCACTTGCTCTCTCTCTCTCATAACAAAACAAAACAAAAACAAAAGAAAGAAAAAAAGAATGTAGGAGCATTAGAATGAGCAGGCAGCAGTGAAATACTGTCTTGGGATACGACATGGCCAATGCACTCCTGAATTCTGGCAGCTGTGGTCTCCTGCGCAAGACTGAGCCTGCCAGGACTTCACCATTGATGAGGGAAGGGTAAATGAGACCCACGCCTCCCAGAGTAGCTGAAGGCCACTGGTGGTTGTTGGGAGAGGGAGTCAGGTTCATCAGTAGTGTAGCTACTAGTTAGTTGCCCTTCCACCCATGATCATGCAAGCAATCCTAGTTCAACCCAATGGGTAAGAGCAAAAGGCATGCAAATAAAATGGGGTTGGTTAGAGGGGAAGAAGAAGAGTGCTAATGGGAAGAAATGCTGTCCTGTCAGGTCAGCATAACCTTGATAGCAAATGCAATAAGACAATCTGAGAAAGGGAAGTTCCAGGCCAACTTCACTCATTTGGATGGATACAAAAATCCTAAACAAAACATTAGCAAGGGCTGGAGAAATGGCTGAGCAGTTAAGGAGCTTGCCTGCGAAGCCTAAGAATTGAAGTTTGATTCCCCCAGAACCCATGTAAGCCAGATGCACAAGGTGGCACATGCGTCTGGAGTTTGTTTGCAGTGGTTAGAGACCCTGGCGTGCACATATTTCTCTCTCTCTCTCTCTCTCTCTCTCTCTCTCTACTTGCTCCTCTTTCTCTCAAATAAATTAATTAATTAAATATTTTTTTTTTAAAATCACAGGACTTGGGAGAAGTAGGAGAATTGCTGTGAGTTTGAGGCCAGCTTGGGACTACACAGTGAGTTCTAGGTCAGCCTGGGCTAGAGCAAGATCCTACCTCAAAAAAACCTAAGAACAAAACAACAACAAATAGTAAAAAAGCTGGACATGGTGGCGCACGCCTTTAATCCCAGCACTCGGGAGGCAGAGGCAGGAGGATCTCCGAGAGTTCAAGGCCACCCTGAGACTCCATAGTGAATTCCAGGTCAGCCTGAGCTAGAGCGAGACCCTACCTCGAAAAACCAAAAAAAAAAAAAAAAAAAAAAAAAAAAAAAAAAAAAGAAAAAGAAAAGAAAAAAAGAAAAACCAAAAAGAGGGGCTGCAGAGATGGCTTAGTGGTTAAGGCACTTGCCTGCAAAGCCAAAGCACCCAATTCGATTCCTCAGGATCCACGTAAACCAGATGCATAAAGTGGCACATGTGTCTGGAATTCCTTTGCAGCGATTGGAGGCCCTGGCACACTCATTCTGTTTCTCCGCCTCTCTCTCTCTTACTCTCTCAAATACATAAACTAAAATGTTAAAGAAAAACAAAAAAATTAGCAAATAGAACCTTGTAAAATAATCTAGTGAATGCAGATTAGTTTAGAAATTCAATGAATGAATTTGGTCACATGGAGTATAGAAGAAAAACCACCATTATGCTAATAGATTCAAAAACTACATTTGATTAAATTCAACACTCATTCAAAATAGAAAGAATCTTTGTTAATTTGATCGTGGACACTTATGAAAAAGCTAGGGTTGAGCCAGGCATGGTGACTCATGCCTTTAATCCCAGCACTGAAGAGGCAGAGGTAGAAGGATTGCTGTGAGTTCAAGGCCACTCTGAGACTACATAGTGAATTCCAGGTCAGCCTGGGGTAGAGCAAGACCCTCCCTCAAAAAAAAAAAAAAAGAAGAAGAAGAAGAAGAAGAAGGAGGAGGAGAGAAAAAGCTAGGGCAATATCACACTTAGGATGAGATGCTGCGAGGCTCCCTCTGCTAGTGCCATGCTGCACGCCCTCACCAGTATACAAGGGCAAGAGACAGGGGATTAAAAGCATAAGGACTGGAAATGAAGAATACAATTCTGGGGCTGGAGAGATGGCTTAGCAGTTAAGGTGCTTGCCCACAAAGCCAAAGGACCCAGGTTTGATTCCCTAGTACATGTGTAAAGCCAGATGCACAATACGGCACATTTGTCTGGAGTTTGTTTGCAATGGCCAGAGGCCCTGGTGTACTCATTCTCTGCCCCCCCTCACTCTTTGAAATAAATAAAAAATATATTTTTTAAATTTTTTAAAGATTTATTTTATTAATTTATTAGAGACAGAGAGAGAGTGAGAATGAGCATGCCAGAACCTCTAGACACTGCAAACAAACTCCAGACTCATGCACCACCATGTGCATGTGGCTTACATGGGACCTGGAGAATTGAACCTGGGTCCTTAGACTTCACAGGCAAGTGCCTTAAGCACTAAGCCATCTCTCCAGCCCAAATAAAATATTTTCTTTCTTTCTTTATTTTTGGTTTTTGAGGTAGGGTTTCACTCTAGTCCAGACCGACCTGGAATTTACTATGTAATCTCAAGGTGGCCTCGAACTCATGGCGATTCTCCTACCTCTACCTCCCAAGTGCTGGGATTCAAGGCATGCGTCACCACACCCAGCTTCCAAATAAAATATTTTTAAAAAGAAATACAATTCTGACTTTGTGAATGACATGTCTATGTAAGTAGGAAGTCCAGAAGAAGCTATAGATAAGCGTGGTAGTTAATCTTGATTGATAATTTTGTGGTTAGAATAACTGTGGGGGGGGGGAACCTCTGGATTTGTCTGTGATAGTTTTTCTAGATTAAGTTAATAGAGGTAGGAAGTTTCACCCTAAATGTAAGGCACCATTCCAAGAGCTGGGGGTCGTGGATGGAACAGAAGGGAGGAAATGGGGCTGTGGAGATGGCTCAGTTGGTGAAGTGCTTGCTGTGAGAGTGCAAGGACCTGAATTTGGATCACCCACATAAAATGTCAGGCATGGTGATGCACACCTGTAATCCTAGAACTGGGGAGGCAGAGACAGGGAACCCCTGGGGCTCAGGAAAAGCCAGGTGTGGTGGCACACACCTGCAGTCCCAAGGCTGGGGAGGTGGAGGCAGGAGGCTCCCTGGGGCGTGCTTATCAGCCAGTCTAGCTGGATCAGTGAACATTAGGTTCAGTGCAAGATGCTTTTTCAAAAAAAAAAAAAAAAAATGAGATTGGCCAAGTGTGATGGCACAGGCTTTTGATCCCAGCACTCAGGAAGCAGAGGTAAGAGGATCGCCATGAGTTCAACGCCACAGTGAGACTACAGGGTGAAGTCCAGGTCAGCCTGGATGAGAATGAGACCTTACCCTGAAAAACCAAAGTAATAAATAAATGAGATCAGGAAGCTAGGAAAATGGCTCAGTGGTTAAAGGGTTAAAGGTGCTTGTTTGTAAAGCCTCTGGCCTGGGTTTGATTTCCCTGGACCCACATAAAGCTGGACTCACAAAGTGGTGCACACATCTAGAGTTTATTTGCAGCTCTAAGAGGAATGCTCAAGCCCATATTCTATTTCATAACTAGAGAAATATTTTTTAAAAGTGGAAGCTGGAGGTCCTGGAGCACCCTGCCCCTCCTCCCCCTCCCTCTATTTATAAGTAAATCAATAAGGGTTTTTTTTTTTTTTTTTGAGGTAGGGTCTTGTCCAGGCTGACCTAGAATTCACCATGTAGTCTCAGAGTGTCCTCGAACTCATAGCAATCCTCCTACCTCCCAATTGCTGGGATTAAACATGTGCACCACCACACCCATCGAATATATATACATATATATATATATATATTGAGAGAGAGAGAGAATTGGCATGCCAGGTCCTCTAGTCACTGCAGTAGAACTCCAGACACATGTACCAACTTGCGCGTCTGGCTTACGTGGGTTCTGGGGTGTCAAACCTGGGTCCTTAGGCTTCGCAGGCACATACCTTAATTACTAAACCATCTCTCTAGCTCCCCAAATACCTTTTTTTTTTTTTAGTTTTTCGAGGTAAGGTTTCACTCTAGTCCAGGCTGACCTGGAATTCACTATGTAGTCTCAGGGTGGCCTTGAACTCATGGCGATCCTCTTACCTCTGCCTCCCAAGTGCTGGGATTAAAGGCGTGTGCCACCACGCCCAGCTCCAAATACTTTTTTTTTTTAAATGGAAGCTTTAAGAAAGATGTTGATGTTGATCTCTGGCTCCATTCAAGCATATGTACATGCACCTGCACACGTATGTATGGCCATACACAGACAAAGACGCATACACCAGATATATATACGCACGAGCTTCAAAAGACAGGGAGCTGAGGTGATGATGGCTCAGTGGATTTCATTCAAGCCCGAATACAAGCCTATATCCTCAGACTCCATGTCAAAGTGGAAGCCATGGTGAGCTTGTGTAACCCCAGCACACAGGTGGCAAGAGAGAATCTCCTGGAGATTGTGAACCTGTTAGCCTGGCAAACACAGTGGTGAAAAACAATGAAACAAGAGACCCTGCCTCCAGTAAAGTGGAAAGTAAGAACTGACACTCAGAAGTTGCCATCTGGCCTCCACATGGCTGTACCTGTACACATACAAACACACATCACACATATACACCAATAGGTAAAATGAAATCCCTTTTTTTGTGAGTGAATCCCAGGCTGACCTGGGATGCACTATGTCGTCTCATGGTGGCCTAGAGACCTCTTCAGCCCAGACTGGATTAGAACTCAGTATGTGGCCCAAGCTGACCACAAACTCATGGCAAGCCTGGTTAAGAAATAAATCTTAGATGGGTGTGGTGGCACATGCCTTTAATCCTAGCACTTGGGAGGCGGAGGTAGGAGGATCACCATGAGTTCGAGGCCATCTTGAGACTACATAGTGAATTCCAGGTCAGCCTGGGATAGAGTGAGACCCTACCTCAAATAAGGAAAGGAAGGAAGAAAGACAGAAAGACAGAAAGGAAGGAAGGAAGGAAGAAAGAAAGAAAAAGAAAGAAAGAAAGAAAGGCCAATCAAAGTCCCAGAACGAGTAAATAGCAGAGGTGGAGGTGAGAAGGCAGGCCGGGCTTGCCATATTTCTAAACTCAAACCTTTTCTTGGCAGGCGTTGCCCCCCTTGGCTCAGGACTTGGGGTGGGAGTCGCTGCTGTGAGCAGAGGACTATCGAGTTGAGAGCACAAGAGAGGAGAGTGTGGGTCATTCTGCTCTGGCACTGATGAGCCTGATGAAAGCTAGCTGGATAAGATGGCCCTGTGTAACAGTTACCTTCTCACTGCTGGGGCAAAAACACCCACCCAGAAGCAGCTTGTGGAAAGAAAGGGTTCGTTTCTGGCTTCAGTTTTGAGTGGAAGTTTCAGCATGGTGGGGAAATTGTGGCAGGAACAGACAGCCTGGTGCCACATCTTCACATCAACAGGGAGGAAGAAAGAGAGTGAATCACGTGCAACAAGCAGGCTGCTCTGCCACACAAAGGCTCCACAACCTTCCTGAACAGTCCCGTCAGCTGGGGATTAAACTTTCAAACACAAGAGGCTGGTATGTGGGTCATTTTACATTCAAACCTCTACAGCCCAGGGGAGAACAAAGAGCAGGCACTCCAGGAAGGGAAGGAGAATGTAGGGAGGCAAAGACCTTGGTAGGGCACACAGGCCCTAGGGGCAGTTATGACCTGTGATGCACCCAGCATGGCCACTTATACTCATGGTCTTTTTCTTCTCTTTTTCCTTTCTATCTTTCTTTCTTTCTTCCTTTCCCTCATGTGTTCTTTCTCTCTCTCTCCTCCCTAGTGCTAGGATTACAGGTGTGCCATGGTTGGTCCTGACAGATTTTTTTTGAGGTAGGCCCTTAAGTAGCTCATGCCAACCTTGAAGTCATGGCAATACTCCTGCCTCAGCCTCCTTAGTGCTAGGATTGTAGATGTATGCAACCATGCCTATTTCATGCAAAGCCAGGAAAACAGCCCAGGGCTTTATGCATGTTGGGGAAGAACTCTATCAACGGAGCTACAGCCTCAGCTTGCAATTGTTTTTCTTAAGTCATTGCTCTCTGTGCCCTGACTTCTCCTGGTCACTTCACACTCCCAAGTCTCTGGGCCTGCATTTGCATTTCATCTTCTATTTTATTTTTTGGTTTTTCAAGATTAAGCCTCACTCTAGCCCAGGCTGACCTGGGATTTACTATGTTGTCTCATGGTGGCTTGAACTCATGGTGATCCTCCTACCTCTGCCTCCCAAGGGCTGGGATTAAAGGCATGTGCCACCACACCCAGGTTATTATTATTATTATTATTATTTTAACACAAAGCTCTTTCTTTTGCTTCTGTGTGAGGAGAAACCAAACAATTAATCTGTGGCTCAGAATATATGAGAGGGCTTGTTGACTGTCACTGGAAGATGCTCTGGTTTGGTTCTTTGACTGGCAAGTACTGGATGCCAATACCTTCCAGCAATTATTTTAACTCCTTTCTGGCTTCTCCTATCAGTCAGGAGCAGCTGACAGGGCCTGGCTTCTCTAGTCCATTTTTACCACCCTGGTCCTGGCTCTACTGGCCCCTAGCCTGGCAGGTTTGAACAGGTCATTGAACCTTGCAGCTCAGGATTTCTCATGGGCAACACGGATGCAATGACACCCATTTCCCCAGGATGTGGAATTATGTTGGGAGAGACGTGTGAAATATGTGCATTCCATCCTCAGGGGAGAGGCCTGCCAGAAGTCTCCTCCTGGATTACCCACGTGCTCTGCAGCAGCTGTTCCTGTCCCTGAGGAAAAAGAGGAGCAGCATGCCCCCCCATCCCACCCAGAGGCTGGCACCTGCAACTGGGGACGTTTGCAGAAGGAGGTGTGAAGCAGATAACAAGTCTCTTGTTTGGCACTGCTGGGAAGGCACTGTGCCAAAGTGCAGATGGCCACCTCCACCCAGGGCGATTTGCAGAGACTGCTGGGCGAGAGCAGGGCAGCTCTGTCAGAATCAGGAATCCTGGGGTTGGAGATGTGGCTCAGTTGGTAATTCGCTTGCCTAGCATTCATGAAGCCCTGGGCCTGAGCCTCAGCACCACATGAACCAGGCATGGTGGTGTACACCTGTAATCTCAGCACTCAGAAGGTGGACATCCTCCTTGGCTAAATAGAAAGTTCAAAGCCAACCTGACTTACATGAGACCATGTCTCAAAACACAAACAAAAACAACAAAAAAAGATGAGTCAGGGTTCATTTCTTAGCATTAAAGTGCACAACAAGGCTGGAGAGATGGCTTAGTGGTTAAGACATTTGCCTGCGAAGCCTAAGGACCCAGGCTTGATTTTTCAGGTCCCATGTAAGCCAGATGCACATGGTGGCAGTACATCTGGAGTTCGTTTGCAGTGGCTAAAGGCCCTGACGTACCCATTCATTCTCCTCTCTCTGTGTGTCTCAAATAATAAAAGTTTTTTTTAAATACACAACAAAACAAAACAACAACAGCAAAGAAAATTGAGGCTGGGTATGGTAGTACACACCTTGAATCCTAGTCCTTGGGAGGCTGAGATAGGAGGATCATTGTGAGTTCAAGGCCAACCTGGGCTAGAGTGACCTGGCCTCAAAAAATAAAAAAGAAAGAAAGAAAGAGAAAAATGAATGATTGTTGACATTGTAGATTCTGTGGACTGTTTTCTCCTACACAAGCTTGGGCCTTCCCGGAGCGTGTGCTTCTCTGCCGTGAGGAACAGCTCTGGGCTTATAGGATGTTTAGCTGCATCTGCTAGACAACAGTAATGTTCCTCCCCAGGTTGTGACACCTAGATATTGCTTTTATCCTAAGGGGTCCTAAAGTCATCTCTGGTTGAGAGACACCCTTTGGACTAAGTTCTGCGCAATAGAGATCTAATGTAAGCAATAAATGCAAGTTACATTTGTAACTTTTTGTGTGTGGGTGCATGAACACGTGTGTGTGTGTGTGTGTGTGTGTGTCTGTGTGTTGTGCACGCATGCAGCTGTGAAAGTTTGTGCTAGGGTTTCCTGTCACAGCAAATGAATGCCAGATGCATGCACCATAAGGTGTCAGGCTTCACATGGGTATTAGAGAATTGACCCAGGCTTGGAAGGCTTTGCAAGCACATTCTTTTCACTGTTAGGCCACCCCTCCAGCCCCCCATTTTTTTGAAAGAGAGAGAGAGAAAGAGGCAGAGAGAGGGAGAGAGAGAGAGAATGGGTGTGCCAGGGTCTTCAGCCGCTGCAAACAAACTCCAGACACGTGCACCCCCTTGTGGCACATGTGTGACTACATGCTTGTGTCACTGCACCTGGCTACATGGGACCTGGAGATTCGAACCTGAGTTCTTAGACTTCACAAGCATGTGCCTTAACCACTAAGCCATCTCTCCAGCCCTTTTAAACCTTTTTTTTTTTTTTTTGGAGGAAGGGTCTCATTCTAGTCCAGGCTGGTCTTGAATTCATGGCAGCCTCCCAAGTGCTGGGATTGAAGGTATAAGCCTTTATGTCCATCTAACCTTATTTTTAAGTTAAATTTAATTTTTTATTTTAAAAAAATTTAATCTGGCTGGCCATGGTGGCGCACACCTTTAATCCCAGCACTCAGGAGGCAGAAGTAGGAGGATTGCTGTGAGTTCGAGGCCACCCTGAGACTACATAGTGAGTTCCAGGTCAGCCTAAGCTAGAGTAAGACCCTACCTCCAAAAACCAAACACATACACACACACTCACAAATTTTTTTAATCTGTATTTTTTAGAGAGAGAGAGAGGCAGATAAAGAGAGACAGAGAACAAGAGAGAGAGACAGAATTGGCATGCCAGGGCCTCAGTCACCGAAATCGAACTCTAGATGCTTGCGCCATCTAGTGGACATATGCAATCTTGTGCTTGCCTCACCTTTGTGTGTCTGTCTAACATGGGATCTGGAGAATTGAAGATGGGTCCTTAGGCTTCACAGGCAAGCACCTTAACTGCTAATCCATCTCTCCAGTCCCCATCTAACCTTATTTTTATATTTACTTATTTTGATTTTTATGGTAGGGTCTTGCTGTAGCCCAGGCTGACCTGGAATTAACTATATAGCCTCAGGGTGGCTTTGAACTCATGGCAATCCTCCTACCTCTGCCTCCCAAGTGCTAAGATTAAAGGCATGCACCATCATGCCTGGCCCCTAACCTTTTTTTTAAAATTTTTTTTTGTTTATTTTTATTTATTTATTTGAGAGTGACAGACAGAGAAAGAGGCAGATAGAGAGAGAGAGAATGGGCATGCCAGGGCCTCCAGCCACTGCAAACAAACTCCAAATGTGTGTGCCCCCTTGTGCATCTGGCTAACATGGGTCCTGGGGAATAGAGCCTCGAACCAGGGTTCTTAGGCTTCACAGGCAAGTGCTTAACTGCTAAGCCATCTCTTCAGCCCATTATTTTTAAAAATATTTTTATTAATTTGCAAGCAGAGAGGGAAGAGAGAGAGGGAATGGGCATGCCAGGGCCTCTTGTCACTGAAAAAAAAAAAAAAAAAAAAAAAAAACTCCAAACACATGTGTCACTTTGTGCATCTGGCTTTACATGGGTACTGGGGATTTGAACCAGGGCCATCAGGACTTCCAAGCAAGTACCTTTAAGCACTAAGCCATCTCTCTAGCTCTAACCTTATTTTATTTTATTTATTTATTTTTATATTTGATTTATTTATTTATTAGAGAGAGAGAGGAAGAGGCAGATAGATAGAAAGAGAGAATGGGCACGCCAGGGCCTCCAGCCACTGCAAACAAACTCCAGATGCATGCGCCCATTGTGCATCTGGCTTATGTGGGTCCTGGGGATTCTAACCAGGGTCCTTTGGCTTTGCAGGCAAACGACTTAACCACTAAGCCATGTCCCCAGCGCCCCTAACCTTATTATTTGAGATAAGAGCTCACACTGAACCTAGAGCGCACTGATTTGGCTAGATTAGCTAGCCAGCAAGCCCTGGGGATCATCTCGCCTCTGCCTCCCCAGCACTGGGATTACTAGCATGTGCCACCATTCCCAGCTTTTATGTGGTTGCTCACATCCAAGCTCAAGACCTCATGCTTCTGTAACAAGCACCTTATCCACTGAGCCATCCTCCTAGCCCTGTAATGTTGTAAGTAAAATTAGGCAGGTGGGCTGGGGAAATGGCTCAGAAGTTAAAGGTACTTGCTTACAAAGCCTGATAACCCAGGTTCAATTCCCCAGCACCTATGTAAAGCTAGCTGAAAAGTGGCACATATGTCTGGAGTTTGTTTGCAGTGGCAGAAGGCCCTGGCACACCCATACTCTCCCTCTCTCTCTCTACTCTACTCTCAAATAAATATTTTTTGTTTTGTTCTTGTTTTTTTTTTTTTAAAAAAACATTTTATTTATTTTATTTATTTATTTGAGACAGAGAAAGGGAGAAATAGAGAGAGAGTGAGAATGGGCACACCAGGGACTCCAGCCACTGCAAATGAACTCCAGATTCATGCGCCACCATGTGCATCTGGCTTATGTGGGACCTGGAGAATTAAACCTGGGTTCTTAGGCTTCGCAGGCATATGTCTTAACTGCTAAGCCATCTCTTCAGCCCTGTTTTTGTTTGCTTTTAAAAATATATTTTATTTATTTATTTGAGAGAGAGAATGGGCATGCCAGGACCTCCAGCTACTGCAAATAAACTCAAGAAGTATGCACCACCTTGTATGCCTGGCTTATGTGGATCCTGGGGAATTGAACCTGGGTCCTTAGGCTTCACAAGCAAGTGCCTTAACTGCTAAGCTATCTCTCCAGTCCTTGTTTGGGTTTTTTTTTAAAGGTATGGTCTCACTCTAGCCCAGACTGACATGACACTCACTCTGTAGTCCCAGACTGGCCTTGAACTCACAGTGATCCTCCTACCTCTGTCTCCCAAGTGATGAGATTAAAGGTGTGTGCCACCATGCCTAGCAAATAAATTTTTAAAAATAGGTAATATGAATTTTCATAATGGATTCAAACTAATTTTATGGCCTAAAAGTGCCTGATCTTGTCTCATCTCATAAAAAATCTCATCTCTTAATAGGATCAATCTAATACATTAAGAAATATTACTTTGGGGGTTGGAAAGATGGCTTAATGGTTAAAGGTGCTTGCTTGCAAAACCTGATGACCTGGGTTTGATTCCCCAGTACCCATATAAAGCCAGATGTGGGGGCTGGAGAGATGGCTTAGCAGTTAAGTACTTGCCTGTGAAGCCTAAGGACCCTGGTTCAAGGCTCCATTCCCCAGGACCCATGTAAGCCAGATGCACAAGGGGGCACATGCATCTGGAGTTCGTTTGCAGTGGCTGGAGGTCCTGGTGCTCCCATTTTCTCTCTGTCTATCTGCTTCTTTCTGTCTCTCTCTGTCTGTCACTCTCAAATAAATAAAAATAAACAAAAAAAATTTTTAAAAAGCCAGATGCACCATGTGGCACATGCGTCTGGAGTTCATTTGCAGTGGCAGGAGACCCTGATGCACCCAGTCTCTCTCTCTCTCTTTCTCTCTCAAATAAATAAATATTGTAAAACATAAAAATATTACTTCTTATCATATGGTTCTTTATATTAGTTACTTTTCTCATTGGTATGACAAGCTAACAAATGCAACTGGAGGAAGGAAGGGTTCATGTTGGCTCACAGTGTTACGGTACAGTTCATCATGGTGGAGAAAGAACGGCAGCGGAACTTGAGGAAGCTGGTCACGTTGTGTCCACAGCTGTGAAGCAGAGAGTGATGAATGGTAACACTCAGCTTGCTTTCTCCTTTTTTATATTTTTTAAATTTTTTTGCAATTTTTTTATGGGAGAGAGAGAGAGAGAACACGTGTGAAAGAGACAGAATTGGCATGACAGGGCCTCCAGCCACTGCAATCGAACTCCAGATGTGTGCACCACCTTGTGCACATGTGCAACCTTGAATGCTTGCGTCACCTTGTGTGTCTGGCTTATGTGAGATGTGGAGAGTCAAACATGGGTCCTTAGGCTTCACAGGCTAGTGCCTTAACCACTAAACCATCACCTACTTTCTCCTTTTTATTCAGTCTGGGTCCCCAGCCCATGGAATGGTGCTACCCACATTCATGGTGGGTCTTCCCACCTCAGTTAAACCCAATCCAGGGACTTTCTCACAGACATGCCCAGAGATTTGTCTCCTAGGTGATTCAAGAACCAATCAAGTTGATAACTGTGATTTACTACCACATTAGTATATACCAATGTGATATGTATTATTGATGTGCTCTGTTATGTTCTTTCCAGGAAGGTCTTGCTCTAGCCCAGGCTGACTTGGAATTCACTATGTAGTCTTAGCTGGCCTCAAACTCATAGCCATCTTCCTACCTCCACCTTGAGTGCTGGGATTAAAGACATGTGCCACCACACCCTGCTCACACAAATCTTTTTTTTTTTTTAATATTTTTGTTTTTATTTATTTATTTGAGAGTGACAGACAGAGAGAGGAAGAGGCAGATAGAGACACAGAGAGAGAATGGGCGCGCCAGGGCTTCCAGCCACTGCAAATGAACTCCACACGCGTGCGCCCCCTTGTGCATCTGGCAACGTGGGTCCTGGGGAATCGAGCCTCGAACCGGGGTCCTTAGGCTTCACAGGCAAGCACTTAACTGCTAAGCCATCTCTCCAGCCCCATCACACAAGTCTTTTAATTTGACGTGCACTTTATATTTCCAGTACATCTCAATCCAGACTCAATTAAGATTGGACTCAGACTCAGTTCTCAATTGATCAGTGGGTTCCACAGTGAGTGGTGTTAATTCTAGATGTTTAGAACTTGAACAAGGACTCTCTGCCATTTAAACCTTTTTCTCTTTTTTTGAGACAAGATCTTATGAATATAAGCTGTCCTTGAACTTACTGTGTAGTGGAGGATGATCTTGAACTTCTGATCTTCCTGCCTCCACCTCTCAAGTGCTAGGATTACAGGCTTGGACTACCATGCCTGGGTTTAGAAAACACCATGATTCTCCTACCTCTGCCTCCTGAGTACTTGAATTAAAGGCGTGCACCACCACACCTGGCTTCTCTCTTTTATTTTTAATGTTTTATTTATTCATTGGTAAAGGGGAGAGAGAGAGAATATGAATATGGGCACACCAGGGCTTCTAGCCACTGCAAACAAACTCAAAATGCATGTGTCACTTTGTGCATCTGGCTTTATGTGGGTACTGGGGAATCAAACCTGGGTCATTAGACTTTGCAGGCAAGTGCCTTAACTGCTAAGCCATCTCTGTAGCCCTATCTTTAATCCCAGCACTTGTGATGCAGAAGTAGGAGGATTGCTATGAGTTCAAGGGCACCCTGGGACTACACAGTGAGTTCCAAGTTAGCCTGGGCTAGAGTGAGACTTTGCTGCCAAAAACAAAAACACAGGATGGAGAGATGGCTCAGTGGTACAGGCACTTTCCTGCAAAGCCTAATGACCCAGGTTTGATTTCCCAGTACCCACATAATGCCAGATGCATAAAGTGGTGCATGCATCTATAGTTTGTTTACAGTGGCTAGAAGTCCTGCATGACCATTCTCTCCATCTCCTCCTCTCCCCTCCCCTCCCCTCTGTGTCTGTCTCTGTCTGCTTGCAAATAAATTTAAAAAAAAATTTTTTTAAGGGCTGAAGAAATGGCTTAGTGGTTAAGGTGCTTGTCTGTGAAGCCTAAGGACCCATGTTTGACTCTTCAGATCCCACGTAACCCAGATGCTCAAAGGTCAGGCAAGTGCAAGGTTGCACATGCCCACTAGGTGGTGCAAGCGTCTACAGTTCAATTTCAGTGGCTGAGGCCCTGGCATGCCATTTCTCTCTCCATCCTCTCTCTAAAATAAAAAAAATTAAATAAAAGAGTTGAAAAACATAGACACAAACAAGAATAAATTATGAAAGATTTATTTTATGTTATTTTATTTTTGCTTTTTAGAGTTTTTAAAAACATTTATTTTGGGCTGGAGAGATGTCTTAGTGGTTAAGCGCTTGGCTGAGAAGTCTAAGGACCCCAGTTTGAGGCTCGATTCCCCAGTACTCACTTAAGCCGGATGCACAAGGTGGCACATGCATCTGGAGTTCGTTTGCAGTGGCTGGGGGCCCTGGTGCACCCATTCTCTCTTCCTCTTTCTCTCTCTATCACTCTCAAATAAATAAATAAAAATAAACAAAAATTAAGAAAAACATTTATTTTATTTTATATGAGAAGACAGAGGATAGAGTTAAGCTATGGAGGCTCACTAGGACTCTGGGGATCTGGTGACCCACTGCATTCTCTAGAATTTGGGTAAGGGGGTCAGGCCTCCCTATACACATGTTCACCAGCTCTCCATACTGGGCACCAACTGCCTTGGCCTGGAGGGCACCATCAGCTGGGCACAACAGCACTCACCTTGACTTAGAATCTCCACTGACAGTGAAGAGGACTCCTCTTGGAGCTGTTGGGAGGACCACAAGCGACAATACTTCCATAACTCTGCTGGCTCGGCCAGCGGCTCCAAAGCACCTTGGGCTTCTCCTCCCTTTGAATCTCAAGTCACTTGTTTGGTTACTCCTGTGCTCACCACTGTAGGTCTCCAAAACCCTTGCTATGGAGCTCAGATCCTGGGCTTTGAGAGGGCTTAGAACTCCCAGTACTGTGATAAACATGCTTACGTAGGCTTCTCCCTTCCCCCTACCTAGACCACCCCGCCCCCTACCTAGACCACTGGGACCTCCTCCCGACCAGCCTTCAAAACCATCTTCTCAGGTGGCTGGCCCCAGAATCATCAAGAGCTGTTTGTTTCCTTTGTGAAGTTGCCAAGAGAGTGGCTCTTGGGGACGCGGCAGTGGACCTTGCTGCTGCCTCTGGAGGGCATCTTGGGCTGATCTTTGGGAGGATACACACATGTGAGAATTGCAAGTTTGCCCGGCATTGGGTGAAGCAGGGTACGCAGGGCATTAGGACAGAGGTGGTTGGTAGTAAGAAGCCGTGCTCTGATGGCACAGACCAGATTCACTGGAAGAGAGGAGGATGTGTTGGGGAGGTCCCAGCCCATAGCACTGTGCCTGACACAGCAAACATGAATATTCCCATCATATGCAAATCACAGACATTTACAAAAGGGTGGAAACATCTGCATATCTGTCTCTCCCACAGCAGACTAACTGTATCATTGAATATTGATTAGCCAGCACAGAGCAAAGCATAGTTTATCTACCCAGCAGGACTCAAGGACTGCCTCGGTGGGCATTTCCAACTCTACCCTTTGTATGCATCCACATAGGTAGTCACAAGGACAAACTGTCCTCACCAGCCCCTAAACTTCATCACAGCGGTGACCTTAAGCCTTATTGCTCCAATTCTAGCAAAAGCGAGGTTCAGAGAGCTGTGGTCATATTTCCCCACTGGCTTGAAACCCACTTTGGCAGCTTGAAGCCACAATCAGGTATTTGTTCAGCAGCTTTCTTGCGCGCGCGTGTGTGTGTGTGTGTGTGTGTGTGTGTGTGTGTTGGGGAGGGCCATTGTTCATGTTCGCTCTCTGGCTGATAGGTCTCTCTCTCCAATGGGTCATTTGGATCATTGATATGGTTGGTTCTGAGCTGTGACAGAGGAAGGAAGAACTTTGTGGTATACTAGGAGTCAGGAGTCTTTGAACAACATCACTTCTGTGAGTCATAAGGCTAGCTCAGTTGTTAGGGGAGGGGTAGGAGTGAATGGAAGTCGCTTTTGCGTGGCTGAGGTCAATGTATGACACACAGGTCATACATTCTAATAGCTCCATGGTAACTGAGCCCTTGTCCATTTCCCTTGCTGAGTTCCCTTCCTCGGGGCCTCAGCACATGCTGTGCGCTTTACTGGAGACTTTCCCGCAGCACCGGCAGCAGTTGGCTTCACCACCATCCACTCACACCATGGAGACTGCAGAGCTCCAAAGTCCCCCTCTGTTCTCAGGACAGTCCTTACATCCCCCATCACGCTGGCTTCTGCAGATACCATGATAGAAGCTGGGACAGAGATGATGGCTCAGCTGGTAAAGTATGAGGACCACCTGAATTCAGACACTAAGAACCCATGAGAATGCGGGGGTCTGCAGAAATGCTGGGGCGTGGTGGCACACACCTGTAATTCCAGGACTTGGGATGCAGAGGCAGACAGATCTCTGGGACAAGACTAGCAGAATAAGGAAGCTCTGGGTTCAGGAAGGTTCCTTTAGCTTCTATATTACATGCACATACATGATGCAAATACGACCATACATGTCTGCACATACAAACATGTGTACATATACAGGCATGTATGTGCATGCATATATGAACAGGAACACATGTGCCAAAAAATAAAGAATGGCTGGAGCCTAGCAAAGGGCTGGCCTGATGTTATGTTATATAATGTAGCCAGGATATATTAGGGAGGTTTTTATTTATTTATTTATTTATTTTTTTAAAAATTGTTTATTTTTATTTATTTATTTGACAGCGACAGACAGAGGGAGAAAGAGGCAGAGAGAGAAGGGGCTAGGCACCCCCTTGTGCATCTGGCTAATGTGGGTCCTGGGGAATCGAGCCTCGAACCGGGGTCCTTAGGCTTCACAGGCAAGCGCTTAACCGCTAAGCCATCTCTCCAGCCCTTATTTATTTTTTTTATTTTTCGAGGTAGGGTCTCACTCTAGCCCAGGCCAACCTAGAATTCATTATGTAGTCTCAGGGTGGCCTTGAACTCATGGTGATCCTCCTACCTCTCCCTCCCGAGTTCTGGGATTAAAGGTGTGCACCACCAATACCTGGTTGAGAGCTGGGCAGGGTAGACAGATGGAGCCCTGTGAACCCTGGGGCCAAGATGGCCCTTTTGCATTGTTGCATTGTCTAACATCAGAGAAAATGGGTGTGGTAACCACTGGAATGTGGACCACCCCCGAGGCATGTGACCTCAGGGCGGTCTCCAGGCTGCCCAGGTGGGCCCTGAAGAGGTGGGCAGGGTGCTCCAGCTGTCCTACTGCTGGCTGTCCCTGGCTAGGGAAACCTTTTCTCACTGGGAGATGGCAGTGTTTGTGAGCTCTGAGTAAGTGGCCTGCCAGATGACCTGTGGCTGGAGGGAAGGAGGGAGGGAGGGAGGGAGAGAAGTTGAGAGAGAGAGAGAGAGAGAGAGAGAGAGAGAGCGCACAAAGGGAGGAGGGTTTGTGGATCTGGGCTTGGGGGAGCTGGTAGTCAAGGGCCTGGGGTTTCCTGGGACAGAATGTCTCCCTCCCCTGATGATGAGGGGTGGCAGGTACTCCACGC
Organism: Dipus sagitta; assembly: GCA_036346955.1. NCBI lineage: Eukaryota > Metazoa > Chordata > Mammalia > Rodentia > Dipodidae > Dipus > Dipus sagitta. Next base: position 137,437,330 of record CM070773.1, read on the forward strand.
CCTCCCTCCGACCTGACTCTAGGCTCGCAAGCCATTGCTCATTACTCTTGCCAGACTAGCCTTTCCAAAAGGCCATTCATGAACACATCTCATGTGCCCAAAACATATTGAAAATAAAATCCTGAGGGAAGGAAGTGGGACAAGATAAGAAGAAAGGAAAATCATCAATCATCGACCGGCCCTTGTCTGCTTTTGTGATCTACCCCTTTGGACTCTCCCACCCCATCTCCTGAGCTCTCCTGTATCTCCAGCTAGCCAGAGGTCCACCAGAAGCTATGTCCCCTCTAATGCTTCCCCTCCAGAGACTTTCTCCCTTGATGCTTCTTGGGATCTACCAGGTTTCAGCTCTGTGCCACATCCTCCAGAAAGCCTTTTCTCTTCGTACATTTACAATTTTTTTCCATGTCTATTCAATAAGTACTTATGGAGCAAGCCCTGCTTGGGAGGGCAGGCCCTAGATCTCTTGGAGTTCACATTATGGGAGGAAAAAAATCAACAAGAGGCATATTAAAAACAAACAAAGAAAAATAACTCCAGAGCTGGAGTTACAGCGGTTAAGGCACTTGCCTGCAAAGCCGAAGGATCCAGGTTGGATTTCCCAGGACCCAGGTAAAGCCAGGTGCAAAAGGTGGTTCATGCGTCTGGAGTTCACTTACAGTGGCTAGATGCTTTGGCGCACCCATTCTCTCTTTCTCTCTTGGTGTGTGTGTCACTCTGCATCTTTCTTTCTCTCTCAAATAAATGAATTTTAAAAAATAAACAAAAAACCCGCTCACCATGATTTCGGTGTTCAGTGTACAGAGGAAAACAAGAGCAGGGCTGGAGGGATGGCTTAGCTGCTGTTAAGGAATTTGCCTGCAAAGCCAAAGGACCCAGTTTCAATTCCCCAGGACCCACGTTAGCCACCTGCACAAGGGGCCGCACGCGTCTGGAATTCGTCTGGAATGCAGTGGCTGGAGGCCCTGGCGCGCCCATTTTCTCTCTCTCTCCCCCTCCTTCTCTGTTAAATAAATAAAAAAATAAAAATAAAAAATTAAAAAAAAAAAGAAAGAAAAACGACAGCAACTTGAGGGGACCCAGACAGAATTCTTTGACACTCCAAGCTGATGGCAACCACTGGACAGCTCTGGGGACTTGGGGACTCCCTTTGAGTATGTCCGGGCTGCCCTGGAGGGCGCTCAAGCTCTCGCTCTCGGGAAAAGGTGCCGGGCAGGTGATGTGCGCCACCGCCCTCCCGTTGGACTTCTCGAGGGGGGGTGGGGGTGGGGGGCGGGGCGCTCCCGTCCCGGCCACGCCCCCACAAGGCCACGCCCCCGGCTCGCCTATAAAGGTGCGGAACAGCTGCTCCGCGCGTTTCCGAGCGCGACGAGTACCTGCGCTCCCCGCGAGGGCCGGCAAGCTGCCCGCGTCCCGTTCGCTGCCACGCCCCGGCGCGGCCGCCGCACTCAGCCATGCTGTTCTGGCACACGCAGCCCGAGCACTACAACCAGCACAACTCCGGCAGCTACCTGCGGTAAGGGGTGCGCGGGCGTGGGTGTAGCCCTGGTGTCGGGCTTGGGTACCATCCATCGTACGTCCGGAGCGCCGACGGTTCCCTGGCCGGCTTTAGCCTCCCGCGATCCACCCTTGGCGGAGGGCGGGACTCGTGTGTTAGAGACCCGGCCGGAGACCGTACGGGCGAGCCTGGAGGACCGGGCCATGGGGATCGGCGCCCGCAGGGCTCCTCCTCGAAGACCCGTCTCGGAGCCGGGGCGGGGTGGGGTGCTCACCTGCAGCCCGCCGCTGGCTCTCCGGTCAGGTCCCGCCGCCGTCCGCGTCAGTCGTCTCCGTTCCAGTCGGAAAAGCAGAGGAAAGTTCTGGTGTCTGGACGCTGTCCTAAGAAGCCAGTCCCCTGCTCTTTGCCCTTTTCGGCCGGGGTCCCTGTCCAGGGCTCTGGATCGGGCCCAGGGGCGCGCGGGTGGGAGGCTTGCGCTGCCCTCGCGGGCGGCGCGTGGGTACGTGGGTGGGCTCCTGGGGCTGGAAGCCCCCTCCCCAGGTGAGCTTGCGTGAGTTGGCCAGAGGGTCTTGATGGAAATCTTTCTTCAGGGATTTGTTTAATGCGCTTCAAAGGAAAAGTAAGTCCTGTTTTGCAAACTTCATTACATCTTCTCTTTTAGGAAGTGGGATCATCCCCGTTTGTTTCATTGCCTGTAAGATTGTTGTTTTTTTATTTCTTTTTTTTCCTCCCCTGTGTGCAGCTGGCCGAGGCGCTAATGGGCAGTCATTTCATTTTCTGAACTCGCCAGAACCAGCTTCAGCCTGTCTTTATTAACATCCGAGCCACAATTTATTAAATGTGCCTAATTTAACCCAAAGGGCGTTTGATGTTGGCTCAGGAAACGTGACCTGGGAGGCCTAAGACATCTTGGGCGCTTTCAGCCTCCAAACCTGATCCACCTACCCTTAGTGTTTGGCCCGAAAAGCTTCCACTTGCATTTAATCCTGCGGGTTATTTGTAATTTGCGGCTTCTGATAATGTTTGTGAAGAAATGCTTAGTTAAGGCATCCTACTTCTAGAAGGTGAAGAAACGATTGAGTTTCATAGCTGTATTTGCTGGTTTCTTTTTGGAGTGGTCAGAGATGCCCAAAAGACTAGTTGATGTTAGAGGGTCTCTCCAGGAGGATGTTGATTCCTCTCCTCCCCCCGCCCCGCCCCCAGATTGTCTCTTTACTTGCAAAAATACAATAGTGGAATAACTGTATGACACACTGCAGAGTTATTTGTAGTTTTGTCTGAATTTAGTAGGTGGCCATTAAATATCTTGTCCTATCTTTAAAAAAAAATGAAGTTGAAGGTCACCTTGAGTATATTTAAAGCTTCCCAGATAATCTGAAGTTTCATCCCATGAAGGAAGTTTCATTGCATGAGGTGCAACTTTGACAACTGTGATCTAGATGGAAACCTGTGTGTGAAATAGCTCAGACAAGGAGGAAGGCAAAAGTTGGTAGCGAGAACTCTCAACCCAAACTGGTTTGTGGGGCTGATTTTTGGAAAGTCACAGCTAAAGACTGTCCATCCTCTTCCAGCTCCTCAGAAGTTGAAGGTTTCTGCTTCCTACAGTTTGACCTCAGTTAAGGCCCAAACAGAGGTCAAAGCCTAATATCTGGTCTCCTGACTAGAAAAGTTTTTTTTTTTTTTTTCCTCTTTTTTGCAGTACTGGGGATAAACTCTGGGCTTCACACTTGCTTCATATGCACTCTATTAATGAGCTCACCCCCCAAATTGCTTTTTTACAAGTTTTATTTATTTATCCATTTTGAGAGAGAGAGAGAGAGGCAGATATAGAGAATGGGCACACCAGCGCCTTTAGCCACTGTAAACAAACTCCAGATGCATGTGCCACCTTGTGCATCTGGCTTACATGGATACTGGGAAATCGAACCTGGGTCCTTACGCTTCACAGGCAAATGCCTAAATCGCTAAGCCATCTCTCCAGTCCTCCAAATTGCCCCCCCCCCTTTTGGCTATCTTCTCTAAGGAAATTTTGTTTTGTTTTTTGATGTAGGGTCTTGTTCTAGCCCAGGCTGACCTGGAATTCACTATGTAGTCTCAGGGTGGCCTCAAACTCACAGCGATCCTCCAACCTCTGCCTCATGAGTGCTGGGATTAAAGGTGTGCGCCATCACTCCTGGCTCCCTGTGGCACTTTTGCAAGTTGTTTGACCTCTCCACTGTCTTTATTCCCTTCGTCCTCCTTCTGTTTGATGTTCTAGTGACTTTATTCCTTGGCAAATAAGGATGCCAGGCTTGAAACAAGTTACTGTGGAGTGATGGCTCTTAACCTCTCCCTTTTTTTTTTTAACTTAAAGGCAACAGTGCATGGATTATTAAGTTAACATTGTCTGGACAAACATGAAACTATGCAATCCTCAGGTGAACAGGCCTGCCTGCTTCTCCCATGTTCCTAGATAACCGCCTGGGCTGGCAAAGGCTAAAGGCGCTGTGTGGGCAAAGACAGTCAGTCCTGCGCTTTCCTTGCGTGGGAATCAGTGGCAAAGCCTGCATGGAGAAAGGGTTTACCAGGTGTGCCCAAAGCTAAGCTTTGCCTTCTGAGAATTGGTTAGACATCGTTGGGGTGTGTGCTGGGTTTGTGTTTCATAGACATTCATTTATGATGTTGGAAAAGGAACAGATCGTACCAGTGACTGTTTGTGCAAGGAAGTGGGGTCAGCTGAGCTGATTCGTAACCCGGACCCACGGAAGGAGGAGGGTTATCAAGACAGGGCAGGACGAGTTTTTGGCAGCTGTTTTTGTGGTGCGCATAGTTGAGAGTTCTTAAGCAAGTCTCTCCCCTCCTGCACCGCATAGGTCATTCAAGTTCTCAAGGAGTTCATTGTTCTTGCAAGGGCACCCATGTGAACTCCCAGCTATTCAAGAGGTTGAGACAGAAGGATCCCCTGAGTCTAGGAATTTGAGGCTAGCCTGGGCAACACAGACCCTTGAAAAATGTCTAGAAACAAATTAGTTAGTCATTGGCTGGTTGGAGGCTGATGTTTTTCATGCTGTGGGGGGATTTTTGTTTAGAAATGGAAGAAAAGAATCCTGGGGGCTTGGAGAGATGGCTCAGTGGGTAAGGCAGTTGCCTGCAAAGCCAAAGGACCCGAGTTCAGTTCCCCAGTACTCACGTAAAGCCTGATGCACAAGGTGGCGCTTGCGTGTGGAGTTCGTTTTCAGTGGCTAGAGGCCCTGGTGCACCCATTCTCTCTTATCTGCCCCCCCCCCAATTAAAAACACAGAAAAAGAATCTTGGAGCAGCTCAAGATTTTTCCACTTGGTTAAGAAAACTGACTGACAGCAAGATTATTCCTCCTTGTAGAGTTCAGTATGAGCCTAAAGGCAGGGACCAGTTGTCCTCTTTTCAGAAGAGATGGAAGGATATCTCTGGGTGAGGAAGCCAGCAGGTTCTTCATTTGACCACTTTACATTGGTAGTCCTAGAGTATTAGTAGCTGATAAATAGAAAAGTTGATTAAAAAATAAAAATTGGAAACTGGGTGTGGTGGTGCACGCCTTTAATCCCAGTACTCGGGAAGCAGGTGTAGGAGGATTGCCATGAGTTCGAGGCCACCCTGAGACTACATAGTGAGTTCCGGGTCAGCCTGGGCCAGAGTGAGGCCCTACCTCGAAAAAAACAAAAACAAAACAAAACAAAAAACAAAAAACAAAAAAAGAAAAAGAAAAGAAAAGAAAAATTGGGGCTGGGAATGTTGCTTAGTTGGTAAAGTGCTTGCCTCACAAGCATGAGAGCCTGGGTTCCACATAAAGAGGATGGGTGTAGTGGTGTGTGTGCCTGTGATTCCAGCTCTGGGGAAGAGAAGAGAAGCGAGGAGACTCCCTGGAGCTTGCTCATGAGGCAGGCCAGTCCAAGTTATGAACTCTAGGCTAGTGAGAAACCCTGTCTCAGAGAAGGTGGGCCGTGTACCTAACGAATGACATCTAAGGTCCCTCTGGTTCTGCATACGTGTGCATAAATGTGGTGTGTATGCACACATACTCAAAATTGTTGCTCAAATGATTCTCCTAAAGCTTAGTGGTAGAGTGGAGAAAAGTTGCCCAGCATGTGTGAGAACCTGGTTTCAAACTCTAGGCAAGAAAAAAGAAGGAAAGAGCTTCTGAAGGTTACTTCATTGCTGCCCGTCTCTGTCATTTGGAGAATTTCTTCGTTTTAAAAAAATAAAATATTTAAGTATTTATTTATTTATTTATTTTAAAGAAAGAGGCAGAGAGAGAGAGGGAGAGAGAGAGAGAGAGAGAATTTGGGCGCATTAGGGCCTCCAGCCACTAGAAGCGTATTCCAGACATGCACTACTTCTTCATATGGCTTTATGTGGGTACTGAGGGATCGAACCTGGGTCCTTAGGCTTTGCAGACAAGTGCCGTAACTGCTAAACCATCTCTCCAGCCCACTTGGAGGATTTCTGTTGATAGTGACAACTTTGATCTTTTTTGTTTGTTTGTTTTGTTTTTAGAGGTAGTGTCTACCTCTAGCCCACTGAATTCATTATGGAGTCTCAGGGTGACCTTGAACTCACAGCAATCCTTCTAGCTCGGCTCCCTGCATTTTCACATACTCCATGATGTAGTTGGATAGCCCTGTTGAGGGCCAGTGAGAGGAACTAGAATCTTATAGTGTTGACTCTGTTCTAACGCATCTAGTTTTTGTGCCATGTGGGCCAGGAGCTCAGATGGCATTTTGCAGTGAGCTGGTGGCACGTGGTCCGCAGCCATGCCACCAGCGCTGCTCGGTGTCTGCCGTTCTCCTGACTGCCACTTCCTGTGTGTTGCAGGGATGTGCTTGCTTTGCCCATCTTCAAGCAGGAGGAACCCCAGCTGTCCCCAGAGAATGGGGCCCGCCTGCCGCCCCTGCAATACGTGCTGTGCGCTGCCACCTCCCCAGCCGTGAAGCTGCATGAAGAGACCCTGACCTACCTCAACCAAGGTAGAGGCCCAAGGGTGGGGTGGAACCTGGGGTAGGGGACACGCGTGGGACAAAGAAGTGTTCCGTGTGAAAGACCCAGTTGGGCTTCTGTAGCTGTCACAGTGGCTGACATGACTGGAAGGAGCACTGGCTTTGCGGCCAGGCGCTGGCTCAGTCTACCTCGTAGCTGTGTGACGGTAGTTCTTGAACCTCGGCGAGTTCACCTGATAGGTGGACACATCGAAAGCTGGGCTTGGGATGGTGATGCTTGCCTGTAGTCCCAGATACTCCAGAGTCTGAGACAGGAGGGTTGTTTGTGGTCACAAATTCCAAACCAGCCTGGACAATATGTTGAGATCCTATCTCTAAATAAACAAACAAAGCTGGGGAGGTGGCTGAGTGGATAAAGGCACTTGGAAAGCCTGTTGGCTCAGGTTCAGTGCCCCAGCACCCACATAAAGCCAGAAGCACAAAGTGGCGCGTGCATCTGGAGTTCATTTGCAGTGGCAAGAGGCCCTGGCACGCCATTCTCTCTCTCCCTTTCCTTCTGTCTCAGTCTCTTGGCCTGAAAATAAATAAAAGTATTTGCAAGATAAAGGATGATCTAAAAGGGTAGCTCATTCGCCTTGGAAGCATGAGGCCCTGCATTTAATCCCCAGAAGGCACGGTGCCATACGCTTGTAATCCCAGTGCTGGGGAGGCCAAGGCAGTGGCTCCTTTGGGCTTGCAGGACAGTGTGAGATCCTATCTCAAAAAAGTTGAAAGAGCTAGGCACGGTGGCACATGCCTTTAATACCAGCACTCTGGAGACTGAGGTAGGAGGATTGCTGTGCGTTTTTGGCCAACCTGAGACTACATAGTGAATTCTAGGTCAGCCTGGGCTAGACCGAGACCCTGCCTTAGAAACAAAACAAAACAAAAAAACAAATGAGCAACAACAAAAAAATTGAATGATACCTGCACAATATGAACATTCACACCCACACACGAAGAAAAAAATAACAATTATATGGTTCCAATGCAGGCCTAACGTGGGTCACTCTAATATTTCTCCTGGGTTCAGGGACTGATGAACACAGTGGGTGTTCTTTATCCATGCAGACCGAGCTTGTTGGTTGTGGACTGCTGTCCTTTCCAACACATGGTAGGAAAGCTGGCCCACAGCCTTGGCAGCTCAGGGACTAACTGTACTCACTGGAGAGAAGCCCTCTGGGGCTCCGGGAATGAGGTTGCCCGTGGTGCCCAGCATGTGGCGGCTCTGCCATTTCTTTTTCTCTGGCTACATGATTTCTGGTGTAAAACGACAGAGCTGGTTTCCTAGGAAGCCTAGAAGTGAAGCACCTGGCCTGATGGCATGGAGGCTGTTGGATGGCCAGTCGCTCTGCCTTTTTTTTTGAGAAAGGGCGCCACCACGCCCGGCTTCCCTTTTTTTTTTTTTTTTTTTTTTTTTTTTTGAGAAAGGGTCTCACTGTGTGGTGTGGGGTGACCTGGAACTCAGGATCCTTTTCTCTTGGCCTCTGGGGTGCTGGGACTTCAGGAGCATGTCTTGTGCCTAACTTTTGATGTTCCTATTTAAAAAAAAAAAATATTTATTTGGGTCTGGAGAGATGGTTTAGCAGTTAAGGGACTTGTCTGCAAAGCCTAGCGCCTCAGGTTTGATTCCCCAGTGCCCACGTAAAGCCCGCTTCACAAAGTGGTACAAATGTCAATGGTAAGTGACAAAACAGGTGGCAGTACTCTTCTGTGCATGGCTTCTGCCATTGGCCTTTCCTCATTGGGTCTCTGTCTTCTTGCTTAAACTTAGGAATTGGGCTGGAGAGATGGCTTAGCAGTTAAGGTGCTTGCCTGCAAAGCCTAAGGACCCAAGTTTGATTCTCCAGGCCCCACATAAAGCCAGATGCACAAGGTGGTACATGCGTCTGGAGTTCTTTGCAGTGACTGAAGGCCCTGGTGTGTCCAATCTCTGTCTGCGCCCCCCCCAATAAATAAATAATAAAATAAATTAGAATGAAGGATTTACATAGGTGATATTTACATATTTACAGAGGCTGATGAACTGAAGTGGTCCTTGGTTTTGGCCACTTCCCTTGGGCTGAGTATACTGAGGCCTTGCTGGACTTCAATACTGTGTGTGTCTCCCTGCCCCCATTTTAAGGCCCTTGGCTATGTTCACCACGCCTCTCCTCCTTCAGTTTACCTTCTTACTCAGTATCGATGTTAAAGCCTGGTGGTTTTATTGTCCTATGTTCGCTTTGTTTATTTATTTTAGATATTTAAAAAAAAATACTTGAGGGCTAGGAAGATGGCTCAGTGTACCTGAGTTCAGATCTTCAGAATCCATGTAAAACGGATGCTGTGTCATCTGTAATCGCGATGTGCCCAGGAGAGGAGGGAGGTGGAGACAGGAGAATGTGCGGAAGCTCAGCGAGGCTGGCAAAGCGGCTGTGAACAACAGACCCTGCCTCAAACAAGGTGGAAGGTGGATGGTACCAGTTGTCCTCTGACCTCCGCGCATGCGCCCGCACTCAAAATTGAACCTACATCCCTACTCGTGTTAGGCAAGCAAGCTCTTCACCACAGAGCCACCCTCTTCAGCCCCAGATATTTTTAAAATTATACTTTTTCTTCTTTTTTTCTTTTTGGCTTTTCAAAGTAGGGTCTTGCTCTAGCCCAGGCTGATCTGGAATTCACTATGTAGTCTCATGGTGGCCTTGAACTCACAGTGATCCTCCTACCTCTGCCTCCTGAGTGCTGGGATTAAAGGAATGTGTTACCATGCCCAGCAAAATATACTTTTTTTGAGATATGTTTCCAAGGCTGGCTTGAAACTCCTTATGTAGCCCAGGTTGGCCTCTATTTGACTCAAATCTCTCAATTTCTTTAGTTACAGCATCATGTCTGGCTTAAAATGATATCATCTTTTTTTTTTTTTTTTTTGGTTTTTCGAGGTAAGGTCTCACTGTAGCTCAGGCTGACCTGGAATTCACTATGTAGTCTCAGGGTGGCCTCGAACTCTCGCCGATCCTCCTACCTTGCCTCCCAAGTGCTGGGATTAAAGGCGTGTGCCACCACGCCCGGCTCCTCCTACTTTTAATGTTTTTTTTTAAAGCATTTTATTTATCTATTTTAATTTTTTTGTTTGTTTATTTTTATTTATTTATTTGAGAGTGACAGAGAGAAAGAGGCAGATAGAGAGAGAGAACGGGCGCGCCAGGGCCTCCAACCACTGCATACGAACTCCATATGTGTGTGCCCCCTTGTGCATCTGGCTAACATGGGTCCTGGGGAGTCGAGCCTTGAACGGGGGTCCTTAGGCTTCACAGGCAAGCGCTTAACCACTAAGCCATCTCTCCAGCCCTCTATTTTAATTTTTTTAAATGAGAGAGAGAGAATGGGTGCACCAGGGCTTCCTGCCACTATAAACTCACTCCAAATGCACAGGGTCAGTTTGTGAGCCTGGCTTTAAGTGGGTACTAGGGAATTGAACCCAGACCATCAGGCTTTGCAAGCAAGCGCCTTCAACCACTGAGCAATCTCCCCAGCCCAGAATTTGATTTTAGACTATTAGATTTTTTGATTTTTTTTTTGAGGTATGATCTCTTTGTGTAGCCCAGGCTGGCATCAGACTTGTGATCCTCCTGCCTCAGCCTCCCAAGTTCAGGGATTATAGGAAAGTCCTACCATATCCACCTTTATTAAACAGAAGAGCACAAAATGCTCTTACTATTGCTAATGTAGTTGGACATTTAGAAATGCTTACTGGTCTTTTAAATTTTCTTTGAAATTATATCCATGTCCTTTGTACATTTCTTGACTGAGATGTTTACCTCATCAATTGGAGGAAAATTTTATTTATGAATCTTTCAGCTCTCATATATTGTAATATCTTTCCCTGTTTGTTGCTGGCCACTTAACTATATTTGTGTAATAAATACATTTATGCCACTTTTTTTTTGTTTGTTTTTTTGAGGTAGGGTCTCACTGAAGCTCAGGCTGACCTGGAATTTACTATGTAGTCTCAGGGTGGCCTCGAACTCACAGCAATCCTCCTACCTGTGCCTCCCGAGTGCTGGGATTAAAGGCGTGCACCGCCACGCCCAGCACTATGCCACTTTTTTTTTTTTTCTGGTGGTGGGGGAATGATCTCCCAAGTCTTGAACATGCAGGCAAGCACTCTACTTCTGAGCCTGTATCCCCAGACCAATTTTTTGTGGTGTGCGTAGTATGTATTTATGTGTTTGTGTGTTTGGTATATGCACACGTAGGTACAGATGCACGTACTCCATTCACACATGTGTAGTGATCAGAAGTGTCCTACGTATTTCCTCTAGACAGAGTCTTTCACTGAACTGAGAACTCACTATTTTTATTTTTTTGAGGTAGGGTCTCAGTTTAGCCCAGGCTGACCTGGAGTTCACTATGTAGTTTCAGGGTACCCTCAAAGTCACGGTGATCCTTCTACTTCTGCCTCCCAAGTGCTGGGATTAAAGGCGCGCACCACCATGCCCAGCTAGAACTCACAGTTTTTACAGCAATACCAGGAAGCCCAAGCAGTCCCAAATCTGTTCCCGCCCTCATTCAGTAATGGGATTACAGGTGTGTGTGGCCATAGTTTATTGTTTTTTTAAAGGGGTGCATGGGTTGAATTTAAGTCTTTATGCTTGCAGAGCAAGCGCTTTTAGCCACTGAGCCATTTCCGTACCCTATGGAAATTTATTTTTGTTATTTCTTTTTACTGTTTTTTTTTTTTTTTTTTTTTTTTTTTTAAAGACAGGATCTCACATTAGCTCAGGCTGACCTGGTACTTAACTCTGTAGCTCCAAGCTGGCCTCAAACTCATGGTGATCATGGAATTAAAGGCATGCATCACTAGGCCTGGCTTTACAATGTTTCTTTTTTAAATCTTTATTTGTGAGCAAGAGAGAAAGAGAGAAAGTATGGGCACACCAGGGCCTCTTGCCACTGCAAACAAACTCCAGACACATGTGCCAATTTGTGCATCTACATTTACATGGGTGCTGGTGAATCAAACCCCGGGCTATTGCCCTATAATGTTTCTTGTTTTATTAAATACTATTCTTATAATAACATTCCCATTATTATTAATGTATCTTAAACAACTTTTAGAATGTCTGTGCATTTCATTGTTTCCTTGTTATGTAGGGAGCGATGTTGTGTAACTGACAGAAGAAAATAGATAATGCAGGTATTTTTAGTATCTGTCTCCTAATAGAATGGAAAACTGTCAGGGCTGAGCCACAGGTCACGTTTTTTAACTTTGTATTTTAAGCCCTGTGCTGGGTGCCTTCTGGTAGGTGAAATATGACTACTTAGAAAATTTTAAAATTGAAATGATTTTATTTTCATTTTATGACTCCTGTCCTTTTTTTTTTCTATCATCAGTAGTGCCTTTTAAGCATCCCTTTAGTTGCTAGCCTACCTTTATGTAATGTAACACATAAATTTTGATCCAATTTTAAAGACTAGTTTTGGGCTGGAGAGATGGCTTAGTGGTGAAGGCACTTGCCTGTGAAGCCTAAGGACCCAGGTTCAATTCCCCAGTGCCCATGTAAGCCAGATGCACAAGGTGGCGCATACATCTGGAGTTCATTTGCTGTGGCTAGAGGTCCTGGTGCACCCATTCTCTCTCTCCCTCTTTCTCTCTCTCCCTTGTTTCAATAAATAAATAAAATATTTTTAAAAAACAACTAGTTTTGATGAACCAGGTGTGGTGGCATAAACCTGTAACCCTAGCACTTGTGAGGCTGAGGCAGGAGGATGATAAGTTGGATACCAGCATAAGTTTAGCAAGATCTTGGCTTTAAAAAAACAAACAAACAAACAAACAAACAAACAAACAAAAAACCAAGGCAGCCTGGGCTAGAGTGAGACCCTACCTTGAAAAACCAAAAAAAACCACACATATATATTTTTTCAACATATTTTTCAAGGGCTTTTTAGTCAATTGAAATTTTGTCCAGTTATTCATACTTCTTATATCAGACTGTGATAACTATTGCATTATTTCTGAGGCCATCAGGTCTCCTTTCTTCCTTATAAGGGTAAGGGTATTTTGGAATTCTGTGAAAACAAAAGGGATGCTGTGCTGAGTATGTAAATAAGAAAGTCAATTACTCAAGCCAGGCCTGGTGACTCACTCCTGCAATCCCAGCACTGTGGAGGGAGGCAGAGGTAGGAGGATCCCTGTGAGTGTGAAGCCACCCTGGGCTTCAGGGTTGAGTTCCAGATCCTCCTTGGCTAGAGGAAGACCCTGCCTCAAAAATAAAAAGCGAACAAGTCACCGAACCACTCGGCATTTCCTTTCTCAGTACAGTGTCTGAGCAGCGGCTGGACAGCATGAGGCTTAAGCAACAATGTCACTTGGGGGTGCCTTGGTTTTAGATGTGGAGAAAATGGTTTTAGAGAAGTCTCTGATGTGGACAGCTGCTAAAGGAAGGTTTGTAAATTCCCAGATACCTTTGCCAGGGCCAAAGGTTGCTGTGAACCAGCTTTCCTGACACTGCAGCCTGAAGGAAGGGCGGAAGTGGAGAGAGAGCCCCGGGCACTTCTGGCTTGGAGATAAGGAACTCTTCAGCCAGAATACTTGCTGTGGACAAAGCTTTCCTATTTTCCACCAAAACAACTCCCAAGCCTTCAACTTTGCTTTCCTTCATTCAGGGATTAAAGGTGGAAGGAGGTGGAAGGTAGTTCTGGGGCGAAGAGAGAAAAGCTGAGGGGGACGACAGGAATTGTGGGGTGGCCATTATTACTGTACATGCCTCTCTCCACCCCAAAGTCAGAGCACCCTACTGCTTCCCGTTCCTTGTATTTAAACTGGGACAGACCCTGAAAAGGCTGAGGTGACACACGCCTTTAATCCCCACACCGGGCGCTGTGCTAGAGTGAGACCCTACCTTGAGAAGAAAAAAAAGAAGTCCCCACCAAGTATGTGCTTCCCTACAGATAAAATCAGTTAGTGCTTCTAGAGCTCTGACCTGAGTGTGTCACCCACACAGGACTATCATTTCTTCATTATTATTCATGAAGAGGAGGCATTTCCCCTGTCCTGTTAGGCTGTGAACAAAGTCATGTAGTTGAGAACTTTGAGAGTTGTGATTTTTTTTTTTATTACTAGTTTTACTATTTTTGTTCTTTCTTTTGCTCATTCAGAGGTTGACAAAGGTCTCCTCAAAGACTGAGGCTAAGAATGGAACCTTTTAGACCAGAGAGCTTTGGGATAGATGAAACCTGTTTAAACTTTTCTTTTTGCTCAGATTGTAGAACCACAGACATTTATTAGGGTGTAAAAAAAAAAAAAAACCAACTTCTGATTGAGCTGAACTTGGTGGCATATGCCAGTAATCCCAGAGGCTGAGGCAGCAGGATTGTGAATATGAGGCTAGTCTGTAGTAATTTAGTGAGATCCTGTCTCAAAAACAAAAATAAGGGCTGGAGAGATGACTTAACGGTTAAGGTGTTTGCCTGCAAAACCAAAGGACCCAGGTTCGATTCCCCGTGACCCACGTTAGCCAGATGCACAAGGGGCTGCACACGTCTGGAGTTCCTTTGCAGTGGCTGCAGGCCTTGGTGTGCCCATTCATCCCCCCTTTCTTTGTCAAATAAATAAAAAAAAATACTAAAATAAAAAAACCCTACATGTGATTAGAAGCAGCAGTATCTTCTTATTGATAAGAGATTTTAGGGTGGCACACCGTGTTCACTTCTATAAAATTTACAGAGCACTTACTGATATTTCCTCTTCTTCTTTGTGGGCTAGAGAATAAACATGAGAGCCTCCTACCTGCTCAGCAGGCACTTTCCCTGAGCCCCGTCTCCAGTCCTGCTATTTATTCTCCTCTAAAATGAATCATTCCTGTTTTTTAAGTGAAAGCCTGACAGGGAAGTCAGATTTTCCCGCTCCCCTATCACATGATCAGACAGGTAGGGAGTGGTGGAGCTGTGTGGTGGGGCATGCAGAGCCCTCTTGTCAGGCTATAGGCTCCTTCCCAGCGTGGTCTAGGTTTAGCACTTCCAGAAATCCCACAGCAACTTGGTACTGTAGCTCTGAGGAGGTGGGGGACAGAGGGGCAGTGGGGACAGGGACACTTGGTTTGTCCTGAAGGAAAGTAGATGGGGAAATGTCTCCAGGGACGATAACCCCTGATCCTGACCAGAGAGGGAGATTAGAGCTGCAGGTGGCAATTCCTGTCTCCCCTGCTTCTCCAGGCTTCTCCTCCAGGGAGCTCACTTAATCTCTATTTCCTGGATTTCTTCACTAAAACAACCTCACCTCAGGAGCCATTGCCTAGAGAATTAAGTGAGGAATTAAGTGGCAGTCAATGTCTGACTGCCAGCAATGCCCAGTTACATTTTTCCTTCATCCCAATGGTATCAGTGACTTTGAATTTAAAGAATGAGGGCAAGGATTAGTCACCGTGTTTGCTCTTTCTCCATAGCTGATTTCTTTCCAGATTAATTTTTAGCCTGAAGTTTGGGAATATAAACTGCATAAGCCAAATGACCCTGAAACACATTACTTTTTTTAAAAGCTTTCCCTCTTGACTTTTTTTCTTTGATTCTAAAAGTAGTTATATGCATTTGACATCAGAGAACAAGCAAACAGCAGAGAAATAAATACTCTAGAAAACTTTCCGTAGTCCTCCTACTTTCTAGATTTTTCTTTGTCATGCATTAGTGCTTAACTACATGGACACAAATACTTACAGTCTTACAAAGATATGTGTGCCTTTCCCGTTGAAGAAAAATCACACACACACACAACAACCTGACCTCCTCCAATAATGGATCTTTCTTTTTTCTTTTTTTTTTAATTATTTTTATTTATTTATTTGAAAGTGACAGAGAGAGGAAGAGGCAGATAGAGAGAGAGAGAGAGAATGGGCGCGCCAGGGCCTCCAGTCACTGCAAACGAACTCCAGACGCATGCGCCCCCCTTGTGCATCTGGCTAACGTGGGTCCTGGGGAATCGAGCCTCCAACCGTGGTCCTTAGGCTTCACAGGCAAGTGCTTAACCACTAAGCCATCTCTCCAGCCCTATTTTTTCTTTAAGAAAACATTATTTTAATTTATTTTTGTTTTATGAGAGAGAGAGAGCACGTGCAAGACAGAGAGAGAGAGAGAGAGAGAGAGAGAGAGTGTTGGTGCATTAGGACCTCTTGCCACTGCAGTCAAACTCCAGATGTGCCACCTTGTGTATCTCATTTACGTGGGTTCTGAGGAGTTGAATCTAGGTCCTTAGGCTTTGTAGGCAAATGCCTTAACCACTGAGCCATCTCTCCAGCCCGGATATTTAATTCTTTCCAAGAGGGTACATGGCATAAAATAGTGATAAGAGCATTTGCCTAACATATGCAAAGATGGATTTGACAGCAATGAAAGAAATTTGATGATCAAGTCTGTGAAATTGTTATGTATGTTATGTTTAAATTTCTGTTCATTAGTTTATATCCATCTAATAAAGACTCCCTTTCTGATAGCCCCCAGCTGGCTGTTACTAATTTATCCTTTCTTAGACA
This sequence comes from Dipus sagitta, assembly GCA_036346955.1. Taxonomy (NCBI): domain Eukaryota; kingdom Metazoa; phylum Chordata; class Mammalia; order Rodentia; family Dipodidae; genus Dipus; species Dipus sagitta. The sequence goes on from CM070773.1 coordinate 137,453,322, forward strand.
CTGGATCCCACACTGAAGGATTTGGGGTTGGGTATTCCCAAGTTCCAATTCTGGTTCTTCTTGCTCAAGTAAACAAACCCACAAGCTCATGTTTTCTGTAACATATGCATTAACACCCACCCTACATGTTACCTGGACAATGAAATGAGATCATAATTTTATTATTTGTTTTTTTTTCACTATGTAAGGATATGTTTGGGTTGCTAAAAATTTAGAAATATTTCCTCAACAAAGACTTATAAATTGCATAACAAGTTTAAGACAAATAATGAGACAAGGAATAGGTATTTTCCTAATTATCAACTATCCATAATTTATCATTGTGTTTTGGGCCAAACTAATAATAAAAATACTGTTAGCCCAGGTGTACTTGTCATCACTTTTTTTTCTCCCAAAACTCATCAACATGCATTAAAATAAATATTAGATTGGTTATGCTTACTGTCATAGCTCATAGAATACAGATTTTTTGTGTGTGTTACGCGTGTGTGTACATGTTGTGTGTGTGTGTGTGCACATGTGTGTCGAGGCCAGAGGTCAGTGTTGGGTGTGTTCATTTTCCATTTTATTCTCAGATAGACTCTCCCACTAAATCTAGAGCTCACCAATTCAGCTGGACTAGCTAGCCAGTGAGTCCCAGGGACTCCTGACTCTTTTTTTCTTTCTTTTTTTTTTTTTTTTTTTTTTGGTTTTTCGCGGTAGGGTCTCACTCTAGCTCAGGCTGACCTGGAATTCACTCTGTAGTCTCAGGGTGGCCTTGAACTCTCAGCGATCCTCCTACCTCTGCCTCCCGAGTGCTGGGATTAAAGGCGTGCGCCACCACGCCCGGCTCAAGGATTCCCGACTCTTGACTCCCAAGTGTTGGAGTTGCCATCACACCTGGCCTTTATTTGGGTGCTGGGGATGCAAACCCTGGTCCTCACTCTTGCATGCCAAGCACTTTACCCTAGGAGCCATCTCCCCAGCCCCCGTACACAGAAATTAAAAAAAAAAATTGTTCATTTTTATTTATTTAGTTGAGAGCGACAGAGAGAGAGAAAGAGGCAGAGAGAGAGAGAGAGAGAGAGAGAGAATGGGCGCGCCAGGGCCTCCAGCCACTGCAAACGAACTCCAGATGCGTGCGCCCCCTTGTGCATCTGGCTATCGTGGGTCCTGGGGAATCGAGCCTCGAACCGGGGGTCCTTAGGCTTCACAGGCAAGTGCTTAACTGCTAAGCCATCTCTCCAGTCCCCAGAAATTTTTTAATGTTTCAGTTTTCCACTGGGTCATATCAAACTTTGAAATAATAATGGGCCAGTCAATTAGATTTAAAAAAAAAAATACAGAGTGAAGGCTGGGTGTGGTGGCTCACACCTTTAATTCCAGCACTTGGGAGGCAGAGGTAGAAGGATCTCCATGAGTTCGAGGCCACCCTGAGACTATATAGTGAATTCCAGGTTAGCCTGGGCTAGAGTGAGACCCTATCTTGAAACACCCACCCCCCGAAAAAACCAGATTGAATATCCCTCATCACATTTTATGCTTTGTTTGGGTTTTGGAATATTTGAATATCTGTAGTGTAGTATGGAGGTTGGACCCAAGTGAAACATGAATTAATTTTTTTCTTTTTTTTAAATATTTTACTTATTTATATTTTGAGAGAGAGAGAGAAGAGAGGAAGACAAATAGAGAAAATGGGCATGCCAAGGCCTCCAGCCAATGCAAACAAACTTCAGACACATGTGCCACGTTGTGCATCTGGCTTATGTGGATACTGGGGAATTAAACCTGGTTCCCTATGCTTTGTAGGCCTTAACTGCTTTCCAGCCCAGTTTTTTTCCTTTTTGAAATAGCCTGGCCCCAAACTCACAAGCTTAAATGATTATTCTCCTGCCTCAGCCTCTTAAGTCGCTGGGACTGCAGGCACATGCCATTGTGCCTGGAAAACATGAAATTTCTGTTTCATATACACCTTACCCATATTTTAGGCAATATTTTTCTGCCTGTGTTTCTTCTGTGAATATGTCAGTTTTTTTTGAAACAGGATTTCATGTATTCCGGGCTGGTCAGGATTCTCCTGCCTCAGCCTCTCAAATGCTGGGATTATAGGTGTGGGTCACCATAGCCAGCATTAGTGTTTTGTGCTTTGTAACATTTTGAGTTAGGGATGCTTGGTTTATGTAATATTTAGATGATCTAATTCCAGAGTATGCAATAAACTGGGCATAACATAGTTTGAAGAATTGTATTAAAATTATGTTCTGGAAATACTTCAAAGGGAAATTAGTCAACAGACTTCCTGTCCAGGGTGAAGTGTGTTGTCATGTCAAGAGGCAGAGGATACAGGGAACAAGTTCTCTGCAGGGGGGCCTGCCCTCTATAGTTACAGACTGTGTTTGGTAGCACTCACTAAGACTTGCTAGGCCCATCCTCCTGCCCAATGGGACACTATAGGCATTGAGAACAGGTAAGCACGTCCTCCACAGGTTTCAGTCATGGCTTGATGACTTCTTGTGCAGAGGAAAAATGCTGTCATTCACAGAAGTAACAAAACCTTTCCAGTCCTAAGGCATCTTTCTTGTCTGCCTGGACTCCTGTGAGTATTCCATCCCTAACCCCAGCAAGGGCTAGGCTCCAGTATGCAACATCAGAGGCTCAGCGTAGCTGTATGTGTGTGGCGGGGGTGTCATGTCTAGTAAACTTGGTGTTCTGGCCACTGTACAATTGGGTCTTTGATTTATCCAGGTTATTGATAACCTTTAAGGGCCTGGCACATCCATGGGCAATAAATGCTGCTGTCCCTCTGACACTAACTTTGGTTCTTTTTCATGGAGGCGAGGTGGGTGGATCAGAAGACCAGGGATGGGGTGGTTCACTGTGCTCTGTGCTCTCGGCAGATTGGACTCTATATGAAGTGTGTGTGTGGGGGGTGGTATATGTATGTTTGTGTATGAGTATGTATGTACATGTGTGCATGTGGCCTGTAAAGTCCAGAAGATAACCTCAGGTGTTCTCTAGAAATGCCACCCCCCCCCCCCCGAGGTCGGGGTCTCACTCTACCTCAGGCTGACATGGAATTCACTATGTGGTCTCAGGGTGGCCTTTAAGTCAGGGCAATCTTCCTACCTCTGCCTCCCAAGTGCTGGGATTAAAGGTGTGTGCCACCATGCCTGGCTTCATTTACTACTTCTTTTTGAGCCAAGGTCTCTCATTGCCTGGAACTTACCAACTAGACTAAATTAGCTGGCAAGTGAGCCCCAGGGATCCTCTCCTATTTCCTCACCAACACTGGGGTTATTGGCATGCACATGACTGCTGGAAATCGAACTCAGGTCCTCATGTTTGCTAGCACTTTACCCACTCCACCTCCACAGATCCCATCCGAGGCTTTCTTAGCCTCTGCTATTGTGCAGCCTCTTACTGGAAACCTAGCCTAACCCTGTGAGTCCGGAGGGGACAGGAGCTGCCCGACATGCTCTAGGAATTCACCAGGGGCACAGGATTAGATTCTTGTAGTACAAGGCCTGAGGGAATCCAGATAACATCTCTGTTACCTGCTGCTTTAAATGTTCATTCTCTTGTCTCCTCTGAGAGCTCCTCAGAAGGGCAGAGTCCTGCAGAATAGCCAAAGCAGAGCCTGGGTTGCTTACAGGCTTCATTAGTAGGCTGTGTGATTGAACATAGAAACACAGAGAACCTTCTATGCTTCTGGTCTTCCTCTTTTCTCTTTTCCTCTGCCTCTGTCTCAGGTATCCATACTGACCTCAAACTTGCTTCTGACTCTCCTGCCTCTCAGGCATGCTGGGATTACAAGCATGCACCATGTTTGGTTTAGGGAGTGCTGTGGATTGAACCTGCTAGGCAAGTGCTCTATATATTAACTCGGCTCTATCCCCAGCTCCTCTTTGATCTCACTATTAACTCTCAGCTGGCCTTGAATTTGCAATCCCCCCACCTCTGCTTCTCTAGTACTAGGATTACAGGCATGTTCTACAAAGCCTGCCATTGTTCTTTTAAAACACTTTTGGAAATGTTTAGATTTATCGAGATGTAATTCTCATAGCATATAGTCTATCCATTTAAAGTATGCGTTTTAGTTGGTCGTTGTGGCAGATGCCTGTATCCCAGCATGCCTGAGGCTGAGGGGGCTGGATCTCAAATTTGAGACCGCCTAGGTCAGGGAGAAAGACTACTTCCAAACAAACATTCCCCCCACCTGCAAAAACAACCCCCAGAGGTAAGCAGTTTTATGTTTTTTTTTTTGTTGTTGTTGTTGTTTGTTTTTTGAGGTAGGGTCTCACTCTAGCCTAGGCTAACCTGGAATTCACTATGTAGTCTCAAGGTGGCCTCCAACTCATGATGATCCTTCTACCTCTCTGCCTCTTGAGTGCTGGGATTTAAGGCGTGCGCCTCCATGCCCAGCTCTGTTTCTTTTTAGTAAGTGTATTCAACTAAATATACCAAACCATCACTGTGACTAAGTTTAGAATGTTTGTCCTTTCCAGAAGAAACCCTTCTTCTTCAGCCTCCCAGCCTGGACAGTCAGTAGCACACTTTCTAGCTTTGTTTGTTTGTTTGTTTGTTTTGTTTTTTTTAAGACAGGGTCTCACTGTAGCCCAGGTTGACCTGGAATTCTCTCTGTATTCTCAGGGTGGCCTCTAACTCAAGCGATCCTCCTACCTCTGCCTCCCGAGTGCTGTGATTAAAGGTGTGCACCACCACGTGTGGCTATACTTTCTAGCTTTATAAATTTGCCTTTTCTGGGCATCTCATGTCAGTGGTGCCATGCACACAGTGGTCTGGTGATAGCTTCTTTCATTAGGAATGATGTTTTCCCATCTTAGCCGTTGGACACAAGTCAGAGCTTAATCGTGCTTCATTATAGAACAACTTCCTGCCAGACATGGAGGTGTACGCCTTTAATCCCAGCACTCGGGAGGCAGAGGTAGGAGGGATCGCTGTGAGTTCGAGGCCACCCTGAGACTACATAGTGAATTTCAATTCAGCCTAGGATAAAGCAAGACCCTACTTTGGGGAAAAAACAAAACAAACAAAAAACAAAACAACAACAACAAAAAAACCCACAACTTGCCATTGCTTGGGTGTGCATATCTTATCATTTTTTGCATGGGCATGTGTGTGCATGTGTGTATGGGTGCATGTGTGTGGATGCCAGAGGTTGATATCAGGTTTGTTCCTCAGTTTTTCTCCACCTTATTTATTATTATTTTTCATGAATTATGAGGTCTATTTTAGGGAGAATTAGGATCCAGGAAGAAGGTTGGCTGGAAGACTCAAGCCAGAAAGGATTCTCCCCCTTGCTCAGCTAGGGATGAGGAGAGAAGAATGGAGTGAATCTCCTTCACAGAGAAACCTCTGGGGCAGGGAGCTTCTGGAGAGGGGGCACACACACACACACACACACACACACACACACACACACCGAAAGCAACACATGAAGGCCCAAGCCAAAAGACCCCTTTCACCTCCACACCCACATAGGCTGTCAGAGAAAGACTAAGAAATAGGGTAGTGAAGGACTCTGGGGACCACACATGTACTAAAGCAGGAAGGTGTCTAAAGACAAAATACTTGTAGAAAGCAAGCAGGAAAATGCCCAAGTAAATCTGAAATTCCTCCCCCTTCCCAGCCAGGCTGGGAAGGAGAGCACTTACCAAAGCAAGGACCAGGACAGTGTCATGCACCAGAATGAAAAGAGACCAAGAGGAATTGTACACATTTGGTTAGGCAAGAAAGCCTCCAGAACAAGGTGCACGTGGAAAATAGGCAGAAAAAAATGCCCATGCCTGGCTGAGAAGGGGAGAACTGCCCAACAGGCACCAGGAAACAAAACCAGGATAGCGAAGAGCAGGCCAGACATCTCCACGTGGTTACATTCCTTTTATGGATGAAATATCCAGTTAGGAGGAGCCTTGTCATCAGGGCTAGATACACCTCATTTTTTTTAAATCTCTTTTAACCCATTTTATTTTATTTTATTTATTCATTTTTTTGGTTTTTCGAGGTAGGGTCTCACTCTAGCCCAGGCTGACCTGGAATTCGCTATGTAGTCTCAGGGTGGCCTTGAACTCACGGCGATCCTCCTACCTCTACCTCCCGAGTGCTGGGATTAAAGGAGTGCGCCACCACGCCCGGCACACCTCATTTTGTTGTTGTTGTTTTTTGTTTTTGTTTTTTGATGTAGGGTCCCACTCTTAGCTAGTCCAGGCTGACCGGGAACTCACTATGTAGTCTCAGGGTGGCCTTGAACTCACTGCGATCCACCTACTTCTGCCTACCAAGTACTGGGATTAAAGATGTGCATCACCACGCTCGGCATACACCTCATTTTTTGAGATGGGGTCTCTCACTGAACTTGGAGCTCACTGATTTGGTTGAACTAGCTAGCCAGTCTTCCCCACCACTGGGATTTCAGAAGGGGGCCACCACACCTAGCTTTTTACTTTTTCATGGGTGCTGGGGCTCTGAACTCAGGTCCTTGTGCTTGCATAGCAAGCCTTTTATCTACAGAGTCATTTGCCCAGCTTCAATATTTTGTCATTCTTTCGCTGATGAACAGTTACATTGTACCCACTTTTACTTGTTGTATTGTTTTGTTTCTGTGGTACTGTTGGCCCAACCCGCTGTCATGCTTCCCTGGGTCCTGTACTTCTGTCTCCTCTTCCCTCTGCAGCCAGAGGTCGAGCTGGAGGTAGCAGCTCCTTGGTGGGGTCCCCTATGGGGCAACACCTCGGTGCCCTCTGTGACTAAGGGAGAAAAGGGTTCCGTGATCAGAATGCCTCTGAAAGGCTCTGTCTGCCCCAGCACTCAACGGTCCCAGAGGCCAGGAGACAAAATAAGGCTGCCTAAGGCTGACAGGGTACAGTCACCCCAACATGGATAGGGAGGAAGTGAGTGCAGGGTGATCTGACTGGAGCATAGCTTGGGCTGGAAGGTTCCCTCCCTCAGCCCAGTTCTTCTTAGAGTCCCCAGCCTGTAAAGTTGGTTGGAGCTAGGAGGTCACAGCTGTGACCATATTGAAGAGAACTGGCTTCCTAGTCTTTACTGACCTTTGTCCTACGGAGAGGCTAGATTTTTCATACCTACTTTGTGTTTTCAAAATTTGTGTTTCACCATGTATGTGTGTGGTTATACGTGTTTGTATGTATGTGAGCATACCTGTGTATGGGGGTGCAAACACAAGTGTGTGTGTGTCCCAGAGGCCAACATTAGGGGCCTTCCTCCATTCCTCCCCACCTTACTTACTGAGACAAGATCTTTTACTGAACCTGGAGATCTGGTGGTTCTGTCTGCCCAGCGTTGGGATTTTACATGGGTGCTAGAGGATTGAACCTAGGCCCTCACATTTGTGCAGCAAGCATTTATGCTGCATGATTGACCTGTCTTGCCAGATCTCAAGTTAATGCTTTTACTTGATTCAAAATTCAAGTGGTCAAGTGCATATGGTGATGTACATTTGTAATGCTGGCGTGTGGTAGGCAGAGGCAGAAGGATGGAGTTGGAGACCATCATGGCTACATAAGTTCGAGGTTATCTTGAGCTACGTAGCAAGACCCTGTATTATTAAAAACTAACAAACATTGGCAGCCAGGCATGGTGGCACACGCCTTTAATCCCAGCACTTCGGGAGGTAGTGTAGGAGGATTGCCAAGAGGCCACTCTGACACTATGTAGTGAATTCCAGGTCAGCCTGGGCTAGATCAAGACCCTAACTTGAAAAACAAAAACAAAACAAAAAAGCATTGGGGCTGGAGATGTGGCTTAGTTGGTAGAACACTTGTTTACTTCACATGTTTTAATTCCAGGGCTCCATCCCTAGCACCACAAATCTTCGCATTCTTACGGTAAAGACAAGGAGTCAGAAGTTCATGGTCATAGAAAAGAGTCTCTGGGTCTTGAGAGATAGCTCAGTGGTTAAGGCACTTGCCTGCAAAGCCTAAGGACCCAGGTTCAATCCCCTAGTACCCATGTAAAGCCAGCTGCACAAAGTGGCACACACATCTGGATCTCGTTTGCAGTGCCTAGAGGCCCTGGTGCTCCCATTCCCCTCAGCTCTCTCTCACAAATAAATAAGTAAAGAGTTTACGGTTCATGTCCTTCCTTCCTGTATTTGTCCCAGTTCCCCTCATAGGCTGCTGATGTCACTCTTTACTCATGTATATTTGCATGCAAACATTGGTCAAGATGTGTGTCTCCTACACACACACACACACACACACACACACACACACACAGTAGTGGTACATAGACACCACTCTCCAAGTAAGCAGTACCAAGTGCACATCACCTGCTGGGCAGAGGGCACCTGTATCTCATGCTTGCCTAGACACTGGGTTGTCTTATTGATGTGCACAGAGAGTAGGAGCTTTTTGTTATTTTACTATTGTAAATGAAATTAAAATTTTTTTCATGTCTTATATGCCCTTTGTGTTTTGGTGTGTGTGTGTGTGTGTGTGTGTGTGTGGTGTGGATGCATGCACATGTGGTGTATGCATGCATGTGTACATTTGGGTACACCCCTTGTGCATGTGTGCAGAGTATAGAGGAAGACTCCTATTCACTTTTCGACTCTGTTTTCCTGAGACATGATCTCTTGCTAAACTTGGATCTCCTTTTTTTGTTGTTGTTGTTGTTGCTCTAGCCCAGGCTGACTTGGAATTCACTATGTAGTCTCAGGGTGACCTATAAATCAAGGCAATCCTCCTACCTCTGCCTACTGAGAGCTGGGATTAGAGGTGTGCGCCACCACGCCTGGCTCTCCCCACTTTTTACTTAATTATTTTTGGTTTTTCAAGGTAGGGTTTCACTCTAGCTCAGGCTGACCTGGAATTCACTATGTAGTCTCAGGGTAGCCTCTCCCCACTTTTTAATCAGACTGACTTACCAGAGAGTCCCAGTCATCCTTCTGTCTCCTGCCTCTCTGCACTAGGTTTATAGGCATGCCCAGGCACGTGTGGCTTTTTTACATGGATGGATAGAACTCAGAACCTCATGCTTGCACAACAAGTGCGGTTAGCTGCTGGACCACTTTCCCAGTCCACTTTTTTTTTTTTTTTTTTTTGAGGCAAGCTCAATAGACTGCCTCCCCTTTTTTATGGGAGGGGGGAGAGAGGGAGAGAACTGGTATGCCTGGTCCTCCAGCCACTGTAATTGAACTTGAGACATGTGTTCCATCTTGTGCACATGTGCAACCTTGCGCATGTGTCACCTTGTGTGTCTGGCTTACGTGGGATCTGGGAAGTTGAACATGAGTCCGTAGGCTTCTCAGGCAAGTACGTTAACTGCCAAGTCATCTTTCCAACCCTTAAAAAAATTTTTTTTTTTAAATTATTTTTGCTTTTCGAGGTAGGGTCTCACTCTAGCCCAGCTGACCTGGAATTCATTATATAGTCTCAGGGAGCCCTTGAACTAACAATAATCCTCCTACCTCTACCTCCTGAGTGTTGGGATTAAAGGCATGCACCACCACACCCAGCTTTAAAAAATTATATTTATTTATTTGCATGTAGAGAGGAAGAATGAACATAGGCACACCAGGGCCTCCAGCCATTGCCAACAAACTCCAGATGCATGCCCCCCCCCCTTGTGTATCTGGCTTTATATGGGCACTGGGGAATCGAGCCTGGGTCCTTTGGCTTTGCAGGCAAGTGCCTTAACTGCTGAGCCATCTCTCCAAGTCCTCCCCCCCCTTTAGCTTAGGTTGTTTATCAGAGATCTCTCTTTTTTTTTTTTTTTTTTGGTTTTTTTGAGGTAGGGTCTCACTCTGGCTCAGGCTGACCTGGAATTCACTATGTAGTCTCAGGGTGGCCTCGAACTCTCGGCGATCCTCCTACCTCTGCCTCCCGAGTGCTGGGATTAAAGGCGTGCGCCACCACGCCCGGCAGAGATCTCTTTTTTAAATACTGTTTTTTTTTTTTTTTTGGTTTTTAAATTTATTTATTTATTTATTTGCAAGCAGAGACGGGTAGAGAGAAGAGACAGGCATAAAAAACGGACACCCCAGAGCCTCTTGCCACTGCAAGTAAACTCCAGATGCATGTGCCACTTTGTGCATCTGGCTTTATGTGGGTACTGGGGAATCAAACCTGATTCGTTAGGCTTGGCAGGTAAGCGCCTTAACCACTGAGCAACCTCTCCAGTCCCAGCAATCTCTTTTTTGCTGCCTTTTGCTGTTGGAGGTTGAGTCTGGGTCCTTACGTGTGCAAGGTAAGAACACTTGCGGAACACCCCCAATGTTTAATTTTTAAAATGGTGCATATATGGGGTACAGTGTGGTAATTTGATGCACTGTACTGCACAGTGTGCAATGATCAAGTTAGGGTGACAAGCATCTCCATCTCCTTAAATGTTTATCATTTCTCTGTGTTGGGACCCTTTGAATTCTCTTTGTTGTTATTATTTTATTTCCTTTAGATAGGATGTGCCTAGGTAACCCTGGCTGGCCTGGAACTGATCATGTACCCAGGCTGACCTTGAACTTGAGGCATTCCTATTGTCTTAGCCTCCTGAGTGCTGGGATTACAGGTGTGCAGCACCATGCATAGCTCTTCTCATTTTGTTTTATAAAATAATAATAAATTGTAAACTACAGTCACTCCATCGTATTACAGAACACTGGAATGTCTTCTTGTTTAGCTCTATTTTAGTATCCATTGGTTAACCTCTCTTCTTCCCATCCTCTGATTTTTTTTTTTTTTGTGATGTTTAGAATGGAGCTCAGGACTCTGGACATGCTAGACAGGTACTTTGACATGGAGTCAGCCACCTCCCTCTTCCTGAGATTTGTATGTACCTGTGTGTGCACAGGTGTACATAACTCTGTGTGTGTGTGTGTGTGTGTGTGTGTGTGTGTGTCTGTGTAGGCCAAAGGGCAAGCAGGGATTCTCACTGCATAGAGCTTACCAAGTGGGCGAGGCTGACTGGCCAGCGAGCCCAGTGATCCCCTTGTCTCTGTCCCCGCAGTGCTGGGACTACACGTGCATGCTGCTGCACCAGGCTGGTTAAACGTGAGTTCCGGGGGAAAATGAGCACTTGAGCTATCTCCTCAGCCTCCTTCCTGAGGTTTGTATGAGGAAATTGAGCTTCTGCGTTTCTGACAAGAGTGCTGTAGACCTGCCATGCGTCTTGGCCGGGCATCATGTTGGGATTCATGATGATGTATGTCTTCTTGCTGTTGGTGTTAACCTTGATGACTGAATCTAGGTGCCTGTCAGGTGCCCTGTGGAACTACAAGCCCCCTTTTGCAGTTAATAAACACTTGGAGCTGAGTGTATGTTCAGAGGCAATGCAGGTAGCTTGATTTTTCCCTATACTTTTAAAAAATATGTATATGGTGTCTCTGTGTATGCTTGCTTGTGTGTATGTGTTTTAGAGGCCAGCCAGAGGTCAATGTTGTGTCTTCCTCTGTCTCTGCCTTCCTGGTGCTTGGACTATAGGCATGCCCCACTGTGCCGGGCAGTTTCACATGGCTGCTGGTGGCACGTGCCTTTAATCTTAGCACTCAGGAGTCAGAGATAGGATTGCTGTGAGTTTGAGGCCAGCCTGGAACTACAGAGTGAGTTCCAGGTCAGCCTGGGCTAGAGTGAGACTCTACCTCAGAAAGACCAAAAAGAAAAAAGAAAAAAAAGTGAGAGGACAGGTTAGAGAGATGGCTCGGTGGGTAAGAATGCTTTCTGCACAAGCATGAGGAGCTGATTAAAAAGCTGGCCATGGGGGCTGGAGAGATGGCTTAGTGGTTAAGGTGCTTGTCCTTGAAGCCCAAGAACTCATGTTCGAATTTCCAGGTCCCACATAAGCACAGTGATGCAAGCATGCAGTGTCACACATGTATGCACAAGGGGGACCCTGGCGTGCCCATTTTTTCCCTCTCTCTCTCTCAAAAAAAAAAAAAAAAAAAAAAAAAAGCTGGGCATAGACACACATGATTGTAATCCTAGCCCTGAGGGAGGTGGAAATGGAGAATTGTTGGGGCTCATTGCTCAGTTTGACCAAAAAAATTGGCAGCTCCAGGATTAATGAGAGACTCTGTCTCAAGGAAATAAAGCTATAGAGGGATACAGAAGGATACTGAAAGTTCTCTGACCTTGACATGCATGTGTACAGTGCATATGCATGTGTACAGTGCACGGGCATCTGTATACACACATTCATACAACACACACACACACACACACACACACACACACACACACACACACACAAAAGAGTTCAAGGCATAGAATACACTCCAGAGAGTGGGATTGCATTCAAGCAAATGCATGGCCCAAGAGCTCCTCTTATATTTTGAGGCAGGGTCTGTCACTGAACCCAGAGTTCACTGAATCAGTTAGATTAGCCTGCTTGCTCCAAAGATCCACCCATCTTTGCCTCCCTAGCAGTGGGATTGTAAGTCCATCCCACCAAGCCCAGTATTTTTTTATAGAATATTTATTTTTAAAAAATTATTTATTTATTTGAGAGAGAGAGAGAGAGAGAGAAAATAGGCACTCCAGAGCCTTTAGCTGCTGCAAACAAATTCTAGACGCATGCGCCACTTTGTGCATTTGGCTTATGTGGGTCCTAGGGAATCGAACCTGGGTCCTTGGTCTTTGCAGGCAAGCTTCTTAACCACTAAGCCACCCCTCCAGCCCAAGCCCAGTATTTTTACGTGAATACTTGTGATCAAATCCAGGTCCTGCATAGCAAGCACTTTAACCATTGAGCCATCTCCAGCCCCTCTTGCATGCTTTTATGGGCACTCACAGTCTGCTAGGCATGATGCCTAGTCCATGAAATTCATAAACAGGAAGGAGGTTAAGTGTCTGCCCAAGGTCATAGTTCATGGATGGCAAAGCCTTTTCTACTTTGAGTGGTTCAAGTCACATTCACATGCATTTGCATAGTACTGCGCATGTGTAAGTGACAAGACAAAGAGACACCTGCTGGACACAGTGAATACCATGTTGTGCTTTCTGTCTGTGCTGTTCTTACAGGACCATTGGCACCCTGCCCTCCTCTCTCTGGGCCAGTGATGGCCTCCATTATGTTTTATGTGGCATTAATTACCCAAACCAGCAGCAGTTGGAAAGTAAACAGCCTGTAAATCTTGGCTGGCCTGGGTAATTGCCTGCTGCTCATGGGAACACCGTGATCTGGGCAGAGCCACTTTGGCTTGCCCTCCCCCTGTGGGGATGCCTGGTGGGTATAGACCATGGAAGCCCAGGTAGGGTGCTAGCTCAGGCCATCATTGTGAGCCCGGCACTGGCTTCTAGAAGAGAGTAGTGTGGCCCAGTGAAGGCCAGGTCCTGGGAGTGGGTCTCAGCTACGCCGCCTCAAGGCGCTGTGACCTTGGGGGCAGCGTCACCCCTGGCGTAGGGCTGCTGAGGCTGCAGGAGAGTGGGTTTGTGTTGGTCAGAGTGCGGTGGCCAGAGCGTAGGTGGAGCAGGTAAGGAGTCACCTTTCTCATCGTGCTGCGGATGTGCTAATGGGGACCTGGGGACCATCACTTGCTGGTTACGGTCACATGCCAGGCTGGGAGTGTGTCATCTCGCTCACAGCAACTGCAGACAGCATATGCAGATGTTGAGAGTGAGGTGTAGGGTGGTTAAGAACTTGCTTGTGGGGCCAAGAATATAGCTCATGGTAGAATGCATGCTCAGGTCCTGGGTTTGGTCCCAGTGAAGCAAAAACAAGCAAACAGCAAAGAGGGCTAAGGAGATGGCTCAGTTAGCAAAGAGATTGCTATGTAAGCATGAAGACCTCAGTTCAGATCCCCAGCACCCATGTAAAAGCTGGGTGCAGTGGCAGACATTGGTAATCCCTAGGCTTGTTGGCAAGCTAGTCTAGCTGGATTGGTGTGCTCTGGTTTCAGTGAGAGGTCCTATATCAAAAAATAAAGTAGAGAATGATTGAAGAAGACACCTGAGGTGGACCTCTGGCCTCCACACACACATGTGCTCACACGTGCATCCACAAACATGCATGTACCCACCCCTCATACTGCATATTCCAACCAACCAACCAAACAGTGGCAAAGTCACTTGGTCTTGAAGCCAGGACTTGAGAGGCTGTGGACTCAGGCTCACCCAATCTGCCCTTCCCCACCTTAGCTCCCTTCTCTCTCATTGTCCTGGCCCAGGCTGCCGGCCGCTAAGTCTGCCACTGACCTTCACTATGACTAGGGTACACCAGCACCTCCCGTGTCTTCCTTTCCTCACCTCAGAAATGGCATAGTCATATTTCACTATGGAGACCTCTCTCTGCCTGCCTGGCTGACCAGTGAGTCCCAATGATTCTCCTGTTGCTCTCCCTCCACCCACTCCCGGGACTGGAGTGAGTAGCCAGGCTTGGTTTTTGACATGGTGCTATCTTCATGCTTGCTTACCCACTCTTACCTACTGAGTGTTTCGTCAACCTCAGGACTTTTTTTTTTTTTTTTGGTCTTTTGTTTTTCCAGGTAGGGTCTCACTCTAGGCCAAGCTGACTTGGAACTCACTCTGTAAAGCCAGGCTGGCCTCGAACTCACAGCGATCCTCCCACCTTAGCCTCCTCCCAAGTACAGGGAATTAGTGTGCCACCAGGCCCTGCTGGACATTCTTTTGTATAACCAAATTCAGGAAATTTAATATGGATATAATAGCATTCCCTATCATCCAGCTCTGTTAAAATAGGGCCAATAACACTAATAGTGTCCTTTAAAAATTTTGGTGAAGATCAAACCTGGGTGTCTTGTCCTTCCACTGGGCTGCACCCCGGGCTGGGATTGTGGCCTTGGTAACAGGTTTTCTGTCCTGATTGAAGGTCAGGTAAGAATGAGTCCTTGTATTCAGTTGTCCCTACCTGTCAGCTGCTTTGCCTGGGCCTGTCTCAACCTCTCCTTGTCTGCTGTGACACTGAAGGGTCTGGGCCAGGTGACTGCACTGTCTCTCCATTTACATTTACCTCCTGCACACACGATGCCACTTTTAACCTCTAAGGAGGGTGAACTTCATGCCTGAATGGCAGTGTCAGACTACACAGTTTCTTGGGAATATGCTAGTGGATTTAGTTATTTCCAGGGGTTAGCTAACAGGACTACCTTAGGTATTGTGTTTTTTGTTTTCTGTTCTCTTGAGGCAGGGTTTCACTCTGAAGCCCAGGTTGACCTTGAACACATGGTGATCCTCCTACCTCAGCCTCCTGAGTGCTGGGATTATAGGCATGAGCCACTGTGCCTGGCTTGTAAAATTTAAGTAATATATTTATTTATTTAAGAGAAAGAAAAAGATGGGCTGGAGGGATAGCTTAGTGGTTAGGCGTTTGCCTGCAAAGCTAAAGGAACCAGGTTCGATTCCCCAGGACCCACATTGACCAGATGCACAATGAGGCGCACATGTCTGGAGTTTGTTTGCAGTGGCTAGAGGCCCTGGCGCACCCATTCTCTTTCCCTCTTTCTCTGTTAAATAAATAAATAAATAAATAAATAAATAAATAAATAAAATATTTTTAAAAAAGAGAAAGAAAAAGAGCAAAAAAGGCAGAGTGAGGATGGGTGTGCCAGGGCCTCTTGCTGCTGCAAACAAACTCCAGATGTATATGCCATTTTGTGCATCTGGCTTTTCATGGGTACTGGGGAATTGAACACATGTCATCAGGATTTATAAACAAGAACCTTTAACCACTGAACTATCTCTCCAGACCACAAATATTTTTAAATCCCTGTGCACTTTAGACCAAAGTCCTGGGTGGGGTGTCTGAGTGTATGAGCTACTTTTCTCATCACTGTGACAAAATACCTGACAAAAGCAACTTAATGGTGGAAGGAGTTCTTTTGTCCTACTGTCTGAGGTTCCTCACAGCAGGGGAAGCGTGGCAGGAGTACGAGGCAACTGGCTGCCTTGCATCTTTTTCTTTTCTTTTTTTTTCTCCCGAGGTAGGGTCTCACTCTCTAGCTTAGGTTAACCTTGAATTCACTATGTAGTCTCAGGGTGCCCTCGAACTCAAAGCAATCCTTCTACCTCTGCCTCTTAAATGCTGGGATTAAAGGTGTGTGCCACCACGCCTGGCTTGCTTTGCATCTTCAGTCAGGGAGCAGATAGGTGAACGCTGGTACTCAGCTCTCCTCCTTTTGATTCAGCCCAGGACCCCAGCCTGTGGGTGCTGTCCTCACATTTAGGGTGGATCTCCCCGCCTTTATTAACCCAATTTAGAAACCCTCAGACATGTACAGAGGTGTGTCTTGATGATTCTAGATCTATAATGCTCCTCTCTCCAGCATGGTAATGTCATCACCAACTTCCCCATTTTGTCTTGTGGGAGGTTATTTATATATTTATTTATTATTTATTACCAAACTGATTTGGGTTAGGCTTTATTATTTTCATCTTTTTTTCTGTGTGTATGTATGTACGTATGTGTTCGTTTGTTCATCTGATTGTGGCACATGTGTGTGGAGGTCTGAGATCAACGTTGGATGTATCACCAACCATTCTCCATCCTATATTTGAGATAAGATGTCCTAAATATTTTTATTTATTTGAGAGAAAGAAAGAGAGGGAGAGAGGCAGATAGAGAGAATGGGCATACCAGGGCCTCTAGTCACTGCAAATGAGCTCCAGATTCATGTGCCACCTTGTACAGCTGGCCTATGTGGGTACTGGGGAACCGAACCTGGGTCCTTAGGCTTCACAGGCAAGCGCCTTAACCATTAAGCCATCTCTCCAGCCCCATCTCTTACTGAACTTCAAACCCACCAATTCGACAAAACTAGCTAGCCAGTAAGCCCCAAGAATTCCCTGTCTCTTTGTCTCCAGTGCTGGGGTTACAGGCCCATACCACCATACCCAATATTGACCTGAGCACTGGGGAGCGTCCATGCACATGCTTTACCCAGCTAAGCCATCTTCCTGGCCCATTGGCATGTCTCTCCCCATTCCTGGGTCACAGTGAGCAAGATTTCATGCTCTTCTTGGTTAGACGGACAGCTTCAGCCTCTCCTCTGTGTGTGTGTGTGAGAGAGAGAGAGAAAGAGAGGGAGGGAGAAAGGGAGGAAGGAAGAAAGGAAGTAAGGAAGGAAGAAAGGATGAATGAGCATGCCAGACCCTCTAGATGCCACTGTAAATGAACTCCAGATGCCCCACTTTGTGCATCTGGCTTTCCATGGGCACTGGGTATTCGAACCCTGGCCATCCATCAGGCTTTGCAAGCAAGTGACTTGCTACTTAACCATTGAGCCATCTCTCTAGCCCCCCCCTCCTTCAGCTTCTTATTTGCTGTAGGAGGATTTGTAGTCAGATCCAGCCACCTGTGCCCTGCCAGGTGATGTGCAAAGGCTGAGGAGGCCCTCAGACAGCTTTCCTTGTAGATGAGGCACTGTGTGGGCTGTGTCGCCATCGTGCAGAAGGGTAACTGGTAAAATGGCAAGGAGAGGAAGGAAGTGGTCAGCAGGAAAGATGAAGATTACGTGAAAATTCCAATGGAAAGGTCCAGAAATAAGTTTTGGTTTATTTGTTTATTATTTATTGCTTATCATTTTATTTTATTTTTGATTTTTTGAGGTAGGGTCTCACTGTAGCCCAGGCTGACCTGGAATTCACTCTGTATTCTCAGGGTGTCCTCGAACTCATGGCAATCCTCCTACCCTGCTTACCAAGGGCTGGGGTTAAAGGCATGTGCACCCCACCTGGCTTATTATTATTATTATTATTTGCTTATGTTTGTTGGTGTGTGATGTGTGGTGGTCAGAGAGTGAGAGAGTGTGGTCGCTGTCCACCTTATTTTTTGAGGCAGGGTCTGTCTCTGAGTCTGCACAGAGCACACTGGTTCAGGTAGACTAGCCAGTGGCAAGCCCTGGGTATTCTCCTTTCTCCGCCACCCCAGGATTACTGGCACATGGCATCATGCTTGGCACCTCATGTGGGTGCCGGAGATTTGAAGTCTGCTCTCATGTTTGTATGACAAGCCCTTTACCCATTGGGCTATGTCTTCAGCCCCCAGAAATAAGATTTTATTGGAACTCAGCTGTGCCCCTTGATTCCTGTGTGTTCTGTGGTTGCTTCCTTGTCCTCATGGCAGAAGTGTCCTAGTCACTGAGACCGGCTAGCCCCTAGAGCCACTGAATACCCAGGATAGCTGCTGGGTTGCTAGAGGGACGAAGGAAGAAAACAAGAGCCCGCCCCCGCCTGCCCGGGGCCAGGCACAGAGCTGAACGCAGGTATGTTTCACACACAGGACACTACTTGTCCCCCTAAACCCGCTGCTGTCCAGCTGATGTGGGCAGGTTGAGGAAGAGGAGGGGCACTGGCTGGCCAGGCCCAGCCCTAAGGAGCGTGTGTTAAGTTTCTTTCCCCATTCCTGGGGCCCAGGCTCCCTAGGGGTGGGCTGAGGTGGGGCATCAGGCTGAGCCTAAATTCCTCCAGGGAGTTGTAGGTAGCACGTCCTGTCCTCCCCCTGCCACCAAGAAGGAAGGGGTACTTGGGCTCTGCTGACACTGCTGGAGTACCTGCTGTGACTGTCCTGCCCCAGCTCCTGCCACTCCCAGGTCACCTTGACTCCCTGGGTTGGGCTGGGAGCCACTGCCAAGGGCTAGTTTACATCACAAAGTGACCTGGGGCAGCTTTTGGAAGGCCTTCAACAGTTTGAGAGTTGAGGGCTGGGCCAGGTCTTCCCAGAAGATTGCCTTGGAGCTGTTTTCCTGATGTCACCTGCCTGTCCTGCCCAGGCTGAGACTCTGAGACCTGTGAGCACCAAATTTCCTCCTGGCATAACTTCAACCCTCCAGTACCCAGGTTATGAAGAGCCGACTGTAGATCCACTTAAGGCCCAGTATGCGTGATGGGCGCCGACGAGATGGAGACGGGGAGCCTTGGGACAAGCTGGCCAGCTAGACTAGCTGAATTGGCAAGCTCTGGGTTCACGTGAGAGACTCTGACTCAGTAAATAACGTGGAGAGCAACTGAAGAGGACACCCTAGGACAACCCCTGGCCTTCATACGCTACGCACACGTGTGCCCACACAGTGTGTCCTCATGTGAACATGCATGCACACACACATGTGCAGAAAAAACAAAAGAACCAACCCTTTGCATCAAGACCCTACACTGTCTACAGTTCCAAGCTGTGAGAATCAGCGGGCTAGCTGGGAGCCAGGCTGACCCAAGTTCCCAACCAGCTTCAGGAGGCAGCCCTCCCCAACGTTGGATAGCTGCTTATCTATATAATAGCAATTAATCTACGTTGTGTAATTAGGATTGCCTATGAGAGGATGTAATCATTCAAAATTAAAAAGTGAGTTGAGGGCTGGAGCAATGACCAGTGGTTCAGGAGCTTGCCTGCAAAGCTTAAGGACCTGGGTTCAATTCCCCAGTACTCATATAAACCCGGATGTATAAGGTGGTGCATACATCTGGAGTTTGTTTCCAGTGGCTAGAGGCTCTGGTGAGCCCATTCTCATTCACCTCTCTCTCTATCTGCTCTCTCTCTGTAACAAATAACTAATAATTTTAAAAAGTGAGTTGATTACCTAGGCTGAGGAAGAAAGATTGAATTTAAGATCATCATGGGCTACATAGTGAGACCCTGTTCCCCACCCCCGCAAAAAAAAGTTGATTCAATAAAATAGGCTTACCATAGTGCAGTGGGTTTTTGATGTAGCAAAATTATGGGATGGTGTATGAGTGAGTGGTGGATGTTATTCCTGTACCCAGCATATGGTTGTCACAAATGGGACTACAGTGACTGCTGAGCCTTGGAGCCTTGAGACCCTCCTCCTAGAGTTAGGTAAGTGTCAGAAACACATGGTCATAGAATAGAAACCAAACCAAGTCTTGACTCTCTATTATTGTAGTATTTGTGTGGGTGTGTGTATGAGAGAGAGAGATTTAATTTCAGATTTAAGAGGAAAAAAGAACAAAACAAAACAACCATGTGCCCAATAGTCTTTGTTGATATGCTTTTCCTCTTGTCCCAGATCAGAGCCATTGGTAAGAAATGGACATTTAGAGCCAGGCGTGGTGGCGCAGCTTTAATCCCAGCACTTGGGAGATAGAGGTAGGAGGATGGCTTTAAGTAAGAATGTCAGTCTGAGACTACATGGTGGTTCCAGGCCAGTCTGGGCTAGAGCAAGACCCTAACCTCTAAAAACCAAAAAAAAAAAAAAAAAAAAAAAAAAAAGGAGAAATGGATGTTGGTAGCCCCCATGCATGTTCTAAAAGTTTTGCTCCATGCATATTTACTCATAAACATGAGCAGCATTTTGCATGTCTTTGGCACATACTTTCTTTTTATTTTAAAGTATTTATATTATTATTTTTTATTGACAAGTTCCATGATTGTAAACAATATCCTATGGTAATGCCCTCCCTCCCCCCACTTTCCCCTTTGAAACTCCATTCTCCATCATATCCCCTCCCCCTCTCAATCAGTCTCTCTTGTATTTTGATGTCATGATCTTTTCTTCCTATTATGATGGTCTTGTGTAGGTAGTGTCAGGCACTGTGAGGTCATGGATATCCAGGCCGTTTTGTGTCTGGAGGAGCACGTTGTATGGAGTCCTTTGGTTCTTACATTCTTTCCGCCACCTCTTCCACAATGGACCCTGAGCCTTGGAAGGTGTGATAGAGATATTTCAGTGCTGAACACTCTTCTGTCACTTCTTCCCAGCACAGTGATACATTCTGAGTCATACCAAGGTCACTGTTTGGCACATATTTTCATATGTACCACTGTGAATTTTTTTTTGTTGTTGTTTAATAATACAGTTTTGAGATTTTCTGTGTATTTTTTCCTGGTTTGTATGTTTCACATATATCAGTCCATCCCTAGTTTTATTTGCTGCAGGTTTCTTCTTTCACTCTAGAAGTCATGTGTACACAAGCACGTGTGTGTGCACGCGCACACACGCATGTGCAGAGGTTGTCATTGGGTGTCTTCCTCAGTCACACTCCACTTATTTTTTGAGACAGGGTCCCACTGGAACCTAGAACTCACCAATTCGGGTAGATAGCTAACCCGTAAACCTCTGGGATTATAGACACAGTGCCACGCCTGGCGTTTTACATGAGTGCTCGGATCAGACTTTGGTCCTCTTGCTTGCACAGCAAGCACTTTACTGACTGAGCCATCTACCAGCCCTATTCTGATTCTTTTGTTCTTTTTTTTTTCTCCCAATTCTAATTCCTGTAGGGATTCTTCTCTCCTCCCTATATCATTATTTAGGATATAAGAAAAGATCTAACTTAAGAGCAAGGTGTGCTGTAAGATAGGGGATGCCCGCTTAATCAGAAGTCTTCCAGAACAGAGAAGTTGAAACAGACTCACAGAACAACAGCTGAGCCCTGTCACTTGCCATCTGTATGAGTTTGTCCTAGTCTAGGGACCTCTCTGGATCCCCGCTTCTTATCCAGTAGGGCCCATGATCCTAAGTGCTGCTGTTGACTGGCTGTGAGACTCAAGTACCTGGCGAGACTTTGCCACCTGGATGCCCCATAAGTGAAGCTGTGTTGGTGGCGCTCGCCTTTAATCTCAGCACTGGGGAGGCAGAGGTAGCAGGACCATGAGTTCGAGGCCACTCTGAGACTACATAGTGAATTCCAGGTCAGCCTGGGCTAGAGTGAGACCCTACCTTGGAAAAAAAGAATATTGAAATTGTTGCCTAGAAGATGGCTCAGTGCTGGAGGGTACTCGCTTGCAGAGCCTACCAGCCCAGGTTCAATTCCCAAACCACCCATGTAAAGCTGGATGCAGAAAAATGGTACAAGCATCTGGCATTCATGCATTTGCAGTGGCAAAAGGCCCTGGGGCATACGCACACGCGCGCACACACACATACAAATAAAAATGAATTTTAAAAACTTGAGGGCTAACTGGGTGTGGTGGTGCATGCCTTTAATCCCAGCACTCAGGAGGCATAAGTAGGAGGATCACCATGAGTTTGAGGCCACCCTGAGACTACATAATGAATTCCAAGTCAGCTTGGGCTAGAGTGAAACCCTACCTCAAAAAAAAAAAAAAAAAAATTGAGGGCTGGAGAGATGGCTTAGTGGTTAAGGAGCTTGCCTGTGAAGCCAAAGGACCCAGGTTCAGTTCCATGTAAGCCAGATGCACAAGGTGGCACATGTGTCTGGAGTTTGTTTGCAATGGCTGGAGGCTCTGGCATGCCCATTCTCTCTCTCTCTCTCTCTCTTTCTCAATCTCTTTCTCTCCCTCCCTGTGTCTGATAAATAAAAATAATAAAGAATTGAGTGCTGGGGAGATGGCTCAGTGATTAAAGGTGCTTGCTTGCAGATCCTGTTGTCCCACGTTCAGTTCCCCAGTACCCTAGTAAAGCCAGTACACAAAGTGGCACATGCATCTGGAGTTTGTTTGCAATACACACGTGCACGCACACACACACGCACACACAAATAAATAAATAAAAGTTAAAAAAATGGAAATCGCATTGATTCATTTGTTGAGCACCTATTTTATAGCAAGCAGTGCATGCTGGGTGTGGTGGCAGACCCAGTGCGCTAATCCCAGCACCTGGAAGGCAGAGGTAGGAGGATCACTGTGAGCCCAAGGCCAGCCTGAGACTACATAGTGAATTCCAGGTCAGCCTGGACCACAGCAAGACCCTATCTCAAAAAGCGAAGAAAACAAAACAGAAAACAGAAAAACAACAGTTCAGTGGTGAACAGGACAGACAGTCTGGGTCTTCAGGGAGCCGCGTGCCTCCATGCTCAAATAGAAACCCAGATGCTGAACTCTGAAGCGGGGCTGGCCAGCCTGTCCCAGGCCGGTGCAGCCTGAGTGAAGATGCTCATCAGCTGGTGTGAGACCCTGCATGGCGCTCCGTGACTGAGTGGGTGGCAAGGTCAACCTGATCCCAGTGTGCTTGCCTTGAGGCAGGCATGGACATGGTGGTTGGACGTCCATCTGCAGGCCTGAGGATGCTGGGAGGGGCTGTGTGACTGGGGAGGGGCCCTGGCATGCATGTTCGAGAGAGGAAGGGTGATAAAGAAAGGTTGTGTGGGTAAACATGGAACCCTGGCCTAACCCCCACACAGTGGCTGTGTCCTGCCAGTGCTGCCCCATAGTACAGGCTTGGAAACTGTTCTCTACCAGGAGGTGCCCCTGCTTGGCCTGAGCAGAGGCTGTCCTGAAGAGCTTGGGGTCAGTGTTAATTGGCCCCGTCGGGCACGTGTAAACTCATGTAATGACCAATTGGGCCTTGGGCCTCCTGCCAACACCATCTGCATTCTTCATCAGGGAAGGTGGAGGACACTGGAAAAACCAGTCAGGGTGTGGAACGCTGTTTATATGCCTGTGGCTAGGGAGTGCTGGACTCTTGGTCCAAGGGCCTGGAAGCCAGTCTTTAAAAATCTGCCTTTTTTTTAGCTGGGCCTAATGGTGCACACCTTTAATCCCAGCACTTGGGAGGCAGAGAGAGGAGGATTGCTGTGAATTCAAGGCCAGCCTGAGATTACATAGTAAATTGCAAGTCAGCCTGAGCCTGGGCTAGAGTGAGACTTTACTTCAAAAAAACAAAACCAAACAAAAAGCCGAAGAGGTGGCGGAAAGAAGGAAAGAATGTAAGAGCCAAAGGAAGAGTAGGCCTCCTTACGTGTTCCTCCAGACACAAAAATGGCCTGGATATCCATGACCTCACAGTGCCTGACACTACCTACACAAGACCATCATAATAATAGGAGGAAAAGATGATGACATCAAAATAAAAGAGAGGCTGACTGAGAGGGGGAGGGGATATGATAGGGTGTGGAGTTTTGAAGGGGAAAGTGGGGGTAAGGAGGGCATTACCATGGGATATTGTTTACAATCATGGAACTTGTCAATAAGAAATAGATAAAGTAAAAACAACAACAACAAAAAACCCCAGCATAGCTGGGCATGGTGGTGCACGCCTTTAATTCTAGCACTCAGGAGGCAGAGATAGGAGGATCGAGGATCGCCATGAGTTCAAGGCCACCCTGAGACCACATAGCTAATTCCAGGTCAGCCTGAGCTAGAGTGAGACCCTACCTCGAAAAAAACAAAAATGAACAAAAAACCCCAAACCAAACAAAACCAAACAAAAAAACAGCAGGCGTGGTGGCACACGCCTTTAATCCCAGCACTCGTGAGGCAGAAGTAGGAGGATTGCTGTGAGTTCTAGTCCACTCTGAGATTCCATACTGAATTCCAGGTCAGCCTGGACTGGAGTGAGACCCTACCTCGAAAAACCAACAACAATAGAATCTGCCTTTTGGTCTGGGGAAATGGCTCAGTGAGTAAAATGCTTGATGCTAGCATGAGGACCTGAGTCCGCATCCCAGTACCTACGTAGGTGCTTGGCAGGGAAGTACGTATCTGCAGTCAAGGGCTGAGGAGGCAAAGACAGGGCTCTCTGGGGGCTTTATGGCTAGGTAGTTTCGCCACGTTGGTAAGCCCTGGGTTAAGTAGGAGACCCTGTCTCAGAAAGCAAGTGAAAAGAGTGCAGAGCACTCCGCTAGTCCTAGCACTCAGGAGGCCCAGGTGCGAGGATCACAGCGAGTTTGAGGCCAGCCTGGGGCTACAGAGTTCTAGGTCTGCCTGGGTAGAGTGAGAGAACCCTAACCTCAACACAAAACAACACTCCACAGCACATGTGGAAAGTGACTGAGGAAGACGCCTGCCATGACCTCTGGCCTCCATATGCACGCACACACAAATGTGTGCCCCCACACAAACAAACCCACATCTACCTACTACATGCATGCCCCCCCCCACACAAGGATATGTAGCTCAGTGAAGTGCTTGTCTACCATGAGCAAGGCCCTGGGTTCTATTCTCAGCCCTATACATGCCTTAAAAAAAAAATAGGAAAAACTGAAAAATCTAATCCAGGCTGCACCTACTGGCATAGGCCTGTAATTCCAGTACTTTCGGAATCAAAGGCCACAAGTTTGAGGCCAATCCTGGTCTGCATAGCAAGAACTTGTCCAAAAAAGAGAGAAAGAGAAAGAAAAAAAAGAAAGTGTAAAAAGCAAAAGCAATTTCAGTTTACCAACAGTAATTATTAAATATTTTCGTACCAACGGTAATTATTAAATATTTTCTCTGATTTGTAAAACGTCCTTTATTAAATTGTGACGCTGGGGTGCTCCCAGTTCGACTCGAAGTATAACGTGTAATTTGGAAAGCACAGGCACCATTTGATATGTGCACACTGACTCCATCCTATGCCTTTTCACAAAATGCGAAGACACGTAGCTTCACATTACTGTGAGCTTTTCCTCGCTATTATGTAGGTGATAATGTAAAATCAATCATTTTCCCATCCATATTCTTTCCTTATTGTTTGTTTTGTTTTCAAAATAGGGTCTCACTGTAGCCTAGGCTGACCTGAAACTTGCTCTGTAGCCCCAAGGCGGGCCTTGAAGTCATGGCAGTCATTCTATCTCAGCCTCCCCAGCGGGTGCTGGGACCAAAGGCATGCACCACCACGCCTGGCCTGTTCGTATTCTTGTTCCACGTCTGTCATGAAATGGAATGTTATACTCATTCAAACACATGATGCTGTTTCTTCCTCATTTTTTTCCGGTGGTGCTGAGGGTTGATCCTAGGGGCCTTGGCATATATTCCACTCAGTTATATCCTTGGCTGATGCTATTCTTTTAACTGGGGAAAATGCTGCTTATTCTGGTGTAGAACAATGTCTAATAGACTTTTTTTTTTTTTTTTATTCTTAATTTTCAGTTCAGGGCTGGTTTGGTTAGTCATTTATCCATCGTTGTGAGTGCCACCTGGCCGTCCAGGTTGTAGGGGTGTGTGTGTGTGTGTGTGTGTGTGTGTGTGTGTGTGTGTAGATGTAGGCTTGGGACAACCTTGAGTGTTCTTCCTCAGGTGCCTGCCCTCCCTCCCTCCCTCCTTCCTTTCTTCCCTCCTTCCTTTTAAAATTCTTTTTATTTACTTGCAAACAGAGAGAGATAGACAAGAGAATGGGCAGGCCAGGGTCTTCAGGACCTGCAAGTGAACTCCAGATGTATGTGCCCCTTTGTGCATCTGGCTTTATGTGGGTACTGGGGCATTGAACCCAGGTTGGCAGGCTTTGCATGCTGTCTTAACCACTGAGCCACCACTCCAGCCTTTCTTCCTTCGTTCCTCCCTCTCCTCTCTCTCTCTCTTTCGTTCTTCTTTCTTTTTAGGCTAGACTGGCTGGCCTGTGAGCTCAAGGGATCCAACTGTGTCTGCCTCACTCTAACACTGAGATTAAAAGCAAGGGCCACTATGCCTGGTGTTTTAACATGGATTCTGGGGATTGGACTCAGGTCCTCATGCTTGTGAGCTATCTTCCCAATCCTACAAACTGCATTTTTTCTTTTTTTTTTAAATCTTTTATTTTATTTATTTATTCATTTCACAGAGAAAGAGGGAGAGAGAGAATGGGTGCACCAGGGCCTCCAGCCACTGCAAATAAACTCCAGACTCACGTGCCCCTTTGTGCATCTGGCTAACTTGGGACCTGGGGAATTGAACCTGGGTCCTTTGGCTTTGCAGGCAAATGCCTTAACCACCAAGCCATGCCTCCAGCCCCCTACATTTTCTTAGACTCCCTTTCTTTGGCTGTTACAGAGGTACTATGTCTGTAGCAGTCACAAGGAATGTTCCTTGGGGTGTGTGAGGCCCAACGAGGCAGGATGGACACCTGGGAGCTGAGTTCAGTGAGCTTGCCATGTGTTTTCTTTCCTCTCTGTTTCACCCTTGGTGGCCTTAAGACCTGGGTGGAAATGCCAGGGGCGGGGGGGGGGGGGGATGTGGAGAAGGCCACTCGCTTGTGAGTATCGGGGTTGGAAATAGTCAGAAATAGAAGATGTACTGTTAACTCTCCTGAAGGTCAGTCGTATGAAATCCGATTGCTGGAGAACCGGAAGCTGGGAGACTTCCAGGATCTGAACACAAAATACGTGAAGGTGAGCCTGGGGACTGAGTGTCCATGCTCTCTGGAGGGTTGAGTGAGGGCCTTAGCACCTGGTGTGTGTGTGGGGGATCGGGGATGGTGGAGACAGACCTCTGAGGGAGAGGCAGGGTTCTCTCAGCCTTTCAACCCTGAGCTACAGGCTTGCCCTGTCCTGTTCTGTGTAGCATGCTGCTCCCATGAGGATTAGGTGGCAGGCAGCATTTAGGGCCAGGATGGCTTGGAAAAGACACAGACTCAGGCCTGATTTTGTCTCTTACTAAACCTTTGTCATCCTTACAAAAGGCTTCATCAGTCAGACAGGTATATGAAGGAAGCTGCCTGTGATCTTGGAAGCAATGGTTGTTGTCACCTTTTTCACAGTTGTCAGTGTCACCGGGTTTCCGAGGAGGAAGTAGTATGGGGGAAGGAAGGCCCGGAGGAAGAGCCGAGAAAGGTTTTGTCCTAGCTGGGAACAAAGAAGCAGGCTTCTTGGTCTTCCCTGGGCCCCCACCCTCAGTGTTTCCCCAACACTTCCACAGAGCATCATCCGGGTGGTGTTCCATGACCGCCGGCTGCAGTACACGGAGCACCAGCAGCTGGAGGGCTGGCGGTGGAGCCGGCCTGGGGACCGCATCTTGGACATCGGTGAGTCTCCCCAGTCGTCCCCAGCACACGGCTCTCAGGCCATGTGGTGGTACTCACCTGTTCCAGCACTGCACAGGCAGGAGGGAGGACCTGGAGCTGGAGGCCAGCCTGGGCTACATAGTGGGGCCCTGCGAAGTGGGAGGGAGGGCCAGCTTTTTGGAAGGAAGGAAAAAAAGAAGGGAGGGAGGACGGGTGGCTCTGTGGGAGCTAGGAAGGAAGGGCAGTCCCGAGGGAGCTTGCAGGGGTGACTGTGCCACCAGGGCTTGGCCTCAGGGCATTCCAAGAAAGAGTTGTTGAAGAGTGCAGAGCTTGAAAGGGCTGATAGGTGCTTAGGAGAAAGGTGGACACCACAGAGTGAGATGGCAATTGATGTGCCATTTGAGGCGGGGACTCAAGCTCTGGCCACCCTGCTCTGCCCATAGCCCTTGGGTTCAGCTGTGTTCTCAGATCCCAAAGCCAGAGTGATGACAGGCCATATATACTCCTGGCATCAGTGAGCATTCCCAGCCAGCGGAAATGAAGCACAGTATGTTTGCAGTGAAATAAAATGGCTGTCCACACAAAACAGAACTGCAGAGCGGTCTAAGCCAGGCTGTCTGCCTGAGGTGTTCCACAAAGCTTACTTTCCAGAGTGGCCAGTGTTTCCGGGTGTGGTGAAGGAGTTTAGATGTAGATGGGGGGGATCCCTCCCCAAGTATTTGGGAGAGGCTGACATCACACTTTTGTGTGTATGTGTGTGTGTGCGCAGATATTCCACTGTCTGTTGGTATCTTGGACCCCAGGGCCAGCCCAACTCAGCTGAACGCAGTCGAGTTTTTGTGGGACCCTGCGAAGAGAGCGTCTGCGTTCATTCAGGTGAGCAAGGGGAGAGTTCGGGGGCCAGCTCATGATTTCCTGCACCAGCCCATTGGGAAGGGTCTTTGTTGAAGGGAAGGGAGGGAAGGAAGGGGAGGCGTATGCTTGCTCTACACATTCACCGGGCCAGTTGAGCAGTAGGACTAGGGAAGGGACTTGGAATGTTGTAGGATTCTGTTTAGCTTCTCTTTCTAGAATATGTGAGCTTTAAAAAAATTGGTATTTCCAGCTGGGGAGATAGTTCAGCCAGTAGTGTTTGCCTTCCAAACATGAGGACTTGGGGTTTGATCCTTACAAAAGGAAGGAAGGAGCTGCGCATGCCTTTAATCCCAGCACTTGGGAGGCAGAGGTAGGAGATTGCTGTGATTTCGAGGCCACCCTGAGACTACATAGTGAATTCCAGGTCAGCCTGAGCTAGAGTGAGACCCTACCTCGAAAAGCCAAAAAAAGATGAAAAAAAAGGAAGGGAGGGAGGGAGGGAGGAAAGAAGGCAGACAGCAGGCCAGTCACATGCTTGGAATCCCTGCACTGGGCAGGAGGAGGAGACAGGATTTCTAGGGCTCACTGGCCAGCCATTCTAGCCTACTTGGTGAATTCCAGGCTAGTGAGAGGCCTTGTCTCAAAAAAGTCAGACAACATGCACCTAAGAATTCCATCTGAGAGGTCTGGAGGAATGGCTTAGCAGTTAAGGCACTTGCCTGTAAAGTCAAAGGACCCAGATTCAATTCCCCAAGACCCACATAAGCCAGATACACAAGGTGGTGCATGTGTCTAGAGTTCATTTGCAGCAGCTGGAGGCCCTGGTGTACCCCTTTTCTCTCGATCTCTCTATATAAAATAAGTAAAAATAAAAATAAATAAGCTGGGCGTGGTGGCACACGCCTTTAATCCCAGCACTCGGGAAGCAGAGGTAGGAGGATCACCATGAGTTCAAGGCCACCCTGAGACTACATAGTGAATTCCAGGTCAGCCTGGGCCAGAGTGAGACCCTACCTCGAAAAACCAAAAATAAAATAAAATAAAAAATAAAATAAAATAAAAAAAAAAACAATTACATCTGAGGTGGTTCTGGCTCACATGTGCACACATACATGTACCTATGCACACACAAGCACACTCATATGCATACATACACACCCACGAATTAAGTCAGTATTTCTTAGCATAAATAATTCAAGAGGCACTTTAAAAAGGCTATTATAGTTATTAGTACCGATTGAGTTAATTCATTACCTGTCCCTGGTGTGGCTCCTACCTGGTGTTATTTCAGGAGGCCAAAGACATGGTGTTGCCTTCTGTGTGGTTCTGCGCTCCAGCCTGGCTCTCTTGCTGGCTGGCTATGCGTTCTTTTTGTTTTGTTTTGTTTTGTTTTCGAGGTAGGGTCTCACTCTAGCTCAGGCTGATCTGGAATTCACTCTGTAGTCTCAGGCTGGCCTCGAACTCACAGCAATCCTCCTACCCTTGCCTCCCGAGTGCTGGGATTAAAGGCATGCGCCACCACACCCAGCTGGCTGTGTATTCTTTTTTTAAAAATATTTTATTTTTATTTATTTGACAGAAAGAGGGAGGGAGGAAGGGAGAGGGGGAGAGAGAGAGAGACAGAGAGAGAGAGAGAGAGAGAGAGGGAATAGGTACGCCAGGGCTTCCAGCCACTGCAAACGAACTCCAGATGTTTGTGCCCCTTGTGCATCTGGCTTATGGGGGTCCTGGGGAATCAGACCTGGGTCCTTCGGCTTTGCAGGCAAATGCCTTAACTGCTAAGCCATCCCTCCAGCCCTGGCTGTGTATCCTTGAGCAAGCTTTCCTCCCCAGCTGTGTGTTCCTCAGAAATGCAGAGAGAGAGAGAGAGAGAGAGAGAGAGAGAGAGAGAGAGAGAGGGGAATGGTCACCGCAAATGGATTCTAGACACGTGCACCACCATGTGCATCTGGCTTAATGGGTCCTGGGGGACCTGGTTCTTAGCAAGTGCCTTAACTGCTAAGCTGTCTCTTCAGTCCCTGTCCCCGCTTTTTTTGAGACAGTGTTTCATTTGCCTGGAGCTCACTGGTTAGGTTCTTTGCCAACTGAGCCATCACCTGGTCCCTGTTTTTTTGTTTGTTTTAGATAGTTTTGCTGTGGAGTCTAGTCTGGACCCAAGTTCCTCCTGCCTTAGCTCAGTTTCTTGAGCATTGGGATTACAGGTGTGCACCACTGCAATTCTCCTCCCCAGTCTTGTTTGTTTGTTTTTTTTTTTCTTTCTTTCTTTTTCTTTTTGGCTTTTCAAGGTAGGGTCTTACTCTAGCCTAGGCTGGCCTGGAATTCACTGTGTAGTCTCAGTCTTAGGCTGGCCTCGAACTCACAGTGATCCTCCTACCTCTGCCTCCCAAGTGCTGGGATTAAAGGTGTGCACCACCACATCCAACTTCTCCTCATTTTGAGCCTCTCAGTTTCTACCAGTTTTATAAATCAGGTAATAAACATAAACCCATCAACTCAGTGTTCATTCTACAGGAATGACTCAGGACAAATTATCAATAGCATTGTGTAAAGTAATTACATTATTGTTGTGCTGGTTGCAACATTGGAATAATACATGTGTCTCAAGTGCCTTCTAGGCAGTGAGCCGTACACCGATATGTGGGCATGGCTCTGGCATTCTGGTCATGATCTCAGCCAAACCTGAACACCCAGTGTGTTAGAGAGTGGGCAGTGCTACATCCTGGGATTTGACAAGGGAGAGGGCCCTGGCCGAGAGTGTAACCACTGGATTCGCTTCCTTGGAGTGGTGACAATGACTTAGCTGGCTAGGCCCAACCTCTAAAGTAAAGGGATACAGGTGGGAGGAAGTCTGAATGAGGAGGGCACAGAGGCCCTTGGCCTGATGGGAGTGGGGAGGGGCACAGCAGGAAAATGAAAGCAGGGATAGGCATTTCCATGTGGAGAGGAGCCCCAGGGGTGTGCAGACTCCCTCTCCCCACCTAACTGTCTGCCCCATGTTCCCCTCCCAGGTACACTGTATCAGCACTGAGTTCACCCCCAGGAAACATGGGGGCGAGAAGGGAGTGCCTTTCCGGGTGCAGATCGACACATTTAAGCAGAACGAGAATGGGGAGTACACAGAGCACTTGCATTCTGCCAGCTGCCAGATCAAAGTGTTTAAGGTAGGGTGGCCTTGCCAGCCTCATGTGGCCCTGATCATATCTGCCTGTGTGACTCTTGCTGACTGACATACATCGTGTTAGTATGGGGATTCTGTACTGCCTTACAGGAGCATCTTCTCATCTGGGACACCTGCTCAGCGTTTCGTGGAGCATGAGGGTGCTGCATTAGTCTTAGGCTTTGATTTTGTAAGATTGATTTGCTTTGCATGTTTTTAGAGAATTTTTTTTTCTTCTAAGCACTTTGTAGGTACCCATAGGTTCTCACATCTAAACTTCCCTTAAACATGAGGTCAGGAGGCCCCTTGGGGGCTTGGCCCAATGACATTTTTCTCTGTGTAGTGGCTGGCTTTTTCTTAAAGCAGACTGTGTGTGGCTCAGTGGTAGAGCCCTTGCCTAGCATACATGAATCCCTGGGTTCTATCCCCAACACCAGGAAAAAAAATTACTACGGTAAGGCAAGAATTTCTGAGGTTCCTCCTGCTTCTCCCATTCTTGCTTCATCTCTTGCAGTCTCCTATGCTGACTCTCGTTTCCTCAGTCTGGACTGATTATTTCCTGAAGATGGTGGCCAGCATTCTAGCTCCATCCCATGTGCCTTCAGGAAAAGGAGGGTGCCACAGGCCTCTCTCTCTCTCTCTCTCACTCGCTCTCTCTCTCTCTCTCTGTCTGTCTCTCATAGCATGAGGATGGCCCGAGGCCAGCAAGCCTGCAGTCTCATTCCCCGCAGGTATTGTTACCCATGTCAGTCTGCAGACAAGTTGTCTGTAGAGAGAGAGTGGAGCCCTCTTCCCAGCAGAGATTGTCTGGAGTGATGACCCCCAGTGCCCATCCCAGCACCTCACCCCCTTCTTCACATCCGGGTGAATTGAGAAACTTCTGGCTGCAGGGGCTGGAGACTGAGCTGTTTCAGACAAGGTTGTGTTAAGAGAGACAGCTGGGCCATGTTCTTCCTGAGCCGGCATGGCTGTGGGAAGAAGTCAGTACAGGTACAACCATAGGCTTGGAGGCTGAGCAGCAGAGGTGGTTCCCAGTTGTCTTGATGGTCCCTGAAGGCAGAACTGTGCCTGTTTCTCTGTGTGGCATCCTGCATAAGATCTGTGGCTTTGATCCCTTTGTGGGCACATGACTCACTTTTGCATGGCTGTGACACAATACCTGACAGAACAGCTTACAGGAGGAAACGTTTATCTTGGTTCATGGCAGAAGCACATGGTATTCACAAAGTGGTAGACCAGAACCCAGGGTGGGTTTAACCTTACAAAGGGCCACAGCTAGTCACCCTCCTAGAAGTCCCACCACCTATCAATGACACCATGGGCTGGGAAGATGGTTGAGAACAAACACGAGGCCGAGAGCTTCACTCCACACGCAGACTTGGCTGCCTCCTGGCTATACCTTGCCTGGCTGGTGGCTTTTGAATAGGGAGGAGAGGAACCAGGCAGAGGAGTGGGAAGATTGTATGGCTGCCACATATGTGGGCCCCCAAAAGCTTCCCTGGTTGACCCTCACACTGTATACTGGATCTGTCATTCACGTGTCCATATGGCTCTCTGCATGGCCATTTCCATGAGGGAGGGCCTAGAGTCACCCTGAGAGAGGCCTCTCTAACAGCCCTGGAGCAGAGGGACCAAAAGCTATCTCCTGAGGAAGGCACATACTATAATGAAAGCCCCCAGAAGGCCGCTGGGCCTGAACCAGTTGTTGGCACTGCCTGCATACTGTGTGTGCATGGTCAACCTTTGGTGTTCGCCTGGCTCTGAGTGTAGGGCCTAGGCTTTCCAAGCAGGCTGTGACCTGTGAGAGATGCACAGGGTCAAAGGGCCCTGGAGGGGCTGCACCCCAGGCCTGTCCTGCCAACTACTCTGTCCCTAGTCTCTGGTCTGTCAAAAGGGAATAAGGTGGCTGTGAGGGACACCTTTTTTATGTAGCACCCAGATCGACAGTCCTTTCCACTGTATTTTAGCTACAGCTGGATGGATATGTCACCCTGCTACCCTATATGGAGGGTGCTTGTGCTGGGGCTCACCAGGAGTCCTTGTAGTTGAGCCTAGTACGAATCTGACCAACAGTCCTTCTCCCTCCTTCCCTTCACTGGCCATGGGTCACCCCAGGAGTGCATCGTGGTCTGTCCTGGCTTTCCACCGCTCTTTCCATCAGCACATGGCCATTATAGCAGTCTTTCTGGTTTTTCGAGGTTTGGTCTCGGCAGTTGGAGGTTGGGTCCAGGCAGACCTGGAACTCACTATGTAGTTCCAGGCTGGCCTCGAACTCACAGTAATCCCACCTCTGCCTCCTGACTTCTGGGATTAAAGGTGTGTGCCACCACGCCCGGTTTGATAGCAATCTTTTCCAAGACTTCCTGCCAGATGCTAGGCTGTGAGTTCCCCCACATGGCAAACAGCAGGCGGGGGAGGTGGGGGAGCTGCCGTCCTGCCTGGGGGCCATCCTTCTGTCTGCTCTTCCGGCCCCAAGTTGAGGCAGGAGCCTGCCAGCTTGCAGTCTTCCTTCCCCAGCTGCTGGAGCTTTCTGGCCTAAGTAGACCCTGTGCTCTGCACTTGCAGCCAAAGGGAGCCGACCGGAAACAGAAGACAGACCGCGAGAAGATGGAGAAAAGAACTGCTCAGGAGAAGGAAAAGTACCAGCCCTCCTATGAAACCACCATCCTCACTGAGGTGAGCCTGGCGCCTGGGTGAGGATGAAAACACCCTCTTGGTTTAGGGGGTGGGGAACCTTGCAGGGGAGCCTCCACTCCAGTGTGGTGTGATCATTGGATGGGCTTGGAGGTGGCTCAGAAATCACCTCAGTGAGGAGGACACCCAATCTCAGTTTTCAAAATATGGGTCTTTCTGTCTCTCTGTCTTTTTTTTTTTGTATGCAAATGTGGGTGGTGTGTTCGCATGCACATGTGGTCTATGCACATGCATGCAGTTGCACTTGGCCCATGAGCATGTGTGCAGAGGCTAGAGGAAGATGGCTGAAGTCCTGTTCTATCTCTTCTGCCTTGTTCCCTCACACTGAACCTGGAGCTTCCTAGTTTCTTGGTTAGATTAGCTGACCAGGGAGCCCTGGAAGTCCTATTGTTCCCACTTTCCTCAGCCCTGGGGTTACAGGCATGTGCAGCCACCCCTGGCTTTTTACATGGGTGCTGGGGAATCAAAGTCAGGGCCCATGCTTGCACAACAAGCGTTGTTGCCACTGAGCCATCTCGCAGCCTTCTTCCTCCCTCCCTCCCCTTCTCTCATTTGTGTGGCTTATGTATGCATTTGTCGTGGCTTTGTGTCACAGCATGCCTGTGGTGGTCAGAGAACAATTTGCAGGTTGGTCCTCACTTTTCGAAGAGGTTTCTCCCTGGATCATGAGTTTCTGATCTTCACGGCACTTCCCCTAGCCTCTGGGAAGTCATCCTGCTCGGCGCCATCATCAGGCTGGGATTGCAGGAGTCTACCATGGTTTCAGGCTGTGGGTGTGGGGGTCTAACTTCGGCAGTAAGTGCTTTATCCACTGAGCATTTTCCCAGCCCCCCCTTTTTTTTTTTTTAAAATTTATTTGCGGGCTGGAGAGATGGCTTAGCAGTTAAGTGCTTGCCTGTGAAGCCTAAGGATCCTGGTTCGAGGCGAGTCCCTAGGACCTACATAAACCAGATGCACAAGGGGGCACATGCATCTAGAGTTCGTTTGCAGTGGCTAGAGACCCTGACGTGTCCATTCTCTCTCTCTGCCTCTTTCTCTCTTTGTTGCTCTCAAATAAATAAATAAAAATAAACAAACAAATTTTAATTTGTTTACTTTACTTTTTTTTTTTCCTTCTACATAGGGTCTCACTCTAGCCCAGGCTGATCTGAAACTCACTCTAGACCCAGGCTGGCTTCAAACTCAAGTACTGGGATTAAAGGAGTGTACCACCACATCTGGCTTTTATTTATTTATTTTCATAAATAACATAAGCGTCTCTCATTGCCCTCCATTGAATCCCCCCTTCTTTCCAACTAGTCTTCTATTTTGATCTCTCTTTTTTTTTGCCCTGCTCCATGATCCATGACAGCAGGTTGATGGGCCCAGTAATGTTATGCAGGTTAACAACAGCTGCTGTGAGGTCACAAGCACACCCACCACTTTGTGTCTGGAAGGCAGCTGTGTGCATGCGCACAATAGGGCTGTGGACAGGGCTCCATTCTAAGAGTGGAGTCATTGGGTGGGCATGTGTAAGCACTGACTAGAGGTGGAGCCAGGGCCTCAGGTGCACAGGAGGCAATTCTCTGCCACTTAGTGACCCAAGGGCTGGCTCCATTATTTGTATAGATAGTGAAATGCATTTCCTCTTTTTAATTTTTTTTATTTTTTTGTTGACAATTTCCATAATTGTAAACAATATCCCATGGTAATTCCCTCCCTCCCCTGACTTCCCCCTTTGAAATTCCACTCTCCATCATATCTTCTCCCCCTCTCAATCAGTCTCTTTTTTATTTTGATGTCATGATCTTTTCTTCCTGTTATGATGGTCTTGTGTAGGTGGTGTCAGGCACTGTGAGGTCATGGATATCCAGGCCATTTTGTGTCTGGAGGAGCACGTTGTAAGGAGTCCTACCCTTCCTTTGGCTCTTACATTCTTTCCGCCACCTCTTCTGCAATGGACATTTCCTCTTAAGCTTGGTACCAGAGGAAGCTCACCATGGCTTTCCTCGGGTCCGGGGCGCTTCAGATGTGCTCACTGCCACGGGCTGTCCTCTTGTGTCACTGGTCATGGCTGGTGCCTCCATTCTGTTTTTTTTTTTTTTTTTTTTTTTTCCTGGCACGTATGTGTGTATATATGTGTGGTGGTGGTGGTGGTGGTGGTGGTGGTGTGTATGGGTGTTCATATGTGTGGGGGCGAATGTGTGTATGTGCACATGTCCATGCATGTATGCACATGTGTGTGAAGGCCAGAGGTTGAAATTGGGTGTCTTTCTCAGTCTGTCTTCACTTCTTTTTTTCTTCTTGAGGCAGACTCTCTGACTGAACCTAGAGCCTGTTGACTAGGCTAGACTAGGTCGCCAGTGAACCCCAGGGACCCACCTGTCTCTGGTTCCTCAGTGCTGGCTTTAGCAGCACACACCGCTGTGGTGTTGGGGTCTAAGTCCAGGTCTTCGTGCTCCCTTGGCACATGTTTGATCCATCGCCCCAGCCCCACTATTGGTTTTAATTGCAAATTTTTATTCATTTCTAGACATCAATATTTCCATCTCCTTTAGTAACTTTCACTGCTGTGATAACCTTTGTTTTACACAATGACATTGTATATTTCATTAGTGATCTATAAAGATGTGGTTTGGCTAGGATAATTTTATATTATAGACTAAATATATTTGTGATGATATAACACCAAATAAGTTATTACCTTTGTAAAGAACATGTCCTTAAGAGAGCATTTCTTGTTATAAGTCACGACGTCTGTTTAAGTTTAGTTCACTGAATATTTAAGTATTTTTATTTTTTATTTACTTTCAAGTGGAGATTGGAAGAGAGACAGGTGGGAGGATGGGCATGCCAAGGACTCCTGCCACTGCAAATGCTTCCAGATTCATGCACCCCTTTGTGCATTTGTCTGCACATGGGTACTGGGGAATCAAACCTGGGCCATCAGACTTTGCAAACAAGTGCCTTTAACCACTGAACCATTTCTCTAGCCCTTCACCCAACATTTAAAGAAAGGTGTTTGCTTTTGAAAGTTTGGGCTCGTTGTATAAAATTAATTCAAATAGTAGTGTTACAGAGCCAGAACCTAACCAACCTTTCTCCCCCTTCCTCCCTTTTCTTCCCCATGCTGGCCTTGAACTCATCATCCTGCTTCAGCATCCTGAGCGCTGACATAGGTGTGAACCAGCTTGCTGGAATTTTCTTACCGAGGTGTAGTCTTTCTGTAGTTTTGGTGCCTTCATTTTTACTGGACAGTTCTTGAAAGAACTATTCCTCACTGTGTGGTGTTTGCTTATTGACTGATTGGATCCACTCAGCAGAAATGCATAAGACTTGTGCTGGCTGTGAGGGTTGAGGCTGGGATACCTCATGTTCAAGAGGAGGGTGACCGGGCACTCACTGTGCACATGCCACATACAGAAGAGTATTTGATGAACGACACGTGAAAGCTAAGGTGGCATTTTTTAAGAAAGGATTTCGTGTCGCATAGGCTGGCCTCAAACTTACTATGTAGCCAAGGATGTCTGAAGTTCTGATTCTTCTGCCTCCACCTCCTAAGTGTTGGGATTACAGGCGTGCACCACCATTCCCAGTTTTTATGTGGTACTGGGAAAGGATCCCAGGGCTGTATACATGTTAGGCATACACTCTTCCAACTAAGCTACATTCCTAGCCCACATTTCATTTTTCTGAGATTAGCACTGACCAGGAAGCCGGGTCTAGAAGGAGTGCTGCCTTGCCCCGTGCGGGATGCCAGCGCTACAGTTCACACCTTAGAGCTCAACTCAGGTTCACTCCGTGCCTGCTCCACGCCTGTGCTGGTGATAGACACTGCCAGGATTGTTCTCCATCTAGTGCCATGACTGACTCAGCCTCGACTTTCCTGCGCCCCTGTACGTTTCCTGACAGCGAGGCGCTGCTTCGTGCCCTGGCTGTGCAGGCCCCATCGGCCCGCGGGGGATTGGAGTAAAGCTGTGCAGGCGTGGGCGGGTGCCGCTCTCCCTTCTACCGTCAGTTCCTCCTACAACTGTAGGAGTTTTAGCATCAACACATTCCAGCCCACGCTCACAGCAGTTAAATATTTACTGACCCTGGTGTTTGGTGGGTGATATAGCGTCTGTAGGAATGCCTCAAAGCGGCCCTCTCCAAGCCTAGTCAGGACCACGCAGGGCAGGGAGGTGGTGTCTTCACGACCCTCGGCTTGCAA
Source organism: Dipus sagitta (assembly GCA_036346955.1). Lineage (NCBI taxonomy): Eukaryota > Metazoa > Chordata > Mammalia > Rodentia > Dipodidae > Dipus > Dipus sagitta. The sequence goes on from CM070773.1 coordinate 137,491,710, forward strand.
GTCTGCACGCTCTAATTCTGCCGCCTGGGTTTCTTTGTTTTTTTTTTTTTTTTTTTTTTGGTCTCTACGCTAGAAAGTTCCCGAGGATGCACGCGTGCGCACACATGTGCGCACACACACACACACACATGCTCACATTATGTGTTTGCAAGCCCAGGCGGAGCCCAGGGTGGAACAATGCAGGATTGCGCTGGAAGTTGCTGGAAGACTGTTTTTGCCTGTTCTCTTCTTTCCTGCCACGCCCCTGTTGCAGGACCCTCTTCTCCCAGATATGCATGTATATATGTGCAGTGTGTTTGTGCATGCATATGTAAGTTCACATGTGTGGGGTACACGCGTGTGTTTGGGTACGTATGCACACTTGTGTGCTAGTGCAGGCAGAGGTCAACATTGGGGGCATTCCTCAGTTGCCCTCCACCTTATTCATTGACACAAGGTCTCTTGTTGGGCCTTGAGCTCACCAGTTCTGGTGGACTAGCTAGCCACAGGGGTTCCCTGTCAGTGCCTCCCTAGTGCTGGGAGTACAAGCATGCCCCACCACACTCAGCATTTTAAAAAATTTATTTACTTGCAAGCAGAGTGAGACACACACACAGAGAGAGAGAGAGAGAGAGAGAGAGGGAGAGAGAGAGAGAGAGAGAGAGAGAAAGATAGACAGAATAGGTCCACCAGGGCCTCTAGCCACTGCAAATGAACTCCATATATATATGTGGCACTGTGTAACTGGCTTTACGTGGGTACTGGGCAATCAAATGGGTCATTAGGCTTTTCAAGCAAGTGCCTTAACCACTGAGCCATCTCTCCGGCCCATACCCACCCAGCATTTTATATGTGTACTGGGGATCTGAACTCAGATCGTCATGCTTGTGCATTAAGTACTTTGCCTGCTGAGCCATCTTCCCAGCATGGGTTTGGTATGGGGTTTTCTTGCGGGAGTTTTCTCTGGACGCTTCCTGCACCACATACTCACCCGTGAACGAACGGCAGCTCTGTTGTGATTTTCTTTCTTCTCTGTGGGCATAGACATCATAATGACTGATGTTTTTTTCCCTTTTTGGAAGCCCAAAGGGATGCATTTCACAGCTTGCCTGCTCCAGCATGATGTCAGAGTTGGGTCTCTCCCCTGCCATACTGGGTTTCCTTGAGGTGATCCTACTGTGACTCCCTATGAGCACTCGGCAAATGCAGGCTCCATGTTGATGCGACGGGTTCTCATGCATTAGTGTTGCTGGATCCTTGCTTGAAAGGACCCAAGGAGCCTGGGCCGCTGGTGCCTTCGCAGTCTCCAGTTCATCTTGTGGACTGATGCTCTCGAGTCACACTGACCTGTGTCTCTTCCCACAGTGCTCCCCATGGCCTGACATGCCCTACCAGGTGAACAACGCTCCATCCCCAAGCTACAATGGCTCACCCAACAGCTTCGGCCTTGGAGAAGGGTAGGTCCAGCCTCTCTCTCTTTGGGATCTTGGTGTGCAGAGCTTACAGCTTCCTGCCGGGCTTCTATCTGGGTTTCAGTGTTGCTGAGTGGTGTAACAGTCACAGCTGTGTTAATCCCCACACACCCTGGGGCTGGGACGGACCCCAAGGCCTTATGCATTCCAGGCAAGCAGTCCACCAATGGACTGTGTCTTAGCTCTCATGTTTAGCTTTTTTTTTTTTTTAATTCTTTTTTTTCTTTTTGTGAGGCAGGGTCTCACTCTAGCTCAGGCTGACCTGAAATTCACTATGCTGTCTCAGGGTGGCCTCGAACTCACAGTCATCCTCCTACCTCTGCCTCCTGAGTGCTGGGATTAAAGGCGTGCACCACCACGCCTGACTTAGATTTAGCCTTTTTTTTCCCAATGTGTGTATATGTATGTGTGCACAAGTTTATGTGTGCGAGTAGAGATGTTTGCATGTCATGGATCACATGTGGAGGTCAGAGCACAGCTTGAGCTGTCAGCCCTCGCCTTTCACTGTGTTTGAGGCTTGGTCTTCGCTATTCACCATTGCATTTGTCAGGCTGGCCCCCAGGCAGCCAGGTGAACTTCCTCTCTCCACTTCCCTTCTTACTCTAGGTGCGTGTGAGGATTACAGATGCTAGTGCTGCAACGTCTGGCTTTCCATGGGTACCGGGGATCTGAACTCAGCTAGTCATGGTTACGAAGCAAGCATTTTGTCCACTGAGCCATCTCCCTAGCCATAGCTTTACTTCCTTTTTTGTGTTTTTAATTTTGTTTTTGTTTGCAGAGAGAGAGAAAGAGAGAGAGAATGAGTATAGACCTCCCAGGGCTTCTACCATGCACTACTTTGTGCATCTGGCTTTATGGGGATACTGGGGACTAGAACTCGGGTCATTAGGCTTTGCAGGAAAGCACCTTAACTACTGAGCAATCTCTCCAGCCCCTCCCCCCACAACTTTTTTTTGTTTGTTTTGAGTTTTTGAGGTAGGGTCTCACTCTTAACTCTGGCTGACTTGGAATTCACTATGTAGTCTCAGGGTGGCCTTGATCTCTCAGCGATCCTCCTACCTCTGCCCCCCGAGTGCTGGGATTAAAGGTGTGTGCCGCCACGCCTGGCTTTATGCAGCTTTTTCTATTCTCTATATACTTCTGAAAATGGTGTCTGGTTGATTAGAACTTACCTTACAAAGCCTGGGCTTGCCTGTGGTGGATCAGGGCATCCGTGTTGGATGGCCTCAGGTGTCCAGAGTGCTGATAGCCCGGGCAGCTGGGAGGCCCTCCTGGCCCTTCATCCAGCTCTTAGGCACACTCTCAGAGTAGGCTGTGCAGGTAGTAGCCGCCACCCTAGGTCTCAGGGGTTTTAGCACTGGAATTGGTCTCACTGAACCCTGCCTGGCTCTGCAGATTGACTTGTGACCCTGAGGATGCCATGGCAAGATAGTGCAGACATTACTAGTAGATTCTGGCTGTGGCAGGCTGTGTAGCCTGGTGCCCATGGCATCATTGCCGAAGTCTAGGTCAGACACCTTGAACAAGTAAGCGTGGAACCGCGGTGTTTTGTTTTCGCAGATGCCTCTGAGGCCCAGCAGAGATCTATCTTGTGAGAAAAAGCAAGCTTGGGGCTGGCGATGTAGCTCTGTTGATAGAGTGCTTGCCTAGCACCCATGAGGCCCTAGGGCCAATCCCCAGCACCATGTAAACTAAGTGTGGTGGCTCATGTCTACAATCCTAATACTTGGGAGGTGGAGGCAGCAGGATCAGAAGTTCAAGGTCACTCTTGGCTACACAGGGAATTTGAGGCCCGCTTGTCACAAAAAAAGAAAGAAAAGAAGGAGGGAGGGAGGGAGGGAGGAAGGGAGGAAGGAAGGAAGGAAGGGAGGAAGCAAGGGAGGAATAAAGATTGCCCAGAACTTGGATTTTGCCAAAGTGAAGTTTCTTTCTGAGGAGTGATGGAGGCAGAAAGGTGTCAGTCATATTTACTTCAGGTAGGCCTGCAGGCCTGCTCTGTGTGTATGTGTGTGTGTGTGTGTGTGTGTGTGTGTGTGTGTGTGTGCTCACATGCATCACACATGTGGGAGCATTGGGATAACATGCCCATGCGTGTGGAGGTTAGAGATCAACATCAGATGGCTTTCTTGATTGCTCATCACCTCATTTATTGAGACAGCTTCTCTTACTTGAACCCAGGGCTCCCAGATTTGCTTAGTCCAGCTCTCCAGCTTGCACCCCAGGGAACCCTTATGTCTACCTCGTGAGCACTAGGATTACAGACAGGCCACCACAATCACCCAGTGCTCACATAGGTGCTGGAGGCTCTGAGCTCTGGTCCTCAAGCCTGTACGACAGTTTCTTTATCCTGTGAGCCATCTCCCCTGCCTGACCTGGACGGCGACTTCCTTAACCTCTTTTGAACACTGATTTCCCTTCAGAAGAGGCTTGGGAATTCCATGCAGGGCCAGGAGGAATGTACCTGTGATGTTAGCATTGCAGATGTTTGATGACTGTTGAGTATAAGCTTCATCCCTACAAAGCGCTTAAAAATTATGTTAACATCTAAGTCATAGTATTGTTCCATTTTCACCATGTCCAAGCCCAGAGCGTTACTGTGTAGCCGTCATCTCCATCTACCTGAGTGGACCTTGGCTTTCTTTCAACAGGCATCCTATTACAAGGGCAAGTGTGCAGACCTGTGTTTTCCTACTGGGAAAACCCTGGTCCCATCTTTCCTTCTGAGTGGATACCATCCTGTGGATTCACTGTAATGGTGCCAGTCCAGCAAGGATTCTGTTGAGACTGGTTTGACCGCAGTTTCCCAGGGCCCATGTTCAATTGCTGGGAGGAGCATGGCCTGGGTTCCATTCAACCCTGCCCTTGGGCTAGAGAGGATCTGATCAGGACCAACAAGGTCCGTGATTGTTGAGGCTCACGGTTCAGGGAGCAGTTGTCATTGGCTGGGACAGTGTGGCCCATCCGAGCCTCCTGTGCACAACAGATGGGTCCAGGAAGCAGTCTAGGATTGGACATTGACTTCTCAGCCATTTCCTCAGGACTCCTTTAGAGCAGCTCTCACACCTGATGGGATGTGGGCACCAGCTGGGTGTCGGGGCTGCTGCCATGTCCTGGAAACTCACCTCATCTCGGGTCCCATCTTCATTACAGCAACAGCTCTCCTACCCACCCAGTGGAACCCCCGCCCCTGGGCACTGACGTAAGTGTGCGCGGGCTAGTGGGGTGGCAGTCCCCCGGGCTCTACGGCCTTCTCAAGCCTCTCCTTTCTCTCCAGCACCTGCTCCCATCAGCCTCCATCCAGGACGTGCAGCAGTGGCTGTACCGGAACCGCTTCTCGCAGTTCTGCCGCCTCTTTGCCAGCTTCTCTGGTGAGCACCAAGGGCCCGTGTTCGGAGGCCACACCACAGTGGCCTGCACCCACTTCAAGACCGGTCACTGTCCAGGACCTGTGCTGGATTCCACAGGGAATCCACAGGCTGTGTCCAGAGGACTCACAATAGCGTGACTGCTCTCTTGCATGTGCTAGCCTTGGGCCAAATGGCAGTATGACATGCATCCCTACTCATTCCCTGTCGAGTGTGACTTGCAAGGCTCTTTGGATGTGTGTATTCAGAGCCTTTTACTTTCAGGAATGGATGAGCTCTGGCCTACGCTCAGGAAGGGCCTTCTCTGCTAGTTATGGCGATAACCTATTTGGCATGTGTGCACTGCACTCTGTTTAAGCAAAATAGTGCCGTGCCTTTGTCTCCAGAGCCACCACCTAGGGTTGGCAGTGAGGTCATAGGTGGAGCAATAAAGCTTCTGTCCACTCTGTGGAAGGCTTTGACAGCCCGGATGAGGGAGGGGCCTCAGACAAAAGAAATCCCGAGCCAGGTGCTGTGGGTTCAAAGGTGAACGGAGCAGTTGCCGTGGCAGGAGTAAAGGTCCTGCCTGAGCTAAAGGAGCAGTTTCCAAGGCCATTCGTGACAGTGGGAGACAATCAGTCCCAGGTCACCTCAGCTTCCTGAGAGCCTTCTTGGTAGAGGGTGGAAGTTGCAAGAAGGGACCTTGTCCCCTGTAGGAACTGCCCACCTCGGTGTGCTGTAACCTGCTAGAGTGGGGGAGAGGGAGAGGGAGAGGGCTTACCCAGGTACCCTTTGAGCAAAGGCTAGAAAGAGGGCACTGGTGGAGAGCTTTGCAAGCAGAAAGGGCACAGGCCAAAAGGTGGATGCTGCTCAGTGTGGTTACAGAGCAGAAGGCCAAGAGCGACGATGAGGTCAGGCCAGCTGGGCCCTGACAGAACCACGGAAGGGTTGTGGTATTTAGTTCTGAGTACAGAGCTGTGACAGAGATGGGAGGAGACTCCTGCCTCTAACATACTTCTTTGGAGAGTCTATGGGCACTGGGACCTGGTGAGGGAGGGATGCCTTGGACTTTGAAGAAGGTTCAGTCTTGGTACTACTAGCATTTTTTTTTCCGAGGTAGGGTCTCACTCTAGCTCAGGCTGACCTGGAATTCACTATGTAGTCTCAGGGTGGCCTCGAACTCACTACGATCCTCCCGATCCTCTGCCTCCCGAGTGCCTGAATGCTGGGATTTAAGTCATGTGCCACTACGCCTGGCTTTAAAAAATATATATTTATTAATTAATTTTTATTATTAGATATGGACATATTTAGTATGAAAACAACACATGTTGGTACCATCCTTTCCCTCCTCCCTGTCCCTTTTCTGAAGAGGCCTTCCTTGTTGGGGATGCAGGTCAACCCCATGGGAATTGTGGGTAATGCATTATGGGGGCAGCAGTCATTTATGGGGGAGAGGCAATGTCTGTGCAAAATATCCCAACTTGTGGCTCTAACAATCTTTCCGCCCCCTCTTCTGCAAAATTCCCTGAGCCATGCTGGGAGCATTTTAAGTCTACTTCAGTGATGGACTCTTAGGAGCCTCTGCATCTCTGGTTTGGTAGGTGTTGAGTGTCCTCAATATCTGTCTCCATCACCCTTGTGCTGATACCAGCTTAACTAAGAGAGCAGCATTCTTGCTCATTCCCTCATTTCCTCTGTGGCTTCAGCTGGGGCTGGGGTGGAATGTGCTGGGTCGTTGTTTATCTCCTCAGTCCCAGCTCCCATTCTACACTGCTGCACTTGCCCACACACTGTCTGCGCAAGGAACTCAGTCCAGGAGCACTTTTTTTTTAATTTAAAAAACTTTTTATTTATGTATTTGAGAGCGACAGACAAAGAGAGAAAGAGACAGAGTGAGAGCGAGAGCGAGAGCGAGAGCGCGCGCGCGCTCGAGAGAGAGAGAGAGAGAGAGAGAGAGAGAGAATGGGCGCGCCAGGGCCTCCAGCCACTGCAAACGAACTCCAGATGCGTGTACCCCCTTGTGCATGTGGCTTACGTGGGTACTGGGGAATCAAACCTTGAACCAGGGTCCTTAGGCTTCACAGGCAAGCGCTTAACCGCTAAGCCATCTCACCAGCCCACTTTCATTTTTTTAATGACTCCCCCTCTGTCTTCAGAGAGGAGCCTTTTTGTTTGTTTTTTTAAGGTATGGTCTCATTCTAACCCAGGCTGACCTGGAACTCACTATGTAGTCTGAGTCAGCCTCCTGAGTGCTGGGATTAAAAGGCGTGTGCCACCATGCCTGACTCTCTTTCTTTGAAAAAATATTTATTTACTTATTTGCAAACAGAGAGATATACAGAGAAGAGAGACAGAGAGAATAGGCGTGCCAGGGCCTCCAGCGGTTGCAGATGCACTCCAGATGTATGTGCCACGTTGTGCATCTGGCTTTACATGGGCACTGGGGCATTGAACTAGGGTTGTTAGGCTTTGCAGGCAAGCGCCTTAACCACTAAGCCATCTCTCTTACCGTGGCATTGTTATCATCGTTCTCTGTCCCCAGAGACAACTACCTTCCTCTACTCCTTTAAGTGGAGTGGCAGGTCTGTCTCCCTGGCTGTGGTGCTTTGGGTCTGGAAAACTTTTCTTCGGCAGTATCTGCTCAGTCCAAACCCCCGCATGCCTGTGACCCAGCAAACAAATCTCATGGAGGAGAATGTCCCATAGAGTCTGCTTATAGCAGCCCCAAGCTGGAAGCATTTGTTTCCCAGGCACAAATGATATGATCTCTCTGCTTAGTGAGTCCTGAAGCATGATGGTTGGAGGAGCCAGCCATTGAAGAGTCCCCTCCATTCAAGCACATTTCCATGGCCTTCAGCGAACAAGCCAAGTCTGCCCGCACCCTCCGGCATCAGGATAGAGCTGACTGCCGTGAGGAGAGTGGGAGGCTGCTAGCGTTCTGCCACTTGGTCTGTGTCCAGGTCCCCAGCTATGTTTGCATTGTCAACCTCCAGTGAACTGTGTACTTCTGCACAGGGATGCACGTGTGTGACCAAGTGGCAACATGCTGATAAAAATCTGTGTGCATACATTAATGCCACTGAAGAGTATGAAGGGAGGGCAGCCAGGGAGTACCTAGTGACCTTCCTGTACATACCTCACAAGCACCAGCTGTTCGCTTCTGACATCTTGTAGCTGTGATCACGTGGGGTCATTGACCTCTTTGCCATTTCTCTCTGTGGAGGGCCTGGTGCCCACCAAGGGCGAGGCTGGGTCTTCCTGTCCACTAGCCCTGGAGTTGGGTCTGCAGGTACATGCCATGTGTAAGCCAATGGCCCATGTTCCCTGCCTAGGCGCTGACCTGCTGAAGATGTCCAGAGATGATTTGGTCCAGGTATGTGGCCCTGCGGATGGGATCCGGCTCTTCAATGCCATCAAAGGCAGGTGGGTTTCAGCTTCTTAGAGAAGCCAGCCTATGGCTGTGACTGCCAGGCTGTGTGCAGTGGGAAACCCCACCTCTGTCCCTTGAACTGTGAGTGGGCTGGATGATGGGATGGGGTGACGGGAAGCTTCCAGCAGTGTGGGTGAAAACGCAGGAAGAGGTGCTGGGAGGGAGAGGACAGTGAGTGACATGTTGTGTCAGAGGTCATCTGGATGCCATGGTCCTTGGCTGGGAACCCTTCCCCTTTCTCCCTTTGACCAGAGCCTCTGGATCTCAGCCCAGACTCTGGGATGCTTGCAAGGTCCTGGCTCAGAGCTGCCTCCTCGCCGACAGGGCCGTGTCCCTCAGCGATGGGCACTGGGCAGTTTTCAGGGTAGAGCTGTCACATAGAACAGCCCACTGTCATGAAAATGTCCTACAGTTACAACGACCGGTGTAGGAGTGTCTCACCATGTCGAGCCTGTAACACTTGAGTTAATATGCTTGTCATGACTGAATTTTAGTGCTGGGGAGATGGTTCCGTGGATAAAACATTTGCTGTACAAGTGTGAGGACCTGAGCTCAGATCCCCAGCACCCATGTAAATGCTGGGTGGGCATGATGGCCTGCCTGGAATTCCAGCACTTGAAGGTAGGGACAGGTGATTCCCCAGGGTAAGCGGGTTAGCTGGACTAGCTAAACTGATGCGCTCCAGTGAAAGACCTTGTCTCAGTAATTAAGATTGCTAGCAATCCAGAAAGACACTGGTGTTAACCTCTGGCCTGCACATGCATGCTACTTACATGTATGTATACCCACATAATACATTCCCACACTCACAAGCATATACCCTCCCCATACATACACATGAAAAAAAAACCCTGAATTTTAAATTTCACTGAATTTTTGTGAACTGAATTTATTTTCTGGTTCTGGGGATAAGACCCAGAACATCAATGCATGTCCAGCATTTTCTCTGCCACGAAGCTCCAGCCCCATTCCATCTCTTGAGATCCTGATTTTGAGGTTCTCTTCTGTGGAAGAAGCTCTCCCTGGGTAGGTTGCAGGACCTGGGGAAGGGCCAGCCGGCCGTCTTCTGCAGGAAAACCCATGAAGCCATAAAGACCCATCTGGGCTGCATTCTGACCCTGTGGACCCTTTCATGACGTGCAGTCTGCATCCCTACTGCCGTGTTTCTTCCTCCCGGAGTCCCTTGCTCTGCAGTTCCACCTTGTGTTCTAGAATATTCTGGAAGAAAAGTCCATTGCTTCATCTAATTATTCCTCTCCTTTTGACAGGAACGTGAGGCCAAAGATGACCATCTATGTCTGTCAGGAGCTGGAGCAAAACCGAGTGGCCCTGCAGCAGAAGCAAGATGGCAGTGGAGACAACAATTTGTGTGGTGAGTGAGGGGAACAGAGCCTGCGGCCTGGCTCTCGAGCCTTACCCAGCGTCTGTTTCCTCAATAGTTAGTTTTGTTGTTGCTACGACAGAATACCTGGCATAAACAACTTAGGGAGGTGTTTATTTAAACTTGTAGTTTGAGGGTCATGGCAGGTGGGAAGGCGTGGTGGCAGGAGCTTGAGGTGGCTGCTTACATTGTGTAGTCAGGAAATGCTGGTGCTCAGCTGACTTTCTCCTTTTTATTCAGTTGGGGTCTCCTACTCACAAAATGATGCCACCCAGTTAGGTTCTTCCCACCTCAGTTAACCTGATCTAGAAACTTCCTCACAGACAACTCCAGAATTAAAAAAATTTTTTTTATTTACTTATTTGAAAGAGAGAGACAGAGAGAAAGAGAAAGAAGCATATAGAGAGAGAGAATGGGTGCACCAGGGCCTCCAACTGCTGCAAACGAACTCCAGACGCATGTGCCACCTTGTGCATCTGGTTTACATAGGTCCTGGGGAATTGAACTCATTTTGGCTTTGCAGGCAAGGCCTTAACTGCTAAGCCATCTCTCCAGCCCAAGTGCAGGATTTTGTCTCCATGGTGATTTTAGATCCCATGAAATTGAAAATTCAGCTGTTCTCTTGTGAGTCTTGAGTTTACACACACACACACAGTACTCAAGAGTGTACTCGGCTTAGTGTGGGTACTATGCACACAGTGCTGGCCTGATCTCCCATAGACCCGTAATGCCATCTTACCCAGGCATACTTGTCCCAGGTCTTGCTTCCAGTGAGTGGCAGGGTCAGAATTTGAACCCATAGTTCCCTGTACTAGATAGAGCCTCTTATGTCCCAGGATGTCTCTTCTGCAGTACTGAGGGGAGAAGGCTCCAAAGAGCCCCGTGCTGCTTGTTTGTTGTCCACACTGGTGGCCAGTGAACAAAAGGTTATGGTGACCCATGTCAACATAATCTTCCTAAGTTTTTATTTGGTTTGGATTTATTTTACTTGGTTTATTTGGCTTATTTTTTTTCAGTCAGTGGCCTAGTTTGTTTTAGGAGTAAAAGCAGAAAGAGTGGAAGTAGCTTGGTGCCAGCATTGGAAGGGATGGCATAGGGCCTATGAACAGGGCCTGACAGTAGCATAACCTCTGAAATCTGGACAGGCTGGTCCATTGTGTAGCAGGAACTCAGTGTTCATATGATCCCTTTGATGGTAGCTTCCTGTGTGTGCTTATAAGACACTGGGCCTGGGCTCAGAGTCTGAACCAAGTGTTGTCAGTTGAGGAATTTAGGAACCTTGTGTCAGATCTAGCTGTGTCTTTTTTTTTAATTAAATATTTTATTTATATTTATTTATTTGACAGAGAAAGAAGGGGGGGAGAGAGAGAAAGAGAATGGGTGCGCCAGGGCATCCAGCCACTGCAAACAAAGTCCAGATGTGTGTGCATCTGGCTAACGTGGGTCTTGGGGAATCGAACCTGGGTCCTTTGGCTTTGCAGGCAAATGCCTTAACCGCTAAGCCATCTCTCCAACCCCTGTGTCTTTTTTTTGGGGGGGGGAGTCAAGACCCCTTAAAATTGAGCCCCTCCACTCCTAGGTGCCCTTGGAGTTAGCTCCAACCTGGCTAGTTTGGGTTTATCTAAGGAAACGGTGTTACCACCATCATCTTCCCACTTACTGAGCACACAGGCTCTACTGGGACCCCCCCCTTCTCCTTTTACAGTACAAGTTGGTTTGTACAGTGGGAAGAGAAGGACCAGGACTGTTCTCTTGTGTTGTCAAGTAACAGTTATCCTTAATGTCCCCCTGCCTCTTGAAACCACCCAGTAGCCTCTGGAAATGGGGAAGACTAGAAAGGTGACATGGGTCTTCCTCCTCCCTTCAGACAGGGTCACAAACTAATATTCTTCCATCCTTCATCTCCAGCTGGGCATCCTTGGGTCGGGTGGGTTCAGGAATCAGCATTTCACATACATGACCAAGAGAGGTGGACACAAAAGCATAGTGTCCCGGCTGGCATGTGCTCCCCTGTTGATGGGCCACACCAGCCTTCTCAGTGCAGGGATTCACACCGGTGCCCAGAGCTCCGGGCAGGAGCATCCTTACAGATGAGTGTTGGCTTTTCAGGATGGGTTGGGAATATAGGCAGGCTCTTGCTAACCTGTTGGCCCCTTAAAAAGAGATGCTTGTAAGATCTTAAGAGAATGATCCTGGAGTGATTGCTCAATAGCTAGAGGCACTTGCTTGCAAAGCCTGATGGCCTGACCCTGCAGCAGAAGCAGGAAGGCAGTGGAAACAACAGTTGTGTGATGAGTGAGGGGAACAGAGCCTGCAGTCTGCCTCCTGAGCCTCACCCAGCCTGCAAAGCCTGATGACCTGGGTTTGATTCCCTAGCACCCGGCTAAAGCCACATGCGCAAAGTGGTGCATACATCTGGAGTTCATTTGCAGAGAAATGACAATTTTCTTTTATGTGAAAAGATGAGGAATGGGGTTAGTATACTGTGGCATATAGTGGAGGGCTTCAAAGCCAAGGCTTCCATTCTGAGGCACAAAGAGAATCTTTACTTTTACGGGTTTTGGAGGAAGATTTCGGGTTTTTATGACCCAGCTGTTGAGCCAGCCTACGAGCTAGCAGCCACAGAGGTTTTGGATTGGGATGAGGGATGTCAGGAAGGCACTGGAGGTGGGACATAACAAGTGTTCTTGCATGGGAGGGGTCCTGGCAATAAGGGTGCTGCTTTTGTTTGACGTTTTAATTTACAAGCAGAGACATAGAATAAGAGTGGGCGTGCCAGGGACTTTTGGCACGACAAATGAACTCTCGACACATGCTCCACTTTGTGCCTCTGGCTTTATGTGGGTACTGGGGGGGGATCAAACTCAGGTCATCGGGCTTTGCAAGCAAGCACATTTAACCAACGAGCCGTCTCTCCAGGCCAAGCCTGCACTTTGTCCTTTGGGGAGCAGCAGCAGTGGGGGACAGGGATTTTGAGCGGGAGAGAACTACTGCAGGTGGGGATGGCTGCCTTTGGCGTAGCCTGCAGCTGTGCTCCGACAGTGCTCACTGCCACTCTGCCCTCTCTCCACAGTGTACCACGCCATCTTCCTGGAGGAGCTGACGACCTTGGAGCTGATTGAGAAGATCGCCAGTCTGTACAGCATCCCCCCCCAGCACATCCACCGGGTCTACCGGCAGGGCCCCACCGGCATCCATGTGGTGGTGAGCAATGAGGTGAGCAGTGCTCCTGACCTGGCCCTACGCTGGGGCTTTGGCTCTTCTAGAGGATCCCCCATATCAGTCCCCACACTGGAGCATCCCTGTGGGGCGTGGGAATGACAGGCATGTCTCCTTAGCTTGCTGACTGCTTGAACAGTGGTTGCCCACGGTGATGAAAGCAGATGGGCTTAAACGACTGCTGAGTTGTGGCTCATCAGCCCTCCCTTGGTTGGGCTTCCCCCAAATGGGCCTCAAGGCCCCCTGAGAGAGGCAAAGGAACCAGTGGTTAGATGAAAGGCAGCGGTGGCTCACAAGAGATGGGAGCAAGACCTCATTTTAGGGGTGAAGGTGCCACTGGGTCTGTGGGCAAGATAAGCCACTGCAGGGTGGAAGCAGCCACTGGCAGAGAGCCCAGGAAGCAGACAGGGTCCTGTCAGAGCAGCGCCTGCTGACGGCCAGGAGTGGCGTGGAGCAGACTTGCCGCCCGGTGCAGGCACCCCTTGCCCAGAGCAGATACTCATAATAGTAGTTGTACTAGTTACCTCTCTTATTGCTACAATAAAATGGCCGTCAAGTGCAACTTAAGGGAGGAAGGGTTTAACGTGGCTCACCGTTTAAGGGGACACAGTCCATCATGGCAGAGAAAGCGAAGGCATGGTGGCAGGAATACGAAGCAGCTGGTCACATTCAGTCCCTCGTCATAAAGCAGAGACAGATGAATGCTGCTGCTTACTGTCTCTTGGGTTTTTTTTTTAAAGTTCTTTATTTGCATGCTTGGATGTAAGTACGTATGGGCACACCAGGATCTCTTGTGACTGCAAAGCAACACCAGATGCATGCATCACTTCTTGCGTCCAGCTTTTCATGGGCGTTGAGGAACCACGCCTGGGCCTGCAGGCTTTGCAAGCAAGTGCTTTTAACAACTGGTTCATTGCCCAGCCTCGCGTTGTCCTTTTTATTCAGTCCAGGACACCAGCCCATGGGATGGTGCTGCACCCAGTTAGGATGGGTCTTTCTAATGCAGAAAAGCCCTCACAGACATGCCCACAGGCTCACTTCCATGGCGTTTCTAAATTCTGTTAAGTTGATAACTGAGACCAAGCATTATTCTTGCTCCATCCTTCCACCGACTTTGGTGGCAAATGGTAGCATGTGTGGAGTGCTGTGTCAGTCTGTTTCTTGTCACTGTGATGAACACGGCAGATCGTGAACTGATGGAAAGGAAAAGTTGACTTTGACATACAGTTTTGTATTGTGGGACCTATGGTGATGGTCCAGTTTGGTGGGAGTGTGCGGCTGAGGAAACTGTTCTTATTATGGCCAAGAAGCAAAGAGATGGGGTGGGGGCAGAGTGCCACCATCCTTCTCCAGGACATACACCCCATGACCTAACTTCCTTCTACCAGGCTCTGCTTTATTTATTAATTATTTTTGGTTTTTTGAGGTAGGGTTTCATTCTAGCTCAAGTTGACCTGGAATTCACTATGTAGTCTCAGGGTGGCCTCGAACTCTTGGCGATCCTCCTACCTGTGCCTCCCAAGTGTGGGGATTAAAGGCGTGCAACACCATGCTTGGCAGGTTCTACTTCTTAAAGGTTCTGTTGCCTCGCAGATAGTGCTACACGATGGCGATGAAGCCTTCAACCTATGGGCCTTTGGGAGACACTCAAGATCCAGTCACTAGCAAGTGTTTACTGTATGAGTTTAAAAAAAAAATTATTTATTTGCAAGCAGAGAGAGCAGAGAGAGCGAATGGGTGTACTAAGACCTCTAGCTATTGCAGAAGAACTCCAGATGGGCCTTAGGGAATTGAACCCTGGTTCTTGGGCTTTGCAGGCAAGCACCATAACTGTTGAGCCATCTCCCCAGCCTTGAGTTTTTTTTTTTTTTTTTTTTTTTTTGAGGTAGGGTCTTACTCTAGCCCAGGCTGACCTGGAATTCACTATGTAGTTTTAGGCTTACCTCAAACAGTGATCCTCCTATCTCAACCACCTGAGTGCTGGGATTAAAGGTGTGTGTGACCACACCCAGCTGATTTTTTTTTTTTTTTGAGAAAAAGTTTCATGTAGCCCAGGTTGGCCTTGAACTCATGAAACCGCAGATGACTTTGAACTCTTCTGCTAGGATTATATAAACAACAGAAGGCTGCCTGGGGAGATAGGACAAAGCACTTACCTTACAAGCACAAGGACCTAAGTTCTGTCCCAAGAACCTATGTTAAAAAAAAGAAAGCCAGGCATGGTGGTGCATACCCATAATCTCAGCACTAGGGTGGGGGGAAACAGATGGATCCTTAGTGCATGTTGGCCAACCACTCTAGCTTACTCAGTGAACTCCAGGCATATCCATTCTCTCTCTCCCTCTCTCTCTCTCTCTCTCTCCCTCTCTGCCTCTCTTTCTCTCTCTCTCTCTCTCCCTCTCTGCCTCTCTTTCTCTCTCTCTCTCTCTCTAATAAATGAATAAAAATAATTTTTTTAAAAAGTGTTTATTTTATTTATTTAAGAAAAAGAGAATGAGAGAGAGAGAGAGAGATTGAGAGAGAGAGAGAGAGGGAGAGAATGGACACACCAGGGCCTCTAGCCATCACAAATGAACTCCAGACACATGCGCCACCTTGCACATCTGGCTTATGTGGGTACTAGGAAATCGAATCTTGGTCCCTAGGCTTTGCAGGCAAGCACCTTAACCGCTAAGCCATCTGTCCAGCCCATTGCATTCACTTCTAATGCAGCTACTGTTTTTATTTTGCTTTGAGAGTTGTGTAGACCAGATTGGTCTGGAACTTGTGGCACTCCCCTTGCCTCTGACTCCTGAGTGCTGAGATGACAGGTGTGTGTCACCAGGCCTGTATTATTTTTCTTTTTTCTTTTTTTGCCTCCATTTGACAAATAAAGTGGATCCAGAAGTTCCTGCCCTGGAGCTGGCTTGAGAGTAGCCAGAAAGGTGGAAGGGCCCTGAACCACAGGCAGCTCCAGTGGCCTGGAAACATGTCACTGTGTACCTCAGAGAGGACTGCTTTCTGTGACGACTGAAGACTCAAGTGTGCCTTGTAACTTCACAGGTCCCTGGGGAAGTCCTCCCCCCCAACCCCCCTTGCCCTGTGCCCTCAAGAACAGGTAGTTAAGCAAGTGAAGCAGAGAGGAGAACTCAAATGCCACCCTGGCTAAGTAGGCCATTCTCATTCCCCAAAGTCTCCTTGCTACTTAACCCCAAATCAGTTGGAAACCTTTGCTTCTGAATTTCCCAGAGTGCTGGAGGCAGCCTGGCCAGCCGAGGAGCCAGACCCTGGGGTGCGAGGGCACTCAATTAAACAAGGGAGTTACTGATTAAGCCCTCATGGGCCCTGCTCTGGGCTTTGCATGCCCAAGTGGCTGGGTGGCCAAGAGTCCAAGGTGGAGCAGGTCGCAGTATAGAATAAATGTACTTCACGCGTCATTAGGCCCTGCAGGGAGGGTCAGGGTCGACAGACAGGTGGATGGGTTTGTAAGGTTGGAGCCAGCAGTTTGAGCAGGCAGTAAAAAGTGGGCTGCTTTTTATAAATTTTTAAAATTTATTTGAAAGAGAGAGAGATAGAGAGCGAGTGGGAAAGAGGGGAAGAGAGAAAAATTGGGGCTCATTTTTTTTTAATTTGGGAAAGGGCTCTGCTATCCTATTTGATGTTGAGTACGTGTGCGTATGTGTGTGTTTTAAATATTCCTGAAGTGTATAACAAAGTATACATAGACAGATTTTAGACTTATATAGTTTAATAAGTACCTAGCCCTTGCACTTGGTTATTAGAATATGATTCTAGAAACCACTTTGTAGGCTCATACCATTTTCTACCCTTACCTACTCATGGGTATTTTGTGGTAATGATTTCCTCTTTCCTTTCACATGCTGCTTTTTAAAAAATATTTTATTTTTTTATTTATTTGACAGAGAAAGAGGGAGGGAGAGATTGAACACACCAGGGCCTCCAGCCACTACAAACAAACTCCAGACGCTTGTGCCCCCTTGTGCATCTGGCTAACGTGGGTCCTGGGGAATTGAACCTGGGTCCTTTAGTTTTGCAGGCAAATGTCTTAACCTCTAAGCCATTGCTCCAGCTCGCATGCTGCTTTTTTATGCATGTATGTGTATGTAGGTTTGTGTGCATGTGTGTGGATGTGTAGGTCAGAGGATAACCTCAGGAGTCATACTCAAGAAAGCTGTCCCCTCCTTTGACTCCTTTGAGACAGTCTCATTGGCCTCAAACTCAAATTAGACTAGACTGACCGGCCAGTGTGCTCCAGAGATCCTGTCTCTACTTGTTAGCCCTGGGATTATAGGCATGCACCACTATGCGTAGCCTTTTTTTATTTTTATTTATTTATTTGAGAGAGAGAAAGAAGGAAAGAGAGAAATTTTTAAATTTAATTTGCAAGGAGAGAGAGGGGTGGAGGGAGAGAGAAGGGACATGCCAGGGCCTCTTGCCGCTGCAAATGCACTCCAGATGTATGGGCCACTTTTTGCTTCAGGCTTTATGTGGGCACTAGGGAGGTAAGCCTGGGCCGGGAGGCTTGCAAGTCTTTAACCTCTGAACCATCTCCCCAGCCCAGCCTAGCCATTGTTATGTGGGTTCCGAGGATGGTCTTCATGCTTACAAAACAAGCACTTTACTAATGGAGCTATTTCCCCAACCCTTTATTACTGTTTTGTGTCAAAAAAAAATTTTTTTTACAGTCTTGTGTCCCTTAAACAATAACATTCCTGTGAAATGCTTCACTAGGTGAGTTCGTCATTGCGTGAACATCCTGGTTGATACTCACCTGGACCTGAATGATACAGGCCAGTCATTGTGCGTGGCCCAGTGCAGTCACGCAGTGTGGTGCATGAAAGCGTGCTCTAAAATAGCAGCAAGAAAGATAGTGAATGTAAAGTTGTCCCTTTAGGATCCTCATCAAGCTGCATACGCTGTGTGTGATTGTCTGTACCGCAGTGGAGCAGGGTAGGTTAATTACACCATCATCACACACATGAATAATGGTGGTGTTGCCACATTACCAGATGACAGTGCTACTCGGCAAAAAGACTTTTCCAGCTCCATTATGACATGGCACCACCATTGTCTATGTGGTCTGTGGTTTTGTGATGCGTGACTGTTTAGTTACTTCTGTTGTAATGTACGCATTCCGTGAATGAGTTCAAGTTCAGAGACTGGATGACCCAGCAATGAAGTAAAAGCAAAGTGGGCCCGACTCACAGCACCAAGTGTGATGCTGCTGGCTGGGTCCTCTCAGGCTGCTTCTTTCCCGTGTGTGTGTGTGTGTGTGTGTGTGTGTGTATGTCTGCTTCTCATCCATACGTGTCTGTACGTGTTTGGGGGGAGGCTGCTTCTTGGGTACACGTGCATGTGGAGGCCAGAGAACTCAGGTATCATTTCTCAGGTGCTGTTCACCTTTTTTTGAGGCAGAGTCTCACGGGAGCTTACCAGAGACCCCCAAGGATCACCTGTGTCTGCCTCTCTAGTACTAGGATTAAAAGTGTGTGCCATCATGCCCAGAATTTAAAAAAATTCTTTGTTTATTTTTATTTATTTATTTGAGAGCAACAGAGAGAAAGAGGCAGAGAGAGAAAGAGAGAGAGAGGGAGAAAGGGCACGCTAGGGCCTCCAGCCACTGCAAACGAACTCCAGACGTGTGCGCCCCCTTGTGCATCTGGCTAACATAGGTCCTGGGGAATCGAGCCTCGAACTGGGGTCCTTAGGCTTCACAGGCAAGCACTTAACCGCTAAGCCACCTCTCCAGCCCAGTGCCCAGAATTTTTACATGGGTTCTGAGGATTGAGCTCAGGTCCTCATGCTTGCAAGGCAGGCACCTAGTTCACTGAGATATCTCCTCAGTTCTACTTTGCCATGCTTCACAGTCAGGTTTCTGCTGCTTAAAATTGCTGTTGTGGGGCTGGAAGTTGGCTCAGCAGTTAAAGCCACTTGCTTGCAAAGTTTGACAGCCTGGGTTCAATTCCCCAGTACCGACAGAAAGCCACATGCACAAAGTGGTGCATGTGTCTGGAGTCTGCAGTGGCAAGAGCTCCAGTGATAACCATACTCACTCTCTCTCTCTCAAATAAATTAGAAAAAATAAATTTAAAAATTGCTATTATAAAGGTGTGGTGGCACACGCCTTTAATCCAAGCACTCGGGTAGTAGAGGTAGGAGGATCACAGTGAGTTCAAGGCTACCCTGAGACTACATAGCAAATTCCAGGTCAGCCTGGACTAAAGTGAAACCCTACCTGGACAAACCAAAAAGAAAAAAAAGTTGCTGCTGTGTCACATGCTGATTCTGTGTTGTTCCCTTGCAGAGTCACTTTATGCCTGTGTTTGTGCAGACACAGTAGCGGTGTTGTCTGTGGTTATAAGTGGCTCAGCTCCGTGTCATCACCAAGCTTTTTTATGTTACCAGCTCATCGTTGAGGGAATGTCCCTCTTTTGCCTTTCAGATGGTGCAGAATTTCCAGGACGAGTCTTGTTTTATCCTTAGCACATTAAAAGGTAAAACCCCTTCCTGCCTCCCTGTTTCATCCCCGCATACCACCTGTATCCCTTGGTTTCATGGAGTGAAAGGAGCGCTGCGTGGAGTGGTACGTGGGATCTGCATGTATGGGATCCCTCTAGACATACTTACTTGGGAGCAGCCTTCAGGCGCAAGGAAATACAGACGTCCTCTGGAAACCAGCATTAGCAACACAGGAGCTAGTGAGACCGGCCCCAAAGATTTCTTCGGGGAATTCTTAGGCCAGGCAGTTGTTCTTTATGAACTTGGTGTGTCTGAGTGTTCGTGGAGGGCCTCGCAGAAGCCCAGCAAGGAATACAGTGACAGGCAGGATGGATCAGGGACTTGGAGTTCTGCGTGAGCCAGGTGTTCCAAGAATACATCTGCAGGCCCGCTCTGTGCTGAGAGAGTGCACTTGTGTGCCAGGAGCCGTGTGTATCCACAGAAGACAGAGAAAAGACCTGCTGTGACATTCCTTGGGGCCAGGAGGGGAGGTAGATGGATTTTGTCAGAGCAGAAGACTGGGTCGTGGGGAGGCAACTTCATTCTCCCTTGTTGTGTGCATCTGGCCTGTTAGGGTCAGCTTTCTATCACTCTAACAAAGTGCCTGCAACAGTCAACTACAACTACAGGCTCACAGTTTTGGAGGTTTCAGTCCATGGCCTTCTTGGCCTGTGCTGAGGTTGCACATGGCAATGGGAGAGTGTGGGTGTGGGTAAGAAGAGGAAGAGCTAGACTTCAGTGTCCCCTCCAACGTCACTCCTCCTTTGACCTCATTTCTTCCTATTGTGCCCCACCTCATGAAGGTCCCATCACCTCTTAGCAGTACCACAGGCCAGAGACCACACCTTTCACACATGAGTTTTTGGGGGCTTTTAAATGAGTATGTGTGCATGTATGTGCGTGTATTCGTGTGTGGGTGGGCATGTGTATATGGAGTCCAAAAAAATAGTCTCAGATGCCATTTCTTAGGTATACCATCCACCTCCTTTGAGACAGGGTCTCACTGGCCTGGAGTTCACCAGTTAGGTTAGACTGGCTGGCCAGTGAGTCCCAGTGATTCTCTCATCTTCATCTCCCCAGCACTGAGATTATAGGCTTGTGCCAGCCACCACACCTGGCGTTTTTAGGTGGGGTCTGAACTCAGGTTCTCATGCTGTGAGGCAAGCACTTTATCAACCGAGCTCTGTCCCCAACCCCAGAGTTATTTAAGATCCAGAGTACAGCCCAGACAATGAGTGCCTTTATGAGCCTGGGAGTGTTAACATCCCAAAGAGGCATAGCTTACCCAGTCTCCTTCGATATAGGTATATAGGTGCTCGGGGCTGGGGCTCTGGTGGGAGACCCCTTGTCATAAAGAAACTCATGAATGCACATGGCAAAGCATGTACTGAAGGCCCGCTCTGCGTGCATACTTGCCCTTAAGTAATCTGAGTGGTCTCTGTCAGCGGCGTAACACATGCCTGCTGTTTCTCTTGCAGCCGAGAGCAATGATGGCTACCACATCATCCTGAAGTGTGGACTCTGAGCAGCAGTGACCTGCACCTGCCCCCAGCCCCACGGACCCCCCGGATGTAGAAATCACACCACTCGTCAGCTGCTGTCTCTCCTGATGAGCTGAAACTGGGAGAGACCTTGCCCTGGCCAAGAAAGCGACAGACCATCAAGTGGCCAAAATCCACAGACACAAAGTTTGGCATGCGGAAAGCTAGTGGCTCCCTTCTCCCTTCCTCCTGGCCTCCAGCTGTTGAACTGTTCCTTTCTTGTTCTGTTTCCCAGCCCATTTTCTCTGAAACTCCCTGCCCTTTAGTTACAGGGTTCTTGAGTATGTCAGTTCCTCCTGACCACTCTTCTGTTTCTGTGGCAGCTGGCTTTGTGGTCGGCTCTGCCAATTTGAGGGGGTCACTTTACCCTGCTCTCCTGGCCTACTTCTAGAAGGCTTCCCTTCTCAGACAGCTTAGTGGGTATTTCTCCTGTTCTTAGATGAATCAGTGGGGCTGGGGCTATTCTGTGTCTTTCCCCTCTTTGTCTGTCACCTTGTTTCTAGGCATCTGTTACTTTGAACCCAGCGAGGCATGCGCATCACTGCATCGGCAGGGTGCATATACACTCTGGTGTGCATGTGTGCCTGCTCATGAATGCTAATTCTGAGGCCTGTTGCAGACTGGGAAATGAGGTGGGGATAGAGAGATGTTTTTTTAACTTCCTTGTGAGTGACTACTTCAGTATAATTTTACTTCCTGAGCAATGCTGAGTAAGGAGAACTACAAGGTGACCATGTCATTGTGTCCTCAGGTGACCTTGACCATCAAAATACCAGGCCCTTGGGCTGGGGGTGTAGCTCAGTGGTAGAGCCCTTGCTTAGCATGAGTGAGGCTATGTGTTCCATCCCAGTACTGTACAATGCAAACAAGAGCCTTTAATCCCAGCACTTGGGAGGCAGAGGTAAGAAGATTGCTGTGAGTTCAAGGCCAGCCTGAGACTACATAGTGAATTCTAGGTCAGCCTGGGCTACAGGGAGACCCTGCCTTGGGAAAAAAGTAAGCAAGCAAACAACAACAAAAACCCAGAACCTTTAGAACACACTTACAAAATTCCATTTTAAGAAGACCTCATTTATGTTTCTGTTCCTCCCCCCCCCACTTATAGGGGATATGTTTAGTGTACTTGGCCTCCATTGGTATAATTGAGTCACCTTTCTTAACTTTGGGGAAATTTGAGTATCAATAGCTGTGATAGACTCAGGAATTCATTTTATCTTGCTTCTGGTCTTAGGATCCAGGCGTCTCTCCTGGCCCAGGGCTTCAGCTCTTTGGAATTTAAATTCTCCCAAGTCACAGTGAGGCAAGCCTTCTGACCACCAAAGCTTTTGTACAATGTAATGTGAGGCTCAGAGATCACCTGATCTGGTAACACCCTGTTTTTACAGCTGGAGGAACTGAGGCCCAGAGTGGCAAAGCTACCTGCTTGACAGAGTGATAGAGAATGAAATAAGGGTTCTAGTAATGATTCTGTTGGGACAGCATGAAGACAGTCTTCTTGTCCTTTTTATGGTGGAATGGCTATTAACAACTTTATTTAGATAATATTCATGTGCCTTAGGGGTTCCCCATTAAATGTGTAAAATTCTGTGGGTTTTAGTAAATTTTCAAAATCAGTCAATTTTAGAGCATTTTTATTACCTTCAAAAGAAACCCTATACCTGCCATCGCCCCATTTCCCAGGCCTGGGAAACAGTGACCGTCTTCTGTGTAGTCTGTGGTCTTACCCATTCTGTACAAATTTGGAATCTCAAAATGAAGCCTTTGTGGCCAGTTTCTTTCATTCGGGGATGTTTTTCAGGGTCATTCATGATGAGCATACTCCATTCATTTCTCTGGCCATGTACTGTAGTGTGTAGGGTGGTTCTGCATCTATCACTTGATAGAAATTTGGACTGTCTCGGATTTTTGGATGTCATGAATAATGCTGCTGTGAACATGTTTGTACGGTTTTTTTTTTCAAGGTAGGGTCTCACTCTAGTTCAGACTGACCTGGAATTCACTACGTAGTCTCAGGGTGCCCTCGAACTCATGGTGATCCTCCTACCTCTGCCTCCCGAGTGCTGGGATTAAAGGCGTGCACCACCACGCCCAGCTGTACAGTTTTTTTGAGTGGACATGGTTTCATTTCTTTTGAGGATGGGAATAGAATTGCTAGCTCATAATGCTAACTTTGGTTGGCTCCTTAAGGTGCAGCCAGGCTGTTTCCTGTGGCAAGTCCACCATTGCGGGTTCCCATCAGTAGTGAAGGAGAATTTTAGTATCCTCACCTCCTCACCAACACTTACTATAATCTTTTTTTTTGTTTTTAAGACAGGATTTCATGTAGCCCAGACTGTCCTAGAACTCCTTATATAGCCAAGAATGACCTTGAACTTAGGATCCTCCTGCTTCCACTTGTTGAGTGCTGGGATTAAAGGGGTGCCACTACGCCTGGTTTTGTATATTGCTGGGGATGGAACCCAGGGCTTTGTGCCTGCTACGTATGTCTTCTACCAACTGAGCTAGATCTGTAACCCTAATCTTCTTGCATTGTGGTACCCTAGCATGGGTGAAACGGTGCCTTGTGGTGGTTTTGATTTGCATTTTCCTGATGTTCTTGCATCTTTTCTGAAGAGCTGTTTGGACATCTCTTCATGTGTGTGTTGCTCATTTGTATATCATCTTTGGAAAAAGCTTTTGATTGTTGTCTCGTTCTTCATTACTGAGTTATTCTGGATCATCATTGTCAGATACATGGTTTGTAGAAATCTCTGTCCCTGTGGTTTGTGTTCCCTTTCTTAGGTGTCCTTTGAAGTCGAAAAGTTTTTGATTTGCCTGGGCTTGGCTGCGTACAGTTCATCCTCAGTATTTAGAGGCTGTTACAAGAAGATCCGGTTAAAGCCAGCCTGGTCAACATAGTGAAATACTGTTTAAAAAATTATTTTAAATTTGGATAATGTCAGGTTACCCATTTGTTTTGTTGTTTTTGATGTCTAACCCAAAGTTGGGAAGGTTTTATACCTATGTTTTCTTCTAAGAATTTTTTAAAGTTTTTATTCTCACAATGATCTTTGCTCTGCTTTGAGTTTGTTATTGTATATGGTATGTAATAAGGGTCCAGCTTCATCCTTTTGCATGCGTGTATCTACTTGTTGTGCCACTACTGAAAGGACTGTTCTTTCCTTTGGCATGGTCCTGGTACCTGGCTAATGGCCCCTGGCTCTTGGATATTTCTAGAGCATAATGGTGCCCTTGGCAAGTGCATCATTTACTTTTCTCATTGCTGTGATCAACACCTGATAAAAACAAAGGGGCTATTTCAGCTTATAGCTGGAGGTGGGGAAGGCACAGCAGTGGGAGCAGTGAGGCCACTGGGTGCGTCACCTCATAGCTAGGAGGTGAGGAGATAAATGATGGTGCTTAGCTCTCTTCTTTGTGTGTGTGTGGGGGGGGTGGTGGAGTTTGAGGCTGGGTCTCACTCTAGCCCAGGCTAACGTGGTGTATTACTCAGAATTCTCTAGAGGAATAGAACCGTCAGAATGAATTGTATTAAAAAGGTAATTTATTTAATTAGCTTATGGTAGTCCAACAATAGCAGCCTGCAGACTTGAGAGTCACGGAGTCCGGTAGCTGCTCAGTCCACGTGGCTGGATGCCTCAGCAGTCCCAGTCCAGCACTGAAGGCTTCCTGGAGGGCTGCTGGTCTTCAGTCCACACTGGAGACCAAGGAAACTTGGTTCCCATGCCCAAGGAGGATAGCTGAGCAGCAAAGATGCACATACAATGGAAGCACTCACCAGCAAGCAGTGCCGGCTGCCAGGCGTGAGGAAGGGGGCTCTTTCCTCTCAGGACTTCCATCCATAAAGCCCACCATTGGGAGGGCCGCCCACTCTGGGGAAGGGCTCACTCAGGGGGCAGGATTCCTCCTTCAGTCAATCCTTCCTAGAAGCAGCCTCAGAGACCCACCCAAGAGGAATGCTGGTGGATTCCTAACCAGATCAAGTTGACAAGAGAACTTAGCCATCACAAGTACACCTGACCCTCCACCTTCCAATAGCTAGTTAAATCTTGTAGCTTAGAAAGGAAAAGACAAGTAAGAAGTGCTGTGAGTGTACAAGGAGTGATTTGGTATCAATATGTTTAGCTGCCCACCACTCATCATTTTGTCCCTTCTGTGAAATTAGGTGAGCTAACGCTGTAGGGTTCATTTTCCACGCACTGAAGTACAAAAAAGCCATCTTGCATCCTATTCTGGCCCAGTGTTTCCTGTGAACTTGGGAGTCCAGAGGCCTGGACCTGCTGAGCAGAGCAGCTTCTCCCAGGGACCTGCCACATAATCCCATCCCGCACTTTCTAGAAGGAAAAAAAAAAAAAGATACATGCATGTGCTCCTCTCTCAGCCTAGACCGCCGTCTTGAACCTGAAACCCAAGCTGAGTTCTTCATGAACTGTCTGTCTTCTCTCCTTCCTAAAATCTTGTAACACTCACCGTGAAGCCACGATGCTTGCCCAGCTCTATGTGCAAGGTAGCCTTGTTAACCACGTTGCGCCCGTGTGACACAGACAAGCTGCGGGAAGCGGTAACACACCCTTGAAAAGGGCAGGATGCGGTGGGGAATTCCAGGTCCAGGTTCGGGGGCCTGGAGAAAGGTCAGGTATTGCCCTGGTAACCTCTTGCCCCGGCTGCCCGGAGCCCCTTGAGCAGATCTGTTAACCTAGAGTCGGCTTTACTAGGTAGGGAAAGACTGAAACCCACAACTTGTCTCAAGTCCCAAGTCCAGTTTAACCTCAGGGGTTGGCCCAAATGACTAAAGGTCTGAAAATGATTAACGAGTTGATAAAATGAATGGAAAAAGGCTCTTTAGCTGTTGTCAGTGGAAAAGAAGGAGAAAGTCCTCAGGCTGTCCGGGACAGTGAAAGAGCTGAAATTGGAGGGTAGGACATGGGGAATTTAATGCTCCGTGTTGCCCAGATACAGGAGGACTAAGAGTTAGGGAGGGGTCTTGGGTCTGTGCCCAGAATGAGTGACTTTGCCTCTTGAGGGGTTTTTCATCCCTTAGAAGACGGGATGAGTGATACAACTCATGGATAGAAAGAATGTTTGGGCCTGGGTTTGAGTCCCAACCCTGTTCCCAGAATACACTGGGAGACCTCAGAGTCTGTATGCGCAGACATAAGGTTAGGCTGAGGGATGACAGAGCTTTCCTTCACAGTCATCCAGGGGACAAGTGACCTTTCCGAGTGCTCCTTCTCAGTGTTGCAGTGCCGTGGTGCTGTGCATTATGGGATTACGTGTGCTTGTCATCTTGGCTTGCCTACAGGAACGTTCTACTCACCAAGCACCCGTGGCTGCGGCGGCGTCCGTGTGGGCACTTTCATATGCACAAGGACCCTGACCAGCTTTGCATTTTGGGAGCCACTGACACCTCCCAGCCACCTCACCAGCAAGGCCCCTAATGTCAGTCCCTATGCACCTGCCCCTGACCGGATCCTTTTGCCTCTTGGTGTGCATTCTCAACAGCCTTGCTAGTGCAGCTGGCTAGTATAAGATGCCAGTACCTTCTGTCATTTCTCCTTTTTCATTGCTCCTTAGAGGTAGGACAGTGGGGGACTGAGGGCCAGAGATCCTGATAGAACACCAGGTATCATTTCCAGGGCCAGCCCAGTTCACAAGCTCCTGAAACCCTGCTAAGCTTCTAGAAGGCTGTGGCCTGTGGGTAAGAGCTAACAGACCATGGCTTGGGTTGTCACATTCCTACAGGATAGTGAGCAGCTCTCATTCCCTTCATCCCAGAGATCCCCTCAGGTGGGCTGTGGGGGGTAGAAAATAGCTCCTAAGTCAGGGACCATTTTCGGGTCTCCATCAAGAAAAGCAGCATTTGCCCAGGGCAGCTGGACCCAACCCAGCCCCGTCTGATCTTGCCATTGATTGGCTGATGGGAAACATTGTCTCAAACCCAGGTTGAGGGAATGACAACCAACTCCTAACCTCCATCAAAGATATACTAAATGATTATTGTTTGAGTTGTGCAGGTTAAATTGCACGGGGCTAGGGGTGTGGCCCAGTGCCATAGCACTTGCCTAGTATGAGCAAAGCCCTGGGTTCTATCCCAGCACCTGTAACCAACAATAAATTACAGTGCACTGGGTGTAGTGGTATCCGCCAGTGAAACCAGCACTTGGGTGGTCAGGACAGGGGTCTTAGGAGTTATAGGCCATCGTGAGCTATATTCCTTGTCTCAAACACAACCTTGGAAATTTGTTTTAAGCTAATATAGTGATAGTATTGTCTTTTTTCTCTTAAAGACTAAAATATTCTAACCTTTTTCCCCCTACTTTTATCCGCTTTTTGGTTGGTTTTATTGTGCAGCGCTAGGGATTGAACCCAGGGCCTCACATATGGGTGGAAAGTGCTTTACTGCTGAGCTATACTCTCAGCCGAGCTATAAACCTCCTATTACCCTCTATTGCTGTTACATTATTTAAAGGAAGTCTCAGGTGTTAAGGATTGTTTTAGGCAACAAAAGTGTACTGCATGAATAAGAGATGCATTCAGATGAAAAGTCTATGGACGTGCCTTACCCTCTGTGTAGTACCTGTGCCTTCCTGCTGGCAAGTTCTGGTCCTTTGCTGGCACACAGGAAACCTGCCCGACCTATGTATGCAAACGCTGAGGCCTCTGCTTCGTGGATCCCTACTTGGCCTTGATCCTGGGTCCCCTGGCCAGGGCCCTAGAGTTTGGTAAAAGAAGGGACTTTTGTGCTGAAATTCACGGGCTGCTGTGCTGCATAGGTGGCGGTGTCCCTGGAGCTTTTCTGTTCTGGGAGGGAACAACCTGAGGCCCTCCTCCTTTAACAGACCCCTCCCCACTTTTCTGTAGTGACCATCTAAGTGGCTTCCTGCTTTCTCTGGTTCTAGGTTCCCTTGAAGGGTGGGGTACTGTGGTGTCGTCCTGCCCTCCATGGCTCTTCCATCTTCTGTGCAGCCCTTAGGTCTTCTGCCTTCCCTCAATATAGTCCGGCCTCCTCCGCAGGCCTCTTCTGCTCTGCCCAGCCTCTCACTGCATCTTCCTGCAGGGCCATGGGGAAGACTTCCCCAATCTGCAGGACCAGATCCTACCACTATGACAGGTTGAGTACTCTCCAAATATAAGACAGGTCATGGTCAAAACACAGATGCATTTAAAATGCATATAATTACTATCAGGCCATGTGTATAACATACATGACAATGTACATGAATTTTGTGTTTAGACTTGAGTCCCGTCCCCAGGATACCTCGTTATATTTGTATAGATATTGCAGTCAACTGTTCTGCCACTGAGCTATACCCCTTCGTGTAGATATTGAAAACTGAAGCAACCCTGGTCCCAGATAAGCAACACACATCCTGTAATGAATTGAGCTACAAGTTCATTCTGGGTCCTGCCCAGACCACACTTGCTAGGTATGGTTAAGCAGCTTGTTAGCACACACATATGTGGCTTCGGTCCTGACGCTTCCTCCCCGGGCAGGTGTGCGGCTGGGGAGAGCTTAGTGGGGCTGAGCATTCAGTACAGGAGCGAAGGGGGCTGTTCATATCCCGCCCATCCTCCTGCTGGGTAAAAGTCGGATTACTTGTATATTCCCTAATGTATGTACCTTTAAAATGATTTCTTACAGTGTGTATCCTGCTCACCTTCCGACAGTTGGGGTATTTTCTAATAGTGGTGGTGGGGTAACTATTGTGGTGACCCAGATCAGTCAGATGCGTGTGACAGGTCATGGGGAGGTGGACATGGAAACTTAAATTGTCATACTGCCATGTTGTTTTTGTACCTGAAATAAAGCATATTTTGCACTTGTGGACAAGAAATCTTTATGTGAGTCTGTGCTGGGTCAGAATGCAAATAAAATTCATTTGTACGAAACCTTTGTGGCATAGGCCTCCAGTTGCTTTGCTGAGTAGTGGTAACATTAAACAGTAACTACCTAGTCCCCTCCCCCAGTCCCTACCTAGTCCTCTCCCCCAGTCCCTACCTAGTCCTCTCCCCCAGTCCCTACCTAGTCCCCTCCCCCAGTCCCTACCTAGTCCTCTCCCCCAGTCCCTACCTAGTCCTCTCCCCCAGTCCCTACCTAGTCCTCTCCCCCAGTCCCTACCTAGTCCCTTCCCCCAGTCCCTACCTAGTCCCCTCCCCCAGTCCCTACCTAGTCCTCTCCCCCAGTCCCTGAGAGCCACCATCTACTTTTGGAAAGCTGCATGATACTCCATTCGGTAACTCTGTATATTTATTTATTTGCATACAGAGAGAAGAGATACAGAGATAATGGGTGTGTCAGGGACTCTAGCCATTGCAAATGAACTCCAGGTACATGTGCCACTTTGTGCATCTGGCTTTACATGTGTACTAAGGAATCCAACTCAGGTTGTTAGGCTTTATAGCCAAGCATCTTAGCCACGGAGCCATCTCTCCAAGCCCTGTTTGGTGTGTTTAATACTAGCCTTACTGGAGACCAGGGCTCTTCGGAGCATAGTAAGCATGTGGCCAGACCCTCACTACCTCCTCATCCCACCACAGGACTTCCTAGTCTAGCCTGTGCCATGCACAGAAGCCTGCCCATGACATCCCAGTGGCACCCACTGCACCTTGAGAGGAGAGGAAGAGGGTGCATGGAGTGAAGGCCTGTGGCTTTGGGGTGGGATCCTGGATCCATAACTCCTCCTCTCTAGCCCCTAATCTTGTCATCTGTGAGGCAGAAGTTACCCACTTGAGCATATTGGGAGGGCACAAGGCTAGCCTCCCAGGGAAATCCCAGTGCAGTCCAGTTGTAACTTTGTGGTGGGAGACAGCTAGTGTTTGCGGAACTCCCCAGCAGGCCGTTGCAACTGACAGTCATGCCATAGGGGAAGGGCTGGAAATCAACGGACACCTCCCAGAGCATCAGCTTTCGGTGTTGTATACACACCCCATGCTAGGACTTCCACAAAGCCACACTCGGTGTTCTCTTTAAAAACAGATCCCCCAGGTTCCGACCTGCCAAGTGACTTCCTGGCCCATTGGTGGGTCCTATGACCACACAAATGTGGGACTTGGTTTTTGTTTTTTTGAGGGAACTGTAACCCAGGATGGCCTGGAATTCACTATGTAGTCCCAGGCTGGCGTCAGACTCATAGCAATCCTTCTACCTCTGCCTCCCAAGTGCTGGGATTAAAGGCGTGCGCCACCGCGCCCATCTAATGTGGGACTTTGTAGACCATGTGGGCATGCATGTGGCTCTATGTGCATAGAGGACTTGTGACATGTGTTCCCAGTGCCCTGGGAAACAGCTTTGAGGTTCTGAATCTAAGAAGGAACACCATAGTGTTTACAGTCCCTTCAGTTGCCAGGACTACCACAAACTGGGTGACTAACGAGCAACAGAAGCTGGGCAGGGGATGTAGCTCAGTGGGTAGAGTGCTTGCCTAGCATGCACAAAGCCCTGGGTTTGGTCCTCAGCACTGCATATACCGTGTTTGATGTGCACACCTATAATTCTAGCACCCAGGAAGTGAAAGTGGAAGGATTAGAAGTTCAAGGTCATTCTTGGCTATATAGAGAGTTTGAGGCTGATCTAGAGTATGTGAGACCCTATCTTAAACTAATGAACCATTTACAATATATTTTACGAATTTATTTACTTTTGACAGTACTGGGATAGAACCTAGGGCCTCACATGTGCTAGACCAGCACTCGTCTTTCCCTGAGCCAGACTCCAAGTTCCAAGGAGGTTCTTATTTATTTATTTATTTATTTATTTATTATTATTTTGGTTTTTCGAGATGGGGTCTCACTCTAGTCCAGGCTGACCTGGAATTCACTCTGTCATCTCAGGGTGGCCTCGAACTTAAAGCAGTCCTCCTACCTCTGCCTCCAAGAAGGTTTTTAAAAAATTCATGGTTGATAGCCCCAAATGAGAAGCATCCTCCTAGGTACCAGTATGTGCAAAGAAACTGGAGGATGGAGCTGGGGCTAGAGCTCGAGGCAGAGGGCATGGCTGGCACCACCAGCAAGCACTGCGAAGCAGGCAGGCACCTGCAATGTGGAGACTGGGAATTGAGCTTCTAAGGGTGACCTGGCAGGGATCACACTCTGCCAGCTGTTGGCCTGCCTCTTTCTGGGCATCTCCTGGAGGAGAAATGAGTACCTGAGCATGCAGAGCCAGTGAGAGAAAGAAAGCTAACGCAGGGCAGGACCAGAGAAAGTTAGGGCCATCTAGTACCTGAGCCTGAGTGGCTGAGACAGAGTTGGGGGCTCCTGCCACCCCCTCTTCAGGTGCAGCTGACTAGTCACGTCCCTTGGCGAGGTGGAGAAGTTTCCTGGGTTCTGGGGTATGGCTACCAGTCCTCCACCCTAGTCTGCTGGGTATGCAGGGACAGTGGCCATACTTCTGAGTAGCTAGGAGGTGCTGGGCTGCAGCAGTACCCCACACCCCACTGATGACTGTGGTGATTCACATGCAGCCTGCCACTGGGGAGGGGCCCTAGGACAATACCCACTTGGGCCTTTTTCAGGAAAGCTGGATTCCACTAGGAATGTGACAGACAAGATGGGTCCTGGCAACAGATCACCAAGACCAAACCCTCCAGAGTTTGAGGGAATCTGGTGAGGACCTGTTTGCAGGCAGGAAGAAATCAGCCAGTATGGCTCTGGGGACTCTAGAAGATGCCAAGGAAGACGTGTCTGAGCCAGTTCTCCCAGCCGGGCTGTGGCTCACACACAGCTGGCTTCCCTTGTCACTGGGTTGGGAAGGGCAGGTGCTGGAGGTCCAGGCTATGGCCATGGGCCTGAGGCTTAGTGCCACAGGTTCCCTCTGACCACCAGGTGATACCGGTGACACGGCCCAACACAGAGCAGGGAACAGATGCCAAGCCTAAGACTGCACCCCTGGCAGCTCCTGCCGACTCTCAGCCACCTGAGGCCTCATACCCCGGGGAAGGGAGGGCCTGGATGGAAGTCTTCCAGAACTAGGCAAGGTTGAATTTTAACCTGCCTGGATTGGACAGGATCAATATTTAAACTCAGTTACCAGGTAGGTAGGGTGTCCGCATAGTGCAGGAGCAGCTATTGGGATATCTGATAACTCTGTAGAGTGACACAGGCCCAAACTGGGCAGGGAGTCCTAGAGATTAAGAGCAAGGTAGTTGTGGTCTATAGGTAGCCAGTTTGGGACACAGGTCCAAGAGAACATAGATGCTGGCCTGCCACACCAGATTAACATGGGGATTACAGACAGCATGCTGGTGCACACCTTTAATCCCAGCCCTTGGGAGGCAGAGGTAGGAGGATCACCGTGAGTTCGAGGCCACCCTGAGACTACATAGTAAATTCTAGGTCAGCCTGAGCTAGAGTGAGATCCTACCTTGAACCCCCCCCCCCCAAAAAAAAAAGAAAAAGAAAAAAGGAAAGAAAAAGAAAAAGCAAAAGAAAAGAAAAAAAAGCTATTTAATTCATATAAATGGATCTGAACTAAGTCTCCACATGTGAAATTTTTCCCAGTTTACTCTCCCTCCCCAGGAATTCTTGGCTTTGGAGCTTTCCTGATATTTTTCCTCCTACTTCAACTCTCCCTTAATGAATCCTCCATAATTTACTCTTTTCAGTGTCCAAGTTTTTCAATTCTGTACTAAAAATGGACAAGAACTTGAGGCTTGAACGTCATGAGCCTGAGGAGACCTAAGCCCAGAGCGAGTCTCTCTCCTGCATCACTGTGGAGATCCAACCCTGTAACGTCAGGTGAGCGACGGGGACACGGACCCAAATGCAGGGAGAAGGGACACAGGGCCAGCAAGAGGAAGGCCAGGGAAGACTTTCCCATGCCAACCAGTAATTTAGGCATGTGCCTTGTAGACTTGTCCCCAGTGCTGGCGACAGAGCCTAGGGCCTTGCACCTGCTGGGCAAGCCTTGTAGACTTGTAGACTTCTAAAAGACACATAACAGACTGCCACGGAGGAAGAGGGGAGAGGACTTTGTTCCTGGTCTTCTGACCTCTTCCTAAGGGCCTAAGAGCAAGGCTTCTCCAGGAGTTCCATTGTCATTTTATTTATTTGCTTACTTACCTACTTACTGATTTGAGACTGGGGAGATTTGCCCTTACCACTAGAGGAGCCAGGAAGTCAGCATGGGGTGCGGAGTCACAAAACAGACAGTATCAGCAGACTGCCCTATCTGCCTCCTAGTCTCCTAAGGGCCCATTTATTTATCTTTCCTAAAGCTCATTTGTTTTCCCTAGGTACTTTCTCCTCCACTTCCCTTAGTAATTTGGTATTTATAAGCACCAGATTCTAACCATCTCCTTGAGTTTTTTTTTGCATGTGCATGTGTACTCATATGTGTATAGGCATGTGTGCATGTATGTGTGGAGGCTAGGGTTCAATGTCGGCTATCTTATTCAATGACTTTCTATTTTGTTCTCTTGAGGCAGGGTCTCTCACTGACCCAGAGCTCACCAGTTTAGCTTTACAAGCTAGCTAGGTCATCCCAGGGATTCTTCCTTCCCACCTCCCCAGTGCTGAGCTTACAGGTATACGCTGCCATGCCTGGCATTTATGTGGGTTTGGGGGATTAGAATTCAGTTCCTCATGCTTATATGGCAACTCACATGGACCTGAGACGCTGGGACATGACCAGACCAAGCATTCAGAACACATGCATGTATGAGAGACATTTGATTCAAACCACTACATGAGAGGCTGAAAGACAGGAGGGGATGGGAGGAATGGGAGGAGGGTTAATCAAAATTAAAGATGTTATGAGGCTGGGCGTGGTGACGCACGCCATTAATCCCAGTATTCGGGAGGCAGTGGTAGGAGGATTTCTGTCAGTTCTATAGTCCACCCTGAGACTACCCAGTGAATTCCAGTTCAGCCTGGACTAGAGTGAAACTCAACCTCGAAAAACACAAACAAACAAAAAGATGTAAGCCAGGCGTGGTGGCGCACACCTTTAATCCAAGCACTTGGGAGGCACAGGTAGGAGAATCACTGAATTCGAGGCCACTCTGAGACTACGTATGAATTCCAGGTCAGCCTGGACTAGAGTGAGACCCTACCTTGAAAAACCAAAAAAAAACAAAAACAAAAACAAAAACAAAAACAAAAAGATGTTATGAACAAGCCATATGGAAACTTTTTCTCAAGCTCAATAATATATATAATTTAAAAGAGAGGGTTTGGGCAGAAGCACCCTGTGGGAATGTAGTACTATACCCAGTAGCCATAGATTGTTACAGGAAAATTTCAGTTCCAGAGGTGGGATACCTTCCAGTGAGTTGATGGTCAAGGAAGCCCTTGATGCCCTACAAAACATTACAGGCTGTTGCCAAGGCTCTTGGTTGCCCACCAGAAATAGACAATAAGACCCTATTGCTGAAGACATGATATGCTTGGGCTGCAGGACACTGAGAAGTCACTGGAGCGGAGCTGGAAGCCGTCTCCCTGTTGACTAGCTGACAGGATGCTGGAAAGAGCTGCAGTCTGTTGGGGGAGAAAAGTCATCAACAGTCTTAACCAGCAGTGGACCCTGAAAGCTTTGTGGCTGGAAGGCCAGAAAAAAAAATGTGTCAACTGGTACAATAGCGTCATGTCTATTGTGGGGGAAACCAACTGCTCTCTGAATGAACTTGAGTCCTACTCCACAGGAAGGAATTCATGCCTGACACTGAAAACCAAATCAAAAGCCTATGGCTGGGAGGTCATAAGCCTTAGGGGGGAAACTACTCCTGTTCTCTGGCAATGGATATATTATGCCTACCAAACTGCCCTCTAAATACTTATAAACATTTATGCCCGTATGTTAATGCTACTCTCACTTTTGGTTAGGGAAGCTTCATTTTCAGGTAGTATTGACCGCTGGGGAAACCCAAAACTTATTAAAGTGCTAAGAAGAAGTGACAATGGCGTGTTCAGCACCAAGTAAACTTCATCACATCTTCCAAGGCTCAGGGAACTACTGGGGAAGAGATGGTGGGAAGAATGTAGGAGCCAAAGGAAGAGGAGGAGTGCTTTGCAATACTGTCTCCCAGACACAAAGTGGCCGTAGCATTCATGACCTCACATAGGAATGATGACATCAAAATAGACTACTTGGAAAGAAATTGGGATTCAGTGGAGGGGGTGTAGGGGAGGAGGAAAGGAGAGGAAATCATGGTGATACTCCTACCTTAGCCTGGGATTAAAGGCGTGTTCCACCATGCCCTGCTACTTACTTATTTTGTGTGTGTGGTGTATGCACATGGATGGGCAGATGCGTGTACCCCATGCGCATACATGTGGAGGCCAGAGGAGAGCAGTGCGATGGGATCTCTCCTTCAACTCAGAGCTGCTGCCTGTCAGTGAGCCTCGATGGTCCTCTGGTCTCCACTCCCCCACAGACCTCAGTTACAGATGTGAGTGGCCATGCCCAGCTTTTTATATGGGCTCTGGGGAGTTGAACTTGGTGGTCTCTGGCCCAAGAGGCCTTCATGCTTAAGAGGCAAGTGCTGTTAAATGGTGTTGAGCCATCTCCCTAGTCATGTGTGTGTGTGTATCTATAACAGGTAAATTCTTTTTATTTTATTTATTTATGAGAGAGAGGGAAAAAGAAACAGAGAGAAAGAGGCAGAGAGAATGGGCATAGCAGGGCCCCCAACCACTGTAAATGAATTCCAGACACATGCACCACCTTGTGCATCTGGCTTACGTGGGGTCCTGGGGAATCGAACTTGGGTTCTCAGGCTTCACAAGCACCTTATGCACTAAGCCACCTCTCCAGCCCCCTTATTTATATTTTTAAATGTTTGTGTGTGTGCTCATGTACAAGTGTGGGTGCACATATTCCATGCTGCACTTGGGGTATGGTTCCTTGCTTTCACCGTATTTGAGGCAGTCTCTTGTTTACCAGGCTGACTCACAAGCTTCTGGGAGATTCTCCTGTCCCCACCTCCCTTTTCACCTGCGAGTACAGACACGTGCTACTGAGCTCTACTTTTCACTTGGGTGCAGGGGACCTGAACCCTATCCCTCACACTTGTGACAAGTGCTTTATCCACTGAGCCATCGCTGTAACCCCCTCTAATATTTTTGATCCAATGTTAGTCACGTCCACGGCTATGAAGCCTATGCATAGGGCGGGCCAACTCAAGTGCTGGATGCTACAAAGCCAGCTCGCAAGCACTAGTGGCTTAACACAGTAAAGGGTTAGTTCTCCTTCACGCCCCAAGGTCATAGGCCCGTGTGGGTTGATGGGGTTGCACTTGGTCATTCAGATGCCATGTTCCCCCACCATTATGGGAGCTCAGAAACCCACAGGACCCTTTGCTTGTTCTAGTTGAGGCTCTGCAGGTTGGGGGTTGGGGCAGGACTGGAAGTGGCAGCCATCATTTTGCCTATGTGACATTAGAGAGGACACCACCATATGTCCCACCCAGTAACTGGATTGGGTGGCTGTGAGTCCAACATTGTCTGCTACAATGGCATTTAAGGAAAGAAAGAAAGAATGAAGGAAGGAAGGAAGGAAGGAAGGAAGGAAGGAAGGAAGGAAGGGGTACTTCCAATACTGACAGCATCAGCTGTGTGCCAGGCCCTCTTCTGTTTAGGCACTGAAGATGCAGCACAATTGGTAGAGTGCTTGCCCAGCATGCACAAAGCCCTGGGGTGAATCCATCGCACTGCAAAATCCTGGTGTGGTGACGCCCACCCCTTGTCCTAGCAATCTGCGGGGGCGGCGGGGGGGGGCAGGGGCATGAGGATCAGAAATTCTAGGTCGTCTCTGGGACACAGAAAGTCCAAGGCCAGCCTGAGCTCCATGAAACTCTGTCTCAAAACAACACAAAGAGAGCACATTGGGACAGGAGAAGTAGTTACCTCAGAAGGAAGTGGGGAAGGAGGAGGAAAGAGAAGAAGAAGAGGTGGAGACATAAATGAGCTGATCTTTGGGAGCCCTGCATCAGTACTTTATTCATTCATTCATGTGCTCATTCTCTTTCTTTTTTTTTTTTTTTTTTTTTTTGGTGTTTTTCGAGGTAGGGTCTCACTCTGGCCCGGGCTGACCTGGAATTCACTATGTAGTCTCAGGGTGGCCTCGAACTCATAGTGATCCTCCTACCTCTGCCTCCCGAGTGCTGGGATTAAAGGCGTGCGCCACCACGCCCGGCTGCTCATTCTCTTTCATAACATATTTTATTTATTTATTTGAGAGGGGAACAGATAGCATGGGTGAGCCAGGACCTCCAGCCATTGTAAATACACTCCAGATGCATGCACCACTTTGTGAATCTGGCTTTATGTGGGAAATGAGGGATCAAACCCAGGTCCTTAGGCTTTGTAGGCAAGCGCCTTAACCACTGAGCCATCTCTCCAGCCCCACTCCTTCTGTTTTCAGTCTATTTTGAGCCCATAGTATGGAGTGCTGGTGGGGGATGCAAGAGTTAAGAAAGAGTGATTATAGTCTCCTGCTAGAATCTTCCCAAGAACTCTATTGGTGTGGCAAAACTCAAATGTGCACTGTTTCCTTTAAGAAAAAAGAATACATTGTTGTTGGTAAGACAAACTAAGCCTAGGGATTCCAAAGCCTAGTGGGGAGGTGTTTGTTTACAAAACAGAAGAGGGTAGTAGGAGGTGGCCAGGGTTGGGTTGGGCACACAGAGGCCCACTGTTGGGCAGGGCTGTAGACTGGGCTGAAGGACACTGCTCCTGAGTGACATAGCCGTGGCACTGTGGTAGGATTCCAGCCTGACCCCAGGGTCACAGGCCTGGAATGGCATGCCAAAATAAGCCAGGAATCAAGTGGCCTGTAGGTTGCAAATTCATCCCAGCAAGTCTTCATGAAAAGGAACAGGTCCGAAGTGCTTTAAGGGCCAGCTTGAGGTGGGGCAGAGCCGTGGACTCTGTATCAGACAGCTTCAGGTTCGCTGAGATGAACTTTCAGACCAGGCCAACAATGCGCTCTATGGTAGCCCTTGCACAGTCCTGGTATATACAAAACATCTTCAGGTCTTCATGCAAACCACGGTCCATCTTCCAAAGGCTCTTTCAGCCTATCAGGGCATCATGCCCTGCCTCATGCTGCATCTCAGCAGCAGTTCCTGGAACCGTGTGCAATTCGTGATCACTCCTCACATTTTCCAAAGGCTCTTTCAGCCTATCAGGGCATCAGGCCCTACCTCATGTCACATCTCAGCAGCAGCTCCTGGAAGCATGTGCAATTCACGACCACTCCATGCATTTTTCATGCTTCTGAAATCAATACCAGTTGTGCAGGACACAGACATATTCTTAATTCACAGATGAAATAAATCATAACCTTGAAAAGCAGGTTTCTTCTCTAGTCAACTCTTTCCAAAAGAGTTTGCATTTCTATGATAGTCTTTCCTCAGGCATCCTTTCCATTGTTTTAATGTAAACCAGTTGGAAAATCTTCCTTAAGATTGCTAATGTGTTTGACAATAGCAGGTTCAGTAACCTAAAACCAGTCTCTGTGCCTGTAATTTTAACTTGCTTGAGATTTTCCAGCTTAAAATCTTACATCTCTCAGTCCAATATCTTCAGCCAAGCACATCAGTCCATTACCAATTTAACCTTGATCAAACACTCTGGGCCTGGGCAGCAGGACGCAGCCAGCCCTTATGCCAGTAGCCCAGTTCCAACAAAGTCCTCTGCAGTCTTTCCTTGTCCTTAGAAAGCTCATAAGCCAAGCCTTGAAGTTCAATGCTATCTGCACTTAGCATTCTCAGACTCTCATCAGAATAGTCCATAAAACTTGGCTTACCACTCCAGACGACATCTTCAGTTGCAAGCACCAAGTCCATGCCTATTCTTCCAAGAGATCAACATCCACATAGTAAGGTTCATCTCACCCCACTCCTCGGTACCAAATTCTGTAGCAGACAGCTTCAGGTTCGCTGAGATGAACTTTCAGACCAGGCACAGTTATGGAGGAAGGGATTTATTGGAGCTTACAGATCCAGGGGAAGTTCCATAAAAGCAGAAGAAACTGGCCTGCTTTCACAGGCCCAAGCAGAGAGAGACAAGCCTAAAGGTCAAAAGCCAGAGCACAACTTCAGGAACTCTAGCTAGGCACACTTTGCATATCTTTAGATTGAAATCTCAAATCCACCACCACACCTTAAGATCCACACAATGGCATTGCCTCCAGCCAGATGGCTAGAGATGCAAACTACAAACAAATAAACAACTGAATATATTGGGGGCCATCTATTCTATTCAAACCACCACAAATGGCATGCCAAAATAAGCCAGGAATCAAGTGGCCTGTAGGTTGCAAATTCATCCCAGCAAGTCTTCATGAAAAGGAACAGGTCCGAAGTGCTTTAAGGGTCAGCTTGAGGTGGGGCAGAGCCGTGGACTCAAAGAAGGGCTTCAGAGGGCCGGATCCTGGGCCTCTGGGCAGGGCAGAAGAACTCTGAGCTAGTCTAATCTCCTGTGGTTGCCACTGCTGCTGGGGAAACTGAGGCCCACAGAAAGGAAGCAGAAAACCCGGGTGCCAATTTCATGAGGTGTGTGGGAAATGCAAACCTTTTTTTTTTTTTCTCTCTCTTTCTCTCTCTTTTGTGGTTTTTCAAGGTAGAGTCTTGCTCTAGCCCAGGCTGACCTGGAATTCACTATGTAGTCTCAGTGTGGCTTCAAACTCAAGTTGATCCTCCTACCTCTGCCTCCCAAGTGCTGGGATTAAAGGCCTGCACCACCACGCCTACTTCCCTTTTTCTTTCCCTCCTGTTGTCTCTCTTTTCCACCAATTTTCTCTCTCTCTCTTTCTCCGCCTTTCTTTTTCTCTCATTGATCCTGTTTCCATCCAACTCCTCAGTGCTAGGATTATAGGCATGTGCCACCATACTTGTTTTCACACATGGGAGAGAACGAGATTGAGAGAGAGAGAGAGAGAGAGAGAGAGAGAGAGGGAGAGAGAGCAAGCATACCAAGGCTTCTTGCCACTGCAAACAAACTCCAGATACACTTGCCACTTTGTGTATCTGGCTTTACATGGGAACTGGGGAATAGAACCCAGGCCAAGCTTTTGAAAGCAAGAGCCTTTAACCTCTGAGCCATCTCACCAGTTCCCCTGTGGGTTTGTGTGTGTTTGTGTGTGTGTGTGTGTGTGTGTGTGTGTGCGTGTGTGTGCAGTGCTAAGTGTGGAACCCAGGGCTTCATGCATGCTAGACAAGCACTCTATCAGTTGAGCTGCAACCTCAGCCCACATACTGCTTTCTCTGTATCGCATGCAACACTTCACTTCTGGTGACACAGAGACACTAAGTGGGAAGCAAGGCCCCAGAGTTATGAGGCGAGTTACTTGTGTGTGTGTGTGTGCGGGGAGAGATGGTGGGAGGGGCTCCAGCATGGCGTTTCCAGGGGAACACACAGATGACTATTTCTGGGCAGGGTGGTGACTTCATGGCTTTGTGATAAGCCACTGAGCTGTGCCTATTTTGTGCCTTTCTACAAGTGAATTCCATTGTACAATAGACAGTTTGGAATAATAGTAAAAAACACATAGTAAATGCAAAAGGACGTGCTCATGGGGTGTGATCAGCTGGAGTGGGCAGACGCTGGAATCCAGGGCACCTCTGCCTTCTCCTCCTCTCACAGTCAGGTGCTGGAGGGGCATAGAGGTGAGTCCGTGTCCCTGGTGCCAGGGCACCCTCTCCCAGGACCTTACCTGTCTCCACCTTACCTGCCGGGCAGCCTGGCATGGTGTCTTCATTGTTTCTTCCCGTGGATGCTGCTGTGGCTGCCAGCTCTGAGGAATGAGGCCTCATGTGGTGGTAGCAGGGGTGGCCTTCTGTCTCAGTTGTTCAGAAAGCCTGGGCCCTTGGTAGCCACTCCTTGGCCTAGACTTTCGAACCACGCTTGGCCAACTGAGGCAGATCTACTCAGACCCTTTCTCTGGGGCCTGACTACTTAGTCCACTGAATGACAATCACGCCTTTTCCCAAACATGGTTGCCTGGTCTAAGGCAGTAACATATGGCCAGTACAAGGCTGTCCCCTTGCATGGAGAGGGCCCAGCCACACAGCTTCCTTACCACGACCCCCTTCCTTCCCTTCCTGTGTCCACACCCCATGCCCCTCTCTGGTAGCACATTCTGAAGGGCTCTCATTTGACCCCCACCCCCACCCCACCATATTCCTGTCCATCCAAGTTGGGTAAGAAAAGGTCCTTTGTTCTCATGGCCCCTAACAGGAGTCCCTGTAGTACAGGGACTTAAATTAGTCACCAAGTGTGGCAGACTCCAGCATGGGCCCAGGGTCTGGATTCGATAAGAGAACCACCCATGAGCCTCAGCTTCTAAGAAAAAAATCCCAGGAATCCAGGCACAGTGGCATATGCTTGCAATCCTAAAGCAAGGTAGAAAGATAGGACCTACTAAGAAAAAGAGGCACCTTCCTGGCAAAGCCTTTTACCAGTTGAGAATGCAGCAAGAACCCTAACGCAATTAATATGAGCTTAAGGCCTTTCTCCATTCCTAACTATAAACCTACAATTTTCTAGGAATTGCACCAGAACCCCCTTGTGGGACCCCACTGGATCCTGGCTTTATCTTATCAGAGATAAGATCCCATCCAAGGCACCTCCAGAGCCTCTGTATAATCTCATTCAACAACAAAAGAGAAAAGGAGGTTGGGGAGATGGTTTAACCGTTCATCTCTCAAAGCCTGTCAGCCCTTCAATTCCTCAGCAGCCATAGGCACCAAGTGGTACCTGTGTCTAGAGTTTGTTTGTAGTGGCAAGAGGCCCTGGCATATCCATATTCACTCTCCTCCACCCACCCTTTCTGCTTGCAAATAAAAAAAAATTAAACAGAGAGAAGGGCTGGAGTGATGGCTTAGCAGTTAAGGCACTTGCCTACCAAGCCTAAGGACACAGGTTCAACTCCCCAAAACCCATGTAAGCCAGACGCACAAGATGACGTATGCACACAAAATGGCATATGCATCTGGAGCTCAACTCAGTGGTTACAAGTCCTGGCATGCTAATTCTCTCTTGGTCTCTCTCATTTAAAAATAATAATAATAATAAAAGTTTCTTAGCAACCCTTTGGGATGTAACTTGAGAGCCACCAAGGTGGTGCATATAGCTAATGCTGAGACAGCTGTGACTGTTTCTCTTAGGGAAGCCCTTACCCATGCTTTGGGGGTCTTACTTTCCTTCTGAGCACTCTCTTTCTCTTAACTCTGTTGCTTTAAACCTAAAGGTTGGAGAGATGGCATAAGGGGGTAAGGCACTTGCCTGCAAAGCCAAAGGACCCAGATTCGATTCCCCAGGACCCACGTAAGCCAGATGCACAAGATGGCGCACGCATCTGGAGTTTGTTAGCAGGGGCTGAAGACTCTAGCATGCCCATTCTCTCTCTCTAGCTGCCCCCCAAATAAATAAAATAAATATTTTAAAAAATTTTAAAAATACTTTTATTTATTTATTTGCAAGCAGAGAGACATAGAGAGAGAATGGGTGCACCAGGGCCTCTAGCCACTGTGAATGAACTCAGATGTATGCACCACTGTGCATCTGGCTTATGTGGGTTCTGGGGAATCAAACTCAGGTTGTTAGGATTTACAGGCAAGCTCCTAACTACTGAGCCATCTCTCCAGGCCCATAATAAAATATTTTAACAACTCCCATCTCTGCTTCATAATGGCCAGTCCTAAAATTCTTTTCTGGGTCAAAGCCATGAATCATGGGTTTGCCCAAGTTGAGGTCCCTAAAATATCAAGGGAACTCTTCAGGTTGCTTAGGGTGACAATGTGAAGTTGTGTCTCTGTCCCCTCAACATGAACAATCCCAGCACTTGGGAGGCTGAGACAGGAGGACTGTGAGTCCTGGGTCAGCCTGAGCTACAGTAGTGAAACTCTGTCTTACACACACACACACACACACACACACACACACACACGCACGGCAGAGAAGACGGAATCTTAAGGCTGGGGTGTAGTTCAGTGACAGAGCACTCGCCTAGCACCTGTAAGGTCCTAGATTCTGTCCGCACAATAAATGAATGAATGTGTGAGTGAATGAATGAATGAAAAGAAACAAATGAATAAATGCCTGTGGCGAGCTCATTCTTTCAGAGGGCAAACATGGCTCTTTGGCACTATACCAAAGTCCATTGTGACATTGGGAAAGGTACATTTGGTCTTCTGCGTCCTGGCATGTACCTTCTAAAGTCTTGGCAATCTAGAAGATGATGGGACTTCCATCTGCTATTAAGCTGATTGACAGCCAGCAGGCTCTTGGTAGTCTCCAGAGTGGGGGTGGTTTCAATTCATAGGAAAGATCGAGGCAGGATGAGAGGACTGGCCCCTCAGCTCTGCTTCCCAGGCTCTAGGAAGGGAGATGGGATAAAGGGTGAGCTCCAGTCTTCCTGGCCATTTCTGCTATGCTCAGTGTGGGCCCTGTCTTGACCCTCGGTGTGCCTTGCCTGGGATGACCTTCCTCCAAGTATCGCACAGCTTCTCTTTATTGCCTTCAGGACCCACAGGTAGAGCCTTGACCTGGC
This sequence comes from Dipus sagitta, assembly GCA_036346955.1. Taxonomy (NCBI): domain Eukaryota; kingdom Metazoa; phylum Chordata; class Mammalia; order Rodentia; family Dipodidae; genus Dipus; species Dipus sagitta. Next base: position 137,535,063 of record CM070773.1, read on the forward strand.
TAGCGCATGGCAATGTGGTTTGTATGAATGGTCTGAGCAGTGCAATGGCTTTTTGGTCTCCTCATCACTTCATGAAGGAGTCTCCTTGTCGCCTCTCACCCTCTGTCTGTTCCTAAAGTTGTACTGCTTCATAATGTCACAGAGGAGCAGGTGATATCAAATTACCCATGGGTTTAGATATATATTTTTTTAGGGCTGGAGAGATGGCTTAGCAGTTAAGGCATTTGCCTGCAAAGCCAAAGCATCCGGGTTCAATTCTCCAGGACCCAGGTAAACCAGATGCACAAAGGGGTGCATGCATCTGGAGTTCGTTTGCAGTGGCTGGAGGCCATGGTCTGCCCATTCTCTCTCTTAAATAAATAAACAAATGTAATATAAAAAAGAAAGAAATTGATAACAAAAATGGCATTATTTAAAATATATATGTATCTATTTAAAATTTTTAATTTAATTTAATTTTTTGAGAGACAGATAAAGAGGCAGAGAGAAAGAGAGAGAGAGAGAAAGAGATTGGGCACACCAGGGCCTCCAGCCACCACAAGCAAACTCTAGACGCATGTGCCACCTTGTGCATCTGGCTTACGTGGGAACTGAGAAATCGAACCTGGGTCCTTAAGTTTCACAGGCAAACACCTTAACTACTAAGACATCTCTCAGCCCATCCATGGCTTTTGTTGTTGTTGTTGCTTTGTTTCTGTGAGACAGGGTCTTACATATCCCAAGCTGCCATCCAACTCACTAGATAGCGAGGATGACCTTGAAATTCAGGCCCTTCTGGCATTCCAGAAGTGTTCCCCCATGCCTGGTCCCTGTGGGACTGGGGACAGAGGTCAGGAGCTGGTGCGGTCTTTAACCCCAGCACCATGGTGTTGGGAGGTCTCCATGGCATCAGCAAGCAAGGGTGAGTGGCTGGAGCGTGCCCATCAGGGAGGAGGAAGATGAGACTGGGGAGCCAGCAAGCCCCCCCCCTCCCCCACAAAGCCCAGGCCTGGACTTGACCGGAATCCCTGGGAAACCCAGGCCCTGCAGGCATGGCAGTAGCTCAGACATGCCCTTTAGCCTGGCATCTGGGGTCCTGCACAAGGCCAGACTAGAAGTAAATGATCCTACTCGGCTGAGGGCCCTCCGTCCACAGGAGGAGACTCAGGTGGCCCAGCTCAGTGAGAACACAGTGTCCTCAGGCAGGGAACAGGGAGTGGAGGGTAGGGAAGGGACCAAGAAAAAAAAAAGCACTTCAGAGTGAGCGTGTGGCAGGAGCCTGGTCTGTTTTGTAACCACAATGTGTCCTGGTGAGTCACCTCTCCTCCCAGGGCCGACTCCTTCTGTGGCACCCTTTGTCACATGTCATGTTCCAGCCACCCAGTATCATCCCCTGCTGGCCCGCTGTGCCCCTGGTGCACCTTGGCCTGGGTTACTCAGAACTGAGTTTGAATCCCCTGGGCTGTGTGCGAGCTTGGGGAAGGACCGCTTCCTGCCCCAGTGCAGTCCTCCCAGGGCATGATGGGAGCTCAAGGTGGGTGGCACGAGGCTTGCATAAAGCAGGCTTGGCCTAACACTTGTTGGCTCTAAGTGCCCCAGTAGTAAGGCCACCCACCATTTTCTGTATGTGTTATTGTATGTGTGTGCGTACATGTTCGCGTGTGTAAGTGCAGGCACACGTGCACCATGGCTGTCGTGTGGAGGTCATAAGACAACTTCCCAACGTCAGTCCTCACCTCCCACCTCACTGGTGGCAAAGTTTCTTGTTGTCCACCACTCCGCCTGCGAGCGTCCCAGACCTTTCTCCTGTCTCTGCCTCCCTTCTCCCAGTAGGCACACTGGGATTATAGAAGCCCACCACAGCTTTCAGCTTTTACACAGAGTCTAGGGTATCTGAACCCAGCTACTGCTTTATTCATTGAGCAACTTCCCCAGCCGCCTCCATCCATTCTTTTTTTTTTAATGTTTTTTATTCATTTTTATTTATTTGAGAGCAACAGAGAGAGAGAGAAAGAGGAAGAGAGAGAGAGAGAGAATGGGCACTCCAGGGCCTCCAGCCACTGCAAACGAACTCCAGACGCATGCGCCCCTTGTGCATCTGGCTAACGTGGGTCCTGGGAAATCGAGCCTTGAACCGGGGTCCTTAGGCTTCACAGGCAAGTGCTTAACTGATAAGCCATCTCTCCAGCCCTCCATCCATTCTTGATGCTTTTCTTCCCTATCTTCTCATTCAGTTCTCTGAATGTCACCTGGTGCCAGCTCACTGAAAACTCTTGCCAGGGTGCGTGTCACACAGGAGGGTCCACCAGTCTCTGCCAAAGCCACAGGAACTAAGCCACAAGTGAAAACCTAGCACAGGGCAGACCCTTAGGGAAGGATTGCATCTCCCGCAAGGCCTTCCGGCCAGAGTTGTGCCTCAGAGTACCTACCCAAAGGCTGGTGAGCCTGCAGGTTAGAGCTGCTGTTGAGCAGGGCAGGCTGGGCTCATCCTGTCTAGCCACCTCCACGGGGATGGAAGAACCCTATGTCCCTGGGGCTCAGGAGAAGGCCCTGCTACCAGGGCTTGGAGGTGGGATGAGGAAGGAGGTCCTGGATGGGGCCACCCAGACCAGGCACTGTGCCTGGCCAAGCTGAGAGCTGCGATGGTACAAAACCTGGACTATGGGGGTCTGCAGGCAGGGCTGGGGTGGGGAATACTTGCCTGGCTCTTGGATCTCACCTGCCTCCCCTAGCTGCTCCAGTCGCAGTTTTCAGGTGGTGCAAACCGCTCTGTGCTGTTCCAGGGTCAAAGCACGTCCCTGGCTCATAGCTATTACCCAGGGGCTTGCTGCCAGCCTAGGGCCTGGTGCCAGCTACATTGTCCCTGGAGAAAGCTGCTGGCTTTGAGGGTTTCGAGTCTTCGTGCTTCAGGTCCTCCGCATCTCTACCTGACTGGCAGTGGGAGGAGCAGTCTGGGGCTCGGGCTGTCCCGGGACAAGCTGAGGCAAGGTTGAGACTGGGCTCTGGAGCCAGCCAGCCTGGTGACCACAGATGGTCGACTATGCCTCTGTGAGCCTCCCTTCCCCATGTGTGAAGTGGGGCTGGTACTGGCCTGTTCAGCCAGCAGTGGTGAATGACATGGGTGAACTATTCAGAGTAGCCTTGACAGTGTGAGCATTCCCCAAGCAGGAGCCGTTACAATAAGAATGCTGACCTCTGGCTGGAGAGGTGGCTTAGTGGTTAAGGTACTTGCCAGCAAAGCCAAAGGATGCAGGTTTGATTCCCCAGTACACTCTCAAAGCCAGATGCACAAGGTGGGGTGCATGTGTCCGGAATTTGTTTGCAGTGGCTGGAGACCATGGTGCACCCATTCTCTCTCTTTCTCAAATGAATGAATGAATGAATGAATGAATAATTAAATAAAAAATTTTAAAAAAGAATGTTAACCTCTTCCTAGGATGAATGAGACCTGATCTCTAGCTTTTGGTGATCTAACTCCTGTTCACAGTCCACACTCATCTCTCACCATCCCTTCCCTCCTCCCTACAGCAGCAAGCACAGGTTTCCAACCACCATAGGTCCTCCTGGCACAACGCAGCAGTCCCCACCTTGCCAGGCCAGCTCCTTCCTCTATCTCTACTCTTGTCTCTACTCTCATCTTCTCCTTAGGAAGTCTTAGGATTTCTGGGGCCCACTGGGCAGCCAGTCTAGCCTACTGGTTCCAGGCTAGTGAGAGCCTTGTTTCTAAGGAAGATGGGCAGTAGGCTGGGGGAATGGCTCAACAGGAAAGAGCACTTGCTGTGCAACTATGAGAGCCCGGGAGCTGGTATGAGTTTGATCCCCTGCACTCGTGTAGAAAGCTGGACTTGGTCACATATGCCTGGAACCCCAGTCCCATGGGAGGCAGAGACCAGAGACTTGCTGGAGCTCACAGGTTAGCCAGTCTGACGGAGACTGGCAGCTCCAGACTCTGTGAGAGACTGCACTGAAGGAAACAGCATGGCAGAGCCATAGAGGAAGACATCGGTGTTGTCCTCTGGCCACCGCATAGGTGTGCGTGGGATGCATGGATCACACACACGTGCATATAGTATCCACAGCTCTCATACTACGCACATGCATGCACCTACTGAGGAGCAACACCTGAGGTTATCCTGTGGCCGCCACATACATGCATATATACCTATACCTACCCCCCCCCCCACACACACACAGAAGGAAAGGGTGGACCCTGGCTCTGACCTTGGCCAGCTCTACACGGCCACCCAGCTCCAGAGCTGCCATGGGCTGGGGGATAGGCTGCCAGCTCCTTCTCTCCCTCTCTGCTCTTCCCTCCCCTGCCCATGTTGAGTCCCAGATCAGTCATGTCCTGTGTCCTGTGTGCTAATCTCACAGCAGCCAGCTGTCATCTGGGGAGCTATCGGGTCCTGCCAACACCTGAGTCCTGCTGGAAGGCACCAAGGCACACTCCTGTAGCCCCTGCTAGGCCCAGGCGTTAGCTGTGTAGCCAGAAGCCACCAGGGCTATGCTCCCCACTGCTGTGGAAGGCCCAGGTAGATTGCTCCTCTTTGCCATACTGTCCCCAGAAAGTGGATGCCTACAGCACATGACACTTGGCTCCAAATGGTGGGGTCCAGGAGTGTGAGAGTGGGCTGACCCAGGAAAAAAAAGTCAGGCTTGGGGCCTGGAGAGATGGCTTAATGGTTAAGGTGCTTGCCTGTGAAGGCTAAGGACTCATGTTCGACTCTCCAGGTCCCATGTAAGCCAGATGCACAGTGACACAAGCACGCAAGGTCATACATGTGCACAAGGGGGCACATGCATCTGGAGTTTGACTGCAGTGGCTGGAGGCCCTGATGTGCCAATTCTTTCTCTCACTCTCATTCTTGCTTTCTCTCATTAAAAAAAAGAAAGAAAAGAAAAAGGCCAGTCTGTTGGACTTGCCTAAAAAAAAAAAAAAAGAAAGGCTTGGGTTAGGAAAAGCACTTGATGAAGATTTTCATGTGACACCCTTGCCTTCGGTAGTCTGAGGGATGATGGTTGCTCACTCACCAGGCCTCCAGCATACGGCTCTGGGCTGGGAACACAGGTGCAGCCGATATGTACTGAGCCAGCGACTGAAAGGAAGAGAATGGAGTTCAGTGTTTCCTCCACCGCAGTTCCATAAGGGCAAGGCCATAGCTGTCTTTTTTGCCCAGGGCTGAGGACGTATTAGTTGGATGAATGAGTGAATAAGTGGATGGATGAATGAATGAATGAACTATTTTGAGATGGGGTTGCGGCACATGGGAAGTGCTTGTCTAGCCTGTATAGGACCCTGGGTTCCATCCCTAGTGCCCCCCAACACACACCATACTACTTGTCTTCTGGAGCTCCCCAAACTGAGCTCCACAGATCTTAGTGTTTCCACAGTCCGTGTCTAGATGAGCTTGGGAGACGTACGGCGCTCTTTCCTGCAGTCACCCCACACCACGGCTCCTAAGTGCTCTGAGGTCTGCAGGGAGGGCAAACCACAAACCTTCGCAGGTGTTTTGCTTACCATTCCCCAAATTTATCTCCCCACCTGCCATTGTCAGCCTGTGGGCACCAGGGTTCCATGAGGAGTATTTTGGGAATCTGAATACTGAGTAAGGACATTAGTGAGGACGTCAGAGTGCTTGACGAGGCACAAATCTAGCCCGGATGGAAGGGGCAGCCTGTGGGAGCTTTGGGGGTGGGTCAGAGCGTGACAGCTGGCTGGGAGAGCGGGCTGGGGGCGTTTTGTACAAAGCTCCCTAACCACAGCACAGATCTTCCGAGGAGAGCTAGGCCCGCCTTAAGACAGCGTCTTCCCTGCACGCAAACACGTCGTCCTTGGAGCACCTCTGGGCCAGCGCTTTCCTAGGAGTGCTTTCTGCTATGACAGGGGGTGAAGGGAAGCAAAATGCCTCCATAGACAGCTTTTCCCACTGACAGCAGGGAGGGAATTTAGCTACTTTCTCGTTGCTGGGACAAAGCACCCAACCAAAAGCAGCAAGGTTTTTTTTTTTTTTTTTTTTTTTTTTTTTTTTTTTTTTTTTTTTTTTGTCTCGAAGGGAAGCTCCACGATGGCAGGGGAAAGCATGGCATGAGCAGAGGGTGGGCATCACCTCTGCACAGCAGGAGAGTGAGCCAAAGTAACACTGGCAAGCTAGGGGTTAATAAACCTCGCCACCAGCAACACACCTCCTCTAGTGAGGCTCCACGTCCCAGCTTGCCATCAGCAGGGGGCTCGGGCATTTAGTACACACGAGGTTATGGGGGCCACCTGATTCAAACTGCCAGAGTTGGGGAAACCTGAGCTCTGTGTCCAGAGGAGGGCAGCTGGCCCTGGGCTGCAGGGGTATGGGGCTTGAGGAAGAAGCGAGAACATGGAAAATTCAGGATGACTTTGATATCATTCTGTGGTGAGGACATGAGCTCTGTGGGCACAAGTGCCAGGGAGCTGTGTAGGAATCTGGAATGTCTGTGTCTTGGGAGACATGGAAGATATAGCAAGTGGTTCTTCAGTGCAGGTGACGATGTGATGACAGGCTGTGAGCAGTACGATCAATGCGCTGGAATAAGGAGCTTCTGAAGGGGGGTCCAAGGCAGGAAGAACAAAACATTCAAATCTTGAGAAGGGGCAGAGCTTTAAGGAGTTTCCAGCAGGGATGCCTAGAGAAGGAGTGGAGCTATCTGGGAAGGGTCCCTGGATAAGGCAGGCTGGGGACACAGGCAGGAGCTGCATGTGCCTAGGCGGAGCAGGAAGCAGGGGCTTTGTATGCTGAGACATCAAATGCAGGGCGTCTGCGCTGCAAGGAGAGATCCTCCATGAGGTAACCAACACCGACCTAAAACTGAGCCGCAACCACCACTGAGGTCAGGAGAGAGCAGAGAGGGCGGGAGTCCCATGTCTGGAGCCTCCATGGTCTGGAGAGAGCAGAGAGGGCGGGAGTCCCATGTCTGGAGCCTCCATGGTCAGGAGATAGCAGAGAGGGCGGGAGTCCCATGTCTGGAGCCTCCATGGTCAGGAGAGAGCAGAGAGGGGCGGGAGTCCCATGTCTGGAGCCTCCATGGTCTGGAGAGAGCAGAGAGGGCGGGAGTCCCATGTCTGGAGCCTCCATGGTCGGGAGAGAGCAGAGAGGGCTGGGGAGTCTCTTGAGCAGGCTGCGGCAGCTCCCAGGCCCAGGAGGCTGTGCAGCACGCTAGCTGGAGTTGTCCATGTGATGTCCACAAATGGTGTCTGCCCAGCCTGCATGCACTACCATGCCTTCTTACCTTTCTCAACCACAAAAGCCAAAACAAAACCATTCTCCATTGCATTCAGGATTGACCAGGGCTCTGGACATCAGGATTTTGGTAAAATCCTAGGGAAAAACAAAGTTTTTTTTTTTTTTTGGAGACATGTAACTCAGACTGGTCAAACTCACTATGTAAGTGAGGATAACCTTGAACTCCTTTCTGCCTCCACCTCCCAAGTGCTGGGTGAGCCATCGCATCCAATGTACGCAGTACTGGGAACAGAACCCAGCACTTCCTGCATGATAGGCAAGCACTCTACCCACTGAGATTCATCTCTGAGTGATGGGATTAAAGGCATGTGTGGTGACACCTGGCTTCATGGTAGCTTTCCAATTCAATTTCATCTAATTACTTTCAAAGTTTTTATTGACCACAGAGGCTATAAGGAGCTTTTAAAAATACATTTTTTATTTGAGAGAGAGTATGAGAAAATGGCCACACCAGGGCCTCCAGCCAGTGCAAAGAACTCCAGATACATGCGCCACCTTGTGCATCTGGCTTATGTGGGTACTGGGGAATCAAACCTGTGTCCCCTAAGGCTTCGCAGGCAAGTGCCTGAATCACAAAGCCATCTCCCCAGCCCCTCTCTCGGATATCTGATCACAGCAGTGAGACAAATAACACACTTCCCTAAAGATGAAGCCAGAGTCTTACAGGATGAGTAGGTGATAAGCAAGAACATTGTGGGTCACCATGCAAAGGGAGGCAGTGTGGCCCAGTCTCTGGGCATAGGGAGGGCAAAGAGGCAGGTGAGGGGGGGATGCCGGGCAGGTAAGAAGTCCTGCAGAACTTTTTTCTCCTTCTTTTTTTTGTATGTGTATACATGGGTGGTGCATATGCATGCTGCATTTCTGTGGGCATGTGGGGATGTATATGCATGTATGTGAGTGTGTGCATGGATGCCAGAGATCACACACACACACACACACACACACACACATATATACATACATATATATATATATATATATATATATATATATGGAGAGAGAGAGAGATACACACACATATTAGGCAAGCCCAACAGACTGGCCTTTTTTTCGTGTGTGTGTGTGTGAGAGAGAGAGAGAGAGAGAGAGAGAGAGAGAGAGAAAGAGAGAGAGAATTTGTGTGCCATGGCCTCCACCCACTGTAATTGAACTCCAGATGCATGTGTCACCTTGTGAGCATGTGCATCTTTTCACACTGTGTCACTGTGCATCTGGCTTACATGGGACCTGGGGAGTCGAACATGGGTCCTTAGGCTATGCAGGCAAGCACCTTAACTGCTAAACCATCTCTCCAGCCCTCTTCACCTTATTTTTAAAGACAGGGTCTCTCACAGATCCTAGAGCTCGCCAATTCAGCTGGATGAGCTAGCCAACAAGCCCTGGTGATCCCCCTGTCTCTTCCTCCCCTGCACTGGGATTCCAGGGACCCATCTCCACACCCAGCTCTTATGTGAGTGTTGGAGAGTTGAAAGCAGGTCGTCTGGCTTGTGTGGCAGGCAGTTTGCTGACTGAGTCATCATGGAGGCTAGGAGGACTTCCTGCTGATGTCCTGCGAGTCTTGAAGGCACCCTGCTCGGCCTGGTGCGAGCTGTGCTAGCACCCGTCATCCTGGACTTGCAGAGGCGGCGAGCTCGATGCTCCAGTGGAAAGGGGGGCAACGAGAAAAGCGCACCACAGAGGATGTGATCCCCATGGCTCTGATTCCAAAGTCTCTAGAGGACCAGGTCCTCTGAGGTGCTGGGAGGCCAGGTGGGGGAGGGAGTGGAAAGCAAGAGGCCTCCCTGGGGAGATGCCTGCGGAGGCTGAGCAGCGGTTGTAGCTGACTCAGAGTCCCGCATGGGTCAATGGCTCTAGAGGATTGTGTTGAGCAGTGAGTCTGTGCAGCCAGAGGGCTGGGGGCAATGCCAGGGCATGACAGCCTGGCAATACAAACCAGCACTCTTTCCCACCTGCCTGTCCCCCTCCCAGGACTCCAGCCTGCCTGGGCTTTTGGAACAACCAGAGGTGAGTGGGGATGCTGTCCCTGGTTCTGTGAGAGCTAAGTCCCAGATGTGGGGGTGCCAGGTGTCATTCACTGGCTCTGAGCCCTCCGAGTCTAGACGTTGGAGATCTTCACGTGGAATGGGACTTGCTGGGTTCAGAAGTGGCCGGGTGAAGGCTGTGGAAGCAGAAACTGAGGGGAAAGGGCTGGGAGGGGCCAGGTGGAGCGGATGGGCATAAGTCACAGCCTGTGGTGAGGTGCAGTTTACGTAACACTAGAGATGGGACCCAGGACATTCTGCATGCTAGGCAAGCACTTTACCAACCAAGCTATGTCCTTGGCCTAGTGCTCAGGGCTTCCGTGTGAGGCGTTGTAAGGTCAGGGCTTGGTTGCTGAGCTCTGGGGCTGCCCCCCTTTCTGGAACACGATGTTCATGCATGACTTCAACCAGGAAACCCGAGGCTTGTTGATCTTGAGAACTTGCTGGAATCCTGGCCCCAGTTCTGGGCTTGCGACCCAAGGCTTGCACCATACAGCCTGTGGATGCTGGCTCCTGGAACCCATGGAAAAGGAGAGATGAGGATGGGGTGCCATGTGGGATTCTGGTAACATGTGGTCCCCCTCTGCCATCATGGCCAGTCAGGCAGCACCTCCCAAGGGACAGTTGGGAACTTCTGGGGGTTCTGCTTATAGCCACCGCCCCTCTGTTCTCTATTCAAGCCTTGTGCAATGGTTTATTTTGGGGGAAGTGTCTCTGGGATGTTCGGTGTTATAAAGCAGGTGCTGTGTTCATAGTTCACTGGGCCCAGGAGTGGTAGATACTGTGGAGGTCAGTCCCATGCCACAAAGAGATGAGTTAGGGATCAGATGTCCAGTGAGCAGAGAGAGCAGAAGCACACGCCAGGTGTGACACAAATGACCCAGGCCCCATACACACACACTCTCCATGTCACAGCAGAGTCCAGACACAGTCCCATCATTTCCACCAGTTTCCCCTGGAAAGCTGACCTTGTTGCCTTAAAAAAAGTTTTTTTTTTTAGCCGGGTGTGGTGGTGCAGGCCTTTAATCCCAGCACTTGGGAGGCAGAGGTAGGAGGGTTACCGTGGGTTCAAGGCCACCCTGAGACTCCATAGTGAATTCCAGGTCAGCCTGGGCTAGAGTGAGACCCTACCTCGAAAAAACCCCCCCAAAAAAAAAAATTTTTTTTTTTCTTTACATTGGGCCAGGCGTGGTGGCACACGCTTTTAATCCCAGCACTTGGGAGGTAGAGGTAGGAGGATTGCTGTGAGTTCGAGGCCACCCTGAGATGACACAGTGAATTCCAGGTCAGCCTGAGCAAGAGTGAGACCCTACCTCAAAAAACCAAAAAAAAAAATTTTTTTTTTTTGATCCGTCTCACGTACCCCATGCTGGCTTTGAACTCATTTTGTAGTCAAGGATCCTTCCTCCTCTACCTTTTTTTTTTCTTCTTCGAAGTAGGGTCTCACTCTAGCTCAGCCTGACCTGGAATTCACTATGTAGTCTCAGGGTGGCCTTGAACTCACAGCAATCCTCCTACCTCTGCCTCCTGAGTGCTGAGATTTAAGGCGTGCGCCACCACGGCCGGCTTCCTCCTCTACCTTCTGGTAGCTCGGCTTACAGGCATGTGCCACCACCCCTGGTTAAAGCGGCTGTGGAGATCTAACCTAGGGCTTTGTGCATAATATTCAGGCACTGTGTGAGCTGAGCTACAGCCCCAGCCCACAGCTTGAGGCTTCCGCGTGGGGTCTTGGGAGGAGCGAGACCTCTGGGAGCTGGAGGTGGAGACTGTGCAGCATGAAGGAAGAGAAGGACACTCCTGGAGGAAAAGCCTGGCACTGGCTCTGAGAAGCTGCCCAGAATCTTGCCACCTTCTCTTGTTCTCTGTCCTCTTGGGTTGTACATGTGTGACTCCCTAACAGGAGCGCTTGACAGGCAGATATACACAGCTGTCCCACAGAGACGGGACACAGGTGACATGCGGAGGACTGGGACCTGACGCGGCATGTTTCCTGCCTCACAGTTGGGGACACTGAGGCTGTGGAAGGTTTTGAGCAATCATGCTGTGGTGGCCAAATCAGGAATTGCTCAAGGTCACTTGCCTCCTAGTCCACAGAGATGAGGTGGTAGCTCTCCTTGAATGTGTGTGTTAGAGCATTTGACAGGACATGTGGGTAGCTAGCAAGCTGTACATGAACACAGCCACAGCTAGAAAGTCCCCAGGGGCGTGTGTGCCCAGGATGAAGAAGGTGAGAGAATCACGCCCAGACCCTGGTCCATCTATGAAGGGGGAAGGTGGCATGCCAGACCCAGCCAGGGCTTAATACTGGTCACTCTAGTAAGCAGAGGGGGTGAGGGACTGCATATGCTCTGGACTATGGGGTGGAGCCCCAGGGCCCCAAGTGGAGCAAGAATGGTGAATCCAGGGCTGGAGAGATGGCTTAGTGATTAAGGCATTTGCCTGCAAAGCCAAAGGATCCCAGTTCGACTCTCCAGGACCCACATAAGCCAGAGGCACAGGAGGGGGCATGGATCTGGAGTTCGTTTTTCATTTTCAGTGGCAGGGGGGTCCTGGCACACCCATTCTCTCTCTCTCTCTCTTTCTCTCGCTCAAATAAATAAATATATGTTTTAAAAAAGAATGGTAAATCCAGAGCCTGGTGTGGTGACTCATACCTTTAATCCCAGCAATTAGGAGGCAGAGGTAGGAGGTTCGCTGTGAGGTTGTGAGGTTGAGGCCTCTCTGGGACTACAGAGTGAGAGTGAGTGCCAGGTCAGCCTGGGCTAGAGTGAGACCATACCTCAAAAAAAAAAAAAAAAAAAAAAAAGGAAAAATGAAAATATGAATTGTGAATCCTAGGCTTCACATTCAAGCAAAAGTTCCCCCACCCCCAGCCTGGACTAAGCTATTTCCTAGGGCCTAGAGGAATAGCTCAATTGGTAAAACGCTTGCGTTGTGTGGTAGTTTGGGAAGCTCTTAGCTTCATGTGTTTGTGACTAAGCCTCATCCTTCATCCCTAGCTGGGGGCGGGGGGGTTGGGATGTGGACCCCACCTGGAGAAGGTGTGTCACTAGGGGCGGGGCTTGAGGCTCAGCATTCCCACCTGACCAGGTGTGGAGGAGTTTACTCTCGCTGCTTGGTCCCTGCTAATGTGACAAGGTGAATTCCTTGGTGTTTTGCTTGTGCCATGCTTTCCCACCATTACGACACTCCTCCTTGAAACCGTAAGCTGAAATAACCCTTTCTTTCCACACACTGCTCCTGGATGGCATTTTGTCTCAGCAACCAGAAGACAACGAGCAAGTATCGCATAGCAGGAGGCCCGGAGATCAACCCTCAGAGCCCACGGGAGGAGCCAGGCACGGCGCTGAGTACCTGCAGTCCCAGTGCTGGGTGAGTGGGGGAGGGCGAAGGCAGGAGAATTGCTGGGGCTGCCTGTCAGTCAGTTTATCTGATAACCGGAGGCTCCAGGTCTACCGGGAGACTCTATCTCAAGGAAATAAGATAGAAGAGGACAACTGATGTCATCTGGCTTCTAAACACATACACATGGTGTGCAAGCATCTGCACACACATGCACACACATGTACAACACACACACATGATTCCTGGCATGAAGGCAAGTGTTTTTAATCCCAGCACTGAAGAGATGGATTCAGGAGGATTCCTGGGGCTCACTGGGCAGCTGGTACACCCTAGTTAGTGAGCTCCAGGCCAGTGAGTGAGCAGGTCTCAGAGAGATGATGATATTTCTGAGGATATCACCCGAGGTTGACCTCTGGCTCCACAGACACTCACACATCTTCATGTGCACCCATACACATATGTGTAACTGAATATACATGTGCACACATACATGCTCACATACACACACATTAAAAAACATTCTTTTTTATTATTGACAACTTCCATAATTATAGACAATAAACCATGATAATACCCTCCCCCTCATTTTCCCCTTCACAACTGCACTCTCCATCATATCCCCTTCCCCTCTCAATCAGTCTCTCTTATTTTTTTAATCATTTTTTTGTTTTATTTATTTATTTATTTGAGATCGACAGAGAGAAGGAGGGAGAGAGAGAGAGAGAGAGAGAGAGAGAGAGAGAGAGAGAGAATGGGCGCGCCAGAGCTTCCAGCCTCTGTAAACGAACTCCAGATGCGTGCGCCCCCTTGTGCATCTGGCTAACGTGGGTCCTGGGAAATTGAGCCTCGAACCGGGATCCTTAGGCTTCACAGGCAAGCGCTTAACCGCTAAGCCATCTCTCCAGCCCCAGTCTCTCTTATTTTGACGTCATCATCTTTTCCTCCTATTATAATAGACTTGTATAGGTAGTGCCAGGCACTGCAAGGTCATGGATATCCAGGCCATTTTGTGTCTGGAAGAGCACATTGTAAGCAGACCCACCTTTCCTTTGGCTCTTACATTCTTCCTGCCACCTCTTCCACAATGGACCCTGAGCCTTGGAAGGTGTGATAGAGGTGTTTCAGTGCTGAGCACTCCTCTGTCACTTCTTCTCAGCACTATGGTGCCTTTTGAGTCATCCCAGTGGTCGCCATCATCTAAAAAGAGAAGCTTCTCTAACCAAAAGTGAAAGTAGCATTAATATGTGAGTATGAACATTAAGAAAAATGCTTATTGGGCACTTGGGGGAGCATAATATATGCATTTAGACAGACACTAGCAGACATTATACCCCTAGGGCTCATGACTTCCTTCAGCGTAGGTTTTCAGTATCAGGCATGTATTCCCCCATGTGGAGCAGGCCTCCAGTCCAATTAGAGAGCTATTGATTTTCCCCTTAACAGATGTGCCACTATTGTACTTGTTGGCTCATTTGGTTAGACTGGCCAAACTTAAAGCTTGCAGTGTCCACTGTTGTTTCTTTTCTTTCTTTTCTCAATTTTTATTAACATTTTCCATGATTATAAAAAATATCCCATGGTAATACCCTCCCTCTCCCCACTTTCCCCTTTGAAATTCCATTCTCCATCATATCCCCTCCCCATCTCAATCAGTCTCTCTTTTATTTCAATGTCATGATCTTTTCCTCCTCTTATGATGGTCTTGTGTAGGTAGTGTCAGGCTCTGTGAGGTCATGGATATCCAGGCCATTTTATGTCTGGAGGGAGCACGTTGTAAGGAGTCCTACCCTTCCTTTGGCTCTTACATTCTTTCCGCCACCTCTTCCGCATTAGACCCTGAGCTTTGGAAGGTGTGATCGAGATGTTATCAGTACTCATCACTTCTTTTCCAGAACATGGTACCTTTTGAGTCGTCCCAGGGTCCATGCCATCTAAAAGAGAAGATTCTCTACCAAAGTGAGAGTAGCGTTAATATGGGTATAAAATTAAGAAAATGCTTATGGGCAGTTTGATGAAGCATAGTATATACTTTTCAGACATCAGGTGTCACTACCACCAGTGCTATGATACCCCTGTTTTAAGTTTTTGGTACAGGATGACTTAACTGCCATTGGTTGCAGTTCATAAGATAAACACCATGTGGGCAGAGACATGCAGGTGTTGCATGGTGAGCTGTGATTTTGTGTGTGTCTGGTTACCTATGTGAAACACAGTTTCTAATGTTAAATCTCCCCCATTGCTGGTGTTAGTGGGCTCACTTCTGCAAAGTTCTGCCATGTGGCCAGTTGATTCACCTTGTTCTTGCCTGGCTTCTTCCAGTTCTCTTATATCATACATTTTTTCTGCTATGACTTATAACAAAATAATCCTGCGTTAATACCCTCCCACCCCCCACTTTCCCCTTTGAAACTCCATTCTCCATCATATCCCCTCCCCATCTCATCAGTCTCTCTTTTATTTCAATGTCATGATCTTTTCCTCTTCTTATGATGGTCTTGTGCAGGTAGTGTCAGGCACTGTGAGGCCATGGATATCCAGGCCATTTTGTGTCTGGAAGAGCACATTGTAAGCAGACCCACCTTTCCTTTGGCTCTTACATTCTTTCCGCCACCTCTTCCACATTAGACCCTGAGCTTGGAAGGTGTGATAGAGGTGTTTCAGTGCTGAGCACTCCTCTGTCACTTCTCTCAGCACTATGGTGCCTTTTGAGTCATCCCAGTGGTCGCCATCATCTAAAAAGAGAAGCTTCTCTAACCAAAAGTGAAAGAGCATAATAATGAGAGTATGAACATTAAGAAAAATGCTTATTGGCACTTGGGGGAGCATAATATATGCATTTAGACAGACACTAGCAACATTATACCCCTAGGCTCATGACTTCCTTCAGCGTAGGTTTTCAGTATCAGGCATGTATTCCCCCATGTGGAGCAGGCCTCCAGTCCAATTAGAAGAGCTTATTGATTTTCCCCTTAACAGATGTGCCACTATTGTACTTGTTGGCTCATTTGGTTTAGACTGGCCAAACTTAAAGCTTGCAGTGTCCACTGTTGTTTCTTTTCTTTCTTTTCTCAATTTTTATTAACATTTTCCATGATTATAAAAAATACCCCATGGTAATACCCTCCCACCCCCCACTTTCCCCTTTGAAACTCCATTCTCCATCATATCCCCTCCCCATCTCATCAGTCTCTCTTTTATTTCAATGTCATGATCTTTTCCTCTTCTTATGATGGTCTTGTGCAGGTAGTGTCAGGCACTGTGAGGCCATGGATATCCAGGCCATTTTGTGTCTGGAAGAGCACATTGTAAGCAGACCCACCTTTCCTTTGGCTCTTACATTCTTTCCGCCACCTCTTCCACATTAGACCCTGAGCTTGGAAGGTGTGATAGAGGTGTTTCAGTGCTGAGCACTCCTCTGTCACTTCTCTCAGCACTATGGTGCCTTTTGAGTCATCCCAGTGGTCGCCATCATCTAAAAAGAGAAGCTTCTCTAACCAAAAGTGAAAGTAGACATTAATATGTGAGTATGAACATTAAGAAAAATGCTTATTGGCACTTGGGGGAGCATAATATATGCATTTAGACAGACACTAGCAACATTATACCCCTAGGCTCATGACTTCCTTCAGCGTAGGTTTTCAGTATCAGGCATGTATTCCCCCATGTGGAGCAGGCCTCCAGTCCAATTAGAAGAGCTTATTGATTTTCCCCTTAACAGATGTGCCACTATTGTACTTGTTGGCTCATTTGGTTTTAAGACTGGCCAAACTTAAAGCTTGCAGTGTCCACTGTTGTTTCTTTTCTTTCTTTTCTCAATTTTTATTAACATTTTCCATGATTATAAAAAATATCCCATGGTAATACCCTCCCACCCCCGAGCATGTTGTATGGAGTCCTGCCCTTCCTTTGGCTCTTACATTCTTTCCGCCACCTCTTCCACATTAGACCCTGAGCCTTGGAAGGTGTGATAGAGATATTGCAGTACTGAGCACTGTGGTCATTTCTTTCCATCACCATGATACCTTCTGAGTCACAGGATGGGGATTTCTATGTGGGTTCTGGACATAGAACTCAGGTCCTCATGCCTGCAAAGCAAGCACTTTACTGACTGAGCTCTCTCCCAGCCCCTAAAATAACCACTCTTTTGAATAGACACTTCCTAACATGGACAAAAGTTAGGGGATCTGAACTGAGTCCCAAAGGCATGAGCAGAGTAGAGAGGAGATGCCTGAGCTGTTCAGTCCCACAGGCAGGAGCGTCCTGTAAACCATGAACAGGGGCAGAGGGAGAGACTGAGCGGTGGGCATACCTGGAGCTGACTGGGGATGGCCTGTCCTTGGCCTTCTACCCCGTAATTCCGGACAAAAGGAAGCACCTGCACATTACACATAGCATGTGGCAGGTGGCACGTGGCAAACGAAGGGCATTCTGTTTAGGAATTCCCCAGCAGCGGTAGGTAACTTCTTTCAGCTCAGCCAATGTGTGTTCATGGTGAGGACTTCAGTCTTTCAGCATGGATGGTTCTAGACAGGGAATGGGAACCTCAGTTATCCTGTTGACTCTTGCACATGACACAGCCACGGGACTTCATAGGAGCCAGGCAGGCGGGCAGCAGCTGACTTCAGAGCCAGGGTCCCTGGGCAAGGTCATTTTCCTTCCTGGCATGTTTATACAACAAAGATGGTTGTTGCTTGGCTTAGAATTTTATGGTCTCTTACTTGCATAGAACTCACTAATCACACTAGAAATGCTGACCAGTGAGTGCCAGGGAGAATCCTATCTGCCTCCCCAGAGCTGGGATTTCAGGCTCTCACCACCATGCATGGCATTTGTACATAGGTTCTAGTAACTGAACTCAGGTCCTCTTGCTTGTGAGAACAGCACTTTACCAACTGAGCTGCCTCCCCAGCCTGCAATTTGTTGGATTTTTGTTGAGAAGATTTACGTTTATATTTATAATGGACATTAGGACTAGGTCAAGTGTTAACTTTAAGAGATAGTTTTTAAATACAAATTCAGCTGCCTGGTTAGCCATAGGCTTTTCCTTTTTTCTCCTCAGCTACTACTCTCCCTGTATTCCAAAAGGCGTAATATGCTATGTTTACATTGTTATTTAACCTAAAATACTTTCCTTTAAATTTTATTGTGCATATGTGTGTGTGATATATATGTATGTATGTATGTATGCATGTATGCACGTACATACTAGGGTCTCTTGCTGTTGCAAATAAATTCCAGACACATGGACCAATTTGCATCTGGCTTTATGTGGGTACTAGGGAATCAAACCTAGGCCAGCGGCTTTATAAGCAAATGCTTTAACAGGTGAGATTCCGCCCCAGTCCATAACTTAAAACACATGCTAATATCAATTGGATTTCTTCCTTTCCCATGAGTTCTTTAGAACTGTGCTGCTTGGTTTCCACGTATTTGGGTATTGAATATATATATATATATATATATATTTTATTATATCTATATTATATCATATATATAATGTCAGTGTTGGTTCAGAAAATCATACATCTTCTGATTAAAAAATATTTTAATTTATCAAGACTTTTGCATGATTTGTATTGGGAAGTGATTCTTACATACTTGAAAAAAGGCATGCTTTATTGTGACCAGGCTACATCAAACAGAACATGTTGTCACAGGAGGGGACGGTCCTACTTCATCTTCTTGGAACAGGCCTGGGTGTGTCAGAAGATGGCATCTATCCACCTATGAAGCATATTCAGAGAGGGGAGGGGGTTTGCCACCATGCTCCCCAAGTAAGGAGCCACTAGGAACAGTTACTGTGACAAGAGAAGGCTTAGTAGGATTGTCACTTTCAGATGCTTGGTCATAAAAAAGCACTAGCCCTGTCTCTCCCCGACTGTCGTCCCCTTTGATTGAGGCTGACCTTGCTTCTCAGTGAAGCTGTACAACCACCTGGTGGGCACGTACTGGTGATGTCCAGTGTGAGGGTTAGTTGCAGTTGTCAACTTGACAGCATTAGGAATTAGTATGGAAACAAATCTCTAGACATGCCTGTGAGGGTTTTCTAGATGAGGTTGTTTGGGGTGGGAATACCAACCCTAAATGTAGGCGGCACCTTCCCATCAGCTGTATAAACTGGAGAACATGCGTGGACACCAGCATCCATCTCTCCACTTCCTCACTGGGGACTGCATGTGACCAGCTGCTTCCGGCTTCTGCTGCCACGCCTTCCCACTATGACCAACTCTACCCTGGATCTGTACATCCACACAAACCCTTCCTTTCTTAAGTCACTTCTTGTCAGGTGTTTGGTCACAGCAATGAGGAGATAAGACGAGTCGTGACTGACAGTTAGATCACACCACCCCCAGCAGCTCTGCTGCCACAGGACAAGCTGTGCGACTTTCCAACTTTATAAGTGGTGGCACTGCTTATTAAGTGTCAAAGATGCGCCCAGCACTGTACCAGGTGTTGCCAAGCTTACCTTGTTGAAGGGTTATAGAAAACTAAAGCAAAGGCTCAGTGGTTGAAGGTGTTTGCTCAAGAAGTCTGCTAGCTTGGGTTCAATTTCCCAGGACCTATGTAAATCCAGATGCACAAAATGGCACATGCATCTGGAGTTCATTTGCAGTAGAAAGAACCATGCTTACTCTTTCTCACATAAACCAAATAAATAAATAAATAATAAATAAATAAATAAATAAATAAAATACTTAGCAAAAAAGAAAACAGAGAATTTACCATCTAGTAAATTGTCATTTTGTTGATGAGATATTACCAATGTATCCATGGAATAAGAAGCTGGGTATAGTGGCTCATACCTGTAAACTTGGGAGGATAATGCAGAAGGTTCGAGGCCAACCTGGGATACATAGGGACTGGGGAAGGTAGCGCAGTTGGTGGAGTGCCTGCTGAGCATACAAGAAGCCCTAGCTTCCAACCCGAATACTACCTAAACCCAGAGTGATGGCACATATTTTAACCCCAGCTCTGGAATAGTGGAGGTACGAAGGTCAAGGCCATAGTGAATTTTGAGACCCTGCATCCTCCCCCCAAAAAAGCAGTTGAGGACTGTGAGATGGCTCAGCAATTAAGCTTGTTTCCTTTGCAAGTATGAGGGCCTAAGGGGGCTTAAGACTTCCAGAGTTCAGATCTCCTGAACCAACGTTAACAGCTGGATGTGGCACAACTTCCTGTAACCTCAGTCCTGCAGGGGAACAGACCTGCGAATCGCTTGAGCCAGTGAATAACAGCCAGCTCTGGAATCAGTAAGAGGCTCCAGCTCAAACAAGAACTGGCTAGGTCTGGGGAGACGGCTCAGCAGTTAAAGACGCTTGCTTGCAAAGCCTGCCAGCTGGAGTTCAATTCCCCAGCACTCACCTAAAGCCGGGTGCAAGACGTGGCACAAACATGTGACATTCATTTGTGGCTGCAAGAGACCTCAGCACACCTATGCACACAAACATGTGCAACCAAATAAAAATAGTTTTAAAAAAAGAACAGGCAGAAGAGCAATAGAGTGGGACACCCAACATTCTGTTCTGGCCACCAGAGGTGAGGGTTCCCCAGTGCAAGCAAGAACCTAGGGAGCCACAAGAGCACATATCTGTGCATGCACCACCCCCACACCACATTACACGCGCGCACACACACACACACACACACACACACACACACACACACACAGTGGAAAAAGGAAGAGGTAGAGGAGGAAGAGACAAAAGAAGAGAAACAAGTTGACAGCCATAATTTTCCAAGTGCTGCTCTATTCCAAACACTGTCTGTCATATTGTCTTCTTTCTTTCTTTCTCTCTCTTTCTTTCTTTCTTTCTTTTGTTGTAAAGTGGGGTCCCTCTTTAGGCCACGCTGACCTGGAATTCACTATGTAATTTCAGGGTGGCCTTGGACTCACAGCGATCTTCCTGCCTCTGCCTTGCAAATGCAGCAACCTTATAAGACAGGTGCTGATAGTTCTATTGGGCACATGAGGCTGCCAGAGTGGAAGCAGGTTGCCCAAGGTTATGCACTACGAAATAGCAGAAGCCTGGGAGATGGGTATAAGGCTAAAAGCATTAGCTTGCAAAGCCTGCTGGCCCAGGTTCAATTCCCCACTACCTATGTAAAGCCAGATGAACAAAGTGGCACATGCCTTTGGATTTCATTTGCAGCAATAAGAGGCTCTAGTGCACCCATGCTCTCTGTTTTTCTCCCCTGCTCCCTCACAAATAAATAAATAAAAATATTTTCTTAAAAAAGGAAATAGCAGAGGTGGGATTCAAATATAGCTCTGGCTCCAGTTTTGTACATTTAATATTTCAGAAGGAAGAAATAAAAATTCTAAAAAAATATTTATTTATGACAGAGAGAGAGAGAGAGAGAGAGAGAGAGAGAGAGAGAGAGAGAAATTGACATGCCAGAGCTTCCCATCACTGCAAATGAACTCTAGATGCATGCATCACTTTGTTCATATCAGTATATCAGTGAGTACTGGGGAATGGAATCTGGGCCTCAAGCTTTGCAAGCTAGTGCCTTTAACTTCTGAGCTATCTCCCCAGCCCCAAAGAAATGAAGATTTTTTTTTAAGTTGGCACTTGGCTGGGTGTTGTGGTGCACGCCTTTAATCCTAGCACTTGGGAGACAGGTAGGAGGATTGTCATGAGTTTGAGGCCACTCTGAGACCGCATAGTGAATTCCAGGTCAGTCTGGGCTAGAGTAAGACCCTACCTCAAAAAACCAAACCAAACAAGCAAACAATAAAAAAAGTTGGCACCCTGTGATGGATCCTGAAGGAAGGACCAAGTCTTGTCTTTCTGCTCCAGCCCAGTTTTCCTTCTAGTGCCTCCTATTGGCTAAACCTAATATAACACCAGCTGGCAATGAAGAGCCAGTTTGCAGAGCCCTAGCATCACAAAGTACAGGAAAGAGAATAGTTTTTGGATAATTTTCAAAATTTGAACAAGCTGGGCTGGGTGGCTCATACCATTAATTCCAGTGCTGGGGAGGATGAGGTAGGAGGATTGCCATGAGCTCAAGCACAACCTAGATGGACTACAGAATGGGTTCCAGGTCAACCTGGGCTAGAGTGAGACTGTACCTCAAAAAGAATTGAGGGGTTAAGGAGATAGCTCAGGGGGTAAGAGTGCTTGCTGCTTAAGCATGAGGACCTGAGATTGATCCCCAGCACCCACATAAAAAGCCACGTGTGTGCATACAAGCTTGTAAAGCCAATACTGAGGAGGGGGTGGAGACAGGAGAATGGCTAGAGCTCACTGCTCAGCCAATGTGACTGAAAATGGCAGTTCCAGGTTTGGTGAAAGACTCCGTCGCAAGGAAACAACTTGAAAGAGTGAGCAAGCAGGATATCTGATGCTCTACTCTGGCTTCCACGAGCATGTGTATGGGGTGGGTGTATCTGCACACACATGTGCACACATTACACATCACACATACACACATACAATTTTGAGGTGTTGGTGGGAGGGAAGCTGGAGAGATAGCTCAGTTGGTAAAGTATTTGCCTTGCAAGCATGAAGATCTGAATTTGACCTCTAGAATCCACCCCCCTTTTTTGAGGTAGGGTCTTGTTCTAGCCCAGGTTGACCTGGAATATGTAGCTTCAGGCTGGCCTTGAACTTGATCCAGTGATCCTCCTACCTCTGCCTCCCAAGTGCTAGGATTAAAGTCGTACACCACCATGCCAGGGAAGAACCCACTTTCTTTTTTTTTTTTTTTTTCTTTGAGGTAGGGTCTCACTCTAGCCCAGGCTGACCTGGAATTCACTATGTAGTCTCAGGGTGGCCTCGAACTCATGGCGATCCTCCTACCTCTGCCTCTGGAGTGCTGGGATTAAAGGTGTGTGCCACCACGCCTGGAAGAACCCACTTTTGAAAAGCTGAGCATGGTTGCACATGTTTATAATCTCTGTGCTGTGGAGTCTGGGACAGGTGGACCCCTGGAGCTTGCTCTCAGCAAGTCTAGTCCAACTGGTGAGCTCAAGACCAGTGAGAGACCCTGCCTCAAAGAATGTGGAAGGCTTTCCTGAGGATGACACCTGAGGTTGTCCTCTGACGACCACATGACATGCACACACACAAAACACAAAACTGATGGGCGCCTCTGGCACTGGAGCTGGTAGACCACACACTCAGCCCTTCCGTCCAGCCTTCGGCACATGCTGCTGCTTTTATGATATCTGCTTGTCTCTGGGGCTTCACTGGACTGACCTGTCCTCCTGATACTTCCTTGCCCTTGACCGAAGCTCTTAACTTAGTGGGCAGTTCATCCTGACCTTGGCAGACCTGGAGCCCAGGTACATTCCTAGGAATCCTTCCCTCACCCTAGAATCTCTCCTCACATATTCTCTGGCCTGGCCTTGTTGCCCTGTTCTGGCAGGCCCAACCTGGCAGTGGAAACTGCCAAATGTCACTCAGCCTGGCTCAATGCTGGAAACAAAGACCCAGCTTATCCCAAGCCACCACCTGCCTCTCAGAGGCCTCAGGGCCATGGCCAGGACAAGCCCTTGTGCCAACTTCCCTCCTGGGGAAGGGAGTGGTGTGCAGGCATGTCTGGCTCATGTTCTGAGGAAGGGATACAAGGTTTCTTCACCTGGGTGGTGGGCTTGCAGTAGGTAGGTGCGTGGCGGGGGGCTCATTATGGTTCATCTTTTCTGGGCAGCCTGCCCAAGAACTGTGCTGTTCAATCACTTTCTCATTTTATTATTGCCTGCCTTCCTTCTTTCCTTCCTTCCTTCCTTTCTTTCTTCCTTCCTCACTCCCTTCTTGCTTCTCTTTCTTTGACAGGGTCTCATATAGCCCAGGCTGGCCTTGAACTGACTATATAGCTGAGAATGACCTTAAATTCCTGATCCTCCTGCCTCTCCTCCCAGGTGGTGTGATTATAGGAGAACGCATGGCTTGGTTTTGTATTTTCTTTTTCTTTACCCCCCTTTTCCTTCATCTCTTCTTTTCTCCTTCCCTTCTTCCTTCCCTCTCTCTTTCTCCCTGTCTCCATTTTTTTATCCTTCTTTCTTGAGATACGGTCTTTGTAATTTAGGGTGTCCTTAAACTTGTGACAATCCTCCTGCCTCAGTCTCTGAGTGTATTACAGGTGTGAGATTTGTTTTTTTATTATTTTTATTTTTATTTATTTATTTGAGAAATAGAGCTAGCTAGCTAAAGAGAGAGAGGGGGGGAGAGAGAGATAAAATGGGCATGCCAGGGTCTTTAGTCACTGCAAATGAATTCCATATGAATGCGCCACCATGTGCATCTGGATTACATGGGTTCTGGAGACTTGAACCTGGGTCATTAGGCTTCACAGGCAAACACCTTAACCACCAAGCAATATCTCCAGTCCTGTTTTTATTCTTTATATTTTTCTTTTATCTTTTATTCCCCACTCCTCTTCTCCTTTGCCACTCTCTGTCGATCTGTCTTTCCTCCCTCTTTGCATGTATGGGTATATGGGTGTGCCCAGGCCTCTTGCTTTTGCAAATGAACACTAAATATTTTGTGCCACTTTTTGTGTCTGGCTTATGTGGGTGAATTGGGATTTGAACCTAGGCCAGCTGGCTTCCAAGCAAATGCCTTTAACTGTCGAACAGTCTTCCCAGCCCTTCTTTCTTTTTGTAATCTTTTTGAGACAAGGCTTTGCTATGTAGCCCGTGGTGGCTTTGACCTCACCAGTGTGACCCAGGCTGCCTCAAAACCATGATCCTCATGCCTCTGCCAGTCTGAGTCTAGGATTTTCATTGTGCACCACCCTACGCAGCCCTTTTCTTCCTCCTCCTCTTCCACTTCCTCTTCTTCTCCTTGAGACAGGGTCTCATGTAGTCCAAGGGCTAACTTGAACTCCTGATCTTCCTGCCTCCACTTCCTAAATGCTGGGGTGACAGATGTGCACCACCATATAGTCTGTGCAGTGCTTAAGATTGAACCCAAGAATCTGTGCATGCTAGGCAAGCACTCTATATCCCCGTCACTATTTTCCTTTGATTAGATTTACCAAGCGCACACTGTGGGTCGGGCATGCCCTTACTTGGGAAATACAGTGGCAATGAAGGGGCCAACTTGTCCATCTTGAAGGAAGTTAGAGTCAAGTGCAAGACCTAGACCATAGTTGGGTAAGAAAATGGGACAGGTGTGGGTTTGAGACCTCCAGACTAAGGGATATAAAAATTCAACTTCAATTAGCTTTAATTTGCATTGAGGGAGCAAATCTTTAAAGGGTTACAGCTGGTATTGAAGTTGTCGTCCGTCTTTTCTGGGGTGATGCTTTGGGTTTTGAGGCTTGTTTAGTCCCATGGAACCTGGGGTATTCCACAAGACCAAACTCTGATGTATGTATGTATGTATGTATGTATGTATGTATATGAGCGCATTGTGCATGAGAGACAACATGTATCCATGTGTGTATGGAGATCAGAGGACAACCTTGGACCACCATCCACTTTTTCCTTATGTTCTTTTCCTTCCTTTCTTTTTTTCTTTTCTTTCTTCTTCTTTTTTTTGGCATGCTGGGGTGTAGAGTATGTGTGGTGTAGTGTGTGACATGACATGTGGCATATGCACATGTATGGGTAGATGTGTGTGCCTCATGGAAATGAACACACCAGGGAAACAAACTCGGGAGGTCTGGGGCCTGTCTCAAGCACTCTTACCTGCTGAGCCATGTCCCCAGTATCTATGTTTTTATTTTTAATTT
Organism: Dipus sagitta; assembly: GCA_036346955.1. NCBI lineage: Eukaryota > Metazoa > Chordata > Mammalia > Rodentia > Dipodidae > Dipus > Dipus sagitta. Next base: position 137,560,363 of record CM070773.1, read on the forward strand.
TTTGAGACAGGGTCTCTTACTGAGCCGGGGGCTCCTCAAGTAGACTGGCCAGCGATTCCCGGGGATCCTTCTGTTTCTGCCTCCCCAGTGCTGGGATTATAGTTGTGCACACTTTTGCCAAAAATCTTGTGAACACTTCACTCTACTTGCTATGGGTCTCACACACGCATGTGCACAGTTGCACCCCCATGCTGGCCACTCTCTTTCCCTTCCTGCAGTTTCCTCTGTCCTTCTACTAGTACGTCCCCTCTGCTGGCAGATGTGTGGCTGAGTGGACTCAGTACATCAGGAGACATCCCCAGGGTGTGTCTGCAAGGAAGACTAAGGAAAATGACCTCCATGAACCCCAGGGGCATGGCAGCTTAGGAGTCAGGCCTTCAACTGCTTTTCTTAAATGTTCCCAAGACTCGTTAAGGCAGGTATGTCGGGGCTGGGGGTGGCTCAGGGGCTAGAAGTTCTTGCTGTGTAGGGGTGGCGACCTGAGTTTACATTCCCAGAATGCAAATACAGCCTGACATGGTAGTGTGAGCCTATAATCCCTGAGTGTCTACAGCGAGAAGGGGCGTGGAGACAGGAGAGCCCTAGACTGGTGTATGCCACAGTAAACAAGTCACTCTGTCCCCAAAACAAGGTGGACCGAGAGGGCCAACATCCGAGGTTGTTTCCTGACTCCATGTGTGTGCCTGCACTCATGCACCTGAACACACACACGCACACGCACACACACACACACCATGATTTAAAAAATTTTTTTTAAAGTAGGTGTAGCGCATTGTACAGATGAAAACAGGGTTCAGGAAGGTTAAGGGAAACATTAGCACAGAAGAGATCTTATATGTTCTCAAATCCCTCTCCCCACTGTCACACACTACTGCTTCAGCATAGATCACCCTGCCTCAGAGGACCAGCTCTGGAACCCAGTGGCTAAGGAGCTCTGTGCCATTCTTGCTACAGTGTATGAGGGGGTTTTCAGCGTCTGGGCTCAGGCCCTTGGCCCTGCTCCTCGTGGACACAGGGATCATGAATTCCTTCAGGGAAAGTCACCGCAGGGAGTGACAGCTGCTCAGGTGTTCAGTGGCCGGAGGAAGCAGGGCACCCTGGGAAATGGCCCTCAGCCAAGGCACCTGAGCCACCGCAGCTGGAAACAACTCGAGTCTGTGGTTTTCCTGCTGCATGAACAGGCAGGGTTGGGGTGCTACTCAATAGCCCCAGGGGTGCAGAAGGAACAGGGCCTGGGCAGTGTCATGGCCTCAGGTGGCGACTCCCCTCCGGCTCACCCCCTCTACCCTTGGGACACTCTGTCCCAACCCTGCATGTCACCCCTGAAGGGTCAACCCAAGAGTGTACAAATGCCCTCTGAGTTCTAGCCCTCCTTCTGCAGGAATGACTACAGAAGAATGATCTGGGAAGCCAGGGCACAATGACATTCAGGTTTGGAATTTAGAAGTTTCCAAACTTACTAAACAGGAGAAATCCCCAATAAGAATGTCAATAAGGGACTAGGGAGATGGCTCAGTTGGTAAAGTGCTTGCTGCAAAGGCAGAAGGACCTGAGTTTGGATCCTCAGAACCCACATAAAGCCAAATGCTGTGATGCATGCATCTGTAATCCCATTGTGTCTGTGATGAGAAAGGGGTGGAGGCAGGAGAATCACCTGGAAGCTCATGGGCCAGTTCACCTGACACACACAGCAGTGAGAGAGCCCTTACCTCAACAAGATGGAAGGCAAGGACCGCCAACCAAAGTTGTCCTCTGACATGTATGTCCACGCTCACACACATGAATATTACACACATTATACATATGCACACACATATACAAAAGAATGATAGCCAATGATTAGAATATATTATGAAGCTGGGTATGATGTCACATGACTTTAGTCCCAGCACTGGAAGGCAGGCAGAGGTAGGAGGAGATCTGTGAGTTCAAGGCCTCCCTTAGACTATATAGTGAAATCCAGGCCAGCCGTGGCTAAAGCGAGACCCTACCTCAAAAATCAAAAGAAAAAAAAAAAGAATATATTATGAGTGCTGGAGAGATGGTCAGTGATTAAAGGTATTTGCTTGCAAAGCTTGACAGCTTGGGTTCAGTTTCTCAGCATCCATGTAAAGGCAGCTGCACAAAGTGTTGCATGCATCTGGAGTTCATTTGCAGTGGCAAGAGACGCTGGTGTGTCCATTCTGTCTCTCCCCTTTCTCTGTTTGAAAATAAACAAAATTAAAAAAATAAGAATATATTATGAAATATGAAGGTATGGCATATAGCTGTATTTTTTAAATATTTTATTTATTTATTTGAGAGAGCAAGAGAGAAAGAGGTAGATAGAGAAAGAGATAATGGGCAGGAATGCCAGAGGGATGTGCCACCTGGTGCATCTTAGTTTATGTAGGAACTGGGGAATCAAGCCTGGCTCCTTAGGCTTCTCAGGCAAGGACCTCAACCACTAAGCCATCTCTCCAGCCCTATAGCTGCATTTCTGCATGTGTAGCTTGTGTGGTGGGCATACGTGTGTTGTGTTCACATGGGTAGCTGCTCATGTTTGTAGGTGTGCACATGTATCCATGCCAGAGATTGATGACAGGAATCTACCTCAATAGCTCTCCAGCTGATTTTCTGAGACAAGGTTTTGTCTCATACTGAACCTAGAGTTCACTAATTGACTAATTTGGCTAGATTAGCCAGTAACCCCGGGGATTGTTTCCACCTCTCAAGTGCTGGGATTATAGGTGTGTACCATAACCCCTGGCATTTGTGTGGGTGCTGGGGATCAGGTCCTCATGCTTGTATGACAAGCACTGTACTCACTGAGCAATCTTCCCAGCCACTATGGTTGCATTTTAAAAATGAATTTGTAGGGCTGGAGAGATGGCTTAGCCATTAAGGTGCTTGACTGAAAAGCCTAAGGACCCACGTTCGACTCTAGATCCCAGTAAGCCAGGCAGACAAAGGTGAGGCAAGCGCAAAGTCGCACATGCCCACTAGGTGGCGCAAGCACTGGGAGTTCGATTTCAGTGGCTGAGGCCATGGTGCGCCAATTCTCTCTCTATATATAAAAAAAATGAATTTGTACTTTTTAAAAAGTTGCGTGTGTGTGTGAAGGGTTGTGGGAGGGGGGTGAGTATGCACATGCCATGGTGCTTGTGTGGAAGTCTGAGGACAGCCTTGCGGTCTTTGTCATCTGTTTCCACTTTGCTTGAGACTTCATCCAGCTGTGGGTCAGACAGGACTTCCTGGAGGAGGTAAAAGATGCATGTATTCCTGGATAGGAAGAAGTGTGAGAAGAACATGCTGGGTTCCCAGGAAGCTGGCTTTGTTGCCTCCTTGGACACATGGCTTTTGTTACCTGTAAGTTAAGGGCCCAAGGTCAGAGCTGACAGACGTCATGACCCATGTGCTTGTAACAGCTGGGTGTGTCACCAAGCAAAGGAGGGAGGAGGATGACCTTGAAACCTCAGCACTTCATGACCCTTGAAGGCTGCCTGGTGGGAGCAGGTGTAGCTGCCAACCTTGCGGACTTGTGGGTCCTCTTCCCCAGCCTCGGTCAGTCCCCCCACGATCATCTTGTCCTCAGCTGTGCATCCCAGAAGCACCCTTGCAGTGATGTGTGGTCCTGCATGTGCGGCTCTTGTCTCCCCAGCGCTCCGTCCCACGGGCACTAACGACCTTGCTCTCCTTAGACCGTGACCCCATTTCAGCTCCTGGTGAGGAGGCCCAGGGTTCCCCGCCCTCCTCTGCCTCACGCCCTGTGAGCTCACGAGCTTGCCTCATCCATTCTGAGAAATCCGCTCCTGCAGACCTGCACTGCCTCATATTCATTTCCTTTCAAAGTGTTACTTCAAATACCCTTCCAGATTTATTCAGATGACTGGTCAACTTGGTTCCTGTTACTTTATCATGCCCAAAACAGGAGTAGCACCGAGCTTCCTGCAGAGTGACGTGATGAATGGAATCTCTGAATCAATCTAGCCACTGACCTGTGTAGGAAATCACACAGGAGAATAGAGTAGATAGGGAAGGAGAGGAAACCTACTTAGAAACAAACAAGAAACAAAAAGCCGAATGTGGTGGCTTATGTTTGTAAGCCTAGCACCTGACAGGCTGAGGCAGGAGAATTGCCATGAGTTAGAAGCAAGCCTGGGCTGTATAACAAGAATCAGTGTCAGCTGTCTCCCACCCCCAGAGTGCATAACTGTTAAATCAGGAAAAGGTAAAGAGGAAACAAAGCCTATGAGGCAAATAGAAAAAAGTTAATAGAGTATTATTCTTGGGCTGGAGAGATGGCCAGCAGTTAAGGCACTTGCCTGTGAAGCCTAAGGACCCAGGTTCAATTCCCCAGGACCCACATAAGCCAGATGCACAAGGTGGCACATGAGTCTGGAATTTGTTTGCAGTGGCTGGAGGCCTTTCATGCCCCCTTCTATTTCTATCTGCCTCTTCCTCCCTCCCTTGCTCCCTTTCCTCCAAATAAATAAATAAATAAATAAATACATTAATTAATTTAAAGAGAATATTGTAATTATTATTTTTGTAGTTTTTCGAGGTAGAGTTTCACTCTAGCCCAGGCTGACCTGGAATTCACTCTGTAGTCTCCGGGTGGCCTTGAACTCATGGTGCTCTTCCTACCTCTGCCTGCCAAGTGCTGGGATTAAAGGCATGTGCCACCACGCCCGGCAAGAATATCATTCTTAAGCCAAACACATTGGTAAAAATATTAAATAGAAGTGATGTGACATTCCAATTAAAAGACAAATATAATCAGATTATATACAGTGGGAAAACAATTTTAAGTGCATGTTGCTGATGAAAAACTCACTTGGAGGTTATAAAGTAGCTTAGTCGATAAAGCGCTTGCCTAGCCTACACAAAGCCCTAAGTTTCATCCTCAGCATGGCCTACATCAGGCATGTTAGTATAGAGCCATCACCTCAGCACTCAGGAGGCAGGAAGATCAGAAGTTCAAAGTCATCCTTGGCCACATGGTGAGTTTGAGGTCAGCCTGGGATACGTGATAAAATAAAAACTAAACAATGAAAAAACACTTAAAACTTAAAAACATCACCACATTAAAAGAGTAAGATGGGGGCTGGAGGGATAGCTTAGCAGTTAAGGTGCTTGCCTGCAAAGCCTAAGGATTCAGGTTCAATTCCCCAATACCTGTGTAAGCCAGATGCACCTGGTGGTGCATGTGACTGGAGTTTGTTTGCAGTGGCTAGAGGCCCTGGAGCACCCATCTTCTCTAGCTACCTCTCTCTCAAATAAATAAGTAATACAAAAAGTGTAAGATAGAGAAGGATATTCCTTGATTTTAGCCTGGTGAGACCCATGTCAGACGTGTTCACAGAACTGTGAGCATGCATATGTATTCGTTAAGCCACTAAGTTTGTAGTAATGCATTATAGTAGGTATGGACGGTCCATACATTACACCAGTGTGCTAGAGCAATCACACAAGCCCTTCAAGTGTTTGTAAACTAAATAACCCAAGGCACATGTACAAAGAAGAAAAGAAAGGGTGTTTTATAAAAATGTCTTAATTGACTGAAAATGAAAACAAAACATCAAAATGTATTGGATGCCTCTAAAGCAATACTAGGGAAAGTTTCTAATACTTAGCAAAATTTATAGCACCACAGTATTACTAATGCTAATAGATTCAATTATATACATATGGTATAAATTCCTTGAAAGATACACTGTGATTAAAGCTTACTCAAGAAGAAATAGACAGGGAGACTGATGACGCAGCTCAACCGGGACAGGGATGGCCTAGTGTGCAGGGTCCACATCTAGCATTGCACAAACCAGGCATGGTGACACGTGCTTGAATCCCAGTACTCAGGAGGCAGAGGCAGAGGCAGAAGTATCAGAAATTCAAACTCATCCTTGACTACAAAGTGAGTTTGAGGCCAGCCAGTACTACATAAAACTCTGTCTCCAAAAAAAAAAAAAAGGAAAGAAAGAAAGAAAGAAAGAAAGAAAGAAAGAAAGAAAGAAAAAGAAAAAAAGAAGGGACTAGGGAAATAGCTCAGTCAGTAAAATGCTTGCTTTGCAGGCCTGAGGACCTGAGTTCAGTCATTTGCACCCACATAAAAAATACTGAGTATGTTAGAGCTATACCTAACAGGTGTGGTGGTGCATGCTTTAAATTCCAGCATTCGGGAGGCAGAGGTAGGAGGACTGCTGGAAATTCAAGGCTAGACTGGGTTACAGAGTGTGCGCCAAGCCAGACTGGGCTAGCATGAGACTACCTCAATGCAAACACTACTGACTGTGGTGCACGTGCCTATCATCTTGGTGCTGGGAAGGCAAAGACAGGCAGATGTCTGGGCATCACTGGCCAGCAAGTCTAGTGTATTTGATGAGCTCTAGGCCAATGAGAGACCCTATCTTAAAAAGTCAAGGGCTGAAGAGATGGCTTAGCAGTTGAGGCAGTTGCCTGCAAGCCTAAGGACCCAGGTTCAACTCCCCAGGACCATCGTAAGCTAGATGCACAAGGTGGTATATGCATTTGGAGGTCGTTGGCAGTAGGAGGCTCTAGCACACCCATTCTCTGTATCTGCCTCTCTCTGCCTCCCTCTCTAATAAATAAACAAATAAATTTGAAAAATAGGTAGACAATAGCCTAAGGAATGACATCTCAGTTTGTCCTCTGTTGTCTATGCGCATATGCACACCTGCTAATGCACACACACCATTACATCCATATACATACACAAAAGATGTGCAAAAAAATTGAGAAAAACACAAAAAACAATCAGCACATGAAAATGTATGTGTTAGTCACTAGGGGAATGTAAGTTAAGCCACCATGAGATGTCACTTCACACCACATAGTTTAACTATAACAAGACTGGCTCTACCAAATCAGCGTGCCTGTGGAGGAACTGCAGGGTTTTCACACATCTGGTGGGAAAGCCAAGATGCATAGTGATTCTAGAAAACAGTTTGGCAGTGACTGAGAAAGTTAAACATAGACCTGCTGTACAACCCAGCCACTCTCCCCAGAGTCTGTCTTTACTCACAGAAGAGAAAGAGAAAACTTGTCCACAAATATTCATAGCAATTTTATTTGCAATTTATAAGTTACAGATTTCATAACTTACAAAAGTCAGGGCTGGAGAGATGGCTCAGTGGAGAAAGCAATTGCCATGCAAGTTGGGTACCTGAGCTCAGATCGTCAGGCCCCACGTAAAAGCCAGAAGCCATGGTAGGTTTCTGTAATTCCAGCATGCTTCCAGTAAGATGGGTGGTAGAGACAGCAGAATTTTCTAGAAGCTTATGGAGCATGTACCCTGGCCAATGCAGAGGTGAATAACAAGAATGAGAGACCCTGATTCAAATGAAGTGGAAGGTGAGGACCAGAACCTGAAAGTTGTCCTCTGACTTCCACATATGCCCTGCGGCACACACGCCCCTGCACTCACACACGTGAACATGCACTCACATACACGTGCAAAAATTCTGTTTCAAAACAAGCTTTGTGGATTCCCGCTGCCCTATGCAATCTTCCCATTGAGCGCCCAGGGCCCATCATCATGAGCTCCATGTCCCAGAACTCATTGATTTAAGAAAACTGAAAATGTTTGCTAATAAGCTCAGCTCTGTAGAGATAGAATTTTGCATTATCCGGCTCTCCATCACTATAACAAATAGTTGAGATACTTTATACAGAGAAAAGCCTTATCTGGCTCACAGTTTGGGAGGTTCCAGTCCACAGTCAGTGGTCACATTGCTCTTGGACCTGTGGAGAGGCAGCCTAGCACGGTAGAAACATATAGCTGAGTAAAGCCACTTACCTCATGTTCCCGAAATCAAAGAGAGGAAATTTCTGGGGTTCTACTATACCCTTCAAGAGCATTCCCAGGAGTGGCAGTGCACGCTTTTAATCCAAGGTAGAGGTAGATGGCTCACTGTGAGTTTGAGGCCATCCTGAGACTACAGAGTGAATTCCTGGTCAGCTTGGGATAAAGCGAGACCCTACCTTGAAAAACTGAAAGAAAAAAAGCAGCATATCCCCAATGACCCCAAATCTTCCCACTCGGTAAGTGGTCCACCTCTTAAAGGTTTCCCCACTTCTCAATAGCACCACATGGGATTACATTTAAAATTTTTTAAAAATGTTTTTATTTATTTATTTGCAAGGAGAAAGAGGGAGGGAGGGAGAATGGGTGCTCCAGGGCTTCTAGCTGCTACAAATGAACACCAGATACATGTATCAGTTTGTGCGTCTGGCGCTCATGGGTACTCAGGAATTGATCCCAGGTTGCTAGGCTTTGCAAATAAACACCTTAGCTGCCAAGCCATCTCTCCAGCTCCTCCATCTTATTTTTTGAGACAGGGTCTTACATGGAAACTAGAGCTAACAGATTTCACTAGGCCAGGTGGCCAACATATCCTAGGTGTGCACCCTCCTCTCTCCTCTTCAATGCTGGGATCCCAGGCGCATGCTGCCGCAGTACCTTTCTGGTCTCTTTACCTGGGTGCTGGGGAGCAGATTCAGTTTCTCATGCTTGTATGGCAAGGCAGGCACTTTTCCTGCTGAGCCATCTCCCTAGCTCCTATTTTTCCCTTTTATAGAAAAGTTCACCACCCCCCATCCCAGTTCATACAGATGGCAAATACACCCATATTAGTTCCCCGCATCTTAATGCATTGTAGGCACAGTGAATTGATAATAGCTGTCTTTCCTAGCTGTGTCTACACTGCACCATAGGCTCTGTCTTAATAAACACCTCCCAGCAACTACTTAAGTCAGTTAGAATTGGCATCAAACCTGTTTGTCATCCTGGATTTGTGGATATGCCTAAAGCAGTCACTTCTCTCAAAGCTCCCAAGGCTGAATGACATAAAGTCCATATGAACTACATATGAATCCATATATGAACTACATAGTCCCAATGGTAACTCTCAAGAATTCTATACTTGCCTAAGAAAAGTGGATAGAAAAAGTGACATTTGTGTGGGCATAAAGACAGAGAAATCTTTATGAATATGCTAATTTTTAATGGTCAACACTGATTGTCAACTTGATAGGATCTCTGGTCACCTAAGAGACACATCTCTGGGCGTGTCTGTAAGGGAGTTTCTAGATTAGATTAATTGAAGTAGCAGTTAGATTAGATTAATTTAGGGTAGGAAAGACCCACCCTAGTTACGGGCAGCTCCCAGGCTACATAAAAAGGAGAAATTGGGGCTGGAGAGACAGCTTAGCAGTTAAGGTCTTGCCTGCAAAGCCTGGTTCAATTCCCTAGTACCCATGTAAAAAGCCAGATGTACAAAGTAGTGCATGCATCTGGAGTTTGTTTGCAGCAGCTGGAAGCTCTGGCACACTCATTTTCTCTGTCAGTCTGTCTTTTCTCTCTCTCTCTCTGCTTGCAAATGAATAAATAAAATGGGGAAAAAAGGAGAAATTTAGCCCGGCACCAGCATTTGTTTTTCTCTGCTTCCCGACTGTGGATGTGGTGTGACTAGCTGCCTCATGCCCCTGCCTCCATGACTTCCCTGCCGTCATGGACTGGATCTCCTTGAACTGTGAGCCAAAATAAACCCTTGTTCCCTTTAGTTGCTTCTTGTCAGATATTTGGTCGCAGCTAGGAGAAAAGTAATATAATAGTCCTCTCATCACCCCCTAATCCGAGATGGGCTTCACGAGCCTGAGCTGGAAGCAGTCCTTCCCGCATGTCTCTGTGACCTGTCTCACGGGCTGTCTATGAGCTGTGAGGTGAGAATGTTCCTTTGGCAGGAAACTTTAAGCATCTGATATATGAAATGTGGAAAAATAAGAACAATATAACCTTGTGACTAAACCGTCTGGCCAAAAGTTCTGTGGTAGAAGGCAGGGGCTGAGTTCCAGCTGAGGGGACATGGGGAGGGCATGCACGTGTAAACTGGCAGTGGTCTGCAAGATATACCTGAACCCCCACCCCAGTGAAAACTATGGCCGTCCACAGATACTTGCTCTGACACACACCTTGTAATGTGTAAAATATTTACACTGGACCCGTTTTATTTACCCTGGAGTTCTTTAACTATAATAACAATAGCTGACACATATCAAGTCAAAATTGCATGCCAGAAACTTCACGTATTATTTCTATTACCTACAACAATCCTGTGAAATGGTTTCGGTCACCCCCATCTTATAGAGGAAGTAAGAGAACCTTCGAGACTAAGAGACCTTTACAGCTGCAGACCTCAGGGGACAGAGCTAGTAAGTGCTTCCATGGGGACTCCCGCCTGAGGCGGTCTAGGGCCCAGGCGAGCTCGCTCCGCCACGTGCTGGGGCACATTGAGGGAAGGACCGGGGTACAATGGGGCATGTCTGCAGTCAAGTGCCCTGCTCCTGAGCTTGTGCCCCCACCCACACTGGGACATCTGCCCAGACTCCAAGGACTTACTCTGGGCCAGCTGGAGTTCAGAAGCTCATCTAGGGAGATGCACGCCAAAGGCAGCGCCCGCTTCTCCATGCCAGCCAGTCCTAACGAAGGTTCCACTGGGCAAAGGCTGAGGGTGCTGAGGAAAATCTTAGCCTGTTTTCTTCCAGATTGAACGAAGGCAGCAGTGGTCTCTGCATACTCTGCTAGCTTCAAGCAGGAAAGCGGTTTGGGGTTCACACAGTATCTTGGACAAGTAGGAGATGGCTGGGACGTGTGTGTGTGTGTGTGTGTGTGTGTGTGTGTGTATGTGTATTGGGAGGGTGCACATGTGCATGTGTGCACATGCATGCGGAGGCCAGAGAACAACCTCGGGGGGCTGTAATTCCCCAGGCACCATCCACCGTTCCCTCGAGACAGGGCCTGGAGCTCAGCATACTTGGCTGGCTGGTCAGCAAAGCTCTCTGCCTCCCCAGTGCTGAGGTCCCAGGTGTGTGCCATTGCCCCTGGATGTTTTACACGGGTTCTGGGGACCGACCTCAAGGCCTTGTGCTTCAAGGCAAGCACTTTACCGACTGAGCTGTCTTCTCAGGCCCCATGGCTGGGAATTTGTTGTTGTTGTTGTTTGTTTTTTCAAGGTAGGGTCTCACTCCAGTCCAGGCTGACCTGGAATTCATTATGTAGTCTCAGGGTGGCCTTGAACTCATGGTGATCCTCCTACCTCTGCCTCCCGAGTGCTGGGATTAAAGCCTTGGCCCTGGGAAATTTTTTCCAGGTAAAGTGTCACTTTAGCCCAGGCTGACCTGGATTTTAAAAAATTATTTATTTATTTATTTGAGAGAGCGAGAGAAAATGAGGCACACACACACACACACAGAGAGAGAGAGAGAGAGAGAGAGAGAGAATGGGTGTAATAGGGCCTCTGGCCACTGCAAATGAACTCCAGACTCATGTTCCACCTTGTGCATCTTTCTTACGTGGGTCCTGAGGAATTGAACTGAGGTCCTTTGGCTTTGCAGGCAAATGCCTTAACCCCTAAGCCATCTCTCCAGTCCTGACCTGAATTTTTAAGCAAAACCAAATTTGTGTCAGGGAGCCCCACCCACTTGAATTGGGGTGGCATTTTCTCCCAAGAAACTTGGTTCTGAAGGGCTGAGACTTTGGGCATTGGTACCATTGTTTTTCTAACTGCCAGCTGGGTGTGGCAGCATATTGTAGAATGCTAGCACCCAGGAGGTTGGCTTGCAGTTTGGGGCAACCTTGGCTATATAACTAGACTCTGTCCTAAAGCGTAATTAAAATGAAGAAAGCACTGGAGCATGGCTACGTGGTGGAGCACTTGCTTAGCATGTGTGAGGCCCTGGTTTCAAACTCCAGTGCCACAAAAGTAAAAACAAAATGAAGTGACAAAACTGCAGCTAAAGAGCCTTCCTGTCCTTTGCCTCCCATCACCAACCTGTCTGAGGACTAGTGAGGAAGGAGCATATCGGAAAGAAGAGTGAGCAGTAAGGGACGGAAAGTGCGTGTGTGGGTGTGTGTGGGTGTGTGTGGGTGTGTGTGGGTGTGGGTGAGTGTGTGTACATGTGGAGTTAGAGGACAACCTTGGGTATTGCTCCTTAGGTGCTGTCCACATTTGTTGAGGCAGGGGTCTCTCATTGGCCTGCAACTTGCCAAGTGAGCTAGATGGACTGGCCAAAGAGTCCCGGGGAGGTGCCTGATTTTACCTCCCCCCCCCCCAGTACCATGATTACAAGCAAGTATCACTATGCCTGGTTTTGAAAAGACGTAGGTTCTGAGGATTGACTCCAAGTCCTCATGCTTGCAAGGCAAGTGCTTTACCAACTGACCTATATCCCCCCAGCCTGGGACAGAAAACACTTCATTATGCACAGTGGTTGGGATGTGGCCTGGAGCATGTGCCTGCACTTGTTTCAAAGCTAAGAGAAATGATGAGGGTCTAAGGATGTAGTTCAGTTGGTGGTGTGCTTGCTTAGCCTGCATGAAGCCCTGAGTTTGATCCCTAGCACCACATTAAAAAAAAATACCTGGTGGCATATATCTAGATGCCAGCACTCAAGGTAGAGGCAGGAGGGCCAGAAATTCAAAGTCATCATTTGATACAGTAAGGCCAGCCTGGGATACATGAAACTATGTCAAGAAGAAAAGAAAGAATGAATGAAAGAGAGTGGGAGGGAAGAAGGGAAGGAGGAGGAAAGGAGGAGAGAAGTTTGTTAGTTTAAAATGATCAAGGGAAAAAGAAAGCAAGGAAGGCCATGGGGAGGAGGAGGGGGGCCAGGGAGAGGTTTACATGGGGTGACTGTTCATCAAACAGCATCTTCTGGCTCTGTTCCAGGCTCTTTTGCCTGGGTACTAGCCTTGCTGCACCAAATTCACACAAACTGAACAATTTTTCTGTCCTCTCTGCTCTGTGGGAACACCTTGACCTCTTGCCCCCTCCACCTTTCTTAATTTTTTTTTTTTTTTGGCAGCTGAGTCTCGCTATAACCGAGGCTAGCTTCAAACTTGTGATTCTCCTGCCTCAGCCTGCCAAGTGCTGGAATTACATTTGACATTTTTTTTATTTTTAAATTAAAAAATCAATTTACTATAGATTGAATCCTAATAACATAAAAGTTCTAGATATTTATGCATATAATGTGGTGTGTGTGTGTGTGTCTCAAGGCCACAGGACAACCTTGGTTGTCATTCTTCAGGCAGCATCCACTTTTTAAATTTAATTTAAATTTTTTAAAAAATATATTTTATTTATTTATTCATTTAAGAATGAGAAAGAGGAGAGGAAGAGAGAGAGAGAGTGGGCGTGCCAGGGCCTCCATCTACTGCAAATGAACTCCAGATGCATGCGCCATCTGGCTTATGTGGGGCCTGGAGAGTTGAACCAGGATCCTTTGGCTTTGCAGGCAAATGCCTTATCTGCTAAGCTATCTCTCCAGCCCAATTTTTTTATTTTTTAAGGAGAGACAGAGAGAGAGAGAGAGAGAGAGAATTGGCATGCCAGAGCCTTGGCTGCTGCAATTGAACTCTAGATGCTTGTACCACCTAGTGGGCATGTGAAACCTTGTGCTTACCTCACCTTTGTGCATCTGGCTAACATGGGATCTTCAGAGTAGAACATGGGTCTTTAGGCTTCCCAGGCAAGTGCCTTAGCTGCTAAGCCATTTCTCCAGCCCCATACCAGAATCTCCAGCAACTGCAAACAGAACTCCAGATGCATGCGCATTTTGTGTACCTGGCTTTACTTGCACATTTATTTTCAAATGCACGTTGTTGTTACTAGCTTAGGTCTTTTTCTGTTTCTTTTTCAATATCTTATTTTATTTTCTTTATTAGAGAGAGATAAAGAGGCAGAGAGAGAAAGAGAGAATAGGCACACCAGGACACAAAGAATTGCCTGGGACCTGACGTGCTGAAAGGGCCAAATTGGGGTTTTAGAACTGCCTCACAGGCTGCCGCCGAGATGACTCATACATGCAATTCCAGTGCTCCAAAGGCACAGGCAGGATCACTGCAGCAATTTTGAGGTCAGACTGGTCTACATAGTGAGTTCCTGGCTAGCCAGGGCTACATATTGAAACCTGCCACAAACACACACTGCCATTGTGAAAGTATGTGCCTGTAATCCCAGCACTTAGGAGGTAGAAGCAGGAGGATCAGGAGTTCAAAGCCACCTTCAGCTACACAGGGAGCTCAAGGCCAGCCTGAGCTACATGAGACCCTGTCTTCAAAAAACAAAAACAGAGGCTGGAGAGATGGCTTAGTGGTTAAGGAACTTGCCTGTGAAGCCTAAGAGCTCATGTTAGAATCTCCAGGTCCCAAGTAAGCTAGACACACAGTGACGCAAGTGCGCAATGTCACACATGGGCAAAGGGAGTGCACATGTCTGGAGTTCATTTGCAGCAGCTGATGGCCCTGGCGCACCCATTCTCTTTTCTCTCTCTGCCTCTTTCTCTCTGTCTCTCCAAATAAAAAAAAAAAGCTTAAAAAAAAACAAACAGACACTGGGGAACTGACTTGGCCACACAAATGTGAGAACTTGAGTTCAGATACCTAGGGATGGTGGAAGCATCTTTAATCCCACCCCTGGAGAGACAGAGACAGAAAGACAAGACAATTTCTAGAGCTCCCTGGCTAGCTCAATCAGTTAACTCTAGGTTTAGTGAGACTCTGTCTCAAAATATAGAGAGGAGAGAAACTGAGAAGAGCCCTGACATAGACCTCTGTTTTCCACATGCATAGGCACCCATGTCCATGTGTACCTGCACACACGTGTGCCCATACACATATGATCACATGCACACCCCACACATGCACATGCCAAACAAACAGCAAATGAAGTTGTCTCACATCATGCTCCTCCCAGAAAACCTCCTAAAGGCTATGTGGTATCATCTATCCCTTCCATTCCTTCTCCACAATTCTTCCTGAGACCATTCTAGCACTCATCACATCCCGACCTGGGGGTCACTGGGGACATCACCAGGGGAAAAAGGAGACCCGCCCCCCCCAGTCAGCAGCATGGGAGTAACAGTAGCGCCCAGTGGTGTACCTCCACTGGAAAAAGAGACATCCGAAGGGGAGTGGGCTCCATGGCAGAGTATCCATTCAGATAGCGTCAGGTCAAAATACAACTTCATGCTGGAGAGATGGCTTAGCAGTTAAGGCACTTGCCTGAGAAGCCTAAGGACCCAGGATCAAATCCCCAGGACCCAAGTAAACCAGATGCACATGGTGGCGTGTGTGTCTGGAGTTCGTTTGCAGTGGCTAGAGACCCTGGTGTGCCCATTCTTTCTCACACGCTCACTATCTGTCTCTTTCTCTTTCTCTCTCTCATAAACAATAATTACTATTATTATTATTTTTGGTTTTTTGAGGTAGGGTCTCACTCTAGTCCAGGCTGACCTGGAACTCACTATGTAGTCTCAGGGTGGCCTCGAACTCACGGCGATCCACCTACCTCTGCCTCCCAAGTGCTGCGATTAAAGGCGTGCTCCTCCATGCCCAGAAAATAATTATTTTTTTAAAAAACCTAACTTCACTAAGTTGGACAAGTAACTTAGTCTCTCTGTGCCTTAATGTTCCTATGTACAAAATGGGAAAAGTCGCACCTACCACATAGGGTTGCTGACTACTGGGTGGGAGGGTGTGGATTGCATATGGAAAACAGTACTAGCATAGGTCAAGTCCTTCCTTAATACTCACCACCAGCCACGTGTGGCTTTACTTCTGTAGATTCAACCAACCGTGGATGGAAAATATTCAAAACAAAGTTGTGTTTGCAATGAATCATGCATGGTTTTTTCTTGTCATTATTTCCTAAACAATACAACTATTTCCATAACATTTATATTGTGTGAGGTGTTACAAGAAATCTCGGGATGATTTAAAGTCTTTAGGAGGATGTGTGCAGGTTCGATATAAACATTATGCATTTTTTTGGTAAGAGAATTAAGCATCTGAGCTGTGTGTGTGTGTGTGCGCTCACACACATGTGCCTGTATGTATGTAGGTATGCTAACATGTGCGGTTGGAGGTGTATGCTAGAGTTTAACCTCAGGTGTTGTTCCTCAGATGCTGTCCTTTTTTTTTCCTTTATTTTATTTAAAAGAGAAAGAGAGAGGGCTGGAGAGATGGCTTAGTGCTTGCCTGCAAAGCCTAAGTACCAGGTTAGACTCTGCAGAACCCAAGTAAGCCAGATGCACATGGTGGCACATGCATCTGGAGTTCATTTACAATGGCTGGAGGCCCTGGCGTGCCTATTCTCTCTCTCCCTCTCTCTCTCATAAATAAATAAATAAAATAAAAATATTTAAAAGACAGAGAGAGAGAGAAAATGGAAGCACAAGGGCCTCTTGCCACTGCAAATGAACTCCAGACACATGTGCCACCCTGTGCATCCAGCTTAATTATCATGGGTACTGGGGAATTGAACCTGGACCGTTAGGCCCTGCAAACAAGCACCTTTAACTGCTGAGAGATGTCTCTAGTCCTATCCATCTTTTTTTGATACAGGGTCTTTCATTGTTCTTTCACCTTTTTCTTTTTAAAGAGAGAAAGAGGCAGAGGGAGAGAGAGAGAGAGAGAATAGTGCGCCATAATCTTCAGCCTGCTGTGAATGAACTCGACACGTGCACCCCCTTGTATGCATGTGCAACATTGCGTGCTTGCACCACTGTGCATCTGGCTACATGGGACCTGGAGATTTAAACGTGAGTTCTTAGGCTTCGCAGGCAAGCACCTTAACTGATTCACCATCTCTCCAGCCCTGTTCTGTCACTTTCCAATTAGGCTGGGTTGGCTGGCCATTGGGTCACAGGGATCTGTCCGTCTCTGCCTCCTAACTCTTCAGATTACAAGTGCTGCCCACCTTGCCTGGCTTTGCAGGGAGAGGAGGAGCTCTGAGAATTAAACTCAGGTCCTGATACTTGTGGGACAAGCATTTTACTGAGTGAGCCATCTGCCCACTGCCCTCCGTGGATGTTGGCATCCTTGGGGAGGGGTCCCTGCAACCAGTGCCTGCACGGGCAATTGTATCCGATCGTGCATGTGTTTCCATCTCTTCTCTGTCCTTCCTCTTCTCTGAGTCTCAGGAGCACCTGTTAAGGGAGAAAAATTGTTTCAAAGATGCAAAGGGAAAACAAACAGTTTAGCAACAGATTTGGCTTATGGTCGTGGGTGCTTATAATAAAGGTTAAGCTATGAGAAGCAAAGACTGCTTTGTGGTGTTGGAGCCGGGGACAGAATGTCTGGGGGTGTGGTTCTGGCAGCTGGTTAGGATTCTCTAGGCTGTTCTGAGGATTGGCACAAGCAACTGGAAGATGTTACTCAACTGCAAGAGAGTTCAGGGCAAAGACTGAGGTTCATGAGCCTCTGCCTCACCCTCCCTTGGGCTCTCAGAACACCTTGAGTGGTGCATGTCCCCAGGAGCAGTGGACATAGAGTCTGGTTTAGCAGGGCACTCCTCCACACACCCCTAGATTTGTTAGACGTAACAAGGACTGTGAGAGGGGTTATTTTTTATTTTATCTCTTCTCTCTCTCTCTCTCTCTCTCTCTCTCTGTGTATGTGTGTGTATGTGAGAGAGAGAGAGAGAGATGGGGCAGTGCGTGCATGACATGGCACATGTGTGGAGGTCAGAGGGCAACTCTCTGCTCACTCCTTGCCTTTCTGTCTCATTTGAAGCATGGTTTCTCTCTCTGGGTCTCGCTTGGCTGTTGAGACTGCACTGCCGTGGTTGTTGTTCTGCACCTGCTGCAGGTGCTGGGGAATTCTCCTTTCTCAGTGTCCCTGTGCTGGGACTACAGAAGACTGCCATGGCCTCCGCTTTGGTTTTTAATGTGGGGCATGGGGCAGGATTGCTTACTCAGGCCTGAGCATTGAGGGCGTCATCCACTGATTTCAGTACCAGGCACTGGACAAGACCTGAGGCTCCTCAAAGAGTACACGTTCTTTCTTTCTTCTCTTCTCTTCCTTTCCCTTTTCCTTCTTTCCTCCCCCCTCCTTCTCTCCTCTCCTCTCCTCTCCTTCCTTCTTTTTTTCTTTATTTGGTAGGCCCTAATGCAGCCCAGGCTGACCTAAAATTCCCTATGTAGCTAAGTATGGCCTTGAACTCCTGAGTCACCATGCCAAATTTATGAAAAGGACACCTAGGGTTTCGTGAATGCTAGACAAGCATCCCACCACATTTGCGTTTCTTATAGAATCACTGGTTTACTTCAAATATTTTACTACTTGAATTTTTAAAATATTATATTGTTTTAAGTAAAACATTTCTTTGTGTTTTTTCTTTTTTTCTGAAGTTGAGTCTTATATATATAGGATAGGCTGGCTCAAGCTCACTATGTAGCTGACGACGACCTTTAACTTCTGATCTTCGTGTCTGTGAGTGTTGGGATTATAGACATGCACTACCACATCCGGTTTGAGGGACCAAACACAGGACTTTGCGCATGCTCGAGGCAAGCGCTCTACTGACTCAGCTACATTCTCAGCCCCTAAAAATACTTTTTTTTTTTTTTTTTTTTTTTGGTTTTTCACGGTAGGGTCTCACTCTAGCCCAGGCTGACCTGGGATTCTCAGGTCTCAGGGTGGCCTCGAACTCACAGCGATCCTCCTACTTCTGCCTTCCAAGTGCTGGGATTAAAGGCGTGAGCCACCACGCCCGGCTAAAAATACTTCTTTATTCAGTTTTCTCCATAACATCTAAGCAATATATTTGGTTTAATCATTTGGAAAACACAGAAAAAGGTTATTTTTAAGTTGATGGCTGGTTTCATGTGAATGTATAACATGAACCTTAAAATAATATGTATATGTCATACACATTAAATAGCACAACACCTGATGCCTGCTGTCTCTTGAGCCCTCTTTCTGTCAGGTCCTGGGCATGGCCATGCTAGGTATAGCCACATCTGTTATCATGGAGGGCTCTAAGGGCAGCCCCATGCCCACCTTACCCTGCTTCTGAATTAGAGCAAACACCACATGTACTACTCATACGCATACTAAAGCACCCTTTCCATAAATGAGTCTCTCTCTGTCTCTCTTTGTTTCTTTTGCAATGCCGAGGATGGAACCCAGGGCTTCATGCTTTCTAGGCAGGTGCTCCTCCACTGAGCCATGCCTGGAAGTCTATAAAGAAGCCTATTTGAGCACTTACTGTGTACCAAGAAGCTGCATACGCCAACTCATGCATCCCCCACACCGCCCCATGGCATGTCTGCCCCCCTCCAGGCCAGGGCTGGGGAAGCAAAGCCCCTCCACAGGCCCAGGCTCAGCTACCCCCGCACTTCCCTGTGGCTCACCGGGCAGCAGCCCGCTCTGTGAAACAGCTTCTTCCAGCTCCAAGCAGCCCCCTGTGACCTGCCATGGGCTGCTGTATTTACTGTATACTTGGAGTCCTTCCACTCACATTTCATCATGCAGCTATGGGCCTCACATTGGCCAAGGAATGTGGAACGTGTTCTGCCCCTGCAGGTCCGCTGTAATCATGATGAAGTGCTTCAAGGAGCTGTCCCCACGGGGCTCAGCTCAGACAGGCTGCTGTTAAGACACACAATGGAGGGGCAAGGTGGTGGATCAATAGGTACAGTGGCTGCCTTTTTAAGCACGAGAACCTGAGCTTGATGCTCAGAATCCATGTAAGTGCCAGATGTGGTGGCACATGTCTATAATGCCAGCCCTAGGGAAGCAAAGAAAGGTGGAGCCATGGAGTTCACTGGCCAGACAGTGTAGCCTACTTGGTAGCTCCAGGCCAATGATAAGGCTTGCCTCAAAAGAGGTGGATAACATTCCTGAGGATATCACCCAAGCTTGCCCCTGATGCCAGTGCATATGCACTGCATACACACACTCACCCTCACATTTACAGTCATATTTACAACACACGCACACACACACACAAAAGCTATAGAACAAACCTCACCTAGAGGTGAAGCAGAAGCTTCCGGAGAGGGCTGACAACAGGCAGATGGGTGGGAAGTCACTACTAGCCAGCTGCAGAGAACAGCTGTAACCAGGGCTCCCAGGTCCCAAAATCAGAGCTCTGGATGGTGAGCATGTGACCAAAGCTCTGCCCAGCTTCACAGATGGTGCCAAGCTGGAAGGTTGGCCTGGTGCTGGACGGGACTGAAGGGAATCTTCTGTGTCTGGGGCCTTCAGGGCAGGCCTGTGCCACTTCTGTCTACCAGAGTGCTATGTCCCATGGCTGCCAATTCCTGAGACCCCTGGAGTAGCATAGGGCAGGAGCCAAAGGCCTGGCCTCTGGCCTCCATGTGTTATGGCCACTGGAAGGATGAAAATTTACACTAAGGGACTCACAGGGACCCTGGTATGTTTGAATGAAACAATATATATGGAGTTTTTTTTTTTATTTTTGCACATGTATGTGCATGTGTGTGAACATTCATGTGCTACACTTATATGAGTATGTGTGTAGACCAGAGGTCAAATCAGGTATATTCCTCCATCACCCTCCACGTTATATTTTCAGAAGAGGTCTTTCACAAGATCTGGAGCTCACTGATTTCTCTAGACTGGCTAGCCAGGGAGCCCCACGGATCCTCCTGCCACTACTTCCTCAGTACTGGGGTTACCTGGCTAAAGATGTGAACTTAGGTCTTCATGCTTGAACAACAATCGCCTAACCCACTGAGCCATCTCCTCAGCCCTGAAATTATTTTTTCTTCCAAATTTTTATTAACAACTTCCATGATTATAAAAAACACCCCATAGTGGATTTAAGACTCACCTGTGTTTCTGTGTCTATCGGTACTTGTCCCTCTTTATTGCTGAGAGCTATTTCATTGTGTGCCCTCCCGCCGTCCGTCATTCATCCACGCACATAGTTTTGGTTGAACCTAAGTTTTCATTTCACTAAGGAAAATGACGACTAGATCACATAGTGTGTGCTTAGCTTTTATGTATTTTTATTTTTAATTAATTATTTATTTTTATTAAAAGACTACTCTTAGACCTCCCTCTCCCCGACCCCAATTCTACTGAGGGTCTTCCTCAGTGGGGTTATTGGTAGTCATTGTGGGGACAGAGAGGCCTCAGTCACTCTCTTTGGGGATGGTGGTGGGGGAGACATGGTGCCTCGGGGTATTCCCACCCACCCTGAGACTCTTGCCATCTCTCCTCCTCTCCCACAATGTTCCCTGAGCCTTGACCAGAAAGATCCCTGGATCTGATTTAGTGTTGCCTTCCTTTAGACTCTGGATCTCTGCTTTGGTGAGCTTTGAGTGACCACAGTGTCTGTCACCATCTCCCAGGAACGGTTTTCAGGCTAGCAATACTCTCACCGGGCAGGTGAGGTGGTGACCCATCTCATTATAGATAGTCGGCTCTCTCTGCTTGATGTATTGGTTATCCTGGCTCTCCCTGGTATTCTCCTCCATCTGCCACGCACACACCACTGGGGACGTGTGCTTAGCTTTTTAAGAAACCACCAAACTGCTTTCTAGGCTGTGTGCTATTTCTGTCTTCCCTCTGGTCATGTGTTTAAGATTCAGTTCCTCTGCCAACATTTGGTATTGTCAGCTTGGTGATTTTTTTTTTTCAAATCTTAGCCATTCTAATAGGTGTGTAGTGAAAGTTGTTTTATTTGTTTTCCAACTTTTTTTAAAAAAAGTATTTTTATTTACTTGTAAGCAGAGACACACACACATGAGAGTGAGAGAGAGAGAGAGAAGGAAAATGGGTATACAAGGGTGTCTTTCCACTGCAAATGAGCTCTAAACACATAGGCCACTTTGTGCTTCTGGCTCCATGTGGGTACTGGGGAATCATACCCAGGCTGGCTGACTTTGCAATACATGCCTTTAACCACTGAGCCATCTCCTGGGCCCTTTTCAAGTTTTTGTTGACAACCTCCATACATATACACAATGTATCCTGATCATAATCTCCTCCCACCACCCTCCTTTGGCCTCTCCAATCCCCTTCCCACTGAACTGCTGCTTCTTTCCAAATGGCTCCATCTTTCTGGGGGATGGGGTTTGAGGTAGGGTCTCACTTTAGCCCAGGCTGACCTAGAACACTCTGTAGCCTCAGGCTGGCCTCGAATTTACAGCGGTCCTCCTACCTCTGCCTCCCAAGTGGTGGGATTAGAGGCACGTGCCACCATGCCGGGCAATTCCTCTTATTTTGATGTCATTTTTTTTTGCCCTCCTATTATGTAGGTCCTGTGAAGGTAGCATCAGCCAAGGTGAGCTCATAGATGCACCTGCCACTTCGTGTTCCAAAGCCCTCCTCCCTTCCCATGAGCTCTTACAGGTTTTTCTACCACCTCTTCCACAATGATCCCCGAGCACTGGAGGGTGTGATAGAGGTGTCTCCTTTAGTGCTGACACTCACTTCTCGGCACTTTGGTGAGTTTTGAGTCTCCCCAGTGGTGACTGCCATATGACAAGAGAAGCTTGTCTAACTAAAGGCAAGAGCTGCACTAGTACATGGGCATAAGCATAAACATTTTGAGGGCAATTTGGAGAGCATAGGGCAGTTGTTTTTCACCAGCCGATGCAGGAAGGGTTGGTAGGTGGGAGGAAAATTAAGCTGACTAAGTACTTTTTTTTCTTGAGACAGGATTGGTCTTATGTGTCCTTGACTGGTCTTCAACTCCCTTTGTAGCTAAAATTGATCTTGACCTTCTGATCCTCCTGCCTCTACCTTCCAAGTGCTGGGATTGTAGGCAGGTGTCACCATGCCTGGTTTATGCAGGGCTGAGGGGTCAAACCCAGGGCTTTCTGCAGGCCAGGCAAGCACTCTACCGACTGAACTGTGTTCCTGTACCTCCCCTTACTAATTCCGCAGTTTTCAGCTTTCTCACAACAACGGTGTTAATAAAGAAGATATTGAAAGAAATCTAGTGTTAAAAATGGGTAACAAGCCGGGTGTGGTACCGCACGCCTTTAATCCCAGCACTTGGGAGGCAGAGGTAGGAGGATTGCCATGAGTTCGAGGCCACCCTGAGACTACACAGTGAATTCCAGGTCAGCCTGGGCCAGAGTAAGACCCTACCTCAAAAAACAAAACAAAAACAAGGGGTAACAAGAGGCTGGGGATGGGGCTCCCTGGGTAAGAGCACTTGCTGTGCAAGCATGAGGACCCGCGTCTGAGCGCCGGCACCACGCACAAGCGGGTCATGGCTGTGCTCCCCTGCAGCCCCGGCGCTGAGCAGGAGGGAGCAGGAGCTCGAGGGCTCACTGCTGGGCCAGTCCAGCTGAAAAGCAGGGGCTCCAGGTTCAGTGAGAGACCGTCTCAAGGAAGTATGGAAAAGCAATAGAAGAAGACACCTGACATTCTAACTCTGGTTCTGCACGCATGTGCATGCCCGTCTGCACACACTTGTGCATGCGTTGTACCCATGTAACACACAATAAATAATACAAAAAAATATAGTGGGTGACAAGAATGTAGCCACCACACTTCCCATCAGAGTGTTGCATACCTAACCTTGGTCTCTCCTCTAGATGGGGACTGCCAGGCCCCTTTCATGAAGGAGCCCACTGAAGGTCATGTGGTGGTGACAGGATAGAAAGACAAGGACAACGGGAGACCCGAGGCAAACGCGTCTCTCCCAGGAGTCTGGCTGAAGCTTCTCACCGAAGATAATCAAGAATCTCAGCACAACATGCGCTGGAGGCCTTTCTCCCTCCCCAGCGCTAACCCTGCAATTTCCTAGGAATCTCAACAAAAACCCCTTACAGAAAAGGTCTGTTGTAACCCCTTATGCAACTCAGGTGGCTTCTGGTTTTACCTATCAGGTTGCAGTCCCATCCGAGGCACCTCCGGTGCTGCTCTGCCATCTCACTTATCAAAAAGGAGAGGAAAGAAAAAACACACCGGGCGGGGGGGCGGGTTAGGAATTTTTTGAGATAGATAACTTGGGAGCCATCATAATAGTATGTATGGTTAGTGCTAAGGTGCCTGTGACTCTCCCCTGAGAAGCCCATTCCACCCACTTTTGTGAGTGTCTTACCTTCTGTGACTGTTAGAGAAGTGCGTGTGTGTGCACGCGCACACACACAGACACACACACACACACTTGTGGGTGTGGTTTACTTCCTTTCTTTCCTTTAACTCCTAGTTTTAAAATCTATGTTAAAAATATCTTTCAGGCTAGGTGTGGTGGCGCATGCCTTTAATCTCAGCACTTGGGAGGCAGAGGTAGGAAGATTGCCATGAGTTCAAGGCCACCCTGAGACTCCATAGTGAATTCCAGGTCAGCCTGGGCTAGAGTGAGACCCTACCTCGAAAAAACCAAAAAAAAAAAAAAAAAAAAAAAAAAATCTTTCAAGTGCTGGAGAGATGGCTCAGCAGTTAAAGGTGCTTGCTTAAAAAGTCTGATGAACTCGGTTCAATTCCCCAATGCCCATGTAAAGCCAGATGCATAAAGTGGTGCATGTGTCTGGAATTCGTTTGCAGTGGCTGGAGGCCCTAGCGCACCTACTCTCTCTTTCTCTCTCCCTGCCTATTTCTCTCCCTCAAATAAATAAATAAAATATTTTTTAAATAACTAAAAAAAAAAAAAAAAGCAGCCAGGTGTGGTGGTGCACGCCTTTAATCCCAGCACTTGGGAGGCAGAGGTAGGAGGAGGCCACCTTGAGACTACGTAGTGAGTTCCAGATCAGCCTGAGCTAGAGTGACCCTGCCTTGAAAACAAACAAACAAACAAAAAAGATTAAATGAACTCTCCCAACTGCTGCATGTGACAGTGTAGACTGGCACCTCTGTCCCCTCCCCACTGACAGTCACATAGCTTATTAGTTTGCAGTGGAGACAAGATTTGAAGATGTGAGCAAGCACGGGTTTGGACCAGTACATTCCAGGTACAAGAAATAGCACTTTTTCTTCCTAAGGGGCACTATTGTATAAGATTCAGAGCTGATCTCCTTATCATATCCCAAATGTGGAGAGAGAGAGTGTGTGTTGCGGGTACATGTGTGTGTGCAGGCTTGTGTGCATGCATAGGGATATAGAAGTTGATGTCGAGTGTCTTCCTCAATAGGTCTCCACCTTTTTTATGAGACATGGTCTCTCACTGCACCTGGAGCTCACTGATTCAGCTAGACCAGCTGGCCAGGAAGGCCCTGGGATCCTCTTATCTCCACCCTCTCAATGTTGGGATTACAGGTGTGCACCACATCTGATTTTTATGTGTGTTCTGAAGATTAAACTCAGTTCCTTATGCTTGGGCAGAAAGCACTTTACTAAGGAAGCCATTTTCTCAGGCCCTCTTTCAAATGTGTATTTGCTTGTTTTGCAGGGCTGGGTATTGGAGCTCAGGGTCTCCTGAATGATAGGGAAGCACTCTACCACCAAGCTAGTTCCCCTGGGCTATGTCTCCCTTTTTTAAAGCATCAACTGACAGTAAAACCCATAAGAGTTCAAAGTTTTTTCACCCAAAAACTTTGGTCAAGTAGAGTCTGTGTCTATCCAAGCAAGCCCCCTTTTGCTTCCCAGCCTGTCTTTCACCTGTGTCAGGTGAAGTGGAGCTGGATGCTCATGGAGTCATGGGCAGAATGGGTAGTCAGTCCTGGTTGTACTTCTTCGTTTTGCCAATTTCTACCAAATAATAGCAAGAAAGTATCTGCTTTTCTGAGCCTTGGTGTGCTCCAAGCAACCGTGTCGGGGGTGAGTGAAGTGTCCTGAATGTAATCTGGTGTTGGAATTCCCTTTTCTTGAAATCACTCTGACCCCCAGATCTTGAGAGAGTGTGACTTATGAAAATGGTTTGTGAGTGGTCAGGAGGGTCAAGGGACAGCCTTCCCACAAAGCTGGCCCTCACGGAAGCTTCCTGGATAGCTAAGAGATCCTTAAAACTGCAAGCCGTGAGGTGTAAATGACTCGAGGGTACCCTAAGAGTTACAATGTTCAGTGGCATCAGAGGCCTGTCCCTGGCACAGGAAAACCACTCTGACAGTCCAGAGCTGGCAAGAAAGGACAAGAGTTGCACACAGGTTCCCACAGGCCTGCAATATGTAAAAGCAGGCATTTTTTTTTAAATGAAAAACTCAAATAAGACTGCAAACATGCATGTTCATATAACCAAACTCCTGCAGAGGAGAGGCTCCTGCACCTCTGGCCTCAGTTTCCCCTGCAAGACCTGGCGCCACAGCAGTCCGTGCTCCTGATAGTAGTAGCAAGAGCTGCCCAGCCTGGCAGAAACGTACTGCAGCTAACTCCTGGAAACCGTCTGCTTTCCTGGCAACCACTGGCCATGGACCTCTTTTAGGGCCTCATGCCCTCCCCAATGCTGCACTAGCCCTGTGAGGAAAAGTATTGCCTTCTTTATTCCCTCTCTCTTTCCCTCTCTCTCCCTCTCCATGCTTGTCTGTGTATGGAGGCAAGAGGTGGATATCAGATGTCTTCCTCAGTTACTATGTTTTTTTTTTTTCTTCGTCTTCTTTTGGTTTTTCAAGGTAGGGTCTCGCTCTAGCCCATGCCGACCTAGAGTTCACTATGTAGTCTAGCCTTGAACTCACAGAGATCCTCCTACCTCAGCCTCCCAGGTGCTGGTACACCATTACGCCCAGTGTTTTTCTTTCTCTTTTGGTATTTCTTTTTTTAAAAATATATTTTTAGCTGGGCATGGTTGATGCAAGCCTTTAATCCAGCACTGGGGAGGCAGAGGTAGGAGGATCATTGTGAGTTCAAGACTCACATAGTGAATTCCAGGTCAGCCTGGGCTAGAGTGAAACCCTAATTGGAAACATATATATATATATATATACATACATACGTATATATATATATACATATATATATAT
Organism: Dipus sagitta; assembly: GCA_036346955.1. Taxonomy (NCBI): domain Eukaryota; kingdom Metazoa; phylum Chordata; class Mammalia; order Rodentia; family Dipodidae; genus Dipus; species Dipus sagitta. Next base: position 137,587,027 of record CM070773.1, read on the forward strand.
ATATATACATATATACATATATATATACCAGGCTTTGCAAGCAGGCACTCACACTCCCTTGAGCCAATGACTAACCCCAGCAGCAGCCTGCACTGCTCTCTTTCTAAGAGAAGGACCTGAGACTTAGAGAAGGTGAGCACCACCAAGCCCAGGATCACCGGTGCCAAAGGGGGTGTGGCTACTGTGAGGCCGGCTTGCTGTCTGGAAGGCCTGCTGCCTCCTTGCCTGTGAACTGAGAGCGAAGGAGCCCCGCCTCATACAAGCACATTCAGACCAACTGAGATGCAGTGGGAGCAAACCTAGATCTGTCCCAGCACACAGCCCAGGCTAGGATATTTTATTTTATATGTAGCACATTATATATACATGTATATATGTATATACATATATATACATATATATACATATATATACATGTATATATACATATATATAAACATATATAAACATATATATAAACATATATATATATATATATATGTTGAGATGGTCTCATGTAGCCCAGACTGGCCTTAAATTCACTATGTAGCTGAGGATGACCTTGACATTCTGATCTTCCTGCCCCCACCTCCCAAGTGCTGGGATTGCCTGCATGCACCACCACACTTGCTTTATGCAGTGTTGGGGATGGAACCCAGGGTTTCCTGCATGCTGGGCAGACGCTCTACCAGCTGAGCCCATTCCAGCCCGTGATTTGTTTTTACTGTCTGGAATCTCTGCTCTGAATCTGGGCGTGGTGGTGCACGCCTTTAATCCCAGCACTCAGGAGGCAGAGGTAGGAGCATCGCCATGAGTTTGAGGCCATCCTGAGACTACACAGTGAATTAATTCCAGGTCAGCTTGGGCTAGAGTGAGACTCTGCCTTGAAAAACCAAAAAAAAAAAAAAAAAAAAAAGAGAGAGAGAGAGAGAGAAAGAAAGAAAGAAAAAAAGAAAGAAATCTCTGGCCATATAGCCACTGTGTCATCACTGCCTGGGGTTCTGAGGTGACTACACAGTGGCTGCCTCAGGTCAACTTTTGCCCGGCTGTGTTGAGAACAGGCCACAGTGGTGACTGCTTGGGCCCTCACCATTCTCCACACAGGTGCCAGGGCAGAGAGAGAACTGGCTTCATCTCACCCTGCCACCCACCTCAGACTCTTGATTTATGGAGACAGAGTGTGACCTTGTCCTAACCATACTGGTGGTCCCTGGATCAGCCAATGACAGCAACTCTGGCTTCCAGGTCACCTTTCTGTCAGGGAGAGAGGCTAGAAAGAAGGCACACAGATACACACACACCATACATATTCACACATTGTCACACACACAGATTTTCCTGTGCATATATAGCATGTCATCATGCATATTCACAAATTTTCACATGCACTCACATACACAGATTTTCATATGTACACTATGTACATACATTCCCCCCACATATTCTCATATATATGCACCACATGCATATTTCCCCCCACATCTACATAAGCCATACACACACTTACATCACACATATACATTCTTATACACATGTACATATATCACACACACTCATATACCCAAACCACACACACATATATACATCTCACAGTCATACTCTCTCACCATTCTCACAAACATACAAACCACTCATACATGTACTCACATCTCACACCCGCATTCTCACACACACATCTCTTCGAATGCATGGACACATCCCACACACATGTTCATATCATACACATGTTTTGTTGTGAGAACACCACAGAGCAGATGGGCTTGTGTCTCCATGTGGCTGCCTTGCCTTGGGTATGGTGCTCATGCTGCAACTGGGTGGCTGGGGCGATGGACAGTGCGTGTGAGAAAACCTTAGCCCAGCCTCAGTTTACCTGGCATCTTCTGTGTGCAGCTGTGCTCTAGGCTCTAGCCATAGCATAGCCGGTGAGCCAATACAGCCAGGCAAGAGGGGCACTGGTTCTCTGTACCAATCCTCAGAGCAGGGGACTTCCCTGCATGGCCTTTTCTCATCTTAAGTGCAGTGTTGGCTTCAGGCGAGGCAAATGAGCTGGTCGTGTCCCTGCATGAACTCCAGGGTGGACCCTCTTCCTGCTGAGCACAGGCCCCTGGCCTGCCCCAGAGTCCTGGCCTGCCTAACACCTATCAAGAATCCTCAGAGGCCTAGGTAGGAAGATGGCTGTGAGTTCGAGGATAGCCTGAGACTACATAGTGAATTCCAGGTCAGCCTGGACTAGAGTGAGACTCTACCTTGAGGAAAAAAATAAAGAAAGAAAGAAATAAAAAAGAATCCTCAGTGGCTCTGGGGCTCTGGAGCTCACTGCTCTTCTGAGGGAACTCTCCTGAGTTGCCCAGCAGAGCAGGGCCACGAGGCCGTGAGATGAGGTGGCAGATGACATCTCCCATTGACGGTGTGTCTGAGCTGAACCCGCTAGGCAGGAACAAGCAGCTCACTTCCAGTCGCACAGCAGGGAGGAGACAAGCCAAGAAGCCAGGCTTCTCCCAGCCTGCACCGCTGCCATCTGCAAAATGCGGAGCCTAGGGCTGGGGACGGGCTGAGCTGGTGCTGTGCTTACCTAGTACGCACGCAGCCCTGGGTTCCGTCCCCAGCACCAGGTGTGGTGGCACACACTCAGCTCTCAGGAGGTAGAGGCAGGAGGATCAGGAGTTCAAGGTCATGCTCAGCTACACAGCAAATTTAAGGCCAGTCTAGGCTCCATGTCTCAAAACATAAAAATGTGGACTACAACTGGAAACAGTTGTAGGGATGGAAGATCATCAGAAGAGTCCAGGGTGTCCAGGGTACAGTACAATAGGCCAAGCTGTTCTCTCTCCCTCATCTCACACCCACATTCTCACATACACATACCTTCACATGTATGGACACATCCCACACACGTGCTCACCTCTCTCTCTCCCCCTCTCCTTCCCTACCTCCCTCCACACCCCTCTCTCTTTTTCATTTGTTTTTAATTTAATTACTTCTTTTCAGACGTGGTCTCAGTGCCCAGGCTGGCCGTCCTGTCTCAGCCTCGTCAGTGCTGGGGTCACAGGGATCTGCTTTGACACCTGCTTGATCATGCCACCTCTCCGTGGAAGGGAAGCCCAGTGCTGAGCTTAGGAAACTGTCCATGTGACGGGCATGAGGGGTGGTGAGAGGCCCGCTGACCATGGGATGCAGGTAGCTGGGAGGTGTAACCCCTGCTTGTGCAGGTGGCAGGCAACAAGCACAGCACAGCGGATGTTCCTGGTGCCCATGGATTCCAGCAGGGCCTGGACCCAGTGTCCTAGAACCTCTAGTTACAGCAGACAAAGTGACAACCCAAAGCAGTACTCCAGGACCCCACAGAGTATAGCTACAGAAAGAAGCAGTCCCCCAGCCTTCGGAGATCTTGTAGGCAAAACAAGTGGCCTTGTGATTTCACCCTTCCCTTTGCATCCAGGCTCACGGGGCCTGCACCCCCTGTGTGTTTGTCCCCTCCCCCTCTCAGACAGGATGGCCCCACTGGGCCAAAAGCCACCACACCCAAGACTCAAGGGAACAACCCCCTGCTGGCAACCCTGGGCTCCATGCTGAAAGTCTAGTTGCCAAAACAAACTTCTTTTGTCTTTCTTACCTTTTCCGTGTTTAAATACTAATCATCTGAAAATGAAGTCATTGTCCTCCTGGGCTGTTCTGCCAGCCTTGCTGCTGGAGTCCTGAGTGTAGCTGGGAGGCAGCTCGTGGCCCACGTCAGGGCTGCACTCCTGGGATCTGCCCCCACAGCGGCATGACCCACCAGTTTTCCTCTTTGCTTCTTAAAAAACAACTACGGGGGCACTTAAGACCCCTGCCTGCAAAGCCAAAGGACCCAGGTTTGATTCCCCAGGACCCATGTAAGCCAGCTGCACAAGGTGGTGCATGGATCTGTAGTTCATTTGCAGTGAGTGGCTGGAGGGCCTGGCATGCCCTTTCTCTCTGTCTCTTTCTCTCACACTCTCAAAAAAATGCATAAAATTAAAAAAAAAAAAAAACGCTACAAGGGCTGGACAGATGGCTTAGCTGTTAAGGCACTTGCCTAAAGACCCATGTTCGACTCCACCCCAGATCCAACATAAGCCAGACGCACAAGGTGACACAGGACACACAGCTCTACAAACTAGACTCTGACCCAGCCCTGCTAAGCTAGACCTGTTGACCTCACATCTCTGGGCCACTTGCTGTTCCCTGACCTTCTTTTGTTTGTTTGTTTGTTTGTTGTTCCCTGACCTTCTTGAGGGCCAGGGACAAGCGTAGAAATAGGAGGTGGCCCTGGCTCAGGGCAGGAAGCCAGTGGTAGCTTGGAGAAATCTTCATCTAAGGGTCTAGGCAAGCACTGGGAGGTATGTCACCCATATCCAGTGTCTCGGTCACAAAGCCTTCCGTCCCTCACCCAGCGAGTAGAAAGGCTTCACACTGCTCAACACTGTGTGGGGAACTTTGTACCACAGAGAAAAGCTGTGGTGTCGTGTTGCAGTCTGAAAGTCACCAGATAGGACCAGAAAGCCCTGACTGAGAGTCCCAAGGAGGGGTAGTGTTCTTAATTTGATTGACATTAATGTTTTGTTTTAAGACAGGATTGTCATGCATCTCATGCTGGCCTGGAACTGATTGTGTAGCTATGAATGACCTTGGACCCTTGATCTTCCTGCCTGCACCTCTGGAGTGCTGAGACTATAGGCTTGGACCACCATGCCTGGCTTATGCAGGGCTCCTTTTATGCTAGGCAAGCTTCCTACGAGCTGAGTCACATCCTCACCCCCTTTGACTTTAATTCCACCTGAAGAAACTGCACATGCTAGTGGGGACGGTCACAGGCCGGCATCCTAGGACAGATGGCCCCAGGCCCTGAGCTGGGGACAGTAGGACGGAGAGCTAGCTTACCTCTCTATGGCTAAGAACCTGTCACACCCACGGAAGTCCACTACACACTGGTCAATAAGAGCAGGAGACTACTGTCCCCTGCCGGGATGGAGGCCTGGCCCGAAGACGTGCCTTGTAGACCTTACCTGCAGTGCTGGCTTCGCGCTGATGCTCGTGAGGTGAGACCAGCTCTGGGCATGTTTGACATTTGCAGAGGATCCCTTAGGGGCTAGGGATACTTTCCCCAGCTGTTAAAGAAAGCAAGTTCTTTTACAAAAATTATTTTGTTTTGTTTTATTATTGCTGCCAACTAGGGGCTGAGGTTTGTTTTCTCTGCCAATTAAAGATTTAAAAGGCAGGAAAAAGTGGAAAAGGGTAAAGTTTATTTTAAAGTAAATTATTACAGGAGGCACAGAGAACACAGAGTCCTCATGCAGGAGGGTCCCAGAGCTGGAGCTTTGCCACCTCAGTAGGAGGCAGGATTCTCATGAACGAGGAAAGCCCTCTCAGCCAGCATCTATGATTGGTCAGTTTAAACAGAAACGAGGGTATTGGTTGGCCTTTGGTGCATCTTGAACTTTACAGGTCCCCAAAAGTCTGCAGGAAGGAAAATTCATTTACACAGGGAAGAAGTATTAGGAAGTGAGGCACTAAGAAGTGAGCCACTCTCTCCGCCATCTTGAGATACTCCAGAAGAAGCACTAGGAAGTGAGGCATTAGGAGGTGAGGCATTAGGAAGTGAGCCACTTTGTCTGCCATCTTGAGATACTCTAGAATATAGTGATCTCACAAGGGCCCCTTTCCCAATCTGTCTGCCTAGCTGAGGAACTTACCTAGCTCCTATAGTGTCTCATTATGATTATGTGTGTGCATTTGTGTACGTACACATGCATGTGTGAGTAGGTACACATGTGCCATGGTGTGCATATGGGTGTCAAAGGACCAAAGGATAGAGTTGAGTGTTGGTCCTCTCCTTTCACATTGTTTGAGACAGGGTCTCTCTGTTTTGCACAGGGAAGGCCAGAGTAGCTGGTCCCCAAGTTCCAGGCTCCTCGTGTTAGGCACGTTGGTACTACAAGTGCCTGGGCCTCTTGTGTCTGGCTTTACCTGGGTGCTGGGCTCTGAACACTGGTTGGCAAGCTTACCGAATGAGCACTTGTAACCCCTGAGCCACCTTCCCAGCTCCTCAGTTCAAGTTCTTCAGAAGCAAGAGGAAACGTTCGTGAACTCCCAGTGAAATCCCTTCCTCGGGGAGCAGCAGAGGCAGTTGCAGACCTGTTCAGAAGCCGGCACGTGGGAAGACTGGGGCTCAGGAAGGCCTGGAGATTCCTGAAGGCTTGTCTCAGTATGCTGGCTCAAAGACTGCATCTTGTGTCCTCACCAGGGACAAGGTTTCTCCATCACAACCACCTTGAATCCCGACCTTTTATGAGAGGCCTAGTATCTCCCAGCCAACCTGCGTTCCAGAACCTCTACGACTGCTCTCGATTCTGCAGAAGAGGAACCCGGGGTCAGAGTGCGCCTTTATGTGCTTTGCCCGTGCCACAAAGCCCCCATGCTGGCTTCGTACCTGAGCTTCTTATTGTCCAAGTCTGGAGTCCCCCAGGTGCAACTGCTGTGACGAGCACACGCCAACACACAAGACAGCATTATAAAGTAGGGTCTTGGTGTTTTGTTGCTGTTGTTTGATTTTTGAGGCATAGTCTCACTCTTGTCCAGGCTGGCTTTGAACTCATGGCTACATTCCTACCTCAGCTTCCTAAATCCTGGGATTAAAGGCGTGCGCCACCATGCCCGGCTCATTTTTTTTTTTTAAACAAAAGAAGCACACAGGCTGAGGAGACAGCTAAGTCAGTAAAGCTCTTGCCTTGAAAGCACGAGGATCTGAGTTTGAGCCCCAGAACCCATGTAAAACAGCAGGCATGGAGGTCCATGCCTGTACCTCCAGTGCTGGGGTGGCAGAGGCAGAAGGATCTCCAGGTCCCGCTGACCAGCCAGTCTAGCCTAACTGATGAGCACCAGGCCAATGAGAGATCCTGTCTCAGACGAGGTGGACAAGGTCTGGGGAGACCCTTCAGTTGGTAAGGTACTTACTGTGCAAGCATGGGGATATGAGTTCCAATCCCCAGCACCCCCAGGAGATTCTGGGAATGGTGAGGTGTGCCTTTAACCTCAGTGCTAGGAGGTGGGGGCAGAAGAGCCAGGGCTCATCGGCTGCCTGGTCCAGCTCAGTGGATGAGCTCTAGGATCTGATACTCTGCCTCACAGAATAAGGTGGAGAAGGACTAAGACTGACGCCACTCCCCATCAACCTTTGGTTTCCACACACATTCACACATATACATGCTCACTACACACAGATGTATCCCCTCACACACATGAACACACATGCACACATGCACATCACACATACCTATGCACACGTGCATAATGTCTGAGGAATGACATGGAAGGCTGTCTTCTGACTGCTGCCTTCACATGCACACACACAAAAAGAGACAGACAGGCAGAAAGGAAGGAGGGATGAAAGGATGGAAGGGAGGAAGGATAAAAGAAAGAAGGAAGCCGGGCGTGGTGGCGCACGCCTTTAATCCCAGCACTCGGGAAGCAGAGGTAGGTGGATCGCCATGAGTTCAAGGCCACCCTGAGATTACATAGTGAATTTCAGGTCAGCCTGGGCTAGAGTGAGACCCTACCTCGAAAAAGCAAAAAAAAAAAAAAAAAAAAAAAAAAAAAAAAAAAAAAAAAGAAGGGCTGGAAAGGTGGTTCAGTTGTTAAGGTGCTTTTCTGCAAGGTCTAGCAACCCAGGTTCAATTCCCCAGTACCCATGTGAAGCCAGAGGCACAAAGAGGTGTATACATGTGGAGCTTGTTTACAGTGGCTGTAGCCACTTTATTTATTTATGTAAATAAGTAAAGTAAAGAAAAGAAAAGAAGGACAAAAGGAAGAAAGGAAAGGGAAGAAAGGAAGGAAAGATGAAAGACTTCAGAACTCATTCAACCTTCCACGCACACATGGCCCTGTGCCAAGTTTCTCCTCAAGGGATGGAATGACACTGCTCCTAGTGGCCCTTGTCAGTGTTGCCATGAGGCAAAAATTTCAGGGTTTTCTTGGCATGAAGTTTCTTCTCTGCATGAGCCTCCGAGGTTACCTCCACACCTTACTGGTGATAAGCCAGCACTGCCCAGACTGACTCCGCCCTAGGCAGGTAAACTCGCTCCATTTTGGCACAATGTCAACCCAGTGCTTTGAGTGTGCTGTGTAAGAAGCACCTTCCCATCCTCCAGACATGAGCCAACTGCGAAACTCATGACCCCACCGTGGTCGCGATACTCCCACAAGGCCAGCCCGGTTCTGAGTCCATCAACATTTTGACCTAGAGGGCAGAGGAGGACCAACAGAAGGCAACGACAAACAGAGGGAAGGGCACCTTGAAAGAGGAGGGTCCTGGGGAACAGGGGTTGGGAGAGAGGGGACACGTAAAGGGTAAAGGGATGGGAACATGATCAAATTTCTCTATGTTCATATGTTAAGGTTCTCTTTAAAAAAAAAAAAAAGACCAAAAATCAAAACAATTAAGAAGGACCTACCAAGCTCCCAGGCTGGGTGGTGGCTCACACCTGCTATCCCAGGTCTCAGTGGCTGAGGCAGGAGGGTTACAAGTTTGAGGCTAAACTGGCAACATAGTTCCAGGCCAGCCTGTCTCAAAAACAAACAAACAAAGAAACAAACATAGCAAAGGCAAGCAGGCAGGCAGGAAGGAAGGAAAGAAAGAAGGAAGAGAGGGGGAAATAAAAAAGGAAGGAAGGAAGGAGGGAGGAAAGGAAGGAACGAAAGAAGGGGAAAGCAGGTTCTCTGGAAATACACCCTATTGCAAAGCTGTCAGGACATGGTGCCCTCATCCCATGCCAGTCTGCTAGGAGCCTGAGGGTGGGGAAGAGACATCAGGATTTACATACTAAAGAAACCAGCTGGCAGAGGAATATTGAAACCCTTTCCCACCAGGGCTTCAGGTAACAAAACACTGCATGTGAGAGAAAAGACCAAAGATTTCCAAATGCAAGAAGGTGGATCCTTTGCAAGTGACCTTTAAGGACTCTGGCTCTAGGGGCCCAGTTCTCGAGCCCACTTCCGTTCTCAGAAGTGCCTTCCCCTCTTCTTTCTTAACAAACTGTCTCTACTTCCATCCAGGTGTCCCTGGTCCAATTGTTTGTTCAGGGACACAAGAACCTGAAATCTCATGGGTGCCCTCTGAACTCAGACCCATGCCTGTCACACCACTACACATTTCTGGAGCCAAAAGAGAATCATACCCAGATCTCAAACTCAAGACAGTCAGCTTGCATCTTGTGGGATGTAAGAACTTGAGGCTGATCATTTCTCTCATTCCTTGCCTCAACCACTAGGAAGCTCATCTATTCAGCCCGCTTCTAGCCACTTTGTGCATCTGCCTTTACATGAGAACTGGGGACGAAACCCAAGCCAGCAGGCCTTTCAAGCAAGTGCCTCTAACTGCTGAGAGCTCTCCCAGCCCCTGTCTTCCTTTTTTTTAAAAAAAAAAAAAAAATTATTTATTTGAGAGAGAGAGAAAGAGACTGGGGGGCGGTGAGGGAGGGAGAGAATGGGCACACCAGGGCCTCCAGCCACTGCAATGAACTCCAGATGCATGTGCCACCTGTGCATCTGGGTTACATGGGCCCTGGAGAATCGAATAGGGATCCTTTGGCTTTGCAGGCAAATGCCTTAACCTCTAAGCCATCTCTCCAGCTCGCTCGCTCTTTCTTTCTATCTATCTTCTTTCTTTCTTTCTTTCTTTCTTTCTTTCTTTCTTTCTTTCTTTCTTTGTTTTTACATGGGTTCTGGGGATTGAACTCAGGTCCCCCTACTTGCAAGGCAAGCACTCTGCTGACTACGCTATCTCCCCAGCCCGGGTTTTCCTTTCCTCACCTGCTTCATTGAGGGTGTAATTGGCACACAGGGAGCTGCATAGATTTTCAGTGCATGATTTCATTTTTAGCCTATGCGCGCTCTAATAGAACCAATACTGATTGCACATTTCAGGTAATGAATGCAGGCTGGAGAGATGGCTTGGCGATTAAAGGTGCAAAGCCTCACAGCCTGAGTTTGATTCCCCAGTACCCATGTAAAGCCAGATGCAAAGTGGAGCATGCGTCTGGAGCTCACTGCAGTAGCAAAAGACCTTTGTGCACCCATTCTCTCATTCTCTTTCTCTCCCTCATCTCTCTCCCTTCCTACCTCTCTTTTGGAAACATTGTCCACCGTTTTTGAGACAGGATCTGTATAACAGTTACCTTCTTGTTGCAGGGACAAAACATTGGACCAGAAGCAGCTTATGGGAGGAGAGGAAAGTGTTTATTTCTGGCTTACAGCTTTGTTTTGTTTTTTTTCCGAGGTAGGGTCTCACTCTAGCTCAGGCTGACCTGGAATTCACTATGTAGCCTCAGTGTGGCATTGAACTCACAGCAATCTCCTACCTCTGCCTCTCAAGTGCTGGGATTAAAGGTGTGTGCCACCACACCTGGCATAGTTTACAGTTTTTAAAGGGAGTTTCATCATGGCAAAGAAAAGCATGGCAGAACAGCCAGCCAGCTAACATCTCCACAAGAAGCAGGGAGGAAGTAGTCGAGTGACCTATCTCTGAGTGTCCAGTGGGCTGGACTAGTCCACCCCAGGGCCCACCTCCAGCAACACACCTCCTCCAGCGAGGCTCCACCTCCACAGGCTCCGCCAGCTGGGAACTGAGGAGGAGGCTTAACGCAAACACGTGTGGCTGCAGGGGACACTTTACCTTCAACCCACCACAGCCCCTCACTCAGCCCTCATCGAGGAGCTCACTGGTTTGGCTAGACTGGCTGGCATTCTTCTGTCTCTGTCTTGCAGCTGCAGGTGCATGCCACCAGCTCTGGCCAGGCATGATGGTGCACGCCTTTGAGCCCAGCACTTGGGAAGCAGAGGTAGGAGGATTGCCATGAGATTGAGGCCACTCTGAGACTACATAGTGGATTTCTGGTCAGCCTGGGCTACAGTTAAACCCTACCTCAAAAAAACAAACAAACAAAAAAAAAAAAAACAAAACAAAAACAAAACAAAGAAACAACAAAAAAGTAGGTTCTGGAGATCAAACTCGGGTCCTCATGCTTCAAGCACTTCACTGACCGAGCTCTCACCAGCCTCTCGAGGCTTGGCTCTCACTGACCCACAAGCTCATCCAGGACAGCCCAAGGCTGGCGCTGTCAGGGGCTCAGGCCTCCCGACCAGGCTCTGCTCTGGCAGAACACAAGACTGGGAGACTGGGAGTCCTTCTGCCTGGGGTAGAAACCTGGCTATGCCCTTTTCACCAAGATATTCCAACCAGCACCCTCCTTTCCTCTCTCATGCATTCACTCATTCTTGTTTTATAAATGCCAATCAGACCCAGAGGTAAGACAGACTGAGGTCAAGGTACCCAGCTGATCAGGTTGTCTCCTACACAGACACCAGGGAAATGAGCAAGTGCTCTGCTCAATAAGCCACTAGCCCAGGGGCATGGGGTCCAGTCCCCTGGAGGAACATATTTGCATGGTGGCCTGGACTCTGCCTCTGGTCTCAGGGAGTCTGTAGTTGAGAAGAAACGACAGGAAAGTATGTTTACCCCATGTCACGGTGGGCTGATGGTATGGAAGACACTAGTCACCTAGGCCTCCCTGAGATCCTTCCTGGAGGGAGAGACTGTGCGGCTTGATGTGAGGCTGAGAGCCCGAGGGCTGAGCTGCGGGGTGAGGAGACCCTGCTTGAGGCAAAGGGAGAGGCAGAGGCAGAGGAACACATGGTGAATTCTTCCCAGTAGCAGGAGTAAGGGAGGTGGTTGGACCTTGAAGAGCCCTTAAGCTATCCTGGGGGACTGGGGTCGGACACGTGGGACTCTCCACTCTCTGCGGGTGGACAGGCCTGATCATTCACCTTCCCAGCCTGTGGGATGCACCAGTCTCAAGCAGATTCTCAGCTATGCCTGCTCCCAGCCACCGAAAGGGCAGGGTCCCTTCCTGCTGGGCCTGGTTGGCACTGCCTACCCACTCCCCTGATCTTGTGCCCTGTACAGTGGGGTCAAATGATGAAATTAGATCTCAACCCTGGAAGTGGGGACAACGTGCCTCTCTGCCACCCTCCCCTAGATGCCGCCTTCAGCTCTGACACCTGGCTCACCTTACCTGGCAACGAGCCCTTGAGGCAGGGCCAAGGCATCCGGGCAGGGCCGGGCCGGGTGGCATGCAGGATGGCTGCCCCCACCCCCCGGGACTGGTGCCTAACAGACCTCAAAGCAAGAGAGCTCCTGTGGCCGCCTGCTCACTGAGGGGACAGGCGCATCACCTTTCTTCCCTCCCCAGCCCAAGCCAGGCTCAGCCAGGCACCTGTAGGGGTCCAGCCACCTGTCCCCACCCTGTTCAGTGCTCCTAGAAGCTTTCTGCCCCAAGTGTTCAGCTTAGCTGACCTCTGTGCTGGGTTCAGAGGTCAGAGAGATGCAGACAGGGATTCTGTGCACACCTGTGCACTTTGTTACGTAGACACTTATGTTTGGCCATTTCTCGGGTTATAAAGGAAATGCACCGGCTGGAGAGATGGCTCAGTGGGCAAAGTACTTGCAAGTGTGAGGACCTGAGTTTGGATCTCCAGGGCCCATGTGAGATCTGGATGCACTAGCACGCTTCTATAATGCCATCCCTCTTATGGTGAGGTGAGAGCTGGAGACAGGAGAATCCCCAGAAGCTCATAGAGCAGCTAGTCCCATGTGCACGCTGATGCACATCAGAGGACTGCTTCACACACGGGGAAGTGAAGACCGACACTGGACGTGGTCCTCTGCCCTTTACTCATGCATAGCTGCTCTCTCTCTCTCTCTCTCTCTCTCACACACACACAAAGAAAGATTTTTAAAAACATCCTCCTTTTAGAAACTTTGGAAAATACATAAAAGTAAAAGAAGGAAACCGAGAGAAAAAACTCCATCTCTGGAGATAAGCACTGCTGAATGAGCAGGGGCCTTCAGCCTTCTGGAACCTTCCCACATCTATGTGTGTGTGTGTGTGGGGGGGGGGTGCTTGTAAGCCTCAAGATGGAGGTCAGAGGATGATCTCTGGTGTCACCCAAGGTGTCATCCACCTTTTCAAAGACAAGGTCTCTCAATAGCCCGGATTTCTCCCATTAGGCTGGACGGACTGCCCTGTGAGCGTGGGCAGAGGGGGTCCTCTGGTCCCCATCTCCTCAGCACTGGAAGACAAATGTGCAACCATGCGGGCATTGTGACATGAGATCCTGGGCTCCAGTTCATGTCCCCAAGCTTGCAAGGCAAGCACTTTACTGACTGAGCCATCTCCCCAGCTCCCTCCCCAGTGTTTTAGTAAAGAGTATTTTAAATGGATCCAAGATGGGGTGGGGCATATAAGGTCCCACATGCTGTCACCATGTGCTGAGCCAGTTCCTATCTCCATAAATACTTTTGGGCTTCTGTTGGAATGTTTTAAAGTCAATTATGTTGTTTGCCCATCAATATCAAAAGCATCTTTAAAAACCTTTGCAAGAGGCCTGCGGTGGACCAGAGTGGCCCCGGCCTGGGTGATGGAGAGCAGCCCCGCACGCTCGTGTGTGTTCTCTTGGCCTCCACACACAGGACAGCAGGACTCGTCCTTCTCTGCAGCATCCGGAGGGATCGTGCAAGGCTCCAAGGCTCTGGGAAGCTACTGCTCGTAGAAAACCATGATGCAGAGAAGTTCCACGACCTGCCCAGAGTTACCCAGGATTCAGTTCAGCACTGCTCGCCCTTTTCTACTGCACCAAATGGATAGTAGCTCGGTCTCTCTCTCTTTTCTCTTGTTGGACATTGTGAGGAGACCATCTTTGTTTCACCAAGTGCTTCCCACCACAATACACTGTCTTTTCACAGCCTCAAACACCAACACGGCCTGCTGACCATGGACCAAACCAGGAGTCAAAAAAACCCTTCTCCTTTTCTTTTCTTTTCTTTTTTTTTTTTTTTGGTTTTTAGAGCTAGGATCTTGCTCTAGTCCAGGCTGACCTGGAATTCACTCTGTAGTTTCAGGGTGGCCTCAAACTCACAGTGATCCTCCTGCCTCTGCTTCCCGAGTGCTGGGATCAAAGGCATGCACCACCACGTCCAGTTTGTCTTTTCCTCTTTTTAAGTTGTGCGCTCCAGGATTTTTTTGCAGTGTGTGTACATGGGGGGAGAGTAGTGTGTGGGGTACGTGTGTGTATGTGCACGTGTGTGCAGATGCATCCATGCTATGTGTACAAGTTCCCTGAGATGGATGCTCTCACTAAGCCTGGGGCTCCCTGTTTTTCAGTTAGATTGACAAGGGAACCCAAGTGGTCCTCTTGTATCCACCCCCTCAGCTCTGGGGTGACAGACGTGTGTGGCCAGCTTGGCTTTTCTTTTTTAAAAACATTTTTTTAATCTTTATTTTAGAGAGAGAGAAAGAGAGAGAATTGGTGCACCAGGACTTCAGCCACTGCACTTGAACTCCAGATGCCTGCACCACCTAATGGCATGTGCAACCTTGTGCTTACCTCACCTTTGTATGCCTGGCTAACACAGAATCTGGAGAGTTGAACATGGGTCCTTAGGCTTCACAGGCAGCACCTTAACCACTAAGCCATCTCTCCAGCCCCAGCTGGCTTTTTTTTTAAAAATTTTTTTTTGTTCATTCTTATTTATTTATTTGAGAGTGACAGAGAGAGAGAGAAAGAGGCAGAGAGAGAGAGAAAGAGAGAGAATGGGCACGCCAGGGCCTCCAGCCACTGCAAACAAACTCCAGATGCATGCGCCTCCTTGTGCATCTGGCTAATGTGGGTCCTGGGGAACCGAGCCTCGAACCGGGGTCCTTAGGCTTCACAGGCAAGCGCTTAACCGCTAAGCCATCTCTCCAGCCCCCCAGCTGGCTTTTTTTTTGTTTATTTTTATTTATTTATTTGAGAGTGACAGACAGAGAAAGAGAGAGAGAGAGAAAGAGGGAGGGTGGGAGAGAGAGAGAAAGAATGTGCGTGCCAGGGCCTCTAGCCACTGCAAATGAACTCCAGATGCATTGCCCCCTTGTGCATCCGGCTTACTTGGGTCCTGAGGAATTGAGCCTTGAACCGGGGTCCTTAGGTTTCACAGGCAAGTGCTTAACTGCTAAGCCACCTCTCCAGCCCCCAGCTGGCTTTTTTACATGGGTTAGTGCTGGGGACAGAATTGAAGTCCTCATGCTCACACAGGACGTTTCTTACCCACTGAACCTCAGCCCCACTTCAGAAATTTTGGCATATGAATGGAACCTGAGTAGGTATGTGTGTATGTACCAGACAAAACAGTATCTATAGCATTCAGGACCACCGATGGCTCAGTCGTGATGGTCTTGAACATGTCTCACAGGACAGAGGTGCTGCAATACAGATACACTTTAAAACCTTTGTCATGCATGCGGGGGCCACAGGAGCCCAATGATGGAGAGATTGATGCTGAAGACTGCAGGGTCTCCAGTTGCATGCTCGCCATGTGTAGGACGATGTCGCCTGCCCTTCAAGGCTCTGACTTAGAGGCTCAAAAGCCTGTTTTTCCAGGTGGGACCAGAGACCTTCTACCACCTTCCCCTGCACACAGCTCTTGCCTTTCATCATTCTTTTCCCTGTCTGCAAACATAAAATCTTAAGGCAGGGGGCAGGAGAGATGGCTTAGCAGTTAAGTGCTTGCCTGTGAAGCCAAGGACCCCGGTTCAAGGTTCAATTCCCCAGGACCCACGTAAGCCAGATGCACAAGGGGGCGCACGCGTCTGGAGTTCGTTTCAGTGGCTGGAGGCCCTGGCATACCAATTCTCTCTCTCTCTCTGCCTCTTTCTCTCTGTCTGTTGCTCTCAAATAAATAAATAAAAATAAACAAAAAAAATCTAAAGGCAGCTTCTGACCATCCCAGCAAAGATTTCCTTTTCTTTTCAGTTTTTTAAGACAGGGTCTCACTCTAGCCCAGGTGACCCAGAATTCACTCTGTAGCTTTAGGGTGGCCTGGAACTCATGATGATGCTCCTACCTCAGCCTCCTGTGTGCTGAGATCAAAGGTGTGTACCACCACACCCTGCCTCCCTTTGACTTCTTTTGTGTGCAGTGTGTGGGTATGTGTGCATGCATATATATACACACACATATATATGCATTTGCACATGTGTGTGTACAGAAGGCAGAGGCCAACTCTATGTGTCTTTCTCTATTGATGTTGCACTTTATTACTTCGAGACAGGGCCTCTCACTGAACCAGAGATTCACCGATTTGGCTAGACTTGCTTGTCCCCTTGTCTCAGCCTCCCCAGCCCTGGAATTACAAGCAAGTACCATCACTCTCATTCATGTGGGTGCTGGGGATCCAAACTTAAGTTCTCATGCTTGTGTGGAAGGCATTCATCAGTGGAACCATCTCCCCAAGTCCTCTCAGTAAATATTTCTGAAGAAGCCACTTTGCGCAGCGGTCAAGAAGAGCCTCCCAGAGTTGGACTGCCTGAGCTCTCCTACCGACCAACTGTGGAGAACTCGTGCACATTCTCCATGCTTCCATGTTCCCTCATGGGAAATGGGGGTGAGGAACACTGCTCATAGGAATTCCAGAGGACTGAAGGGGAGTAGAGTAGTGACTTGCATAGGCTAGCACATACCAAACACTTTCCATTGTCCCAGGGTCACAGATGCTGGCCGTTGTCTGATGGAAGTAAACATCTTTTGGCCTAAATATGTCCTAATCACTGCCTGTGAAGAGTGGGTTACAGTAGGGACAAGAACTGACCCTTGGTCATACTTCTAACTAGTGTTGTGACCTTGGGCTGGTCCACGTTCCTTTCAGAACCTCCATGTTTCTTACTGTAATAGAAGGTTCTTCTTTTTCTTCTGAATAAAAAAAAATTGAGGTAGGGTCTTGTGTAGCCCAGGCTAGCTTCAAACTTGCTATGTAGTCAAGCATGACCTTTAACTGACTCTACCTCTCATGTGCTATGATCACAGGCATGTACTCCCAAGCCTGGTTTATACCGTTATGGGATCAAACCCAGGTTTTGTGCATGCCACACTAGCATTCCATCAACTGAGCCACATCCACAGCTCAACAGAAGTTTCTTGAACAACAATCTGTCCTTTTTATGGTGCTCCAGTCTGGAACTTGGAATCTCTGTGTGTAGAAGAGTCATTCTCGCCCTGCTGTGGCCTCCTTATACCCTAGGGCTTATTTTGAACTAACCGAGCATGAACGTCAGGAATGCAAATGCTCACAGGTCAATGTCGCAGTGGGGCTGCAGCTCCCCTCCATAGCCCAGGCCTGGCCCCGCCCTCCACGCCGCCTAACCGGTAGGCCCTCCACCAGCTCTGGTGGGGCCTCAGCCTTGAGATTCAGCAGGCTGTTAGCTGGACAGTTCCCAGGTGCTCACTGGGCAAAAGGAAGGCGCCTATAGCTAGGAGAGGGCAGGGCACCCAATCTCCAGGAGAGGGCAGAGTGGGTACCTCCACCGAAGCAGCCACCAGCTCCCCCTCCTCCTCCCACCCTTCAGCCCTGAGATTCTAGAAGCCCTCAGTTATTTGAAATTCTGCATTCTCCCAAAGCCTGTCTTAAATAATCAGGTGCCTTGGAACCCTCCCCTCAAAGACTCCCCTTAATCCGGAACAGGGCATGGCTGGAGCTCAGCTATCAACCCCATGAAATAAAAGGATGGTCTAGAGCTGGAAAGATGGCTTAGCAGTTAAGGTGTTTGCCTGCAAAGCCAAAGGACCCAGGTTCAATTCCCCAGGACCCATGTTAGCCAGATGCACAAGGGGGCACATGCGTCTGGAGTTCATTTGCAGTGGCTGGAAGCCCTGGCATGCCCATTCTCTCTCTCTCCCTCTTTCTCTGTCAAATAAATAAAAATATTAAAAAAACAACCGGGCATGGTGGTGCACGCCTTTAATCCCAGCACTTGGGAGGCAGAGGTAGGAGGATCATCGTGAGTTCAAGGCCGCCCTGAGACTACATAGTTAATTCCAGGTCAGCCTGGGCCAGAGTGAGACCCTACCTCAAAAAACAAAACAAAAAACATTAAAATAAATAAACCTTGAATGAAGTTTCTAAAAAAGGATGGTTTTAACCATGTGGCCAGTGCTTGGCTATAGAAAGAAGGGGAATGATCACATGCTAAGATTTAAGAGGGCTGGACTCTAACCTGTTCTGTCACCGGGCAGGCACTGGAGCCAGTGATGTAATGAGTGTGGCCTACTCCTTGAAGTGTCGTTTACTCTTTGAAGTTCATGCCTGGGGTGAGTCTAGGATCTCCCAGAAGAAAGTGGCACAGAGAACACAGTTGCAGATGTCTCCAGCCAGACCTGGCATCTAGGAAAACTGTGGGCTCTCACCACAACCCTTCCTGCATATCCTCTGTGCACAGCAGACTCTTGTCTGGTCAGCCTGCCATGGTCTATGCAGCAAGCGTGTCCCTGACAATGGCTCCACTTTTACGGTCTCAGACTGTAAGCCAGGGAGACAGACTGAACTCACTCCTGTTCTGTTTGTGACCATGACAGTCCAGAGTGCCTAAGAGGCATTTAAGCTTTCATCCGATCCATCCCAGGCTTCCTCCCAAGGTCCTGGCCACAAACTTCACCATTATAACCACATTCTCAAATAGTTGTATTGGATACTTCTACTGTTGCTGTGATAAAATGCCTGACAAAAACAACTCAAGGGGGGAGGATTTACTTGGGACCTCAGTGTGAGGTTGGAGTCCGTCATGGTGGGGAAGGCATGGCAGCAGGAGCAGGAGGCGGCTGGTCACACTGTATCCACAGTCTGGAAGCAGAGCGAGGTGAATACTGGTGCTCAGCTAGCTTTCTCCATTTTTCACAGTCCAGGACCCCAGGCCATGCTATGGAACTACCTACATTTAGAGTGGGTCTTATCTCAATTAACCTAATCTAGAAATTCCTTCAAGATATGCCTGATTTGTTTCCATGGTGATTCTAAATCTTATGACTTTGACAATTGCGATTAACCATTTCCCCAGTCAATATCAGTTTGGGAGGTGAGCAAGCTTCAAATTGCATTGAAACAAGTTAAGTGGTAGCCTACTGCCACAACCCCACCCTGTTTCCTCATTCCTTCTTCATGTAGATGCACTGTCCAGGGGTGCTAGGAGCCACAGGCACCATGTTTGACCTCACTGCAGGACCTTGAGCCAGGGGCATACATTTTTCTAAACCTCATTTCTTCATCTGTGAAGTGAGGATAGTGTTTCTTGAGGGGCTATCATGACAACGCCAAGGAGATGATACATACACCATGCTAGACTCAGTTCCCTTTTACTTTCAATAATGTTTCATTTTTATTTATTTGAGAGAGACAGAAAGAGAGAGAGAGAGAGAGAGAGAGAGAGAATAGGTGCACCAGGACCTCTAAGCACTGCAAAAGAACTCCAGACACATGTGCCACCTTGTGCATCTGGCTCACATGGGTCCTGGGGAATCAAACCTGGGTCTTTTGACTTTGCAGGCAAGTGCCTTGACCACTAAGTCATCCCTCCAGCCCTCCCTCTTTTTTGACACAGGGTCTCAGGTATTACAAGCTGGTCTTGAGCTCACTCTCACTGAGGATGACCTTCAAGTCCTGAGTCTCTTGTCTCCATCTCTCAAGTGCTGGGATCACAGGCATGTGCCACTGCACCCAGTTTCTCTGAGGTTCTGAGGATTAAGCCCAGGGTTCCGTGCACGCTAGGCAGGCATTCCACCAACTGGCCTTCATCCCCAGCCCCACCACACTTTATTATTATTACTACTTGTATTCATTTACTCTTCTTACCTCTGTCCAAGTAGTGAAGCAAATAGAACAGCTTAAATTATGCTTCTGGTAGTCTATATTTGTAGAATGATCCATTTCTTAAGTTACACATTAATGCAAGTTTTCATTAAGTAGCTCAATGCCTCTGGCAACAGATTACTTATAAATAGCATAATATTTAGTGGTCCCTTAGCTTTGCAGTCAGACATTATTAATGGACCGTGACTTTGAGTTAGGATGAAGTTTGAACATAGGCTCTCTCCTGCATGTGCTGAGTGATAGAAAGAGCAGGGTAGCTCTTAGCTGCGAGGAGGCAGATGGTTAGAGTTGGAAGAGCAAAGTGAAGGAGGTCAAAGTTTCTTTTCGTCAAAGAGTACTGAGGGGCTAGGGAGGTGGCTCGGTGGAGAAAGCGCTTCCCGCGTAGACATGAGGACCAGAGTTTGGAGCCCCAGCACCCATGTAAAATGCCGGCTATGATAGCACGTGCCCACTTTTAATGTTTTATTTTATTAAAAGAAATGTTTTTATTTATTTATTTGAGAAAGGGGGTGGAAAAAGCGGGAGAGAGAGAGGGAAAGTATGTGTGCGCCAGGGCCTCTGACCACTGCAAATGAACTACAGATGCATGTGTCACTTTGTGCATCTGGCCTCACATGGGCACTGGGGAATTGAACCCAAGCCATCAAGCTTTGTAAGCAAGTACCTTTAACCACTGAGCAAGCTCTTCAGCCCTCTTTTAACTTTTTATAGACAACTTCCATAAACACAGACAATATACCATGATCATAATTCCCTCCCACAATCCTCCCTTTTCCCCCTCTCAAATCCCCCCTCCAATGGATCCCTTCTTCAAAATAGTCATCTATTTTAGTGTCATCACTTTTTTCCTCCTATGATTCAGGGTAGCACATGCCTTTAATCCTTGTGCTGGAAAGGTGGAGACAGGAGGGTCCCTGGGGCTTGCTGGCCATCTAGTGTAGCCGAATCAGTGAGCTCGTGTTAGTGCGAGGCCTTTCTAAAACAGTAAGAGGGATGACTGAAGAAGACACTTAGTGTCAACCTCTGGCCTTCACATGCACCCCCACATATGTCTACACACATGCAGCATGTTATGTACATACCCTCCCTCAGCTAAAAAGGAATGCCACGACATGTTCCAAATGTGGTTAACAGGTTCACCCATGATTATGGCCAAGACATCCTTTCAGGGCACCCCTTTGCAAGTGGCACTAGGCTGCTGTATGCTTTGCTCAGTGTTTGGCTTGGCAAGGAAAGGGATGGTTTCCCAAGTTGGATATGGTGCCACACACATGCAATCCCAGCACTTAAGAGGTGGAGGCAGGAGGATCAGGAGTCCAGGTCATCCTTGGCTATGGCTACACAGTGCGTTTGAGGCCCAGCCTGGGCTACATGAGACCCTGTCTTTAAAAAAAAAAAAGACAAACTGAATGTGGTGTCACAAACCTGCATTCCCAGCACTTGGGAGGTAGAGGCAGGACGAGATCCTGTCTAAAAACAAAACAAAAGGGCTGGAGGGATGCCCTAGTGGTTAAGGCATTTGCCTGCAAAGCCAAAGGACCCAGATTCAATTCCCCAGGACCCACGTAAGTCAGATGCACAAGGTGGCACATGTTTCTGGAGTTCATTTGCAGTGGCTGAAGGGCCTGGCATGCCCATTCTCTCTCTCTCTCTCAAATAAAAATAATAAATAAAATTTAGACCAGGCATGGTGGCGCATGCCTTTAATCCCAGCACTCAGGAGGCAGAGGTAGGAGGATCACTGTGAGTTTGAGGCCACGCTGAGACTACATAGTAAATTCCAGGTCAGCCTGGGCTACGGTGCGACCCTACCTTGAAAAACAAAACAAATTGAAACAAAACAAAACAAAATTAAAAAACCCTATAAATGAGAGTACCAGTTTTCCTACAGCTAGTGTGGTGGTTGGATTCAGGTGTCCCCCATAAACTTAGGTATTCTGAATGCCAGGTTCCCAGCTGATGGATATTTAGGAATTAATACCTCCTGGAGGGAGTGTATTGTTGGGGCCAGGCTTATGGGTGTTATAGCCAGTTTCCCCATGCCAGTGTTTGGCACACTTTCCTGTTGCTATTGTCCACCTTATGTTGGCCAAGGGGTGATGTCCACCCTTTGCTCATGTCATCATTTCCCCTGCCATCGTGGAGCTTCCCATCGAGCCTGTAAGCCAAAATAAACCTCCTTTTCCCAGAAGCTGCTCTTGGTTGGGTGATTTGTACCAGCAGTGTGAACCAGACTGCAACAGCTAGTATAGTCATCAGAGGCAAGGAGCAGATCAGAGTAATTTAGCACCTTCCAAAGGGTCCCCTCTTCCCCCCAGCTATCTTCGGCTTGGTTGCTTTGTGTGAGTTACCACAGATGAACAAGAGGGCACTGTGGGTGTAGATAGAAGACGACGCCAACGCCACGTGATGACCCCGTCACAGCCACAGCAGGGCAGGGGCCGTGACAATGGTGCAGGAATCCAGATTGTGTCTTGGCTAAAGCTTCTTACACACCACACATTGTTTCTTTTCACTAAGAAAGGAACATGCTAGTATGTTCTGGGGTGAGCAGAGGAGAGGTTATTCAAAACTTTCAAGGCCCTGCCAGCTCTCTGTGTCAGAGGATCTTGTGCCATGTCCCTCTTCTCTGCTCCTTACATGTGACTGGGGAAGGCTCCAGTGACCAGGGAAGATCTCCAGCAGGCCCCATTCTGAGCCTGGCGCTCTCACAACTTATCTGCTTACTTCTGGGTACAGATCGCCACTCCTGCTATGAAGAAAAGTCATGCAGGAAGGTCCTCCAGCTTTGCTTTGTGCTGGAACCATCTCTGTGGGGAAACCCACGAACTGTGACTTCATCTATGACACTGCTGGAAGCACCTGACTTCTTGGAGATTCCCAAAGCCACATACCTTTACAGCTAGCATAAACCTTAAAGATCATGTGGCCAAGCCAAAGTCCATGGCTATGGGATGTTGTCTGGTAGGTCTCATAAGTCCTGACTTCAACCTAACCTTGTCTGGTGGTTTCTGGAGCCCCAAGTTCATCTCTGTGTGTGGTGACCCATCAGTAAGATTGACCTGAGAGATGTCCTAGCTGCTTAACAGACTCAGAAAGCCTTGAATAAACTAGAGCCCAAGGAAGCAGACTATCTGCGTTTCTTGACACCTCCTTGAATTGTTTGTGTGTGCATGTGTGCATGTGTGTAATTATTCACATATGGGTGCCCATGTATATTGAGACCCAGAGATCGGTGCCAGGTGTTTTTCTCATTCTCCATCTTATTTTTTATTATTATTTTTTAAAATTTATTTTCTTTTTTGTTTATTTTTATTTATTTGAGAGTGACACAGAGGAGGGGAGAGAGAGAGAGAGAGAGAGAGAATGGGCACGCCAGGGCTTTCAGCCACTGCAAATGAACTCCAGACACGTGTGCCTCCTTGTGCATCTGGCTAACGTGGGTCCTGGGGAATGGAGTCTCGAACCGGGGTCCTTAGGCTTCACAGACAAGCGCTTAACTGCTAAGCCATCTCTCCAGCCCTTAAAATTTATTTTCAAGGAGAGACAGAGAAAGAGAGAGAGAGAATGGGCACGCCAGGGTCTCTAGCCACTGCAAACAAACTCCAGATGCATGAGTCACTTTGTATATCAGGCTTTGTGTGGTTACTGAGGAATCAAGCCCAGGTCATTAGGCTTTACAGACAAGCACCTTAACCACTGGGCCATCTCTCTAGCCCCCTCCATCTTATTTTTTAAATCAGCTCTCACTGAACCTAGAACTCACTGATTCTTTTAAAGTCGCTGGCCAGCAAATCCCCGAGTTCCACCTGTCTGCCTCCCCAGCCCTGGAATTACAGCATTTTGGGGGAGGCGCTGGGGATTGAACTCAGGTCTGCACGCTTGTGCAGCAAGCACTTTGCCCACTGAACCACCTCCCCAGAACCTCTCCTTGAATTGTTTTTGTTCTGTTTTCTGGAAGAGGCTGTAAATGATAAATCCATGCTCTCAGGTAGTAGCCCTGCATTGTGCCCCACATCTTGTCCCAAGCACTCGCTCACATGAGATCCTGAGAAAAGTGTGCCCTTAAGCACCAGCTGTCCCTTCTACCCAGCATATTCTAGAACAGGCGGTCACTGGTGCTGTCCCGTTCTACGTTGGTTAGTGACGTGGTGAGAAGCAGTTTCATTCAGAGACAGGAAGTCTTCATGACTGACTATCAATCAACTTCTCATTGCTGGGACAAAAATCCCTTACCAGAAGCAACTTAGGGAAGGAAAAGGTTTCCTTCAGCTGATAGTTTTGAGGTGACATTTCATCATGGCTAGGAAAGCATGGCAGGAGTGGGAAAACTGGTATCATATTGCCACATCAGAGGGAGGAAGGAGAGAGAGCAAGTACGGCTGGGCTGTGACACCTCACAGCCCATCCCCTAGTGACACATTTCCTCCTCCCAGCAAGGCTCCGCTTCCTCAAACCGTGCTACCCACTAAGTATTCAAACACATGACCTTATGGGGAACGTGTACTTTCAAACCCCCACATTGACCAGGCAAGGGCCTGGGAGTGAGAGTTGCAGGGTCCAGAACCATGACCCATGATGTGAGGAAACAAGAGAAAGAAGCCTGAGGTGTGTGAAGCTAGCCACATCGTGCTTCTCCTCCGTGGTACTGGGACTCGGGGCAAACATGGCTTCCAAAGGACCCCCACTTCCCATGGACCCTAAATACTGTAGGACTGCAGGACATGCCAAACACAGGGTATCTTTCTCTGGACACATGGTAGTCACTCAAGAGCTGGTAGTAGGGCTGGGGCAATGGCTCAGTCGTTAAAGAGCATGCTTGGTAAGCATGAGGACCTGAGTTCAATCCTCAGAACTCGTGTACAAATGTCAGGATTGGTGGCATGGGCTTGAGATCCCAGCGCTGGGGAGACTGAGGCAGGTGGAGGCATGAGTTAGCCAGTCTAGCTTACTTGGCAAGTTCCAAGCCAGTGAGAGATCCCCGCCTCAAGACAAGGTGGATAGCATATCGAGGAATGACACTCTGCCTCCACGTGCACCTGTGCACACACAAACGTGCACACATACATGCATGTGTGTCTGCGGTAAGATAAGAGCAAAGGTGACGAGATCAGGATTGACAAGCACAGAGTCGGACAGACAGACGGGCACTGGGGTGTGCTGGAGGAGGAAGCGGGACAGGACCTAAGCGCAGTGGGAAGATGGGAAGCAGTGGGTGGGTGACAGGAGAGTGAGAAGCTGGAGAGACACCACCTTCGCAGCCAGGCATCCTTCTTCTGGACCTTGGGACATTGACTGCCCCTCCCTGAGCTTCCTTTCTCATCTGTCACCATAGGACTCTGGGGCTGGGGAGATGGCTCAGTGGAAAGCACTTGCTGCCCAAGCCTGAGCTCAAATCCCTGGAACTCACGTTAAGCTGGATACAGGACATCCTGCCTGTATTCCCAGTGCTCCTATGTGGAGCTGGGAGGCTCAGGTAGGGGACTCCATTGGAAGCTCACAGGGCAGCTACCCTGGTCAGCAAGCTAGGAACACAAGAGACCCTTCCCCAAGCAAGGTGGAAGATTAGGACCTACTCTGACCTCCATACGCAAATGCACATCAGGACACACACACACACACACACACACACACACACACACACATGTAAATAATTAGAACCAAGTGTGGTGGCACACAACTATATTTCCAGGACTCGAGAAGATCAATCATGAATTCCAGGCTAGCTAGCCTCGGCTATATAGTGACCGTGGGGTCACACACACACACACACACACACACACACACACACACCGTAGCAGTAGAAATACAGTTGTCACAGGCTGTCAGCTCAAACAAATGGCATAACACAAAGCAAAGACTCGGCCATGTCATTGATCTATAAATGCTCGTTCCCTTCCCGTGATGCCTCACTCTTTCTTAAGATAACAGGGGAATGTTAGCTCCATGTCCAGCCAGGGGCCCTTAGATAGCTGCCCCACCCCCAGAGCCATTATGCTCCAATGGCTCATTTACATGCCCTAGTTGGAAACTGCTTAGCTCAGGAATGGAATGTTCTGGCAGGCCGATTTGATTTTCAAATCACTTCCCTCTGAGGGGTAGTCTCCCCCAGAGCCGAGATCTTGCCAGGGCTTGGTTGAACCCATGGACCAAGTCGGCTGACTGATATTCAACTGGGGGAGGGGTGCTCCATCCTGTTCCCCCCAGGCCCCAGGCCCAGAATGGGCATTTGTAGAAATTAGGACATGTTGGGAGACGGCAGGGCGGCGGGTCTTCAGGAATGGATGCCCTGGACGCTGTGCCTCTTGATGCCATGCCTGGCCTGGCTGGCTCTCTCAGCTCCGTTCCTGGGGGCACAGCTGCTTCAGCATCAGACCTCCGGACACTGAATTACAGCCTCCAGTTTCCAGCCTGACCAGCAGACGGCGCCAGAGTGGCTCACCGTACCCGGCCTCAGCCTGGGCTTTGAGCTCTGCTGCCATGCTTCCCTCTGCTGGGCAAACTTGGTTGTCTCTCACGTCCGGAGAAGAGATTCAGAGGAAATGCCCCCGGGGAAGGCAGAGGGGATCAAAGGAATGAGGCAAGAGAATAGTTGTCCCGTCTCCCTCCTGGGCCCACTCTGAAACTTGTCTCCCTGCCCTTCCCTTAAGGGGTGTGGGCACAAAGCCCCACCGCGTGTGGGCCCAGGCTCCCTCTCTTGCCTCCACCTCCTGTCTGTACTTCACCTCCCAAACTTACCCGACTGGGACCTGCCACAGCGATTCCCAGCCGGTACATGCGCTGAGAAGACGAACTGCGTGAGCCCCCAGGGCTGCTTACAAGTGTGGAATCACAGGCTTCCTGGTGACAGCATGAGAGTGGGAAGGCCACCCAGCAGAAGCCTGACCCCAGCTGCTTTCAATCACTTGCAGGCTGGTGTAGGCAGGCTCCTTGTGAGGCGGGGGTGTCCTGTCCTTGCAGGACAGCAGGTGTCTCTGATAGGGTCACTTGCTTTGGGCAGCTCTCTTCTCCTCCAGCTTATGAGGGTCTCCCCAGGCAGCTGACAGTAACGGAGGGACAGCAAATTAGGGTGTTGACATCGAAATGGAAGCTGCACACGCAGCACCCTGAGCAACAGCGCATTCACAAGCGCTCACCCAGAAGGAGGATGGAAGGACTTTAGGGAGGCCAGGGATACTGCGGCTCACACCTCTGTGCACTTGAAGCTCTCTTCTGGAAAGGTCTTGCCCCCTGTGACAGTTCACAACCTTGTCTGAGAAACAAGCCCAAGGATTTCCATCACCCAGCCTTAGGGTTGCTCCCCAGTTCATACTGTCCCCCGCCCCCAGTGAGGGCCCCACCCTCCTGGAGGAGAATCAAGGATGTACCTGCCTCATCTGCTCCCAGGTCGCTAACATATGAAACTGACTGTCCTCTGGGGGGCACCTTTCTTCCCCCACTAACCACCGTCTACCACCCAGGGAGGAAGGGTGTGAAATATTTATCCCAAAGGTCTCACTTCATGCTCCGCCTCTCCCCCCGGGTCAGGCCGAACACCGTAATGGCTCGGGGCCAACCAAGGCCACCTCTGAAGAGCTAAGTGGCAGAGCTAGTTAAAGAGATGTGGGCAGTGAACCCCACATCTGGCTGCCAGCGTCTGTCTGTAGTCCCCTTCTCCAAAGCTAACTCTGGGATCACCCCTTTAAAAAAATTAAGGGGCTGGAGAGATTGCTTAGCAGTTAAGGCATTTGCCTGCAAAGCCAAAGGATCTAGGTTCGATTCCCCAGGACCTGGGTAAGCCAGATGCACAAGGTGGTGTATGCATCTGAAGTTTGTTTGCAGTGGTTGAAGGCCCTGGTGCACCCATTCTGTCTCCCTCTCTCTCTCTCTCTTTTTCTCTCTCTCTCTTTCTCCCCCCTTTCCCTCTCTCGATCTCTCAAATAAATAAAAAATTTTTTAAAAGAAACAAATTTAGGGGGGTTGGTGAGATAGCTAGGGATCAAAGGGCTTGTTATGCAAACACAAGGACCTTGGTTTAGACCCCCAGAACCCACATAACATGCCTGATGTGTTGGTGTGAGCCTATAAGGTCAGTGTTGGGAAGGTGTAGGAAGTCACTCACATCAATTTCTGGCCTCTACGTGCATGTGCACACAGGTGAACAGGACCCACACCTGTAGGAACCCTCACATGCACATGCTAACAGAAAAGGAAGAGAAAGTTATAACTGTGGTGCTCCTTTACTGCCCTGTACTGCCACCTGCTGGTCAGTCAGGTTCCAAGTGAAGAGGCAGAAATAAGGACATGGGTCAAGGGAAGGTATGGACCACTCATCTTCCAGCTTTGCTTCTCCTGGGACTATGCTGATTCAATACATTTTTCCTCTTCCCTCCATCATCAAACCCACCTTGGATGCTGTTTGTCAAAAAGCATATGCGAAAAATAGAAACAACCATGCCAGGTGTGGTGGCACATGCCTTTAATCCCAGCACTGAGGAGGCAGAGGTAGGAGATTCACTGTGAGTTCGAGGCCAGCCTGAGACTACAGAGTACCTTCCAGGTCAGCCAGGGTTAGTGTGAGACCCTAGCTTGAAAACTAAAAAAAAAAAAAAAAAGCATCCATTAAATAACTCACATGGGCTGGGAGATAGCACAGTGGGTAAAGTGTTTGCCTTGCGCTGAGCTCGACTTCCAGCACCCATGTAAAAATGCTGGGTGTGCGTGTGCACCTGTGATCCCAGCGCTGGGGAGGCGGAGACAGGAGGACACCATGGGGCTTGCTGGCCGGTAGTCTAGCATAATTAGTGAGTTCCAGGTCAGTGAGAGGCATGGGCTGTGTTCCTCATCAGAACGTCTGAGGCTGTCCTCTGGCCTCCACATGCACATGCATCTGTAAACACGCATGTGTGCACACACATATGAACACACATGCACACACATAACTCACGTGGAGGTGTTATAGCTGGTGCCATTTGAGAAAAAAAATGTTTAAATTGAAATAGGACAATGTTTGCATCCAAAGAAATGTCTAGTGACAGAATTTGGGGGTGTCTGGGTGCTCTAGTATGGCAAACAGGGAAGAGCTCTTCCTAAGTATCCCTTCACCTTGGACGCACCCTGAAGACAGAGGCTGAGCTGCTGGGTCAGCTATGGAAGATGGCTGTCACCTCAGAATATTGTCACACAATCTAACAGTACAGTTGTCAGAGGCCTTAGAGACTTGGCCGCTGTTCAGATAAATTCAAGAATTAGAAGTGAGGTCTGGGGAGATGGATCAGTGGGAAAAGTGCTATCCATGTAAGCATGAGGACCTGAGTTTAGACCCCAGCACCCATGTAAAAACCAGGCATGGTGGCAGTGTGTTAGTCCCAGGGCTAGGCAGGTGGACAGGAGGACCCCCGCAGCTCACAGTCTAACTTGTCTAGCTGAACCAATGAGCTCCAGGTCAATGAGAGACCCTGCCTCAAAAAAAAAAGGTGGAACCCGGGCGTGGTGGGGTAGGAGGGTCACCATGAGTTCAAGACCACCCTGAGACTCCATAGTGAATTCCAGGTCAGCCTGGGCTACAGTGAGACCCTGCCTCTAAACAAACAAACAAGCAAACAAAAAAGGTGGAAAGTAACTGAGGAATACCTCTGATGTTGACCTCCAGACCCGCATGCTCACTCACACACAGGCGTGGACACTCTCCATACAAAGGTGCACCCGCGCGTATATGAACACACACCTATGCACACATACCACATACAGAAAGACAGAGGGAGAGAACAAGGAATTATTCACCCACAGAGAAGAGACTAGAATCTCTTCCCAAACGAGGCGGCTGTGACACAACGTGACCAGTCACCTCGTGCTTCTGCCATGGCGGTGAACTAGAAGCTCAAGCGGTGAGCTCGGAAAAGCACTCCTCCCTCACGTCACATCTGCCAGGGGTCTTGTCACAGCAAACAGAAAGGTAACTGGGACTGGGGAGAGGCCTTAGTAGTTGAAGGAGCTTGCCTTTCAAAACCTGCTGGACCAGAACCCACATAAAGCCACATGGACAAAGTGGTGCACATATCTGGAGTGGCAAGAGACCCTGGTATACCCATTCTGCCCAGCCTCTCTGTCTCTCTCTTCACAAGTAAATTAAATAATATTTTAATTTTTATTTTATTTATTTACTTATTTTAGTGACAACATCCATGATTGTAAACAATATCCCATGGTAATTCCCTCCCTCCCCCCACTTTCCCCTTTGAAACTCCATTCTCCATCATATCCCCTCCCCCCTCAATCAGTCTCTCTTTTATTTTGATGTCATGATCTTTTCCTCCTATTATGATGGTCTTGTGTAGGTAGCGTCAGGCACTGTGAGGTCATGGGTATCCAGGCCATTTTGTGTCTGGAGGAGCACGTTGTAAGGAGTCCTACCCTTCCTTTGTCTCTTACATTCTTTCCACCACCTCTTCCGCATTAGACCCTGCGCCTTGGAAGGTGTGATAGAGATATTGCGGTGCTGAGCACTCCTCTGTCACTTCTTCCTAGCACCATGGTGCCTTCTGAGTCATCCCAAGATCACTGCCATCTGAAATAAAGAATATTTTTAAACAAGAGAAAAGTAGTATGAGTCCCCGTGGTAAGTGATATGGACTGTCAGCAGCCCAGCACAGCCCAAAGCCCCCGGCTTACTGTTGCAGGAGCTTGGAGATGGCTTCCCAGGACCTGAGGACCCAAAGCCTGACCTCGTTTTTGGCCACGGTTGAATTCTTTACTGCAGACTATGGTCATCTATGCAGCTTCTGTATTTGACAGCTCTTCCTTGTGGCTCGTGTCTTTAAGGGAGCCTCCTGGGGGGGGGGTGCTGTGTTCCCCGAGTTCCTGCCCCATTATTTTCTATCTGAAAGACACAAGTCTGAACACTACACGCCTGCCCACAGGTGTGACTTCACGGCGGCACTCGCTGAACTCATGCCCCAATACGTGGAGGCTGGGCTCCAGAGAATTGCTTCTTGATGGTTGAGATTTTGTTTGTTTATATATACATATATCCATATATATGTATACATAGATACACATACATGTATATGTACACATATGTATCTACACAAACACACACATATCTAGGCACACTGGGCCATAACATGCTTGTGGGGGTCAGAGGATAAGCTCAGGGTGTTAGTCCTCTGCTTCCACCTTATTTGAGACAGGGTCTTTCTTATTTTGCTGGTGAGAAGACCAGACTAGCTTTGGAATTCAGATTCTAGCTCCCAATGCCATAGGTGTGGTGGAATTACAGACGCCCATGCTCCGCATTGTGCCTGTCGTTCTGTGGGTGCTGGGGATCCGAACTACAATTGTAGGCCTGTGGAGCAAGTACCTTTAACCACTGAGCAACCTCCTCAGCCCCATGATTATAATTTGCTCTGGAAAATGACACAAATCTTTTTTGCTATGTAAATTTCAACCTTCCCATATTGCAGAAAAATTTCCTTCTATTAAAATTCGTATTATTATGTGGTTGGAGAGATGGCTCAGCAGGTAAGAGTGCTTATTGTGCAGGCATGAGGGCGTGAGCTGGCCTGAGTTCAATTCCCCCAGTACCCACATAAACAGCTGGGCATGGCCACGCACACCTGTGAACTCCGTCCTGTGGAGAGCGGAGACCAGGAAACCAGTGTGGCTCACAAAACACAGGTCTGAGGGCACAGAGGCTCTGTCTCGAGGAAATACGTAGATAAGCAATAGAGAAGGACACCCAGTGTTCTCCTCCAGCCTCCACACACTCACGCAGACGGCACACACATATGCATACACCCCACACATATGCTACACATGCAAAAAATTATTATTCTTTAATTCATTTATTCTTTTTCTGTCTTCAGATCATTTTTCTGTACTTACCATCTTCCTTGTCACTCCGATTCTGTCCTTCTGTCCCATGTCATTTCACATGGTTTACTTCTTTGTAGCTTCTAATGTGATCTTCATTTCTATGTTTTAATTTTTGTGTGTACATATCTATGTGCATGTGTGTATTTGGGGTGTATGTGTGTACATGTGCGCACATGGGGACCATAGATAGGGTATCGCTCCTCTGTATCTGTATATATTTTTTAAAAATATTTTTTTACTGAGCCAGGTATGGTGGCACACACCTTTAATCCCAGCACACGGGAGGCAGAGGCAGAGGCAGGAGGGTCACCGTGAGTTCGAGGCCACCCTGAGACTATATAGTAAATTCCAGGTCAGCCTGGACTAGAGTGAAACCATACCTTGAAAAACATATATATTTGAGAGAGAGAGAACAAGAGACAGAGAATGGTCACACCAGGGCCTCCAGCCACTGCAGACAAACTCCAGATGCATGCGCCACCTTGAGCATCCGGCTTACCTGGGTACTGGGGAATAAACCTGGGTCCTTAGGCTTGCAGGTAAGTGCCTTAACTGCTAAGGTATCTCTCCAGCCCTAAATCATTTTCAATTCATACATATTGGCAAATTCTTAAAATTGATTTTCCTCCTCAAATACTCACCTCAAAGTGGTTCTTGTGCCTCGTGTGACATCAGCATCCATTCCCCGCATCTACAGATGTACCCACGTGGGACCCACTTTGAAGAGTCTGTTCTGGGCCAGGCCCAAGTGCTGAGGCGGCAGCAGCTCCCTACCATGGCTGACACGCTCTCTTGAGGGAATTTAGAGCCCACTCATCATCGATGAAGTGTCAAGGCTTTCCTCTTCCCTAGGAAATTAACTTGCATTTTGCACTTTCCACCTATAGAAATTTAATCATCCATCAATTCCTTGCCTGCCAGAGAGATGGCTGTGCTCTTGCTTTGTGTGAAATATGGCCTTCCTTGCAGATCAGGGAAGTTGAAGTGAGGTAATAACATCCCCAGGGCTGTGAAGACAAGTGGGGGGAAACGATAATGTGACACAGTGCAGATGGGAACCCTGGAGAAGTTGCAGGGCAGGTGACAAGGCCCAGGTGCGCTCCCCCTTGCCCTACTACTAAGCCTGAAGGGCCCACATGTAGCGCTTTTAACAGTGCACTATCATTCTAAAGAGTCCTGGAGTCAAACCCTGCCCCATAGTTGGGTCACTGGTTAAGTCACTACCTCGTTCTTGGCTTCTATATAACCATAGAGGATGGTGTAAATATTTGGCATGTTGATGCTTTGAACTCAACAAACACTTGATACTGCTAGCAATTATCATGGACTGATTGCTTCTTTTTTAGCATAAGTGTGTAGATGTGTGTATGTATGCATGTTCATATATATGTGTATGTGCATGTGGTCAGAGGTTGACATCAAGTGTTTTCATCAGTTTCTCTCTACATTATTATTATTAATTATTGTTTTTTGAGGTAGGGTCTCGCTCTAGCCCAGAATGATCTGGAATTCATTATGTAGTCTCAGTCTGGCCTTAAACTCACACTGATCCTCTTACCTTGGCCCTCCGAGTACTGGCACTAAAGGTGTGCACCACTGCACCTGGCTCTATCTTATTTTTTGAGACAAGGTCTGTTACTGAACACAGAGCTCACAGATTCAGCTAGACTAGCTAGCCGGCAAGCCTGGGACTATAGGTTCATACCACCATTTGTTACGGTGCTAAGGCTTGAACTCAGGGCTTCAGAGCTGACATTTTACATGGAGGCTGGGGGTCAAACTCAGGTCCTCATGCCTTCACAGCAAACACCTTCCCCACTGAGCAGCTCCCTCGCCCTGGATTGCTTTTATTTATTTATTTATTTAAAGTTTAGACTTTATTAGATTAAGAGAAGAGGAGACATTATGAAGGACTCCTGACCATGAGGAAACAGGAGGGGGTAAATCCCACCTAGAGACTCAAATTGAGGTCATTTATAGTTTCCGTATGGGGGTGCTGAGCTAACCAGCCATGAAGCCAGGTTCAGGTTTATGAATTGCTTCTTAATCACCAGGGCGCCATCTCTCTTGCTGCCAGCCCTGTTTCCGGGATCCCCGTTGGACCATCACAAGACTCCTTCTAAAGGACACCCTGACGGTGAGTCTTAGGGTGCCTCCCAGCACCGCGTCCCCAGCCCAGGCCCTGCTGCTCTTCAGCCCACTTGGGCCGTTATAAGCTTCTGGGAAAGCCCCGCTGAGTGACTTTCTAGCTTTGTTCTTGCGGTTCCCTCTCTCCACAGCCCACCTCTTCCCACTCTGTGCCCTGCAAGCGTCTCTCTGGACTTGCCCTTCTCACCCTGGTATTGTGTCTCCTGCCAGGAAATGCTCCCTGCATGCTCCCTGTGGTGACTTGAATCAGATGTCACCTATAAACTCATGCGTTCTGAATGCTTGGTCCTCAGCTGATGGCAGTTGGAGGTGTTGGCTTAGGAGTGTTACAGCCAGCCCCCCCTTTCTAGAACGAGGCTCACTCTCCTGCTACTGTTTTCCACCTGCTGTGGCCGAGGCGATGTCCAGTCTCTGCTCATGCCATGCTCCCCCTGGCATCGTGAAGCTTCCCCTCGAGACTATAAACCAAAATAAAGCCCTTTCTCCAGCCAGCTGTTTTTGGTCAGGTGCTTCGTCCCAGCAGTGAGAAGGAAACAACGTCAAAAGCTGGTGTCAGAGGAGTGGGATCACTGCCGCTAGAAACCTGGTCGTGTGGCTTTGGCCTTTCAGAACTGATCTGTGGGAGGTATGTAGAAGGATTTGAAACCTTGACCTAAGAGATGTCTTGCAGTGCTTTAAAAGAGTTTGATGGGCCATTTTGGTCAGAGCTTGAGAGCCCCAAGTGCTGAATGAACTGTGAGGCTTGGCTTATGAGGGGAAGGAAAGGTTTTATCCAGAAGAGGAAAGGGTTTTGTCCAGACTTGGCTAGAAGCAGTTTGTGTGAGAGGCTTGCTGTGTTCTGCCTGTGTCCTGAGACCTTGAGCAGGACTGGATTTAGAAGAAACAGAAACAGACTGGTGGGAGCAGGAAGAAATGAAAGTCAGGCTGGGGACTACAGCCTACTTCAGCTCCAGTTGTCTGAGAGATCACCACCACCGAGATTGGGCCAGCTAGTCTTCAGTGGGGCAGCAGAATGAATGCTGATTCTTTCGGTTCTTTTGAAAGTCAGGGACCTGAATGTTGAAGGAGTGGCCTGCTCTTCAAAGTCAGTTTTATTCCCCCTGGATTAATAATTTGGTAGACTACCTGGTACCATGAGAGCATTACAAATGCAGGAAAGAAATGGTCCTTGGATGTGTCATGTGATTCTTTTGGAAATAACACTGGGCAATGTGAGGCAGGGTCACTAAGTCCCTGAATGGAGACCCAGCAGAGCCATGAGGATGAACTGTGGGTTTCACCGGAGACCCTAGGAATTTTGGGGTGTCAGGACCATGGGACAACTGCCAAGAGGAGCTGCTGGCTCTGAGAAGAGAGTGTTCTCTGGGCTGTGGGCAGCCCAGCTTGTGAGGGCAAGTGAGATTGGGATCCCAGAGACTTTGTTACTGGTTAAAGACATCAGGCTCAGAGCTACAGTATCTGACATTTCTCCTGTTTGTTTCAGATCTTTCATTGGTTCCATCTTTCCTTGTTAGGCCCAATGCCATCTTTTGCAGTGTGAATGCTCATTTTGTACTATTATTTATTTTTGGTTTTACAGGCTGACAGTTAAGAGACCTTGGGGTATGGGAGATGTTTGAACTGTGTCGGAATTTTAAAAAAATTTGGGGGGGCTGGAGAAGATGGCTTAGCAGTTAAGGCATTTGCCTGCAAAGCCAAAGGACCCCAATTTGATTCCCCAGGATCCATGTAAGCCAGATGCATAAGGAGGCGCATGCGTTTGGAGTTCGTTTGCAGTGGCTGGAGACCCTGGTGTGCCCATTCTCTCTCTCTCCCTCTTTCCCTCTCAAATAAGTAAATAAAATATATTTTTTAAAAATGTTGGAACTTCTAAAGTTGGACTAAATTAATTGCATTTTACATTATGGATGGTCATCAGTTTATGGGGGCCAGGGGTGGAATGTGGTGGTTAGAATCAGATGTCACCTATAAGCTCATGTGTTTTGAATGATTGTTCCCCAGCTGATGGCCATTTGGGAGGTGAAGCCTTGCTGGAGGGGCTGTGTTGTTGGGGGCGGTGGTGTCCAGCCTCTGCTCATGCCATGCTTTCCCCTGTCTCCATGCACTTCCCCTTGAGACTATAAGCCAGATAAAAACCTTCCTCCCATCAGCTGCTTTTAGTGAGGTGCTTTGTCCTGACAATGAAAAGGTGATTACAACACTCCTCAAGCCCCAGCCTCCTCAACTTCCATGCACCTGCTTCGTGGTATGAAGGTTTTCATCTCAACGGAGGGGCTGTGCGAAGACCTAACCCAGGCTGCGCAGGTGAAAGAAGGTGGTGCCGTGAGAGAAGCTTCGGTACGGAGGGCGAGGCCCTCACATGTGAAGTACCCTGATGGAGAGCGATCCAGAGCCAGGCGGGTGCTGTGCTCCCGGCATCCTAGGAATTCCAGGCCAGCCTGGATTTCATGTTTCCAAAAACCAAACAAACAAAAAAGGAGGGGTCTGGGAGAATAGCACAGTCAGCAAATTCTTGCTTCACAGGCCTGAGGACCTCAGTTCATTGCCCAGAACCCGCAAACAAGCGCTGCATGGGGGGGGGGGCAGGTAGTGCATTCCTGTAATCCCGGTGTACACAGGAGGCTTCCGGGACCTGCTGCCTAGCTGGTTTCGATGATTGGTGATCTCTGTGTTCAGGGCAACAGCCTGACTCAGAAAACTTGGGTGACAGGAAGGACATCTGAGGTTGTCTTGTGGCCACACCCAACACCCTCCAGAGAGCTCCTTTGTCCTTTCTACAGATTCTTACCGGGTGCAGTGTCTGCATCGAACCTTGGACTTGAGCCACAACAGTGAGAAGTAAATTTCCATTGCTTATAAGCAGCCCAGGCCGTGGCATTTTGTCAAAGCATCTGAACAGATTGGGACAGTTTGCTCTAGGATGGCCTCAGTGCTGGGTGACAGTGGTGGCCATCTGTGAGAGAAATTTCTGCTCCTCTGATAGCTTCCAGAGACAGGAAAAGATATGCCTACATTTTGGTGTTTGTGGAGAAGGGAACAAGGTACAACACGAGGGATGTGTGGCCACCTGTGCCACTTTGTGCATCTTGCTTTACATGGGTACTGGGGAATCGAACTCAGACCTTTAGGCTTTGGAAGCAAGGGTTGTAATCATTGAACTATCTCTCCAGCCATTTTGAGAGCTACAGAGTCTGAGGGAATTCTGTGGAGTGAGGAAGTGGCCATGACCTCCTGGACAGTCGGACATGGAGTCAGTTGGGAGGAGACAGAGAGAGACACAGTTCCACACTGTTACCCTCAGCAGCCTGAAGAGTTCTCTTAATATTTTAGGGATCTTGACTGGTATAAATAAGCCAGATAAAAACTTTCCTTTCTGGCTTTGACAGAAAAGAATTATAGGAAAAGCCAGTATGAAGCAGAGCTCGGGTTTATTAAAGCTATTTTGATATAGGCTTAAACATCAGAGTTCAGAGAAAAAGAGACGCTCAAACAAAAAGTAAGACACATTCAAGTTTGGGTGTGGGCTTCTCTCAGAGAAAACAGTAGAGCGACATACCCAGTCATGCGGTGGGTTCCTTACATAATGGACAGTTTCCAAAAGACATTCAGACATCTCCCACAGGGACTCGGAGTAGGCTTACGTTGTAGTCCTGTGTGCTGGGGTTTTGCAGAGCTGTCCACCAAGCTCAGTTGCAGAATCACTAAGGCCCCAGGCATTTGAGAGGTGAGCCCAGGGCCACACAAACCAGACACTGCTCCCAAATGCAGACCGGGCATCCAGCTTCCTGCTGTCTGCAGCCACCCACAGGGTGAAATCAGTGTCCTCCTACTGCCTCCAACATCTTTCCCTGGAGCCGCCTGTCTTGCCCAGCTCTCAGTCAACCGCAGAGGCCCAGCCAAAGGGAGGAGGAAATTGGGCGGTGAAAAGATTTTCTTGATTCGTTACCTTCCTGTTGCTGTGACCAGACAGCTGACCAGAAACAGCCGAAGGCAGGCAGGCTTTGTCTCGGTTTACAGTTGGAGGCTACAGTCCGTCCTGGTGGGGACGGCATGGTGGTGGCAGCATGGAGCAGTGCGGTCACGTTCAGGCCACAGGGAGGGGGCGGAGAGGGAGAAATGACGGTGCTCAGCTCACTCTCTCCTTGCTCAGTCGGGGACCCAGCCCATGGAATGGTGCCACCCCCAGTTAAGTGAGTCTTCCCACCTCAGTTAACCTCATCTAGAGTTCCTCCCAGTCACGCTTCCTAGGTAATTCCAGGTCCTGTCATGTTGATGGTAATATACGCCAACATGGTCACCTAATATGTGCTAAGCTCCTCAAGAGGCACTCTGTCATGGTCAGCTCCGAGTTGCTGGGATGAACCTCCAAACCAGACACAGTTAATGGGAGGAAGAATTCATCTGAAGCTTCTAGATTCAGGGGAAGTTCCATCATGGCAGAAGCTGGCCCCCGTTCACAGGTCCATGCAGAGAGAAACCCCACCGCCTAGCACCACTAGCAAGCCCGCTCCAGGGACCCCAGGCAGAGCGCAGGCGCTCTCATACTTCAGGCTGGAATTCAGGTCCACTCCCAGTGACACCCCCACACTGAGAGAGAGAGAGAGAGAGAGAGGAAGACAGAGAAAAAGAATGGGCATGCCAGGGCCTCCGGCCACTACAAATAAACTTCAGACAAGTGTGCCACCTTGGGCATCTGGCTTATGTGGGTATTGGGGGACAGAGCCTGGGTCCTTAGGCTTCACTGGCAAGTGCCTTAACCATTAAGCCATTTCTCCAGCTCCTGCAAACTCAATTTTAATGGCACCTGAGTCTATTATGGGGGTATGGATTCAAACTACCACACATTCTACAGTGGCCCCTCAACACTTTCCTTACTGGAACATCCCTTGGTTAATCTTATCCTCTGGATCAATCCCCCAGCACACGCCAAGGAGATGGGCGCTCAGGCCTCCTCACTATTACCTAAGGCCAGCATGTTCAACCTGCTTTTCACAGACTGCTTGTGTCCCAGGTTAGCTATGAATGCAGCCCAATGCATTTGTAGGTTACAGTATCATGTCAGTGTTGGGTCACACTTCTGACCTAAAGGAGGGACTGAAGCTATTTGTGCTACCCCATATGGAGACCTTGAAATTGACTGATCACTGATCCGCCCTAACTCAATGCTTTCCTCTATAAACAGGACACCAGACACAGATGTGTGTATGTTTGTATGTGTGATGAACATACCTGTATGCACATTCATACGTGCATGTGAGGGCCAGTATTCAAAGTTAAGTGTCCTCCTTAATCACTCCCCATCCAATTTTTTTTTAATATTTACTTTATTTGTTTTGTTTTTAATTTTTTTTGTTCAGTTTTATTTATTTATTTGAGAGTGACAGAGAGAGGAAGAGGCAGATAGAGAGAAAGAGAGAGAATGGGCGCGCCAGGGCTTCCAGCCACTGCAAACGAACTCCAGACGCGTGCGCCCTCTTGTGCATCTGGCTAACGTGGGTCCTGGAGAATCAAGCCTTGAACCGGGGTCCTTAGGCTTCACAGGCAAGCGCTTAACCGCTAAGCCATCCCTCCAGCCCTAAATATTTACTTTATTTATTTGTAAGCAGAAAGAGATACAGAGAAAAGAAACAGACACACACATGGAGACAGAGAGAACGGGTGTTCCAGGGCCTCTAGCCACTGCAAATGAACTCCAGATACATGCACCACTTTGTGCATCTGGCTTCATGTGGGTATTGGGGAATTGAACCTGGGTCATTAGGCATTGAACACAAGTGCCTTCACCACTGAGCCATCTCTCCAGCTCTGTTTTCTTTTTAATAAATGTATTGACAACTTTTAGACACATACATGATGTACACTGATCATAATCCTCTCCTTTATCCCCCCCA
This sequence comes from Dipus sagitta, assembly GCA_036346955.1. Taxonomy (NCBI): domain Eukaryota; kingdom Metazoa; phylum Chordata; class Mammalia; order Rodentia; family Dipodidae; genus Dipus; species Dipus sagitta. The sequence goes on from CM070773.1 coordinate 137,626,642, forward strand.
TTCCACTGAACCCCCTCTTCTTTCCAGTTAGTCCATCTTCTATTTTGATGTCATCTTTTCTTTTACCCTCCTTCATCATCCATGAGAACACATTGCTGGGCTCAATATGATGTGGGTTTTGTGCAGATAACGACAGCTTCTATGAAGTCATGGATACACCTGCCACTTTGGGTCTCAAAGACAGAGTTGCAAAGCACCCCTTTCCATCCTCAGGCTTCTACATTCTTTCTACCACCTCTTTCACAGTGGTCCCTGGGCCTTGGTGGGTGTGATAGAGATGCCTTACTTAGTGCTGGATACTCAACTGTCACTTCTCAGAACTTTGAGGAGTTTTGGGTCTCCTCGGTGGTCACTGCTATCTGAAAAGAGAAGATTCCTAAAAGTTTCTCACCAAAAGTAAGAGCAGCACTAATATGTGGCATAAACAAATATTTAGAGGCCAAGTTATACCCCTGACTTTTTAGAGACAGGGTCTCTCACTGAACCTGGAGCTCACTAGTCAACTAGACTAGCTAGGCGGCAAGTCGTGGGGACACTCCAGACCTAGGCCTCCTGAAATAAATTCTGGGTACAGGACAGAGCCTCCTGGGAAATCTCAGGTCCCTCCTCTACAAAGATGGCTCTACATCATAGGGCTGTTTAGGGGCAACTTTTCTTTTAAGATTTCTCATTTTTAAAAATTTTATTTGTTTATTTTCAAGCAGAGATAGAGAGAATGGGCACGCCAGGGCCTCCAGCCACTGGAAGCAGACTCCAGATTACATGTGCTACTTTGTGCATCAAGCTTTCTGTGGGTACTGGGGAATCGAACTCTGGTCTTTAGGCTCTGCAGTCAAGCACCTTAACCACTGAGCAATCTCTCCAGCCCTAGGGCAACTTTTCAAGAAATCATAACCACTGTCATGCTGCGTGCATGCATGTCTGCACACGGGTTAGTGTCTTGCATTGCCTCTGTCAGGTGAATGACTTTGTTCCTCTTTAGCATGTGTATGTGTGTACGGTGTGGGTGTGGGTAAATGCATGTTCATATGTGTATAGGCACACGTGTGTGTATGTGCATGTAGAGGCCAGAGGTCAACATCGGCTGTCTTCCTCATTTGCTCTTTACCTTATTTTTTTAAAAATTATTATTTATTTATTTGAGGGAGAGAAAGACAGAGGGGGGGAGAGAGAGAGAGAAAGAGAATGGGCACACCAAGGCCTCTAGCCCTTGCAAGCTCCAGACACATGCGCCACCTAGTGCCTCTGGCTTATGTGGGTCCTGGGGAAATCAAACCAAGGTCCTTTGGCTTTGCAGGCAAACGCCTCAACCGCTAAGCCATCCCTCCAGCCCACTCACCTTATTTTTTGAGAGATGGGTTCCTCACTGGGCCTGGAGCTCATAGATCTGCTCAGACTGGTCAGGTAGCAAGCCTTAATCCTCCTGTCTCTACCTCCCCAGGGCTGGGACCACAGGCACATGCCACTGTGCCCAGATTTTATGTGGGTGTTGGGGAAGAGAATTCAGGTCCTCACACTTGAGTTCCTCATGCCATATCCCCAGCCCTAGGTGAACTATTTTCAAAATGAATTTCCTATGCTTATTCACTCAACTACCACACATTGCATGTTGTTGGGTTTCAGTGCTGGGGACACAGCATTGAACGAGATGTTCATATTTCCTGTTCCCTAAGTGTCACTCCTTGTCCTCTGAGAGTGTTAGCACCACAAATTGGCACGCTTAGAGATTCAGCTCTTTCCTCTCCCGTCCCAGGGAGACCCCAGCACTTTCAGGACCCCTGGAGAAGCGCTGGCTCAGCTTCTTTCTGACTGCAGTGGAGAAGAACATACACTAGGTGGCACTGTTGGGCCGCATCCTGCTCTCAGCTTCTGTTCATTAGAAACTTGGGCCTTCAAACTCGCAGAGTTCTATGGTTCCCAAGATTGTCTGAAACCCTTGAGTCCCTCCAAATTCCCAGACACCCCTATATCCCATGTCCCCAAATTCCTCTTCCCAGACACTCACACTCCCAAATGTTGGCCCTCAGACTTACCCTCTGACCCTCCCAGATGTTAGATTCTTAAATTCTTTTTGCTCTTTTAAAAATTATTTGGTGGGGGGGGGGGGAGTAGGAGGGAGAGAATGGGCACACCAGAGCCTCTAGCCACTGCAAACAAACTCCAGATGCATACACCACCCTGGCATATGTGGGTACTGGGGAATAAAACCTGGGTCCTTAGGCTTCACAGGCAAGCGCCTTAACCACTAAGCCAGCTCTCCATCCCTTAGATTCGTAAATTCTTAAGGTGTTTCAGGATCTCAGACCCCTAAGGCTGATATCCAGAAAGTCCCAGATTCCATAACCTCCAAGAACCCAAACTCTCAGCTCCAGATTCCCATATCCTAACACCTCCAACTTTCCCAGCCCCAATCAAGACCCTATGCCTCTGTCCCCTTCCATCCCTAGACCCTTTCACCTACATCTCAGTCTGCAGCCCTTTCAGAATTCCTTATGAAACTGTCCTGGCAGAACAAACATATTCTTTTTTTAATAATTTTTTGTTTACTTTTATTTATTTATTTGAGAGTGACAGACAGAGAGACAGATATACATATATAGAGAGAGAATGGGCACGCCAGGGCCTCCAGCCACTGCAAATGAACTCCAGATGCATGCACCCCCTTGTGCATCTGGCTTATGTGGGTCCTGCACAATCGAGCCTTGAACAGGAGTCATTAGGCTTCACAGGCAAGCACTTAACCGCTAAGCCATTTCTCCAGTCCAGAACAAAGATATTCTAAAGAGACACATGTGCCCCTCCTTTTGGCTATCGGACTATTGAAACAATGGCCCCCAAGAAATTAGAATTTCATCAGGAATCCCATGCTGGGAGGAGGAAAAGGTTGACGCCTCGTACTGGCCAGAGGAGGAACTTGCTCCAGGAAGAGATTTTGTACAATGCCGGCACCTTGCGGTAGGGACTAGAGCGGAGACAATGATGGGTCAGGGACCTTGGCCAGTTATACACACGCCTTGCCTCCTATACACATCTGAACCCGAAGTTAGACTTGGGGTCTGGACCTCTTTGCTCATCTTCCCAGTGTGGTCACTTTGAATACATCTCCGTTCTCTACTTCTCACTAGTACTTGTCTGTGTGATTGACCCATTGAGGATGGTTGCCCTAACAACTGTTACTACTTAGACCCTCATAATCCCCCCCCAGCTCAAAGCCACAGACCTTTAGCGCATAGCTACAGACCTCCACATTTCAGCCCTCATCCACCAGATCCCACCCCCGTCCCCAGGTCCTTGTGCTGACAGCCAGATCTCATCACTGCTCACCACTTCCTGACAGAGGCCCCAAGGAGTTCACTGTAGGCAGTCTGTGGGCTGGACACCCTGTGAACTAGAGAGTGGGGTGAATCAAGACATCAAAGTTGTATAATGCCACCAATGAAGGAGCCCATCTCTGAGCACATGGAGGCCCAGGGAAGAAAAGGAACTCACTCCACAACCTCCCCCACCCCATGTCAGGCTGCCCACTTCTCAGCACGTGTGTGCCTGGTATCCAGTAAGTGCTCAACAAATGCTGACCAGCGTTAGCATTGCAGTAGCCCACTCGGCCTGTCCTGGCTCCCACCCTGGCTGACCTCTGAGGTCGACTATGGGACCATTCTATCTTCCTGGGACTAAACAATCAGGATGCCTCCCAATTTAGCAACATCTGCAAATTTAATTAACAAGCTGTTTATCTTCCTGGCTGAGCGATTAATAAAGGTGTCAGGCAGAACAAGGCCCTACACAGCTCCCTGCAGTGCCCAGAAAGTGCCCCTCCTTCTGCTCCAGAGGACTGGCCATTTATCAGAAGAACAAGGAGGGGTGTGCTGGTGAGGACCAGACCAGAGCCAGAGAGAGGAGGGAGAGAGAGAGAGGGAGAGCAAGCAGGAGTAACATGGAGTTACCACCAGACAGTGTGCCCTTCTGCAGTGGCTCACCAAATGGGTCCCCAGCCCCTATTGTGCAGCAGGCACTGTGCAGGGCTCAGACAGTCAACAAACACTGCATGGGTATAATCTTTCCACCAGAGGTGTGAGCGGGAGGAGGGCCAATGCAGGGTGGAAGCTGAGGTCTCCTCCAGCTGGAATTAATCAGACAAACCCGTCCCCTACCAGCTCCTGCTGCGGCTCGCCAACCCCAGGGGGGCAAGCTGCTAAGTAGTGCATTCCCTGCTTTCCAGGGATAAGGAGGGGCCAGGGGAAGCCTGGCCCCCTCTCTCTTTAAAAAAATGTTTTATTAATTTATTTCCAAGGAGAGGGAGAGAGAGAATGAATATGGGTGCACTAGGGTTTTTAGTTGCTGCAAGCAAACTTCAGCTGCATGCACCATTTTGGGCATCTGGCTTTATGTGGGTACTGGGGAATCGAACCCCAGTTGTTAGGCTTTGCAGGCAAGTGCCTCAACCACTAAGCCATCTTTCCAGCCCAAAGCCAGCTCCTGCTCTCTTCATGGTGCCTTTTTAAATTTTAAAAAATATATATTTTTTTAGTTTTAGAGATAGTGGGAGAATTGGTACCCGAGGGCCTCAGCCACTGAAATCGAACTCCAGATGCCCATGCTACCTGGTAGGCATGTGCGACCTTGTGTGCTTGCCTCGCCTTTGTATGTCTGGCTTACATGGGATCTGGAGAGTTGAACATGGGTCCTTAGGCTTCGCAGGCAAGTGCCTTAACCACTAAGCCATCTCTCCAGCCCTTTTATTTTAGAGACAGGGTTTTATGTAGCCCAGGCCGGTCTTAGACTCACTGCGTAGCTGAGGATGACTTTGACTTGGTGTGTGTGGTGCAAGCACGTGTGCACATGGGGCGGCCAGTGGTCAATGTTGGATGTATTCCTTAATCGCTCTCTGCCTTGTATTTGAGACAGGGTCTCTCACTGAACCTGTAGATCATTGAATCAGCTATTCCAGCTAGTAAGCAGGCCCCAGGGGGCCTGTCTCTGCCTCTCCAGTGTTGGGATTCTAGGCACAGGTCACACACCCAGCTTTTCAGTTGGTGCTGGGGATCTGCGCTCAGGGCCTCATATTTGTGCACAAGCGCTTTCCCCACTGATCCATCTACCTAGCTCTGACCTAGAACTCCTGATCCTCCTGCCTTCAGCTCCCAAGTGCTGGGATCACAGGTATATACCACCACGTCGGGCTTATGTGGTGCTGGGATCACACCCAGGGCTTCCTGCATGCTTGGCAGATGCCCTGCCAACTGAGTGACATCCTCAGCCTCTATTAGTAGCAGTTTCTTATTGGCCCCTACAAATTTGAATTTTGCATCCATGGTTCCCCCAAGACCTAAAATATTCTGGTTTTCTGGAAGCTGCCCACGGGTGCAAATGGGTCTGGGCTGCTGCAGTCAGCTGCTCACAAGCACAGCGAGGACTGCATTTGATTGTTTTGTCCCTGTTACTTAAGGTATGGTCTCCCAGACGTCAGAGAAGGAAATGGACTCACATATGCTTCTTTTTTTAAAAAAATATTTTATTTATTTAGTTGAGAGAAAGAGAATGAGAAAGAAAGAGGCAGAGTGAGAGAGAGAGGGAATGGGCAGCCAGAGCCTCTAGCCGCTGTAAACGAACTCCAGACACACGCACCACCTTGTGCATCTGGCTTTATGTGGGTACTGGAGAATCAAACCTGTGCCCTTAGGCTTCGCAGGCAAGAGCCTTAATCACTAAGCCATTTCTCCAGTCCCTCACATATGCTTTTTACAAGTGAGGAAACTGAGGCACAATGAAGTGAACCATGACTTTGCTAAGGCTATCAGTGAGCTGGAAGTACAGTTAGGACTAAATGTTGTCATAGGTTCTCTCTGCTGAATGAAACTGGTACCCTGGAGTCCTACCTAAACCCTTAACCTGGAAATCACCCTCAAACGCTGAGCTGCTCAATGGGACATGCACAGCCCAGGGGACACATCCTGAACCCACACTTAGCCGGAGGAGAGGAGAAACTCCAATTCGCATCCCCATCCGTGCTGTGTGTGATTTTCTCATCCCTTGGGATTTGTGCCAATAATATCAAGATAATATTGATTGCCAACTTGACAGGATTTAGAATCGCTATGGCAACAAACCTCTGGGCATGTCTGTGAGGGACTTTCTAGATTGGTTTAACTGAGATGGGAGGAGCCACCCTGAATGTGGGCAGTGCCATTCCTTGGGCTGGGGGCCCATGTGGAGTAACCGGGAGGAAGCAAGGACAGCCCCCCCCCCAGCTCTCTGCTTCCCGACTATGGGCGCAGTGCGACCTCCCACTCCCGCCACCGTGCCTCCCCAGCCGTGATGGACCGTGTCCCTTCAAACCGTGAGCCAGGGAAACCCTTCCTCCTTTAGGTTGCTTCTGCTTAGATGTTTTGTCCCAGCAACCAAACAAGTCCCAAGGGCCTCTCCCTCCCCCAACCCTCAGGCTCATTCGGCTTATTACACTGAGAAAAAGAGCCACCGGAGGAAAATAGAGCAACCAGTGGGGCCACCGTCTACTTTCCTGCTGCTAGACCAGCTGACCTGGCCCTTCCCCAAGACCTCCTGCTGTGCCCACCATATGGCTTGCCCTCTCCTGGTTCTCCTGCCTGCTGGCAGGGCCACCGCGGTCTCCTTGGCTTGTTCCTAAACATCTTCATCTGTCATCCCCCAGGACCTCTTTTTAAATATTTTTTTTATTTATTTGCAAGAAGAGAGAGAGAGAGAAGGGGTATGCCGGGGCCTGAGCCACTGCAGATGAATTCCAGATGTATGCACCCCTTTGTGCATCTGGCTTTACGTGGGTACTGGGGAATCGAACCTGGGTTGTTAGGCTTTGCAGGCAAACGCCTTAACTGCGGAGCTGTCCCTTCAGATCCCCAGGACCTCTTGATGCTCAGTCTGAACACCTCTTCTATGCTTAGGGGAGATCATCCAGGTCATGGCTCTCTGGGTGAGACATTACTAATGGGTCCCAGGTTCATGTTCTTTTTTTTTTTTTTTTTGCATGTATATGTGTGTGTGCTGTGCATACGTGCGTGTGTTTCTGTATATGCGGATATACATGTGGGTGTGACTGGGCGCATGTGCACATGTGTGGAGGCCAGAGGTTGACATCGAGTGTCTCCCTTGGTCATTCTCCACCTAATTCTTTGAGACAGGGTCTTGTGGAACCTGGAGCTCACTGAGTTGGCTAGAGCAGCTCACCAGTGAGCTCCGCGGACCTCCTGCCTCCACGTGCCCAGGGCTGGGATTATAGCTGTGCACACCACACCAGCATCTTACATGGGTGCTGAGGATCTGAACTCAGCTCCTCATGTTTGTGTGGCAAACACTTTACCCACTGAGCCTTCCCCCACACCCAAACACCAGTGTTTCTGACTCTGCCATCTCCCTGAACTTCAGACTGGTGAGGAAACAGCCTGACGTGATTCCTCCTCTTGGCTGCTTACATCAGCGCCACAACTTTAGGAGGGTCTTTAAACAACCTCTTGTCATCCTTCAGCCCTGATCAACCTGCTGTCACCTGTCCCTGTGGCTTTGGCTGACTTTATTCACTTGTATTTGGCCAGGAGCCCACACAGAGTATTGGGGTGTTGGTGGAAACTGTGCAGCACCCACTTTTCATGCATATGTGTGAGAGGTGTGTGTATGTGTATGCCTGTCTGCACAATGTGGATGCACAAGCGTGTGTGTGTGTGTGTGTGTGTGTGTGCCAGAAGATAGCTCTCCACCTTATTGCTTTTTTTTTTAAAGCTTCATTTTATTTATTTATTTATTAGGCAGAGAGAGAGAGAATGGGCATACCAGGGCTTCTAGCCACTGCAAATGAACTCCAGGTGCAAGCACTACCATGTGCATCAGGCTTATGTGGAATGGAGAATCGAACCTGGGTCCTCAGGCTTTGCAGGTAAGCACCTTAACTGCTAAGCCATCTCCCCCACCCTCCACCTTATTTCTTGACAGAGTCTCTCACGTGAACCCAGAGCTCACTGATTTGGCTAGTCTAGCTAGCCAGCTTGTCCCAAAGACACCCTGTCTTCACTGCCAGAGAGCAGGATTGCAGGCAGGCCGCCATACCCACCAGCATTTATGTGGGTACTGGGGACCCAAACTCAGGTCCTGATGCCTGCATAGCGAGTGCTTAACTTGCTGAGCCATCTCCCCAGCTCTCCCCTTATTTGAGACAGGGTTGTATATGTCCAGGCTGGCCTTGAAGCTTCCTATGTAACTGAAGATGAACTTGAAGTTCTGCGCCTCCTGCTTCTTCCCCCTTCCCAAGGGCTGGGATCACAGGTGTGTACCACCACACCCTGTTTCTGCAGGGCTGGGGCTCAAACTCAGGGATCTGTGCATAATTGGCAAGCACTCTACTAACTGAGCTACATCCCCAGCTCATGGCCAGCCCTTACTAGAAGGAGCAGGTCAGCTGGATAGAACCCCTTCATTCCTCAAGCCAGTGCCTCTGAGGTGCAGGTTGTGACACCTCAGGTCTCTCAGTCGCCCTCGGTCATCCATGGGGTGCTACTTGAATAATGCACCTTTTTGTTGGCTCCCCTCATCTTCCAGCTTCCTTGCCCATTCTCTGAAGAAGTCCTCTGCTCTCAGGGGAACCCAAGCAATACACAGGGACACAGCTGTGAGAAAGGACTGCTGCCCAGCTGTGAGCACGGTGCTTAGGTGACAGCCTGCAGCTGTTAGCTTTGCCAGCTGCGCATACTATTCTGGGGTGACCCCAGTGATGACTGAGCAAGTCAGGGGTACTAAGACTTGGCCGGTTCCACCAAATCAGGTCCTCTGTTTGGCTCACTTTGCTCCAACATCCATTGCTGGTGAGTTCAGGCACTGCTCAGAGGCCCATGAATGGTGGTTCCCCTCTCACCTGCTGGGTTCCTCTCCTTCTACAGTTGACATTGTCCTATAACTTTGTCCCCTTAACTTCCTCTCAGCATCTGGCCCCCAAGCAACCCAACAGGAGATGTCTTTTTTTGTTTTTTGTTTTATATTTTTTCTATGTAGCCTCACTCCAGTCCAGGCTGACCTAGAACTCACTCTGTAGCTCTAGGCTGGCCTTAAACTCACTGCGATCCTCCTGCCTCAGCCTCCTGAGTGCTGGGATTAAAGATGTGCACCACCACACCTAGCAGAGCCATCTCTTCTTTTTAAGAAAAGAAGATTTCATTTATCTAAGAGAGAGAGAGGGACATACATACAGACAGACAGAAAGTGTGGAAGTGCAAGTGCCCCTCCCCATTGCTAACAAACTGCAGACGCGGGTGCATCTGGCTGTGTGGGTACTGAGGATCTGAAGCTGGGCCTCTGGGCTTTACAAGCAAGTGCCTTCAACTGCTGAGCCATCTCCCCAGCCTAAAAGACATCTTTTCAAATAAAATTATTTTTTTGACAATTTCTTACATGTATAGAATGCATTTTTTTTTTATCATACTCACTCCCAATTACCATTTCTGGTCCTCCTCCCATTCCTGAGGAACTCCCTTTTTCCCAATTACTCCCTCATCTACTTGCATGCATTTCTTGTGACCCACTGAGTTTAATGAGGGTCGCTTGAATGAATGTGGGTGGGAGTTATTTACTGAACAAGGGGCAACTTACCACATGGCTGAAGAAAGTGAAGACGCCACTTGATCAGAAGGTGGGGTGAATGAGAATGCCAGGGAAGTGGACCTTGTGGGCATGGAGGGGTGGAGATTCACACTGAGGTGGGCTAAGGGGAGTTAACTGAGCTGATGTTTAAACATTTACTGCCCTAATATTCTTACTGGGCACATGATTGTCTGTGCCCCTGGGAGATGGAGGGCAGACGTCGGGCAGCTGGTATTTAGGAATGTGAAAGAGACACAGGTGGACGGGGAGATGGCACAGTTAGTTGCTAAAGTACTTTTCTTGCAAGCATGAAGACCTGAGTTTAATCTGAACATGATGATGTGCACTTGTGATCCAGTGCTGGGCAGAGACAAGGGCTCGCTAGGGCTTTCTGGCCAGTCATTCTAGCCTAATGGGTGGCTTCCAGGCCAGTGAAGTAGGGCGGCATTCCTGAGGATGACATCAAGTTTATCTCCTGGTCTCTACGTAGACAAATTGCACATGCTTACACACACACACACACACACACACACGTATCCGCACACACACACAAACATGAGCGTACACACAAAACAGATACAAGGCAGTGGGGCAGGGGCTTCCCAGGTGGGGTGAGGCTGGAGGCTCTGTCTGTATTTGTGTGAACCAACAGGCCAAGCGAATTGAAGTTCACAGGCTGCCTCGTATATTGCCGAAGAGTGCGGCTCCCTCACCATTTAGTGGGCATTGTGATGGGATTTGCCCATCCAGTAGGAGTGGATGGAATCTGTTTGCTCCAAGTGGAGCACTGTGTGTTTGATTCAGGGGACTTCTAGACTAAGTGAGACCCTCTGCTTCTGCAGACGGGTCTTCCAGCAGGTAGTCAGTCATTGTTGAGTTCTGGGGTCTGCCTGACTGGCACGGTGACTGTCACAGGATATAGGCAGAGCTCATTGGTTCCTAGGAGTCACCTTGATTTCATGACCATTGTGTCCATAGCCATGGGGCAGCATTAAAAAAAAAGGAACTTCTTAAGGAGACATCCATGGCTGAGACAAAGATGCAGACACATACACACTGTCACACCCCAGACAGGTGCCAGCTAGATCCAGGACCCATGAGGGCACAGAGGAGGGGACTAAGAGTTTCTCTGAAGAGGTGGCAGAGTCCTAAGAGTGGGTGGGAGCGGCCAGGGACACCAAGATGCCCTAGTACCCCGAAGTGAGTAGCAAGTATATGATCATGATGTGGTGGGTGGCAGAGGAGAGGACTTGGCTGGGGGAGGTGACAGACCCCTAGGGAGACTGAAGCTAGGAAGGGTGTATGTGTGTGTGTGTGTGTAAGCCAGAGGTTGACAATCGATCACTCTTCACCTTACTTACTAAAGCAGGGTCTCTCACGAACCCAAGGCTCAACGGATTCGGCTGGTCGAGCTTGCCCTGGGGATCCCCCATCTGCACCTCCCAGCCGTGGGAGTACAGGCAGGGCCACCACGCCTGCCTGGCATTTATCTGGGTGTTGAGCAGCTGAGCTCTGGTCTTCACGTTTTTGTAGCAAGAGCCTTATCCACTGAGCCATCGCCCCAGCCCTGGGAAGGGTTTGTACATGCCCAGGAGCTCCTGCGGGCAGCTATGGGAACAAAGAGAGTTTCAGCGGGCAAGAAGGCAGGCAAGGGGCCGATCTGGGGAGCCTAGAGCTGGGCTGGGGGCAGAGGCAAGGGAGAGGGGACGGAGGGCTGGGTCAGGAAGGACTGGGGGGCCCAGGCAGCTTGAGAGAACAGCTCCATTTCTTCCCCATGTCAGAGTTGGGGAGTCTTCTCCTCCTGCCTCTTGATCCCTGTGAAAAAAAAGAGGAGCAAGAGCAAGCTTAGAGCAGCCGCTATCTTTCTCCGTTAGCGGGAAGTGGCCGGAGAAGTAAGATTTAGCCTGGCTAGGCAGCAGGGAAGGGACCAGAAGTGCTTCCATTGCTCATTTGCATTTCAAACAGCCCCGTTTGTTTTATCTCCTAATTAGCATACTCACCCTCAGCTGAAACCAAGTCCATTAAAGGGAACTCTGCTCCAGGCCTGGGCTCCTCCTTTAAATATTTTTAAAGTGTGTGATTAATACACTTGCCCAGTGCTGCCTGGACTGGGCTTGGGGGTCAGGGGGCAGGGAAATGAGGAAAATGGCTGCACTCTGGCTGACTGGCTGATTAATCACTGTTTCTCTCCCATAAATCACGACAGATGGCACAAGCTGGCTGCACGCCCTGTGGGGAGCGAGGGACTGCAGGCGGGCTGGGGTTGGAGCAGGGTCGAAGGAGATCTGGACTCTGGGGTTGTCCTCCTGTCTTCCTCCGGCCCTGCGCCGCACACCCTCTGCCCTCGGACTCTGCGAGATCAGAAGAGACTGGCTACAGGGAAGGGCTTGGAGATAGAGCTTTTCCTCTGGGAATTTTCAAGATAATAGCATCGATTTTAGGAATAGACAACTTTGGGGTGGGACGTCTGACATCCTACGATATTTGCATCGATTTTGTGTCCAATCCCCCCTTCTCTAACCTCCTTTTCCAGACAGGAATGTCAGACTTGGCAAAGCGGGCATAGGTGGCACACCCGAGCATTGTCCCACCCGAAGTCTGTCCTTTGTTCGACTCCCTTCTGCGCCCTTGAAGAGAGCACTGGCCGGCATCAGCTCAGAAGGTCCTGGGTCCTGCCCAAGTCCCTCCCTGACATGTCAGCCTTCCTCTGCGCTTCCATATCCAGTGCGACACCCACCCTGGGGTGTAACTGCAGGCTCTCTGGTTTGGGGACAAGACCTTCGGTTCAGGCCCCGGGGCGGTTTCACTTGTCTTTCTTTCTTTTTCTTTTTCTTTTTTTTTTTTTGATTATTATTTGAGAGAGACAGGAAGAGGCGGGGAGGGGGGACGGTGGAGAGAATGGGTGCACCAGGGCTTCCTGCCACTGCAAACAAATTGTAGATGTATGCACCCCTTTGTGTATCTGGCCTTACATGGAAACTGGGGGGTTGAACCTGGGCCATCAGGCTTTGCAAGCATGTTCCCTTAACTGCTGAACCAGCCCTTCAGCCCTGACTTGTCTCTTGATGTGTTGTCAATCTCAAAATAAGGTGAATTTCCTGGACACACAGGTGGGATCTCAGTATTGAGTAGAGCCAGAGGCTGCCCACCACTGCCAGAATTCTTTTCCCAGCCCAATTCAGGCTAGAAGGCAACCCGATCTGCCTGTGGCACGCAGGCAGAAAGGGTCAGTTACTCTCTGGTTGCTGTCAAGGAATGCCCGAGCAGAAGCACCTTGTGCAAGGAGAGTGGTTTAATTTGGCTTACAGTTTTTTGCGGGGGAGGCATAATGGCAGAACCGGCCATATCTCATCAGTCAGGAGGTTACACTGGGCCACAAATCCTCAAGGCCCACCCCCAGTGACCTCTAGCCCCTAAAAGTTCCGCAACCTTCCTAAACAGCATCACCAGCTGAAGACCAAGTGTTCAAACACATGAACCTATGGGGATATTTTCCATTCAAACCGCAACAGGATGTGACCATCAGACCTTTGTGTCGTATATGGAAGGCAGGGGAACCACTGTGGCCCTCAAAGGTTGCTTTTTAAAAATATTTTATTTATGAGAGAGAGATTGAGAGAAGCAGATAGAGAGAGCATGGGCACTCCAGGGCCTCTAGCCATGGTAAACGAACTCCAGACACATGCGCCACCTTGTGCGTCTGGCTTACATGAGTACTGGGGAATCAAACCTGGGTCCTTAGGCTTTGCAGGCAAATGCCTTAACCACTAAGCCATCCCCCTCAAAGGTTTTGCTGATATGTAGATGTGAAGGCAGGGTGGGGAAGGGGTGTCTTGTACCCAGGCAGCTAGCCATAGTCCTTCTGAATCCTGACCTAAGTGTAGGCCCAGAGGTGGGGCAGGTCAGCCTGTAGTCCAATACTCCCCAGGGGTTCCAGCTCAGTTTATCAGCATCCACGTGTCTTTGATAACTCCAGTTCTGTTTCCCACGTCTGTCCTGGAAGCTCCAAACACAGAGCAACAGTCTCCATGATTTCACAGCTCATACCATGATCTGAGGTCATATTCCTATGACAATGTTTCCATGCCTCTTCACCCTGACTGGCAGAGGTGGGCAGAGCCTCCAGAAACAGAAGGGCAGGGAGACTGGAAAAACCTGGTAGAGCCAGGCATGGTGGTGCACTGCCTTTAATCCTAGCACTCAGGAGGCAGAGGTAGGATCACTGTGAGTTCAAGGCCAGACTGAGACTACATAGTGCATTCCAGGTCAACCTGGGCTAGAGTGAGACCCTGCCTCAAAAATCAAAAAAACAACAACAATCCGGACGTGGTGGCACACGCCTTTAATCCCAGCACTCAGGAGGCAGAGGTAGGAGGATCACCGTGAGTTCAAGGCCACCCTGAGACCACATAATGAATTCAGGTCAGCCTGGACTACAGTGAGACCCTACCTCGAAAAACAAAACAAACAAACAACAACAACAACAAAAAACAACAACAAAAGGAAAAGAAAAGAAAAAGGCAAACCTGGCAGGAGCTGTTTGGTGGGGTTTTGCAGAATGCATGCCAAAGTGGGACTTGGTGTCCCTGGCAGAAGTAACAACATGGCAAAGACCGTGGGCAGAGGGCCCCCTAGGTACTGGGAAGAGAAGATCTAACCAGGAAGCAGAATCTAGCTTTGGAGGAGCTCAGTCCATCTCTTAGTCAAGTCCTCTACGGGATTTGGCACCTGGAAGTGGTCTTAGGAACCCCAACACAGGTAGCTGAAATAAAATATACAGTTATGTAAAGCAAATAAAACGAACAACCACCCCTGCGGCTTCACGGTGGGTTCAACCGAGTGTCTTTTGTCACCCTCCTCTTCTGCACTCGCTGAATCTCTCCCAACCGTGCACCACGGTGCCCTGCTCAGGTCACACAGCCTGCTTCGCCTTCCCAACTCACCCACCAGGGCTCTGTTCCATCCTTGGGTCCTCAGTCTGAATTCCAGAGCACTCGAACTCCTACAGTGGTGATTGCTTGTGCCTTCAACCCTTCCCACAGGGTCCGAGCTGGTCTTTCTCGGGCTGGGGTGAGGGCCCAGGGCAGAAAGGCTGTGTCCACTCTGGGGCTACCCAGCTTTCACAGGGGAGGCAGGTTCTGCACGGCTGCTACGGAAGAGAGAAGAGGTAGAAGTGAAGGAGAGGTCGGGAAGCCAGGCTGAGCTTAGAGAGTCACAGATTCGTCCCTGCCCTGGGGAGCTCTAGGCTCAGCGGCTTAGCACAGAACAGTCACATGTGGGACTTTCTTCAGCCTTGCTCCAAGTCACCTGTCCAAGGTCAACCTGGGTGGGAGAAGCCCCTCCCCAGAGCTGGAATAAAGAGGCTATCCCCGTTGGGCTGTTTATAGGGAGCAGCAACTGGTGCAAGGGCTCTGGGCTGGGATGTGTGTTGGCTATGACAGAGCAAGTGAGAGGAGATTTAAAAAAAAATATATATATATATATTTGAGAGTGACAGAGAGAGAAAGCGGGAGAGAGAGATTAGAATGGGCTCGCCAGGGCCTTCAGCCACTGCAAACAAACTCCAGACGCGTGTGCCCCCTTGTGCATCTGGCTAATGTGGGTCCTGGGGAATTGAGCCTCGAAACGGGGTCCTTAGGCTTCACAGGCAAGCGCTTAACCACTAAGCCATCCTCCGGCCCGAGAGGAGATGTTTTGATTTGAATGTAAAATGGCCCCCATAGGGTCATGTGTTTTAAAAGAGAGAAAGAGGCAGAGAGGGAAAGGGCGAATGGGCACACCAGAGCCTTACAGCCGCTGCGAACACAGTCCTGACATGTGCGCCCGCTAGTGGGCATGCATGGCATTGCATGCTTGGGTCACTGTTGCATCTGGCTGCAGGTGGGATCTGGCGATCTATGGAGCTCTTAGTCTTTGCAGGCAAGTGCCTTAACCTCTAAGTCATCTCTCCAGGCCGGTTCATATGTTTGAACACTTGGTCCCCAGCTCCGGCTGCTTGGGAAGATTGCAGAGCCTTTAGGCGGTGGAGCCTTGATGGAGGAAGCGGTCACTGGAGCAGGCCTTGGCATGTTATCACATGGCCCCACTTCCTGGCCAGTTCTGCATCTTCCTGTGGCTGCAGTGTGACCAGCCAGCCTCCTGTGTTCAGGCGCTCCCCGCCATGGGCAATGTGTCTCCTGGAGCTGTAAGCCAGGATGAAGGAGGAAGTAAAGAAGTGACTTCGTGTCCAGTATTTGGTCATAGCGGCAAGGCAGGTCACTGATACAGGAGTCGAGTGCTAAGTCGTGGTACACCGCCAAGCCTGGGGTCGCACGTCGAGTGGCTCTTACAGCACTAGCAGTGACCATTGTGTATAAGAGGACAAGGACAAGCCTGAGGTAATGCTGGGGTCTTGCTGATGCCTCTGGTAGGAGGGGAGAAGGGACCTGCCAGGAAGCACCAGTGGATGCCTTAGACGTGGGTGGGAGGTTGTTCCAGAATGAAGACCAGGAGCCTGGGAGAGGAGGCAGGGCACAGGGTGATGGAGGTAAAAGTCATGTTAGGTCCAGATGCCAGCCAGACCCTCTGGGATGAGGCTGAGAGGGCTGGGCAGAGCAGATCTTCAGGCCCTCGGAATGGATGGGAGAGGCATGGGGAGGCCGAGCCTCCAACACTCAGGATGTAATGGAGCAAGAGCCCAGGGGTGGCGGGGGAGGGGGGGCAAACAGAAGGACAGAGAGGCAGGATTAAGGAGACCTGCACTTTCCTGGGTGGTTGGCAAATGCAGATGGTCTGCAATACTAAGAATGGACAGTCGTGAGCTGGGGAGACATTGGCTCAGTGGGTAAAGTGTTTGCCATGCAAACTTGAAGACTTAAGTCCGGACCCCCAGGATCTGTGTGGAAGCTGCCAGGGGTGACCTGGGATCTCAGCTCTGGGGAGGTGGAGACAGGGACTCCCTGGGGCTCGCTAGCTAGTCTAGCCTAATCGGTGAGCTCTAGGTTCAACGAGAGACCCTGTCTCAAAGAATAAGGCGGAGGGCGACTGAGGAAGACCCTGATGTCATGACAAATTGCAGCCTTTTAGACCTCCATGGCCCAGAGGTGGCTAGGCATCTTAACAAGAAGCGGGGACAATAATACGCTGCCTCCAAATTAAGTCTGGCTCAGCCCCTCGGCACCTCCCCACCTCCCTCCCTCCTGCTCATTTCCGGCCTGCACCTAAGCCAACCTCATTAGTCCTCTCCCCGTTCTCCCTAATTGTGTTCCAGCAGAGGTAAGGGTACAGCCCTTATGGTCCGGGCAGCCGGGATTTCTAGTAAAAACCCGTAATAATAATAATGATTAAGAACAACCTATTAGACTGTTTCCCCTGCTTCTCCCCACCCCATGTTTGCAGCCCCTGCCATCCAACCTGGCCTGGGACCAGACTCCAAGCCCTACAGCAACACTAACACCCCAGCCTGTATTCCAAGCATGTAGCCCTGGCAAATGACTACAGTCCTCTCACTCCCACCCACTCACAAGCATCTGCTAGGGCCTGCAAGTTCAAGGACTCTGGGACAGACGGTTCACGGGTGGGGAGGCAAAAACGAAGCCGGGCTGTTTATGACTTCTGCTTGGGAGATCCATGAGTGAGTGCCCCACAGTGTCTTTGGAACTCGTCGTGCTCCTTCCCAATGCCTCTCTTGCCACCCGTCTCGCCCCACTTTGGCCCTGGCATGTCCTCTGGATGCCTTAGCTCCCCTGGCCTCCCAAGCCACTCCCACACCCACTCATGGCAGATGTTCATGGTCTGCTCACTCCCCTGCCCCTCTGTGATCATCTGTGCTCTTCCAAGGTAGAGCTCTGCTGAGGGACTGCAGGTGATGTGAGCCAGGGGCTGCGCTGCCCGCAGAAGGAACCCACCGGAAACAAATGAGATTGCAAAATCTCCTTTGGATATATGAGCCAGGATCCAAGTTGCATTCCTGTAATTGGCAGGCTTAAGGGTAGACATCGATGCTGTTCCTCTGAAGACATCAGGCCTGTTTCACCCTTGCCCATATCAGATGTGTGGTCACACGCAGCACGCCACTGTGAAGATCATGGTGCCAAGTCACTGCTACTGTTGGCAGATGCCATCCTTCTTCAGATATCAGCTAAGCAGAATACTTGCTTTCTCACTCTCCTTCCTTTCCTTCTCTCATTCCCTTTCTTTCTCTCTCCCATGGGTGTATGTATGTGTGATGGGCATGTGTGTGTGTTCATTTGTATGTATATGGGCCAGAGATGAGTGTCAGGTGTCTCTACTCTATTTATTGAGATAGGGTCTCTCGCTGCACCCAAAGTTAGCCAGTTTGGTAGCCTCAGCTAGCCAGTTTATCCCAGGAAGCCTCCTGTCTCTGCTTCCCAAGTGCACCATTATAGGTACGTACTATGTTCATCCAAGGGTAGCATGTGCACATGTGTTCAAGCACACACTAGCACTGAGTAAGAAGTAACCCCCCCCTTTTTTTTTGGAGACAGGGTCTAATGTATTTTAGGCTGCTCTTGAAGTTGCTGCGTAGCCAAGGTTGACCTTGAACTTCTGATCCTCCTGGGATTCTAGGTGTGCACCACCAAATCCAGTTTATGTGGTGTTAGGGCCAAACCCAGAGCTTCAGGCATGCTGGGCAAGTATGCTACCCACTGAGCTACAGCCTCAGCCTCTAAACCCACTTACCGCATGTGTGTGTGTGCATGAGTATTCATGAGTGCAGGTGTGTCTGCGCATGGGAATGCGTGTGCACATGTGTGCATGTGCTTTTAGAAGCCACATTGTTTTTCAAGATCGGGCCTCTCACTGAACCTAGAGCTTACCAGCTAGACCAGACTGGCTAGTTAGCAAGCGTCAGGGATCCTCCTATCTCTACCTCCCAGTGCTGGGATTACAGACATGCCTGATAATTTATCTGGGTACTAGGGATCCAGCGCTAGGCCTTAAAACCACTTCTAAGCGCCCACTGTGATTCTTTGGCAGAGCACGCACCCTCCTGGAAGGTAGGATGCCTGTTCATCAGCTCAGTAGGTGTCCTCAGGGCCAACTTTGGGCTACGGGGTGACTGACTTACCTAAGCCTCTGTGACACCCTGGGGTGGGAAGAGAGAAGGTCTCACGGGAGCACAAGGGGCAAGGTACAGTCACAACCCAGGACCATGCAATGGAGAAGGACTGGGAGTTATGGGAAAGCTCAGTGGGGCCTGGTTTGTCTAGGAAGGCGCTCCACCAAAACGACTTTTGACGTGACAGCTGGAAGTTGTGTGGCAATGGCACTGAAGTTTCCAGAAGTGGGAACTAGCTAGTCAACGTTCTTGGGGCCAGCTGGAGACTGATGAAGGGGTGGGGACTGATGGCACAAACCCATGGTGCGGCTGCGGAGCAGGAGAAGCATGCAGTGCCCAAAGCAGTGGCCCTGCCGGTTGCTATCCTGGGTAGGAGAGGCCTGGCTGGTTAGAGGGTGGGGGCGTAGGAGAGACAAGAGTAGGTGCAGAAGACACGATCTGAGCAAAGCCCTAGCACTTGGGAGCCTCAGGTAGGATTGTGATGGGCTACAGGCCCAGCCTGAGGCTACATAGTAAGTGCTAAATCAGCCTGAGCTACAGTGAGACTCTATCTTGAAAAACAAAACACAAAGATACTCTGGGGGCTGGGCACATGGCTTAGTCAGTATTGTGCTCACTTTACAAGAAGGAGGCTTTGAACCCAGCAGTTACGTAAAAGCTGGGTGTGGGAGAGTGTGTCAGCAATCCCACTGCTGGGGAGGCAGAGGCAGGCAGAGCTCTGAAGCTTGCTGGCCACAGAGGGCTCTGGGTTCAATGAGAGGCCTTGTCTCGAAAATAAGGTAAGGTGTGATTGAGGAAGACACTGACATCTGGCCCCCATAAGGTGCCTGTTCATCTGCACACACTTGTGCACACACAAACATGTACAGACATTATATCACACACACGACACTCTGTACCTGGGTTTTGGTGTGGTGACAATTAGAAAAAATGGTTTATCTTGTTAGCAAAGCCTGAAGGCCCGGATTTGATTCTCTAGTGTCCACAGGAAGCAGGATGCACAAAATGTCTGCAGTTTGCTCGCAGCAACAAAAGATTCCGGTGTGCCTAGTCTCTCTCTCTCTTTCTCTCTCTCTCTCTCTCACACACAAATAAATACATTAAAAATTTTTTTTAAAACAACAAAAGAAAAATGGCTTTCCTAAACAGGTGGGTGGGGCCATGTAGTGGTTTGCATTAGGTGTCCCCCATAAAGTTATGTGTTCTGAACACTTGATCCCCAGCTGATGGCAAGTTGGGAATTGGACCCTTGTTGGAGGTGTGTTTTGGGGGAGTGGGCTTATGGGTGTTATAGCTAGCTTTCCCTTGCCAGTGTTTGGCACACTCTCTTGCTGCTGTTGCCTGCCTGATGTTGGCCAGGAGGTGATGCCCACCCTCTATTCATGCCACATTTCCCCCTGCCATCATGGAGCATCCCCTCGAGTCTGTAAGCCAAAATAAACCCTTTCTTCCCGCAAGCTGCTTTTGGTCAGGTACTTTGTGTCAGCAACACGAAGGTGACCGCAACAGGCCGTGGACTGTGAAGGAAAAGCTTGGGCAGGTCCCGGGTAGGCAGCAGGCTGCCCTGAGGGGTCTGGGTAGACCTGGGGCATCATGCAGTTCCTGGAGTGCGTCTGGGGCTGGGGACTCCCTTAAAGGAGAGCTCAGCATTTGGGGCTCCTCTGGGATCCTGTGGTACCCTCACTCCTCTTTCTCTGAATTTCACCCTCTCCTCCCCCTGACCTCCTGGGTAATGGAGAGCTCCCTAGGATAGGGTAGTGGCAAACACAACCAAAATGGGTGCAAGAACGTGCTATTCGCTTCACATTGCCAGGACAAAGCACCCAACTAAAAGCAGATGATGGGAGGAAAGCTTTCATTTTGGCTCACAGTCTCGAGGGGCCTCGGCCTCCCATGTCTGTGTGTTCATCTCTTCTGGAAAGTTCATATCCAAGGGGTCATGCTGCACGTGGCCTGTCGGGGCTGACTCCTCACATGGGATTCAAGCACGTAGCATGCACCAGTACTAGACCGTTACAGATGGCTGCATGGTATTCCCGTGAATGGATAGAATCCATGCAAAGAAATCATAAATGAGGCTAAAAGAAAAGCAAAGGCAGTTTTGTTGAATGCAGAACAAATTTGCAAGCCAGGAGCACAGGCTCTGTGTAGAAGCCAGGTGAGGATCCAGCGAAGTCCAGCAGGCCTGGCAGTCCTCTAGCAAGCAGCAGGAGGACGCTTGAGCGGAGGGCGTAGCATGGTCAGTGCGGCGCTTGCCTGGCATGTAGGGACTTCGGGGCTGGATCTCCAGCACCACATCAACCCGTCACAGAGGGCACAACTGTCAGCTCAGTATGCAGGAGGGGGAGGCAGGAGGCTCAGGAAGTTAGAGGTCATCTTTGGCTTCATAGCGAGTTCAAGACCAGCTTTAGTTCTATGAAAACCTGTCTCAAAAACCAACCAACCAACAGGAATAATCTTTGAAGACAAGGGCGTTAAGGCAACTCCAGAGGCTGCAAACTGCTGCAAGCCAGCATGGTCGTAACTTTTGGAAATTCATTGCAATGACTCGATCAAGAGACAAACTAGAGACTCTAGTTTTTCTCAAGCCTTTGACTTTTCATTTGTATTTGCATGAGAAAGATATGTGGGGGTATGAGCATGCCTGGGCCTCTTGACTCTACAAACATACTCCAGATGCATGTGCAATATTGTGCATCTGGCTTTATGTGGGTGCTGGGGAATTGAACCATGGCTGGCAGGTTCACTAGTTCCAGAAAATTTTTCTATCTAGATGATTCATTTACAGACATGATATCTGTGAGGTGGCTTACCCTTCAGAAAAGTTGCTAAGTCTTAAAAACTGGGGCTTCTGCTGTTTTTGACTATTCTGAAGCCATTTTGCTTTTTATGCTAACACCCATGAGTCGGTTGCAACCAAGGTCAAGCTGGTGAACACCCCAGCTTGAGACCCACCACCTGTAATGCCTGGACACTGAGTGCCCCTGGCAGAGCTTCCCGCAGGGTGCTGCTAATGGCATGGCACAGGGCCCAGATCTGCAAATCCAGGCCCAACACAGGGGCACTGAAGAGGCCACTGCTCAGAGATGCTCTCCAGTTAGGCCATAATTTGAGCATACATGAAGTAAAAATGTCTTATTTTGTAAATGCTTTCCTGGTCAGACCACTTGTTAGCTCAGATAAAGGCTTAGTCATCCCCATCAAGCCAGGGGGCCAGCCAGAGCAGCTGTGGGCTTCAGGGCTAAGAGTGTGTGTAGACTGACCATGTCACTACTGAGCTCAGGGCAGGTCCCCTCACCTCTCAGAGGTTGATTCCCTGCTTGTGTGTCTGCAGTGAGGCGTGGAGAGCTCCCAGAATCAGGCTCTGCTGGAGTTACTGCTGCTGCCGCCTGCATACAGTGTGTACACAGACACTCTTGTACTCATGACCCACATCCCAGCTCAACCTACTGTATGTCCCAGCTCAACTACACCACACATCCTAACTAAACCAACCAACAGTACATTCCATCCCAACCAACTGCTCATCCCAGCTCAACCGATTGTGCATCCCGACTCAACCATCCGCATATCCCATTTCAACCAACTGTATATCCCAACGCAATCAACCACACACCCCAGCTCATCGCAGCGCACAACAGCATGGTTGCTTCCCTCACAGCTGGGCCACCTTGGAGCTGCGGGCTGTTCCACTGCCCAATATCCTGACAGAGGGACAAGATCAAGTTTCACTAGCCAGATTCCAAATTCCTGCTGAGTGTGAACCTCATTTACATCATCACAAAGTCAAAAATCCTTTAAGCTGGACCATCATGAAGCTGGGTGCCTGTATACTGGGAGAAAGTTGTGGGAGTTAGAGCTGGAATCTTATTCTTTTTTCTTTTTTAAAAAAATATTTTATTTTAATTAATTTATTTTTTTGACAGAGAAAGAGAGAGAGAGAGAGAGTGTGTGTAAGAGAGAGAGAGAGAATGGGCACACCAGAGCCTCCAGCCACTGCAAACGAACTCCAGATGCGTGCGCCCCCTTGTGCATCTGGCTTACGTGGGTCCTGGGGAATCGAACCTGGTAAATGCCTTAACTGCTAAGCCATCCCTCCACCCTCTTTTTTTCTTTTTTTTGTTGTTGTTGTTTTTTCTTTTCTTTTCTTTCTTTCTTCCTTCCTTCCTTTCTTTCTTTCTTTCTTTCTTTCTTTCTTTCTTTCTTTCTTTCTTTCTTTCTTTCTTTGCTTGTTTTTTTGAGGTATGGTCTCACTCTAGCCCAGGTCGACCTGGAATTCACTGTGTAGTCTCAGGGTGGCCTTGAACTCACAGTGATCCTCCTACCTCTGCCTCCTGAGTGCTGGGATTTCAGGTGTGCGCCACCACACCCAGCTTTGTTGTTGTTTTCCAGGTATGTTTTCACTCTAATCCAGGCTGACCTGGAATTCACAATGTAGTCTCAGGCTGGTCTTGAACTCACAATGATCCTCCTACCTCTGCCTCCTGAGTGCTGGGATTATAGATATGCACCACCACACCTGGTGTGCGTGTGGTGTGCATGTGTTTGTACATGTTCATATGTGTGTGGGCATATGTGTGTGTTCATGTGTACACGGAGGCCAGGGTAAAACCTCAGGTGTTGTCCTTAGGAATGCCGCCCATCTCTCACTGAGACAGGCTCTCTCACTGGGCTGGAGCTCACCAAGTAGCTAGACTAGCTTGCCAGCGAGCCCCAGGCATCCATCTGTCTCTACCTCCCCAGCTCTGGGATTACAAGCATATGCCACCCCTGGCATTGTTATATGGGTTTTGAATTAAGAGGTTCTCATGCTTGCATGAAATGTACTTACCCACGGAGCCATCTCCCTAGCTCTGGGGTTTTGTTCAGAACTCACTATGGGCCAGTGGAGGGAAGAGGCTCCAGGCGAGCAAGTGACAAGAGCCGGCTTACTTCCTGAAGGGCAGTAGGCTACAGGCAAGTGAGTTTGCTTCATTCAGAGATTCCCAGGCTTCACCGGGTGTAACAGGCCAGGGTGTCACTCTTCCTTTGCTTGAGCTCACTGGAATCTCCCAAGAGGCTTGGGGAGGAGCTGCTAAGACACATATAGGCCCCTTTCCTCACTGCCTGGCTACTGGCTCTGTAGAATAGGGTATGCTGTCATTCCCATTTTGCAGACAAGAAGCCTGACATCCCAAGGGCAAAGTTCAAGGCAAGCCTGCCTTTGCTGGGCCCGTGTACTCTTCTTGGGCATTTGGCTATGTTATTAAAAGATGAAACTGAGGGGCTGGGGAGGAGATGCAACCAGTGAGGTATTTGTCTTAGAAGCCTGAGGACTGGAGTTTGATCCTATAGCCCACACAAGAAATGCCAAGTGTGGTGGCACTTGTTGGTAATCCCAGCACTGCGGAGGTGGAGGCAAGCAGATCCTTACTTGGTGAGCTCTATGCCAGTGAGAGACCTGATCTCCAAACAGGTGGATGGTATCTCAGAGAGTGACACTCAGTGTTACCCTCTGGCCTCCACAGACACATATATCTGCACATACATATATGCATGTATGTATACACACACACATGCATGCATGCACACAAAGATGACACTGAGTAACTCTGATCTAACCGTCCCTGTAGCCAGACTTCCAAAGCAGCTTGACCCTTGGGTCCTCTGGGCCACCAGAAAGCAGGTATATAGTCACCATTAGTAGAAGAGTTTGGACTCAGGAGTCCCCTCAGTCAAATCTCTGGGTGTGAGACTCATGTTGGACACACATTAGCTACGTGACCTTGGACAAGCTTAACCTTACCCAGTCTCCACTTCCTTCCTTGCAAAAATATAGCACATCTTCCATAGTGCCACAAAGAGAACTAGACATCAGTTTTCTTTGCTTCCTCCCACGGGCCCCCTGACCACACTGCAATGGCCAAGTTGGTCATCACTCTATCTGCCAACCCTTAGGTCTGAATTTTCCCCAGTATACAGTTCTGATCCCCAGAACTCTGAATGAGAAGAGTAAGATCCAGGCTGACTAGACCAACAGCATCCCTTGAAGTTGGCAGTGACTCTGCCCCAGGAGCCTGGGTGAAGGGCAGACGTTGACTTGAAGGGGAACTTGTCCTGAACGCTGTCCTCGGAACCTCGAGGAAAGCTGGTGACATACCAGAGTGTGGACATTAATGCAATCGTTGGGTAATTCAATCACTTTATAGAAGTTGATCTGTCCTTTTTATTACAATTACTGTCGGCTGGGCTGTTTCGTTCCATCATGGAAAATAAACATCATTTATCATACTTGTAAAGATTAGCCTCCGACAGCCCCTGCTCTTGCTTTGCATAAATGTGTATTAATGTTGGCCCTGCCCGCAGTGCGGGGAGAAGTCTATATTTCACAAGACTGATTAGGCCCTGTCACCGCTGCTTTAAGTAATGTCTTATCATGACTGATACTCCCCGATTGCAAAGCAGCAGCAGGCGAGGGAGGGGCTGCTCCAGGCGATTTATGGTGATACCAAGAATGAAATACAGTCGCGGGAAGGTGGCATCCATTTCCTCTGGGCTGAGGCATCCCCACGCTTGGGGGCTGCCCCTCCTACCAACGCTGCACCCTAACCTGCAAAGGTTTACTGGGCCGGTGTTAAACTTCCTCTCCCAATAGCCACTGCTGAGCTCTCAAGGGAGCCTCACCAGCCCGCGTGTGGCCTCCTTGGAGACCTCACCGAGCTTTCTGCCTCTCGTCTGCTTTGGGGGAGCTCGCCCACTGGGCATGTATCTGTCAGGAGGCCCTCTTCCTTCTGCCATGCCCAGTTAGCCCCACCAAGCTGCCACCTAGTATGGCCCCCAGCTCAGGCCTCTCTCCTGGGCTCCTCCTAAACTTCTCTTCTGATAGTCACTGACTTCCACCTTGCCCAAACTCCTGTCTGTCCTCCACATCATAGCTGGCATACCCTTTACACTACCACCTTATCTGAACACAGTGCCCAAGTTGACTAAGAGCAGAAAGATATGAAACGTGTGAAGTTTAGAAAGGAAAGAAACGTGAGTAAGTTTAGAATCCCAGGCAAGAGACTGTAGCCACTTTGGTTGCATTTGTTCAAGAGTTTTCTACCATGAAAGGGAAATCTACTGCTCAGAGCTGAGACAATAGGAGTGATGCCCCGAGGGCAAGACCTGACCCTCTGAAGGCTCAAGGTAGTAAGAAAACAAACCTTCTTTACAGGAAAGGGCCTGAAGGGAGGATGAAGGAGTTCCCTGTCCTCAGGGTCAGCATTCAGACACTGAGCAACTAGTAAACTTGGGCTCTGTCTAGCCTTTGTTCCCCTCTGAAACTCTATAAGCCAAACCACCATTGTTGGCACTTCTTTTGGACTTTTTATCTTCCAAACTTTTTCTAGAATAACCCCCTAAGCTCTGTCTATCTGTCAGGGTACTGTAGAGGAACAGAATTTATAGAATTATTATATTCCTTTAAGAATATGGGCTGGGCATTCTAACACTGGCTGTCTGTAGGCCGGAGAGTCTGAGAACCTGGTAGATGCTCAGTCCATGAGACCGGGGGCTTCAGCAGTCCTGATGTGGCACTCAGGCTTGAAAGATTTCCCCGGGGGCACTGGCCTTAACACATGTGGGAGGGCTGATGAAGCTGGGTTCCAGTGTCCATGAAGCATAGCAGCAATAGAGTAGGTTCTTGCACAGGCATGCAGCTGAGACAGCCAGGCAAAAGTCTCCGTGTTCTCTTGGAGCATTGCTAGATATAGTTACCTACTGGAAGGGCCATCCACGCTGGGGTAATTCTTCCTAACTCCATCAATCCTTTCCAGAAACACCCTCACAGACCCACCAAGCGGCATGTCTGTTACTTGATTCCTAATCTAATCAAATTGACAATAGGACTAAACCATCAAACTTTGTGTACAGCATCATAAGGCTTTTCCTTTAAAAAAATATTTATTTATTTGTTTATTTATGAGACAGAAAGAGAGAGAGGGAGAGAGAGAGAGAGAGAGAGAGAGAGAGAGAGAATGGACACACCAGAGCCTCCAGCCACAGCAAACTCCAGACACATGTGCCACCATGTGTATATGGCTTACATGGGTTCTGGGGAATTGAACCAGGTTCCTTAGGTTTTGCGGGCCAACACCTTAACCACCAAGCTCTCTCCAGCCCCATAAGGCTTTGCTAGTCCAAAGTTCCAAACTCTTACAAAGTCCTCCCACAAACCAGTTCCAAAAGCCTATGAACCACAGGGTCAGGTTCATCATAGCAACGGTTCCACTTCTTGACACCTATTTTCTGTATCAGTTACTTTCTCACTGCTGTGAATAAATTCCTAATCAGAAGCAGCTTAAGAAAGGAAAAAGATTAAAGTAGGAGTGTAGACCATCATGGATGGGAAAACATGGCAGGCCTGAGCAGGAAGCTTATGTCACATTATAGCACAAGAAGAAGAGAGAGAGAGAGGGCACATGGGGCCTGGCTATAACCTCAAGGCCTACCACACAGCGGCACACATCCTTCTACCCTTGGCTCTGTCTCCTAAAGGTTCCACAACCTTCCACAATACCACCAGCAGCTGGGGATTAAGTCTTCAAGCACATGAGCCTATGGGAACATTTTCCATTGAAACCACAGCACCCAGCTTACGCAGTAGCTCCACTCTGGGTACACAGTAGGTGCCTGGGTTTGTTCCTAGGGCTACCACGACAAAATGCATGCACCACAGTGATCCTCTGAGTCACAGAACTGAACACTCCATCTGACATCCAGGTAAGTCCTGCCTTGCCTCTTCTGTGCACTTTGGGGGTGGCTCACCATCTTTGGAAAATGTGCCATTCTTCTCTTTATTTGTCTCCATACAGCCTTCTCCCTGACTGTGCATGCTCCCTGGCTGTCCTCTTTGAAGGAGATCACCCAGACTGGAGTAAAAGTCTACTTAGGGGCTGGAGAGATGGCTTAGCAGCTAGGACATTTGCCTGCAAAGCCAAAGGATCCTGGTTTGCTTCTCCAGGACCCATGTAAGTCAGATGTTCAAGGTGGCACATGCGTCTGGAATTTGTTTGCAGTGGCTGGAGGCCCTGGCATGCCTATTTTTTTTCTCTCTCTCTCTGTCTCTCCATCTCAAAAATAAATAAATAAAATATATCTTAAAAAATAAAAACTAAACGCCCACTTAAAGATGAAAACTTCACCCTGATTACAAAGACAATGACCTGATTTCCAAAATGAGGTCACACTCTGAGGCAGAGTGGCTTAGAACTTCAATGTATGCTTTTTAAAAATATTTTTATTTATTTGAGATGGAGAGGAAAAGGCAGATAGACAGAGAATGGGTATACCAGAGCCTCCAGCCATTGCAAAAGAACTCCAGATGCATGAGCCACCTTGTGCATCTAATTTACATGGGTACTGGGGAATCGAACCTGGGTCCTCGTTCAAAGGCAAGAGCCTTAACTGCTAAGCCATCTCTCTAGCCCCTTCAGTGTATCTTTGTGGGAGCAAAGGGCACTCACTCCAACCTGTAAGATTGTCCAGTAAGTATTTGGTGAGTAAAAACCAGGTATGGTGATGTATACCTATAATCCCAGCACTGAGGAGGTGGAGGCAGGAGGATAAAGAATTAAAGATTATCCTTGGCTATAAACTGAGTTTCTATATATATATGGACTAGGGAGCTGGCTCAGTGGGTAAAGTGCTTGCCTCATAATCGAGAGTACCTTGGTCAGTCCCAAGAACCCACATAAAAAAGCCAAGCACCATGTCTCCTCTGTTAATTCCAGCACTGGGAGGCAGAGACAGCTGGATCCCTGGGGCTCATTGGCCAGACAGTGCATCACTCCTTCTGTTTGCTCAGAGTAGAGTCACAGGAACTGGGGATCTGGCTCCGCGGGGAAAGTGCTTGCTGTGCAAACGTGAGGAGGGCCTGAGGTCTGATCCCTGGTGCTGACGGAAAAATGGTAAAGTGGCGAGTGCCTGTAATTCCAATACCCACTTAAAATAAGGCTGGTGTGGCAGCACATGCCCGTAATCCCAGCATGGGGATCAGAGGTTAAGATGGCAGCATCCCTGGGCCTCCCTGGCTGGCTAGTTTAGCTGACTTAGTGAGCTCTAGGCTCAATGAGAGACCCTGTTTCAAAAAACTAGGGTGGAGAATGAGTAGAAGACATCCACCTCTGGTCTCTACGTGTATACATCCTCCCACATGTGTGCCCACACACATAAAAACACGTACACACAAGTAGAGACACAGTGCCCCCGGCGCCGGGGCTTCACCAGCGTTCAGAGGTCAGTGGACACCCACTGCAGAGGGTGTTTATAGTTATGGATGCTGTTAATAAAAAGTTGAAAACACAATAAAAAATAAAATAAAAATAGAAAGAAGAGGGCTAGAGAAATGGCTCCGTAGGTAAAGTGTTTACCATGCAGGTATGAGGACTTAAGTCTGGATCTCCTAATTATAAAGACAATGACCTGATTTCCAAACGAGGTCCCATTCTGACGCAGTGTGGCTAAGAACTTCACTGTATCTTTGGGGGAGCAAAGGGGACTAACTTCAACCTGTAAGATTGCCCAGTAAATATTTGGTAAGAAAAACCACATGTGGTGATGCCCACCTGTAATCCCAGCACTGAGGAGGTGGAGGCAGGAGGATAAAGGGTTTGGATCCCCATCACTCATGTGGAATGGTAGGTGTGCTGGTAAATCTATCAATACCAGAGATAACTGTAATCCCAGCACCTGGGAGGTGAAGAGAGGAGGATCCCTAGGATTGTTGGCTAACTTTTCTAGACTGGGTTCAGTAAGGACACTTTCTCAAAAACATTCCTGTTTCTCCCATCATGTCCCTCAAAGTAAATGAAAACCATGATCGTGTGTGCTTTCTCTTCTGCGTGCTGTGAAAAATTTTTTTCAAGGTAGGGTATGCTTTAGCCCAGGTTGACCTAGAATTAACTATGTACTCTCAGGCTGACCTGGAACTCACAGAGATCCTCCTACCACTGCTTCTTCAGTGCTGGGATTAAAAACATGTGCCACCATGTCCGGCTTCATTTACCTTTTTTAAAAATTGAATGTTTTTTAAATATTTCATTTTAATTAATTAATTAATTTGAAAGAGAAAGGGGGAGAGAGAGAGAGAGAGAATGGGTGTACCAGGGCCTCCAGCCAATGCAAATGAACTCCAGACACATGCGCCCCCTTGTGCATCTGGCTAACGTGGGTCCTGGGGAATCGAACCTGGGTCCTTTGGCTTTGCAGGCAAATGCCTTAACTGCTAAGCCATCCCTCCAGCCCTCATTTACCTTTTATTTAAAAAACATATTTTTATTTATTATTTATTTGAGAGAGAGTAGGGGGAGAGAAAGAGAGAGAGAGAATGAGAATGGTTGCCCCAGGGCCTCCAGCCACTGCAAACAAACTCCAGATGCATGTGCCACCTTGTGTATCTGGCTTATGTGGGTCCTGGGGAATCAAACAGAGGTCCTTTGGCTTTGCAGGCAAACACCATAACTGCTAAGCCATCTCTCCAGCCCTTCTTTTTAAAAAAACAATTATTTACTTATATATTTATGAAAGAGAGAGAGAATGGGCAGACCTCTAGCCACTGCAAACGAACTCCAGACACATGTACCACCTGGTGCTTCTGGCTTATGTGGGAACTGGGGAATTAAACCTGGCTTCTTAGGCTTTTCAACCAAGGGCCTTAACCGCTAAACCATCTCTCCAGCCCTATGGCTGCATTTTTGCACGTGTAGTTTGTGTGGCGTGCAGACATGTATTGTGTTCATGTGTGTTTGTGGGTGTGCATGCACATGTATGTATATACATGTGCATGTGGATGCCCGAGGTTGATGACAAGTGTCCACCTCAATTGCTCTCCACCTTCTTTTCTTTTTAAAAAAAGTTTTAAAAGATTTTTCAATATATTTCATTTATTTACTTGAGACGGAGAGACTGAGAGAGGCACATAGAGAAAGGATGGGCACACCGAGGCTTCCAGCCACTGTAAATGAACTCCAGATGCATGTGACACATTGTGCATCTGGCGTAGGTGGTTACTGGGGAATTGAACTTGGGTTCTTAGGCTCTGCAAGCAAGTGCCCTAACTGCTAAGCCATCTCTCCAGCCCATCATTTATCTTTTTTTATTTCAGAGAGCCAGAGAATTGGCCCGCCAGGGTCTCAGCCACTGTAATTGAACCCCAGATGCTTGCACCACCTAGTGGGCATGTGTGACCTTGCACTTGCCTCACCTTTGTGTGTCTGGCTAACGTGGGATTTGGAGAGTCAAACATGGATCCTTAGGCTTCACAGGCAAGAGCCTCAACTGTTAAGCCATCTCTCCAGCCCTCCTTTCTTATTTATTTATTTATTTATTTATTTATTTATTTATTTATTTATGAAAGACAGAGTGAGAGAGAGAGAGAGAGAATGGCATGCCAGGGCCTTCAGTATCTTCAAAGGAACTACAGACGCATGCACCACTTTGTGCATCTGGCTTATGTGGGCACTGGAGAATTGAACCTGGGTCCACAGCTTCACAGGCAAGTGCCTTAGCCACTAAGTCTTCTCTGCAGCTTTCATTTACCTTTTGACCATGACTGTGAAGGGCAGCTCCTTCTACCGGATTCCTGACTGCGCACATTCTCTGCACATGCTCAGCTCATCTTGCTGCTCCATTTTCCCACTGGACTGTTTGGCTGTTGTCGTGTTGCGGTGTTCTCTGTGTGGTGCCAGCAACTGAGCTGTAAGGCCAAATCAAAGTTAGGCGCCCAGAGAGAAGGGCAGTGCTCAGTCAGGAAAGCACAGGCCACGCGAGCATGAGAACCTGAGTTTGGATCCCTAGCACCCATGTAAACGTGGGGCAAGCTGGCTACCTAGGCTAGCTGAACCGGTGAAGTCGGGGTGTCAGTGGAAGAACCTGCCTCGGTGAATAAGATGGAGAGCAATCGAGGAAGACACCCGACATTGACTCTGGCCTGCACATGCACATGCACACACATGTATGCACACTTGTCCACACATATAAACACACATGCACACCACATACACGTGTAAATAAACGTGGTGCACACTCCTGTAATCCCAGCACTTGAGAGGTAGAGAAAGGAGAATCAGAATTCAAGACCATCTGGGGCTACATGAGGCTCTGTCTCAGTAAAAGAAAACTAAAATAAAATTAATTTTAAAGAAATTAGGACTGGAGAGATGGCTTAATGGTTAGGGCACTTGCCTGCAAAGCCAAAGGACCTGGTTTTGATTCACCAGAACCCACGTAAGGGATGTACAAGGTGGCGCATGTGTCTGGAGTTTGTTTGCAGTGGCTGAAGGCCCTGGCAAAACCATCCTCTCTCTATATCTTTCTCTCTCAAATAAATAAATAAATATTTTTTTTTAAAAAAGGAATTAGTTAGGGAAAAGATTTTGCTCTGTAGAATATGGAAGGTTCCAGGCATGGACCTTGCCTAGGAGAATTGGACTTTTGGAAGGATTGCTGTCCTTGCTAATGGAGGCCTTTGAAAGCCCCTTTCATTTGGGAGAAGTTTGAGGTGATGGAAAGAAAGTTCTGGAAAACTCCAGAAAACCAGCTATTGGCTCTGGAGCTGGCCTCCAGCCCTAATGGGCGTCTTTCGTTCTCATTACCCCCATTAGTGCTTTATTGTATTAGTTATAGCTAATTTACATTTTACCGAAGCATTGAAAACACATTGCAGATGTTAGGAAACAGATGTTATCCTAATGTTAAAGCAAAGCCATGAATATTTATGATGGTTATTGCCCGGATCAAATTACCTCGGCCGTAAACCGGGAGGCAGGCATGTTCTGACAACTTTGGCCCAGCACCTGGTGAGGGAAAACAGAAAAGTACTGATGAACTTTTGGGCACATTTCAATTTTCCTTCACATGGGCCATTTTTTTTTTCTGCCTTCCCAGAGAGCTGAAAACAGAGATTGGTTGTTACAGACCCAATGGGGGAATTTTCCTACAGCTGGTATTCATTGGCCAGGTCAAGATTTTCCAGCTGTTTTTTTTCCCCCATGGTGCATACTTCTTGAAGAAGGCTCAGCCATGCCCCCTCTTACCTAAGTAGCCATCAGGCTGAGGGGACAACTGGGCTTTCTTCACACACCTGCCAGGTGCTGGGAAGCCGTCAGAAGCCAGGGCAGGCTGACCCCCTGACACAAAGGCTCTCTTCTCCCTGCCTTCTTTCCTTTCTCTTTCTTTCTTTCTTTCTTTCTTTCTTTTTTTTTAGGTAGGGTCTTGCTCTAGCTTAGGCTGACCTGGAATTCACTGTGTAGTCTCAGGCTCAGGGTGGCCTTGAACTCACAGCGATCCTCCTACCTCTGCCTCTGGATGCTGTTTCTTTCTCTCTCCCTCTCTCTCTCTTTCTTTCTTTCCTTCTACCTTTCTTTCTTTCTTTCTTTCTGTTTTATTTTTGAGGCAGGTTCTCTAGTAGTCCACTTGGCCTTAAATTTTCTATATAGCTGAGCATGACCACGAACTTGTTTGTGTGTGTACTATGTGGTTACATGCATGTATGTGTGCACCCTGTTGATGTGCCCACACATGCATGCAAAGGCTAGATGAGGATGTCACGTGTCCTCCTCTATTGCTCTGCCACCTTATTTATTTGAGACAGGGTCTCTCAGTTTGGAGTTCACGTGGAAGGGCATGTGTGGCCAGGCCCAGCCCTTCATAACTCCTCTCTCCATCATACCCCTTCCCCCTCTCAATCAGTGTCTCTTTTATTTTGATGTCATCATCTTTCCTCCTATTATGATGGTCTTGTGTAGGCGGTGTCAGGCACTGTGAGGTCATGGATATCAAGGCCGTTTTGTGTCTGGAAGATTGCATTGTAAGCAGCCCTACCCTTCCTTTGGCTCTTACATTCTTCCCACCACCTCTTCTGCAATTGACCCTGAGCCTTGGAAGGTGTGAAAGAGATATTTCAGTGCTGAGCACTCCTCTGTCACTTCTTAGCACTATGGTGTCTTTTGAGTCGTACCAATGGTCTCCAGCATCTGAAAAGAGAAGCTTCCCTAACCAAAAGTGATTGTAGCATTAATATATGGGTATGAACATTAAGAGAAGTGTTTACCACATGCCCAGCTTTTTCTATGGGTGCTGGGAATCAAATTCTGGCTTTGTGCTTGTATAGCAAGCACATTTATCCACTTCTTATGCCCAAGTGTGAACTTCTGATCCTCCGCAACAATAGGCATGCACCAGCACATTAGTTGTATGCAGTGCTGGAGATTGAACACAGGGCTTGGCAAGCCCTTGACTGACTGAGTTACACCGCTAGCCCCCAAGCAGAGCATTTTTTGTCCTTCTACCTATGCTGGCAGAAATGTCAACAGTGGGTCCACCCCTTGGATGTCACAAGAGACCCCCCTACCTTGAATGAAAGACCAATATCAAGGGATTGTTGATGAGTGTAGTGGGTGTGATGGCTTGACTTTAAAGTGTCCCCCATAGGCTCATGTGTTTTCAATGCTTAGTCCCCAGCTAGTGGAAATTTGGGAAAATGATGGAGCTTTTGGGAGGGTGAGCCTTGTTGGAGGAGGTATGTCATTGGAGGGTAGAATTTAAGGCTTATCCAACCCACTGGGTATTCAGGGTGAGCTCAGGCTGACTACTTCCTCTCCACTGATGTGGACATGTGACACAGGCTTCCTGCTCAGGCCTGCCATGCTTTGCCTGCCACAATGAAACATCCCCTCAAAACTGGAAGCTGAAATATACCCTTTCCTCCCCTAAGCTGCTTCTGGCTGGGAAGTTTGTCTAGCAGCAGGAAGGTAACTGGTATAATGGGCTTGGGCTCTCAGAATCCCTTTGCATTGTGGTCGGTCATCCCCCCACCAATATATTTGCATTTACTCCCAGCACCTGTAGCTCTACTAGGTTGGTCAGCCTGCCAAGTGTAAATACCCAAAGGCTGAGACTGACTCCTTTCCTTGCCCTCTTCTCTGTCTCCCTGGCCCCAGGTGGGTCAGGGCAGAGGTACAGCTCACTCAAGGGAGCTGGCTAACTCCCTCTGCCTGGCTGCTCTCCTATCTGTCCATCCCTTCTTCTCCCAGGAGCCACCTCTTAGACTGTCCCTTGCTTGGGGCCTGCCCTTAGCCTGCTTCTAGGGAACCCCTCCTAAGGCCCCTTCTATGCTAGCTTTACACAGTGTTAGTGAAGGGGTCACAGTGCTGTGTGCCTAAGAAGCAGCTAATGGGTAAGTGTGGAGACAAAGTGACAGTTTAGGAGCAGAGAGGTAGATGCCAAGGGAAGGGAAATGAGCTGACAAACAACTGCCAGCCACACTTGCAGGCTTTCTCAAGTATAACACCGGGACCCATCCTGACCCAGGGACTGTCCCATCTTTGAGCAGACCTGGCAGGTGGATCTCATCAGCCACTTCACTTCCCTCCAAAGGAAAGAGCATCTCAGAGGTTGTATGAGTTGCTTTTGTCATTGTCATGACAAAATGCCTGACAAAAGCAACTCAGTAAGGAAGGGTTTACTCTGGCCCCCAGTTTGAGAGACACAGTCCACCATGGAGGCGGAGGCATGGCGACTGGAGTGTGAGGTTGGCTGGTCACAGTTCATCCATAGCCAAGAAGCAGAGAGAAGCTGGGCATGGTGGTGCACACCTTTAATTCCTGCTCTCAGGGGGCCGAGGTAGGAGGATCACTAGGAGTTCAAGGTCAGCCTGAGACTACATAGTGAATTTCAAGTGAGCCTGGGCTAGAATGAGACCCTACCTTGAAAAACCACAAAAAAAAAAAAAAAAAAAAAAGAAGGAGAGAGAGAGAGAAAGGATGGTTCTCAGCTCACTTTCTTCTTTTCATTCAGTCCAGCCCTTGAAATAATGTCACCCACATTCTGGGTGAGTCTTCCCACATCAATTAACCCAATCTAGAAATTCCCTCACCGTCACTCACAGAGATTGGTCTCATAGACGATTCTAGATTCTGACAAGTTAACAAACAATATTCACCATTATAGAGATGTTGAGTGAGTCACTCAGGACCTTATTCATTTATTCACTTTGCATCAAGTGTCTTGTACAGAGGCAGGGGGTGGGGCTGAGCTGGGCATGTGGGGATTATGGCCAGCCAGTGGGTACAGTCTCTGTCCTCATGGTTAGACACGAGTAAAGCAGCTGTGAGCATGAAGGCAGCCCTTGGCTACTTCAGTGGGTTGGCTCAGGACCCCTTGTGGATACCCCAGTCCTCAGATGATCAAGTCCCTTAAAGAAAAAGTATAGTATTTGCTTAAAACCTGTGCACCTTTAACTAATCCCTAATACAGTACCCAACACAGTAAATACTGTAATATAGTTATTATGCTGTATTATTGGGGAATAGTCACCAGCAAAAAAAAAAAAAAAATCTATATATTCAGTACAGGCAGTCTTTCACATGTGTATGTCTGTGTGATGTGTGCATATGCATGTCCGTGTGTGTGAGTACACATGTACATATGCATGATGGTTAATCTCTGGTTGTTAACTTGTCAAGATTTAGGATAATGGTGGAGACAAATCTCTGAGCATGTCTGTGAGGAATTTTCTAGATTAGCTTAGTTTAGGAAGGAGGACCCACATTCTAAGAGCCAGGGTCCTGGATTGTGTAAGATGAGAGCTGGCTGAGCCCCAGCTTTCACCCCTCTGCTTTGCTTCCTCAGTGTTGGACTGGATGTGACCAGCACCTGCCACCATGCCTCTCCTGCCCTCATGGTCTGTAACTTGGAACCGTAAGCTGAAATAAACCACTGCTCCTTTAAACTGATTTTTGTCATAGAATTTGTCCTAGCAAAGAAAAAGTAAGTAATCCAGTGTGGGTATGTGATGCACATGTGTGTGGTAGCCAAAGGTCAATATCAGGTCTTCCTCTGTCTTATTTCTTTGATTCAGGGTCTCTCACTCATCCTAGAGCTCACAGGACTCAGCTGGACTAGCTAGCCAGTAAGTCCTAAGGCTGCCTGTCTGTGCCTTCCCAGCCCTGGGGTTACAGACAGGTGCTGCTGTGTCCAGCTTTTTTTAAAAACAAAACAAAACAAAACAAAAAACAAAACAAAAAAAAAAACAAAACAAAAAACATTTTACTGGGCTGGAGAGATGACTTATTGGTTAAGGCACTTGCCTGAAAAGCCAAAGGACTCAGGATCAGTTCCCCAGGACCCACGTAAGCCAGATGCACAAGGTGGCGTATGCATCTGGAGTTCACTTACAGTGACTGGAGATCCTGGCATGCCTATTTTCTCTCTCTCTCTCTCTCTCAGACTTTTTCTCTCTCTCTCCCTCAAATAAATAAATAAGTAGGGGATGTAGCTCAGTTATAAGAGTGCTTTCCCAGCATATATGAAGCCATGAGTTTGATCCCCAGCACTGCATAAACTGGGGGTGGTGGTGTACTCTCAGTTGTAATCCATCACTCGGGGGCTGGAGGCAGGAGGATCACAAATTCAAGGTCTTCCTTGACTACATAGATAGTTCAAGGCCAGCCTGAAACACAGGAGACCCCGTTATGGCTCTTTGGAAATGCACCATTCTGAGTGTTCTAGGATGTGATAAACGCTATGACAATGCACTGTTGCCGTGAGAGTGCGCATGCGTGTAGCCTGAGGAGGTGATATTTGGGTTGCAAGTAAATGAGAACAGGCATGCACAACTGACGTAAGGAAAAGGACAATGTGTGATAAAGGCTCTGGTGAAGTGGTTCACGGTACTCATGAGGTGGGCAGAATGACTGGTGAGGCAGCTGGCAGGGCCAGGTAACTCGGAGCCTCATCTCATCACCATCGACAGCTTTTGGATGCCCCTACTCATGCTAGAAAGGCCAGAGCCTGACCCAGTGGCCTGCTTCACGCACTCTGGCTCACTGTCCTGGAAAGGAAGCCAAATCCCAGAATGCATCCCACCAGCCCTGTGGGATGATGCCTCTCACATCGGTTTAGCATGACTTTACCCTGGACTCCTGGATGGAGATCAGCAGAGAATCTCATCTTTTGGTACCCTGAGAACAATTCCCAAATGTGAATTTTCCAGGAGTGGGTTAAAAAAAGTCCATTTCCATTAAGTCCTAGCTAAAGTGGTTGGTGTCTGTCAGAGACCACACGGTGAGAACTACCAGGAGAACTCAGTGTCAAGGGAGGCAGTCCCCACCTAAGGTTGCCCTCAGGACCAGCCACAGCCAAGTTCTGAGCATACAGTGTCCTCAGGGGAAGGCAGATCTTCCACTGCAGCATCACACAGGCCTGACCAGAGCCGGAGAACCATAAAAGATTCCACATATATGAGGCTGGGGAGATGGCTCAGTGGACAAAAGTGCTTGCCATGCAAGTATGAGGACCTGAGTTCAATCCCCAGCACCCATGTCAAAAGCTTGGTGAGGCCATTCTCTCCTGTAACCCCAGTACTGAGGAGGGCAGAGACCAGAGCATCACGGGGGCTCCCTGGTCAGCCAGTCTAGCTAAAAAAGAGAATAAACTTCAGGTTCAGTGAGTGACTCTCTGTCAAGGAAATAAGGCTAAATAGGGATGGAAGAGGGCATCCAGTGTCCCCTGGCCTCAGCACACATGCATATGGGAATGTGCATATCTACATGTGTGTATATCACATGCGTACACACGTCAGACATGTGTGTTCATCTACACATGTGTGTATATCACATGCATACACACATCAGACAGATGCACATAAAAAGATTGTATGGATGAGGCTGGAGAGATGGCTTAGCAGGTAAAGTGCTTGCCTGCGAAGCCAAAGGACCCTGGTTTGATTCCCCAGGACCCACAGAGGCCAGATGCACAAGGTGGTGCATGTGTCTGAAGTTCGTTTGCAGTGGCTAGAGACCCTAGTGCATCCATTCTCTCTTTCTCTCTCAAATAAATAAGTATTTTTTTAAAAAAAAGATTGTATATATGGGACTGGGGAAATTGCTCAGTAGTTATAGGCCCTTGCTTGCAAAGCCTGACTGCCTGAGTTCAATTCCCTAGTACCGACATAAAGCCAAATACACAAAATGGTACATGTGTCTGGAGTTCATTTGCAATGGCAAGAGGCCCTGGCATACCCAATTCTTATTCTCTCTCTCTCTTTCCCTCCTTGCAAATAAATAATTTTTTAAAAGATTGTATATATGGGGTTGGAGGGATGGCTCAGTGGTTAAAAGCACTTCCTTGCAAAGCCTAATTGAAACTGGGTGCTAGGGGTTCAGGAGTAGAGTCCTCGAACCCCAAACTCTCATGTCTACTTCTAACCAAAGAATTGAATAAAACAAGACTGAGAAGGATAATTATTAAATTATTATATTTGTTGAAGTATAGAACCAAGGAAAGGGAAATGAATACATCCATGTGGTTTGAGGGCCCAACTAGTGGGCCTGGAAAAACTATAAGAGAGTTAGAGAGGCGAGAAGAGAAAGTATAAAGAGCTCCTGCCAGATGGAGGGCAGGAGGGGTAAAGCTCCCATGTGGGAGTAGGGGTCAAGGGACTATCCCCTCGTCTCAGCCCACCTGGAGGATCATGAGTGATGAACGGCCTGCCAAGAGAAGTTTCTGTCCCCTGGTAAATGTGCTTATTTATTTATTTTTAATATTTTATTTTTATTTATGTATGAGAGAGACAGTACGGTGTGTCAGGGCCTCTAGCCACTGCAAACTAACTTCAGATGCATGTGCCACTTTGTGCATCTGGCTTACATGAGCACTGGGGAATTGGACCTAGGTCCTGAGGCTTTACAGGCAAGTGCCTTAA
Source organism: Dipus sagitta (assembly GCA_036346955.1). Taxonomy (NCBI): domain Eukaryota; kingdom Metazoa; phylum Chordata; class Mammalia; order Rodentia; family Dipodidae; genus Dipus; species Dipus sagitta. The sequence goes on from CM070773.1 coordinate 137,666,022, forward strand.
CCACTAAGCCATCTCTCTAGCCCGGTAAATGTATTTATAACCGTATGGTGGTGGGGCCCACCTTCTGGCTCAGATGAGCCAGAGAGATAGCTGAGTGGTCTGTGCTAGGGGCTGTCTCAGGAAGAAGCTAGCAATGATACCAAGTTCTGGGAGCTGAACTTGACCAACCACAATGTCAGGATTCAATTTAAACCCTAGAAAAGATCTCCTTACCAGGAGGGGTCCAGATTGTTTGTGGAAAAACAGATCTAGGGAAGTGATAAGAAGTCAGATCATGCTTTGATCTCTAGCAAAGTGGAGTCTGCAAGGATACTTTCAGGGGCCCAGTCACCCTAACTGCCTGACAAAAGCTACCTGATTCCCTTTCATAATGGCCTGGATTTGAGTTCTCAGTACCCATGTAAAGCCAGATACACAATGCATGCACCTGGAGTTCCTTTGCAGTGACAGGAGGCCCTGGAGCACCCATTTTCTCACTCACTGTGCCCCTCTCTAATTCTCTTTCTCTCTTCCTACTTGCAAATAAATAATTTTTTAAAAGATTGTATACAGAACTGGAGAACTGGCTCAGAGATTAAAGGCACTTACTGCAAAGCTTGATGACCCAGGTTTGATTCCCCAGTACCCATGAAAGACCAAATGCACAACGTGGTGCATCTTTCTGGAGTTTGTTTGCAGTGGCAGGAGGCCCTGACACAGCCATACACACTCTCAATGCCTCTCTAAAATAAATAAATAATTGTGTGTGTGTGTGATTTGCTTAAAGGAATTGTCTTGCACAATCGAGGAGGCTAGTAGAGTCCAGGGACAAGCAGGCAGGACAGATAATGAGGACACATATAAATTAAAATAATAACAATAAAGATCCTTACCATATTGTTGGAGGCTTGCTGTGACAATACCAGATTGTACCAACAGCCCCCTCCTTCCACCACTCCCAAGATTCTGCCAATCTATCCTTCTTGTGCCTGGTAAAAAAAAACACAGAAAACTGACCAGAGCTCTCTGGGAAGGAGACAAGGAGAACTTTTGATGTTTTGATTGTTTGGGGCAAACATTTGATCTCTTCAAGAGATCAGTATCTTTTCAAATGATAAATGAAGGCCTTGGTGGATGATCCCTTCCAAACACTGGAAGACCCTTGGTCAAACAGTTCTGAGCAGGGCCATGAGTGTGTGACGGGAGCGACAGCAGATGGCTGCATAAATAGTAGCGGCCTCTTGCAAAGTGGCTGAGCACACAGCCTTCCCTTCTGCACGCAGAGAGCAAGCCATCCGTCTGCAGGCGCTGCTGCTAGAGTTGAGGGCTTTCATGCCAGTGACTAAACAGCCAGGCAAATAAGGTGCCTTGTGCTAAGTCATTTCTGTTAAAACTGCAACTGTAGCCTGCTGCTAGAGGCACGCAGAAGGGAACGGCTGCCCGTTTGATAGCTGTGCAAACAGAGTTCCGTGTAAGTGCCTATTTGTCCATGTTCTCTATTTGTCTAGCTCGCCCCTGTATTTTCATAGTGGGCAATTGTCTGAAATGTAAACGTAATTGGAGTGTACTTGAAACAGCCCCGGCAGCTCTGCAAACAGTCATTAGTTGGTTTTTGCAGGTCATTATTATTTGTAGACTTGCACTGGTGAATTCAACTACTTGCAAAAATTTCTTTGTGAACCAGGAACCTACACTCCTGGGGCTTTCCTGGTCATTGGCACACGGGAGCAGAAGGGGGAAATTGGAGTCCTCTCTGGGCCCCGTTCCAGCAGGCCACAGAACAAGGTGACACTCTGCCTTCTCATCTCAGTCCTTGGGCTGTGGACAATTGTCATTTCCACACTCTATGTAGTGATCTCCTTTTTATATTTTTTGTGCTTTTTTTTTAAATGTAGTAATTTCATGATTTAAAAATGGTTCCAAGTATAGCATCCAAATGATGTTTCTTTTCTTTTTCTTTATTTTCCTTTCAAAAAAATTTTTAAGGTAAGGTCTTTGGCTCAAATAAATAAATATGTATTTTTTTATTTTAAAAATTTTTTGTTTATTTATTTATTTGAGAGTGACAGACACAGAGAGAAAGCAGCAAATAGATAGAGAGAATGGGCGCGCCAGGGCCTTCAGCCACTGCAAAGGAACTCCAGACCTGTGCGCCCCCTTGTGCATCTGGCTAACGTGGGTCCTGGGGAACAAAGCCTCGAACAGGAGTCCTTAGGCTTCATAGGCAAGCACTTAACCGCTAAGCCATCTCTCCAGCCCATAAATAAATACATTTTTAAGAAAAGGAAAAAAGAGAAAAAGAGCAGGCAGGATGATCCACGCCTTTAATCACCAGCTCTCAGAAGGTAGAGGTAGGAGGATTACTGTGAGTTCGAGGCCACCCTGAGGTTACGTAGTGAATTCCAGGTCAGTCTGGGCTAGAGAAAGATCCTACCTTGAAAACCCCAAACCAAAAACAACAACAAAAAACATTTATTTATTTGAGAGAGAGAGAGAGAGAATGGGCATTCCAGGGCCTCCAGCCACTGAAAACAAACTCCAGATACATATACCATTTGTGCACCTGGTTTACATGGGATCTGGGGAATCAAACTTGGGCTGGCAGGCTTTGCAAACAAGCATCTCTAATAGCTGAGCCATCTCTTCAGCCTATGATATAGGTTTTCTTTTGGGGGAGAATGTATGTTGTGTGGGTATAGGTATGGGTGCACACTTGCCAGGGAGCATAGGTAGAGGTCAGAAGACGACTGTGGGGGTAGGTCCTTGCCTTCCACCTCATTTGAGGCAAAGTCTCTCATTTGTTTACTGCTTAATTTGCCTGGATATAGCAAGCCCATGAGCTCTCCCAAGATTCTCCTTTCTCTGCCTCCCATCTTAGTTGCACACACTGGGATTACAGATGTCAGGCTTTACATGGGTTCTGGGAGATCCAAAATCAGGTACTCATGCTTCAGTGGCAAGTGCTTTTATTCACTGAGCCATCTTCCCAGCCCCAACGTTGTGCAGTGTATTAAGTGTATCAAGACCATGAAACGCCTTTCTATGGGGCGAAAACCCCAGGGTTGGTTAACTTTCAGGTACAGCATTAGTGCTGTTGGCCCTGAGTTCAATGTCAATGAATCATAACCTATACTAAGTGGGGCACTGGAGGTGGGGCTCAGTTGATAAGGTTACTTATATAGCATGCATGAAGCCCTGGGTTTGATCCCCAGAATGACATGTACTAGTAAGGTGTCTTTAAACAGACTCACTCAAAGAAAACTTCAAGGCAGAAAGGGCACGACAGAGCAAAAGTCCATCCTCATGGAAGCCAGGAGGTGAGAGGAAGTTAGGTCATTGGGAGGATGTCCTTGAAAGGAATGTTAGTTTTTAGTGCTCTCTCTCTTTACACCAGGGCCTTATGTAGCCTACACTGGCCTCAAACTCACTATATGGCTGAGGATGACCTTGAACTTCCAATTTACCTGCCTCCACCTCATGAGTGCTGGTATTATAGGTGTGCACCACTATGTCCAGTTCGTGTATGCTAGGCAAACACTCTACCAACTGAGCTACGTCCCCACCCCTTGAAAAGGGATCTTGGAACCACAGTCTCTTCCTTTCTCCCCCTTTGTTGCCTGACTTCTATGAGGTGAGAAGCTTTGCTCCAACATGTCCTTCTGCCTTGATGTTTTCTGCCCCACCTCAGGCCCCAAAACAATGGTCCAACTAACGATGAACTGGAGCCTCTGGAAATGTCAGCCAAACAAATCGTTCCTTCTTGTAAGTTGTTTACCTCATACATTTTGTCACAGTGATAGAAAGCTGACCAACACACCTCATCATACCCAGGACCCTCAATAGGTGTGAGGCCTGTGAAATGAGAGCTCTGTTTAACTGGAGGGTGTCAGAACAGGGTCTCCAGGTCTCTCCCATTGCCCCACCCAGGGCTGTCCACATCAGACTTGTGTAGACAATGCATGTGATTTTATCCCCTTTTGAATGTATGAGCAAGATTTACCTGGAGTCTCAAAGTATGGACTCGTGGTAAGCACTGAATTTTAAATGACATCTTTAAGCGACAGCCGCAAAGCGCCTCCGCAGGTAAGGGAGCCTCTCCTAGCCAGCCTTGATGGATACCTCTCTGCATGCAGAGCTATGGTGACTGCTAGCGAGACAGGACAGGGGGCCCAGATCAATGGCCTGCAGCCTCTTCTCTTGCAGGCTGTGTGGGCTGTAAGTCCCCAGTGCCCCATCCACAGAGACAGAGAACAGCACACAAAAACCAATTGAAGCGAGTTTCTCTCCTCTTCCGTCTGCACACCCAACTGGTCTGAAATATTTATGGGGTACCAAAAGCAGACTTCTGGGGAGGGCAGCCACAGTGATCTGAATTTCAGGTGTGGAAGAATGTATGAAAGCAACTGAGTGTTTGCATGCATAGCTGGAGCTGAGCTGATTTTCCACACAGGCATTCCTAGAATAGAATCAAGAGAATGAGGGATTTAGTGAGGTTTTTTTTTTTTTTTTTTTTTTTTTTTTTGAGATTTAGTTTTTTGAAAAAAAAAAATTCTCTTAGGAAAAAATGGTTGTCTACAGTGATGTGGGGTCTTTTAGAAGGCATGAGAGTGGATGTCGCTGTGATTCGATGTTATTAACGGCATAACCTTGGGCAGGTTAATTACTGCCTGGGAATGTTTCATCGCCTGTAAACGCGGGATAATAACTCAAGTATCTAGATCGCTGTGGGGATTGCAGGGGCTAATTAGGGGGTACAGCTCCCTGAGGGTTTAATCCTTGCCATAGCCCCAGGGGTGGTTTTCACTTTTCTGTATTTATACCTAGGAGTTCTGGGGGTCTGGCGTTGGATTTCATCCAATCTTTTTCATATCCTAGGTCCATATACACAGGAGCTCCAGGCAGGGGTGTGACTCAGTGGCAGACCAATTGCCTAGCGTATACTAGGCCCTGAGGTTTCCATCCCCAGCAACACACACACACACACACACACACACACACACACACACACACACACTATGTCCATGTACACAAAGACGAAACCCAACAGACACTGGTGTGGATGTGGAGGAAAGGAACTCTCCCTGTTGGTGGATGACTCTAACCTTATGATCCTGCAATCCTGCTGTTGAGTGTCCATCCAATGGGAATGAGATGGTCGTGTCAAGGAGACATCTGCATTGCCCAGTTATTGCAGCAGTATTCACAACAGTCAAGATGGGGCATCCACGCAGCCGTCCATCAGCAGAGGAATTATAAAGAAGACATGGTCAGTACACATAACTGAATAACATCCACCCATTCAAAATGCAATGCTGGGCTGGAGGGATGGCTTAGCAGTTAAGGTGTTTGCCTGTGAAGCCGAAGGACCCAAGCTGGATTCCCCAGGACCCACATCAGCCAGATGCACAAGGTGCCGCATGCGTCTGGAGTCCGTCTGCAGTAGCTGGAGGCCCTGGCTCGCCCATTCTCTCTCTCCCTCCCTTTTTCTCTCTGTCAAATAAATAAATAAAAATAAAATGTCAAAATGCAAAGCTGTCATTTGCAGAACTATAGGTACAAGTGGCTGACATTACATCAAATAAAATCAGCCAGACACAGAAATAGAAGTATTGCATAGTCTACATACAAGTGGAAATTAAGCCTGACTTCAATGGAAAACATGTGTAACCCCTACACTGGGATGTAGAGGCAGGAAGATCAGACATTCAAGATTATCCTTGGTCTAAACTGAGTTCAAGATTAGCTTGGCTTACATGAGATACTGTCTCAAACAAAACAAAATGAAATCCAAAAGAAGAGGAAGATGACAATGGTATAGTGGGTACCAGCATCTAGGGGGCTTGCTTGAAAAATACAATGGTAAGTGGGTACAGGGGTATAGTTGGACAGGAGGAATTACTTCTAATGTTTTGTAGCATAATAGGAAAGCTATGGTTGACACCCATTAATTGACTATTTCAAAATAAATAATATTATGACAGGCATGGTGGCTCATGTCAAGAGGTAGAGGCAGGGGTTCAAGGCCAGCCTGGGCTACATGAGGCCCCGTCTCAGAAAAAAAAATAACTAACAAACAAAAATCAAAATAGCTAGCCAGGCGTGGTGGCTCACGCCTTTAATCCCAGCACTCGGGAGGCAGAGGTAGGAGGATCGCTGTGAGTTTGAGGCCACCCTGAGACTCCTTAGTGAATTTCAGGTCAGCCTGGGCTAGAGTGAGACCCTACCTTGAAAAAAAATAAAATAAAATAAAAATAGCTAATAACTCTTAGTTCCCAGCACAAAGAAATGACACATGTCTGAGGTGAAAGATACGACTATGACCTTGATTGGATCATGGCACACCGTGTACATGTATTGAAATGCCACAGTGTACTCCTTCCATTAAAAAATATTAATAAAAATAAAATCAATTTCACCAGGAGAAAAAGAGAGCTATTTCTACCCAACTCCTAACTTAACAGGGGGTTATTCTCCTTTCTAGTCACTGGCCGATGGCATCTGTCCTGGGCCTGACCCCACGCAGCCATGAAGACTCAGAGATACTCCTGTGTCTGCTGACCTTGGGCTTGCTGGACAAGCGGCATTTTAATTGTCTTCCTCTTTGAAGCCATGGCAATTGCATGTGAATGTGCTCTGCCCACCCAATATGGCTCCAAGTGTGGGCTGAGACCTTTCAGCCTCCCAGGGCCTGGGCTGCGCTCTATGCTTCCAGATTCAAACAGAGTCAAATGAGTGATTTCATACTGTGACAGTTAATCTTCATTGTTGTCAATTTCACAGGATTTAGAATCACCATGGAAATAAATCTCTGCACATGGATGTGAGAGATTTTCTAGATTACGTTAATTGAGGTGGGAATATCCGCCGTAAATGCGGTGGTCCCGTGGTCTGTGCTCCTGGCTGCATGAGAAGGAGCAAGTGAGCTGAGCGCTGGAGTTCCTCGTTCTGACTGTGGACTGAGTGTGATCAGCTCCTGCCGCCATGTTGGACTGCATCTCCCTGAACTGCTAGCCAAACTGAACCCTTCCTCCTTAAATTGCTTCTGCCAGGTATTTCGTCTCAGCAATGAGACACTTACTCTTACCATGGTGGGCTTATACACCATTAATTCAACCTCCACCATTGGGACCAGGCATCTGGGGTGAGGAGGGTGTTCAAAGACCCAAATGTACTACGTTCCACCATCCTTAACCAGGCATATCATATCCACCCCAATCCCAAGGGCTGCATTTATATTTATGATAGCTATGAATGTGGCCCAACCCAGAATCACAAACTTACTTATAATATGAAGCGTTTTCTTCTAGCTCAATTGTGTGGTCCTACTGCTTGACCTTTGCAGATGACACCGTGGGGTTAAATACTATTCATGACACCAATTGTGAGGGTCAGAGGGACTGAGCTCCACAGCCAGGGAGGGAGCATTGCAGGGTGCAGGGAAGGTAACAGAATCCCTTTGGAATTCATTGGCAAGTAGCATGCTTTATTCTGGGAGAGACCTGCCACACCGTACTTTATTCAGGGAAAGCTCACTCAAGTCTGTGCTCTGATCTTTACACCAGAGCTCAGAGGATATCATACACCAGTCACAGCAAAAGTGGCCAGATGCCAGAAACGTTATGCCATTTGTTTACATTATATGTACTCTGCAGAGTCATTTCTAGCTGGTTGTCCAGCTGAGGCCATCTTGGCCAGTACCCCTTGTTTACATTTGTAGTATGTTGTCTAACATACTTCAGGCTTTATGCCTTCCTCACAGATGTCGTGTCACAATGACAGAAAGTTGGGCAGTACTGTGTGCTGCCTTGCTGCTATATGGGTTCCAACTTGACACCTTCCCTCCCTTTTCTTCTGTGGCCCCAGGACAGAGCTGAGCCCTTGTTCTCTCTTGAACACAGTTCTGTATTGTTTCTAGACCTGAGACCCTTGTAGGTCTCACAGTCCTGCCCTCCACATAGGTGATCTCAGCTCTCCACTCCAGGCTGGCTGTCCTGGAAACTCTCTGTGGCTTAGATGTTTCTGGCTGTTCTAATACACTCTTCATGCCATGACCTGGGGATTATGTTTCTCTTTGCAGCCCCTGGTTTTCAAGATGATACCGTGGACATAAAGAGACAAGCTTGAAGTGTACAAGACAGAGGACCAACAATGTCTGCCATGCAGGGAAAGCACCCATCCCTCTATGTAGTAATTCCTTAAAAAAATATTTATTTAAGCCAGGCATGGTGGAGCACACCTTTAATCCCAGCACTCAGGAGGCAGAGGTAGGAGGATCGCTGTGAGTTCGAGGCCACCCTGAGACTACATAGTGAATTCCAGGTCATCCTGGGCCAGAGTGAGACCTTACCTCAAAAAAACAAAATAAATTAATTAATCAATAAAAATAACAAAATAACAAAAATATTTTATTTATTTAAGTGAGGAGGAAGAGAGAAAGAGAGAGAGAGAGAGAGAATAGTTGGCTCCAGGGCCTGCAGCCATGGCAAACAAACTCCAGATGCATGTGCCACCTTGTTCATCTGGCTTATGTGGGTCCTGGGGAGTAGAACCTGGGTCCTTTGGCTTTGTAGGCAAGCACCTTAACTACTAAGCCATCTCTCCAGCTCTGCATGCATTTTTAAAAGTTGTTCATATGCAAAGGAAATCATCTCTGATATGGCACCATGCCACACTCCAAGGGCTTCTAGAAAGGACAGTGCTAGGGGGTGACTGGCAGGTTAATTCAGATCCACAGATTAATTTTGTCTCTCTGTATATCAAGGGTGTGTGAGATTTATTTAATTTGAAATAAATGTAATTATAGAAATGAATGGGCTATCAAAATTTTAAACATATGATCCATCAATATTGGCATGATGAGGGTGGCTGGTTAGTCTAAATAAAAGGGGTCTTTGGCAATATGGACTTCAATTTTCCCCATAGTGTGTCTCATTTCATCTTGACGTCTGGGTTAATGCTAAATTACAATCCTTAATTTCCAGATCGGAACTTAATTTCTAAATAAGAGGTTAACATAAATAACCTTTCCAGATGTGGGGCTTCTGGGAATTCTGGAAGAGAGACTCGAAGGAAGTGCAGCATACAGTTTTGTGCAATTATCTGACCCTCCATATTTTTGCCTAAGGCGGTTCTGGATGCGCGGGCAGAGGTAGCAATACGGCAGCACTGCCTGCTGGGGACCAGGTCCTTCTGAGCCCAAGGCAGTGGGAAGGAGACACTGTCCCCTTAACCTGTGCCAGCCAGTCATGGAGGTGGGGTTTGCCCATCCCGCACATCCACCTTCCCTGCGGGAGCTTCACGGCACACACTGACGGCAAGTTGAGATAAACTTCGCAGTGGGACCCGTGGGACAGTGTTACAGAGGAGCGGGGCAGGTGGCTCAGTCGGTAAAGTGCTTACCTCACAAACATGAGGAACTGAGTTTGATCCCTGGTACCTGTGTAAAACTCCCAGTCATAGCCAAGTGTAGTGGTGCACGCCTTTAATCCCAGCACTCGGGAGGCAGAGGTAGGGGGATCTCTGTGAGTTCAAGGCCACCCTGAGGCTACATAGTGAATTCCAGATCAGCCTGGGCTCGAGTGAGACTCTACCTCAAAAACCAAAAACCAAAAACCCTGGGCATGGTGGCACACAGTGAATACCAGCAAAGTTATTGTGTGGGATTTCTTTTTATGGGGTCTACAGGAAGGGAGGAACTGGTTAAAAGGAGAGTAGTTTCAGTGGCTATATATTTTGACTAACTTGAGTTTTATTAAGCTTTTCTTTTTTGCACATGTTTCTTCCCATGATGCATCTGATTCGAATTATATGCACACCCAATCATGCACAGGCATAAGATGGTAATAGGAGCTTCTCCCTAGAAATTCATTTAGGGGACACATGTGCATGTGCCATACCAGTTCAGGCAGGATGATCCCTTGTCTCCTAATCTTCAACATAGCTTGAGTAATTAAAGAGAAACTGATCACAAAAGGGGAATTACTAAAGGTTGTCAGGGGAAGGGAGATTACTTCATTGTTTGAAGTGAGGTGTACATGTAGCTTGATGCAGGTGAGGGTTAACAGGTTGTTAAGTGCATGGTTAGAAAAGGGGTTATTTACTGCCCAAGCCAAGCAGAGTCCTGAGTTGCTAAGCTATTTCCCTTTGCATGCTTGCCTCACCCAGAGCTCACCAATTAGGCTAGATTGGCTGGCCAGCGAACTCCAGGGATCCACCCGTCTCTACCTCCTCAGCCACCATACCAGTTTTTTAAAATTTTTGTGTTTATTTTTATTTATTTATTTGAGAGCGACACAGAGAGAAAGACAGATAGACAGAGAGAGAGAATGGGTGCACCAGGGCCTCCAGCCATTGCAAACAAACTCCAGACGCGTGCGCCCCCTTGTGCATCCAGCTAACATGGGTTCTGGGGAAATAAGCCTCGAACCAGATCCTTAGGCTTCACAGGCAAGCACTTAACAGCTAAGCCATCTCTCCAGCCCCACACCGATTTTTTTTTTTTTTACATGGGTTCTGGGGATTGAACTCAGGTCTCCATGCTGACAAGACATACCTTACTGTGTGAACTATTTCCCCAGCCTGGATTCTGTAAATCTTTCTCTGTTACATTATGAAGAAAAATGAAACCTGTAAGCACCTAGGCAAACAAGCCAGAGTTACATCTCAAGCAACAAAAATGAGGCTGGGGGCTAGAGAGATGGCCCAGTGGTTAAAAGCTTTTGCTGTGCAAGCCAGATGACCAGAATTCAGGTCCCTAGAACAGTGTAAGCTGGGTACAGTAGCACACATGCCTATTATCCCTGTATGCCTATGGGCAAGATGGGAGTCAGAGCCCGGAGAGTCTCAGGAGCATGTGGGCCAGCTAGCCTGCTTTACACAGCGGTGAACAACAATGAGACAAGGCAAGGACCAACACCCTGAAGATGCCCTCCGATGCCCACATGTGTACCGTGGCCCATGCACGCACGCACACACACACACACACACACAATCAGGCTATCCAAGAGCACATCATTCTGTCTGCTCCCTGAAGAGTCAAGCAGAACACTTCCAGTGCCAGAAGGAGACGGAGATGATGAAGGTTGGCATCCTCCATAGCACTCATGTTTCGGTAGTAAAGACAGCATCCATGGCATGCTGGTGTCCTAACTGAGAGCGAGCCAAAGACACACACTCTAGGTCACTCGTTAGTGCCAAAAGAGAGCTCAGGAAAATTGTACATCAAACAAGAGCTGTTTCTAGAAGCTGTTCTTCAGCAAAGCCAATGGCACCAGGCACTGGTGCACCACTGTGGCTTCCAGATCATGGCAAACCTATGTCTCCTTCTACAACAGCCCCTTCATGAAATGTAAAGTGAGCAATGTGTGGGGTGAGAGGCCACTCTGTCACTGACTGTCATAGAACTCACTGGACACACCTCTCCTGGGGACAGGACTGGACAGCAGCCTCAGAAGTTCACCTGAGGTGATTTCCACATGGTAGCAATACTTATGACTATAAGAGCTGGGGAGAGAGGTCAGCCTATAGTTCGCCTCACAAGCACGAATATCATGAATTCCCAAAACACCTGTAAGAAAGTCAGGTGTTGTGGCACAGGCCTGTATTCCCAGCACTGGGAGGTGGAGATCGATTCCTGAAGCTTGTGAGCCAGCTATTCCAGCCTACTTGGTGAGTTCCAGGTCAGCAAGAGACCTTGTCTTAGAAAAGGTGGATGGCATCTGAGGAATGACATCTGACATTGTCCTCTGGCTTCCACGTTCATTGTCACATACGTGTATGCATGCACATACCTGCCCCCCCCACATACAAGAGAAATCAATTATGGCCATGCTGTTAAAGAGTAAAAAAAAAAAAAAAAAAAAAGACACGAGCAGCTGACACTGGGATGGCCTTCCATGTGCTAAGTGCCTTTCATTCCTATCTGACACGTTAGGAAACAGGCTCAGAGGAGTTCTGTGGTGTAGTTACTTCCCAGGTCTCAATGAGAGGAGACCTGGGTTCCAGGCTGACTTGTCAAATACGTGACTGTTACAGTTACTTTCTCATCAATGGGGAAAAAATACCCAAGCAGAACTTATGGAAGGAAAGGGTTCATTTCAGGCTTACAGTGTTGAGGGGATTCATCTTGGTGGGGAGAACATGGTGAAAAGCAGCAGGAGACGGAGGTAGCTCTGCGGAGCTATAATACCCCAAGTGAGCTTGCTATAACACCCGAGTGAGCTTGCTATGACACCCCGAGTGAGCTTGCTATGACACCCCGAGTGAGCTTGCTATAACACCCCGAGTGAGCTTGCTATGACACCCTGAGTGAGGTTGCTATGACACCCCTGAGTGAGCTTGCCATGACACCCCGAGTGAGCTTGCTATGACACCCCGAGTGAGCTTGCCATGACACCCCGAGTGAGCTTGCCATGACACCTGGAGTGAGGCTTGCCATGACACCCCGAGTGAGCTTGCTATAACACTCCGAGTGAGCTTGCCATGGCACCCCGAGTGAGCTTGCTATAACACTCTGAGTGAGCTTGCCATGGCACCCCGAGTGAGCTTGCTATAACACTCCGAGTGAGCTTGCCATGGCACCCCGAGTGAGCTTGCCATAACACCCCGAGTGAGCTTGCCATGACACCCCGAGTGAGCTTGCCATGACACCCCGAGTGAGCTTGCCATAACACCCCGAGTGAGCTTGCCATAACACCTCGAGTGAGCTTGCCATAACACCCCGAGTGAGCTTGCCATAACACCCCGAGTGAGCTTGCCATGGCACCCCGAGTGAGCTTGCTATGACACCCCGAGTGAGCTTGCCATGACACCCCGAGTGAGCTTGCCATGACACCCCGAGTGAGCTTGCTATGACACCCTGAGTGAGCCTTGCCATAACACCCCGAGTGAGCTTGCCATGACACCCCGAGTGAGCTTGCCATGACACCCCGAGTGAGCTTGCCATAACACCCCGAGTGAGCTTGCTATGACACCCCGAGTGAGCTTGCCATAACACCCCGAGTGAGCTTGCCATGACACCCTGAGTGAGCTTGCCATAACACCCCGAGTGAGCTTGCCATGACACCCCGAGTGAGCTTGCCATGACACCCCGAGTGAGCTTGCTATGACACCCTGAGTGAGCTTGCCATAACACCCCGAGTGAGCTTGCCATGACACCCCGAGTGAGCTTGCTATGACACCCCGAGTGAGCTTGCCATAACACCCCGAGTGAGCTTGCCATGACACCCTGAGTGAGCTTGCCATAACACCCCGAGTGAGCTTGCCATGACACCCCGAGTGAGCTTGCTATGACACCCCGAGTGAGCTTGCTACGACACCCCAAGTCCTGCCCCAAGTGACACACCTCCTCCAGCATGGCTCCATCTCTCAAATGTGGGGATTGAACATGAGGCTTAATCACAAACACATGAGCCTATGGGGGAGTTTCACACTTATACTGCCCCAGTGCTCTTCCTAAGTGCGTGTGAAACGTGCATGATGCTAGACTGGTTTGCTAGGTCATAAAATCATCTTGATAAATTTCAAAAGGTTCACGTCCTTTCTTATATGCTTGTGCATGTGTTTGTGGTTAAGTGTGCATGTGTTTGTACATGTGTCCCTATGTGTGCACGTGTACTTGTGTGTGTGATATGCACATACATGCGTATGTGTGGCTGCAAGAGGATAGTCTGGAGTGTTATCTTCTCATATGCTGTTCACCTCTTTGGTGACAGGGTCTCTCACTGGTGTGGAGCTCACTGAATCTGCTGGACTAGCTGATCAGCAAGCTCCGGGGATCCATCTATCTCTGCCTCTCAATGCTGGGGTTATGGGAGCACACCACCAACATCCAGCATTTGTGGTCTCTCAGGATCAAACTCAGTTCATATGCTTGCAAGGCAAGCCCTGTACTAACAAAATTACCTCCTCAGACCCACAGCATATGTGTTCTAACAACAATAGAATTTAATTAGGAATTGAAAAAAAAACAATATTCTCAGGTATTAGATATTAAAACATACTTGTAGTTACCACTTCCATATAGGTTAAAGAAAAACAACAGGTATTTTTTTTAAATTTAGACTGAATTACAATGAAAATGTAGCACATCAAAATGTGTAGACAGCAGATAAGCCAGTTGTTAAAGGTAAATTTTGATTACAAGCATAAACATATTAGAAACATATATTAGAAGAGAAAAATTTATCTTTGGTGATCTAAATATTCTTTTTAAATATTATTATTACTTGGTTTGTCAAGGTAGGGTCCTGCTCTAGCCCAGGCTGACCTGGAATTACTGAGCAGTCTCAGGCTGGCCTCAAACTCACAGTGATCCTTCTGCTTTGGCCTCCCAAGTTCTGGGATTAAAAGTATGTGCCACCATGCCAGGCTTTAAAAAACATTTTGAAAGTCAGTGTTTTTCTTTTGCCTGTACTGGGAATTGAATATAGGGCCTCATTCATGCTAGGCAAGCACTCCATCACTGAGCTTAAGCCTTCATCTCTTTTAATTTTAATTTTTAATTTTTTTTAACTTGGTCTTAGACTTTATTTGCTTTACAGGAATACTTTAAAGACAGTCAGTCTGGGTATCAATAAACAGGTCATGCAGTTAAAGATAAAGAAGAACCCATCAGTCTTTTCTACATTAATTTAGATGGTGAAGAACAGGTGATTTGGGTATATTTTAATTTTATAATGAAAGTCTAATGATTAAAAGTATAGATAATGAGCTGGGCGTGGTGGTGCATGCCTTTAATCCCAGCATTCGGGAGGCAGAGGTAGAAGGATCACCATGAGTTCAAGGCCACCCTGAGACTACATAGTGAATTCTAGTTCAGCCTGGACCAGAGTGAGACCCTACCTTGAAAATGCCAAAACAGAAAAAAAAAATTCTAATTTAAGAGATACAACTCTTGGGCTAAGGATGTTATTTTTAAATTTTGAGGCAGGGTCTTGCTAAGGTAGCCAGGGAAGCTTTGAATTTGGTCTGTAGCCCAGGCAGGACTTGAACTTACTATTCTCCTACCTCAGTCTCTCAAGTAGCTGGCATTACAGGCTGTGTTATCAGGCCCAGCTTTAAAAATGTTGATTTTTGAAATGGTAAAAAGGCATTGGCAAGAATGATCAAGATGGTGGCTGGGGAGATGGCTCAGTGGTCAATGTGCTTGCTTGCAGAGACTGTTGGCATGGGTTCAATTCCTCAGAACCCATACAAAGCTGGATGCAAAGTGGTATATGCATCTGGGAATCCCAACATTTCTATAGCAATGGGAGGTAGAGCTGGGAGAATTCAAAGCCCAAGGGCCAGCTACTCTGACAGTTTTCAGGCTGATGGTTCATTAGCGGTGACAAGAGACCCTGTCTCAAAGAAGGTGGAGCACGACACGTTGAAGTTGTGCTTCTGACCTCGACATGGGTGCCGTAGCATGCATGCGCCCACTGACAATAAATAAATCAATAAATTCTTTTAAATACTAGAAGAGAATGATAAAGTAATAAAAGGAATACAAGTGAAAATGGCATTATCAGGATTGAAAACAGAAACAACATTGTTACATTCTGCAGCTACTTAAACGACAACAAGGGAAATAGCATGAATAGCTTTATGTCAATACATTGATGACTCAGTTATCCAGGTTTATCTTTCTACCACAAGACACTTAACCACACACTCAAAATCCCCTTCTTTTAAAAAAAAATCTTATTTTAATTTATTTATCTATTTATTTGACAGAGAAAAAGGGAGGGAGAGAGAAATAATGGGCTCGCCAGGGCCTCCAGCCACTGCAAACGAAGTCCAGATGCTTGCGCCCCCTTGTGCATCTGACTAACGTGGGTCCTGGGGAATCAAAACTGTGTCCTTTGGCTTTGCAGGCAAATGCCTTAACCACTAAGCCATCCCTCCAGCCCCAAATCCCTCTCCCCATGGAAGGTGACATTCCCAGCTGCCAGGGACCAGGGTGTGTATAATCATCTTTTTTTGGTGGGTGGGGGGGGGTCATTACTCAGTCCACTACAATCTTTAACAAAACATTAGCAACTTCTGTTCAGTGATATGGAAAAAGGTAATAATTATAATTAGTAGCAATTTACTCCAGGAATGCAAGACTGGTTTAGCTCTTGAATCTTGAATGGCATCTTGGGAAGGGAATTCAGAGAACGTTCTCGTGATGGAGAACTCCACATTCTGCTGAGGTTTTGGTTGGGCAGGTATGCTCATAAATCTAAGCCTGCAAATGTAACACTTTAGATGTGTCAAGTTGGCTGTACGTGGATTTTACCAGAAGCAAAACGATGCAAAATACCAAATATAACTGGAAAACCAGAAGGCAGAGACAGCTTAGGTAAATAAGCGTACAGTATCCTCAGTGAGCAAGACTTAGAGAGAGCCAGGTTTGGGGAACAACTCTGACTCCTTTGTGTGCATGTTACATTTGAGATGAGATGAACAAGGACACGGCAACCAGGCAGCTGCATCTGGAAAATGGGATGGTCTGAGAAACTGTGATTAGATGTGGGGACAGTTTTTTGTATAGGTGACTATGGGACGGACAGCCACTTGACTTAGAAAGTGACTCAGAAGGCAAGTTCTCTGACCTCTGCCCCTCCCCCAATCATCATTGGACTGTAGAAACCTTAAGTATCCACCCTGATCCTCCATTCCTCCCTCACCCACAGAGGTATGTCCATGGAGACTGCTGGGCCTCCTCTGCTGACCCCTGTGGAGCTTACCCTAGTGCTACCATGGGCTGTTTTCTTTATTTTTTCCTTAATTTTTATTTGTAAGTACAGAGAAAGAAAGAAAGCGAGAGGGAGGGAGAGACAGACAGAGAAGCTTGGGCATGCCGGGGCCTCTTCCCACTGCAAATGAACTCCAAATGCATGTGCATCTGGCTTTATGTGGGTACTGGGGAATTGAACCCAGGCCAGCAGGTTTGGCAAGCAAGTACTGTTAACTGCTGAGACATCTCCCCAGCCCTAGGCCTTTTCCTTAATACCAGTTCCCCAGGGAACTAAGAACATGGAGTGTTAAGTGGGGAGATAGCTCAGTGGGCAAGGTGCTTACTTTGAAAGCATGAGGGACTGAGTTCAATCCCCACCACCCATGCAAAAATGCCAGGCATGATAGCACGCACCTGTAATCCCAGTGCTGTAAAGGCAGGGATAGGCAGATTCCTGGGGCTCACAGGCCAGCTAGCCTAATTGGCACATTCCAGGCCAGTGAGAGATCATGTCTCAAAAAAGTGGACAGTGCTTGAAAAGAAAGACATCCAAAATTGTCCTCTGGCTTCCATACACCCACATGTGCATGAACACTGCGCACGAAAGTGCACATACATGCTCATTTAAAAAACAACATAGAAGGCAGAGCTAGGAGGATTGCCATGAGTTCGAGGCCACCCTGAGATTACATAGTAAATTCCAGGTCAGCCTGAGCTAGAGTGAAACCCTACCTTGAAAAACCAAAAACAAAAAAACCAAAAAAAACCCCCCAAAATCCCCAGAGTGCTAATCTGAGATGAGACATTTGGGTGCAATGGCTTCACGTGACCATTTTTCTCTTTCAACATTTTATTTGGAAATAGCTTCAAACTTGCAGAAAAGTTGTAAGAATAATGACCAGAACACACATATGACCCTCACATGTCCCATCTCTTGCCTTTTCTTTTTATTACTTCCTCTCTGTGTACATATACTTGCATATATCTATATGTGTGTGTATATATTATGTAGATATATGGAAAGTCCATTGATGTGCATGTGTGTGGTATATGTGCATGCATGGGTGTACGCATGCTCCATACGTGTGTAGGTACATGTATGTGTACAAGTACGTGTGCCACACATGTGTGCCTGCATGGGGATGGAGTACAGAGGTCAACTTTTGGTGTCTTCAACACCTCTCCATCTTACTCTTTGAGACAGGGTCTCTTGCTGAAGCTAGAACTCACCAACTTGGCTACAGTAGTTAGCCAGCAAGCCTCAAGGTTCCTCCTGTCTCTGCCTCCCCAACCTGGCATTACCACCACCATCATTTTATGTGGGCATCGGAGATCCATTCGGGTCCTCAGACTTGTACATCAAGCATTTTATCCCCCCCACCAAGCATCTTCACAGCCCTAAGTGTATTCTTTTTAATCTATAATTTTACTACAACCACTGATTGGTATGTATAAAGCTATTTCTTCCAGGTGAAATATAGAGTTTGGTTCCTTTGACTTTAAAAAAAAAATGTATTTATTTGCAAGGAGGAGGGAACATGTCAGAACCTCTAGCCATTGCAAACAAACTCCAGATACATGTACCACTTTTGTTTTGTTTTTTGAGGTAGGGTCTCCTTCTAGCTTCAGGGTAGCCTTGAACTCACAGCGATCCTCCTACCTCTGCCTCCCAAGTGCTGGGACTAAAGGTGTGCCCACCACACCCAGCTGTATGTACCACTTTCGTGCACGTGGCCTTACATGGGTACTGGAGAACTGAACACAGGTTGTTAGGCTTTGCGGGCAAGTGCCTTAAACGCTGAACCATGTTTCCAGACCCCTATGGCTTTTTTCAAACTGCTAAATCCATAACCTTACTACTGTTTAAAGACACCATCTGTGTGGAGTTAGGTTTGATCCTCAACACTCACATAAGAAGCCAGGCATGGCCATTCATGTCTGTTATGCCAGTCCTGAGGGAGGCAGAGATGGGAGAATTACTAGTACTTGTGGGTCAGTCGGTCTGATTAAAAGGAAATGACAGGGCTGAAGAGATGGCTTAGTGGTTAAGGCTCTTGCCAGTGAAGCCTAAGGACTCATGTTCGACTCTCCACGTGCCACATAAGCCAAATGTAGTGACACAAGCACTCAAGGCCGTCCATGCACACAAGATGGTACTTGTGTCTAGAGTTCAATTGCAGTGGCTGGAGGCCCTGGCAAACCAAATCTCTCTCTCTCTCTTGCTTTAGCTCTCTCACATTAAAAAAAAAAAAAAAAAAAAAGACCAGCTGGGTATGGTGGCGTGCGCCTTTAATCCCAGCACTTGGGAGGCAGAGGTAGGAGAATCGCTGTGAGTTCAAGTCCACCCTGAGACTACATAGGGAATTCCAGGTCAGCCTGAGCTAGAGTGAGACCCTACCTCAAAAAGAAAAAAGAAAAAAAAAAAAAGACCAGTCTATTGGGCTTGTCTCAGAAAACAAGCAAACAAACAGACAAAATACAGCTCCAGGTTTAATGAGAAACACTATTTCAGAAAACAGCAGCAGAGTGATGGAGGAAGATGCCCAACCTTCTCTCCTGGCCTCTGCATACGAGCATGGGGCACGCGCTCCTGCAAGTACACACACGAATATCATACACCCACACCCACAAATAAAAATAAAATTTATAGAGGTGTCATGTGCAGTCTATGCTGTCAATCCATGCTCATCGAACCCAGGCCAACAGTTCCACTCGTCAGACCTGAAGAAAGCTGTGCACTGTCTCCATGTTCTCCACGGGCACACTCGGCTTTCTTGTGCTTAGGGCACTCGACAGCCCTTCGGTGCCAAATCTCCAGAAGAAAGCATAAAATGTGAAAATAGAATGTGAAAAGGACACTTGTTTACAGTACAACAAGGAGATCCTGTTCTGCCTCAACTGGGAGCGTGCTCATCGTGTGACTCAGGGTTTTTCTTTCTTTCTTTCTTTCTTTTTTGCCTCTCCTGTGTACATTGGCAAAAGACCACCAAAGCTCCATGAGTTAGTGGTTTTGGAGTTACAGGGAAAAACTCAGCGAGTAAGCAAATTTGCAAATAAGCAGTCATGAAGAATTCCAAGAACAGAAAATCAGTTCTGTGTGTGTACATATGCACATACACATTTATACACACATTAGTTCACTGAGAGTCCCGGAGGCCAGGGTCATTGTCACAGGGATAAAGTAAAGGGGTCAACAGGCCCGGATCCTTCTCGAGGTACCCGGAAAGCACCCACTTTCTGGCTGGG
This sequence comes from Dipus sagitta, assembly GCA_036346955.1. Classification (NCBI taxonomy): domain Eukaryota; kingdom Metazoa; phylum Chordata; class Mammalia; order Rodentia; family Dipodidae; genus Dipus; species Dipus sagitta. The sequence goes on from CM070773.1 coordinate 137,685,949, forward strand.
AAGATAGTTAAGTGGGTAAAGTGCGTACTATGCAAGTGTAAGTCTGTGAATTTAGAACCTCAGAACCCCTATAAACTGGATATGAAAGTATCTGCAGGGCTGCAGAGATAGCTTAGCAGTTAAGGCGTTATGCCTGCAAAGGCAAAGGATCCCGGTTCGATTCTCCAGGACCCACGTAAGCCAGCTGCACAAGGGGGGCGCAACCACCTGGAGTTCGTTTGCAGTGGCTGGAGGCCCTGGCATGCCCATTCTCTCTCTCTCCCCCCCCCCCTGTCTTTCTCCCAACTAAATAAATAAAATATATTTTTTAAAAGTATCTGTAATCCCGGTGCGCCTCTAGTGAGAAGAAACAGAGATGGTAGAACCCCCAGAAACTCCTAGGCCAGCTAATCTGGTATATGCAGCAATGAACAACAGGGACCCTGCCTCAAACAAGGTGGTGGGCAAGGACCAACACCAGAGGTTGTCCTCTGACCTCCACAAGTGCACCATGGCACACGCGCACGCGCACACACACACACACAGACAGACATGCCTCGTACAAAGAATCCACTTTCTCACTTTCGTGTGCATCTGCAGACCACCTTATTTAGCCTGTGGACCCACTATAGTTTGAATCTGGAATGTTCCCCAAAGTCCCATGTGTGAAAGGCTTGGTGTCTGGTGTCTGGTGTGATGCTATTGGAAGGTGGAGCTGCTCCCGGCAGGAGTGCTCAGCCTTTTGACCTTGTGGCACAATGTCCTAATCTATAAAGTTCACAACCCGCGCTGGCTCTGGAAGACGTCACCCTGGGCAGGACAGGCCTTGAACTCTGATGACGTTGCTCACCCTGCTGCTATTCTGTCTCAGGCCAGTAGGGGCGCAGTTTCCCTAGTGACTGAATAAAAATCTGTGATTGGTGAACCGTGAAGCTTATGATTGGTGCTACTGGGAGGGCAGTGATTGGTGGAACTGGAAGCCATGTAATGATTGATAGCGATTTAAAGCTGACCACAGGTGAGCCGTGCCACTTTCCTAGCTATTTAATCAGACTGCTCACTGCTCTTAGGCTTTTACATCATAAAACCTTCGGATCGGCGGGCTGCAACGGGATGAACCTTCGCTTTTCCAAGTCACTTTCTTCCAGCCTTTGTCCAGTGGTCAGTATGGCCCGTGGAAACCAATGAGAACTTGCCAGAGAGAAATATATGAAAAGAAAAGAGAAAAACCCCAGGAAGTTAGCAAGGGAAAAAGAAAAGAGGATAGCTTGACTATCTCTCAGAGAAAGCAGAGGGACTCAGATCATGCAACAAAAGCAGAAGGCAGCCAGTGAAAAGAAGGCTCCGTAGATGAGGAGACCGGACTCTTCAGAAAACCGGTGCTATTGCCAACGGGATGCATCATGAACTCTAAGATCAGAATTTCTCAGCGTGACTAATCACTACATGAGTTGTAACTTATCCTTGGAAAACCGGTCTGTTTTAAACCTTACTTTTCAGTTTAACTTAGTGTAATGTTTTAAAACTATTCTTTATTATTATTATTTTCTTTATTTGAGAGAGAGAAAAATAGACGAGAAGGGAGAGAGAAAGAGAGAGAGAATGGGCGCACCAGGGCCTCCAGCTGCTGCAAATGAACTCCAGAAGCATGCGCCCCCTTGTGCATCTGGCTTACGTGGGTCCTGGGGAATCGAACCTGGGTCTTCTGGCTTTGTAGGCAAGCTGCTTAACCGCTAAGCTATTTCTCCAACCCTAGAACCACTCTTTGATGAATAAAATGCTAAACATGTATGTGGAAAAGTTATGAAAAAAAAGACTAAATTGTCTCTTTTGTTGCAGTTACCTTCTCATTGTTGGGTAAATACCAAACCCAAAGCAGCTGATGGGAGGAAAGGGTTTATTCAGCTTCCAGTCTCAAGGGGAAGTTTCATCATGGTGGGGAAAGTATGGCACAAGCAGGAAGCTGGCTCACATGTTTGTGTACTCAGCAGGATGGAGGTAGCCTGAGTGAGCTAGCACTGAACACCCAGTGGGCTGACTGGTAAACCTGAAGGTCTGCCCCCAGTGACACCTCTTCCGGCCTCTTGTGTAAGAGGCTTGCTGTTATGGCTGTGTCCTGAGAAGTTGTGCAGGGTTGCATTGCATCGAAACAGACTGGTGTGAGCAGAGAGATATGGCACATTAATGAAATCTTTTAGCTGAAATTTCTGTTCCTTCAGCTGCAATTATATGAGGGATTACAACCTCTGAAATTGGGCCCGCTGACCTGCACTGGGGCAACAGGAAGAATGTAGACTCTTTTTAAGGGATCTACGTGCTCAAGGAGGGTCCTGTTTTTCAAAGTTTGCTTTATTCTTTCTCCGGATTAACAAATTGGCACCCTATCTGGTATTATGGAGTATAGAAATGCAGGAAAGAGAGGGTCACTGAATTTGCAGCATGGTCTTGTGTATTGGAAATGGCCATGGGCAGTGTGAAGCAGGGTTTGCTCGTTGCCTGCATGGAGATCTGATGGAACCATGAGGACAAACCATGAGTTACAGTGGAGACCCAGTAGAGATGCCGGGACCACAAGATGGCTACTAAGCAGAGCTGCTGGACCCAAAAGAAGCTTTGCAGTACTGTGAGTAGCCTAGCTAGAGGGGTGCAATTGGAACTCCAGAGACTTGTTGCTGGTTAGAATTATCGGACTTGGAGACTCGTTACTAGCTAGAGTTGTTGGACTTGAAGCTACAGAGTTTGAAGTTTGCCCTGTTTAAATCGTGTATTAGTTGACTATTTCTTTTCTATGTCCAATGCCATCTTTTGCAGTCTGTTTATTCTGTGCCATTATGGGCTTGGGGGGGATTTTTTTTTTTTTTTTGGTATTATGGCTCAAGTTAAAAGACCTTGGATTATGGGGATGCTTGAACATCATTAGGATTAATAAAAATTACGAGAACTTTTAAAGATGGACTGAATGCATTGTGTTTTACATCATGTATGGTTATCAGTTTATGGAGGTCAGGGGCAGAACGTGATGGTTTGATTCAGGTGTCCCCCATAAACTCAGGCATTCAGAATGCTAGATCCCCAGCTGATGGAGATTTGGGGATTAATGCATCCTGGGGGTGGTGTATTGTTGGGGGCGGGCTTATGGGTGTTGTAGCATTTCCCCATGCCAGTGTTTGGCACACTCTCCTGTTACCATTGTCCATCTTATGCTGGCCAGGGGGTGATGTGCTCATGCCATCATTTTCCCCTGCCATCATGGAGCCTCCCCTCAAGTCTGTAAGCCAAAATAAACCCCTTTTTTCCACAAAAGCTACTCTTGGTCAGGTGATTTCTACCAGCAATGTGAACCTGACTGCAACAGTAGTCAAAGTTGACCTTGAACTCCTCCTCTTCCTTCCTCCACCTCCCAACTGCTGAGATTAAAAATGCTCACCGGGGGCTGGAGAGATGGTTTAGCAGTTAAGGCACTTGTCTGTGAAGCCTAAGGACTCAAGTTGGCCTTGAATTCATCATGTAGCCAGCCCTCCCAAACTGGCTTCAGACTCCTATCTATCTTCCTGCCCAAGCCTCTCAAATGCTGGCATTATAGGTGAGAGCTACCAGCCTTGACTATGCTTTTGATTTTTAAGAATAAAAACTTAAAGACATGCTGGAGAGATGGCTCAGCAGTTAAAGGTGCTTGCTTGCAAAGCTCGGAGGTCTGGGTTCAATTCCCGAGTACCCACATAAAGTCATATTCACAAAAGGCACATGCATCTAGGTTTTGTCTGCAGGGTTAAGAGGCCTTGTCATGCCTGTGCTCACTCTCAAATAAATAAATATGAAAATAATAAAAAGATGAAAACCATAAACTCCCAGGCTGGAGATGTAGCTCACTTGGTAGACGCAAGCACAAAATGCTGGGCTCAATACAAGCATGACATAAAGCTAGATGATGATAATAGACATTTTAAAAAACATTTTATTTATTTGCAAGAAGAGATAGAGCTAGATCAAGAGATATATATAGAGAGAGAATGGGCCTGCTAGGGCCTCTAGCCACTGTAAACAAACTCCAGAAGCCTGCACCTCTTCATGCATCTGGCTTTATGTAGGTACTAGGGAACTGAACCCAAGTCATTAGGCTTTGCAGGCAAGCACCTTAACTACTGAGCAATCTCTCTAGCCCAGTGAACATTTCTTTTTGTGAGGCAAGCCCAACAGACTGGCCTTTTTTTTTTTTTTTTTTTAAGTTCTCCTGTTCATTTATAAAGTCACATCAGGAAAAGGAATGGGACTGGCCACTCGGGGAGGGCCACAGAGGCCATGGTGTCTTGGGACATGGAGCTACGCTGCGGGGGTCGCAGAGAGGGACGCATGTGGACCCTGCCACACCGCCCACTCATGCGCCACCACCACGCACTCACGCAAGCCGACTTCGCCCGGCCACCCTTGCTCGCAGCCCAGGACCCTCAAGCCAAGTGCAGGTGCACAGGAATTTGGCCTTTTATTTATTTATTTTTTTGGTTTTTCGAGGTAGGGTCTCACTCTAGCTCAGGCTGACCTGGAATTCACTATGTAGTCTCAGGGATTAATTAATTAATTGAAATAAATTATAAACAGAAAAGAAGTTGAAATATGCGGTGGATAGCTGTCTCCCTTCTGCCTAGCTTCCATAAGTGTTCATATTTTTTTCCTACTTGCTCTGTGAATATGTGCTATCACATTTTTATTGACATTTTTATTGTTGTTTTTCTTTCTTTTCTTTTCTTTTCTTTTTTTTTTCGAGGTAAGGTCTCATTTTGGCCCGGCTGACCTGGAACTAACTATGTATTCTCAGGGTCGCCTTGAACTCATGGCGATCCTCCTACCTCTGCCTCCCGTGTGCTGGGATTAAAGGCGTGTGCCACCATGCCTGGCTTTTTTTTTTTTTTTTTGACATTTTTAAATGAGTTGCAGGCATCCCAGCATTTCTTAATCACTTCAGCATGCATCTTCTACGAATAAGGAATCCTTCCACAAAACCATAATCATGGGCTGGAGAGATGGCTTAGCAGTTAAGGTGCTTGCCTGTGAAGCCTAGGGACCCAGGTTCAATTCCCTAGTACCCACATAAGCCAGATACACAGGTGCCACATGTGTCTGGAGTTCCTTTACAGTGGCCAGAGGCCCTGACTCACCCATTCTCTCTCTCTCAAATAAGTAAATAAATAAAATATATTTAAAAAAATTATCACAGCTACAAAATTAACAGTCATTCTCTTCTAACACCAAGTCTACGCATGTTCAGCATTCACACAACTGTCCCAGGATAGACCTTTGTGGTTCTGTTTTCTTCGAAAGCAGGATTCAGTCTAGGCTGGTGTCATGGTCAATCTCTAGAGTCAACTTGATTGGGTCAGGAATCTTGGGCAGTCTGTGAGGGCTTTTCTAGGAAGGATTAAGTGAGGGGGAGAAACTGTCCCCCAGAGTGGGCAACCCTTCCTTGTAAACAGAGGTTCCATGAAATAGCAGGGCTTTTTCGAGGCTCAATTCCCCAGGACCCACGTTAGCCAGATGCACAAGGGGACGCACGCGTCTGGAGTTTGTTTGCAGTGGCTGGAGGCCCTGGTGCACCCATTCTCTATATATATCTGCCTCTTTCTCTCTGTCTGTCGCTCTCAAATAAATAAACAAAAAAAAAAAAAAAAAAAAAAATAGCAGGGCTTTTGCCTGGCTGCCCTGGCTGCTTGCTGGTGAGCGCTTCTACTCTGGTGCTTGCATCTTTCGCTGACATTGGAGCTCAGATTCAGCCTTCCAGTGTGGGCTGAAGACCTCTGTTCCTCAAGCCTTCAGCTCCAGCCTGGGACCACTGAGGCACCAGGCCTGTGGACTGAGCAGCTACTGGGTTCTTGGGCTCTCCATTGTGCAGACAGCTGCAGCTGGACTTCCCAAGCCATCCTACAAAAAGTTCCCTTCGTAATACAGCATGCTCATTGTATCAGTTTATTCCTCTAGAATAAACCAATGCAGTTGGCATTGGTTTCTGGGTCTCTTTGGATTTAGAACATTCATCCTCTTTCTTTTTTGAAGACGTTGGCTTCCTGAGGACCCAAGAAGGAAGGCCTGAGTTCTTGTTCCCATGTCTTTGGGTGCCCTAGAGGCCCCAGAGGGCAGCCTGCGGGTGAGGGGTCAGGAAGGTGGCACCTTTAGGGTGGATATGCTTCCCACTGAAGGAGGCTCTGACACCCCGTTTCCCAGGTCTGATGCTGGCCTTTGTTTCCTTTGTGCCCATGGTGAGGCAGGTTGGTGGTCCCCATGCTCATTCTTTGGGAGCTTTGATCTGTTTTATTGAATTTTCAGATTCTCAAATCAATAGCTATAATAATGCCCAGCAGAAATAAAATCCCACTCCAGGTATTTTTGCCAACGGAGCTGGTATTTACACATAGCAAGTTTCCCTTGACGGCTTCAAATAGCTTCATAAGTCTCCAGCCAAGGCAGTCTATCACCCTGTCCAGCCAGCACGGGGCCAGAAGCTGCCGCTGCTGCCTGCCATGGGCCTCGTTCCCAGCTGGGGAAGACAGCAAGAGCCTGCCAGCCTTCGGGCCTCTGCACATGGCATGCCTAGGTGCCAGTCACCAAGACCCTCTATAATGTTGTCACTTGTAAATCAAGGGCTGTAACAATGACAGGACCTCCCTGGGAAATAAGAGAAGTGGCCAGTTAACAGAAGTCCTGGGGGCAGAGGTAGCTCTACTGGGACAGAGTAACGCAGAGAGGCCTCACAGGAGCCCATGGGAATTCCAGGCTCGTGCAAGACGGTGTTGTTCCCGAGGTCAGTCCGAGCTGCCTTCTGTAGGTCTCCCTATGGCCTGGCTCTGGAAGTACTAGTGTCCCCTCGAACCCCGGCGGATATTACATTTCAAATGAAGTCAGATTGGTGCCAGGGTGGAGCCTGGCCGGTGGGAGGGGCCGAGAACACTAGTCCCTCTCCACCTACACCCTCCTGGGTGGAGCCTAGCCACTGGGAGGGGCCAAAGCTGCTAGTTCCTTCCCACCTCTACCCTCCTGGCCTAGCCGCACAAGCAACGGCTCTCATCCGGGATTTGGGGTCCACCTCCAGGCCACTGGGGTATCTATCTACTGGCTTGTAGGACCCCTGCCACCTCTCCAGAGGGTTGACTGTCCTTCCTACTGCTCTCCCTTATTTGACAGCCCTGATACACAACACTGTTACTGTTGACTCAGTGAGAACAAAGACTGATCTCTCGAGATGCACTTTGAATTGGTCAGGTATTCAAGAGAAGAACTTCATGTATGAATCCAAGCCTGACCTGGGCGTATGAGTAGCTGGGGTGTTGCCACCCTCTGTGAAGAGATGAATGAGGTAGTCAGTGTTCTGGAGGAAACAGAAAGTGAGCTGAGCCTTAGGCAAAAAGAAAGGCAAAGGGTGGCCTGACAGCCCCACGTCCCTGAGAAGGATTTGTTCTGGGCAGGTCCCTCTAGTAAAAGGTTGATGTTTCAAGAAGACCAGAAGAGCCCAGCTTTCATCTTTCCCCTTTACAGTTGGATGCTGACAGGCTAACTAAGGCCAAGGGCAATTTCTGGAAAGGGTCTATTCTGGATAAGTGCATTTGGGGTTCTTTCTTTAGGAAAAACTTAAAAGCTAATAATAAAACAGTGACTGGTGTGTAGCTCAGTGGAACAGTGTGAAGCCCTGCATGTGATTCTCAGCTCTGCAAAAACAGAAAAACCAAACCAACAATAACAACAACAACAACAAAAAAAAACCTTTCCCCAAACAACAATAAACAGGCTATGAGTTGAGTTGCTTTTTCACTGTCAACCTGGGCCCACAATTTCTGAGCCACAGTAGTGAAATTCTTCTCTGTGAAAAACTTTCATTTGCTAAAGGTCTGAGCAACTATGGAGCTTAAGATTTCCTAAGACATAAGGAAGCATCCAGTGTGTACACTTATTAATTACTTTTACTAAACAGGAGGTCTATACAAAAGATAATTTCTGTATACACACTCATATACACCCCCATATAATATACACATATATACATGTACTCACATATATGCTCACACATACACAACCACCACACACACTCCCCCGTATGTATGTACGTATGTATGCATTCGTGAGGGCTGGAGAGATGGCTTAGTGGTTAAGGCACTTGTGTGAGAAGCCTAAGGACCCAGGTTCAGTTACTCAGAACCCATGTAAGCCTGATGCTCATGGTGGTGCATTGTCTGGAGTTCATTTGCAGTGGCTAGAGGCCCTAACATACCATTTTTCTCTCTCAAATAAATAAATATTAAATTACATACATATGCATGAATTCATACCTATATGTACATGCACACCCCATACGTGTACATACAGATTCATATGCATACACACATTCACACCCATGCATACACAATACATATCCACACACATATAACCTCCATACATGCATACACATACATGCATATACAGAATATATACACATTCACAAATACACCCACATGTACCTATCTAGATATCAACACCTTCACACATGCATATACATACCTATGCACCGAATCATATCCACATACACATACATACACACATGCATCCCATCCATGTACATGAACACACATGCACATGAAGACACACCACAGACATACATATTCACATATGTACCCCCCCCCCCAGTCTTGGCAACCCAGCTGCCAGTAGGTTTGTAGGATGCAGGGGCAGGCTATGCTCCCAGCTGCTGTGGTAATAAACTGTCCACAAACACACAGTTGCCAAACTTAGAGCTTAATAGTCATAAAAATGGAAAATTGACTCAGTGCCAACTTCTGGAGTAATGTCTTCATCTGTTAAGTGCAGGATTTAGTACATATAGGAACTATCTGGCAGAATTTGAAACACCTTGTACGTCTAAATGTATATTTTCCATACTAATGTGGTTGTTGGCTCTTTCAGTCAAGAAAAACACTCCATCATCGAACAACTTAGGGCTTTCCTAAATGGTATACCTTGCAGATGTTTGGCATTTATGAAGTTCACTCACTAAGTCTGAGACAATTGTTACCTAAAACAACATTACCTCAGCCTGTAACCAAAGGATCAATATATATAATTTATATATGTTTCGTAATACTTAAGTATATAATTAACGCATCAAATAGTGATGTATAATGATATAGAAATGCTGTACATATGATTACATATGATCATAGTTAAACATTGTGTGTTTATTTTCTCTTGACTGGGAGTGCTTCTCTTCTGGACACTCATGGCTTTCCCTTGCATGCTTTGTGTGGAACATGAACTTGTCAGGTCAGAAAGGCCAGCAATAAAGGATCACTGAGAATCAGGTGCTCTCCGCCTGTCTTATACTCTCACACCTTCAACACCCCTCTGCCAAGCAGGCAGGGTTCACTGTAAGGGCTCACTTGACCAAGCCTGGAGACTTTGCCAGGCCTCACTTTCTGTCTGAGAGTGGGGATCACCATTTTCCCTAGGTGACTGGGAGCTCTGTGGGATCAGGGTCAACAGTGGGGATCAGGCCCTGCTCAGCCACAGCAGGGGCTGACACAGCCTCTTCCTTTCCTTTTTATGCATTTGTATGACATGGGCACATGTGTATACGTGTGTTCATAGGTACATGTGTGTGTGTGTGGAGGCCAGGGGTTGGGTATCTTTCTCAAACATTCTTCCATCTTATTTTTGGAGATAAAGTCTGTTGCTGAATCCATGACTTACCTACTTCACTGGACTAGCTAGCAGCAAGTCCCAGGGGGTTCTCCTGTCTCCACCGTCTCCTGGGATGACAGGCACATGCCACCATGCCCCGTATTTTAAATGAGTTCTGGGGAACTGAACTCAGGTCCTCATTTACTCACTGAGCCATCTTCCCCAGCCAGTCCACCTTGTCATTGAGAGAGGATATCTCATTGGCCAGAAGCTCACCAATCAGGCTATATTAGCTAGTCAGCAAGCCCTAGGGGTTCTCCTATATCTGCCTCCCCAGAGCTGGGATTATAATTGTGGGCCAGCACACCAGGCTTTTTATGTGGGTTTTGGGGATCTGTGCTCAGGTCCCCATGCTTGCACAGCAAGTACTTTACCCACTGTGCCACCTCCCTATTCCAAAGACTCTACCTTTAACACCATTATATTAGGGATGACTTAAGTTGATGCCTAAAGTGAACCACTGCAGGTAGTTCTTGGGGTCTTGACTTAGTCACCTGATCAGTGGGGGAGGAGAAGTTTGGGGATGGATGTTCAGTTGGAGGTGCCTAGGAGTGCTCACAGAGGATGCTGAACCTAAGAGTAGAGCAGATTCATGGAGACATATACATTGGAGTGACTGACACATAAAGGGTCTGAGCAATCTCAGGGAGAGAAAGGAAAAGAATGAGTTGAGAGCATGAAGACCAGGACCCCCACCATTTGCGGGGGGGCAATGGGGTGAGGAGGGCCTGTAACAAGACCAAGGAACAGCCCAATTCAGACCATGTACCTGGGTTCAACACTGTTGGGATAGAGATGTACCCATTACAAACTGACAGCCAGGTTCTCTACCTCCTTCAGTTCATCCTGGCCCAACCCACATTTCTGAGCAACCCCTGTGTACCTAGGGCATTGGCTATCTGGAGACTTGTATCTGATGGGAGGATGGTTCCGCTAGACCCAGGCAGCGCAAGATGTGTGACTCTAATATATTCAAGCATTCGTTCAACAGCCAGGGACAGAGTCCCTGCTATGGTGACAGGTGCAGCTACAGGAGCCTTGGATGCTAAGCCAAATGACATGTGACCACTCCGGGAGCTCATAGTCTACACAGATGTGTCCAGCCTGCAGCCTACAGGCTATGTGCAGCCAGAAATAGCTATGAATGTGGCACAACTCAAGACCGCAAACTTACTTAAAGCATGAGGTTTGGGTGCGTGGTGCACATGTACACATGCTTGCATGTGTGTGGGCATACGTGTGTGCAGATATGTGAGCACATGCACAGGCAGGCCAGAGAACAACCTTGAGTGCCATCCTCAGGGACACCATCCATCTCTTTCTTTTGTTGAGACAGGTCTTTCTTTTTAAATATATTTTATTTATTTATTATTCATTCATTTATTTACTTATAAGAGTCAGATAAAGAGAGAGCTAATGGGCATGCCAGAGTCTCTAGCCACTGCAAATGAACTCCAGACACATGCACCATCTTATGCTTATGGCTTTACACGGGTACTGGGGAATCGAATCTGGGTCCTTAGGCTTTGAAGACAACCGCCTTAACCCCTGAGCCATCTCTCCAGCCCCAAACAGGTCTTTCATTGGCCTAGAACTCATCATTTAGGCGGTACTGGCTACCCAGCAAGCAAGTTCCAGGGATCTTTCTATTTCTGCCTTACACAGTGCTGGGATTGTGAATGCATACTGCACTGGCCAGCCTTTAAATGTGAGTGTTAGGGATCAAATTCAGATCCCCAGGCTTACAAGGCAAGCACTTTACCTACTGAGCCATCCCCCAAACCTTACAAGATTTCTTTTATAACTTGGTTGAATGTGAACTTGGCAGATGGTAACATCCTGTCACGATGTCAAAAGGTTGGGCAATCCTGGAAGATGGGCCTTAAACGGGCACTTCAGTAAGAGCTGGTGATTTTTCTGAGGGGAGACAATACCATACATTTTGCAGAGAGTTCCATCTACCTGATGAGAAAAGAATCCAGGCTGACGTGGCAGGAAATGACCTGTCTCTCCCCAAAACCATCATCGTCAGGGTGTGACGCCAAGGCCCTATTCAGAAGGAAATGAGTCATGTGATTTCATTTCATTTTTATAGCCAACACATTTCACAGAGCTATCCCTGTTTCCCAATGCCTGCTAAAGCAATTGGCAAAGCTAGCATATACAGACATGCTTGTGGGCATGGGTGCGTGCATGTGTGTGTGCGTGCGCCTGCACAACACATACACACATACATGCATGTGCTGCTCTTTAGCTTCCAAATTTCTTAAGCATTAGGTCATTTCCCTCCTTGGCCAAATGGCTGTCTGCAGAGTGCTGGGGCGGCCCATAAATCGTCCAGCATGATATAAAACACAGCCCTTATTGACAGCTGCTGTGCTGCTTGGGGCTGAGCTGCCAGCTCAGAAAGCAGAGCCTGGTGTCACTCCCACCGAGCAGAGGCCATAAAGGACCCGGGGAATGACCTCTACCTTCAGCAGCTGGCCACACCACGGAGACAGCCCAGCAGGATTTCCCCACAGCTTGGAAAGCATTGCATTGAGCTGAGTGTTTCCTCTGAGGGAGAGGGCCAGATTCTAGAAAGAGGCCTTGTCCCTACCTCCAAACCTGGCTCAGACATGTGGGCAGAGACATCTTTGGTGCCTGGGCATCTGTCCCCTGGGCAGTGGTGGGGCTCTCACTTTCCTAAGGGTGATGGTTACTCAAGTTCCTGCTCAGCCAGGCCTGTGTGGATGCCCGTCTCAGCTTCCCCCTCCACACTGACCCCTGTGCCTGCTGGATGTGTCTGTTGGAGCAAGGTTCCTACAAAGCCCAGCCTCTCATTACCTGAATACCATCCTTAGAGGACCTCAGAATTATTCTATATTAATTGTCCACAACTTCTACCCTCCTGGGGCCTCTGGTTCTCCCTCTTCTGAGAGATTGCCTTGACTCCTGTGTAAAGGGACAGACTAGCAGCAATCTTTCCTTCCCAGTTCCAAGCCCCCAAGGTCCTCCCCTCTTTTCTGACCTCCGAGTCCAATAGGGCATACCCATTCTGCTGCCTAAGGTCTGCTCTTAGCACCCGTGCCCTCCCTAGGCTCCCATCATGCACTTTGGTTATCCTCTGACACTTGACCTGGCGTCTGTCTGCTTGTCATTTGCATTGTCTCAGCAGTTCTCACATGCTGTTTTTCCATTTAAAAAGACCATAATCAGGGCTGGAGAGATGGCTTAGTGGTTAAGGCACTTGCTTGCAAAGCATAACAGCCTGGGTTCAATTCCCTAGTACCCACATAAAGTCAGATGCACAAAGCGGCACATGTGTCTGGAGTTTGTGTGCAGTGGCTAGAGACCCTAGCTCACCCATTCTCTCTGCCTGTCTTTCTCTGCTTGCAAATCAATAAATAAAATGTTTTTTTCTAAACCCACCAGAATCAAGGGTTAGGGGTGCGGTTCAATTGGTAGATTGCTTGCCTAGCATGCAGGAAGCCCAGCTTGACTCCCCAGTGCTGCATAAACTGGGTGTGGTGGTGCACATCTGCAAAGCCAGCACTGGGGAGGTGCAGGCAAGAGGCTGTGAAGTTCACTGCACAGAACTCAAGGCCAGCCTGGGCTGCGTACCTTGAGTTAAACAAGAAATTACATTTAAAGGTCTTCTATTGGTCTTTCTCAGTCCTGGCAAACTCAGGAAAGACAGTCACTGCTTGTTTTCATTTCCAGTGTCCCATTCTCCCATGCACACCGACGCACCACACACTCCCCTCCACAATGAGCTCATTCAGAAAGTGTGAACCACAGTTTTGAAGCCCATCTGTGCTCCAAGTAAAGCAGTGTAGCAGGTAAGGTAAGGTGGTATTTAGCCCCCCCCCCCCGTGCTGGCAATCAAACCCAGGGCCTTCCATGGGCTAACATGCTAGACAAGTGCTCTGCCATTGAGCCTCATCCACAGCCCTTGTATGTTCATTTTATTTATATTCTTATATTATTTTATATTATTATATTTATATTTTATAATTTTATTTATTTATTCGTGAGGGGATGAAAGAGAGGGGAAGGGAATGGATATTCCATTGCAAACAAACTCCAGATGCATGCACTACTTTGTGCATCTGGCTTTATGTGGGCACTGGGGAATTGAACTCAGGCTAAACCCAGGCCATCAGGATTTGCAAGCAAGCACCTTTAACCACTAAGCCATCTCCCCAGTCCTGATTTTAAATAGGGTTGGGGCTGGAGAGATGGCTTAGCAGTTAAGGTGCTTGCTGGCAAAGAAAAAGGACACAGGTTTGATTCCTCAGCACCCACGTTAAGCTGGATGCACAAGCTGGCACATGTCTCTGAAGCTCTTTTGCAGTGGCTAGAGGTCCTGGCATGCCCATGCTCTCTCTCTCTCTCTCTCTCAAATAAATAAATAAATATATTTAAGAAATAAATTAAACAGGGTGGTGCTGGGGCTGGAACTCTGGGCCTCATGCATGCTTGGCCAGGGCTGTACTGCTGAGGAACACCACCAGTGTGCTTCTTATTTTTTGTTTGTTTGTTTATTTATTTATTTGAGAGCAACAGACAGAGAGAGAATGGGTGTGCCAGGGCCTCCAGCTACTGCAAACAAACTCCAGATGAGTGCGCCCCCTTCTGCATCTGGCTAACGTGGGTCCTGGGGAATTGAGCCTCAAACCAGGGTCCTTAGGCTTCATAGGCAAGTGCTTAACCACTAAGCCATCTCTCCAGCCCTGTACCGTATTTTTTAAGAACATGTTAAAAGGCAAAAGCCATCTTTAGATCATGGGCCATACGGAGACAGCATGGGCAGCTCGGTCTCTGGGCTGACTGTTGACTGCCCTCGGTCCTGTGCCATCGACTGATGCCTTTGTCATCACCAATACCACTGACCTGAGGACGGCAGCTTTATAGGAAGTCTTAAAGCCAGGTGTCTGAGGCTGCAACGCTGTTCTCCATCTTGTAATTGAGGCTTTTAGGCCATTTTTATTTTATGTAGTTATCGACAGGGTTGCATTTAGTGTTGCTGTTTCATTCTGGTTTTTATTTGTTTTTCCCTTTTCAGAAAATTTGTGGTGGTTACACATTTTATCTTTCTTGCCTTCTTCGGGTTAACTGAAAGTTTTTAGTATTCCATTTCAATTTTTCTACTGTGGTCTTGCCTGTAACTCAAGTTTTTTTTTTTTCTGATTGCACTAGGAATTATTACAATAGGCATATGGAACTTTCCATAGCCTACGAATCCAAATTTTACCTCTTCTAGTGCAATGTGGCTCTCTAACACCATATGGCTTGTTTACCTTACCCCATTTCTTTTCTTCTTTTTTCTTTCTTCCTTTCTTCTTCCTTCCTTCCTTCCTTCCTTCCTTCCTTCCTTCCTTCTTCTTTCTTTCTTTCTTTCTTTCTTTCTTTCTTTCTTTCTTTCTTTCTTTCTTTTTTTTCCTAGGTAGGGTCTCACTTTAGCCCAGGCTGACCTGGAATTCACTATGTAGTCTCAGGGTGGCCTCGAACTCACGGAGATCCACCTACCTCTGCCTTCCGAGTGCTGGGATTAAAGGGGTGTGCCACCATGCCCAGCACCTTACCCCATTTCTGTGATTCATACCTTATGACATCTGCAGACACTGAGGAACCTACCTTTTCTTTCAGCAGTTTAATGGATTTTAAAGAACTTGAGCAGGAAAAATACTCTGCTGTGTTTATCTGATACCCAGCATTTCTATGGCCCTTTCTTCTTCATTCCTGAGGTCCCGTTTCCTCTTGAAGCCAGGTCTTTGTGTGTGTGTGTGTGTGTGTGTGTGTGTGTGTGTGTGTGTTGCACGCATGTATGAATGCAACGTGTGCCTCTGTGCACACATGTGCAGAGACCAGAGGACACTGGGTGTCCTGCTCTAGCACGTTTCCACCTTATTTCCCCGAGACAAAGCCTCTCACTGAACCTGGAGCTTCTTGTTTTTCAATCAGACTGGCTGGCCAAGAGTGTTGGCTGCAATCAGATGTCTCCCATAAACTCGTGTGTCCTGAGTGCTTGGTCCACAGGCTGGTGGCATTTTGGGAGGTACAGCCTTGCTGGAGGAGGCATGTTCTAGGGTAGGTTTATAGCCCAGTTTCCTCCTTGCTGGAGCGCACTTCACTCTTGCTGCTTTCTTCCAGCTGCTATGGCAAGAAGCGATACCAACCTCTACTCTACCATCCTCTTCTTGCCATCATGAAGTGCCCCCTCAAAACTGGAAGCCAACATCAATCTACTCCTCCCATCATCTGCTTATGGTCGGGTGTTCCGTCCCAGCAACAAGAAGGTAACTCCAACATGAGCGGATGGCGGCCTTTTCTTTCAGCACTTTAAAACTATTCCACTTACTGCTAGTCTCTAGGTTTCTGATGACGAGTCTCCAGTCCCTTAGACCAACATTTATCTAAAACTCAGGTCAAATTCAAATTTTCCTCCTCCTCTTTTTTTTTTTTTTTGAAACAGAGTCTCATGTGTCCCAGGCTGGCCTCAAGCTCACTATGTAGCTTGAACCTTTGATCCTCCTGCCTCCACCTTATGAGTGCTGGGAGCATAGGCATGTAGCATGGCACCCAGTTTAGGTGGTGCTAGGAGTTGAGTCCAGGGCTTTGTGTGTGCTCAGTATGCACTCTGCTAACTGAACTATAGTTACAGCCCTGGAGTTTATTATTATTTATTATTATTATTTTTTGTTTTTTTTGAGGTAGGGTCTCACTCTAGCCCAGGCTGACCTGGAATTCACTGTGTAGCCTCAGGGTGGCCTCAAACTCATGACAATCCTCCTACCTCTGCCTCCCGAGTGCTGGGATTAAAGGTGTGCGCCATCATGCCCAACTATACCCAAGTTTATTTCTTACTTAGATTATGTTCATCTTTCTTGTCCCTAGCTTCCTCTCCTCATAAGATCCAAGTAGATCCATTCCGAGAGAGAGAGAGAGAGAGAGAGAGAGAGGGAGGAGGAGGAGAAGAAGAGGTGGGGGAGGAGGAAAAGGAGGAGGACGAAGAAGAAGAAAGAGGAAGAGAAGGGGAAGGAAAAGGAGAGAAGAGGAGTGGAGCGGGTAGAGGAGGAAATGAACAAGAAGTTAGAAGACTGACCGACCACTTTTCAGAGCCCTCTGATGACCTCTGACCTCAGATAATATTTCTGGATCTGAGCCACTTGGCACTAAAGATTGCTATGCATGGAAGCCAGCCAATGTACAATCATATGAAGCCTTCTGTGCTGGAAAATTCTAGTTGCAGCCAGTTCGCAAGGGGTCCAGGAAACAATGGACAGATGAGTTCATACATCAGTACTGCTGGCTCCTTCTTCACCCAGCAAGTGTGAAGGTCCTGGAAACAGCTGTCTTCTCCAGCGGACATCACTCGTACCAAAGAAAACACTCCAGTCAGCGGTTGTCTGGAAGCAAGGCAGGCTGGGGGAGTGCCACGTGGAGTTGGAAGGGTTCCCCAGAGCCTACCTCAGCATGACAAGATAGCTGAAGGTTCTCTGTACAGTTCTGCCCCAAGGTCTTCTGTCCTCGCTCAGGCCCAGGGAGAGACTGGGTCCCATGGTACCACAACCTGCCAGCCCTAGACCTGTAGAGGCCAGAGGGCTCCCATAGGAAGTGGAGATTGGGGAAGACTGACAGCACTGTCTATAAACAGGACGATCATCATCATGATTATATGTGTGTATGTTTATGCATGTGCGTGTTCATGCATGTGTGTGCCTGTGCATGTGGGGGCCAGAGGACAACATTGGGGGTGGGCCATAGAACACCATCCACCCTTTTAGAGGCAAGGTCTCTCACTGGCCTGGAGCTCTTCAAGTAGACTAGACTGATTGGCCAATGAGCCCCAAGGATCTGCCTGTCTGCCTCTCCAGCGCTGGGATTACATGTGTACCACCATACCCAGCTTTTTTTTTTTAATGTGAGATCTCATTTTAGTTCAGTCTGACCTGGGACTCACTCTATAGCCCCACACTGGCCTTGAACTCTTGGTAATCCTCCTACTTCAGTCTCCTGAGTGCTAGGACTCAAGGTATGAGCCACCATGCTTGGCTGATTCCTACTTTGATTTTCGAGGTAGGATCTCACTCTAGTCCAGGCTGACCTGCAACTCACTCTGTAGTCCCAGGCTGGCCTCGAACTCACAGCAACCCTCCCACCTCTGCCTCCCAAGTGCTAGGATTAAAGGCGTGCACCACCACGCCTGGCATGACCCGTATTTTTAACCATGTTTAACCAACCCCGTTTGCACAAGTTTCTATGGCTTTTACAGTCAGGAAACTCTTCCAATAGATGGCCCTTGCAACCATTCCTGGGCATCGGGGACTCACAAATACTGCGTGAACTGTGCTGTGGACATAGAAACTTATAAAGAGCACTGGGCACACTGAGCTGTGGAAACTGTACTTGTGCTGCTTCCCAGCTAGGGGCAGCCACAGGCCCTGAGGAGAAGCTGCTGTGTTGCTTTGCTAAGTGCACATGTTGTGCTGGTCAAACTGTCTTATAAATGTTTACGCATCTTACCCATCAATTAGTGCTGCTTTCAGTTTTGGTCAAAGAAGCTTCTTTTTGCAGGGGACTGTGGCTACTGAAGAGACTCAAAACTGGTCAAAGTTCTGGTAAGAATCGACTGTGGAGTGTTCAGCTCAAAATGGAACATCTCTATTGCCCCCTCCAAGGCTAAGGAAGCACTGAGAAATCGAAAGAGGGTGAAGCCGGAGGGTGGGGAGGAGTGCTGAGCAACTCTGTGTTACAGACATGACATGCATGTTACACTCGCGGACCAGCAGCAGCTACATGACCTGAACAATGTTCATCATGGATGGTGGAGGGGCTCCTGAGACTCCACCTCTCTCTGAGGAGCTGTTGACAGTTAATGGTTGCTGGGGTTGGGGGAGACATTTTCTTTAGTGGTGTACCCCATAGAAAACGTCTCTCCCAACATTTCTATGGTGTGCTCCATACAAATTTTTCTTCAGCGATGCACACCCATAGAAAATGTTTGCCAACCAGTTCTCTGAAGGAAGGGCAGGGACACCCTAATTTGTAGTACTAGCTAATTGCCAAGGCATAAATTCTCCTAACCTAGCCACCCTTACATTGTGGATGTGAGTGTTCTGAGTGCTCAGTTGGGAAGAACTGCCCAGTGGACCCAAGGACTGGCTTTGGTACATGGGTAGTTACAATGTTCCCATTGAAGGCCCCAGGACCGTTTTCCCTTACAGGTTTAGAACCAACAGAGTCAGCTCCAAGAAGACAAAAGGAAGCTGCAAGGTCAATGAGTCATGTAGTCCTGGCCAGCCTGGAACGCACTATAGCTGGCCTTGAACTTCTGGGCAATTCTGCCTTTGCCTCGTGAGTGGTAGGATCACAGACATGTCCACCACCTTACTCAATGTCCGTGAGTGTGATGGTTAAGATCAACTTGACAGGAGCTAGAATCGCCTAGGAGACAAACTAGAGCATATCTGTGAGGGAGCTTCTGAATTAGGTAAGTTGAGGTGGGTGGCACCTTTCTATGGACTGGGCTCCTGGACTGAATGAAAAAGAGAAGTGGGAGCTGAGAGATGGCTCTGTGGTCAAGGTGCTTGCCTGCAAAGCCCAACAGCTCGGGATTGACTCCCCAGCAGCCATGAAAAACCAGAGGCAGAAAGGAGCGCATGCATCTGGAGTTCATTTGTAGTGGCTAGGGTCCCCGGCATGCCCATTTTCTCTCTCTTTGCTTGCAAATAAATAAATAAATAAATTTTTTTTTTTTTGAAGAGAGAAGTGGTGTGAGCAGTAGCACTCATCTCTCTCTAGCTTCTGACTGCGAGCAGGTGCCGCATGCTCCTGTGTCACACCCTCCCTGAAATGCACCTGCAACTTGTGAGCAGAAATAAGCCCTTTCTTTTGTAAGCTGATTTTGTCAGAGTAGTGCGAAGACTCAGCAAGTCTTATCATAACAAGAGCAGGGTGGAATCAAGTAGAAGACTGCATTATTGTTTAGGTACCTGTCTCCCCTCACTGTATAAAAATGTGTTTTCCTGAGTCATGGCTTTGGGGCTCAGCCCATGTGACTTGTTCCTTTTCCAAGCTCGGGCCCCACAAGTCCTTGGCTCTTGGGCTCTCCCTCTAATATTTCCCTCCTCATTAGTTGACCAGGAGCTGAGTGGAGCTGTCTTGTGAAGCCACCCAGGTAAGCCCACCTTGGCTGCCTCCACAGCACACGAGCCACACCGAGCTTCTTGTAATGTGCTGTTTTTATTTAATAGCACTCTCTGGCTGTAGGTAGACTTAGTCAGAATGGCCAGAGAATGGGAGGCGGTGATATTGAAATACACAGTGTAGTCTTGGAACTGAGAAGTGAGGAAATTTAGAGGTGGTTGTAAAAAGGACAAGAGAAATGGTGCCCTGGCGATGTGGTGGCGAAATGCTTAATAACAATACTGCCTGTGGTAACTTATAAAGAAGAGTATGGCTCTATGGATTAGTGGGGCTGGGCTTAGGGTTTGTTTCCAGGCTGAATTCTAAACAGGGGCTTTTTTATCCAGCTGCAAATAATAAGGAACGAATAAGAGTGTAAGATAGGAACTGGGGGCTAGAGAATGGCTTCTTGTAAGCATGAGCCCCCAAGTTCAAACCCCCAGACCTACATTACACCTGCCCTGACTCCTTCCTCGGCCTGCTGCCTCAGAGGACACATGATACTCACTTTGGTGGCCAGTCCATATTCTCATCCCTTATCCCCCGTTGTTCATCACACAGTCCAAAGAGTTGGCCTATCTGGGGGTTCGCATCCATATTTGGCACACACGGACCCTGGCAAACCTACTTAGATGTGCAGGGCAGCTTGCTAGCGACCACTCATTTCAAATGGCAAGCCCTGCCCACCCCCAACCCAAAAGTGACAAGAAACACAACGGCCAGTGAATGCTTCAGCATTTCTGGGCTAAGGCAGGATAGTTAATTTTGACACTGTTACCAAAAAACAAACAAACAAACAAACAAACAACAAAAAAAAAAAACAGCCTAATTTCTGTTCAAATGCACCAAATTTACCGCCTAGATTCTCATTCACTGTCAAGGGAGAAGCAGACAGACAAGATAAATTATGAAAAAATTACTTTTTTAATGTACAAAAAGACTTATTTACAAGTTGAACATGTCACCTCAATTCATAACATGTAGAAAAAGCTAAAAATGCTTGGCAATATAAATTTGGCCAGATGATTCACCTTACAGTATATTCAGGAATGATGTCATTTGCACAAATATATACAGGTGAGAAATGCTAGGTACAGATCTCCCTCTGCAAGTGAACACACAGCACCACAGAGCCACAGCCCCGTGGCCATGTCCCAGAGCTGTCATTTGGAGTTGGCCTTGTCTGTGGACTGTAAACAAGGAGTTTGATGTGCTGGGAGCCAGAGGGCCCAGACTCCACCAAGAAGTTCCTCCCCGAAGCCAAGGTCACAGCCAGAATGCAGGTCTGATTGGTGCAGTTTGGTTTGGCAAGGTTGTTAGGAATTCAACGACACAAGAAGGTCTGGGTGGGGTGTGCACATGAGTGTGGTGGGAAAGATGCACTGACGCACCCTATGATTATGTTCTCCAGTGATTCCTCCTGGAGTCAGTTCTAAATCTCACTTGTGGTTCAGGGCTTGGCCACACTGAATTAGAGAATTCAGCAACAGTTCCTCAGAGCCCAAGAATCAACCTCTTTGCCCTCCCACTTCAAATACCATGCATGTCATCTCTCCATGCCAAAAAAATCTGGGGGATCAGAAGGTACTGAGACTGTACACTGGCAGCTTGGTGTGGACCACTGACCATTCAGCATGGCCTGGAATAGCCTGTGTAGGGCTTCCATGGAGCCCTGGAGTTTTCCATGAGGAGATGGGCAGCTACATTAGTGCATTGGAGAAACATGGCTGGGTAAACATGTGACTTCCCCTTTGTACCAGAAGGCCTCCATGGCAAGAGAAGGTGTGTGTGTGGAGGGCGGGGGGAGGCTTGATAGGCCCTCACCTCCTCGAGGCCTCGGTCTATTGCTAACCCACAGCTAACTGCAGCAGCCGGAGGTATTCAGAAACAAGCGTTCTTTTCAGGAAGGGCTACATTCTGCATGCAGGAACACTGTAAACATGGTTAGGTGAGGCTGGGGCAGTTTCTGGCTGGCCCCAGGTAGTACATTTTCTAGTTCCTTCTTCTGAAGACATGTGTCTTATTCATTCTTTACCTGGGCCATCTGCTGGTCCCACTCCGCTTCAGGGCCCAGACACACTAGCTCTCCCAAGCTGGAATCAGGAGGTGCTTGAGTAACATCCCCAGGAATTGCACCCTTTTCCTCTGTGATAAACAACCCTGGGAATTTGGTGGTGGTGGTGGTGGGGGGTGAATGGGGAGCAACAATTCCATTTTCTTGCAGGTGGCAGCACAACCAACCCAAGTGCTTGGTGCAGAGCATCCAGAATGATCTCGGACCTCAGTATCCACATGTGGCTCCCGTGCCTTCTTTCAGTATGTCCTCAGAAAGTCCCTGGCCAATGGAATCCCTCATTAGCCAAATAACAGAGGCCTGTGAAGAAGCCAGCACAGAATAGTCCCATAAACACCAAAGGTTGGCAAGCACTGTGTAAATGACTTTCTCATCCTTTCTGATGGAGATTTTTTTCTGAGCTTTTGGGAAAAAAAATAGTCCACAAGAGTTGGGAGGACTCCTGTAAAACTTTTCTTAAAACATCTGCAGTCGGAGTCAATCATTGCCCACATTCCCTCAGGCCTGGCTAATACTTTTGTATTTCAAAAAAAGAACAAACGAGATCCCCAGGCTCTGTGGACAAGCAGTCTGCAGTAGGTCAGCTCCACGCCTAGGCTGGGGGCGGGGCTCTAGGTCATCATGTTCAAGAACTTGTTCTCCTCAGCCAGGCTGGTGAGCATGGAGCTCATGTCCCCAACAGCCATGTTGCTGATGCCCGCAGGGATGGAAGGCAGTGTTAGGGAGGTCCGGGGGGTGGTGAGGCGCGAGGAGTTCTGCGAGAGGTTGTGGAGGAGGCTGGGGCTCAGGGCACCCGAGAACAAGCTGGAGTGCTCACCGTCATCCATGATGGCATCAAAGTCAATTTGGGGGGTCTCCAGAAGCTGAGAGTCCACGGTGCTGGACACCTGGTTGACCCCGGGCGAGGGCAAGGGCTGGGGTTGGATACTCTCTTGGCAAGCCTGTGGCTGCGGTGGCTGGGACTGTGTGGCCGGGCAGCCCCCATTCTGCTCATACATGTGGATCTGGCCATAGTAGTAAAGTGTGCTCTGGTCCTGCGGCCGGCCTCTGTCCTGGGGAGGTGGCTGGGAAGTCAATGACGCCATGGTACCCATTGCTCCCTTGGGTACAGCTTCCGCCGTCTCCTGGCTGGGTGACATAGCAGCTACGGATTGGCTAGCGGCTCTGGCATAGGCCAACTGCTGCTGTCCAGCGCGCACCCCGCGGTGGCGGCCAGCAGGGTTGGGCTCGAGGGGTGGCTGGGGCTGTAACAGGCCGAAGGCCGTGCTCTGCTGCAGCTCCATGAAGCTAGGCTGGTGTGATGGCTGAAGGCCCTGGTAGCCTTCCTGGGGTGGATAGCTCTGGCCTGGGTGAGGTGGTGGCATCCCAGCCAGGGATGAATTGGGGACCCCAGGTTCCTGGTGGTGATTGCTCATCATGGCGGTGTTGGGGACCACTTCCATTTGTTGAGGGAGCCCCAGGTGGCTTGGCTTGGCTGCCATGTTGTTGCAGGATGGGGGGAACTGGCTCACAGCCCCACTGGGGCTCAGCTGGGAGTAGCTGGCTTGGGGACTCATAGCAGTGGTCATGTTGAGGCACGGGCCACCTGGGGCCTGCTGTTGAAACTGCTGCATATAATTCACTCTGGCTGTGGAAGAGGCTCCGATGCGGGGCTGAAGGTGTGGCGGGGCGCTGTCCAGGCTCCCAGAGCTGACCTGCGGGCCTTGTGCACTGTAGCCCGGATACTGGCCAAAGGCTGCCTTCTGCTGCGCCACAGCCAGGTTACCCTGAGCAAAGGGCGGTGGCTTCCCCTGGCTAGGCAGGGCATCCATGGTGCCGGAGCTCACCTCATTCCATTGCACGGGCATGTTACTTTTACTGAGGTTGGAGGGGGCGCCATAGTCCAGCTGGCAGCCTCCCAGGCCAGAGGCAGAAGCGCCCACGTTGGAATCGGCAGCCACTAGCCTACGGTGGCCATGTAGCCCAGGGCTGGGCAGCTTAGGGTCCTCCGGGAAGCTGGAAGTTTCTGTGGGATATCCTTGCCTTGTGCTGTCATCCAGGGCACCCCTCGTGTGGGCTTTGATGTACTGCACCACGTCGTCTGGCAGTACCAGATCATCTTCTGCCAGCCCCAGGTCAGCGCTGAGCCCTGTGCCATCCACCCCGGCAGACATGGCCTCCATCACCACATTCTCGCTGATACTGGGGGGTCGGGGTGAGTACGTGCTGTGGATCAGGCTGCCATCGGTGGCCTGGTGGCGCAGACCTCGCCTTTCAGTGCAAGGTGGCAGCTGGCCTGGGTTCACGTTGTGGGCACTGTGGAATCGCTGGACTCGAGGCAGAGTCAGTGTTTCTGGCCGTCTCACTGGGTCACTGGCCCGCCGTGCACCTCCGCCCGGTCCCTCATGGGGGAAGGCCGGAGCTGCCCCTACATAGCCATGGCCATGACCATGGCCATAGGCTGGCCCGTCACTGCTACGCCTGGGCCCAAGCGGGTGCGGGCAGATCCCAGGCAGCGCGCGCTCGGGTGTGTCCAGCAGCGCCAGGCGGGTCCGCAGGCTCACCCGCTCCAGCCCAGGCAGTGGCGTGGGAGGTGGCCCTCCGGTGGCGGCGGCGTACTTGGCACGCAGACTGTACTGCTGCGCGGGCGTGAGGTTGAGCAGCCCCGAGCCGCCTGCGCTGCACTGGCTGGCCTCACTGGAGCGCCGCGACGCATCGGTGGAGATGGGATCGTAGGAGTCCGCGGAGCTGGCATTGTGTGGGCGGCTGGCGCCCAGGGGCGAGGCCTCGCTGGAGCGGCGGCTGGAGAAGTAGGGGGAGATGCCGGAGGAGCGGCGGCTCACGGTGTAGGCGGAGCTCACCGTGCTGGCAGAGCTGTCCCTGCGCTCCTGCAGCTGGCTCAACGTGGTCACCTCGGATAACTCAGGTAGCCGCGGATTGGGCAGCGGCCCTATGGGTCCGCTGCTGCCACCAGTGCTGCTGAAGTTTTCCAGGATAGAGCCTAGAAGAGAGTAGAGAGGTCCACTTGGAGGACAGGGGCTGTGCTCTGCCTTTTGACCAGGCTGAGGCAGGAGCCCTTAGAACAGGGTACACAGTGCCCAGTAGCCACTCGACAAAGGAGTTTTGGATGAAAGGCAGAAAGGAGGGAACTTTGAGAGAAAGTATGGTGGCCCGGCCAGGGATAAGGGAATGCAAGCTATGTGCCCCATCGCCCAACAGCTCTACTGCTGACAGATCAAGGATTCTCATTTCTTGGGTCCTCACTTTCTCCAACTATAGACAGAATACTGTCCTCCATAGGATGGGGCTATTGACAGGGAGGGATGAGGAGGACCCTCGAAGGACCCAGGCCCATTATGAGATGCCTAGGAAGGCCTGAGATCATTAGTCTCCTGTACCTTCTCAGCCTCTGGGCGGGGATTGGCACTTGGGTCTCCCTGGATTCCTGTTTTGTTTAGTGTTTTTTTTGTTTGTTTTGTTTTGTTTTTCCCAAGGTAGGGTCTCACTCTAGTTCAGGCCAACCTGGAATTCACTACGTCGTCTCAGGGTGGCCTCGAACTCACAGCGATCCTCCTACCTCTGCAGCCCAGAGTGCTGGGATTAAAGGTGTGCACCACCACGCCCGGCTTTGTTTAGTTTTTTTTTTAATTGAGACAGAGTCTCATGTATCACAATAGGCTGGCCTTGAACCTACTGAGTAGCCAAGGAATTACCTTGAACTTCTGATTCTCCTACCTCCAACCCCCTGAGCACTAAGGACCACAGACATGCACCACCATACACAATTTTGAAATGGAACTTAATGATCAAGCTGTCTACAAAGGAGTGCTCTGGGACCCACACTTTTGGAATGAAGGGAAGACTGCTGGAGCAGCTGGAGATGTGAGGCCAGCCTGACCTCATAGGACACTCAGGACCCCCACAGCCCTCCAGGACTGCCCCGGGTTGGGCCTCCCTCCCACTGCTGTAGTGATCAGTGACCAGATGGAGCCACCCACGAATGGGGGACCTTGGTGGAAGGAACTGTCAGAAGATCCTAGATGGGCTGAGTTCAAAGCCTTCTGCTGGGAGTCCCTACAATAGTAAGAACAACTATTCCCTTCAAGACAGAGTACAGTGGTATGACACAGTGTGCCCATCACTCTGGAGGTCAGCCTGGGGGGCTGAGGACCCAGCAGCACTCCCGAGAGGCAAGCTGAGGTGCCTTCCATGTCAAAGCCCTGGCTGAACGCGGAGCTGTCTCCTTCCCGAAGCCTTCCTGCTCTTCCCCAGCAGGATGCACTGCCTCTTTCTGTAGCACACTGGGACCTTAGCTCTGTCTTCAGTGTTGCACGGCTTGCTTTGCACTCAAGTAGGACTTGACCATGGGCTCCTCCGGGATAGAGATTACACTGCTGTCCTTCCTGAACTTTTGCTATGGTGCCCACAGCAGGTTCTCACTAAAATGCTAAATGGCTGGATAAGCAAGCTGGTATGAGCAGGGTCTCATGAGAGTTGGGAAGAGCATGTGCTATGGAGCCACACAGACCTAGGTTAAATCTTACCCTTGCCCAGGATGTTGGTGGACACTTCACCACTTGGACCCTCAGTTTCTTTCTGCATTGCCCTGGTAGAGCTGCCCTACCACGGGCAACCAATAAAGCTGGATGTGGTACATGGAGGGAATGACCTAGCTGGTGTAACCAGGCCCTCTCCCACCCTATCTTCCCAACCCTGGTCTAACTTACCACTCGCTGGGAGGGGAGGCAGCTTGGTGTTGCGGGTGTGTGGAGCTGGGCCAGCCCATGAGCAGGAGCCCTTGAGTGACTTGAGTTTCTCCCTTTTGAGCTGCTCGAATCGATGCACAGTGGCCATATGTTTGCGCAGCTGCAGACCACCACCAGCGGAGGGGGCGGCCAAGGCTGAGGTGTCGGCCCCCGGGGGAGCGTCATCCAGAGCCGTCAGGTCTCCCAGGCTCCCGGGGCCCGTCCCCGGCATCTCCACGCCACTGTCGTTGTTGGGGGCACTGCCCAGGGGAGAGGGCTCACTGCTGCAAGATGACTGGGCCCCGGGGCTAGACTGACACAGCTGCGGGGATGAGGAACAGGGACAGACTGAGAGCCTGTGCAGAGGCACCGGGTCCTACATCTACGCTGTATCCACGACATGCCCTTGCATGCTTGCACGGGGTTATGGGGAGGAAGGAAGTTACTTTGAAGAGCTTCTTGCAACCCACCACTATATCTTCATGAGATGGTCAAGTCTAACCTTGGCCTTCCTTCCCAGCTATGAGATGGATCTTAACTGCTTCCTGGGTGCCTGGTGTGTGGGAGGACGTGCCCAATCATGGGTAGAAGGCAGTTTGCACAGCCTGAAAGGCGGTACACTATTCTCAAGCCAGATGTTCCCATTATGAAAACAAAGGACTTCTGCTAGACAGGGTGCTCTCAGCAGATAAGGGCCAAGTGGTTAAAAGAGGCAGATGAACACTGACATGGCTACCACAAACAGGTCCTCCCTCTGAGTTGAGGTGGAAAGGGGCAAATAATGCCACCAAACCTTGCATGGAGATCTGGGCCTAGAAGAGGATCACCTTGGACGTAGCACCTGGGGACTCATTTCTGGGCCAAATGATCCTGAAGTAAGTAACAGTCTTTTCCTTAAGAAGCTGCAATGCTTGTCCCCTGCTTAGGGCACAAGCTCCAGGCAAGCAAAGACCTCCAAGCCTTGCCCTTGGTGTCACTGACATTCTTTTGCTTGGTCTTCAAGATCCATCCCCCTCCTCTCTGATGCAGCTTGGTCCCTACTGCTCACCATACCAGCCGTCCCCACTCCTCTCCCTGTTCCCACAGTGCCACCTGCCTCCTGAGCCTGCCTCTCCCAAGCCCCTCTCAATCTCCACCCAGCAGAGGCACTGAATGAGCACCCCAGCCCACCCCATCACCCAGGCCCACCCCTGCCCCCACCCAGTTCTTCCGCTCACCTCAGTACCGTCTATCCTTAGGGGAGGTACAGTTGGGAGAAAGAGGTGGAGACAAAGAACAGGTGGTTAGAACGAAAGGAGCAGAGGCTAGAGGGGGAAGGACACAGACATGACAGAGGGGTGGGGACCCACAGAGGCACACCTGTGCTGATTAGAGAGGCAGACATGCCCCAGAATGGGCGGACAGCATCCCCAGCCCCAGCCCAGCCCCGGCTCCCTTGCAGGAGCTGGGTCTGAGGAGGGGACCTTGACAAGACAGGCTCCACATGCGGCCCAGGGTGGTGAAGGAGAGAAGCTGAGTTGGAGTGGGGAGGGGCGTCATCTTGTCTTTAGAAGGGGGACCCTAGTAGAGCCGACAGCTGTGGCTGGGCTCACAGTTGTGTCTTACCCCAGAGTGCTCTGTCTTGATGGCTTTGACATGCAGGCAATCCTCCACAGCCTGGCTGGTGCTGCTTGCTTCAGTACTGTCCTCGGATCCTCGGCCACCAGGCTCGGTGTTGGCTTCACTGTCCCCACTGTCCTTGAGTACTGGGGCACGGAGGTGTACATCGTTGCGTTGCTTCTTGGTGACATGGGCGTCTGGCCCGTGGACGGTTTTCACGTGCTTCCGGAGAGAGCTGGGGTCCGTGTACCTCTTGGTGCATCCTGGGAGCTTGCAGATGTAGGGTTTCTGGGAAGAGATCCAGGCCTGTGTCATGAATGGGTCTTGAGGACAAACTCCTACTGGGTGCACTCCCTGTCCTGTAGCCCCCGGCAGCGTGGCTAGCACAGTCGGTAAACGCTCTGTGGCACTTGTAGCTGTGGACTGAGCTGCAGGTGCCACCTTTTCATGCAGATGCACTGCAGGCTCAAGGGCGCTGTGATCAGAAAGAGACTGGGACGGACCTGCATGCTGTCCTGTGGGCCTGGAACTGGAATTTCAAGTTCATTATATACCTGCCAAGTCTCTGCTGCAGATGGGGGAGAAGCAAAGAAACGTATAGTCACCTGGCAATGAAATGCTCACCCGTGATGGGAGGCTTAGGTCTGGACTCATCCACACATACCCTCATCCAGACAGACACCCCCATATACATATATCAAATTCTACACACACACATAATGGCAAACACATACACACATGTGGACACACATATAAATCACCTCCACTCAAATATAACAAAATGATAAACTCCCCCACATCGCCACACATACTCACAAGCACATATACACACACATATACACACACATCACCCCACTTACATATACACATATATGGGTATGCTTACAGGCAAACATGCTTGGATACACACACACTACATATATGCCAGTCCCTCTCTCCATACATATACAAACACCACACAAATATGTGAATACTCCCTTTCATGCATATCTACATATATGTGCATACAAATACATGCAGGACTGCCCCATCTACACAGTACATATATGCAAAAGCATACATATGCATCACCTGCACTCACTCACATACATGCACATGGATATATTTACAAACATATACACACTTGGACACATATACAGTACATCTATGCTAATTCCTTTAGTCACACACATATAACACACATGTGAACACCCCCATACATGTATACAGTGTTCACACATCTACACATATGTGCAAATACTTTCACATAAAACTCCCTCACTGCACACATACATCGACACATCATACATGTACACTCCCTTTCAAGGCTGGTTCTTGTCTGGAGAGACACCAAGAGCCCCAGAGACCTTTGGGAACTCTTCTAGCTGCTAACAAATATCTAAGGCAGGTCATTTTGGGACCCATGCTGTATTCAAACTGCTGGAAATGGTCTCTCGAAAGTCTGCATGAGCCTGAGACATAGTGTGTCTAGGCAGAAGGACTAGTGGCTTTTGCTGACTTCCCTCCCCCCCCCCCCCCCCCCCGCTCACTCAGGCTTGCCTGGGCCGAGCGGGGCGGGGGTGGGGGGACTCTGGTACATGCTCTGAGCCCAGGCAGCACTAGCAGCTGGGACTAGGTCACTGCCAGTGACCTGGGCTACAGGATCAAGCAGGGACCGCCACATATGCCGAGTGCAGACAGCAGCAAGGCAGCTGCTCTGCAGTGTGACACCGGCTTGGAGGTGAAGCGGCGTCCAGGATGTTTTCACGGCTGCCAAGGCCAGCAGTCCTGCGCTCTAGACCTGTTGTGGCCCTGGGGAAGTCCCTTCATTTCTGAGTGTCAGCTTCCTCATCTGCAGCGTGGGCAGCAGAATACATGTACAGCAACCAGAGGAACAAGGGAAGGGCAGTATGACTACGACACCTGGAAATCGGAAAGGCCAGTCTTTGGTCAAGGGGTTGGCCAGTCTTTGGTAGACGGGTTGGCTAAGTGAATAAAGTGCTTGTTGTGGAAGTGTGAGTACCTAAGTTCGAATCCCCAGCACTCATGTAATGCCAGATGCTGTAATATGCATCTGGGATCCCCGCACACCTACAGGTGAGAAGGGAGGCAGAGGCAGAATCTGCTGACAGCGGGCCAGCCAGCCAGCGAGTGGAGTGGTCAACGAGAGATCCTGCCTCAGGCGGAAGATGAAGACGTACATCAGAGAGCTGTCCTCTGACATATGTGCAGTTGCACATGCCCACACTCACTCGAACATACAAATCATATAGAACAAAGAAAAAGAGGGCTGGAGAGATGGCTTAGCAGTTAAGGCATTTGCTCGCAAAGCCAAAGCACCCAGGTTCGATTCCCCAGGGCCCATGTAAGTCAGATGCACAAGGTGGCACACGTGTCTTGAGTTCGTGTGCAGTGGCTGGAGGTCCTCACACACCCACTCTCTCTCTCTCACTGCTTCTTTCTCTCTCTTCTCAAATAAATAAAAATAAAATATATTTTAAAAAAAGAAAAAAGAAAAGAAAGGCCATTCTTTGTTTTCACTTCAGCTCCTGTGCCATCTATACAGACATGAGGAGACTGAGGCACAGGTAGGGTAAGTATGTCACCAGACTTTACAGAGCATCTGCAGTTGACGAAAAGGGGCCATGGTGCAGAGAGGGTGACATGGATCCAGATGTCCGAGTGCTGGTATGATTGGAAGACCTGCGGTAGGGGAGTGCGGGGAGGGGCACCCGAAATGGGGCTACCTACTGGCCTAGAGGCATCTATGGGCCAAGGGAGACGCATCCACAGCACATCTCCGGTCCTGTGCGCATGCTCTGCACATGGCCAAGGGAGACGCATCCACAGCACATCTCCGGCTCTGTGCGCATGCTCTGCACATGGCCAAGGGAGACGCATCCACAGCACATCTCCAGCCCTGTGCGCATGCTCTGCAAGTGGCCGCCACAGCTACCTCGTTGGAGTGCGTGCGGTTCTGGTGTTTGGCGCGGTCCGAGGCATTGGAGAAGGCCTTGTTGCAGCTCTCGTGCTCACACACGTAGGGTTTTTCTCCGGTGTGGGAGCGCAGATGTGTCTTCAGGTTCTCCAGGCGAGAGTAGGCCTTTGAGCAGCCCTCAAACTGGAAGGAAGCAGATCGACCAGTGAGGGAACCCCAGATCTGGTGCAGAGGGCAGGGCCCAGGGGCTCACCATGCACCCAGAAGCACCGAGGTTAGCAATAACAGTTACTTATCATTCTAGAAAACTTGGAAAAGGCTGAGAAATATACAGTTATAACTCTAGTATATCAGAGACCTCAATGCAAGAGCTGTACTGTGAAAATATATGTACACATGTGTGCACTATTTACATAAATACAAGCATGTATGTAGAAGTGGGAGAGTTAATATTGATTGTCAAGTTGACAGGCTATAGAACCACCTAGAAGGAGAAGAAAAGAAGGACGAATGTGACTGCTATGGGCTCAGGGATCCTTTCTGGAGCAAAGAAAATATTCTGAGGTGCCTGGCAGCCACAGTTGCAGAACTTTGTGAATATACAACCCTTCCCCACCCAAATGGACATTTAAAGTAAAAAGGATAAGGGCTGAAGATGTAGCCAAGTGGTAAAGCATTTGCCTAGCATTATAAGGCCCTGGGTTCCATCCACAGCAACCACCCCCCAAAAAATTTAGAATTTTAAGTTGAATGTGAAGATACGTGACTGTAATGACAGAACCTGGGAGGCAATGGCAGAAGGATCACAAGTTTAAGTACAGACTGGACTACATATTGAGACTGTCTCAGAAATAAACACAACAAAACTACCTTTGTGGTATGTGATAATACCACAGGGGAGACCAACTTCTAAGCCACCTTTAATCCCAGCACTCAGGAGGCAGAGGTATGAGGATGGCTGTGAGTTCGAGGTCACCCTGAGATTACGTAGTGAATTCAGCCT
This sequence comes from Dipus sagitta, assembly GCA_036346955.1. Classification (NCBI taxonomy): domain Eukaryota; kingdom Metazoa; phylum Chordata; class Mammalia; order Rodentia; family Dipodidae; genus Dipus; species Dipus sagitta. The sequence continues at coordinate 137,718,108 of CM070773.1, forward strand.
GAGACCTTACCTTGAGAAAAACAAAAACCAACAGAAACAACAGCGAATTTCCAATAAGACTGTCTATCTTGTGGGATCTCTAACACTATTGGTTTAAGTAAAAAGACAGTGATTTCAGAAATACCCATCTCAGAATCTATGATATAAGTTAATTCATAGAGTAGTACCAGATGGTTTAGCTGCAACCCTACCAGGGCTGAACTACTTCCGCTCTAGAAGGAGTAATTTCTGTGTATTAAAAAGCAAAAGGTGGGCTGGAGAGATGGCTTAGCTGTTAAGGCGCTTGCCTGCAAGGCCTAATGACCCCAGTTCAATTCCCCAGTACCCATGTAAAGCCAGATGCACAAAGTGGCACATGCTTCTGGAGTTTGTTTGCAGGAATTAGAGGCCCTGGCATGCCCATTCTCTCTATCTCTTTTCTCTCTGTCTCTCTTTGCTTGCAAATAAATAAATAAATAAGTAAATGTGTGTGTGTGTGTGTGTGTGTGTGTGTGTGTTTTAAAAAAAGCAAAAGGCGGGTCTGGGGATATAGCTCAGTTGGTAGAATGCTTGCCTGGAATGCATGAAGCCTTGAGTTAGTTCCATGCTGCATAAACTAGATGTGGTGCACACATGTGCTAGCTCCTCACTCCGAAGACAGAAGCAGGAGTATGAGGCCACCCTGGGCTACATGAGATCCTCCCTGTAGGAAATGGCTGTTACACTCATGAACTCACAGCCGCTGTAGCATCCTGAACATCACTGAGCCCATCAACATTTCATCATGATGGGGGATGGGCTCATAAGACCTGGCCTCTCCCAGAGTAGCTACTGGTAGCTGAGAGTTGCTAGGGAAGGGGGCTCATGTTCTTCAGTTGTATATCCATTGAAAATTTGCCCATGCTCCAGTAAATAACCCCTCACCCATGCTCATGCAAGCAACTCTAACTGAACTCAATGCATCAAAAACAAAGAAGGATTAAAGTGGGAAGAGGATTAGTTAGGAAGAAAGGATTTAGTTGGAGGGAGAAGGGATAACAGAAGGTAAATGGGGCAGATAAGATCAAAATACATCATATACATGCATGAAAGTGTAAAAAATAAAATAAATATTAGAGATAAAAGCATATGGCTGAAAACAGTGAAACAGCAAAAGAAACAATGGCATGAGCTAATACATTTTCCTTTCTGTTTAAAAAGAAAAGAAGAACAAGCCAGGCATGGTGGTGCACGCCTTTAATCCCAGCACTCAGGAGGCAGAGATAGGAGGATTGCTATGAGTTTGAGGCCACCCTGAGACTGCATAGTGAATTTCAGGTCAGCCTGGACAAGAGTTAGATACTACCTCAGAAAAAAAAGAAAAAAAAAAAAAAAAGAAAGAAAAAAGAGAAATAGGTCACAGATATAGTCACCTTTACAAGGGGGTATGTTTGAGCTCCCTTCGGACACAACTGGGCCACATGCATGCCAGGCAAGGCTCCACCACTAAACCACATCTCCAGCCCCTTCAGGTTACTGAAAAAACTTTTTAAAAGCTAGCTGGATGTGGTGGTACACATCTGTAATTCCACACTTGAGAAGCAGAGGCAGGAGGATAAACTACAGAGTGTGATCCTGTCACCAACAGACCAGTCAAGGGATGGAGGGATGGCTTAGTGGTTAAGGTGCTTGCCTGCAAAGCCTAAGGACCCAGGTTCAATTCCCTAGGACCCACATAAGCCAGATGCACGAGATGGCGCATGTGTCTAGAGTTTGTTTGCAATGACTATAGGCCCTGATGTGCCCCTTCTCTCCCTCTCTCTCTCAAATAAATAAATAAAATAAAGAATACTGGGAGAAAAGACCAATCAAATCAATCAACCAATCAGTGCATCAATAAAAATTTAAAGAAAATAAACAGGAAATAAAATCTTGCCCAAAGTGAAGTTACCTCAGGCCTTGCTCAAGCTATTAACCCCCTGAGTAGGCCCTCTTCCAGGGTTGCCGGCCAAACAAACTGGTCGGTCCCAGGCATCCCTTGAGGCTCATTATCAATTATCAGGCAGCCATGGGGATAAGATCACCCAGTTGTTTGGACCCTAAGAGTGGCTTCGTTGTGATCTGGACAGCCGTAGATGGCTGTCTTCCAGGATCCAAGACAGACAGGACACCAGGGTGGGATAAGACCAGAGGGCCCGCCCGCAGAAGGGTGCTCACCGTGCACTTGTGAGGCTTCTCGCCCGTGTGCCTCCGCATGTGGACCACCAGCATGTACTGGGCCTTGAAGGGCTTCTGCTCACGTGTGCAGGCCTGCCAGCGGCACACAAACTCCTTCTTCTCCCCGTGGATGTGCTCGTTGTTGATGTGCTGAGAGCGACAAGCAGTGAAGGTGAATTCACCGGCCACCCTGCTGGCTTTGAGAGTGTGTGCACTGCCTTCCCACTGGGCCCATGTCCTGTGTACAAACCACCACTCTGTAGACCTCCTCCGACCCCCCGCTGACCAGTTCCCACCCCAGAGCCCCGACACACGACATACAGACCACTCACCACACTAGGCCTAAGACTGCCCTTCCACTGGCCTTCCTCTAAAGTGTGTGAGGACCATTGTCATGACTGTTCTTTCCTGTGTATGTTTGTATGTATATGGGTGCACGTGCGCGTGCACATATGTGTGTTCAGACCACAGGACAACCTCAGGTGTTTTACCTGTGTGTGTGTGTGCATGTGGGGAGAGGAGAGAGAGAGAGGAGAGAGAGAGTGCTCAAAATTAGGTTCTTGGGCTAGAGAGATGGCTTAGTGAAACCTAAAGCCCTAGGTTTGATTCCCCAGGACCCATGTAAAAAAAGATGCACAAGGTGGTGCGTGTGTCTGTAGCTTGCAGTGGCTGGAGGCCCTGGTGTGCCCATTCACTCTCTCTGCTTCTCTCTTTTTATTCCTCTCAAATAAATAAATAAATATTATTGAAAAGGTCAGGGTCTCATGCTAGTGAGACAAAAAGATCTCCCATGTGATGGCTACTTTAACTGTCAACGTGGAGGATGATAGAAACACACTGTGGGTGGGTCTGTGATGCCATTTCTGGAGAGGGCTGGTCACAAAGGCTCTGACCTAATCAAGGGATCAATCCTTTGATGGTATTGCCAGAGGGTGGCACAAGTAGGTGGTGGGGCCACCCTGAGGGAAGGATGTCACTGGTGTATTCCCTGGCTCCTTCCTCTACGCCCTGTGCCATGCTTCCTGTCGGTCCTGCTGGGGACAGCTCTCCTCTACCACTCAGCCACTGCCAGGTACACTGGTAAGTGACTGCAGACAGATCCTCTGAAACTAAGCCAAGTAAATCCTTCCTCTCTTATGTTGTTTCTGCCAGGTAGTGTGTCGCAGTTACTTGAAAGTAACTAACACACCACTCATTCACTCATTCCCTGGACCCCTCCCCCAACTCATCATATGCAGACCCCCTCCTCATTGCCTATCCCACCTAGTGTGTGTAGAACACAGGCCCATCCAGACCGCCTCTGTGAGCCATGCTGTGCCATGCCAGTCAATGATGCCTAGAAAGATTTATCATTCTATCCTCTTTCCTTCTGTCCATCTCTCTTTCTTTCCTTTTCTGTGCAATAAGTGCATGTGTCCATGTTGTGCATGCAGGTATGTGTGCAGATGTGTTTGCCCTGAGTGCATGCCTGTAGAGGCCAGAAACTCTCCTGCCTTATAGTCTCAATCTTCTACTGAATCTGTAGACTGGATAACCAGGGAACCCCAGACATCCTCCCATCTCCGTCTCAGGGCTGGGGTTACCAATGTATATGACCATGCTTGGCTTTCTACGTGGGTGCTGGGGATTGAACTGAGGTCCTTATGCTTGCACAGCAAGCTTTCTTACATGCAGAGCCATCTTCCCAGCCCTTAGTGTGCTCTTTGAGCAGAATTTCCCAACAAGATTTCCATGTGACCATCAAGGGGACATAGCTTGGTGCTAGAGTGCTTGTCTAGCATGCAAAAAGCTGAGTTAGACTTCAGATGGTCACCCCCTCACCCTCAGGCTGGGCTTGGGGCTCTGGCCTATGGGGCATGGTGATTATTATGATGTTTCTGGGTTGCAAACAGCAGACACTACTAAGTAGGGAAGGAGGCCACTGCCGGATCCTGACCTCTGCTGTGGGCTCATGGGCATGTTGCCAAGCTGACCCCGGGACAAAGGAGCCCAGGTGAGCAAGCAGGGCAGGTTGGCCAAAGATAGAACAACTGACACGGCAGAGGGAGCTTGTTCTTTGGGGAAAGTGCTGGGGGGGGGGGTCCCTCGGCAAGCTGGGAAATGTGTTGTCGCAGAGCTTTCTAAGGAAAATGGGCCCCAGATCTGTCCTGTCTTTGCCAGCACTGCTCTGGCCAACAGCATGGGACAAACAACGTTGAGCCTCTGCCCTGGGGTATGCTGACATGTATGGAGGCTGTCTTCCTTTGGGATGCTCATCTGAGGACTGAGAAAGGGACACCAGGTCTCCTCCTGCAGGGCTTCTCTGCCTAGTGTGACGCCAAGGTCTTATTTTCCACTTCTTCCTCCCTCAGATTGAAGCTGACGCCTGTTCATGTCATTACTCAGGTGGGCTTGCTTGCCTACAGAGATGGTGGAGGCGGGACATGGAGGTCTTGAAACCCTCCTGTTGCCTTCCCCTTCAACCTCTTCTGTTCTCAGTCCCACATAGAATCTTGCAATCCACAGGTCTACAAGGTCTAGTGCGGTAGCCACCCTGCATGGATTTCCCAAACTCTTGGCATGTTGCTGGTTGGAACTAGGCTGGGCTGTAGCTGCCATTACATATTGCTTTCAAAGACAGCATGAAAAAAAGGACATTATCTCAATAATTTTGTCTTATAGTAATTACATGGTAACACAATCATGTTTCAGCTATTAGTGTAAAATATATTACAGGTTGAACATCCCTAATCTGAAAATTTACTATGTGGAATATTCTAGAAAATCCATTCTAAAAATGCATGGTGCTGACATGGTGCTGCAGTTTGAAAATTCTACTACTGATAGTTGCAGTCAGTATGCAGGCTTTAAGAATATTAAAATTACTATGGAAAATCAGCTTCAGGCTGAGAGTATAAGGTATATGCAAAACACTAGTAAAATTTATGTTTAAGACTTGGGTACCTTCCCCAATGTATCACATTATGTATATGCAAACACTCCAAAATCCAAAATAATGCAAGGTCTGAAGCACTTCTGATGGTAAGATGTTAGATAAGTGGAACTCAACCTGTATTAAAATTCACTGCTGGAGACTTAGTGGATAAAGTGCTTGATGCATATGCATGAGGACCTACGCGCCACCCCCTCACACATGTATAAAACGCTGGGTGTGGCGATGCGTGCCTGTGATCCCAATGCTATGGAGGCCGAGGCAGAAGACTCCCTAGGACTTTCTGAACACCTAGTCAGCCAAACTGGTGAGCACTAGATTGAGTGAGACCTTGTCTAGAAATAAGGTGGAGAGTGACTGAGGGAGACCCCTGATATACAAACTCTCTCTCTCTTTCTGTCTCCCTCTCCCTTTCTACTTTTTCCAAGGTGCTTCTAGGAAATGTAAAACTGCATGCTGTAGTCTCTCTTTCTTGCTTAGACAGTGCTACCAGACATTTGAAACCTCAAAAAAAACAAAAAACAAAAAAAACCCCAAAACCAGAGTGAGTGAGCCAAATGCCAGAGTCTGACAGCATCTTGCCCTAAGACAAAAAGCTACTGGTCTCCCACTTGAGCAACGTGCCCAAATGCCATGCACAGATGCCACCACCGAGCCAAGCAAATTCTGCAGTGCTTTGAACGTCTAAGGAAATCTTTTCCCATCAGCCTCACTTTCCATTGCTAATGCCTTTCAAATGATAAAAATGCTTCCTGACAATGCCTTTCATTGTTTTCTTATTGGTTTACTTAGTGACAAATTGTTAATAATTGACAGGGCTCTGGCTTGCCAATCCATCTTCCCAGTGAAGATGGAGAGGCAGCACTGGGCAAGGGGCCTGTCTCCCTTGCAGAGCAGCCGGCTTCTTCCAGGGCCAAGTGCAGACAATCATTAGGGCCACAGCACAGTCCCAGGCTCATGGAGAGTCCTGGAGCTGCAGGCTGTCTTTCCAGTCCAGGGCCTGGCTCTGTCTGAGGGATTCTCTGCCTACTGTCATGGAACATGTCTTTGTTTGTGTGGGTGGGGGTGGGGTCTACATGCATGTGCATGCCTATGGAGGCCAGAGGACGCCCCAGGGTGTTTCTCTTCAGGAGCCATCCATCCCTTTTTGGAGACAGGGTCTCTCGTTGGCCTGGAACTCACCAAGTACAAGCCCCAGGGATCCTCCTATCTGCAATGGTATTCTAAGTGTGCACTACCACTCCAGCTATTTTTACATGGGTTCTGAGGGTCAAACTGAGGTCTTCATGCTTGCAAATCAAGCACTTTACCGACGGAGCTATCTCCACAGTCCTCATGGAACATCTTTGACATCATTACTTCTGCGGTTTTTGTTTGAGCCCATTCCCGGCAGTAATAATACGCCTCCTTCCTTTAATCTAACTGCTCTTTTCTCTAATCCACAGCTCTGATCACTCTTTTCTTAAAAGTGTACTTTAAAAAATATTTTATATATTTTTATTTTATTTATTTGAGAGAGAAAGAGGCAGATAGGGAGAGAATGGGCGCCAGGGCCTCTAGCCAAACTGCAAATGAACTCCAGGCACATGGGCTACCTTGTGCATCTGGCTTACGTGGGTACTTGGGAATTAAACCTGGGTCCTTAGGCTTCACAGGCAAGTGCCTTAACCACTGAGCCAGCTCTCCAGCCCTCTGATCATTTTTTCTCCTTCTTTTAGCCCAAAGAAGTGGAAATTTCGGTTCATGTTTCAGAAAGCAGCTCAAAGTATGTGCAGACTAACAGCTCAGACAATGTGGCCCCCCACATTACCCTCACCCACTCAGTGACAACAGAACCCAGATTTCCCTAAGCCTAGAACAGGATAGAGTGGGCACCCTTGACTGATTTCTACTCTGAGTGGAAATGCTTTAAGTTTTCCCCTATTTAGTACAATGTGGGCTCGAAACAACCAGTCATATACATTAACTGAATTAAGTCCCAGAAAAAGAAATATCGCATGCTTTCCTGCATTGTGTGGGCTCCACTTCATTGTTCCCTCTCTGATTCTCTCATCTCTGTATTCTCTCCCCCTCATGTGCACACATGCCACAGTGCATGTGTGGGGGTCAGAGGACAACCTCTGGGGTCCGTCCGATTCAGGGTGTCTTGTTCACTTCTGTGTACACAGCGCTAGCTGGCCTGTTAGCTTTTGAGAGATTCTCCTGTCTTCATCTCCCACTTCACCATGGACAAGGGCTGGGACTGCAGATGCTGCTCCCTGACTATGTGCAGCACTGACGTGTGTGCTGGGACTGCGGTACTCACTCTTGCATAGCAAGTGCTTGATCCACTGAACCAACCCCAGCTCTCGAAAGAGTAAAAAGTCTCTTGTCCTGCAAATGTGTTTGGGAGTCTCCAGGACACACAGCTACCATGCCTCCCACTAGCAGGAGATGGGGCTTCTCCTCCAGCCCCTTCTGCCCAGCAGAGACGCTGAAGGTGGCAGGTCCTACGTGCCTAAGGCTCTGTGGCCCTGGGAAGGAACCGGGTGGGAGCAGAGGCTTACGTGCACCAGCTGCTCCTGCGTGTCGTACTCCTTGGTGCAGTCTGCCCAGTGGCAGTTGGTCTCATAGATGACCACCTCAGCCTCCTGCTTGCAGTCGTCTCTGTCCAGGTCTTCCTTGAGGTCAGCCAGCTGCTCCTGGACGAGAAGAGCATAGCCACGTGAGTGGTATCCAGCTAGCTGGCCCCCAGCACAGGGTGCAATTGATGGTGGGCACTCACGCTGCGGAGCCTGGGCTGGCAAGCGCGAGGATGCGTGTGTGCACACGCGTGCCAACGCAATGCACGTACTCACACCAGCACGTTCATCAGCCTTTCCGCCCCTTTTCTCCTTTTAGCTTCATGCAGCCATTCTTTCTAGACAGCTGTCCCAGACTTCCCCTGCACTCGTGTGTGTGTGTGTGTCAGACATCTGTCCCAGACTTCCCCTGCACTCTGTGTGTGTGAGTGTGTGTGTGTGAGTGTGTGTCTCCACATGTCTGTGGAATCCCAAGGACAACCTTGGATGCCATTCCTAAGGTGCTGGTCACCTTTTTCTCTTTTGAGATGGGGTCTCTCGTTGGCCTGGGACTTGCCAAGTACGCTGGATTGGTTGGCCAACAAGCCTGAGGGACTGCCTGTCTCTACCTCCTCAGCATTGGGATTACAAGTTCATGCCACCACATATGGAATTTTCTCAGAAAAACAGTCCTACTTTATTTACTTAATATTTACTTGGGGGTGTGTGTGAAGGAAGGCATGTTACACACCATGGTTGCACTTACGGAGGTGAGAGGACAACTTTTGGCCAGTCCTTGCCTTCTACCTGGTTTTGAGAAAGGGTCTTTGGTCGCTGCTCACCGCTCTGCTTGTTAGTTTTAGGCAAACCTACTACTTCCTCGTGCCTTCTTGCCAGAAGCACATGGAAATTCTAAAAGCATGTCACAGCTACCAGCCTTTGTACACGGGGCCTGGGGATCTGAACTCAGGTACCTAGAGAGTTGAGCAACAAATGCTTTATCCACTGAGCCACCTCCCTTGCCACATCTGGTATTTTTAGGTGGGATCTGGGGTTCAAACTTAGGCCTGCATGTTTTAAAAGGCAAAGCATTTTGCCAACTGAACCCTCTCTCCAACGCCCTCCCTATTCTCCCTTCCTCCTGCTCTCTCTCTCTCTCTCTCTCTCTCGTGGGTATGTACATGAGTGAGCCACACAGTGCAGGTGTGGAGGTTGGAGGACGACATTTTATGGGCCAATCTTCTCCTTCCCTCTCTTTGAGGTAATGTCTCGTTGTTCGATGTTGTGTATGCCAGTCTAGCTGGTCCTTGGATTTCTGGCCAGTTCTCCTGTTTCTGCCTGTCTTCTTGCCCTGGGCAGGCTGATTAAAGATGGTAGTGCTACCGTTTCCAGCTTTATGTGGGTTCTGGGGATCTTAAGTCAGGTCCTCACACTTTTGTGGCAAGCACTTTATCCAGTGTGCCACCCCCGGCCTCTTCCCTCTCTTTGATGCCGGCTGGTTGTCATGCAGGAACTCTATTCCAGCACAGCCTGCTCTCCTGGGGCACTGGAGGGGAGAAAAGGCTTCCCTGGCTGATTCTCCTGGGAGCTGGAGTGAGGATTTTCAACCAATGCATTGCTCTGCTAAGGACCATGCCGCCACTGGGTTGTAAGCAGCTCTGCAGTCGTACTGGGCTGCGGCAGCAGGACTGTGTGAGATGGTACTTCTGGGTCTCCAGCACCCTGAGAGACATCAACAGGGGGAGGGGATAAGAGGCGCTAAAACTTGCTCTATCATTTGAAGTCACCGAGAGCAGGAATATTGTTATATTGTGTGTAGAGTACGCTCCTGCCTGGCTATGTGAGGAACCCAGCATGTCCTTGCTCCTCTGAATAGTTCCCGTCCTTCTGTTTCCACTTCCTCAAGGGCACCCAAGCACCCCGACCACACAGGCATAGTGCCACGGCCTGCAGGATGCTCTGCAGAGACGAGAGGCTCCACGCTCTTTCCGGCACGTTTCTCTACCACAGGCCCCAAACATGGTGTCTTCGTTCTTCTGTTGGTCAGGAAACTGAGACTTAGGGGGAGGGGGAGCCACCTCAGAACACACACTGGGTTTGGGGCTCCTGGATCTGGACTTGAGTCTCACAGCCAACATAGAGCCACATGGCCATTTCAAGGAAGTGGAGGAAAAGCTTCAGGTCACAAGGCTGCCCCAATCCCAGGTGCTGCTGGCTCTGAACTGGCCATGGGGACCTGCCGGAAGTGGGGGGTCAGGGAAGAAGCACAGATCCTCCAGGCTGGGAGGCAAGGCCCAGAGAGGTCCCTTCAAGCCTGCCTAAGATAACCCAGTATTCCACTGGTTTTCCATGCATGCTTGGAGCCAAGCCAAGAGACAATATTACAAAGACCTGTTTCACTCAACCTACTTTCCAAAAGTGCAAGAGCTTGTGGGCTGGGGGTGGAGGGGAAGGGTACAGCTCATAGAGATTGCCGTGCACGCACGAGCAAATGAGTTCTATAAACCAGCACCACTAAGCGGAATGAAACAAACAATAAACAATTAAACCAACCGGCCAGTCAATGACCCCCTGGGGAAACATGTACAGTGTGGGCTAACAGGGAAAAGATCTTGCGAGGTCAAGGGCCCTAACATCCCATGCGCGCTGGCACAGGAGAATTAGCAACACCACGCTCATTTCGGGAGCACACACATCAGTGACTCAGGGACGTGACACCCTGCTCTAGGTCTTAGCCTCAGGGACCTCTCTGACTTTTCGCTGGGAATGCAGAGCTCTTGGCTCATCCCCAGAGGATGTTTTCAACCAGCGCATTGCTCCGCTAAGGACAATGCCACCACTGCGCTGTGATAACTCTGTAGCTGTCCTGGGTTGTGGCAGAAGGACTGAGTGAGAAGGTCTCACTTCAGGGGCTCCGGGAGCAGGGTGCTGTTGAAGGAGACTTTAGCAGGGAGCGGGGACAAGATGTGCTAAAAGCTGCTAGGTCACTGAAGAATATTAGAGAGGGCTTTACTGCTTACTTCGACTGAGTTTAGAAGGAGATGATGGACAGACCAAGGTGGGCGTCGCCCCAGCCAGTGATTTGAAGGCTTTGGCATAGAGGGAAGTCACTATGCTGCCTTTTCTACCAAATGGAGCCAGAACCACCCATCACCCTGCCATGAACCAGGACACCAAGTGACATGGATTCTACTCCTCATGAAAGTCTCTGTGAGGTAAGGGTGAATGGCATTGTTTACTTAACTTCTTTCCCAGCGCTGTTATTGGAAGATGGGAAGGTTATTGATCTTTGCGTGTTGATTTGTATCCTAGACACTTTGCTGAAAGTGTTTATCATCAGGTCTAGTTTTCTGGAAGTCTGAGACCCTATCTTACACGAGGTGGCAGGAGAGGAGCAACACTGTGAGGTTGTCCCTTAACCCTCATATGTGCACTGTGTCATGTGCGCGCCCCCGACCCATAATACCCCCACCCCACTCAGTGACAATAGAACCCAGATTTCCCTAAGCCTAGAACAGGAATAGAGTGGGCACCCTCGACTGATTTCTACTCTGAGTGGAAGTGCTTTAAGTTTCCCCCTATTTAGTATAACGTGGACTTGAAACAACCAGAGTCATGCACATTAACTGAAGTCCCAGAAAGGGAAACATTGTGTGCTTTCCTGCATTCGTGGACACATGAAATAAGATGTGTAAATTTCCCAGAAGTAAAATGGTGTTGGGGAACAAGGAGGGCTTATGGGAGAGGAGGAGGGGAGAGGAGAAGGTATGGGGGCAAAAGGGTCAAAGTTCATCATATACTTGTATGAAAATGTATCATCATTTTAGCTATTAGAGAGAGAGGAAGAGAGAGAGAGAGAGAGAGGAGGGAGGGAGAGGGAGAGAGAGAAAATGGGCATGCCAGGGCCTCCAGCCACTGCACATAAACTCCAGACACATGTGCCACCTTGTGCATCTGGCTTACGTGGGACCTGGAGAATCGCACCTGGGTCCCTAGGCTTTGCAGACAAGTGCCTTAGCCACTGAGCCATCTCTCCAGTCCTGTATCGTCTTTTTAAAAGGTCGTGTGTGCTAGGAAGCAAGCAGGTATCTGTGTGGTCCACCTGGGGTGAAGGACAGTTATAGGGTCCCACCAGTGGGTCAGGCATGGGCTCCCAAGGTACTCAGCAACTGCTAGCCTCCCAGCCCCTGCCCTGTCCTTGTCATTCTGATAAGTTTATCTTCCCGGGATATGGGCCACCATCATCAATTTCAGCGGCCCTTGATGATGGCCAGCCTCATGGAAACCATGCATCATGCTGAGACTGGTACTAGTGTCAGTGAGGGGAGAGGAATTTGTCACCAACTCTTCTATTTGCCTGACAATATCAGAAGTGAATATTTCATGAAAATTAAGATCACAGAGCATGCCCGATGGTTTACAGTCTTGATAAAGGACGGTTTGGCAGATGCTGGGAGACCTGAACCAGAGGTTCCAAGCACCCCTGATGGCTGAGGATTCTGGGCCAACAGAAGGAGATCATGTCACTTGAGGGCTTGGGGCTGGGTCAGCAGCACGCCAAGGCTTTCGCATGACAGGAGCAGGTCCCTGCTTCCATAGCAGTGGAAAGCTGTGTGTTCTCTTTCATTTGGCACATGCATGTGTGTATATGTGCATGTGTGAGGATGCGCGCATGTGGAGGCCAGAGGTTGACATCACGTCTTCCTTTTTTTTTGAGGTAGGGTCTATCACTGACGGTGGAGCTCACAGATTTCGGTTAGAAACGCCAGGAATCTTGTCTCTGTGTGGGTATATACCACTATACCTAGCTTTGTGTTTTTTTTTAATCCTAATGTGGTGCCGAGGATTTGAACTCTCAGGTCCTCATGCTTGCCTAGCAAGCACTTCACCACCCAGTCACCTCCTCAGGCCTCTGGATGTCCTCTTAGATGAGTGTCAGGGTTTCCACAGGGGCCTTAGCAGGGTCCGAGTCCCACCCAGGCTGGGCTTGGACCCTAGCTATCTCTACTCATTGTCTTCATCCTTCCTCCTGCCCTGAAGTGACCCAGCAGCCAGGCTGCGCATCTGCACGTCCCCATGCCCACAAGGACCAATAGTAAGGGACACAGGGACGGGGTGAGGCCCAGGATAGAAGGGCACGGTGGAAGCCCAGAGCCAAGCACAGGGCTGAGCCTTATGCTGCTCAAGGCTGAGTGTATGTGGACGTGGGGGGATGGCAGACCAAGGAAAGATAGAAGGGCAAGAGGAGTATCTATCATTCATTCATCCTCTCATTTACACACACACACACATAGATACATCAGCACATGTTTGTTGAGCACGTTTGAAGTACAGGATGCTGGGGACACAGCAATAAGAAGGTCACAGCTAAGTCCACCCAACCTTTCTGATTTTATTCATGCAAACAGGCTATCAGTCAGTCACTCACCCATCTAGCACTCTATCCACCCACTAAGCCATCTACGCAACCACCCACCTATCCCATTTACTCATTCCTCCATCCAGCCACCTGCCTACCCACCCACTATCCTCCCACCTTCCTTCTTTCATTTACCATCAGAGACCCAACAGCAGGCAACCCCGAAAACATGACTTGATCCCAACCTAGGGACAGCGTGAGTGGCGGGCAGGTTACCTGCGTCAGTCCCAGGGGTGAGGCTGGCCGCAGGCCATCAGCTTCGGTTTTGACCTTGCTGCGCTTGTGAATGGTGATGGGGTTCACGGTGCTGCTCACGGTGGACTCGCTGCTCTGCTTGTTCTGAGGGGAAGGTGCAAAAGACATGGCCTGTCAGGTATAGGGGCAGGGGCCCCCAAGTTCTACTGAGGCTTTGTTTCTGAAAACTGCCCACTCAAACCATCTGGGAACATGGTCCAAACCTCATTCCTCAAGAGTGCTGATTTATTTATTTATTTTTTTCATTAATTTAAAAATATTTATGACACAGGGACGGGGTGAGGCCCAGGATAGAAGGGCACGGTGGAAGCCCGGAGCCAAGCACAGGGCTGAGCCTTATGCTGCTCAAGGCTGAGTGTATGTGGACGTGGGGGGATGGCAGACCAAGGAAAGATAGAAGGGCAGGAGGAGTATCTATCATTCATTCATCCTCTCATTTACACACACACACACACACACACACATAGATACATCAGCACATGTTTGTTGAGCACGTTTGAAGTACAGGATGCTGGGGACACAGCAATAAGAAGGTCACAGCTAAGTCCACCCAACCTTTCTGATTTTATTCATGCAAACAGGCTATCAGTCAGTCACTCACCCATCTAGCACTCTATCCACCCACTAAGCCATCTACGCAACCACCCACCTATCCCATTTACTCATTCCTCCATCCAGCCACCTGCCTACCCACCCACTATCCTCCCACCTTCCTTCTTTCATTTACCATCAGAGACCCAACAGCAGGCAACCCCGAAAACATGACTTGATCCCAACCTAGGGACAGCGTGAGTGGCGGGCAGGTTACCTGCGTCAGTCCCAGGGGTGAGGCTGGCCGCAGGCCATCAGCTTCGGTTTTGACCTTGCTGCGCTTGTGAATGGTGATGGGGTTCACGGTGCTGCTCACGGTGGACTCGCTGCTCTGCTTGTTCTGAGGGGAAGGTGCAAAAGACATGGCCTGTCAGGTATAGGGGCAGGGGCCCCCAAGTTCTACTGAGGCTTTGTTTCTGGAAACTGCCCACTCAAACCATCTGGGAACATGGTCCAAACCTCATTCCTCAAGAGTGCTGATTTATTTATTTATTTTTTTATTGATTAATTTAAAAATATTTTATTTATTTATTTGTAAGGAGAGGGGAGAGAGAATTAATATGAATATGGGTGCACCAGGGCCTCTAGCCACTGCAAACAAACTTCAGATGCATGTGTCACTTTGTGCATATCTGGCTTTACATGGGTACTGGGGAATTTTACCTGGGTCATTAGGCTCTGCAGGCAAGCACCTTAACTGCTGAGCCATCTCTACAGCCCTTATTTTACTTTTTAGGGCAAAGTCTCTCACTGGCTTGGGACTTGCCAAGTAAGCTAGACTGGCTGGCAAGTAAGCCCTAGGGATCCACTTATCCCTGCTTCCCCAGCAGAGGGATTGTAAGTGTACACTACTACACCCAGTATTATGTTTCTTTTTTTTTTTTAAATGAGAGAGAGAGAGAGAGAGAGAGAGAGAGAGAGAGAGAGAGAGAGAGAGAGAGAGAACTGTCAGACCAGGGTCTCCAGCTGCTGCAATTGAACTCCAGACATGTGCACCACCTTGTGTGCTTGTGTGACCTTGTGCATGTGTCACCCTGTGCATCTGGCTTACGTGGGATCCGGAGAGTTGAACATGGGTCCTTAGGCTTTGCAGGCAAGCACCTTAACTGCTAATCCATCTTTCTAGCCCCAGTATTATGGTTTCTAACATGGGCTCGAGGATTGAACTCAAGTCCTCATGCTTATGCAGCATGCACTCTTACCTTACTCACTCAGCCACCTATCTCCCCACTTGCTTTATGTGTGGTGCATGGAGTCTCTGGGTGGCATGGGACCCTACAGATTATAGTGGCTTCATACTTAGGTTTATTGGAAAGAAGACAAAATTGAGCGGCTGGGAGTTTGCAATGGTCCCAGGCCAGGGTTCCTGATCTGGCCCAAAACTTTTCCTGTCATATAGCCTCTGCTCCCATAATTTTCCACCAGCCAGATTCAAGCCCAGAGAGTTTGACCAGCTCCCAGAATGCCCTGAGGTGAACTGCCTTCAGCATGCAGGATAAGCAAGATGACAGACAGCCCAGCTACCTGGTTGGCATCACTTAGACAGTTGCTGCTGCTGAGCTGGGTGGGCATTGTGCTGATCGAGGTGAGGGCCATGGGTTGCTGGGCCAGGAAGGTGGGTGAGGGTTGGATCAGGGGAGGTGTGTGTCCGAAGGCTGAGCCCAGGCCCCGCTGCTGGCTCAGGATCTGCTGATAGGCCATGGGGTTGATGGGATGTGGGAAGGTGAAGGCCGGGCTGCAAGGAGAACAGAAGAGAAGGGTGGGGTAGTGGGTTTCTGTTAGACCACCTCCTGGGGAGAGAAGACCCTGCCCAGGGCATCAAGACGGGCATGGCGCTAATCATACCATGACCACCCATGGCTTTTCCTCATTCAACAACCAGCAGTGGCTCCCTGCTGCCTATCACTCAGCCTTCACCCCAGGGAAGGCTGGCTTCTCAGTGCCAGCCTCCACCTCAGCTCCACACCTGGCTGTTCCGCTTCTCGGACAGAGATGTGTCCCGGGACCACTGCTGTGGGACTCTTTGTGTATGTCTGTACGATGTGCGTGTGTTTGCATGTACATACTCATGTGTGTGAGTGGAGGCATGTGCATGCCATGGTTCATGTGCAGAGGTCAGAGGACAATGTCAGGTGTCCTGTCCCTGCCTTCCGTCGTATTTGATGCAGGGTCTCTTGTTCACCACTGTGCTCCCAGGCTAGCAGCCCAAGAGTTTCTGGGTGGTTCTTCCGTCTCCACCTCCCTTCTCCGCGTGCATGCTGGGATTACAGGTGATACTGCCGTAGCATCGGGCTTTACGTGGGCTCCAGGATCCCAATTCAGGGGCTCACGCTCACATGGCTCGTGCTCTACTCAACGAGCATCTCCCCAGGCCTGGACACTTGTTCTTTTGCTCCCTCATCTGTACTCCAAGCCCTGCAGTTCACAGCCCATCCTTTTTCCTTTAGCTTGGGTGCACTTGTACACACACGAAACATGCTAGACTAACAGCCACTCTTCCCACAGCAGGAGATGAGGAATGCTGGTGGCCTCTGAGCCAACAAAGACCCGCAGGCCTCCTCCTCGTCCTCCTCCTCCTCCAGCATCACCGGGGAGGGAGCTACAGCTGAGTGTGAGGATGCTCACAACGCCCTGTGCACAGGCCCCGGGCAGGCCACTGTTCCGTTCTGGCCAACATCCCCTCCACAGGGCTGCTTGCGTCTATGGAGAGGGCAAGGTGAAAGCCATGCTGTCCCTGAGCCAGCCAGAGCTATGCTAGCCTCAAATTCTTGACCCTCAGGCTCACTAGGAGAAAGTACGTGCTTATGATTTCAAAATGGTCAGTTTTGGAGTGACTTGGTATGTAGTAACAGCTAACTGATTTGCTGCTCCTGGGGGTCACGTCTCTCAGAGCAGACAAGGGCTGCGCAGAGTGAAAAAGGAAAAACTGGTTTTGGTGCCGCGCTGGGGGCACGGTGAGGCTGTCGCTACCCCAGGACATGCTTGCAGCATGTGCAACACAGTGTCACATCTTGTGTGGCTTCCCATGTTGGTTAACAACCAGCTCCTGTGTAATACTAAGACGGACACCTGGATCCCAGACATTCTACATGAAGCTTCATTCCAGTGTTGACACGCCTCCATCTTGTCACGACTATGTTTATATTTTTTTGAGGCAGTCTCATGTAGCCCAGAACAGCCTTAACCCTATGCAGCCAAGGATGACTTTGAACTTCTAAGCCTCCTACCTTCACCTTCCAAGTGCTGTAATTACAGGTGTGCAGCACCATGCTCAGTTACTGTGGTGCTGGGGTTCAAGCCCAGCGTCTTGTGTGCGCTGGACAAGCACTCCACCCACTGAGCTACATCCCCAGCCCCACTACTGCTTTTCTTTTATTTTAATGTTTAATTTATTTATTTATAAGAAGAGCGGGGTGGAGGGGGTGGTCTCTAGCCACTGCAAATGAACTCCAGATGCATGTGCCACGTTGTGCATCCACCTTTATGTGGGTGGGGACTTGAGCCCAGGTGGTTAGGCTATTCAGGCAAGCACCTTCACGGCTGAGCTATCCCTCCAATAGCCCCCACTATTGCTTTTAAGCTCACAATCAGGCTGCTAGTGTGCCGAGTCACAAATGTACCAAGTTCTCTTGTCTCCAGGATAAAGCACCATCCACAAAGCCAGTCTTCCCAAGGGACCCCGGCCCTGCTCCCAATTCTCTGCCCCCTGCTTTCAGTCAGGGCTCACCTGAGGGCACCAGCTGACAGGTGTCCATAAGAGCCACTGGCCGCTGAGCTGCTGCGGGAGTTGTTGATGTAGGCCACTAGCGAGTTGGGTGAGGTCCGGATCATGCGTTGAAGGTCAAGGCTGGCATCTGACAGTGGGGAGATGGACAGGGCCCGCTTGCGGCTCAGGCGGGGGGTCACACGTGGGCTGGAGAATCGTGATACTAAAGGAAAGCCAACAGAAGGCACATTAGTGTCACCTAACCTGGGGCCACGGGGGTGATGGAGTTGAAAAAGGAGGACGGGGATCAGGGGACAGAAAGAGCCCGCAAGGATGCTGTAATGGGAAGGATGGACAGCTCTGCCACCTTCTGAGCCAGGAACTCCTGAGTAAGGAACGGCGTCTCTCTCCTGCCCAGTTTAATCATGTCCAAAGTGGAACTGATCAGCACAGGGTGCGGTGAGGATCTGCAAAGTACACGGAAGGTTCTGGTGGATGAATAGGAGCTCTGGGCAGATGTGCCTTTAAGGTGCAGACTGACAACGATAAAAGCATGCCCATGAAATCTACGAATCATGAGTGTGGCTTAGGGGATTGTCACAAAGTGAACCTGTCTGAAGGCCAGCTCCAGGTCAAGAAAGGGCAGGGCCAATACCCACAATACCCCTGTCCTGTCATTTCTAGATCCACCCAAGGCAGCCATGGATGGTATCTGCACTAGCCCCTGTGTTAGGGGCTTGGTCTCCAGCTTGCCACTACTGGAGGTGGTAGAACTTGAGAGGCCTACTGGAGGTCTTTAAGGACATTAGGGACATACCCTTGGAGGGAACAGTGGACTTTCCCTCTAGCGCTCATAAATTCTTGTTTGGGTGTGTGGAGACCAAAGGACAATCTCAGGTGTTTTACCCAAACAATGCTGTCTACCATGTTCGAAGCAGGGTCTCTTAGTGTTTCAAGAAGGCTAGACTGGCTAGCCAGCGAGCTTCAGGAAATCTCTGGTCTCTGCATCCCTGGCATGTGATTACAAATGCACGCCACCATGCATGGCATTTTTTATGTGAGTCCTGGGGATTGATCTCAGGTCCTCATCCTTGTAAGGCAAGCACTTTACCAACTAAGCTATCTCCTTAGACTCTCTCTTTTAAGTATTTTGGAGACAGGATCTCACTAAGGAGACTGTCCTAGCATTTGCTGCACAGCCCAGGCATATCTCAAACTTATTAGCCTCTTGCCTCAGCCTCCTGAGTGCTGGTATTACAAGTATATGCTGGCGTGCCCAATCTCATTTTTTTTTTAAAAACTCTTCAGCAGTTTTGTTCTGCCACACACTTATAGGAGGAAGTGACACCTCATGCTCAGCCCCAAAACAATGAGGCCAGAGACAGAAACCTTGCAAAGTGTGATCCCAAACAAACATTTCTTCTTTACGTATTGTCTCACGTATTTGTTACAGCATTGAAAAACCAAAGCACATAGCCAACAACCAGACTTCTGAGACTGGGCTTAGTGTTGCCTACCTCTGAGTTTTATGTAAGTAAGTTATAAATACTCTTTCATGACTAGATTTTTGCACCCACATGATGAGTGCACATGATTTATCCATGCCATGGTGTGTGGTGGCAAAACACCCATTCTCGTCACTGTACAGAGTCCCACGGGGAGAACAGTGATGAGAGCAGAGTTCCAAGGTCATGGACCATGCTGCAGCTGGGATCACACCAAAATTCCCCTGTATCCTGGTAGGACATTTGCCAAGCAGAGGCCTCGATGGCTGCCCCATACTCTTAGTGTGATTCTGGGGCCCTTGGCTGCCTCTCCGGAGCCTACTGGGAAGGCTGCTATGCGGGCTCAGGGATGATGGCATCGGATCCCCAGATGTGCTCACGCTCCAAGGACTCGGCTGGGGGTTGTCGGAGGCTCTGGGAACACTGCCTTGAGGGTGAACAGCACACAAGCTACACACATGTACCCTTCATGTAGGTATACACATTACCCATGCCAGCACTCCCTGCATGTGTAGACACACACACACATTCCTGCAAGCAGGTGCATACACACAGCAATGCAGGCACACCTCCGTGTGTGTACGCCCACCCCCACACTCATGCACGCAGCTACATGCCTATCTATGCATGCATACCCACACACATGTGGTGTAACCCCTGACTCCTGCACATGTGTACACTCATACACATACACATCCCCGCATGGGTGTACACCCATGCAAGGCAAGCACTTTACTAACTGACCTGTTATCCCAGAGTGAGTAGGCCAGGTTAGCCTAGGTTAGAGCAAGACCCTACCTCAAAACAAAGAAACAAGCAAGCAAACAGAACAGGAAGGTACATAGGGGATAGCCAAGCCTGGGCAAAAAATGCAACCACCCATCCTGAATGAGGATGAACTTGATACGCAGATTCCTCATGATGGTCAGCCTCTTGGGCCACTATGTATCTCTTACCATGTAGTGAGGCCCACAGTCTCATTTAATAGCCACCACCACTCTCTGACACTGGCTTTGCAGATAAGGAAGCTAGGCTTGGGAGGAAAGTGACTTGTTCAAAGTTACACAGTGTCGGAGGATTTGAACCCAAGGAAAGGATCTCAGCTATTTGGACTTTCTGGGGACTCAGTGTCCACAG
The DNA here is from genome assembly GCA_036346955.1 of Dipus sagitta. Lineage (NCBI taxonomy): Eukaryota > Metazoa > Chordata > Mammalia > Rodentia > Dipodidae > Dipus > Dipus sagitta. The sequence goes on from CM070773.1 coordinate 137,738,368, forward strand.
TATTTGTCTTCAGAGGGGCAGAGAGAGGGCCAGGACTGGGGAATACTCCCTCCTGACAGACAGCTTCTGACTTTGCACTTCCAGGGCTCAGAACGGCGAACTAGCTAACGGCCAGCAGCCTGCCCAGCCTCCCCTCCACCAGAACAGCACGCTTCTATCTCCTCTGCCCCTCTACCCCCCAGCTCCTTGTACAGGTCCTTGACCCAGTTGTCACCCAGCACCCCGAATAGCCCAGAGTAGGGAAAGAGGCACTGGCTGAGGGCAACCCCTCCCAGCCAAGCCTACAGTTGTGGGTTCCGGAACCCTGTTCAAACATCCTTTCTCTCCAACTCCACTACTTAGCCCTGCCCGGCCCACTGCTACGGCCTCCAGTTTCCTCCTGGCTAGTCTCTGCTGTGCTTAGAACCTCCCTCAGGAAGCCTGCCTGGACCTCTGCAAGATGGGCAGATCCTCTCCACAGTTAGACCTTTCTCAATATGCAAGGGCCATAGTGGCCAGTCACCATTGCTTGTGTGCTTATGCGTTTCTTTGTGTGTGTGTGTGTGTGTGTGTGTGTGCGTGCGCGCGCGCAAATGTGCATTTATGTCCCCATGTCTGTGTACAAGACAGTCTCTCTCTCTCTCTCTCTCTCTGTGTGTGTGTGTGTGTGTGTGTGTGTGTCAGAGGATAACCTTGAATGCCATTTACCTCTTTAGAGACTGGCTTGGAATCCTCCAAGAAGGCTAGACTGACTGGCCAGCAAGCCCCAGGGATCTGTGTGTCTCTGCTACCCAGTGCTGAAAATACAAAAGTATACCTTAAAAATGTGGGGTGTTGGGAATCGAACTCAGGTCCTTCTGCCTGCCATGTAAGCCCTTTACTAACTGAGCCATCTCCCCACCCCTGCATCATACTTAAAAGAAAAAGATTTTGCTGCTACCACTCCAATTCCCACCCTTTCGCGCGCCCCTAACAAGAGGAAACAGGCCAAAACTGACAGAGATATTCATCTCTGTTATCCCCAGTCCCCGAGGGAAACGTGTTTATTAATGTGCCTCTTCCCTTGATAAATCACGAAATAGGAAGAAAGGTCTAGTGCTCATTTCCCACGGTTTTGTAGGTGATTTACGCCTGGGGATGGCAAAGCCATGGCAGCCTTTCACTTGTGGATGCGCCTGTCCTAACGCTGATCAGCCACCGAGTCCTGGCTGGCCACCTTCCTGTCACCACCTGGCCCTGGCCCTGTTCTCCCACCAGTCCTTTCTTTGCTCATTCACAGTCATTCATTTATCCATCCACTGCCTGTGGGAGATGAAATCGGTCCTCATAGTCCCAGGCAAAATTCGCAGGATGTCTCCAAGCAGGATCACCCTATGAAGTCCTAAGGTCATCAGCGAGGAAGCTGGTTGTCATTCCTAGGGGTGCGTGAAGAGTGGAGATACATGCATAGATGGGTCCCGGACCTTGGCAGGGCAAACTCTGATGCTCTTGACCCCTGTGAACTACGGGCTTAGGGTCAGCGCCTGGCCATCCGCCTGCGAGATGCTTCCTTGTGCAGAGACGAGCCAGCACACTCACGACAGGGCTGCCGCACACTTGGGACCAGAATACCACTGGCAGAAGCTCGGGGTAGGCTACCACAGGGTTGGAAATGGGCATCTCCCAAGGCCTGCCAACCAAGGAAATTGGGCTGAGAGACTCTAGTAGAGAGCTCCGTCCTGGCACAAGGGCCCAAGAGCCAATAGTGTACAATGCCACCCTCAGAGTGGAGTGGAGCGGAGATGCGTCTGTAGTGGAGGGCAGTGGGACACAGCTGGTGGCACTAGGCTGCAGTGCCCAGAGTCCTAACCCTGGGCAGCTTAACAATCTTGCCCAGCTTTTTTCTTTTCTGCACGTGTGCATGTGCAGGACGCCAGAAGACAACCTCAGGTGCTCAATCCTCAAGAATGCCACCCACCAGCCAGCCCCAGGGATCTGCCTGTCTTCACCTCTCTAGTGCCACGATCACAAGCTTGTCTTTTAAAAATGTATTTATTTATTTATTAGAGAGAGAAGGAAATAAACAAACAAATAAATAAATAAATAAATAAATAAATAAAGAAGGAAAGAAAGAAAGAAAGAAAGAAAGAAAGAAAGAAAGGGCATGCCAGGGCTGTCAGCCACTGCAGACAAATTCCAGTTGCATGAGCCACCTTGTGTATCTGGCTTATGTGCATCCTGGGGAATTGAATTTGGGTCCTTTGGCTTTGTAGGGAAGTGCCTTAACCACTGAGCCATCTTTCCAGCCCATAGTCTTTTTTTTTTCCCCCCCCCTCCGAGGTAGGGTTTCACTCTAGCCCAGGCTGACCTGGAATTCACTATGTAGTCTCAGGGTGGCTTCAAACTCACGGCGATCCTCCTACCTCTGCCTCCCGAGTGCTGGGATTAAAGGCGTGCGCCACCACACCCAGCAGCCCACAGTCTTTTGTTTTTGAGACAGGGTTTTACTTTAGCCCAGGCTGACCAGGAATATACTCAGTAGCACAGGATAGCCTTAAACTCAGTGACCCTTCTCCCTCAGCCTACCTAGTGCTGGAATTAGAGAGGTACACCACCACTCTAGGCTCATGTATGGCTTTTAAAAATGGGTTCTGGGAGCCGGGCGTGGTGGCGCACGACTTTAATCCCAGCACACAGGAGGCAGAGGCAGGAGGATCGCTGTGAGACTGAGGCCAGCCTGAGACTACATAGTGAATTCCAGGTCAGCCTGGGCTAGAGTGAGACCCTACCTCAAAAGACAAAAACAAACAAACAAACAAACAAACAAAAAAGTGTTCTGGGATCAAACCTGAGTGCTTGAGTGATTGCAATGCAAGCACTTTGTTAACTAAGCCACCCTCTCATCTCAGCCCTTTATTTTTATTTTCTTTTTATTTATTTTTTTATTTGCTTGTCTCAGCTTTCTAAGTGTTGAGATTATAAGCATGAGCTACTATGCCTGGCATTTTTGTTTTCTTTAAATATTTTTGTTTTTCGTGAGTTAGGATCTCATGCAGCCCAGGCTGGTCTGGAATGCCTGAGGCTCCTGCTAGTACGTCCCGAGTGCTGTGATTTCAGATAAGCACCACCAGGCCTGGGTGCACAGGTCTTTTCTGTTCTCAGTCTCAGAAACCCAGTTTGAGCAGCTCACCTGCACACATTTTGCTGTCCACAGCCCCAACTCCTCTTCTGGGGGAGCCCACAGAGTCTGGTCCATGGAGCTGGGGACTCGGGTGGACACCACCAGTGCCATGTCCTAGTCATGTCATGAGGGCAGAGGGAGCATGGCTCTAGGCATTGCCTTCTCCACCCAAGAGTGGCTTCACACTCTGGTCTGTGTAGGTTCACCAAACAGCACCCCACCACATCCAGCCCAGCTCATGCCTGCATCCGGTTGCCTCGGGGACCTTCAGTCTGCTCTCTTTGGCCCCAGTCTCCCCTCCTGTGCCAAACTGGACCTGCAAGTACCTCAGACACAGCAGTACCTGCCTCCCTATGGTGTGATCAATGTCATTGCTTTCTGAGCCTTCCCACCCCAGATCCGCAGGCTGCATAAAGAACAGGCGTCAGGAAGGAGGTGACATCCAAGTCAAATTAGTGTCAATATGACAATAAAATACACCGCTGGGAGGAAGTTGGGGCTGTGAGCAGACAGCATTTCGATAGGAAACATCTCAATCTTCCCAGTGTGCTGGGGGGCGGGGAGGCAGGATCTAGCTGCCACAATCCTGTGGTTAAATTGCCAATGTCAACAGCCTAATGGGAGAAAATTCCATGCTAGGAGTCAGGTGACGAATAGTGATCCCCCCCGCCCACTCTGGAGAGCAGGCCATGCTGGCAGAGGGATGACCTTGGCTTCTAGATTGGATCTGTTATCGTCCCAGAGGCTTAGCTCTCTGGTCTTCCTGATATGAATTAGGTTCCAGAGGAAGATAGAAGGATGGGCTGAGGATTTGGTGTGGTGCTCATGCTATGTCCCTGGCACCTAGAACCAGGTCTGGAACACACTACATGCTCAATATATACCCACAAGATGAACATGCATGTGTGTTGAATGAAAAAATTAAAAAAAAAAAAAAAGATTAAGACCTGGTTTGCTTAACTTCAACAAGTTCCCTAGTGCCTCTGTACCTGCCGAGTTCACATGTTCAAGGTCATGTGACAAGGTGGCTTGCTAGTGTGAAGCTCTTGGAGACACACCCAGGACCCTTCTACAGGTGACACGTAATAGCCTGCACGGCTTCCTCTGCAAGAATGCTAGGCACCAAGGAGCGTGGAGAGATCCACTCAGGTTCTTCGCTGAGGAGAAGCAAGCTCCCCAGGGGGTCTCTGCAGAACTTACAGGGGCTGGCAAGGTCTACCTCAGCACACTTGGTTCACTGGATGGGAGGGACCTAGGGGACACCCCAGGGGCCAGTCAGGAGGGGCTCAGACCTATTCATCATCTCTTATCAATGGACCTGATTGACACAGAGCTCAGTGGAAAGACCGGGAATGTTTCAGACAGCTGAAGCAGGGCTGGCGACATGGCTCTGTGGGTGACAGTGCTTGCTGCTCAAGCAGGAGGACCTGAGTTTGGATCCCCAGCACACACATGAAAAAAAAAAGCCATGCATTGCTGTGCAAGCATGTGATCCTAGCACTGGATTGGTGGGGGTGGGGATAGGGGTGGCTGGGGATGTGTGAGGAGAAAGAAAAATTCCTGGGGCTTGCTGGCCAGCAAGGCTAGTGGAGAGCGAGAGAGAATTCTCAACAGCCTCTAGGTGCACATACACACATGCACATACACGCAAACACCAAAAACACACAGTAAACAAAACAAAATGAATTTTTTAAAAGTTGGAGCAAAGATTCATGTTCTGGGTTCCACTGGTTTGAAAAAGAGCTGGGATGTAGCTCAGTGGTAAAGTGTGTGCTTAGTATGTGCAAGGTCCTGGGGTCCATCCTCAGCATAAAAAAATAATTAAACTTGTTTGAAAAACCCATATCGAGTAACGACAAATAGGAAGCCACCCTGGACTGATTTTGTTGAGTTGTAACCCTGAACTGGAATCCAGGGGAAGTAGGGGCTGAAATCTTTGGTCAAGAGAACTCCTGCCCACCCCCACTGCCATCTACAACAAACTTGCTCAGGCGCTTAGGAATCCACTGAGCTTGAGACAGAAGCGGAGAAAGAAAGGCAGGAGTGAGATGAGTTATCCAGCCACCAGCGAAGAAGTCTGCCACTCTGAGGCGGGTGCTCCCACCCACCGTGCTCCTACTCCTCGGGCCCTGGCTATCTGTTTCTCAGACATGCTTAAACCAAGGGCTCTGGAGCACAAAACTGTCCTGTCCTCCTTCCAGGCCACCTGCAGCCACTTGCTCGCTCACTCACCCAAGTAGGTGGGAGCCTCCTCTATTTATCACGCCTGATTGGGCATGCATATAGTCAAAATCTGATGCATCATGGGAAAGGACATGCACAGAAGAGTTGTCATAATCCAAGCCTGTCAAGTTACAAACAGAACACATAAGCTACTCCCCTTAGCAACAAGCTCCTCCTCTTCCCACAGCCCACTACAAAAGCCCCAGGCAGAAACACCTGCTGCTCCCTAGGAGTTCATCTCCTCCCTGTTTTTGTTCTTTTGCTTTACACTCTAATACAATTTCTAAGTGCTTTACTAACTGTGTGGACAATTCTTTGAATAAGATTCCAGGAATCTGGAAACAAGAGGACGGGGCACTCTATGAAAACAGTCACGAAGATGGTTTTTGGTGGGAAGGAAGTAATGTGTATATGTACCAGAAACCTCACCTGTTGAAGACACCGTATGTGCTACCTACGCAAACAGCCCGGCTGTGCTCCGAATCGCAGGCGCTGACAATCCATCTGCCTATCACCCAGGCTCCAGGCTCCAGGCCCTGTCAGTGACCTTGACTTCTCTTTCCCAGAAGAGCCACATCTGATCTGGAAACACATCTTTCTACTTTCTACTCTGCTGAAACTCGACACGTGACCCATTGTTAACTCTGCAAACAGATTCACTTCTGCCTCCCCGTAAGTCAATTCTCACATTCGCATCAACGAAGTGTCTTGGACAGGGGTGATGGGTGATCTCTGGTTGGCAATTTGACAGGATTTAGAATCCCGTGGGACAAATCTCTGTGAGGGATTTTTCTAGGATTGATTACTTGAGGTGGGAAGATCATCTTAACTGTGGGTGGCACCATTGCCAAGGACTGAGTCAAACACTGACAAAAAAGGAGAAGCTCTCTCTGCTTCCCGGACCAGCTGTTTCAGGCTCCTACCGCCATGCCTCCCTGGCCAGGACAGACTGTAACCTCCAGTCGTAAGCCGAAACAAACCTTCGCTTCCTTAAATTGCTTTTGGCCAGGCATTTGCTCACAGCAACGAGAAAGTAAGTAATACGACAGGTAAGTCAAAACTATTTCTTGTTCTATCCTCTTCCGATGGCCCACACAGTTCTATCTTATTCCAGTGCAAGCAAGTCTTTACCAAAACCCAAATGGCTGGTACAAACCACCGGAGACCTCCAAGCCAGTCCTACCTCTCACCTGCTCCCCACCAACCACAAGACCCTCCTCAGCCCAGCAGACACATGGCTGTGGATCCTCTGCCTAGACGGCTCTACCCCAGTCTTCTGCTTGCCTTCTTCCAATGTATTGCTCAAATAGTGTGCCCCTACTGTGGCCTTCTCCCACTGTAAATTGTGTCACATGCCATGGGGTAAACTCCTGCCCATTCTTTGTTTCCTCTTTCCATTTCAGCAGACCTATTCCTGGTGGCCCCGTGACAGTGCAGGTTCTCCAAAAGCCAAGATGGGCCCGTTATATTAAGAAGGATGTTCACTGTCTGATACTCTCCTGGTTCTTGGCCACTCAGCCTTGGTCCCCTCTGTGGACAGCAGTGTGGCTGCACTGGGGTACACTCCAGACTTTGACTTAGTGTCCATCGCCTCCACAGACGGCGGTGACTACTCTCTACACCCTCAAAAGTGAACCCATCAGTCCCCCCACCCCCGACTCCATGTTTCATCTGACAGTACTCACCATCCACAGGATTGAGGTAGTCGTGGATATGGGGTGCACTGGCGGTGCCCCCACTCTGCATCAGCAGGTCTCCATAAGGTGCAGGGTGACCTGCCATGAGAGCCATTTGGTGGTAATAGTCTGAGGGGTTCGTGCCTGGGGCAGTGAGGCCAAATAGTCCCCTCTCCTTCAGGTGCTCATGGGCCACTGCAGTCATAAAAGAAAGAAGTCATCAGAATTTCATGGCCAGGGATGGAACAAGACTCACCTCTGTCCTGAGGTCTTTCTTCTGGTTCTGCTGGCCCACGCTGAGCTTGGCTGCAGAGGAGGGACGACCAGAATGGCTTCAGGAATCCCATACAGAGTTCAGGGCAGGGTTTTGACAGTGAGGGGGCCTGATCACAAGGCAGCCATCTTCTGGATGGCCATTAAAAACAGCTGTGCATGTGGCGGGTATGCATGTATGGGTCTGCAGGTGTATCTTTGTTTGTGTTCATGTGGAGGTCAGAGGTCAATATTGGATGCCTTCCTCTAATGCTCCATACTTTATTTACTTATTTTGAGAGAGGATCTCTTAATGATCTCAGAGCTCACCTATTCATCTAGAAAAGCTGGCCAGAAAACCCTAGGGAGCTGCCCACCTGTCTGCCCAGGGCTAAGACGAAGGTACACACCACCAAGCACAGCATTTTATATGGGTGCTTGGGCTCTGAACTCAGGTCCTCATGCTTGTAAGAAAAGCAGTTACCAACTGAGCCATCTCCCCATGCCCAACCTGGTAACTTTGAAAGATGGGGACCTGGAGAGTCTAGCGGCACTGTGGGGCTACAAGAAGCAGTGGCTGTGGCAGCGTGTACTTCCCAGAAAGGGCCAACTCCCAAGGTGCTTCCTCCTGCCCAGCGTGCGTGTGCATGTGTGTGCGTGCACGCGCACAGATGTGCATTTGAGAAGGAAGGTTGTAGAGCTACTGGAATAAACATGATCTGAAAGGAACATTTATACCACACGACTCATCTTTTCTGGCTCACATCAATGTCATCAGGAGCAACTGTATGTTCTCTGAGAGGGGCCGGTCCATTCTCTTTCAGACACCTAAAGTTAAACATGCATTCATTTCAGGAAGTAGGAACCTGTACTGCCATTTGGAGGCCATCTGTGTTTACCTACAAAGGGCATATGAAACAGAAAGGGGGCAGCATCCAGCCCCACTCTGCCTTACTTCTATGGGGTTCTATGAGCTCCTGTGGAACACCCATTCCTCAAGAGCTTCCGCCATTTTTGTTTTCATTCCCAGGTCATGACTGCTGTGGTCTGGATATGAAATGTCCCTCAGAGGATCATGTGTTGAAGGCTTAGGTCCCCAGTGTAATGCGCAAAGGTGGAGCTGTGAGGAAGCGATTGGACTGAGGAAGGCAAACATAAGGATAACAGCACGCTCGGACTCCTCGTGTCTTGAGCTATGCACGCACCCTTTCCTAACACTGTTGTTCACAACTTGGGACCCCCACCTATATCGAGCTACACACACCCCATTCCCCACTCCAAACAATGTAGTAGATTGCTTTTCCCTAGCAACCACTTGGTAGCTTCTCTTTTGTGACCAAAAACACATCCTGAAACATAACCTTAAACTAAGGGAGATGGGCTAATCCAGTCTGAGCTGGCTCCCCAAGCCCAGCTGGTTTTAAGCGAATGTGCAGGAAGGCAAACTGTCCAAGTGACCCCATAGGGGAAACCCCCTATTTACCATCGTATGCCTATGCAAGATTTGGCACGCACATGATTAAAATCACGGGAGATGCATCATGGGAAAGGACATGCTCAGCGAACAGAGGTTTTTATAACCCAAACCTGTCAATCAAAACCAAAAGACCACCTACACATCACCTCTGGCAACCAACTCCTCCTGGACCTCAGAAAAGAAAGCCCTGGGCAATAAGCCACTACTTTTGGGTATCTAGTTCAGTTAGCCCACTGCTCTGCCACAGTGCATCCTGCACCGCCTCTTTAAATAACACTTCTCACTAGTATGCTATTGGTCTGTGATTTTTCAATCCTTTGAATAAAGTGTCAAGAACCTGAAAACAGCCAGTCCAGATGAGACCATCCGTAACAGGTCAGGAGGCTTCTGATCCATGGACTCATCCACTGATGGAACTGTAATCTGATGGAGTTATTGGGAGATGATGGAAAGTTCAAGGTGTGGGGTGCCTTGGTTGGAGGAAGCAGAACACTAGAGGCTTAACTTTGAAGGTCTCACTTGTCCCCAGGCCCTCCTGCTGTTGCTGTGCTTCCTGGTCACCATGAACTGAGCCACTCTGTTCTGCCAGGCCCTCGCCTCCATGATGGTCTGCCTCTTTCCAGGCCTGAGAGCAATGGGGCCAGTCAACCAGGTAATGAAACCTCTGAAACAGGAGTCAAAATAAATATGCACCCCTTTCTCCCTCCCTCCTTTCCTCCCTTCTCCATCCCTTTCTTCCTTTTGCACGACTGCATGTATGTGTGGCTCATGTGTGTGTGCATTCGTATGGAGACCAGAGGTCGATGATTGATGTATTCCCATTATTTACTGAGATGGAGTAACCTAGATGGCACTGAACCTAGATGGCACCAATTTGGCTAGTCAGCAATCCCAGAAATCCTCCTGTCTCTCTGCCTCCCCAGTGCTGGCATTATAGGTGTATACTGCCCTGCTTAGATTTCACATAGGTGCTGGGGATCAAAACCAGGTCCTCATGCTTGTGGAATAACCACTTTATGCACTGAACAATCTTCCCAGTCCCCACGTCCTTCCTCTTTAGGTTGGCTTTCTTGAGTCTGTCACTGCAATAAAAAACTGAATAGTGTATGAAATTGCCTAAACAGACTTCTTCCATTCTTGTGGTACGCACACACATAAAAAGAGCTCTCAAATGAGCATAAAACCAGTATATCCCCAAGTCCAAAGGCTTTCACCACTTGTTTACTTAAAAATCCATCCTCAGAGTTCACAGGAAGGATGACAGCCCTGAGGCTGAGGATCCAAGGGTATAAGCAGGCTAGGCATGCGACAGAGCCACTGGGCCGCCCCTGACCCCAGCCGCCCCCTGGCCCATCAGGCCCCACCTACCATCGGCGGGGCTGAGGCCCCTGGCTGCGGAGATCATGGAGAGCGTGGGGCTGCTGTGTACAGACCGGAGGTAATGCTCCATGTGGGGGTTCATGTAGGGGTGAGGAGCATTGAAGGGGGACTCCCCAGGGCCAGCAGGGTGTGGGGAGAGCCGGATCAAAGAGATGTCCGAGATGACGGGGCTGCCGCTCAGGGTGGGAGGCCTGTGGAGACAAAGGACAACGTTCTCAGAGAGAGGGCTCGCAGGGCACAGGCAGTGAAAGCGAGGTGAGCAGTCCTTGACACTCGCAGGAAGGCTTGGGGGATGGGGGGGTACGTTTTTGTGCATGTGTGCGGCATGCCTGTGTACCAGTGTGTGTGAATGCAGGTGCACCTGATGTGCCACAGTGTGAATAAATGTGGAGTTCATAAATGTGGAGGTTGAAGGACAACTTTGGGTGTTGGTCCTGGCCTTCAAATTTATGAGGCAAGGACTCTCGTAGTTCAACACCATGTTCGCCAGGAGGGCTGGCCCATGAACTTCCGGGTCATTCTCCTCCTTTTGTGCTGTAGTCTCACTGGGATTGCAGATGCTCGAGCTACAGTAGCCAGCTTTAAATGGGTTCTGGGAAATCCAAATGCTTGTCCTCACGCTTGCATGCAGGCACTTTATCCACTGAGCCATCTCCCCAGCCGCCATTGTTTCTTTTCTAGGCAGCCTCATTTGGTAACTTCTAAAAAAGAATCAAGGGGGTTGAGAACATGCCCCAGCAGTTAAAGGTGCTTGCTTGCAAAGCCTGCCAACACCAGGTTCAGTTTCCAAACGCCCATGTAAAGATAGATGCACAAAGTGGCGTTATGTTTCTGGAGTTTGTTTGCAGCAGCAAGAAGCCCTGATGGTCTGTCTGTCTCTCTCATCACAAATAAATAAAAATATTTAAAAAAATTAGAATCAGACCCCAGAAGCATCAGCTAGCAGACACAGAATTGAAAGCTGCACACTGGTACAGCCACCGCCACCACCACCAAGCCAAGCCCGGTTGGCGGGCGAACACAGCACATTTGCCTAGATTCGCAGGGCATCCGCTCAGCTGGCTGAACATCTGAGCGGCAGCCCTGCTCCCCTGTCGCACATGCACGCATGCCAGGGACATGCACGAACCATAGACCATGGCAGCACTAAGTGCAGAGGCGAGATGGAAAAGCGCATTGCTAACATACTGTGAACAACAGGGATGGGTCAGCAAGGGCAGAACTTTCAGCTTTGATTGAATGGTCTCTAGTGAGATGTATTCAGATGCAGAACAGGTAGTGAAGGAAAAGTTTGGGATTCACCATGAAGTTTTAAACTGGGAAGCTGTGACTAACTGGCTGAGTATCATTCTAGCTTCTTATGCCAACAGTATTCCCGGTCTCCAGCGCTCTTAGCAGTCAGGTGTACACAGGTGGGGCAGGGGTCAGCACACATTGGCACACAATGGTTCCAAAAGATCAACACTTTGACAGATCAAACACAGCCAAAGGAATGACCCTCACATTTCCAGTGTGATGACCTTATTTGAGGAACTAGGGAGTTTTCCACAGTAGTATTGTCAGACCCCTAGAGCAGGTCTTTCAGGGACCCAAACTTCTTTCTCCCCACTGGGTGTCATCCCAGGGTCCACAAGGGAGACTTTCAGTGCCTGTGACCAGCCATCACCTCGGCTATGTTAGATTAGGCCAACCCCCTGCAGCCTCCCCCCTCCCCCCCTGTTTTTCTCAGGTCACACCCCTTCTGACATCTCTCTCTTCCCTCCAGATGCTGCAGGAGAGCTGATAGGCAGGCTCTGCTCTAACAAAGAAGCTAAAAAATTTCTCCCCCGCTGCTCCTGTTGCTGCCAGTAAGGTGGAAACCAAGTCCAGCCTCCTGCTGTCTGAGGTCTGAAGTGGCTTGAACTGCAGCCGTCCATCCATGAGCCCTACTCCCTTACCCAGCGCCTCCAGGACTCTGAGCATCTAGGCCAAGTCTATCCCCAAGGTACAGACGACTTATTCAGCATGCGTGCTACTGTATGTGACTTCCCCTTCTTTCAGAAGCTTCACCAGGAACCCCACTTTGTCTGGTAGGACTGAAAGCTCTCTCTTCAGAACTCTGCTATAACTGGGATACTGGCCTATGCCACTAAAGACTCCCTTAATAAATCTCTCTCCTGAAGGGCAGTTCATCTCAGCTCCCCTCTCTCGAACCATACCCTCTCCATCCCGGGTTTCATCAAACACAGGACATCATCAGGAAAGACATCTACTAATGAAGTCAGCCTCTGCTCTGGATGCCTCCTACCATGCCAAGAACCTCCCCGTTTCCTGCTACTCCCACCAGGTTGAGTTATGGAACCCATTCTGGGCTGTCCCATGGCCTGTCCAGGCCTTGAACTCAATTTAGGAGATGGTAGGAGAAGGAGTCGGCAGCCTGGACTACAGTGTCCCATATCACACTAACAAGCTCCTAGGTCTGCCACTAAGCTGCTGACGTGAGAGGTGTGTGCAACTACACTCAGATCCACTGTGGTCTTTTTCTTTGTTTGCTTGTTTGTTTGTTTTTGGAAGTAATATCTCTCACTGGCTGGTCTCAAGGATCTTATTGTTACCATCTCCCCAGGTTTAGCTCATTGCTCCTGTGAGCCTGAGTCATCCGCAAACGGTTCCTACTTAGGCTTGTTCATACTCCCAATGGGGCTGTCTGGAGCAATGCTCTGACCCCAGGGACCTATAGAACCAGGTGGAAGAGACCGACCACAGGCTGGCAAAGTGCTGTGTGATGCGGGCTGAGGAAGAAGACCATTTCCCCAACTCTGCCTGGAAGTGGGAAGGGACTTCTCAAAGATGATATTGGTGGGGGGGGGGTCTCTTGAGGTGTAAAGAGGAGTTCTGAAGGAAATATGTGACAAAGGAGGTAACATGTGTCAAGAATGGCTGACAAATGAGCTATGCACATTTGAAGGCTGCACTATGGTGAGACAGAGCAAACATCACAGAATGCTTTGGGCTGGCTATACATGGGACCCATTTCTTCTTTCTGCTCTAGGCCCAAGGACATGTGAATGAAGCCCAGCTGATCAGAGCATCCCATACCCCTGGGAACTACGGTAAGTTCAGAGATGGGTGTGTGCCCAAGACGGCTACTGTAGCTGGAATATCTGGGAAAGAAGTTCTCAAGCAGAGCTGGATCCAGCCTGAGGAGTCAAATCAGGAAACAAATTCTCCATCTTTGTGTGCTTGTTAGCCATATTAGGGGTGAGCAGAGGGGCCAGACATTCTGCCCTAGACGGAATTTCAGATCCAGATCTGAAGATCAGTGTGCCGTCAGGGGATGTAAGAAAGAAGAGAAATGGGAGAGAAGACATAGCAACTGAGACCCAGCTGGAAGCCACCATGGGGAAGCAGCTGCCAATGCCTCCAACTAAACCACCCAAGTTTACTGCACACTCACTACGTGGAACTGTGGTGGGTTGGATGTCAGATGTTCCCATACATTCATGCGGGTGAATACTTAATCCTCAGTTAGTGATGCTGTTCAGGAAGGTTGGGGAACCTTTAGGAGGAAGAACCTTGCTAGAGACAATGTGTGCCTGGGGGCAGGTCTTAAGAGGTTACAGCCTAGCCTGGCTCACTGTTTCTTTCTTTCTTTCTTTCTTTCTTTCTTTTTTTTTTCCAAGGTAGGGTTTCACTCTGGCCCAGGCTGACCTGGAATTAACTATGTAGTCTCAGGGTGGCCTCTATCTCACGGTGATCCTCCCACCTCTGCCTCCCGGAGTGCTGGGATTAAAGGCATGCGCCACCACGCCTGGCCACTGTTTCTTTACCTTCGCCCTGCTGATGTGATGATGCGACTCTAGCTTCTTGCTCTTACCATGTTTCCCTGTAAACTATAAGTCAAATTAAACCCTTTTGCTTCTATAAGCTGTTTCTGGTCAGGTAATTTGTCCCAGCAATGAAAAAGTAACTGATCTAGAAAATTGGTATCAAGTGGAGTGAGTGTTGCTACAACAGACTTGAGCATGGTTCTTAATCTGTTGGAATTAGTTGTAGAAGGATTTGGAATTTCTGGTTACAGGAGTCTTACAACGCTGTGAACAGCTTAATATGTCATCTAGTGAGAGTATGAAAGACCAGAAGGAGCCAAAGTAGAGGTTCCCAGCACTTAGGAGGCTGAGGTAGGAGGATTGTCATGAGTTTGAGGCCAGTATGATTACATAGTGAGTTCCAAGTTTCAGCCTGGGATGGAGTAAGATCCTGAGAAAGAAAAGAAAAGAAAAGAAAAGAAAAGAAAAGAAGAGAAGAGAAGAGAAGAGAAGAGAAGAGAAGAGAAGAGAAAAGAAAAGAAGGAAGGAAGGAAGAGTGAGAGAAAGAAAGGGAGAGAGGAAGGAATAAAGAAGGAGGGAGGGGAGGGAGGAGAGGGGAGAGTAGGAAGGAAGGAAAGAAAGGGGGGAAATCAGAGGATAAGAGCAATGTAGAAAATGAAGACCTGGCTCATGAGGTTTCAGAGGGCAACAAGGACTCTATCAGGAAGTGGGCTGGAAGCAGGTCATGTGGTGCTCTGGCAAAGAAACTGGTTGCATTCTGACTGTGTCCTGAAAACTTGAGCCAAGTTGAATTTGAAGGTAATGGACTAATGTGTTTATCAGAGGAAATTTCAAGGCAGCATAGGACTGAGTCGTGGTATAGCTTCTTTGGGCTGCCCTGGTTCAAACCTACAATGAGAGCAAAATGCAGAGAGGAAATATTAAGACAAATATAGAGTTTGGCACAGCAAGAAATTCAAGAAAATTTAGAATCCCAGGCCCACAGACTGCAGCCCCTTTGGTTGTAATTGTTAAAGAGATTATGACCATTAAGATAAGTCAGAGCTGCATTTAGCTTACCCATAACTGTGGGCTAACTCCACAATGCATGACCCGTATACCTCAACAAGGAGGGGCCAAGGGGAGGGGGTAGGTCACGGATGAGCCTAATAATGGTACCAAACTGACTGTATTTGCTGAATACAAAACTGACTAATAAAGAAAAAAAAAAGATAAGTCAGAGCTGGAGATATTGCTCAGTGGTTAAGGCTCTTGTCTGCAAAGCCTAATGACCTGGGTTCAATTCCCCATTTCCCATGTAAAGCCAAATGCACATAATGGCACATTAGTATCTGGACAGCTACTGGAGGCTCTGGCATACTCATTCTCTCAGTCTCTCTTTTACCTCTCTCTGCTTGCCAATACATAAATAAAAGTATTTTAAAACTACTTTTTGAAAAAAAACAAGCCAACTGCTCTGCAATGGGTCAATAGGAAGAATGCTCTGAGAGCCAGGCCCAGCCCACCAAAGGTTCTAGTTAGCAAGAATGCAAACTTTTGAAATGGAAAGGCCTGAGGGAAGGAGGCCTCTTGCTTCCCAAGGTCGGTATGCACAGCCTGCTTTAGAGGAATCCCATGGGTGCCAGGTTTCATCACTAGCAACAGAACTGGCAGCATTGCCTATGTGGCACTGGTTTTGGAAAAATGAAAGATGCAAGATGGAGGGGGTCATGGAATATTTCACTATGGTTCCAGAGAGCCACTGAAGCTAAGCAATGTGAGGCGGGGCAGAGTCCCTGCCAGGAAGCCCTGTGAAGCCACTGTGTGAAGTAAACCCTCAATTGTAGCAAAGACCTCAAGATGTTAGAGATGCCAGGACCATGGCACATTTGCCAAGAAAAGCTGTGGGCTTGGGGCAAATCCACAGGAGAGGCTACAGATGGTACAGCTGGAAGGGAAGGGCTCCTCAAGCCTTTTAGAGCGCAGAGGATTTTATCACAAGTCTCAGATACTAGACATGGAGCTACAGGGTATGGTGTTTTCTCTGTTAGGTCCAACCTTTCCCTATTGTGCTTCCATTCCTCCCCTTTGAAACAGAAATGTCGCAGCTGGGCGTGGTGGCACACACCTTTAATCCCAGCACTCGGGAGGCAGAGGTAGGAGGATCGCCGTGAGTTCGAGGCCACCCTGAGACTCCATAGTGAATTCCAGGTCAGCATGGGCTAGAGTGAGACCCTACCTCGAAAAACCAAAAAAAAAAAAAAAAAAAAAAAAAAAAAAGAGGAAACAGAAATGTCTATTTGGTGCCACTGTATGTTGGAAGTATGTAACTTGTATTGTGATTTTACAGAGCCCACCGTTAAGAGATTGCCTTAGGTCTCAGAGGAGACTTTAAACTTTGGTGTTTTGAACAGTATTGGGACAGTGTAAAGACAATGGGAACTTTCAAGTTGGACTGAATGCAGTTTTGCATCATGAGATGGTCATGAGTCTATGGGGCCAGGGGCAGAATGTGGTGGTTTGAATGTAAAATCTCCCACATATACTCATGTATTTGAATACTCAATCCCCAGCTAGTGGCACTGCTCTGGAAGGTTCTGGAATCTTTAGTAGCTGGATCATTACTGGAGGAAGTGTGTCACTGGGGGGGGGGGGGTGGGATTCGAGGTTTCTACAGTCTGGCCCTGCTTGCTGTTTTCCCTCTCTGCCTCTCCTTCCTCTCTGTGGATGTGGCAGCGTGATGCCAGCTCCCTGCTCCTGCCATACTTTCCCTGCCATGATAGACTTTACCCACTGGAATTATAAACTGAAATAAACCTTGTCCCTCCATAAGCTGCTTCTGGTTGGGAATTTTGTCTCAGCAACAAGAAAGTAACTGATACAGCAATGCATCCAGCAATCTGCAAGATCTGTTTGATTACTCAATTTTAGTTTTAAAAATGGGGCTCTAGGGGCTGGAGAGATAGCTCAGAGGGTAAAGTGTTTGCCCTGCAAGCATGAGGGTCGTAGTTCCATCCTTAGTACCCATGTGAAATGCAAGATGGTGGCTTGACTAATCCTAGTGCCAGGGAAGTGGAGATAGAAGGATCCTTGAGACCAGCCAGTCTAGCCTACTTGGCAAGTTCCAGGCCAATGAGAGATATTATTTCCAAAACCAAACAAACAACCAAGCAAACAAAAACACCACAGTGGATCTGAGTGTAGTTGCACACACCTTTCATTCCAGCACTTGGGAAGCAGAAGAAAAAGGATTGCTGTAAGTTCAAGGCTGGTCTGGAACTACATAATGAATTCTGGGTTAGCTTAGGCTAGAGTGAGATCCTACCTTGAAAAAAAAAAAAATAACAACCAAAAGTGGGTAGTACCTTAAAAATGATACCCAAGGTTGTCTACTGGCTTTCACACCCATGTACATACAAGTGCACTCCCTACATACTCACTTGCATGCTTACAAAGAAAAAGATGTTTTAGCAGAAGACAAAAGGATAGGGCAGGGCAAAAAGAACCCCACACAGCCATGTGTACTCTAGCACCAGGACTGGGCCTGCATAAGCATGCCCAGACGCTGGGAGATAGGTCCCCAGCTAGAGAACTGGGAGAGATGTCTTCCTGAAGGGTTAGCTGTGTGGCTGCTGTGGGCTGGAGGATAAGTCTAGTGGAGGGCATGGGACCTGTAGCAGGGCCTGGGGGCAGAAGCATTCCTAACAGAGAGGAGGGGAAGAAGGGCAGGATGGGGCCTCACTCAGGGTGGTTGGCTGGGAAAGGGAGCAACATGCAGCTGAGCTTGCTGACTCACTAGGGACTCATCCAGACCACCCCAGGTGATCTCTGCCACTTGGGGAAGGTAGCTGGAGGCAGCAACCAGCATTGAGCAGCTGAGACAGGCCAGCAAATCTGGAAGCAGATAGGAGCCTGTGCCCCACCTCACAGACAGAACCGTTGAGACCCGGCTGTGGCAAGGCTAGTGGAAGAAGCAGGTTGGAATATCAGGTATGTCTGTGAATATGGAAAGTGGGGGGAGCCAGGAGCTTTGGACTGCTATATACCTCCCCTCTGGTTGGCTTCAGGGGTGCCCTGTGGCCACAGAGGCAGGGGCAGACACTGCAGTCCAGCTTGTTTCCAGCTTCTGTCTTCCCATTTGTGCCCCTTCCCCAGTTATCCACTTTCCTCCCTTCACAAGGCCAGATCAGAGATCTCTTGCTCAAGAAGTCAAGGTTAGGCACCGCGTGAGATGTACCTGTGGAAGGTGGCTCCTTGGCCAACACTGAGCACCTACATCTCACCTGAAGTCTGGAACACTCTCTGGATGAGCTACAGGCTGAAAAACATTCACTGCTGGCCTGTTTAAGCAGACACCCGGCCTGCTTCAGTCCATACTACTTGCCTAGCACCAGACTTGTCCTCATCAGGGGCCTGGAGCATGCTCAGTATGCTGGCTGGCTGGCTGGATGAGGAGACTGATGAACGGATGGATGAGCAGATAGATGTGTGGATAGGTGGATCCTTTGGCTTTGCAGGAACGTGCGTTAAGCACTAAGCCATTTCTCTAGCCCGTGCCCATTCTTTCTGTCTTTTTCAACTTGCAAATAAATACATAAATTAAAAAAAAAAAGAAAGAAAATCTGGGTTGCTTCTCAGCTCAGCTCAGCACTCACTCTGTGAGTTTACTCTGAGCTGTTTCCACATCAGCGGAAGGTCAGAGTGTCTACAGATTAGTGGTGAGGAAGGGAACGTGAGGAAGGAAGGCCTGCACATGTGCAAGAGGCTAGTGACATCTTCCACAGAGTGTGTGAAGCCCTTTAACCTGTGAAACATCTTAGCTGTGCATCAAAGGACACAGGGTGGATGCCATGAAGGTTGAGATTTGAGATGAATAAGTTTTGGTCTATCTGGTTGGTCCTAAATGCCATAGGTCATAATAAGTAAGAGGCAGAGGTTGGGTACAGAAGGGAGAGGGCCACGTGACCCAGAGGCCATGATTAGAGGGAGGCACGCCAAGCACTGTTGGCTCCCACCAAAGGCCAAAGGAGACAGAGCATCTGCCCTGTGAGCCTCCAGGAGGCGCAGTCTGGACCCTTCCTTGCCCTGTCGGGTGAGGTTGCTTTGGGACTTCTGACTTCCAGAGAATGAAAGAGAAAAAATTTCCGTTGTTCTGAGCACTGAGTTTGTGCTAACTTGTTCAGGCAGCCCTAGGCACCAAACGAGGTTTGTGAAGCTTGCCAAGGTGGAGCCGGCCCTCAAGGGTGGGGGTGGGAGGCATCCCCTCATCCTTACTGCCACCTTCCTTCTGCGACTAGACTCTCAAAGAGTTAATTCAGGTGACCACCAAGGCCCACATGGGCGCTTCCTACTGCCAGGTGGAGACAGGGGATCTTCCATGACATGCTTGCGGAGGGGAGTGTCTGAGCCCTGGGCTCTGGCTTTCCTGTTCACAGGGCTCCGGAGCATGCCTTCCCACCACTGCTGGGATTACACGGTCACTGCTTCACCATAGCGGAATCCGCCGGGCATGACACACCAAGCCCTCAGCCCTGGGGACTGCTGGCTTGCGTGTCCCAGCCCTGCCTCTGGGCCAAGATGCCTGCCACCCACTAGGATCACAGCGTCACGGATGGACCAGCTGTGCCTGGGAGTGGGGAGCTACGCTTTCCCACTGTCTCTGAGCCACTGAGGGCTGGCACCCACATTTTCAGCAATACAGAGCAGTGCTCTCTTTGAAGGTCCCCAGTAGGGCACACCAACCTACCAGAAAGGGAGTCGAATTCACCAGCACCCCAGCCTTGCTGATCTGCCACTCTTCTTCTCAGAGCTGGGAAACTTGCCCTGCCAGGGCAGGGTGGGTAGGACCGGGCATTCACAGTGGGTCTGCAGCACAGACCCTGCTGTCACACAGAATGAGAGCCCCAAACCAAACTCACAGGCTGGAATTCTGCCTTCATTCCAGTGTTGGTTTGGTTGGGTTTCTTTGTCCTGTTCTGTATGTGAAACTATATGTTGGCAAGCTTGCTCACTACATTTTCTATACATCCATTTGGAAAGTTCTGGAAATTACATTCTTTCTGACATGTGTATGTGGCATTTAGATTCTCAGAGATAACAGTGAATCTACATTTTAAAAATACGTCATTCCTTTATTTTTATTTATATACTTGTTTGAGAGAGACATATCTATGTATATATGTATATATATATCTGAATATATCTACATGTATGTATATATATGTGTGTATATATATGTGTGTAGATATATATGTGTGTGTACATATATATATATACATATATATATACATACATATATATATATATATATATATATATATATATATATATATATATGGAGAGAGAGAGAGAGAGAGAAGGGGTGCACCAGGGCCCCAAGGCACTGCAAGTGAACTCCAGATACATGCACCACCTTGCTTATGTGGATACAGGGAATCAAACTTGGGTCCTAGGCTTCACAAGCCAAGTACCTTAACAGATCCACCTCTTCAGCTCTGAATCTACATTTATTATTATTATCATCATCATCATCATCATCATCATCATCATCAGTGGTGGTGGTGTTGTGGAAATTGGACCTAACACATGCTAGGCAAGCACTCTGTCACTGAGCCATATCCCCAGCCCAGATATCAAATGAATTCTTTCAGGAAACCCTGAAGGCCTTTCTGAGGTTGGAGT
Source organism: Dipus sagitta (assembly GCA_036346955.1). NCBI lineage: Eukaryota > Metazoa > Chordata > Mammalia > Rodentia > Dipodidae > Dipus > Dipus sagitta. The sequence goes on from CM070773.1 coordinate 137,758,984, forward strand.
CTAGCTCATTTTCTGCATCTCTGTTTAGTTCCTTGTGCACTTGAGTAGCAGTCTGGTTTCTGCAAACAGGAGCTGGGATGACAGTGCCCACACATCTCTTGTCTGTTCCTGGAGCTACGCACAAACCTACCTTCAGCCAAGGTACATTGAGCCTTTGGTGGTTCTGAGTGGGAAGCCAGAGATCCAAGGAAGACTCACCCAGGACCCTCACTCACCCAGGCAGTGGGGCAGGTGGTCACAAACCCAGCTGACAGATGTGGCTGTGGAGTTGTGTCATGGGAACCCCATCTTTCCGGGATCTACACTGAACTCATAGGTGACAGTTCTAGTAGAGTGCATGAGTACTTGTGAGTCTGTGGGGACAAAGGCTACCAGGGTGTTGCGGCTACACAGAGACCCCTGCGATCACCAACTGCTGGTCTCAGGCAGCACCAGAAGCTCTGGAGCAGGAAAGAGGAGCAAAGGAAATAATTCATCCACTTTGTTAGAGTGATCTGAGAGGACTTCCTGCAGGAGGTAGCACCTGGGCTAGCCAGGACTCTTCCAGGGGAACGGCAAGGAGGCTCTGAATGGTGCAAGGCTGGAGTTCAGAGCCAGGACAAGACTGAACATGGAAGGCCATGGCAGGAAGTGCTAGGAGGGGCTAGAAGCCAGGAGAAAAGAAGGTATGGAATGAGGAATGTCAACATCCTGATCCGTGTTCCAAAGAGAACTTGTCTTCATTGGAGTTTTCCAATAATGGAGGGGAAAGACCAGGCACACATGGAGAGACAATTATTTATGACACAGCATATTAGCAATGACATAAGTGGCTGTAATATATAAAATGTTCATCCAAATCAGCAGGAAAAAGGATAACCACACAGAAATGGGCAAAACAGCCAAAGGAGCATTTCACGAGAAGGCAGCATTTGTGGCCAACAAACAGATGTGGGCTAGAGAGATGGCTCAGCAGTTAAGGTACTTGTTTGCAAAGCCTAATGACCCAGGTTCAACTCCCCCATTCCCATGTAAAGCCAGATGCACAAAGTTGCACATGCACCCAGAGTTCGTTTGCGGAGGCTGGAGACCCTGGTGTGCCCATTCTCTCTCTGGCTCTCTCTACTTGCAAATAAATACATAAAATAAAAATAAAAGATGACAAGACAAATGGAAAATCTACAGACATTCCTCTGGGGACAAGGATATGGAACAAGCTAAGCCCTCAGCTCCGCTGGTGGAACTAAATATTGGCCAAATCACCCAGCAAAAATCTGGTGACATCTGGGAGGGTGAAAATAACAAAATCCTATATAAGTCAGTAATTCCACTCCTGGACAGATTATAGAACCCACCACACAAGGAGCACTGAGGCGGGTACATGGGTGCCCCACAAGAGCAATGTTCAAAGACACAAGTGCGCCCCAGATGTCTGCCAACAGACTGCTTCAGGGCAGTGAGAACACATGAACGAATGAAGGCGTGGGGAGCCCCGCACCACAACCAGCAAACTTCCACCACACAGTGCAGAGTGTGCGAACTGAGTTTCCAGGACGCACCTGCAGCGACGTCGTTTATAGAAAGCACAGCCAAGCAAAACTAACCACCACCCTGGAAGGCAGCGTGCGGAGGAGAAACTGTCGTGGAAACTGGGGGCGGTCGTGGAAACTGGGGGCGGTCCTGGAACAGGAAGTGGAGGACCCAGGGGACCTCCAAAGTGCTGACTCATCTTCAGACCTCAAGTTGAAGATGAGGGTACATTATCTTCCACATGTTTTTGTTTTGTCATCAATATCTTAGTAGGTCCAATTTTTTCAGAAAGGGTGGCTGAGTGGACGTGGGACTCTAGTGGGCAGAGATTCCAGGGAAGGGAGTGACGCAGCCATAGGGCTGTAATAGAGAACTCACATGGTGTGCAGTGAGTAGGTCAACGCTATGTATTGTCCTCTAGACTACCCAAGGGGTACATCTTGACTGTGGCCATGCAGTTGTGCTGGGGATCCCTCCTGGGCAGCTCTAGTCCTATCCCAGGGGCTTGCTCTGTGATGGGCACACCAGTCCAATCTGATAGACCCTCAGCTCTAGTTACAGTCCTCAAACTGCATTACACCCAGCTGGGCCACAGTTTTCTCCTGTCACCCCTCAGCAGAGTACTAATAGAGCAGTCGGTGTTTGCGCCGACAGAGAGCAGATATCGTGTGAAGTAAACACTGATGTTTGCTGTTTGCGTAGGGAAATGAGGTTATAAAATGGTGTCCACAAAGGAAGCCATACAGATGGGCTCTGTTAAGATACAGCAGAGGTTGATTTAATCACTCTTTATCCCTCCTCCCTCTGAGCAGGAGGGCAGGAAGACACTGCTATTTCACACGCAAAACTTCAGCTCCAAACAAGAGGAGGGGCTGGGGTACAGCTCAGTTGGAAGGGTACTTGCCTAGTATTCATGATGCCCTGACCTTCATCCCTAGCACCACATAAAACCAGGAATGGCAGTACACCCTTGTAATCCCAGCGCTCAGGAGGTGATGGCAGGAGGATCATAAATTCAAGGACATCTTTAGTTACATAGCTGGATCAAGTCCAGCATAAGCTACATGAGACCCTATCTCAAAAAGAAAAACAAGGGCTGGAGAGATGGCTTAGTGGTTAAGGCACTTGCCTGCAAAGCCAAAGGACCTAGGTTCGATTCCCCAGGTCCAAGGTAAGCAAGATGCACAAAGTGGCTCATGTGTCTAGAGTTTGTTTGCAGTGGCTGGAGGCACTGGCTCTCCCGTTCTCTCTCTCTCTGCTTCTTTCTCTGTCTCTCAAATAAATAAATAAATATTAAAATATTTTTTAAAAGGCCGGGCGTGGTAGCACACGCCTTCAATCCCAGCACTCAGAGGCAGAGGTAGGAGGATTGCCATGAGTTCGAGGCCACCCTGAGGCTACAGAGTGAATTCCAGGTCAGCCTGAGCCAGAGTGAGACCTTACCTTGAAAACCAAAACAAAACAAAACGAAAAGAAAGGAAAACAAAGTTTAAAGACAAGAGCAAGCTGTTGGGGAGCTATACTTGCAGCAAAGTGCAGAGCTATGGGCAGAAAGGCAGAGTGCGGGGCCGGAGGTGGTCCTGCTCCAGGTGTCTCGCACAGCCGCCTGGCTCTGTTCATTGCATCTGGCTTGGTCAGTAGTAAAGGCTGACCTTGGCTGAACACTACTAAGGAGATGGCTCAATAAATAAAGTACTTCCTGTGCAAGCATGAGGCCATGAGTTCACATCCCGAGCGCCTATGTAAAACCCTGGCCATGGTGTTATGTGCCTAAAGTCCCCAGTGCTGGAGAGGTGGAGACAGGAGGATCCCTGTGGCTTGCTGGCTAGCTTGTCTGCACCGCTGAATTGGCGAGCTCCAGATTTAGAGAAAGACCCTGTCTGAACGAATATAGTGTAGAGCAACAGAGGATGATACCTGATGTCAACCTCTGGCCTCCACATGCATGTGCACACATGTGTACCCCCTTCCACCCCCAACGAGTCAATGCCTCAAAGCCATGGGCAGGAATAGATGGTCTAGGGGGATGGGAAGAGGGAGTAGGAGAAGGGGAGACCTTGCAAAAAGGAGTCCCAATGTGGGAGTTAAGAAAGAGCTTGGGGGGCTGGAGAGATGGCTTAGTGGTTAAGGTGTTTGCCTGCAAAGCCAAAGGACCCAGGTTCAATTCCCCAGGTTCCACATAAGCCTGAAGCACAAGGGGGTGAACGCATCTGGAGTTCATTTCCAGTGGCTAGAGTCTCTGGTGAGCCCATTCTCTCTCTCTCTCTCTCTGTCTCTTTATCTCTCAAATAAATAAATAAAAATAAAGTTTAAAAAAATTTAAAAAAGAAAGAGTGAGCTTGTGGGAGTTGTGGGCAAGCAGGGTAGATTCCATAGCTGGGCCCAGCTAAGGGCCACGTGGAATTTCCTGCAGGCCTGTCAAAGCCAGATGGATCTTTTCGAATGGTTCAGATAAACCTCCTCCTGGAAGCAGAGGAGCAGTCAGGCGCCCATTAGTGCGTACATAGCATGGGTCCCCCTCCTTGGCTGCACCTCACCTGCCCTGCAGTGGGTCACAGCAGCGCCCGTGGGCTATGGGCCGTGCAGAAGCAGGTCTCACGGATGATACATGCTGCCGACCCCACTTCCTTGTGCTCAGCTCCCTGCCCTGCCCCCCACTTGCTTCTGTTTGTTCCCACAGACCATGAGATCTCAGTAGGCAGTGTCCCTAATGCTCAGCATCTGGCTGGCACATCACAGGTACAGGGCGAATGTCCTCTAATGAAGGCACACTGAGAAGCTCCCTGCAGAGTCAATCAGTGACTTGCTTGTGGGAGACAGGGCGGGAGGGGGGGCAGGCCAGGCCCTCATTTCAGAAGTGCGTCCCTGGGAGGAATGGCAGAGTTGATGCTCCAAAGCTGCCCGCAGTAATTGCCACTGACGGGCACTAAGCATAGGGGTTCAGGGACAGCACACAGCTCATACCTTCCCTAAGTGCGGTAACTGATGCTGGTGGAAACAGCCTCAAAGGACAGCACCTGTGACACAGATAATAAACCCAGAAGCAAGGAATCCACCGAATAAGTGAGTATGGGCTGAGAGTTCATCTTAGTATGTACAGTTTATCCACTGCTTGTTTCAAAGGCCAACCCATTCACCAGTACCGAGCACTTCACTGGCCTCTGAGTCTGTGACTGCCTGTTTCTGTGCCTGCCACCAGGGCTAACCTACTTGAGCCCCGAGAGTATAGCAAGTCTCCTTCTCTAAGGACCGTCAGAGACACAGGAACGAGCTCAGGACTGGAATCAGATCTCACCTGCAAGCTAAAGGAACTCAGGGAACCTCCAGTTTTCTCCTCTGGGAGTGCGTGAGGGAATCACCGACCTTATAGGGCACTGGAGGCCTGAATGCCACCACTGGCCCAGCATCCTGCTGGGTGCTGGGAACCAAATATGCACCCTGTTCTATCTGCTTTGTGTCAGCCAGCTTTCCAAACAGCTGAGAGAAACCAGTGCACAGAGGAAAGGCGTGTTCAGCTTTACTGCTGCAGAGGGCTCAGCCCACGGCCACTAAGCCCTGTTGATTTGGGCTTGTGGTGGCAAGGTACATCAGGGTGGGAGAAGGTGTTGGAGGCAGCCTCTACCTCACAGTGGCCTGGGTCCCAATATCCCTTCCAAGGGCACAGCCCCAGTGACCTCACTTCCTCCCACTAAGCCCCACCATCTTAAAGGTTCTACCACCTTCCAACAGGACCACAGGGTATGACTAACCCATGGGTCTTTGGGTAACTCTACAGACTCAAATCATGGCACATTTTGTAGAAATTCACAAATAAATCCACTGCAATTTCACGAGAGGTATATTAGCTACTTTTCTATTGCTGTGGCAAAATACCTATAAAAAATTAACTTATGGAAGGAGGGGTTTACTCTGGCTCTCAGGATGAGGGTACAGCCAATTAAGGCAGAGAGGCCATGGAGATAGGAGCCTAAGGAGCCACACTGCATCCACAGTCAGGAAGCAGGAGAGAGAGCCTTTGCTCAGCTCTCATTCTTTTTTATACAGGCTGGGACTACAGACCAGGGGAAGGTGCCGCCTATATCCAGGGTACATGGGTAGATCTGCCCACCTCCGTTAACCTAATCTAGAAACTTCCTCGCAGACATGCCAACAGCCTTGTCTCCTAGGTGATTCCAGATCCTGTCAAGTTGGCGATATTAACCATCATAATGAATACAAATAGATCCCCACTTCAGAGAAGGGAAAACCTAGGACCACACCAGTTAATCAGCCCAGTTCCAATATGTAACCAGACCCTGCAGTATAGGTAGGATTTCTGTTTTTTCCCACCTAGTTCTGCTTCCACCCTGGTGGTGTAAGGTGGGCAATGTTCAAGGGAAAGGAGAGGAGGATTCAGAAGGTCATTTCCTGACTTGCAGGATCTCCCAGCCAGCAATCCCACCCCACAGTTGCCAGGAACCCCTCTCTCCCCTGGCAGCCCCGTCTCTACACAGCAAGATCGCCTTTCCTCCTCACGGGTTCCTGCTCTTAGGTGACCACGCAGTGCTCCCCAAAGCCCAAGGCCAGGCAGCTCTTCTTCTGCAAGGAACTGGTGTTCAGTGAAGATCAAAGACCAGGCATCTTATCAGACACACTCGTCATTAAACTTTTACAAGGCAGAATCCATTATAAATGAACTGTCTGCCCCACATTGAGGAGGGAGCACGTTTCTATGCTGGGAATCTGGTATTCTCAGAGTAGGGGGAAACAGTAACAAGAGGAGTCCTCTAGGGCTAAACTGCCTGGGTTCAAATCCCACCTGTGTGACCAACTAGGAATATGCTGTGATTTGAAGCTGAACTGTCCCTTGAGGTTCATGAGTTAAAGACCTTCTTGACAGCTGAGGGGGCCTTGGGAAATGACTGAATCATGAGAGTTCTCATCAAAGGAATAACCATGACGGCAAGATTGGGAGGTAGGGCCTGGTTGGAGGAAGTAGGTCAGTAGAATAGATTTTGTCCCTGGACCTTTCTTGTGCCTCTGTCTCTGCTTCCTGACTGCCTTGAGGTGAGCAGTCTCCTGTCACATGCCTTTGTTACCATGCTATTCCACATCACTGTGGGCCCATGATCACGGGGTCAGCTGACCATGGACTGAAACCTCTGAAACTGAGAACAAAAATACATCTCTCTCTCTCTCTCTTTTTTTCCAAGGTAGGGTTTCACTTTAGCTCAGGCTGACCTGGAATTCACTATGCAATCTCAGGGTGTCCTTGAACTCACAGCTAACTTCCTACCTCTGCCTCCCGAGTGCTGGGATTAAAGGCGTGCGCCACCACACCCAGCTGCTTCTTTTTTTTAATGTGAAAAGAGAGAGAGAGAGAGAGAATTGACATGCTGGGGCCTCCAGCCACTGTAATCGAACTCCAGACATGTGTGCTTCCTTGTGCACAAGGATCACGGTGAGTCAAGTTTATGTGGGATCTGGAAAAGCGAACATGAATCCTTAGGCTTTGCAGACAAGTGCCATAACTGCTAAGACATCTCTCCAGCCCAAGCTGTTTTATCAGTTACCTGTCACTGTGACAAAAAGTCTAACACAAAGGCTGGGGAGACAGGAAAGTGCTGGCTTTGCAAACTTGAGGACCCAAGTTCCACTTCCAGAACTCATGTTAAAAAAAAGAAATAAAAAGGCAAGCATGGTAGTGTACACTTGCACTGGGGGGATGGAGATGGGCTGATCCCCAGGGCTTGATGGCCAGCCCATCTGGCCAAATTGATGAGTTCCAGGCTAGAGAGAGATGCTGTCTCAAAACTGGTGCATGGCACCTAGAGAATGGCATCTAAGGTTGTCCTCTGAAATGCACAGGTCACACTCATGCATATATGAGCATACACACACACACACACACACACACACACACACACACACACTCATACAATTCTAACACGAGACAAGTTACTGGAAAGATGGTCAGCTTTCCAGTGCCTCAGTTTCTCCTTAAGAATGAATGGGAAATGATAGCATTGCAATCACTCAGCTATGTTGACCCTCACTCAGCTGTGTTGACGCAGAGAGAAGAAGGGTCCTCCCTGCCCAAGGGGACCTCAACAACTGTGTCACTCAGTCTTGACGCAGCAACAGGGAGGGCAGGCTACCCACCCTGTTTTCTGGCTTCCCTTTCCGCTTGCTGTCCAGTTTCTCTTAAGAAAAAAAAAGTAAGTTATCAACCCTGGCCAGTTTTCGAAGGAGATCCCTGAAGACAGAGGGCAACAGAAAGATGCTTGTGAAGCAGGGCAATGAGGTCCCTGGCAGGTGACCCTGAGTCCAGCCAGCACCTCAGGCGAGGAGGCAGGAGGCACACTTTTTGAACTCTCCTCTTCCACCATGCTCTAAAAGAAAGCATGCCTGTTTGCTGAGGGAGAAGGTTCTCCAGGAAGCTCAGAGATAATGCAATGTGACTTGTGAAGTAGGGCACCGAGCCAAGACCCAAGAAGAAATTAGTCTTGTTTCTTTCTTTCTGATCAATTACTGCCCTCCTGAATGGCTGAGAACAGTCACAATGGCCCAGACTGTACTGGTGAGTCAGACGGTGTGTTTATTAATCACCACAAAATGCTGCAGTCAATGAACATTGACTTTGGCAAAGCTATCTTCAAATAAATACCCCAGACTGGAGCGTTCAAGAGCCGAGCCCAGAGACAGCAAAGTAACCACCGTCTTAAGTGAGGCTGTACCAACTCAGAGGCTAATGTCCCCATGTGTATGTCTGTCCTCATTGGAGCCAAGTGAGGACTCACTTGGGTATGTGCTCCCTTTCTCTCCCTAGCAGAGCCCTTATCCCTCTCTGTCCATGCAGGACAGGCTATGCAGCACTAACAAAATTCTGCTCAGGACCGAGGTCTGTGCAAAGCAATTAGGTCTAGAATGCAAGAGATTGGAGGTTGGAGGTCAGAAGTCAGGTATGGGACAGCTGAGAAAAGAGATGTGGTCAGTCCTGTGACTGAGAGGTTGTAGCCACTCCCACACCATAAGCTCCATGCCTCCTGGAAACTGAGAGTCTAAATACATGGGTTTGTTGGTGTGGAGGGCCTCAAGTGTGAGTGGGACAGCAAGAGGCACAAGGGGTTTTGAACACCCATTTCAGGAAGGGCAAGCTGTATTCCATGCCAGTCCCATGACACAGGAAGCCAACACACAGCTCTGGGCTTCTTTTCTGAGGAGCAAATATGTGAGGTGATCTCCAGTGCTTCCCAATCTCTGGCCTGTGGAAGCTTGCAAATAAGTAATTATCAGGCAGAAAGAACTAGAATATTTGGGGCCAGGGCCTGGAATGAACATATTTTAAGACATAGTGAGGTGTTCAGATGGGGATCCACCACATGGGGCATTCTCCTAGATGTGTCCAACCTTTGGCTTGCATAGCTAGTTATCAATGCAGACCAACACAAAAACATAAGCTTACTTAAAACATTATGAGAATTTTTGCTTGTTTGTTTTGAAACTTGATGTGTTATATCTAACCTGAACTTTGTAGGTGATGGTATCATGTGACAATGTCAAAAAGGTTGGATTTGGAATCTTTCGAGGCTGAAAGACAGCTGGCATTGGTGTGCTCTGAAGCCCCAGAGCAAGGCAAGGCAGGACAGGGTTGGAGCCCACAAGCAACTCTACGACTGGAAGGTAGGCTCCAGCCTCCTGAACGACTAGCATGAGCAGCCTTTCTGTACAGAAAAGCAGGTACTGGGGCCCAAGGTGCACCAAAGGAATGCTGCTTTTCTTGGTGGACTTTCCCTGCCACACACGAGCACATTCCCCATAACACCCTGGCAAGCCTATTTCCAAGAGGCAGGGGCAAGAGGGGTGCAAAAGTGCTCCTCTCTCCCCACAGCCACACGGAGATGGCACCACAGTGCTTGGCTCTTTTCTCAGCTAGCCTTTTCTTCTTGCACTTATAAGACTCTTGGAAACTCAGGTGTGTGTCCCCACTGGGGGTCACAAGAGAAATGCTAACCAACTTGTCTCCCCACCACCTGTGGTTTCCATGGAACACAATGCCACATCAGGAATCTCTGAACAGTGTCACATCCTCTTCTGGAACCACGAGAACATAAGGGAGCAATGAAAGTCCTACCGTGCGTGGTGTTTGCCCCCAAAAGTATCAAAGAAGGGTTGTCCTACAGAGGGGCTGGGAGAGGGTGCTCAGGATGAAGCCATCCAGCTGGCTGGGCTGCATGGTGTCCCCAAGTTGAAGGCCATGTCCTGCCTCTCCTCAGGCGCAAAAGCCTTTAGGAGATGGGGTGCTCAGTTGGGTCATGCCCACCTCTGCCTCTCTATTCAGTTATACTGGCTATGTTCTACCCACTGACTGTCCCACAGGTCCTGTGATAAACCTAACCATCATCCCTGCTCCTGGGACCACAGAGGGACGGAAATCCAAAGTCCTCCACCATCGGAGGAGCAGGTCCTCCCTTCCTTCCCTCAACCCCATTTCCCATCTTCGCATGCCACAGCCATCACATATGGTCTCTTCCAAGAACACCCCACATATGTCCCCCAGCCTGCAAAGAACCCTTCCTCAACAGGGCAATGGGAGACGTAAGGTAACATGCTTCCAAACTGTTATGCATGTTCCTCCACACCTTCGTGTTTCCTCCTCCAAACAACTCAGTTGGGGCTGGGAGAAAGCTCAGTCGGTAAAGACTTTGCCTCACAAGCATGGAGACTCCAGAGCACAGGTAAAAGTGCCAGGTGTGGTGTCACACATTTATAATCCCAGCACCGGGTAGATAGAGGCAGGCAGATCCTTAAGGCACACTGGCTAGTTAGTCTAGCCTAATTGCTGGGCTCCAGACCAATGAGAGACCCTGCCTTAAAAAGAGGTAGCTGGCATTCCCGGAGATAATGTCAGATGTTTTCTTCTGGCTTCCACATACAATATGCACATATATGCACCCATACACTTGAGCATGTATACATACATACAAAAAAGTGAAAACAACTCAGTGGGTTGTGCCATTGGGATCACTAAGAGATGTGGCCTCTTTCTGAATGAGAAACCAGAAGTTTGTTAGTCCACAGGGATCAGCTCTTCTACACAGGTTCAAGCCCAGGCAGCGCTGAAACAAGAGCAGGTCCTTGGCCGTGACTGTAGCAACCCTTCAGGCATGGGGGAGGACAGGTGTGATAGTTAACCTCACTGTCAACTTGACTGCACTGGGAATCAATAAGACACAGCTCTGGGCAGCTTTGTGTGGATATTTCTAGGAAGTTAACTGAGGTGGGGGGTGGGGAGAAGACTCCCCAAGAGCGGGCACTCCTTCCTGTGGCAGCGCACATATACAGCAGCTGGAGGGCAAAGGAGCGCTGCCTCCCCCTGCCCACCTGTGCCCTTTGCTGGTGAACGCATGGACCTCTTCCTGTCAAACTTTGTTGACATCAGAACTGAGCTTCCTTGGCCTTTCAATGTGGACTGAAAAGCAGGATTCCTCTAGGAATCTTCCAGGTCTTCACTACAAAATCTGACAGCCGTCATTGCATGCTCCAGTCCATACCATGTTAGCCAAGCTCATTATAATACACACTCATGTTCCTCTAGAGAACCCTGACTAATATACTAGGGGTCACGACAACTGGAAGCTGCCACACTGGACCCTCCACCCCTGGAGCTCATAGGATCCTGAAGGCCATGGGGACAGGATGAGATGAGGTGAGAGTGGCAGATGCACCCACAAGCAAGCGCCCCAAATAGCCCCGTGACTCTGATCAGGCGGCAGGGGCTTAGACCGTTGACAAGAGGTGACATGACACCTCGTTTGCTGAGCACTGCTTGTGTAATTAGACGCATTTGGTGGCAGCAAAGAAGAGCGGGCTACAACGGGGGCTTGATGGATTGGGGACTCTGCCAAGCTCCAACCACATTAATCAGTCTTTGTTCTGGATCTCACTTGGGGTATTGTAGGGGTGAGGGTAAGGAGGTGGGTCTTCCAGAGCCCACAGCCAACCCTGAAACCATCAATATGTTCCTCTCTGGCCTGGGTGGAAACCAACTGTCCTGAGGGTAGCATGGAGACACTGAGGCCTGTCCTAGCATTGGCATGGGTCCTGGAAACCAGGCTGCCATCTGACAATGAATGGGGCTGACAGCCAAGACCTTCCTGGACTGTGACCCAGAACCTAGCACCCCCACCTCCCCCGCAGTCCTCATAGAGGCAAACAGGCCCACCTTGCAGTTTCTATACTAGGACCTAGTGATCCCAAACGAACTGGAAAATAACCCCAAAAAAGACCCGTATCCTAATCCTGGAACCTGTGAATGTACTTGCAGTGGCAGAGGGACTCAGCAGATGTGATTTTGGCAAGGATGTTGGGAGGAAATGAGGATCACGGACAATGAGGAGGGACCCAAAAGCCATCCCAAGAGAGAAAACTGCAGCAGGAAAGGCTGAGAGATATGAGAACAAACCCAGGAAAAAAGGTGATGTGGTGTGAGGTTGGGATTGCAAGCCAAAGGGTGAAAAGGCAGAGACAGGAAAAACAAAAGGTACGGGTTCTCTACAGAGACCTTCAGAAGCAACAATTCCTGCCAACCCTCTGTAAGACTTACTTCTTGTCTCTAGTCTCCAGAAGTCTATGAGAATATACTTGTGTTGCTTTGAGTCATTAAGTTGGCATACTTTGTACAGCAGTGCAGAAAATAAACACACAGCATTTCAGGTTTCTAATCTAGTGAAAATTCCACACAGGCCAATGAGAGACAAGGTCATTTACATGGGTGGCTGGCCATGGCCTGCAGCCTACCACCGTCCAGGTTCTCCTGTGCCTAGAGTTTGGGGCATCCCCATCCCTGACAGGCTCCAGATAGGGTATGTGTTATACCTGCAATCCTGCCAGGCTCCTGAAGGTTCAGAAGACTGGACCATGGACTAGGAGCCACGCCCAGGTTTCACCAGGGAGGAGTCAGCTGGGCTCGACACACACCTGGGCTTCAGACTCGGCTTCAGAGAGATACCAGTGTGCGGTTGAGGGCTTGAGGACTATGATTTCTTTCCTTTCTTCCTTTTTTTTTTTTTTTTTTTTACTCTTTCCTTTTTCTTTCTGACAGGATTTCATTTGGCCCAGGCTTATCTCAAACTCCCTACGTTGCTAAGGATGACTGTGAATTGTTTTATTTAACCATTTTATTTATTTGTTTATGAGAGACAGACAGAGAGAGAGAGAGAGAGAGAGAGAGGCAGAGAGAGACAGAAAGAGAGAGAATGGGCACACCAGGGCCTCCAGCCACTGCAAACAAACTCCAGATGCTTACGCCCCCTTGTGCATTTAGCTTACGTGGGTACTGGGGAATAGAGCCTCGAACAGGGGTCCTCAGGCTTCACAGGCAAGCGCTTAACTGCTAAGCCATCTCTCTAGCCCCAGACTTCTTAAACCCGGGAATTAAAGGCATGCACCATCACATCCAGTTTATATGGTGCTGGAGATCGAACCCAGGGCCTCGGGCACGCTAGAGTTATGTCCTCAGCCTCAGAAATAGGGTATGTCTATATCTGCAAAGTATACTTATCAAGTAACCAAGGATCAACTTGAAGGTGGGGAATCCCAGCAGACACCCCCTTAAGGAAGAGATATCTCCAGTGATACGATATTTCATAGTGACATACCTCCTGATATAATGGTCTGGAAAGCACTTAGAATGTTCTAGAAAGTGTCTCCAGTGATAAGAAGGGTCATGGTGACACACCTCCTCATATAATGGTCTGGAAAGTACTTGTGATTCCTCAGAGTGCACAATCTGAAAGCCATTACTTGAAATCAACGTCTGGTAAGCCCAAACCGAAAGGCATGCCATACAGCAATGGGCTGGTACTCAGTGCTAACACCACAGAAGATAAAGAGAGACTGAGGAAATGCTTGCACTAAGGATGACTAAAGACACACAACAACCAAATGCAAGGTGAGATCCAGGACTGGATCCTGAACCAGGGAAATAAAGACATTGGTGGCAACAAACCACATGGGGTTAGCTCATGGCACTGCATACGTTATGGGTTATATATATATAATGTCAACATTTCAAGAGTAGACTGGAGGATATACAGAAAATCTTGTATGATTTTTCGCAGCTTTTTGTGTATGTATATGTGCCTGTTTGTGTGTGCATGTGTGTGAGCATGCATGTGAGGGACTGAAGAAAACCTCAGGTATCATTGACCTTTTTTTCCCCCCTTGGTTTTTGGTAGTAGGGTCTTGTTCTAGCCAAGGCTGACCTGGAATCCACTATGTAGTCTCAGGGTGGCCTTGGACTCACGACGATCCTCTTACCTGTGCCTAACAAGTGCTGGGATTAAAGGTGTGTGCCACCATACCTGACTGCCATCTGGAGCTCACTGATATGACTCGACTGGCTGGCCAGAGAGCTCTAGGGATCTGTCAGTCTCTGCTTCCCCAGTGCTGAGATTACAAATGTGTGTCGCCATGCCCAGCTTTTTTTTTTTTTTTTCAATGTGGGCTCAGGGGAAAGAACTCAGGTTCTCACGCTTGCAAGGCGAGTGCTTTACTGACTCAACTGTCTCTCCCACCTGATTTTTGCCACTTTGACATGTCTGCATTTATTCCAAAGAGAAACATTAAGCATAATTTTAAAAGTTCCAGGTTTGCTGTCTTGGGGGGAGAATAGATTTTTTAATAGGTGTTATATAGAGTGGTGGTTGGGGTACCACCAGGCCACAATGCTTTGAATGTAACGAGCCTTCAGCAATGCCAGCTGACTTTATTCCAGTGGCAGATGGAGCCTCACAGGGGGCCTCCTCTATTTCACAGGTTTTGACTACGTACCTACCACGCACCGACTACTGTGGGTACAACAGCTTCTCTGTGTGAGGCAGATGTGACAATGGTTCATTCTGGAACACTAGTATGCTAGGAAGCCATAGCAGAGTTCCACTCACGTGTGGGGCATCCAATGCTCAGGGAGTCAGCTTGCAAGCTAAGGGGGTTCTAGAGACGTGGTAGGCGACAGGAGCGAGGCACAGAGACAAGTGACAGGGGTTGTGTGTTGGTACCCCAGACAGCAACTTGGTGTGCAAGTGAGTGGCCAGAGGAAGTGGGAGGGAAGGGGATGGTCAGGAGGGTCCTTGAAGCAGAAAATCCTGGGTAGAAACCCTTCTTCTAGGAGGAGAGGTGTGGAGAGGCTGAGAGTGGGGAGGAGGTCTAGGCCTCTGTGATGGTTACTACTGACAGGATTTAGAATCATCTAGAAGACAAACTTCTGGGTATGACTGTGAAGGGGTTTCTAGATTGGGTTAACTGAGGTGGGGGAGACCCACCCAAATTGGATAGTACCAGTGCATGGGCTGGGTCCAATACTGAGTGAAAAGATAAATCAGCTGAACACCAGCATTCTTCTCTCTGCTTTCTCACTACGGAGATTCCGGCGGCCAGCTGCCTCGCATTCTAGCTCTCAGGCCCTCACCCTCATGATGGACTGTACACTCAAACTGTGAGCCCAGATAGACCGACCTTCCCCTTCCCTCCACCTCCCCTTCCCTTTCCTTTCCCCTTCCTCCATCCCTCCCTCCATTCCTTCCTTCCTTCCTAAATTGCTAGTGTTGGGTATTTTGTCACAGCAATGAACAAGGTTACTAACAGAGTCTGTCTTCTAGAAGGAGAACAAATAGAGTAGCAGAGCAGAGCCTGTAGGAGAATGGATATGGTAGTGGAACACAGCCTCATGTAGGATATGGTAGCAGAGCAGAGCCTGTAGAGAATGGATATGGTAGTGGAACACAGCCTCATGTAGGATATGGTAGCGGAGCAGAGCCTGTAGAGAATGGATATGGTAGTGGAGCAGAGCCTCATGTAGGATATGGTAGCAGAGCAGAGCCTGTAGGAGAATGGATATGGTAGTGGAACACAGCCTCATGTAGGATATGGTAGCGGAGCAGAGCCTGTAGAGAATGGATATGGTAGTGGAGCAGAGCCTCATGTAGGATATGGTAGCGGAGCAGAGCCTGTAGGAGAATGGATATGGTAGTGGAACAGAGCCTCATGTAGGATATGGTAGCAGAGCAGAGCCTGTAGAGAATGGATATGGTAGTGGAACAGAGCCTCAAGTAACAAAGACCCAGAGAATGGACATCAGCCAGGGGCCTTGAGGCCCCAAGTGGGAATGGTCAGAGGTAAGACTGTGCATGCTGACACAGTACTACCCTTCTCCTTAGGGACATGAAGGCAGGAGTAGGGAGAGCCCCAAGAGATCACTTTGAGCTTGTCCTCAGAGCAGGGGACCATACAATGAATTGTCCATACTGAGACATTTGAGACAGTAACGGGAACACTATAAAGTACTGTGTCAGGGTAGCATAAGGTCACCTTCATTTGGTTTTTTGAGACTTGAGGGGACTTGCTTCCTGGATGGGTGACAAGCCTCCAATCGTGGAGGGACCCAAAAAGGAAGCCTAGAGTCACAGACGTGATGATGACATGTAAGCTGAGCTTTCTTCTCAGAAAGAGCCAGAGGGTGGCTTGGTACATGGGCCACCTGGTGAGAGGGTCACACTCATGGGTTGAAGAGGTGCCAGCCCATTCATGGTCACACAGATCTGAAACATCAAAAAGTAGAATAGAGGCAAGAGAGATGGCTCAGGATGTTGGCTCTGCACCCTGGTGGCAGGTGGCTGCACGCTGGGACTAGCAGGCCGGGGACATCACTTACCCATGCACGCCGTGGACAGAGTGAGGTTCGTAATGGTACCTTCCCTCCTGGTGTCGCATGTCAATCGGTAAGGGTGCGTGGAACGGTGGCAAGAGTTGCTGCGGAACTGCAGGGTGGGGGAGAGAGACAGAGAGGACTTCAAAAACTTTCCCCCTCCCTCGAAAAGCAATTTTCAAAGGGCTTTAAGCTCCATGAATTCCTGAGCAAGAGTGGCCAGGACAAGGGTGCCCTGCGCTATCACACACCCACAAAGGGGGATGAATAAATAATCAAAGTCAGCTCCAGAATCCTACATCTTCCACATAAAAGATCCCCAGCCGTGCTCTTGACAAAGACAAGCAGCTCCGTGCTCTTTGAACTTGGGGAGATTACAGGCAGGCCTGCGGAACCAGGCTCCGCCGCAAATCAGAGCTGACAGGCTCAGACTCCACCGGTGTCTGCCCACCCCGGCTCGGCTGCGTGTGGCTCCGGCAGCACCAGGTGATGGCCTCAGAGGCCGCTGTGCACACAGGCTACAGCCATTTACCAAGAACCATCTGTGAAGGCAGGGCTCGCTCTGATGAGCGGCCAGCCTCAGGAAGGGCACCTCCCACCGGCTTGCCTGCCCAGGCCCGTGGGTATCTATCTAGGTGGATCGCTAGCTCTCCCCTCTTAATATTAATTATCGACCCGTGCACACTGGTGGTGCCTGCAGGACTGAAAACCCAGCACGTGCGTGTCAGTTCTCAGAGCTGAGTCAGCCTCTGACTGCACTTGGCGTTAGCTCAACAAATCATCGTGATAATTGTAGGATGCTCTTTGCTTATTGAAAGAAAATGCCTGGGTGCCCAGGAGGCAAGCGTAATTACAGGCTTTAGGAAAACAGGGTTCTTTAACAAGTAGTTAGACTGGGAAAAGGCTAAGACGTGGAGAGCTTTTGGTGGACTCTGCCTCTCGTCAGAAGGCCACTGGCCAGGGGAAGCGGGGCTGAGTCTGATTTCGGTATAATTACGAGAGATGCAATAGGTCTGTTTTTCTCATATGTACAGATCTGTTGCCAGATAGGTGACTGTAACATATGCAGGAAAATAAAGGCGACGACAGTCTAGCACTGTACTGAGAACACTGGAAATTCTCTCTCTCTCTCTTTGGTATTGTGATGTAATACCCATAATATTTACCATTTTCACTATTTTAAGTGTACATCTGAGCAGCATCCGATATAGTCACAACATACGGCTTTCAGCACCCACTCCATCCACAGGCCTTTTTTAACATGCCGACTAGGATTATCCCCATTAAACACTAACTTTCTACCCTTCTTTTCTGCTGTTCGGCTTCTATCCTTGGGAATTTGATGACACTGAGTGCCTTCTCTTGGCAGAACCGTACAGTACCTGTCCTTTTAGGTCTGTCTTAGTTCACCACCATAATGTCTTCAAGGTATATATATGCACCTTGTGTGTGGGCATGTGCCATAATCTCCCTCCTTTTTTAAGGCTGAACACAATTCCATTGTGAATCAACCACCTTTGTCCATTCAATTGTCAAAAGACAGACACTTGGGTTCAATGCCGTTCATTCTTTCTTGTTTCCTTTCGCAGATTCCTACTCTAATCCAGCCTAAACTAGAACTCACTCTGTAGCCCAATCTCACTTCAAACTCACAAGCTCATCCTTCTACCTTACTCTCCCAAGTGCTGGGATTATTATTATTATTATTATTATTATTATTATTTTAAGACAGGCTCTCATACTGTAACCCAGGCCATCCTGGAACTCACTACGTAGCGCAAGCTGGCCTCAGACTCATGGCAATCTTCTTGTCTCAGTTTCCCAAATGCTGGGATTTGTAGTCATGAGCTGCCTGCATAGAAAATCAGTGTTTACCTTTCCAAATGCACAGTTAACTGAGCCCCTTTTTTCTTTTAGCCCTGGCCTTACACATGCTCGGAAAGCACTGTATCATTAAGCTATAGCCCAACCAAGGAAAATGCCTTTAAAAAGCAAATACAGGGCTGGGGAGAAGGCTTGGTGGGTGGGTAAAGTGCTTGTTATGTAAGCATGAGGCAGGATCTGAGTTAGGATGCCCAGCACCCATGTGAAAGACCTGTGCCCCCACCACTGGGGAGGCAGAGACATGAGGACACTGGGGTTCGCTGCTAGCTAGTCTAGCCAAATCAGTGAGTTCCAAGTTGAGCAAGTGACCTTGTCTCAAAAAATAAAGAGGAGGGGGCTGGAGAGCTGGCTTAGCAGTTAAGGTGTTTGCCTGCAAAGCCAAAGGATCCTGGTTTGATTCCCCAGGACCCACATAAGCCAGATGTACAAGGGGGTGCATGTGTCTGGAGTTCGTTTGCAGTGGCTGGAGACCCTGGTGTGCCCATTCTTTCTCTCCCTCTCCCTAAGTTAAATAAAAAATAAAATAAAGAGGATAAGAACTGAGGAAGTACCTGATGTCAATTTCTGGACACACATGCATGCACGCACACACACACATGCATATGAACATGTATACATACATGTATATCACACACATACATGTGCCAGAAGAAAAAAAGCAAAACAAAAACACATCCAGGAAGAGGTAGTTGACAGCACTGTTAACAAAACAAAAACGGAAAAATGGTCTGTTTTCATGGCCAAAGTTTCTGAATGATTTGCCAGACACCAGGAAACCTTCAGAAGCAGCGAAGGTGGATGACCCTGTGGCCTCTCACAGCTGTGGACCTGCCCAGTAAACCTGCACCCAACCTAAAGGCTATGTCAGTGCTGTGCACGCGCCAGGTCCACGCAGGGCTGTAGGCAGCGGCACTCAGCTCAGAATTCCCAGCCGCCTCCAGAACTGCCTTGCTCCCTGCTAGATTCCCCTTGCTGTGTGCTTGTGTGGAACCTGTGCACATGGGTGTGTGTGTGTTGTTGTTGTTGTATACATGGTATGTGTGCATGTGAGTGTATGTAAGTAGTGCACAGGCATGTGTGCACATTGTTACAGTGTACTGCTGTAAGTATTCTTATTTATTTATTTGCAAGGGGAGAGAAAGGGAGAGAGGGAGAGAGAGAGATAGAATATGAGAATGGGCACACCAGGGCCTCCGGCTGCTGCAAATAAACTCCAGATGCATGTGCCACTTTGTGCATTTGGCTTTACATGGGTACTGGGGAATCAAACCTGGGACGTTAGGCTTTGTAGGCAAGTACCTTAACCTCTGAGCCATTTCTCCAGCCTGTTGCCTGTACATTTCAAGTCTATGCTTATATGTTCTACATATGTGGTGTATCCACATGTGCATTATATGTGTGGTGTGTGTGCACATTGCTGTATGTGCATATGTGTTGTATAAGTGGCATGTGTTCGTGTGTGGGCAGTGTTATGCATGTGTGTGTACTGGATATTGTGTTGTGTATGTATTATATATGTGTGGCGTATGTACATGCAGGGGGCATGTGTGTGTTGCATATGTGGTTATGTAAGAATGTATGTGTTGTTCTCTATGTGTGGTATATAGTGTGTGCACACCTGTGTTATGTATATTGAGTGTATCTGCAGCTTCTAGAAAAAGACACAAGGAAGAGCCACTGGCAGGATACTATCCCATCCTTCCTGGTCTCCTGGGAGAAAGCCATGTGGATGACAGGAAAGAGACCGGCTCCTTTTCTCTGTGGTGCTCAGGGTGGCTCCTCCCTGGGCTCTGGGCTCACTAACATGCTCACCTCCATGGACGTTACATAGGGCCTGCAGACACGTACTAGTGGACAGGAGAGAACAGGATTCGCAATACCCACTCCTCAGAGGCACCTCCTCTCTTACCACCAGCTTGCTCTGGGCTTACTATTCAGGCAAGAGCCCTGAGGCTCCAGGTGACCTCCCTACCGCCACGAAGCCCTCAGAGCCCAGCTCAGTGCCCAGCACTCAGCAGGCCCCCGGGAAACAGCACTAGCAACCCCACACAGCAGTCTTCTGGGCTGGATGGTCAAGGCCAGCAAGTAGGGGAGGGTGAGCAGTCACACCTGAGGACCCAGTGCCTGGCCTCAGCCAGGACAGCCCAGTCAATTATACCAGCAGCAAAGTCAGACAGCAGCCACCTAGCTGTAGTCACTCACGTTCTGTTTGTATGGAGTACCGTACTGGCTGGGTGGCAGGCACTAGGCTGTGACCAACCTGCCTGGAGTGCCCCAGTAGGAGGCAAGGGGGTGTGCAGACCTGTAAACACACTTGTAACACTATGTCAGAGTGGACAAAGCTAAGGAGGAAACTGAGCAGGGTGAGGGAGAAGAAAGGAGATGGTGGAGGGAAAGGATAGGCTGGAGCAGATGGCATGTGCAGCGACCCAGGGCAAAGATCCCAGTGATTTCAGCAAGAAGGCGAACTTGGATGGAGTGCAGGGATAGATGGAGGTCAAAGAGATAGGAGAGGAGGTGCTATAAGACTGGACTATGGAAAGACTTAGGAAGTCTTTTTTTTTTTTTTTTTTTTTAAAAAGCAATGTGGACAGCCCAATGGAGGCCCTGAACAGAGACTTGCCTGCTTGAAAGGAGTTTCAAAATGCCACATGAGAGGTTGGGAGATGGTTCAGAAGGCAAACTGCTTAGGGCACAAGCATAAGGACCTGAGTTCAGATGCCCCAGAACTCAAGTAAATGCCAGGCATGGTGGCACATGTCTACAATCCCCACACAGGGGAGGTGGAGACAGTGGATCCCTAGGGCTCCCTGGCTAGCTAGTCTAGCTGAATCAGTGAGCTCTAGGTTCAGTGAGAGACCTTGTTTGAAAGAATAAGGTGGAAGGCCTGGGGAGATGGCTCAGTGGTTAAAGGTGCTTTCTTGCAAAGCTTGCCAACTCTGGTTCAATTCCCCAGCCACCCATATAAAGCCTGCAGTGGCATGAGACCCTGGTGCACCCAGACCCATCACCCTCCACATGCACAAAAGAATAAGGTGGCAAGAGATGGAGGAAGACACCTGACATTGATCTCTGGCCTCCACATGCATGCATATCTGTCCCCATGAGCTTCCCCACAAACATGGATGTGATCCCATACACATGTGAGCACGCACACGTACGCACACATACATGAGCCCACACACATGAACACGAA
The DNA here is from genome assembly GCA_036346955.1 of Dipus sagitta. Taxonomy (NCBI): domain Eukaryota; kingdom Metazoa; phylum Chordata; class Mammalia; order Rodentia; family Dipodidae; genus Dipus; species Dipus sagitta. The sequence continues at coordinate 137,780,259 of CM070773.1, forward strand.
TGCACACACATGCATACTATACACACATGCATACAAATCAAGCAAGGAAAGTCCAGCGCTGTGGGACAAGGCTACGTACCAAGTAGAAGTCACAGACTGGCCCTTCCACTAGGCAAGGTTGTAAGACTTGAGAAAATGTATCTCTGTCTGGGTTCCACTTTATCCTTGTATACAACAGAGATGAGGGATCTCACATAGCAAACAACCCACATCATTATACTCAGAGACCTCTGGGCAGGGCAGACAGAGTTAGGGCCAGTACTGGGTCATCTGTATAGCTCCTTGTGTGCACTTCTCTAATAGGTGTCCCTGATAAGTCCCAACAGAACCCTGAGTCTAGTCACCTCAGCTCAGGTGTAACAGAATAACATTCCAACTCGCTCGCTCATGCTCTCTCTCTCTCCAGACCAACTCTCCACATAGCTAAACTGAAGGGAGAAGGCTGGGTTGTCTTGGTTCATTTAAAGTCTTGGACCTTTCAGAGCAACAATAAGTCATACCCACATTCCCCTAATGGAAGCTTCCAGAAGTGAATGTTTGCTCAGAACTGTCGTTGAAGAAGCTGTACCTTCCAACTCTTGAGAAAATCATCCTATATGGAGGCCCCCAGCGACACCCAAGGACCAGGAAGAGAGAAACGTATGGTGCAGGAGCTGCCTTCAGCTGACAATGAACTCAACCGTTCCACACAGTTTCTGTTGGGGGCTCTTTTTTTAACCCTACACCAAAGAACAACAACAACAAAACTAAACTAAATCATGTCCTTCCAGCAAAAGGGGACACACACACACACACGCACGCACGTGTGCGCGCACACACACACACTCCCACCCCATATGCTATTTCAAAGAAATGGCTCTCTTTTCAAGTTTCTGAGGAAGAAAGTCTTAGTCAGGAATTTTCAACAGATCTCAACCCCATCCCAGGAAAAAAAAAAATGCACATTTGTTTTTGATCCTGTGCAGAAAGACCCTGAGAGGGTGGGGGGGGGGGGAAACTGCCACGAAAACCCCAGAACTTTTCCATGGTAATTCAAACACCAAATGTTCCTTGGCTGGCAATGTGGGTTGAAGGAACTTTTGTGTGACAGGGTCCTGGGCTAATAATCTCGCTGTATGTGGACAGGACTTTGAAAGGAGGCAGGGAAAGCCCTTCCCGGGAAGCCAGGCTCGAGTTAAGCCTCTGTAATGAGTTAAGGCCCCATAACAATGAGTTATAGCTCCATATCAACGACTGTGATAAATGAAGAGAGGGTCTGGGGTTGACAAAGACCTCCACCCAGAAAACTGGGTCAGAGAAACATGACTGGAGACCTAGACAGCTGAGAGAGAGAGAGAGAGAGAGAGAGAGAGAGAGAGAGAGAGAGAGAGAGATATTGATTCTCTTCAGACCAAGTCACATGGGACAACAACACAGAGAGGCTTTACCAGGAGAGGAGCCCCGAGAGGCTTCCCAGTGGTGATCACCCTCCAGCCAGTTAGGTGGTCCAGTCCCCAGAGACCCCAGCAGTCTCCAGCTCCTGTGGCCTCTTCACACAAGACTACAGGATGGGGTCAGCTTGGAGGACTTGGGGCCTACATGCACATGGCTGGCCTGAGTCCAGAGAAGTGAGTTTCTTCAGGAAGCCCCCTTGTCTAGGACCACTGGAGACAGGTAGCACCGGGAGGTTAGCCCTCGCACATGCACATTGTCAATGTGACTGGATTTAGACACCATGGAAACACACCTCTGAGTGTGCCTGTGAGGGGGTTCCCAGGAAGGTTTAACTGATCCAGCCTGGATGTGAATGGCGCCATTTCATGGGCTGGGGTCCTATAATGAATACAAAGGAGAAAGCAAGGTAAGGACCAGCATTCGTCTCTACTTCCTGACTGTAGATACAAGTGACAAGACAAGGAGCATGCAAGCTGGCCCACTGGCTTAGGTGATGTCAGTGTGACTTTCGCTTCAGCAGGGGTCTCTCCCCACTCCTCACCTGCGTTCAGCCAATAACCCCGTGGCTGCGGTGCACCAAAGCCCAGGCAGAAGAGGACGGGGCTGTGTCCCACACTACGCCTGCCGTCTCCCACGTGCCGAAGAACAAGGCTCTGAGGATCGGTTCCTCTTTATGACCCCGTTTCCTTAAAACAAACCCAAGTCTCCCCTCAGACAAAGGAAGATGACTGGTCAGGACAAAACAGTGAAGACGGAGATAGGTCGCAGCTTCGGGCTCAACCATGAAGCACGCACCCAGGGGCGGGAAGTGAAGTGGGGCCTGCACGCCTACCCCTGTCATTTCAGGGTCTGGGCTCTGTTTGGGTGGGTCACACAAGAGGAGTCGAGCTTGCTGCCTATATGGTCGTCAACAATTCTCTGCTTCCAAAAGGGGGGAAGAGAAAGGCTACTGCTTCCTATCCCCCCCACCGCCGTGTGTGTGTGGGGGGGGGGTGGGTGTTCATATGCATGTGGGTGCATGTGCACGCATGGTCAGAGGTTGACATCAGATGTCTTCCTCTCTTGCTTCTCTATCTTTTTATTTTTATAAGACAAGGTCTCTCACTCCCAGAGCTCACTGATTAGGCTAGATAAGCCAGACAGCAAGCTTCAATCATCTCTTTGTCTCCACCACCCCAGCCCTGGAATAACAAGCACATGATGCCACGCTTGGCATTCTACGTGGGAGATGAGGATCTGAACTCAGGTCCTCCTGACTGGGCAGCAAGCACTTTACCCACAGAACCTTCACCCGAGCCCAGTGAATCTCTTCTTACACAGTGCCAGCCAGGCAATGTGCTGGCTGCACAAACTCGGCGTGGAGCTCGGAGATGAGAGGCAGCTTGCAGGGGGCCAGGTCGCATTTCCTAAGTTGCCTAAACAGCAGCAGCTGTGAGTGGCATTTGGGTCACCAGGAGTGAAGCTCCAAGGGCATCTAAGCGTCATTGCTTTGTGACACTGTTATGAAGGGCTGCATCCAGGGCTGGGCGGGGGGTCCTCTTTGGGCTTGAGTGTCCCTGCTTCATTTGAGACTCAGACCGTATCGAAGGCCAGCCACTCGGGCATGTGGGCTTTAGATGACTGGGTGCTCCTGAGTGAGGAACAAGTCACTGGCCCGTGTCACCTAGCTAGAAGAGCTCTGAAAGAGTTGCACATCAAGGAAAATCTCATTCCCCAAGGCTCAGCATGAATGCCTTCAGGGCCTTGTGTGGAGTGGCTCATATTCCCAATAATAGGCATTAGGGACAGGCTACTGCCAGAGGCCTCTGCTGGTGTCCAACCACCACCCCACAGGAAGCATTTAATAAGAATAATGATATCCTGAATGACCATTCGCAGCATGCAATTAAAAAGTGTTTCTCTCTCACTTGGGGGGAGGAGGGTGGTGGTTAAAATCAAACAGGAAATTCCAACACCACAACCTAGCTGGTGTTCGGCTGGCTGAGGCCCCAGCTGCTCAGCAGTTGGACCTGCATCCAGACACAGCCCATCCTGGCTGAGGTGCTAAGTGACAAAATATAGTGCAACAGGACCAGCAAGAGCCACTGTGCACGGACAGCTTCCTGTGATCAAGCTCAAGGCTCAGAGGCAGGGCTACAGAGAAAAGGGTATCCCAAAATTTGATCCAGCAAACATTATGGGAAAGGCCAGCTTGAACCATGGGGAGAATGGGAAGTCAGGCAATCTGTCCCTCTGGGCAGGGGACAGGCCAAATGAGGAGACCAGGGACCAGACTAGAGGAGGCAGGCATGCGTCACGATGGGGGATGCCGAAGCTGCAGGAACAGCTGCAGCCCGGCCCTGGGGCAACCTCACTGCATCTCTCTGCGCCTCGGTTTTCTGGTGTGTAACGTGAGGACAGTGACAGGACCTGTGTCCGAGGGAAGACCACAGGTGTCAGCCATGTAGGACGGCCGATAGGAGCGCTCGAGCGGGCATCTCGACTGCCTTTCTGCTGGGCTCTTTCCTCTTCAGCGTCAGATGGGACACGGGAGAAGGAAGTGCAGGACCCCAGAGAGATTCCCACCACTGTGGGGAGTGGCAGGGACTGCCCACTACTTCCAGTAGCTGAGTGGTGGTGGGGGTCTCAGGTTCAAGAATCTTAGTTATTTTATTTTATACACACATGCATGTGAATATGTGAATGTACATGTTCGTATGTGTATGGGTGCACATGTGTGTGTGGAAGCCAAGACCAGCTCAGGCATTACTTCTCAGGTATGATAGCCACGTTTTGAAGACAGTGACTCATTGCTTAGGAGCTCAAAAGTGAGACTGGACTGACACAAATGACCTGGATATCCATGACCTCACAGTACCTGCTACTACCTACACAAGACCATCATAATAGGAGGAAAAGATCATGACATCAAAATAAAAGAGAGACTGATTGAGAGGAGGAGGGGATATGATGGAGAATGGAGTTTCAAAGGGGAAAGTGGGGGGGAGGGAGGGCATTACCATGGGATATTATTTACAATCATGGCAGTTGTTAATAAAATAAAATTTTAAAAAATCTTTTAAAAAAAGTTAGACTGGACTAAGTGGCCACTGAGCTCCAAGTATCCTCCTGTCTCCACCTCCCCACCGCTAGGATTACAAGCACACACTGCTGCTAGGGCGGTACGATGATCAAACTCAGGTCTGCATGCTTTCGAGGCAAGCACTCACTCTACCTACTGGGCTATCTCCCTACTTTTCCCCCCATGTGTCAGAGAATCTTTTTTTTTTCTTTCCCTGAGTCAGCTTCTCACTCAAGCCCAGGCTGACCTAGGTCTTACTCTGTAGTCCCAGGCTATCCTCAAACTTACAGTGATTCTACTACCTTTGCCTCCCCAGTGCTGGGATTAAAGGTGTGCACCTTTAACTAATTAAAGGTTGTGTCAAAGAATTTAATGCCAGAAGAAACATTGAGAATGACCAAGCCCAAGCCCAAGGAAAGGTGACAATTGTCTTGGTAATAAAATCTGTTTCCTAGAAAGTAAGGGCCCCCAAATCAATAATAGACTTGAAGCTCAAGGACTGTGGTTTCCAGGGATGCTGGGACCTTACAAAATGCTATGTAGGAAGCATGAATCCAGCCCCGGGGCCTAGAGGTGAGTGTGGCCAGCGCACCGGTCCCTGGGCGCCATGTTCCTGGCACCTGCTGCAGAAATGGAGCTGCCCCACTCGGGCTGGGTGGATGTGGCATTCTTTTAAGTTGCCCAATGACAGACTCTCTAGTCACCTCATTGGTCAGCTTGCCGCTCCCACACTGTGCAGTCACTGTCTCGGTGGCATTTGGCCCTTTCAAGAGGACACCTATGCCGTGCCTCTGCCAGGTGAGCACGGATCATAGCGGTGTCACCTGCCACGCTGTGTCTGCAAGGCTATAGCTGAGGTGGCCTGGCAGGTGCTCAGGGTCTGCCTCACTCCCTGCTGAGAGTGCTGTCCTCAGGGCTGTCACTTTCCAGGGGTCACAGTGGACTGCACACATGGTCCTCTCTGGGCCCTGGTGATGGTTCCCTTACTTTACTCTTGGGGGTGCTATGAGGCAGAATCAGCCAAAATCAATCACTCTGCTGAAATCCAGGTGGCAGTCACTACAGAGTAAGCAGTTACTTCTACAGCAAGGAGCGGGTCTCAAGCCCCTTCCTTCCTCCCTCCCTCCCTCCGTTCCTTCCACAGGGCTTTTCTTTTCCTTCCTTCCTCCCTTCCTTCAGTCAGGCCCCTTAAAGACCACTTTTTGGGACCCCATTACCAGTATGGTCCCCAAAATTACATGGAACTTAGGGGTTCCACTCCTTTCCAACCTTCTACTCTAAGCCAGTTTCTTCTCTGAGAGCATAACCACCAAACACAGCTGAGGCTGCTGGAAGTGCAACACAGGCATATACTTTAGACAGATTCTAGAATAAACAGGTAGTCATTTGGATAATGTGAATGAATTGATATCACTTCAGCAATTTATGGAGCTGGGGGAAATGGCTCAGCTTGTTCTTCAAGGCTGCTGGCCAAGGTTTAGCTCCCCAGCACCCAGGTAAGGCTGGATGCAAAGTGGCACACACACTTGTAACCCCAAAATGCCTCTGGTAATGGGAGGCAGAGTCAGGAGAATGCTGAAGCTCACAGGAAGGCTAGTCTGTCATTCCCAGCGTGACACAAGAGTGCTGCTTTCTTAGTGAACCTGATACCAGGACAAGGATGAAGGAGATAGACACAGAGAACACTCAACTCCTACCAAACCAGATATCCAGAGACAACGAGGCTCCCAAGAGCCCATCACTGAAGTAGACCTAAAACGAACCTGACACGGCTCAGGGAATTTCACGGAAGAGGGGGCGGAAAGATTGTGAGAGCCACAATTGGGACATTACACACAGACATTGCCTCTTCCCCATAACCGATGGCTAACCCCACAATACACGACCCACAGTCCCCATGGGGATAACCAGCATCCCCAAAGAGAAGGGTCCCTTTGGAGGAAGGGCAGGGATGAGGGTAAGGATGGTACCAACATGTGCTATTTATACACTGAGTATATCCATAACTAATAAATAAAAAAGAAAAACTTTTTAATTTAAAAAAACAGGGTGGAAAAAGAGGAACACCACGTAGAGGGTGTCCTCTGACCTCCCTACTGCTCTGTAGCACACATGTGCCCATATGCATACACATCATACACAAACAAAAGCAATTGATAACTTACATTTAAAATTTTTTGTGTATATGTTTGTGTGTGCACAGGTACACATGTATGCATTCCTGTGTGTGTTGAGGCCAGAAGAACCCCAAGTGTTGTTCCTCAGATGCCATCCACCTGTTTTTTAAAAATATTTTATTTATTTTATTTGCAAGTAGAGAGAGAGAGCGAGAGAATGAATGGATGTACCAGGGCCTCTAGCCACTGCAAACGAACTCCAGACAAATGTGCCACTTTGTGTGTCTGGTTTTGTGTGTTTATGTGGATGCTGGGGAACCGAACCCAGGTAGTTGGGCTTTGCAGGAAAACACTTTAACCGCTGAGCCATCTCTCCAGCCCCCACCCACCTGTTTTTGAAACAAGGTCTCTCAGTTGGCCTGAAAGTTGCCAAGAAGCTAGACAGACTGACAAGCGAGCCCCAGGGATCCTCTTATCTGTACCTCCCCAGTACTGAAATCATGAGCCCACCATCATGCCTGGGCTTTTTGTTACTTGGGTTCTGGAGGGGGGGGGGGTTGAACGCAGGTCCTTATGCTTGCACAGTAAGCACTTTACCAGCTGAGCTGTCGCCCCAGTCCCTTTGCATTCTTTTATTCCACTGAGTCTTTACAATTGAGTACCTATCTTGTTCCAAAAGTAGCTTAACTAAGACCTGCTACCTTGCAAGCATCCAACAGCTAGCCACATGCAGCCTGCCCTGTTCAATAACTCAGGCCTAATTTGTTACCATTGCAACCTTCGACTCTGGATGGAGTTCTAGTCCAGGTTAATCAAAGGCCCATTGACTAACACCTAAAACATTCCCATTTCTTCCCTTTGCTTAACTTACAATGTCTCTCAGGACCTGTGGGAGGATTAGTGAATTGTGTTGTGATGTTCTTTCCCTCCCCCCATACCCTTGACCTCATCAGAGCAGGGCTGGTCAGCGCCGCCTCCCTCTATCCTAGCCTGGACTGCCGCCCAATGCCTTCCCGGCAAGCTGGGCCGTGTGTAAACAAGGCGGTTGGATGTGTGCACTATTGAGAACTTCTGATGGATGAGGGCCCCTGGAAAGCACAACCTCAAAGGTGGGTCATGGGGGGCGGGGGGCGGGGTGGCAACAGGGCTGTGGAGAACCATCAGCCAAGCCAAGTAGCACTTCAAGAAGACAGGCTCTCTGTCCACATCACCCTGGACCTCACTAACTGAATGATGTCTCTAGTACATTCCATCCCCAATGAGCCTCTGCCATCCCAACCTATTAATTCTCACCACCTCTGATGGGCAGTGGTTCAGGGACAAAGGAAGTCCACCAGCAGTCCATGCACCCTGGGAAGAGCCCACTGCACATTTCACTGGTGAAGAGCTAAGATGTAGAAAACACACCCATGTGTGCCAAGCCACTAGACTGGTTTCCAAAATCTTCTTCCTAGAATAAGACTGTATTAAGAAGGGCTGCTCCAATAGCTTCCTGGACATCAAAAGGCCTCTTGCAAAACAGTATTTTGATGAGCTAAGCATGTGAATTAAAAGCAGACAAAGCCCACTTCCTTTAAAATAAACAGAATGTAACATCCAGGGGAAAACTCCCCACATAGTATGCTTAGCGGATGGTGAAACCAGAGCCTCCGTTCCGTACACCCAGAGCAGCCCGGCCTGCTTGCTCGAAGCCTGCGTGTCTCTGGCAGAGGCCCTGGGCGTTCAGACCCTCCTTAACAAAGGGGGATACGAGGAGGGACCTGAAGGTCCCACAGGTGGTGTCCAGGGCCTGCTACACTTAGCGCTCTTGGGATCCTGCCCCAAGGATTACCCCAGACCATGCCTTCCAGATCTCAAAAAGGCCCTCCCTGCCCATCCACGTCCTTCTCACAGGCTGGATCATCCTGCCCGTTCCAGAGAGGTTTCCTGGACGTTCTGCCTCCTCCTCCCCCAAGTCAGGCAGAGGAAACCTCTCCATACCGCTTCCTCAGAGCCAAGACGATCCAAGTGTCTGGATGGAAGGCATAAGGGATGCACGGTCAGTGAACAAATTAATGAGTGGATAAAAGAGTAAGTAAATTCATTACTGGAAACAGACCTCAAGATAAGCAGGACAGCCAGTAGAAGCACAGCATTCGTATAAATTAATTTGGGGGCCAACAGATCAAGGGAGATGGCTCAGTCAGTAAAGGGCTTGTTGTGCAAGCACAAGGACCTGAGTTCAGACCCCCAGCATTCATGTAAATGCCGCATGGGTGCAGCGGTCCACCTGTAGTCCCAGCACGTGGGAGGCAGAGACAGGGAATCTCTGGGCAAGCTGTCTAGCTTGACCAGCTGAATCACTGAGCTCTGGCTCAAGCTCTCTTGTCTCAAATAAAGTGAGAGTGAGTGAGGCAAACACTTGAGGTCAACCTCTGGCCTCTACAGGTACATGCACATAGGTGCACATGCACTCAAATACACACATGCGCTCACACACATGTAAACATGGATGTACACATGCATACCACACACACATATACCCACACAAAAATTCATTTAAGACCAAGAAGAGAAGATCTTGTCACAGAGCAGGACATAAAATTAACTATTAGTTGGTCCATCCTGAGACACTAACACAGAGGGGTTCTGATAACACAGCACACACAGACTGGCTGTGTGTTGCCATTTTCCTGAGCATGTCTCATTGCTAACACATCAATTCCTACAGCTAAGAAAAAGGTGCTATTGTCACCCACATTCTACAAAAGAGAAAACTGGGACGTGGGAAATGCAGTAACTTAAAGCTGTCAGTCAGTGACTCTGCTAGCCAGGTCTCACAACCAGCCACAGAGCTTCCTCACAGGTGGGATGGAGCAGTAAGAGTGGTTTCATGACCATGAGGTCCCTGGGGAGGCATGGGACCCTGTCTTTGCCCCACTCACCACTGTCTTTCTAGGGGATCCAGCTCCTCTCTGGTAGCCTGAGCCGGGTGTCACAGGGCAAGGTCTATGGGTGTGTGATGGATGGAGAAGATTGCTCTGCCACCCAGATGTTGTGTGGGAGAGTCAGCTGACACAGGGATAGGCTTCGACTTCCTTCCTGGCCTTTCCCAAAGTGAATGTAACCACCCCCCCCCCAAAAAAACCCCAAAGTATTCCCTGTAGCAATTCTATACACCACCCGGTATGACACAAAGTGGGAAGTTGAGGAGGGGCCCTCAGGAGGGGAGTTATCTGTTTTCCCCAGCTGTGCTCCAGGTACCTACTAATAACCCCCATGGATCATCCTGCCTGGCTCAGAAAACCTTCTGACTGGCAATAAAAATGGGCCCCTTTCCTGCCCATGGCTGGGTGCCCCTGCGGCCCGTGTGGGATATTTGTGGTTAGCATGCTGTTTGTGTAATTAGGGCACTGAGGATGGCAAAGGGCCCACCTTGGGTCCCCAAGAGTGATGGCAGTTCAGAGAAAGCACCCACCTGGACTTGAGCTGATTAATGACAGGCCCTGCTAATAGCCCTGCTTAACACAGGAGTTTGTCAAGATTAAGTAATTGCCTTAAACAAAAAGTGTATTATCTTTAAGGCCCTGCTGACGAATGACTGGTGCTGAGAAACAGGGTGATGGATGTCTGTGACTCCCTGCTACCAACCCTCCCTCATTTGCATAAATTAAAACACTCCCTGGATTAGGATGAGAAGCATCCATTTGACCCTGCAGGTGGATAGGGTAGCCAAAACCCCCGGGTGTCGTTGTCACTGGGAGACCCTAAACAGCATGAGGCTGTTCCAATCTTCTGGGATGGACCAAGGCCTCATTGGGAGAGGTGGATCAGAGCCGCAAGGAGGTGGTGCTAAGGACAGGACATGAGAAGGAAACCACCGCACAGGGAAACTGAGGACACAAGAGAAAAACCAGGTTACGAGCCCTGCCTGTGACTAGATGGGTTCCTATACCTGTTGTGATTCCTTACTTACACACAGTAGCACTAACTCTCCCTGAGTCAATAGCTCAGTAAGTAAAGTGCTTGATGTACAAACACGAAGACTTGAGTTTGATCTGTGGAACTTACATAGGATGCTGGGAGTGACGCTGTGTGCCTATAACCCCAGCCCTGGGAGGGGCTCACTGGCCAGCCAGTCTAGTGTGAGTTTGACTGGCGAGTTTCAGGCCAGTGACATTCCTGAAGACGACACCCAAGCTCTCCATGCCTGCACATACACATACAAATAATGCACATACATTCACACCACATATATGCAAAAAAAAAAGTTTTATAAAGGATCTGCTGGCATGAGCGGGGGAGGGTGGCTGGTTGTGGGAGCACTGTGGTCTCGGATGAGTCAGGACTGTCCTCTGTAAATGGATTTTCAGGCGAGGTATTGTGTACCATCTAGTAGTAGTCCCACCATATCTGTGTTTGCACCCCTAAGCGTCGGCCCCCAGGCCATGAACCATGGTTCCTGACTTCAGGTCCCCAGTATTTCCTAAGTGTTTTCTCCAAATGGAATTTCCACAGGGAAGATTCACAGCAGTGACAGGGCCATGGAAAGAGGATTTGGAGCTAAGATGGTGGGGCCAACCAAAGAAAGTAACTGTGGGTAAGCAAATGGAGAAGGGAGCTGGGTCCCCAGGCAGAAGCACTCAGCAAGCTCCCTAATCTGGGAGGCACCTCCAGAGCACCTAAGGGACTCCCCTAGGAAGGGCATTCTGAGCAGGACCAGGTCCTCTCCAAGCCAGTCAAAGGGTAGAGGGGTTGCCGATTAGGCAGATAGCTCACTGGGTAAGAGATTAAGTTTGTTTTTATTATTTTTTGTATTTAAGGTAATGTTTCACTCTAGTCCAGGTTAACCTGGAATCTACTCTGTAGCTTAGGCGTTGAACTCTTGGAGATCCTTCTATCTCAACCTCCTCAGTGCTGGGATTAGAAGTGTGAACCACTATGCCTGGCTCCAAGAGGACCTGAATTTGGATCCCCAGCACCCGTGTAAAAATGTGGGCTGTAGTGGTGTGCTCTTGTAAACCCAGAACTGGGGAGACAGGGAATCCGTGAGGCTTGCATGTTCAATGAGAGACTTTATCTCAAAAATAAGGCAGAGAGCAGAAGACATCAGAAGTCAACCTCTGGCCTCCAAAGGCACACATGTGTGTCCATACGCAAAGGAACACACATGAAAAAAAGGTTCCTGGGGCTAGAGAGAAGGCTTAGTGGTTAAGGCACTTGCCAGAAAAGCCAAAGGACCTGGGTTCGATTCCCCAGTACCCACATAAAAGCCAGATGCACAAGGCGGCTCATGCATCTAGAGTTTGTCTGCAGTGGCTAGAGGCCCTGGCGTGCCCATTCTCTCCCTCCCCCTCTCCTCTCTCTCTCTACACACACACACACACACACACACACACACACACACACACACACTTCTTTCTCTCTCTCCTCTCAAATATATATATGTAAGGTTGTATTTAAAGGTTCTTAAGAAGGAATGACAATGCTCATGGGCTAAGGCAACAAGAGCTGTGTGACCCTCTTCTGGGAGTCAGCTCTTTCAGCACAAGTTGGAGACAATAACACACTCTGACCCCTCCCCTACTACCATGGGTCAGGGACACTTTCCAGGCAGAGGATGGGGGTGACTGGTATGATGCTGCAGAGCTTGCCTGAATGTAAATTTGGATCTATACACAGTCTGCTCCCAGCCACTGCCATGCTCCCGAATGGGGTGATTTCTCCTTCCATTCTGGGCAGAGTTTGATTCCCAAACCAAGCCACACCCCAAGTGTTTCATGCAGGAGCAACCTCAGCCAGAGCTGGGGAGCTGTTCCCATAACGTTGGTTTTCCCCAAATCAAAGCTCCAGAGCTGGGTGGCCTAGGGTTGGAGGCTGGAACCAAGTATGCTTGGGAGAACCACCTCTCCTAGTAGATGGGCATTAGGATCTTCTTGTTTCTTTTCCCTTTCTGGGTGTTCATAGAGACCCACAGTGAAAGACAGACAGACAGACAGACAGACAGAGACGCACGCACGCATGCACGCATGCGCGCGCACGCACACACACACACACACACGTCTTCAGGCTGCAGAACAAGCAAACGCATCTATGACAAGGACCCTGATGCACTAAAGGCTGCGGATCACGTCCCATCCCTCCCCCGCTGGCCAGAGAGAAAGTGGAGTGCTCTTCTGTTCTACCAAGGTGTGCATGAAAGAGGCTTGTTCATACCTACGAGCAGGCACCGTACTCTGAATGGTCCCACACTACCTGGTTTGCACACCCAGCCCTACTTAGCCCAAGCCACGTATGTGGTAGCAACATCACCATGTGGTGACAGGCACCCTGTTTGAAGCCCCCCACCATCGACAGCTCTGCTGCCTCCAGTGTGCCATAGGGAAGAGCAATCAGCCACTCTATGGGGTCTCATAAGAAGGCAAGGCCATAATGTGCCATCTACACCAGGCCTCCTAATAGCAAGCTTCCGGCTGCCCCTCCCCCACCTCCTTCCTAGAACATAAGAGGACAGCTACCTAAGGGCAGGATTTGCCACAGCTGCACTGTTCACAGTAATATTTGTCCCATGCCCAGCACATCAGTGGTACAGTCCGGGAACATCTACTGAATGATTTACAGTGACAAAAACTATGTTGAGTGCTCTGCCAGCACAATTCTAGGCACATGACAGTTTTGTGTCGATTTGCCCTTCTTGCCAACCAGGGACTGGGGTTACTTTGATTACTTCCATCTCACAGATGAGAAAGCTGAGCCTCGAGGAGTACATAACTTGCCCAAGATCACAATATGAGGACTGGGAGTATAGCTCAGAGGGTAGAGTGCTTGCCTAGCATTCATGGACTCTGGGCTTGATACCCAGTATTAACTAAGCATGGTGGTACACACCTATAATCTCAGCACTCAGGAGGTGAAGGCAACAGGAGTATGAGTTCAAGGTCATGGTCAGATAATATAGAAAGTTTGAGGTCTGCCTGAATGCTAAGGATCAAACTCAGGCACTCCAGGCACTTTTCCTATTGAATTATTTTCCCAGCCATTTCAGCTTGGTGGGTCCTGCATAGAACTAATAGGAGGCAAGGGCAGCCGGAGCTACCTGCAGAGTCCTGCATCTCTAACCAAGAGCCCTGCGGAGGTGGAAGCCTTCCCTAGGCTTGACCTATGCCCGGGGCCCAGGCTGTGGAGCAGCCAGTCTCCTGTATGGAGAGACTCTATCCCAGGCTAGGGAATTCCTAAAAGGAGGAGGCTTTCGTTTTTCATTTTTATTTTATTCATTTATTTGAGTGAGAGAGAGAGAAAGAGGCAGATAGAGAGAATGGGTACACCAGGGCCTCCGGCCGCTGCAAAGGAACTCCAGATGCATGCACCCCCTTGTGCATTTAAGTGCTTTACATGGGTTCTGGGGAAGTGAACCCAGGTCGTTAGGCTTTGCAGGCAAGTGTCTTAACTGCTAAGCCATTTCTCCAGCCCAAGGGTTTTGACTTTAATCCAGACTCTGTTGTGACCCTGAACAGACCACAGCCCTCTGAGTCTCAGGAACTTTCCCTATGTAACTTCCTTCTCTGGCGGTCCCAGACAGCCATTAATGAGGTCACACAAAGGTAACAGCATGTCCTTGTCTGGCTGTCAGCACACCTGCCCCGCTCCCTCACTCGGTAAGTGGAAGATACAGGCCCCCACTTAACTGTCAGGGGAGGGGGTGCCATGTTGGGGGCCTGGCACTTTCCCTCTAGCAGCAGGCTGAGTGTTGTTGGATCCCTTCCCCTCATCCCCCTCTCCCCCCTTTCATTTATGCAGGAACGAAAAGCCCCCTTTTACAGCTCCTCACCGCAGGCCCCCAGGGAGCCCGAGGCTGGCAGAAATGACTGCTAATACTTTCAGGCACATTTACTGAAACCTTTTGACACGGAGGATATTTTTATGAGATAAGTACCCCATGTCGGTATCAACTGGCAAGTTTCATTGCTCACATTTAAGTCCTGCAAAAAGCCTTTTTCAATCACCGTCGTAGCAACGATAAACTTTAACAGCCTAGGGAAGCCTGCGGCTCGGGCTTTCTGTCCTTCCTGCCTCCTGACTCAGGCAGCCAGCCTCCCTCTGTTCTGCATACTGAGCCAGAGGGAAGTATCATATACCCCCTTCCCCAGCCTCCCCCATCCCTCCACTGTAGTGGACCCAAGGAAGGCCCTCCAAGCACATCAGGCCACAGGGGAGTTAACACACACCAGCACACAGCTTAGTCACTACCAGAGAAACACAATGTCAGGTGAAGCAGAGTGGTTTTTTTTTTTGTTTGTTTTTTGTTTTTTGGTTTTTTTTTTTTTTTTTTTTTCAGTTTCCAGAGGTTTCCAACGGGTAGTGAGCATCATAAGAATAGCTGCACCAGGGCTGGGGAGATGGTTCAGTGGATCAAGGGCTTGCTGTGTAAGCATGAGGACTGGAGTTCAGATCCCCAGCACCCATGTAAATGCCCGGTGAGCATGGCTGCAATCCTGTGATCCAAGTACTGAGACAGGAAATCTCCAAGCTGGCTTGCTTGTGAGGAGAATTCACTTCCCAGATAATTAAAAAAATATCCCTGAACTCTCCTGGTCCCTCATCACACCATTTGCTGAGCCATGCTGGCTAACCCTGGTGTCCTCACGGATAACGGGTGTCTGGAACAGAGGAGAATCTGGATAGGGGGGCATGGACAGTTTTCATCACTCCTTGTATACATTCCCTGCCTGCCACACCTCCGCTGCTCTCTCAAGCTCACTTCCCCAACCCTTGCATGCCTCCATCTCATCTGGGACACTTAGCAACCCTCCTCATGGGATTTTGGTCACCATCCCTCTGGATCCTTGGGGAGGAGCAGATGTGGGGTCAGTGGTAAGAAGGACAGAGCTGTAGCAGGAAGTAGGGAGAAGGGGTCTTTGGAAGGCTCAGTCTCCCCTAGTGATGCCTGCCTTACTGCAGTGTTTTGAAGTGAAGGTGTGATGAGGGGAGGGGAGGGGGGGGGGAGTGGTAGATGCAGAGCCTGACTTTTCCAACCTCATATCCTCCACTCCATCTGTCTTAACAGAGGTAGTGCCAGTTAGAAATCCTAAACTGAGGATCTTGGGACCAGCTGAACTGTGGACCTACAGAAGGCTCAGAGGGAGTGTCACCAATAACCACTATTAAGGAACTGGTGCACAGCTTCAAGGAACTGGTGTGTGCGCGCCCATGCACATGGAGGACCTCAGGTGTGATTCTTCAGGCTCCACCCACTTTTTTTGGAGAGGTCTCTCATCTCACCAGTTAGGCTTGACAGTCAGTGAGCCCTAGGGATCCTTCTGTCTGCCTGGCCAGCACTGCGATTACAAGAGATACCACCATGCCTGATATTTGTTTATGACGTTCTGGAATTCAAATTCAGGTTCTCATCTTGCAAGGTAAGGGCTTTAACCACAGTTATCTCCCCAGCCTTATCTTTAAAAAAAATCTGTTTATTTGCAAGCAGAGAGATACAGATGGAGAGAGAGAGAGAGATGGAGAGAGAGAGCGCATGGGAGCACCAGGGCCTCCAGACATTGCAAACAAACTCCAGACACGTGCGCCACTCTGTGCATCTGGCTTACATGGGTACTGGGGAATTGAACCCGGGTCATTAGGCTTTGCAGGCAAGCACCTTGACTGCTGAACCATCTCTCCAGCCCCATCTTTTTTTATAAAAAAAGTTTGTTTTTATTTATTCGAGAGAGAGAAAGAGAGAACGGGCACACCAGGACCCCTAGCCACTGCAAACGAACTCCAGACACATGCTCCACCTTGTGCATCTGGCTTATGTGGGGACTGGGTACTCGAACCTGGTTCCTCAGGCTTCACAAGTGAGCACCTTAACCACTAAGCCATCTCTCCAGTGCGACTCCCCTCCCCACCGTTTAAGCTGAATTTATTCCCTACTATTCATCTGGCCCCAGACTCCACCATGACCTAGCCTCAGTGAACATTCCTCTACCACTCATTTCTTGAGCCTTACTTCCCTCCCGCCTCCATCTAAACCATTTATTAAACACAGTCTCAAAATGAACAAACAACTTGTACAACTTCCAAATGGACTCACAAACCCCACCTGCCCTCCCCCATCCATCATGGCAGCAAAACTCATTTCTCCTTGGGAAATGAGAAAAGGCCCGGCACAGGGGGGCAATTAAGCATTTCCTTTGAAATGCGGGCGTGTTGTAGATAGCTAGGGTGAACTCTGACCCCCTGGTGATTGAAATAGGAACCAGATGCCAGGATTTGGAGGCATATAGCATCCTGCCACCACAGCCCATGGCCCAAGAGGGACCACTGGAAGGGCAGCAGGGATTCTGGAGGGTTCTGGCCAATGTCAAGGTCCAGGCAGCACCAGCTGGCATTCACTCTCAGCCCTCACTATAAGGAGATTGTGCCTCCAACAGCCTTGTGAGTGCTTCATGCACCCAGCCTCCATTCTCCCTGCCTTCAGCATGCACTTCCTCAGAAGGGTGCCTCACTTCTCCTCGCATGCCTCCTGGAAGAACTACATCTCTAGGGAGTGCTTCCCCACCCAGGAAGGACCATTAGGGCTGCCAGGTTCTATCACCCTGCCTCCACGTCTCTAAGTGGACAGTGTACGAGTACACGCATGTGTTCAGCTGTGTGCACCTTGTGGCATGCATCTGGAGGCCAGAGGAGAGCATCAGGTATCCACTATTGTTCCTCCACCCCATTTCCTTCAGACAAAAAGAGTCTCTGAATCTAGAGCTGCTGTTTTCTAGTCAGAATGGCTGACCAGAAATCCCCAGAAATTTTCCAGCCATAAGATTTTTGTTTAATGAGTATGTCCAGTGCTAAGAGGAATGTTGTAAGGCATGCTGTCAGCAACAAATTCACAGGG
This sequence comes from Dipus sagitta, assembly GCA_036346955.1. Lineage (NCBI taxonomy): Eukaryota > Metazoa > Chordata > Mammalia > Rodentia > Dipodidae > Dipus > Dipus sagitta. Next base: position 137,797,735 of record CM070773.1, read on the forward strand.
ACTGGAGAGATGGGTCAGTGGTTAAAGCACCTGCCTGCAAAGCCTAATGACCTGTATTTGATTCCCCAGTACCCATATAAAGCCAGATGCACAAAGTGGCGCATGCATCTGGAGTTGTTTATAGTGGCTAGAGACCCTGGTATGCACATTCTCTCTCTCATCTTGCAAATAAGTTAAAAAAAAGAAATAAATTAACAATGTATCTCAAGAACCATACATACCCTTTGGGCTGGAGGGTTTTACACTATTGTGAAGTATTTGCCTAGCTTATGTGAGGTCTGAATTCCACAACCACCACCACAAAATCATATACAAAACAAGATGTGTATACACACACATACACACACACACACAAAGCCAAAATGCCTTTTTAAAAACAATCCCACCTTCTCGATCCATACTATTATAAAAATTGGAGTGAAAAGTACCAACACAAAGACTATACTCACAGTAGGACTTTTTTTTTGCATTATATGTATGTGGTGTATGTGTTGATATGTCATATGTGCATGGGCATGTATGTGTGGGCGTACATATATGCAGATGTGTGCAAGTCTATGCATGTGGAGATCAGAGGTCGACAGTGGAGGGTCTTCCTCAGTCTCTCTCCACCTTATTCCTTGAGACAGGGTCTCTTGCTGAACCTAGAGCTCAGTGATTCAGTGAGACTAGCTACTCAGCAAGCTGCAAGGACCTATCTGCCTGTCTCCCCTCCCCTGGCACTGGGATTACAGGTGCATGCCCTCCTGTCTGGCATCCTGTGTATGTTGTGTGGTGCTGGGGATCTGAACCCAGGTCCTCATGCTTTCACAACAAGCACTTTGCCCACTGCCTAATCTCCCAGCCCAACAGGCAGAACTTGTAATAGCAAAAGTTCAAGAAGGGTGAAGTGGTCAGATTAACTCTGGAAGGATTCTTCCAGAAGATACTGTAAGGATTCTATCAGAAATAATAAGAAAAAAGTTGCTGTTTGGATATGGTTTGTCTGCACCTAAAACTCATGTTGAAATTGATGTGCCTGTGTCATGGTACTGAAGCATCCATCTCTCTTTGTCCCTCCAGTGTCTTTGCACCTGTCCGCGTGACTTTCTGCTTTCCGCCATGCCTGAAGCGACACACGGTCCTCACGAGAAGCCGAACCGATGCAGTGAGCCAAGTAAATTGCCTTTCTCTCAAAATTGCCACCCTCAGCTATTTTGTTCTTACATCATGAGAAGACTGGGAAGGCCTTGGGATGCTGCTCAGTTGGCAGAGTGCTTGCCCAGCGCGCAGGTAGCCTTGGGGTCCATCTGCAGCACAGCATAAAGTAGGTGTGGTGGTACACGCCTGTCACCCTAGCACTTCAGGTGTAGTGGCAGGAAGACGGGAGGTTCAAGGTCACCCTCTGCTAAACTTTCCTGGGAAAGGAAACCTTCCATTGTTGGGGAGCTTCATTATTGAGACTTAGGAAGTAAACACTCACCATCTCCGGGAGCTTCCAAAACTGGTAAGATGCCCAAAGGCTCCTTCCCAAGGATGCAGGAGCAGTAACGACTGCTGGAGAGGATGTGTTGCTACCAGCCCAGCTGCCTGCTGGTGAGCTCCAGGAATGCAGCGTTTATGGGTCATGACCTCACCGAGGAAGGCTTTTCAGCTGTTGAATCACCCATACTCTTGTAGCCCCAATAACCTTACTGGTTCCCTAAGCTAGACTTTGTGGGATAATTTCTTGGGTCTGTTCAGTGCCCCATCTGGGGTGAGTAGATATCTACATCTCTCCTTCTTCATGTCTCCAGGCAAGGCTAATGCCGCAGTTACAAAAGGAGTTTGAGGCCAGCCTGGGCCACATGGAAGGAAGCTTTGAAGAAAGGGAGGGGAGGACAGAGAGAGGGAGGGAGGGACAGGTGGGTCCCTGTAGTAAGGACCTTTCACTGTCATCTTTCTCCTGGAGTCTGTGCTGGCTCCTCACCAGAGGTCTAGCTGAGGACACAGGCAGTGAACAGCAGCATGACCACAGAGCAGTGCCCTCCCCAGCGGATTCAGCCTCTCCAGCAGAGGCCCAAAGTAATGGGTTGGCCGAACAGATGGGATAAATCAATGGCAAGGACGCTGTCACCCCCGGCAATCCCGCCACACTCAATTTTCCTGTGAATTTAGCAGCTCTGCATGGATTTTAAGAACCCAATTGTATCCTGACACTTTTTAACTGATGCCTCTTTAGATCCTACTATAATTTATCTCTTACTTAGAAACGACTCTACTTCCATAACCATTTGGAAGGGAGAAAAAAAAAATATCCACACCACAGTGACTTCACTTTATTTACAATAGTCCACACTCAGTAAAACATGGGTGACAGAGGTCTGCCAAATGTGAATTTCGTGTCGACGGCCCATTTTGGTAAAGTTTAAGTGGTTTTATTTTGAAAGAAAATACACATGGAAGAGATGTTTACAGATTTGAGTGGAGACAAGGGTAAGGATGTGGGTGTGTGAGAAAGAACACGTGGGCATGAGCAAACCCCAAAGTTAAGAGGTGTGCCCATCTGGCAAAGGGGGCTCTGTTTTCTCTTTTTATTTAAAGGAGAGAGGGAGAGAGAGAAATGATTTGGGGGCTGGCTCAGTGGATAAAGCACTTGCTGTGCAAGCATGAGTGATCTGAGTGCAGATGCCCGGACCTCCACCTAAAAGCTGGACTCTGTAGTGAGCACCTGTAATCCCAGCGCATCCATGGCAAGAAGAGAGATGAAGCCAGGAGAATCAGATAGCCTGAGAATGCAGCAATAAACCACAAGATGAGAATGATGCCCAAGGCTGCCCTCTGATGTCCACGTGTGCTGTGGAATGAACGCACATGCATTCCCACACAAGAACACACACACACACACCAGAGACAGTGAGTGAGTGACAGTTTCAAATTCCGTAAGAGTACAACAGAAAAGGAGTAACTACAGATGAGTGTCCCTCCTACTAGGACAGGTGTCCTTCTTCACTTTCAGCCCTGGGCCCCTGGGCCCCGAGCCTGGATAGGAGGCTTGGTGGTCATGGGGTCACCCCACAGGCCTCCCTGACCATCCTGCTGAGACCCTTCAACACTGCAAGTCCTGCAGCTTGGATACACCTGTGGCTGTGTGAGTCCCTTGACCATTTTACCCAGGGATAGGGACAATAAATACAGCCGAAGGACAGAAACTTGTGCTCAGCCAGAGCCTAAAAGAAAGCAGGAACATTCTTTCCATCTGGTTTTATCCACACAGCACACAGTCCTGCTGGGGCCAGGTTTATCATGCGTATGGTGCAGATGGGAAACTGAGGCAGCTAGTACTCAGATCCTATATTCAGGTGAACATAGGTCTCTCATGGTGAGACTTCCATGGAGCACCCCAGGAGGGGCTGCCCTGCAGGCTCAGAACTCAAAGGCCCAGTAAACTCCCTGCAACATCTCACCCAGAGCCCCTGGGCCAGCACCCTCCAAATCCCCTTTGAGGGGTCATAAATGCAAATGGCAGCGCTAGGGAGATAGCCTGGCAAGTGTTTGCTACAGGTCTAGCGCCGGGGTCTGAGTATGGATCCCCAGAACCCATTAGCGTGCTGGCTGCAATAGCCTTTTAATTCCAGCGCTGGGGCTCTGGCCAGCCCGTCCAGGTTCAGTGAGCAAGAGACTGTCCCTAAGGCGAGCAACTAAGGAAGACACCCAATGACAACCTCTGTTCTCCACACACATGCAAACACGCATGCACACACACGTATGCACATGACAAACAGACACCCACATAGACGTGCCAAAAGCAAAAAGAAAAGAAACACAACTATGAGGCACTATCCAAAACTCACAGAATCAGAAACTGGGGTTGGAGCTGTGTGTGACTCAAGGCCCTGGAGGAGGCAGCATTTACCATTTGGACTCCCACAAAAGGCTGCTGTCCGCTGGTAGACTCATTTACATTTTACCACAGGCCCACACCTAGGTTGGACAGCCATGTGGGGAAACAGCCTGCAGTTGTTCTCACTGTGCAAACCTCACTTCTAAGGCAGACTTCCATCTGTTACCTCACGTAACCCTCAGTGGCCACAGGGTAAGGCAGGTTGGGTACTGTCCTTCCCACTGGCCCACTTAGCCAGGGTGGGCGAGGGGAATATGGTATGGGCTGTGGGGGGGGGGGATTCCAGAGCCTAGCTTTTTCCACAGTCACCTTTGGCTCCCTGCAGATGTCACCACACAGCCCTGAGACCTGTCACAGGCAGACAGGGCAGGTAGAGGCACAGGCAGGAACGGGTTGGGGGCTGGTCAATCCACCCTCCAAGGGTCTTCCTGCCTGGGAGCCTTTGGCCACAGCTGCTGCCCAAGGAACTGTGAGGCAGCAAGGCACTGTGGATGGCACACTTCCCAAAAGAAAAAGCGTCTGAGGTGAGCTCCAAACATGAGACATAGACTCGCTGCCTGTCCATCCTGGGAAGTTTGCTTTTGCACAAAAGGGTTCCACCAAGATATGGCCTGTAAGACATGAATCCTCCAAGGAGGCTTAAGTGTGGCAGGGTACCACAGTGCACAGCGAGGGGACTCCGTGGGAGAAGTAGGAGGCCAGCCTTTCATCACAGAGGACTTCCCAGGAAGGTCCAAGGACTTGACCCAACTATCTACCAACTATCTAAGGAAAATGTAATCCCTGCATGATAATCTTTTTGGTCTCTTGGGGCTGGTGTGTATGTGTGTGTGTGTGTGCGCGCACGCGCGCGCGCACATGTGATATGTACACACGTGAATGCAAAGGCATGTGTCCTCTGCACACACAGGTACAGACCAGAGAAAGACATTAAGTGTCTGCTATCGCTCTTCTGTCCCATTTTCCTGAGACAGAGTCTCTCGCTGAACCTGGAACTTCCTTTTTTATGTTTGAGGCTGGACTGGCTGAGCAGGCTTCCCAGGGATGCTCCCTTCCTGCAGCAGTGGCGTCACAGGCCAGTGTTACTGTGCCTGGCGTTTTTACCTGGGATCAAATTCAGATCCTTATTCTTGCACAGCAAGTGCTCTTACCCATTGAGCCATCTCCCACCCCTCTTGGGGGGTTTTAGCTATCCTAGTACAGTGGGCCGTTGTGTTCTAACCTAATCTGCAAGGAAGCTGGGGTGGGGCACAGGGGAGCCACTTTACCTAACAGCATTGAGAAGGGCAGGAGGAGACGCAGGGAGCAGGAAAGTAGGCAGGTCGGCAGCAGGAGGTCCTCACTGGAAAAATAAAATTGCAGCTTTGCCCCTGGATGGTGGGAGCCTGACAAATGGTATGTCCGAGTATCTGCCCCAAGACCAGTTTCAGCAGACATGACACTGAAGACTGATGACAAAATGTCGCTCATGGGCTAGAGCCACTGGACACCATCGCAATCCTGCAAAGTTTTAGCAACTTGAAAACATGACCAAATGACAGAAGTTCAAAACCAAAACTGCAGTAGCTCGATAAAAGGGACAGTCAGTCAGAGCCACTTGGTCAACTGAGGCCCCCAAGAGAACTAACTTCAGCAGAGCCACTCGGTAAACTGAGGCCCCAAGAGAGCTAACTTCAGGCTTTCCTGAGGTTACACATGTTAATGGCAAAGCTTAAAATAATATGTTCCTTCACCCCTCTCCCCGCCCAGAATGGTGAGAGTGGTAGGGTGTGTTTGAGGAAAGAATATAAAGTGTCCTTAGAGAGCGCATCCAGAGAGCAGAGATTTGACAGGTCCCTTTCTTACCCACTGCCCTGGCACCCTAGAAAAAAAAAGTAATATCACGACTGCCTCTCCCTCTTGTTTTCCTCTCCTTCCTGCCTTCTTCCTACCTCCTTTCCTACTCCCTCCCTCTCATCCTCATGAGTAAAGTGGAAGCACACAGGCCCTCCACATCTACGCACCCCTGGCGGGGGGGGGGGGGGGGGACGCAGCACTGTGGCACTATGATGCAGAAGACCCTAACAGGAGTCCTGTTTCCATGAACAGCAAGGGAGACCCAGATGGACGCGACTAACTTGGACACCTGAGCAGTTGGGACGCAGCTAATGGGGGTCTGTCGTGGGAAAGGCATTAGGGGGGAAAACCACTTCTTCTCATAGGAGAGGCATGAGTTATCTTCCCCAGATCATCCTGGGGTGCAGTCTCAGCACAGGGGTGGGGCTCTTTCTCCACACTGCCCTCACAGACTCAGCCCAGGACAGTTTCCCCCCAACCCTCCACTTCAACTTGTGTGATTTAATTTTGCCATCTCCAATTTATTTTCTCCTGTTTAGCCCTGTGAAGCAGTGTACACGAGTCTCCAGAAGTACATAAGGTATGGTTAACAACAAACCTCATTCAAGGTTATTGGTTGGTGACTCGAGCATTAATATACAGGCTGAGGACCTCTTAAAAGAAAGGCCTCAAAATGGCTTTGTTGTGGCTGGGGAGATAGCTCAGTCAAGTGCTTACCTTGCAAACATGAAAACCTGAGTTCAATCCCAGAATCTAGGTAAGAACGCCAGGCCTGGTGTTATGTGCTCCTAATTCTGGTGCTGGGGAAATGGAGACAGGTGAATCTCTGGGGCTGGCTGGCCAGACAGTCCAGCCTAACTGGTGAGCCTCCAGCCAGTGAGAGACCCTGTCTTTAAAAAAAGGGTGGATGGCGTTCCTGAGAACACCACCCACGATTTCCCTCTGGCCTCCACACACATGTATACACATGAACATACATACACACAGACAACACACAAAAACGTTTTATGTGTTTAGGTTTCAGAGGAAGCCCTTTGTAGGGACCTGCTGACATTTTGCCTAGAAACTTCCATCGTCCCCACAATACCATCACTGGTGGCCTACAGACCTTTATCCTTCAAGGACCTTCTGGAACACTAAGCTACCTCCCTTATTTCTATGAAGATCCCTCCCCTACCCTGACTAGACCAATCTTATTAAGGCACTTCAAGATTACATGTCCCTGTGCCTGGGATCCCATTCCTTCTCAGGAGGGGAGGACAATGCACCGCTATGTTACCTCTGGACCCCAAACGACCTTCTGAGACCACAGCCATGTCCAACCTGGTCCAGCTCCTGACCAGAGTTGAAGGGCAAGTATCAAAAGACAGGCCAGGCCAGGTGGGCTGGGGCCACCTTTGAGTTCTCAATAGAGGCCAAGAAAAGGGTGAGAGGAGGGATGGAGAAGTTTGTGCCATACTTAACACCATGGGATAGAGCCACAGAGCTATGGCCTCACCCTGTCTCACACGGAGGCGGGGGGGGGGGTAGAAAAAATATGATAGCTCTATCTCTTGGCATAACAAGAACCTCAGCCCTAGGACCACCACATGTTCAATAGCGCCCTTCTGAATCTGTGCCGTCATCCACACAATGGGAGGGAGAATGCACGCACAGCTGACTGATGGAGCAGACAGGGACTTCGGGCCCTTTGTGCATAGCAATGTGAAAGCCAGAAAAACCTTAGCAACCACAGTGGCTCAAATCCTTCCAGTTTAAAAAAGGAGGAGGGCTGGGATATGGCTCAGTGGCACAGCACTTGCCTAGCATGAATGAGAACTGGGTCCAGTGCCCAGCACCACATAGACTGGGTATAGTGGCACACACCTTGTCATCTCAGCACTTGGGAAATAGGGGCAGGAGGATCAGAAGTTCAAAGCCATCCTTACCTATCTAATATGAGGAGTTCAAGGCCAGCCTGGACTATATGAGATGCTGTCTGAATGAATGAATGAGTTAATGAATGAGAAATGGGGCGGGGTTCCGTGACTGAGTGCTTGCCTAAGCATGTGCAAGAGCTGAGATCCATCCCTAACCCCAAAGAGGCAGGGGTATTGAAGGACCCGTGACCAGGGATTATAAGCAGATGTCTCTGGTTTTGACACCCATCCTCCTACAGAAACATACTAAGGATGTGTTTTTAAATTGATGAGCTTCCCCCAATCCTAAAAATGAAGAATGCTTAATTTCTTCTTCCTCCCTTTCACACATGACCCTTCCTTCCAACAATTCATTCGTGGGCAAATCCAAGCAAAACTTTCTGCCCTCTATTGAAGGCCAAGTTCATACTTGCCGTTTTGTTACTTTCCCTTGTGTTGTTTTGTTGCTGCCAGTTTCCAAGGTTAGAAATGCTGGTCTTAGTTATGGGCGAGAGGCCCAGTGCAGCCTTGGTGTGAGGTCTCAGAGGTGCCCATGGCGTTGAGGGCTCAGGCCCCCAGAGGGAGTCACAGTCATCCAGGTCATTATAGGGGTGCCCCTGAGACACCAGCAAGAAAATTGTTCATTTGGGACTGGGCAGATCTCTTAGTGGATAAAGCACTTTCTGTGCAATCATGAGTACTTGTTTGAATGCAGGATCTATGGAAAGCCAGATGCTATGACAGGAAACTGTAATTCCAAAGTGCTGACAGAGAAATGAGAGGTGGAGAGAGCAGAATTTTCTGGAAGCTTGAGGACCAGCAAGCCTGGCCAATGCAGTGGTAAACAAGAGATTTTCCTCATTGGGGCTGGAGAGATGGCTGAGCAGTTAAGGCTTATGCCTGTGAAGCCTAAGGACCCAGGTTCATTTCTCCAGGTCCTACGTAAGCCAGATGCAAAAGGTGGCACATGCGTCTGGAGTTCGTTTGCAGTGGCTAGAGGCCCTGGCGCACCCATTCTCACTCTCTCTCTCCTTCTCTCTGTCTCTGATAAATAAACAAAAATAAAATCTTTAAAAAAAAAAGAGAGATTCTTCCTCAAATGAGGGGGAAAGCGAGGACCAACACCCATAAGTCCTCTGACCTCCCCGTGTGTGCTTGCACTCACACACATGAACACAAACATATATACATACAACACACACACACACACTAACCGTGCATGCACAAACAATAAATAAATACACAAATAAGTAGATAAATAAGAAGAAGCAAGCATAAGGCCTTGAGTTCGATCTCCAGAACCCATGTAAATACCAGGCATGGTAGCAGGCAATTCCTGCGCCTGCTGGGGAGGTAGACAGGAGGATCCCTGAAGCTCACTGGGGAGCCTCTCCACCCTAAGTCCACCTTAACTGGTGAGCCCCATGCAAAGAGAGACCCTGTCTCAGAGAGGTGGGCATGAACTTGTGGACGAAACCTGAGGTTGTCCTCTGGCCTCCACACTGCATAACACACAAAAATTAAACAAACGAAGCTTGTGTGTATAGCATATGTAGCAGGTGTATTTGTGCATGTGATGTATGGGTGTGCACCCTCTATGCACACACATGCGGAGGCCAGAGGAGGGTGCTGGGTGTCCTCCTCTGAAACGCTTCCACCCTATTTCTATGAGACGGTCTCTCAGTGAACCTGGAGCTCTGTTGTGGTTGTTGGACTTCAGGCCAGTGTGTCCCAGCAATCCTTCTGACTTTGGCCCCTCACCCTTGGGTTACAGGTCAGCGGGTCGATGCAGGCCTTTTTCATGAGCGCTGGGGATCAAACTCAAGTCCTCAGGCTTGTGAAGCAAGCGCTCTTCCCTTCGGAGCCATCTTCCCTGTCCACAAGAAAGTGAGTTTTGGCTAGATCTAAGAGATAACTCAGCCTGAGTAGCAGGCTAAGCCTCGGAAGACTTGCAAACAAGCAGCAAAGAGAAAGGAAACATGAATAGAGAGCTCCCCAAACTCAGCTGGATCCACTACAAAGCCCTGGAGGACCCCCAACTGTCCCACAATGGGCCTCTTGAGGGCCTCAGCCCTGGCAGTGATTAACATGCAGGGGGCTGGGAAGAATGAGTTTATTCTGCAGGGCCGGCTGGGAGGGGTGGGGGTCAGGTGGCTCTCTCTTCCTTAAATCACGAGGCTGTCAGTCTCCTATAGTTCCCCTCCTCCCAGGCTGGGCTTTTGCAAAATAAACAGCTTTGCTCAATATTCCCCCAGACCCTGTCCACAAAGGCCTGGAATAAGGAGGCAGAAAGACAGAGAGAGAGAGAGAGAGAGAGAGAGAGAGAGAGAGAGAGAGAGAGAGAGAGAACGAACCTGGACTGTCTGTTCCCAGCTCAGCTGCTTGGGCAGGGAGGGAAAGAGTCTGTCACTGAAAATTTTCCTGTTTTTTTTTTGTTTGTTTTTTGTTGTTTTTTTTTTTAACCCCCTTTCTTTCTTTTGGTAATTCCTTCCAAGACTTCATGCTGAATGCTGCTCACTTATTCCTGTCTGGCTTTGACTCACTCCAGTCACTTTCTTTCTTAGACTACGTAAGACTTACAATTCTGCGTTTTCTATAGGGGAGCTGAGCCATGAGAAATCTCTTAGAAATGCTCCAAAAGGGACCCAGTTCTCAGAAGACCCTTCAAGGCAGGCTTGGGGCAGGGCACTGGGTGCCCAGCAAGAATCCTGATTGTCTGGGAGCCACACACATGCCCAGGCAGCTCCAGGGGTGGGGGGTGGTGAGGAGTAGGGGCTGCCATCCGCCTTTGAAAACAACCTTCTCTGAAGGACCTGGGTTTGGTTATTCACCTTGAACCCACTCTTCTTTGCACACTTCTGTCTAACAACAAGAACAAAAACTGCTGACCATCTGTGGAAAGAGGGTCACCTCAAAGCACCTTGAACAAAACCGTTATCACTGTGTGCTGGTGGCAGGAGCTCTCCTGGGCGGGGACCACTGTCCTCACGTTGCATGGGAGGGGCGGGTGCACGCTCTGCTCTGACTTTAAACTCAAAGAACTGCCCAGCCTGGGTCCCCAGCATGCTGACTTCAAGATGGGGACATGAATGTGAGTGACACCTTTTGGAGGCAACAGGACACCGGTAGGACATTGGGGAAGGGAGACTAATTAGAGACAAAAACCTGGGGTGGCAAATAATAAGGAACATCAGTATATGACCTAGCACTTTGGGAAGTGAGGTGCAGCTCTGCTCCCTGGGAGCCGAGGTTGACGGGTAGAGTGGGCAAAGAGCTAGGGCATTCCACACCCATCTGTGTGTTAGGGTGCTGATCCGGGCCGTTGGCTGCATGGTGCTATGGCCTGTCTGCTGAACGGCAAACGGAGCAAACAGCTCAGAAAGCCAGGCAGGCAGCGGGAGCCATGGAAGGGGCTGTGGCACCAATGCCAGCTTCTGGCAGTACTGCTGGCTGGAGCTGCGAAACCTTTCCCTCTTCAGCCCTTGCTAACCAGAGGCACAGAGCAGGAATTATATATCCACGTTACTGAGGGGACAACAGAGGCCAGGGCCCTGCCCAAGGTCCCCACTCCCCGCCCCCTGACTCTATGCCCAGGAAAGCCACAGCTTCAAAGACCACGAGGGTACTCAACCCTCCCCGACCTGGGAGATCCAGCCCATCATCAGTTCAACTCTTTCCTAAGACAACCTTTGCCTGTGGCCCAAGAGAACCTTCGAGTGGTCACAAACAACGGGGGGACATCTTGGAGACTTGAGCAAGGATACCAATCTCCCTTCTTCTCAATCTCTTCGTCTCCCCACCCTACTTTTTTTGGGTGTGTGCGTGTAGTGTGTATGATATATGTGTGTTGTTTTGTATGTGCATACATGCAGATGCATGTCCCTTGTGCGTCTGTGTAGAGGTGACCTCCTCTATCTCTCTTCCACTTTGTTTCCTTCAGAGCGAGTCTCTCACTGAACCCAGAGCTGCCATTTTTCTTGTCAGTCAAACTGGCTGACCAGCAAGCAATAGGGATTCTCCTATATCTGCCCAACCCCCCACTGGGGTTACAGGCATGCATGGTCATGCCCAACTTTTTATTTATTTTTTAACGTGGGCGTTGGGGATCAAATTCGGGGGCCTCTCAGTCCCCCTGTGCTTGCATGGCAAGGTCTCTTATCCACTGAGTATCTCTCCAGCCCAGGACAAGACTTTTCATGAATCTGTGAACACATGTCAGGATTTCCCAGAGTGTTAGGTGGTCCAAAGCGGTGGGCTCACTCTTCAAAACACAGCACTGGAACTCACGGCGAAGACGGTGCAGGGTGGAGGGGGACGGTCTGGGGTTGGTCACAGATGAGGACGCATCAGGAAGAGGGGTATTGTTACGTCAAGGTCTGTCAGTCTGACCTCTCTCAATTCTCTCAGGTCCCTGTCCTTAGCAAATGGGGACAGCACACATGACAGGCTGCTTTCCTGGTGAAATGGGGTGTTCAAAAGTTACCAGGAAGAAGGAACAGCAAATGCTCCCCTCCCGTGGAAGCAATGTACCAGCATGAGATGCTCCCGAAAGGAGAAGCACCCCAAGTCTCCTCCAGTATGCAACAGTGCTCCTATTCCTGCAGCCCTCCATCTCGACAGCAGGGTCCTCCTGGCCGGCTCCTCGCTCCTAGAGCCACATCCGAGGCTGCGTCCACCGTCTTGTTCAGACCTCCCTCTATATTAGCACCCTGCCTATCCACGGATTCCACCGATGCTAAGTCGAAAGAATGCTCTTATTTATTTGCATGCTTGCTTATTTATTTAGATATGATCTCATGTGGTCAGCCCAGTATTCGGGGATGACCTAGAACTCCTGATCCTCCTGCTTCCACCTGCCTGGTGTCGGATGATAGGCATGCTCCATCACTCCCGGTTTATGCAATGCTGGGGAATGAACCCCGCACTCCACGCACGCTAGGCAAGCACTATAGCCGCCTAGTCACATCCCTAGCTGACAACCAACTTTCCTTACACACGTCTGGCCATAACCAAAGATGTCTGATGGTTCTGAGTATTAATTTTATTATTTTATTTATTTATGAGAGAAAGAGAGAAAAGAGAGGCCAACAGAGAAAGAGAGTATGAATTTTAATGAGGGAAAGACTCGCCATCCATCACATCCATGCCAAACACAAACTGGTAGGCCTGTATCCTTCCCAAACATCAGGCTTCCCACAGAAACACTCCTTCAGTTATGGTTTGCATGCCCACAGCTATTGCCCACCCTTTCCCTAGGCCACATACACAGGGTCTTTTGTGTCCATAGAGGAAAACAAACCGTAACACCGAGAAGGTAGATGTGTGGAGGATGGCATTCAAAAGGGGAAGACGGGGGAGCTGGCTCTGTTGGTAAAGCGCTGACCACAGAAGCCTGAGGACCTGAGTTCAGATCCCTGGCACCCATTAAAAGCCAGGCATGGACGTGTGAGCCTGTAATCTCAGGGCTGGAGACGCAGAGACAGGAGGATCCCCACTGCAAGCTGGCTAGCTAGTCTAGCCAAATTGGCAGGCCCAGTGACAGAACACCTTGTCTCAAAAAATAACTAACTAACTAACTAACTAACTAACTAACTAAATAAATAAATAGGGCGGAGAATGACTGAGGAAGACACCCAACATTGACCTCAGGCCTCCACGCACAAACATGCCCCCACCATACACAAATAAAGTGAATAAAATAAACAACAGAGGAGGATTCAGAGCCTTTCAAGCTTTGTTCCTCATGCTCAGCAACTGTGTCCCACCAATGGAATTAACAGGTGTCCCAGATGTCCCAGAAAAACATGTCCAATAAAACCAAAAACATCTCCTGCCCCGCCAAGAGAGACAGTAATGACGCCAAACTGCAGCTCATTTTGGCAATGAAAACTGTTTACTGGGAGAAGCAGGCTGTCCTTCCGTGAGCCTGCCCTCGCCCCACTGGCAGCCCCCTGGGGAGGTTTCTCTGCATCATCCAGCCGCTCAGAGGGAAGGCAGGTGATAGGCCAGGGGCTTAAGAGGGCTCACACAGGGCTGCAAGCAGGGAAGGGCCACTCCAAATCACTTTGGCAAACTCCGAATGAACCACGGGCCACCATGGCTGGCAAAACAAACAAGAGTCTGCAGGCACGTCGTGCTCGGGGCCTCTGAGTGGGCCTGACCCTTCTCCTTGCCTCCTGGGCAAGCATGCCCAGTGAAAGGGGCTTCTGAGTGGCATCCCAAGCGTCTTAATGCCTGTCATATTGATCTAGTATCACACAGGGGCTCTGGGCGTCTTAAGGACCGGGACAAACGCTGGGGCAGCGTTCCCCTCCTTCCGAAGTGTGCTGAGCAGCCACTCCACAGCTTCCCGAGGAGGAGATCCTCGACCCTGACAATCCATCAAGTGGATGCAAATCTGTCTAGGACAAAACCAAGCAAACAGCACCCCTTTTGACACAATAGCCTGTGTGGGAGAAGGGCGCGCTCAACAATGATTACTGTGTACACATTCCACTAAGTACCCCGACTTCTGATTAGTCTCAAGTTGATTTGTGTGTGCACATGCCTCCTTTGAACGCTCCCAAGTGCTCAGAACAAGTTGACTCAAGGCTAACCTCAAACAGTGGCCTTCCTGGGCTTGGCCAGTGAGCACCAGGCAGGCTGACTGCAAGCCTTCTGGAAACCCAACACAGGCCTACCAGGCTTTAGAGCCACAACCACAGTCTTTGCTGGAATTGAGCTCAACTGGGGAGCACTGATCCAGGCTCAGGATGAGAGGAGATTTCCCAGGTTGACCCTGGCTCATGTCTTTGCAGAGAGGGACCAAGTAAGTGTGTGAGGTGTCTCTACACGGGCATGTTGGGGGCTTGCAGGGGGCTTCTGTGTCTATCATTTGCCAGAGGAAATCAGCAACCATAGGCAATCATGGGGACGAGCTGCTAAGATGATTGGGGAAGTCAGACATCTTCCTCAGCATCACTAGTACCTGCAGAGAGAGCACGTGGGCGTGTGAGAGGAGGGCGTGTCGCCCTGCCTTTCTGCACCTGCACAAATCTTATGCACAGTCCCTGCTTTGTGCATCCCGTACATGAATCCCAGGTGTTCTCCGAGTCTCTCATCCAACACACAGAGCCTGGCATGTTCTCACCCACAGTCCTGCCCCAGTTCCTCTGGCACCCCATCTTGGCGAAGGCCCTGCTATCAGGCCCTTGACATTCACCAGGTTCAGCTCGGAGTCAGCATAGGGAGATATGGCAGCCTTCCTGCATCCCTGCCCAGATCCAGACAGCCTCCTCGCCCCTCATGCTAGGGGGAGGGCAGCAACCTCCCCAAACTCCCTTCCTAAACTCAGGCAGAAGGAACAGTGATCCTCATTTCACGAGGTCAGTATGAGGCTCACACGCAAAGATATAATCTATATGTGCTATATTTTCCATACATGCACACCTATGATAAAGTATAATGCTTTCAACTTATTTGAGAGAATACACACTGGACAGGGCCTCTTGCTGCTGCAAAAGAACTCCAGACACATGCACCACTTGGAACATCTGGCTTTAAATGGGTACCGGGAAATCAAACACTAGCCAATAGGCTTTATAAGCAAACACCTTTAACTGCTGAGCCTTTTCTCCAGCCCACAAGGTTTAAGCTTTAAATCAGGCATGGTGAGAGATCAACAATACTAACAATGAGGGTGAGGGAGATGGCTCAGTCCATAAAATGCTTGCCTTACAAAGATGAGGACTTTAGTTCCATCCCCCAGAATCAGTGTAAAAAGTGCCTAGCATGACGGGGTCCACTTGTAATCCCAGTGCTGGGGAGGCCTTGACAGGAGGATCCCTGCCTGGTGGGTCTAACCTAAGTGGAGAAATCCACGTCAAGGACAGACCGTGCCTCAAAAGACAAAAGAGAGGTGGACAGCACTGCTAAGGAGTGCTACTTGCCATGGTGCTCTGGCCTGCACGTGGGCGTGCACGCATAGGCACCCGCTCAGGAGCTTCTATGTACACACAAAGCATCAGTGATGAACAGCTGTGATAGAGTTCTGAAGCAGAGTTGCTAGCATCACTCTTCTTGGGCCTCAAGGCCGTTTTTAAGGAAAAGAAGGATTACTTGACTTGGTCTATCCAAACGACTGATGTGACCACGGGGAGGGTCAGGGACCAATGGGCAGGTACACATGCACGCTGTGAATATGCTGGACAAGGAGATGGAGCAAGGCATTGCGAGAGTTCACTGCAGTACTCACAAGAACGTCACATGAAACTCACAAACTGCACACATTTCTGTCGTTGTTCTCAGACCACGTTTAACCTCAGGTAAATGAAATTGCAAACAGAAGTGGGGGCTGGCTCTGAAAACAGAGCAAAGAGTTATTCCTCTGTCTTCTTTTTTTCTGTTTATAAGTTTTATGTTAACATGTGTATGGGGTGAAGGGTGCACTGTACATTCATGCACGTGGAGGCCAAAGGGTGACACCAGGCTCCTCCTCAGTCATTCGCCAAGTTATCCCTTCTCAGAGACGTAGTGTGAGAACAACAGTTTGAGCTCTTGGTCACATCAGAGGATGGCATAGTCAGTTGTGAAGCCCTCTCGCGTGTCCTAGAAGGGCTACCAGGTCTTTTCTCTTCCATGTCTGCATGTTCCCCTCTAAACTCAAGACACTGAGGCCCTAGGCTGCAGGGAGCCATGGGGATTTTATTCTCCGTCCCTTCCACACCTTGAGCCCGGGTCATTCCACCACCTCCCAGATGCCTCTAGTGCCAGCCACCACCTCAAGGGCAGCCTGTCCAGTGCATACTGGATGTAGCTGCCTACTTCTATGGCCTTCTCCCCAGTCTTCTGGCAGCCAGTGAAAAACCGGGGTCAGGAAGGGTAGCCTTGGAACTATAGGCTGCCTCTGCGGAGAAACGAAGGAAGCAGAAGCCACGTGTCCAGTGGCCGGGCAGGACGTGGGGGTGGGGCTGTGTGAGAGTTTGGGGACCAGGGCAGCCAGGGGCAGGGTAGTAGTCATTCCAGAGGGCAGCTTCCCAGAGCCCTGGCACACTGAGGCTGATACTCTGGGGGTTCGGAAGGACGAGTGCTACTCTATTTTAGACTGGGACACATTTATAAGGCCAAATGATGCAGGCAAGCCTCACTATGGGGGTAGTGTGTCTGACAACATGGTCCTATGCTAATGACAATGTCTACTCAATGGATGTCTTCTATGAACCTGGGCCCAGGGGCAACTGAACCTATAAAGAGAAGATTATTTGGGCTGGGGAGAAGGCTCGGTCAGTCAAGTGTTTGTTTGTTAAGCAAAAGGACCTGAGTTTGACCCCTAGAACCCACTTCGTTTTTAAGGAAAGAGAAAAGGGGGGGGGCTGGGTGTGGTGGCATGCACTTGTAATTCCAGCACTGGACAGGTTCAGATAGCAAGATCTCAGGGTTCACTGGCTAGCCAGTTTAACCTACTTGGTGAGTTCCGTGCCAATAAAAGACTCTGCCTAAAAAAAAAAAAAAAAAGGTGGACAGTGCCCATGATGATGCCACTTAAGGTTGTCCTATGGCCGCCACATGCACACATGTGCGCCTGCATACATATAATATCTCTCTCTCTCTCTCTCTCTCTCTCTCTCTCTCACACACACACACACACACACACACACACACACGACTTACCCTGGAGGATCTAAGGTCTATTTGGGGCAGAGCCTATGTTTGCAGATGCCAGATGTTCTTTGATGGGGCAAGGAGAGTCAGGCACAGGGCTTCCTGAAGGCTGTGCTGTTTACATTGGACCTCGATGGCCAGTAGGATTTGACTGGGGATTGGGAGTGAGATGCAGGGAAGCCCCTGCGCATTCCAAGGAGGAAATCTGGGGTCAGAAGGAAGGACCTGCAAGCTGCAGGGATGAGAGAAACTACTAGAACAGCAACAGGGAAGTGGAGGCAAGGTTGTGTCCAGACATGTGGCCAGCAGGACAGGCAGCCAATGCCTTCATGCTGTCCGCTCTGGCTGGATCCTGGAGGCTGTCCTAAAGTCACTGCGCTTAGGGGCGGGTGAACTGTGGGGACCCGGCCTGATTAAATCCACCATCTCAAGCTGGGCCCAAGCTGTATATCTCTAAAGCGGGGGAGGTGACACCTCACAGCCTGCACACAGCTTCATTTCCGAAAAGAATGTGAGAGAGGGGAAGGTCAGGAGACAGGCAGCGCCGTAAATTTGATGGAAGGTTTAGCTGGAAGCCCCATTAAACCCACACACAGCTCGATGCTGGGCAATGTCCTTCCTCTGGTCTGCCAAATGGGGCCAGGGAGGTGAGGGACTCACTAAGAAATGTCCTCATTTTTTGGTGTCCCCTATTACCCAGGGGATGAAAAACCCATTACCCATAGGTTTAGTGGCGCTTGGACCCAAGCCTGTGGTAGTGTCCTTTACCTAAACTCTCCCCTTGGTCAGCATGCACAGCATCCAGCCTCTTAGCCTCTCTGTCCCTAACATCATCTGCTTGGACAGCCTCATTCTCCCCAAAGTCCAGGCCTGGGTTCCACAGGCCCTGATCCCTGCTCCACCAGGTGAGCACTCCAGCCCTGTCCAACGCAGCACAGGGTAAATGTGACCCAAGGCAAGACAGCCCATGTTCTGCAACCGTGAGCGCAGAGCTGGGCGACCTTTGGTCCCTACAGTGGACCTCCACTGTGGTTAGGGCTGTCCTTACCCCAGGTGACAACCTGAGAAGGGTACAAATCCTCATGCCTGAAAATCACACCTCAACACACATCTCTTTAGGGAGGACCGTAAAGGTACTGGTGATGGTTATATCTCACTGTCGACTTCATAGGACCTAGAACCTCTGGGCTGGTCCTTGAGGGAATTTCCAGGAAGGACTAGCAGAGGGTGTGGGGGAGAGCCTGCCACAGAGTGGGCAGCCATGTAAGCAGAAACCCAGATATAAAACGGTCTGAAGAAAAAGCAATAGTGTTGTTGTCTGCCCACCTTTGCTGCGATGTGCATGTACCCTATCCTGCACTACTGAACGTCAGAATGCAGCTTCTCCAGCCTTTCAGTGTGGACTGAAGGCCATGGATCTCCAGGAATCTTCTAGGTCTTTAGTGCCAGACAGCCACTGTTGGACTATCTAGCCCAGTAAGTTCCCTTGATAAACATGCATCTATCCTATTCCTTTAGAGAACCCTGATTAATACAGGGACTGGAGAGATAGATCAAGGGGACTTTGTTCCCCTTCCATCTACCCCCTACTTCTCCCCTAGAAATCAGAGCCTCACCTGTCACAGGTAAGAATCACCTCAGCCCAAGAATAGCAAAGGTGACGGAACTGGACTCAAATCCAAGCTGTGCGACCTTGGTGAATTACTGAACCTCTCTAAGTTTGTCTCTTCATCTCTTAAACGGAACCATGGTGATTTGATCGTCCTAAGACAATGGTAGAAATACATATGAAAGAAATACATATGGAAAGATGCTAAGCAAATGCCTTGGGCCCTCTCTGATAGCAAGGCCAGTCTCTTCATCTCTATCAGGCCTGACAAGAGTAAGGGCTTTCCTTAAAGTGTGGACAGAGGCTAATCCCTTGTCGTGATGGAAGGAACTCTGTTCTTTCTTGCTCAAAGCCAGAGCTGCAGGATTGGTTCAGCTGGTAAAGTACTTGCCTCATAAACCTGATGACCGAAGTTCAATCTTGGTGTGGCTACCTTTGTGTTGCTGGGACAAAACACCCAGCCATAAGCAGCCAACAGGAGGAACGGGTTTATTTTGGCTTACAGTTTCAAGGGAAGGCTGCATCATGGCAAGGAAAGGATGGCAGAGCAGAAAACGGCAGATCACTTCTTGCCACTGGAGCTGACAGAAAGCAACAAGAGTGAACTGACTCTGGGAAGGAGGGATGGCTATAACACCCCTAAGCCTGACCTCGGGAGCACACCTCCTCCAGCAGGGCTCCACCTCCCAAACTGCTACCAGCTGAGAACCAAGCATTCAAAACACATGAGTCTATGGGGGACATCTGATACAAACACCACAGATCCTCAGCACCCATACATCAAATGCCAGGCGTGGTTGTGCATGCCTGTAATCCTGGCAATAATGGAGCAGAGCCCTGAGGATCCCCAGGACTTGCTGGCCAACTCATCTAGCCAAATAGGTCAAGTCAAAGTTCAGTGAGAGACTGTCTCAAAAATAAGGTAGAGAATGATTGAGAAAAACCTCTACATGCAAATACATAATTGTATGCTTACGCCCCCACATCCACACACACTGGCAAAAAAAAAAAAAATGCTTTATAATGAAATTTATATGACATGAAAAAGGCCAAGTGAGCCAGGCATGGTGGCACATGCCTTTAATCCTAGCACTTGGGAAGCAGAGGTAGGAGGATTTCCGTAAGTTTGAGACCACCCTGAGATTACATAGTGAATTCCAGGTCAGCCGGGACTAGCAAGACCCTACTCGAAAAAAACAAAACAAACAAAAAAATAAAACAAGAAAAAGGCCAAGTGACAGGGACAGAAGATGAAACAGATTGCTAAAGCCTGTGGGGCAGGTGGGGGAGCAGGAGAGACATGTTGGGGAGAGGGAACTTGGGGGGGGGCATATATCTGCATATATTTGTTAGAATTCACAAAACTACCTCACAGGGGTTAATTTGGTGGCCTATTAATTACACTTAAAATTTTTATTTATTTACGAGGGAGGGAGGTAAGGAGGGGGAGGGGAGAGGGGAAGGGAGGACAGAAAGAAAGAGAGAGAGAGAAAGAGAGACAGAGAATGGGCACACCAGGGCTTCTAGCCACTGAAAATGACACCAAATGTGCATTTGTGCATCTGGCTTTGTGTGGGTACTGGGGAAATCGAACGTGAGTCCTTTGGCTTTGCTGATAAACCCTAATTACACTTCTTATTAAAAGAACTTTAAAATAGAAAACAAGGAAGAAAACAGGGTCAGTGAAGAGATGTGAGGAAAACACAGTTTTCTCAAGCCAGAAGACGCAGAAGGAAAAGCACTCAAGAACAAGAGACGGGCTGGGGGGTGTCTCAGCGTCGAGGGCTGTGGCATAAGCTCGAGGACCTGCATTTGGATTCCCAGCTTCATGTACAAAGCTGTCAGGTGTGCGGTGTGCATCCACTATCTCAGCACTGGGGACTTTTCTTTCTTAAAACCATCCACATTGAAGGTTTTGGGACCTCCAAGTGCTTGAAACTGGACACACAATGTGCACACCCATTCTCCCTCTGTCTGTCAAATAAATAAAAAATAAATAAAAAGATTTTTAAAAAGATTAGCAACTATTGTAGTCAGCTGGGATGAACATCCAATCAGACACAGTTTATGGAGGAAAGAGTCTATTTCAAACTCACGGACCCAGGGTAAGTTCTATCAATGGCAGAGGAAGCTGCTTCCCTTTCATAGCTGCAAGCAGAGAGAAACAACCACAGCCAGCACACACCAAAAGCAAGCAAGCAGGGACCTCCAGAGCTCAAACTGCTCTCTGCACCCCTCTAGGCTGGAATCAGATCTGCCCCCAGTGATATGCCCCACCCTCAGCAGGAATCTGCCTGCTAGGGTCTGAGTTGTAAACTCAATTTTAATAAAACACCTGAATCTGTGGGGCCATACATTTAAACTACCACAGCAACTTACCCTCCTCCCAGTACAAATCTGAAAACTGAGGCACTGAGAGATCACGTTCCCATGATAACACAATCTTCTTCAGAAGATGACTGAAAGTAAAATCCAATTTTGCTCCTTAAGGAAAAGTATTTGCATTTTCAGTCATGCAGTTGAGAAGAAGCTATTGAAAATAATCGCTCAATACCCCAAACTATGCTCAAGTTCACTTCACATACTCAATCTTTTTTGTCTGTATGTATAATGTACAGCTGTGTGGAAGCACACGGGGTTGTGTGTGCATGTGTGCACATGTGTGGAGGCCAAAGGCCAACCTCGAGTGTCATCCTCAGGAATGTCATCCACCTCTTTGGGAGACAGGGTCTGGAGTTCACTAATTAGACTAGACTAGCAGGATCCTCCTGTCTCCAACTTCCCAATGCTGGGAGTATAGGTGTATGTCACCCTGTCCAGAAGTCTGTGGGTAGTACAGATGCGTTTTATTGACTGAGCCATCTCCCTAGCCTCAAGTTTTAATTTTTAAAGCCAGATCAAATTATAATTCTGCCTGAGAAACTCTAGCAGGAAATGAATGTACATTGATAACCTCTTAACATGCAAATACCTGAATTGTCCCACCTTAGCTTATAGCTGCTTATTCTGGCTTTTTTCTTGGTGCCAGGGCTGCTCCAAGACATGGACAGGGAAACTACAGCTGTGCCTCTTACAGACCAGAATAAGTGTGTCTGTTTGTTAGTGATCACAGGTGTGACCTGCAAGGTTGGTGGAGCAGGAAAGACTGTTTGGGAGGACCAGAGGAGAAAGAGGACGAGGGGTGGGATGAAGGGTGTAGACATTGGGATAAACTCCCAGACACTGGGACCTCAGGTAGAACAGATGGGGGGAAATTTAACCCCCCTGCTTTAAACCTGACTGCAAAATAATTAAATCAGTTCAATCCCCTAATTGAAACTCCCAAGTAGCCAAACCCCAGGGCAGGCACTAGAAATTCAAGCACCACCCAGGGAGGAAACGAAGTGTCTGGAAAGTGGATTCAAAGTTGGCAGCCAAGCACTGCTGCCAGGAAAACATTCTGCTTTTCCACCCCTCACACCTGGGGTTCTGAAGAAAAGGCCTTCTGCTGGGCCTGGTGGCACACATCATTAATCACAGCACTTGGGAGGCAGAGGTAGGAGGATCGCTGTGAGATCAAGGCCAGCCTGAAACTATTGAGTGAGTTTCAGGTTAGCCTGGGCTAGAGTAAGATGCTACCATGGGCGGAGGAGGGGGGAGGTATTGTCCTTCTTTTCCCAGAGAAAAGCTAGACACATGGCACATTCCACCAGTTTAGCATCACACACAGAGGTGGGAGATGGGCACTTCAGAGGTAACTCTGTAGCCCAATATGCAGAAATATGAAATGTATACATGTGACTTCTCCACACGAGCATCTTAACAAGCATTTAAAACCCTAAACGGGGAAATACAGCTGACAGTGGAAGCTCAGCGAGATGCAGGAGAAAATGATTTGGGGCTGCGCTCGGCTGGCTGCCACGGGATCCCCCTTCCCCGTGGGTGGAGGGGCTCTCTCAGCAATGCTCATTAGCACAGATGCAGGCAGGCCAGTGGAGGGAGTTTAACATGCTGAATTAGAATCTACCAGTATTCATCCACAAACTCCTAAGTAGTAATTATGGGTTACTACAAGGTGACAGCCAGGCCATTAAGTAACTCCAGGCTGAGATTCACACAGTGATGAAGCCAAAAGCATTACCATGAGCTGCAGTCCAGCCTGTGGGGGCCTGGCTGTCAATCACTTTCAAGGGCCTCCTCCCAACTGGCTGTTAACGGCATCTGTCCTGGCACTAGCCAGGAGTCACTATCCTGGATCAGAACCCTGGCTCCGCCTGGAAAGAAACCTTAAGAGCTTAGCGGGTCCTACAAAACTTTGACCCACAAACCTGACTCCCTGTCTACTCCATGCTTCAGAGTGGCACAATGCCCCACCCCCCAGCAAGCCATGGAGACCTCACTGAAGCTGACTCTTGCCCCATCTTAGCACCCAGCCTGGCACAGCCTCCTCGGGGCTGAGTTGTGCCAAGCTAACAGCTCTCCCTGAAACCACAGCCTGCCAAGGGGCACATGAGCAAGGGGCACTGATGCTGAGAAAGTGAAGTCACTGTTGTCCCTGGGCCAGGAAACAGACCTGCCCCTGAGATCCACAAGCTAAATCCTATGCTGGGGCTTGGGCAGCCACGAACAGCAGAGAGCCCACGGTGCGAGGCGAAGACCTGATGTTCCAAGACTTTGAGTGACAAGTTCAAGGGGTTGCACACAGAAGAGAGACTTTATGTGAATGCTTACGTGTGTGTGTGGAGGGGGCAATCTTCAGGACTCTGTCCACCTCTTCTTGAGACACAGTCTTATTGGCCTGGAGCTCTCCAATTAGGCTAGACAGGCCAGACAGCGAGTCCCAATGCTCCCGTTTCTGCCTCCCAGTGCCAGGATTGCAGGCACGTACCACCACACCTGCTACTGGGGATGGGACTCAAGCCTTCATGCTTGTGAGGCAAGCACTTCACCAACTGAGCCATTTCAGCAGCCCCAGAAATAAAACCAGAGTTATTAAACCAACATTTTTAAATTAAAAAAAAAACAATTGTGGGCTGGAGAGATAGATGGCTTAGCAATTAAGATGCGTGCCTGTGAAGCCTAAGGACCCAGGTTTGATTCCCCAGAACCCATGTAAGCCAGATGCACAAAGTGGCACATGCTTATCAAGTTCATTTGCAATGGCTAGAGGCCTTGGTGTGCCCATTCTCTCTCTCTCTCTCCCTCCCTCCCTCCCTCCCTCTCTCTCTCTCTCTCTCTTTCTCTCTCTCTCTCTCCTCTCAAATAAATAAAATATAAAGTTATAAGATATGAGTCTTAGAAGTAAGTTTCATACTGCATATAAAATTCCATATTCTTTTTTCAATATTGCATGTCATTAAAATTCTTCATGAATATCATTTTAGCAGATTCATAGACTCCATCCATAGCTGAGCATTAATTTATTTAAACTTTCCCTCTTATTCAGCCAAGTCTTTAAACATTTTAACGTGATTTTACTACAACCATGATTCTGAGCAGGCAGCTCTTCCTGGGGCTAATTATTTGCATAAAGAGATAGACTTCCCCACTTACAGCTATTACCAGCAACTACACTTGACCATGGCAACGTAAGGCGTGCACACTATCTCTTTCTTCCCAGTCCGCACAGGACGTATTTGTAGCCAAGGCAAGAACAAAGTCAGTGAGCCAGTGTATACGAGAATCCCGCCAGGTCTTTTTCTCTGAAGTTCATAATTTTTCCTTTTCTCATCAGGGACGTAGGATCAGCCAACACTTGAATTAGCCACCTCAGTTTGAACAGTTTCTCTTGGATAAGTGTATTTAAATAGAGTTATTGTCTCTTCCATGTGAATTTAGAAGCCCACTAGAATTCTCTGGGAGTTGCAGGGTGACAGACCCCCAGAATTTACAAGTAATAACCCATGTAGGGTTGCTCTGAGGCAAAGAGGGGGACAGTCTGCAGAGGCCTGGACCCCAGACAGGAGGAGCTGTGGCCACACCGTCAGGTTACGGAGAGGACATGGTCCCCAGGGTAGGTTGCATGTGCTGCAGCTTTTCCTGCAAACCCCTCCAAGCCCATCCCACTCTTGCCTGGCCTCAGGGCCGTTACTGCACAGGAAGAAAGAACTCTGCGCTTGGCACTCCATCCCCATATACACGAACAGAACTTTGGACTCTCTTGGGCCCCATACACGAGTCCTAGGCTCCAATGGCCAAACTCAGGTAGTGCTTTGATCTTTCCCTCTTGATTTTGCACACTTTCCTACTGTTTATCCAGACCACATGTGTTAGCCCTGACCAACTAACAGTACTGCCCTAGTGGCCACTCGGCTTATGGGCAAAGAGGTACTGACCATCCACAGGCTCAGCAGGTTCAAAGCCACACTTGTGCCGGGCACAGGCGCCACCAAGAAGCACCCTACCTCCATACATCCAGCATGGACCACAGGCCATTGGCCTCTCCACTTTCTGTCTCATCCAACATCTGCATAGCTGGGATCCTAACACATCTCGGCTCAGACACTGAGCCATTTTCCTTCCTATAATGATTTGCGCCGGGATGAAAACCCCACAAACAAATTTCCCAGGCATTAAGTCACCTTGCAGGCAGATCCTTGACTCTGGCCGAAGGTCCCCGGTACCACGCACATTCCCTATGCCCCCAGCTGCCGCCCTGCCAGTATCTCTCCTTTTTCTTCCTTGGCAGGACAGCACCTGCCACCGCGTGCGGCTGGTGACGAACTAGTCTTTCCGAGCCGCCCGCATCCTCCCGAGGAGAGAGATGCCTCATTAGTGTGCTATATTTCAGCCCCGAGAAAACAATGCATGCCAAGAGGCCATAAACAACAAATCCAAACACTCCAGGTCACGGATGATAGATGCCACCGGCAGACGTTCAACGCGGGCGACGGCAGCAAGGCCCTCTTCCGGCACATCTGTCTTCCCCAAATGCTGATGCAAGGAGAAGTCGGAATGGCCATGGCTCTGTCCCCACGAGGACCTTGGTGGGCCCCGCAACCCCAGCTCCCAGAGTCTGTCTCCTGGTGGGTGCCTGGCACTATTTGGCCGTGACTGAGTATTTGTCAATTCTCACTATTCTGCTTTGGTTATTGGCACCCTTGGTTATTATTACTATTACTGCAACTTTTCCCTTCCTTGCTACAGGCCCAGGAATTTTTCTCTTTGAAAACTAAAGTTTCAAAACACAGCAACTATTTTTTGAAAAGGGCTGGCCAGTCAGTTGAGAAAACAGGCCAAGGCCAAGGCAAACAGGGCTCTGGCGTGGACTCACAGAGCCCTCACAGTCTGGATCTTTGCGCATTTGTGTGTACATGTGTGGTGTACACAATGTGCATGCGTGTGTACATGTGCTTGTGGAGGCCAAAGGTTCTCACTGGGTTTCTACCTTGACTGCTCTCCACCTGATTTACCAATTCAGGGTCTCTTACTTGAACCCAGTGCTAGTCGATTTGGCTAGTCTAGCTATCCACCTTGCCTGAGAGACCCTGA
Source organism: Dipus sagitta (assembly GCA_036346955.1). Taxonomy (NCBI): domain Eukaryota; kingdom Metazoa; phylum Chordata; class Mammalia; order Rodentia; family Dipodidae; genus Dipus; species Dipus sagitta. The sequence goes on from CM070773.1 coordinate 137,824,049, forward strand.
GCACTGGCAAAAGGTGCACTGCCAAGCCTGGCAAGCACACGGGTGCTACAGGTCTGAACTCTAATCCTCAAACTAGCACATCAAGCGCTTTATCCACTGAGCCGTCTGCCCAGTCCCCCCTTGCGGGATGAGCTAAGATCCTGGGGGCGGTTCCAGATATAGGGATCTGACAAAAAGGCTTCAGGTGACCAAGGTCTGCTGAAGACCCCACGACAGCAGAAGGCTGTCTACACATTTATGTACCCCGTGAGAAACGTGAGAAGATCCAAAACTGCTCCCTCTCAGTGGTGCAAACTGCAAACAACTGAGATTTTTATGACAGGCCCTTTCCACTGCCATGGGGAGGGGACGTCAAATGCTTGTGGACGTGGATGTGGTCAGATGCGGAGGCCCAGGGAGAACTGCAGTCACTGGAGGCACATTTCTGGCTCAGCCTGGAGTGGTAAGGTCAAAAACACCCTGTAAGCATTAAAACGAAAGTCAAAGTAGCATCTGGGGATGCCTCAGGTCCCCCAAAACTCTTCTGTGATGTCTATAAGGTCAAAACTACCTTTAAAAAATATTTTTACTTATTTATTTGCAAGCAGAGAAAGAGAGAGAGAGTCCTATGTGTGTCATTTATATATGTGATAAAAGCCAACAAATCACAGGACTGATGACTGTTTCCTTTTTGCATAGAACATCCATTCAGAAGAGTCTATCAAACAGAACAAGTGACAGTTCTGAGCCCTTATTCTCGGCCAGGTGCTGTGCTTGGTGGTCAAAGACGTAAGGATGTATCGCCTCAGTCGTGCTCATGAGTCATCAACCCTGTGAGCAGAAGAGAAACTGAGGCATCAGTGAGACTGGGTATTGGGCTACAATGTACAAGCAGCAGATGACGCAGAACTGAGACCTCCACAGAGGCTGCTCTGTCTCCACAAGGCTGTGCTCTTGAACTCAGGGCCAGGGTGGCCGCGGGAGGGGAGCAGCTGCGTGTACGAGGCTCTTGGGTGCTGTCCACGCATGCGACTCGTGAACTGTGAACTTAACCTCCTGTGGGCAGGGACCCAGATATTACATGCATGTTGCAGGTCTGAGTGGGAACTGAGAGGGACACAGGGTATATATAGCTCCCCAGCCAGGGGTCTCAGGGGCACTATTTCAGAGGAGCCCATTCCAGCTGCCACTCTGTCTCCTGCGTGGCATACTCAAAATCAGAATTCAGACCTCACCTGTAAAGCTGGGATCCAACCCTCTGCAAGACAGGTCCAGCTAAGAGGCTGCTCTGGACACAAATGGACCCCTCCAGCTCAGTTCTGAGACCACGGCTGAATGACAGGAGCACATGCCACAGCCTGGGATCCCAGTGCTTCCTCCAATACTGTAAGCCCATCCATCAGCTCGCCCACCACTAGCCATCTGGCACCACGACAAACTTTTGAGTCCCCCTTTGAGCGCCCCCTCCACCTGCCAGAGCAGGTGGATTGTGGACTCCCTCACCTCTGGCACAATGTGATACCAAACCCTGCAGGTTCCCCTCACATATCCTAAGAAGGGTTAGAACTCTCCGCTGATTTCCGAACTGGTGTGCTGGCTGCGCAAGCTGAGAAACATAATAAATGGGCCCAGCTCCACTCATAGCACCTAATTTGCAATAATATTGAAGTCTCCAACAATAACTCATTTACTCTTATAATAAATATATAAAAAAAGACAAATTGCTACATTGAACATGCATTTTCTTCACTGCAAGTAGCTGGTACCCCAGGGAGAAAGCCCTGTGCTGCTAACTAATAGTAAATCCTTTGGAAAATCATGTGTCATAATGATGGACAACCAGGGAAGAGGTATTAAATAGATTTAGAGGTTAGCTACTCTAACAAGAACAAAAGACGTCCTTTGCAAACCCACACCTCTAAGAGCTCAGATCAGCCTGTGTGATTAGCACCCGCGGTCCAGAGCCTCAGTACACAAGAGAGAAAAGTTCTGTTCTGGGCAAGGCGAGGCTGGCCAGGCGTTACGACAAGAAGGTAAAGGGGAGATCTGAGTGTGTGCCTGTCTCTGTCTCTAGCCCCCGATGGTCCCTCTGTTCTACTGCTATACAAATAGGCCTGGGGCATCAGGCAGGCAGTATGGACAAGCTTCGGCCTGGAAGTATAAGGAAGTTCCTGCCCAGAAATGCACAGGGGCTCTTACCCTTATCTTTCCTAAGGGAGCTATGGCTTTCCTTGGGATAAAGGAAGCTCCTAAGACATCCATGCCAAGGGGCTTAGGAGTCCAAGTCAACCTTAGCTTGGGTGTTTGGGGACATAGTCTAAAGGAATTGCTGCTAATGCCCAGGAAGGCACAGATGAAAAGACTACCTCCTGTTTTCACCAAGCTATTTTGTCGATCTGCACAGCATGGAACTTTCTTTCCAAACGGTTTACTCAAGACATGGGATTTGCCTTCCTCAGTTTGGGAATATGAAGATTGACAGGTGGTGCCTACCTATGCCTAAGTTTGCATTTCTGTGCACCCTGGGACCTCCCCCTAAGTTGGCACCCCAAGACCTCCTTGGGGTTGTATGTATCCCACACCTACTGCCTAAGGGCTCTGTGAGAGTTCTGCCTCAGAGGAAAGATAAGGCTCACAGGGCTTCATTCTATAACCTGTGGAAAGCCACAGAGCCACATGGCACGGGAGTGGCATCTCACCTCTGGGAACTGGGATCTATCTGAGAGTCAGGGTGTACCCAGGAAGGAGCAGAGCTGGGAGTTGGCATGTGGCACAGCAGCTTAAATGAATCAAGGCAATTCAGTAGCACTTGGAGGGCCCCCAACACCCACAAATCTCAGCATAGGGTCAAGGGCTGCCAACCTTACATCCCGGGCCCCCCTCCACCAAACGCCAATGTAAATATGAGCCAGTGTTACCCCTGAAGCTCAAGTGTAGCAGACACCACCATAAGGCATACTCTAAACTCCCAACTTCCCCATGAGGCTGACTAGGGACTAGACAGATTCTCTTAGGGCTTTCTGTCATTCATTCATTCATTCATCTAATGAAGGAAAATGTTTCTTCTCGGGCTGATGTTACAGGTAATCTATGGCCGTGAAATAACCCAGCCAGTCTTGTGCAATTCCACAGAACCAATGTTGTAGTCTGTTATTTTTTTCCCCCTGTGAATTTTTGTGTCCCCACCACTAGCTGAAACTCCTAATGGCTTTGTGCTCCAAGCCTCTTATATGTTCGAGAGACTTCATTTTAAATTTGTTGGTTGGAAAAAATAAATAAATAAATAAATTTGTTGGTTGGGGAGATGGCCCAGTCTGTACAAAAATCTCACACAAGCATGAGGACATGAGTTTGGATCACCAGTACCCACGTAAAATGCTGAGTGCTGCGGCACACACTTGTAATTCCAGGATTGGGGAAGTGGAGACAGGAGAAGCTTTGGGGTTTGCCGGCTACCTAAACTAGCCAAATCCTAAGTTCTATGATCAGTGAGACACCCTGTCTCAAATGATAAGGGGGAGAGTGACTGAAAAAAATACCCAACCATTGACTTCTGGCCTTCCTACACATACATGTATCACCCCACTCATATACACACAACACACACACACACACAAATTATTACTGCATGTTGGTACAACATACTTACACATGTCTGAAATTGGAAAACTTTCCAAAACTATTTAGAAAGAGACACAAAAACACTAGGATGGGCTAAAAGGAGCTGCGATAAGCCGCTGCAGTCTAGAGCTCCAGGAGAGGGTGTCCTTCGACCTTGGGAATGAGTCTACTTCCATCTCCTTTTTTTCTAAAGTAGTTGCAGCCACTCCATGCCTCTGTACCCAGAATGTGAAAGAGAAAGATTTGATTTCACTCGTGCTTTATGCCTTCGACACTGTCAATTGTCCCTTTGCTGGCTCCCAGCATGTCACTTCTGGAAACCTTTCTACAGCTTAAGCAACACACCTTGGAGATTGATGGCAATGCGGCAACTGCTATCAGTTTACTATTTTAACCAATATATCATAAATCAGGAAGAGGAATGCCGGGCCCAACTGGAGGGCGTAGCTTTTCACTCATTACCTGGGAGGATTATAGCCGTTTCATAAAAATCCATTATCTAGGAAAAGGATCCTATTGGCGGGGGCCAGCAAAATTCATTTCATGCTTCAAAAGTTTGTGATGGGACTAGCTAAGGGGGAAAAAAGAAAACGAAATTGTTTGGAAGGTATAGTATCATGATTTGGTTAAAAACTACAATCTACTAAGACTGAGCTGTATGCACTATTCCAAGTAGCAGTCTTACCTTAGTACATGGGCAGTGAGGTCCCAGGGCCCAGCCTCCAGCATTCTCTTTGGTCTCCACACACACACACACACACACACACACACACAGGGTGCATGCATTTGCACATACGCATAAACTGTACATACAAACACCACACATACACATGTCAAAATTCAAACAAAAATGCTGGATGCAACAGAGTGGGCCTATAAATCCAACACCGGGAAGGCAGAGACAAAGCATTCCCTGGGGCTAAGTAGTCTAGCCAAATCAGTGCGCTCCAGGTTCAGCACAAGACCCTCCTCAAAAATTAGTGTGGAGGGCTGGAGAGATGGCTTAGCAGTTAAGCGTTTGCATGTGAAGCCTAAGGACCCTGGTTCCAGGCTCGATTCTCCAGGACCCATGTTAGCCAGATGCACAAGGGGGCGCACGCGTCTGGAGTTCTTTTGCAGCGGCAGGAAGCCCTGGCGCACCCATTCTCTCCCTCTCTCTCTCCCTCTCTCTCTCTCTCTCCTTCCCTCCCTCCCTCCCTCTTTCTCTCTGTCACTCTCAAATAAATAAATAGAAATAAAACAAAAAAAATATTTTAAAAACTTACGGTGGAAGCCAGGTGTGGTGGCACGCACCTTTAATCCCAGCACTTAGGAGGCAGACATAGGAAGACTAACATTAGCGCGAGACCACCCTGAGATTACATAGTGAATTCCAGGTCAGCCTGAGCTACAGTGAAACCCTACCTCGAAAAACTTAGAAAAAAAAACTTAGGGTGGACAGCAACTGAAGAAGACACCTGATATGCCACCCCTGACCTCCACACACACAAGCACACACAAGCACCCACACCCATATATACACACATGCATGTACATGACATACATATAAAATGACAGACACATAGATAGATAGATAGATAGATAGATAGATAGATAGATAGATAGATAGATAGATAGGCAGGCAGGCAGGCAGACAGACAGACAGACAGATAGATAGATAAACAGAGCCAGATCCTTCCCTGCCCTACCATAACCCCATCACTCTCATCAACTCCATGCCTGGAAATAGGACCCTTGTGGCCTTCTATCCTGGTCCACCAGCCCTGCCCCCACAAGGCCCCTTGGCCACACCCTTCCTACCACACAGGATAGAGATTCCCAACTCTGCCAGTCTCCAATGTAATGCCTACCACTCCCTGCCAGGGACTAGGAACTGACACTGTTTTCTTCTCCTGGAGCTGGCATCTCCTTCCCTCTCCAAGGAGGTCCAAAGAGGTGCCTCTATCCAGAACCCCCACCACCACCACATCCAGTATTAGACATTGCTTCCCCATTGTCCGCTGCTTGTTCAGTTTCTGGCTACTTTACTCCCAACCCTTTTCCTTTAACATAGCTACAATCTGACTTGACTCATGGCCTCTGCCTCTGTCACTGTTATGCCAGTGACAGCCACCAGGTGTGTCTTACCTCCTTACCTAACTGTTGTTAATGTGGTAGGATCAGCACAGTTGAGGGAGGGCAACACTACTGTCTGTGTCTGCCTACATCCCCAATCCCACACCATAAAGCACCTCACACGGACTAAGTGACACACCTCCCCTCATGAAGCAAGCTCCCCAGTTTCAGGAGCTTCAGGTCTCCAAAGGCAGGGCTGGAACGCGCCTTCAGAAAAGCACAAAGCAGGAAAACGAAAAGATGTAAAAAGAAAGCCTCTCCTGCTACTCGATTCCCCAAGTCTGTAGAACGTTCCTTTGCAATGGGACTGCGTCCTCCTCTCCTGAACTCAACTTTCCCCCAAATTCATTCCTCATGTGAAAACAGCATCATCCCCAGGGAAGCTCAGTTTTAACACACATGTTTTTCTAAGGAACTCAGAGTCAGGGCTCAGCAGACAATAAGGATTCTTGTCTGCAGTCCTCCCGGCTGTGGGGACCACCAGGGGATTGAAGTGGCAAAGTCAGAGCGCTCAGAAGAAACTCGAGGTTCAAAGTTCTCCCTGGCACCCCAAGAGTTCAAGAGGCTGAAGAAGTACATCTGAGGCAGGGGAGACCGTGGCTGACTGTGTGAATTTCCCTCCCCACCAATCCCTGGCCAGCTGGCTCAACTCCATTTAACTTTCCTGCTCGTACCCGGCTCTCCTCCCTCCTGATCCTTGCCGACCTAGCTCTTTCTTCCTTTTCTCCATCTTCCGTCTCTCCCTCCAGCCCATGCTGCCCCACAGAGAAACCTTACACTTTGGTGGTACCTACTCATGCCTACCAACTTCAAACTTTGGATGGCAACAGGCCAGGGGAGAGGGAGCTACGGGCCAGCTTGTATAAACACAGCCACCTCCTCCACACTTCCACCTGGAACAGTGCAGAAGAAACTGACTTTCTCCAACTTACCCTCAGCGGGCAGCCAGGGAAGGGCAGCCAGGGGTGAGACCCCTAAGCCTCTCTGTGGCCGAAGCTGACCGGAAATGCACATGAGGGAGGCAGGGTGCATGAATCACTTAAGACCCAGCAGTGGTGGTGGCTTTTCAGGTTGGACTTCGGGGTCCCCCACTGCTGCTGCTGCTGGGGCAGTTGGTATACCCTCCCATCTGCAGGGGGCCTTTGGCAGGATGGGAGCGGCTTGAAGTCCTCCAATGGGGAGAGGCTCCTGTCTGCATGGCCTCTAGCAACAGAGGCTGACCCCAGGATAAAAGTCACAAGCCTAGGGACCACTGGGCCTCAAACTCTTGACTGTGTGTGTGTGTGAGAGAGAGAGAGAGAGAGAATTGGGTGGGATTTTAGGGGATATTGAGGCCAAGAAGCCTCATAGTAAGAAAGAGAAACTGAGGTCCAAGAAGGACAAGTATTTATCCAAGGTGCTTGGAAAGGTTATGAAAGAGACCTGACTGCCCTCAGGTCATTGTCCTTGCCTTCCTGAGAGGGTTGCCTGTGGCTTCTGAGGGCCTCGGGGTCAGGGTCCGAGCTGCTAGCAGGGTTACTCTTCACATGCAGGGGTCATGGGAGGGTCTGGACCCCCACACTGAATTAGCTTCAAATGTCATGAATGGAGTTCCCATCTTTTAAAAAATGTTTTTTTTTTTTTTTAATTTATGTGCAAGCAGAGAGAAACAGAAAGGAGAGACAGACAGAGAGAGAGAGAATTGGCACACCAGGGCCTCCAGCCACTGCAAACGAACTCCAGATGCATGTGCCCCCTTGTGCATCTGGTTTTACGTGGATACTGGGAAACTGAATCCTGGTCATTACCCTTTGTAGGGCAAGCGTCTTAACTGCTGAGCCATTTCTCCAGCCCAAGTTCCCATCTTTTGAGTGGAAGGATCTTCGAGGAGCGGACAATCACTGTCCACGTTTTCCTCTCACAGGAAGGAGGACATAGCAAGTTCATTGTGACAAGGAGTGCCAACCAAGTAGAAGTTTGGACCACACCACCTCCAAGGCCACATACACGTCCATGGGGGAGATGAGCCACTCCGCCACCAACTCACATTCTCCTTTTGTCAGTCATGTGAACTAGAGCAAAACTTCATTTTCTGCTAAGATGCATGGGGGGGGGGCCCGCACACTAAAAGGTCAGAGTGGGTTCACCATCATTGTCTTCTTTACCCCTTCCTACACCAACTGACTGTGTTTTCTATTTTAAATACGTATGTGTGTGTGTGTGTGTGTGTATATATATATATATATATATACACACACATACACCGGGCATGGTGGCGCACGCCTTTAATCCCAACACTCGGAAGGCAGAGGTAGGAGGATCACTGTGAGTTTTCAAGGCCACCCTGAGACTCCATAGTGAATTCCAGGTCAGCCTAAGCTACAGTGAGACCCTACCTTGAAAAACAAACAAAAAAAAATATTTTTATTTATTTGCAAGCAGTGAGAGATAGAGAAAGATGGAGAGAATGGGCATGCCAAGGCCTCTAGCCACTGCAAACAAACTTCAGATGCATGTGCCACTTTGTACACCTGGCTTTGTGTGGGTACTAAGGAATCGAACCCAGGATTTTAGGCTTTGCAGACAAGCAACTTAACCACTGAGCCATCTCTTCAGCCCATCTGCTTTCTTTTTTTTCTTTTTTTTTTTTTTTGATACAGGGTCGTTTATATCACAGGATGGGCTTTGAACTCCTGATTCCCCTGCCTCTATCTCCACAGCACTGGGATTATGGGCATGTGCCATCATTCTTGGCTCACCAATGACATTTGTACTCTCCTACCCATTGAACTCAAGGCTCTAAAACTATTAAAAAAAAAAAAAAAGCTTGTTCATCCCCAAAAAGGAGATCCTTGGAGTAACAGAACTGATATAAATCCAAGCAAGACTAGGATATAGAAAGGGGAGGAAAATAAGAGGCAAGGATCAGTGGCTCCTACTCCCTCCACAGGCCCTGGCCCCCCAGTTCTGCCACCCCTCTTTAGAGGTCTCCAATTCCATGTCCTCTGAGTCCCTCTATGACCAAACCCCACGCCCCAGCTGACATTCTACCACACACTTTTCCAGAGCCTCTAAAATAAGAAACTTCCTACACGGGAGGTGTGAGTGGGCAAGGGCCCCTCCTATGTCAAGAAAAAAGCCTAGGGCTTTGGTCCTCCCTTGGGTGGCAAAGTACCTGTGGTTGTCACTCGTAAGTAGTAAGAGTAAGCTGCCCAGGGCACGTGGGGAAGGCAGGGAGCATACTGGTGCTACCATGGTCTAGTCATCATCATTCTGTGGTTCCTTGGATGAAGACATCAGGAGTGCAGAAAGGGATTTGAAGCCGACACAGCAGAGGCTGCATGCTCAGGGCCTGAGTGAAACTCAGCTCTGGAAGCCGGGCCAGGACCTCCTGGGTACCACACACGGTTTCTCCCCAGCAAACAGCAGCATGGTGGCTAGGTGGAGTGGGGATAGCTAAGCCAGACGTTGCAGAGACGTATCTCCAGGACTGTGGGGTTGCCTAGAGGTCAAGGGGTCTGTCTCGGTCTGTTACATAGAAATCTCATCCCCAAAGCTCTCAGCTCAGCAAAACTAAAAAGCAGATCTCTTCTTGTGTGGCACCACCACAGATGACCCGCAAAGGCCACAGAAAGAAAACAAGAGATGGGAACCAAACCCTTTTTCAGCCTCAGGGGAAGTGTTAGCTCCCACCAGGATGGACGCTGACAGTCTGGGGCCTCCATCCCTTCCTGGTGGGGTCTCCCCTCTGGTGTGAGATCAAGACAATGAGGAGAGGCACATGTAGACAGGTTCAAACTGGCCAAGCCATAACCTGCACAGTGGCTCCCCAGTGAGATCTGGCTTCATGTTAGATGTGTGATTGAAAGGAGCTCCAAAAGTACTGCAGCCCCACACCCGAGCATTCTAGAAGCTCACGCTGAATCCGGCCAGCCTTCACCTGTCTCGTGATGGTCCCTACCTAGACACCACTCACAGACCAAAGTGAGTTCTAGGCTGGGGAAATGGCTGTGCGGATAAACTGCTTGCTACCTAAGTACCTGAACCTGAATCCCCAGAACTCACAGATGCCAGACACAGCAACATGAGCATCTGCAACATCAGCATGTCTGTGGCAAGGCGGAAGACGGAGATAGGAACATCCCCCCAAACTGACAGGCCAGCTAGCCCGGATGACACAGAGATGAACGGGAGGACAGGCACCTGGGTTATCCTGTGACCTCCGCATGCGTACCTGCTCCCACTCACACATGTGTACACACACACGCGCGCACACACACATACACATGAGTTCTAAGAAAGCATCAGGGCCAGAGTGAGGTTTTAAAAAAAAAACACAGGATGAAGAGACTTTGGACTGGATCCCCATGTCAAAGGCCTCCTGCCCTTATGGTAAGCTCTCTGTGCACCCCAACAGTCTCAGAGACACCATCCCCCAAAACATTTACACCTATGTCAGGCCCTCTGCCCTCAGTGATGACTTAAAGCAACTCATTTTGACCAGGCTGAGAGCAAATTAAAGAAATCCCCCTTCATGACTTCTGGGTGTCTCCCACAGAGCAAAGGCAGACTATGGCCAATGTTCATGCCCAGAATGGGGTGGGAGCCACCCTTAGGACACTGTTGAATGTCCAAACCCCAACCCTGAGCCACCAGGCACCCCACATCTACATGATGCAGGAGCCTCAGCCCCGAATCTGGGGAATGAACTCACCAGAGTGGCTCTAACCCTGAAGCGCCCACACAAGAGTGAGAAGGTGACACCAGGTCACAAAACCACAGCCCAGGACATGCCTTGTGCCGCGGCCCCTCCTCCAAGGGCCGCAGCTCACTGTTCTATATATGTATGGCCCCCAGGAAGACCACCACAGCCCACTAGCATCCCCAAACCAGCTCTCGCAGAACCTCCTTCTATAGACTGTGCACTAAGGCATTCCAGAACCTTCTTTCACTCCACCAAAACCAGGTAGTAATGGTACTGCCGCTGTTGGAATCTGTCTGCTTCTCCAGCCACTACGTAATATATACAGGCCATTTCGCTGCCAAATCAGCCTCTTCACTTATCATCAGGCCCAAAGACAGGCAGGTACACACCAAGCCATGTTGGCCATGCTTTTAGCTCCTTCCCTACCTTACCCATGCCCCTTCAGAGCTCTGGCCCTGGCTGGGGCACCTGGTCTCACCTTATCTGTGCCATTCCTAAAACAAATCAAACCCTTCATTTTGGTCTGAATACAGACTGTTCCCTCTCACAAATGGGCCATATTCTCAAAGTTACACATTGTATACATCAGTGACTTGGAAGCCCACAGGTCCCCAGCACTCATGTAAAGGCAGGTGTGGAGTCACTCACCTACAATACCAGCACTGGGGAGGTGGGGTGTGACTAAGAAGACCCTGATGTCAAACTCTGGCCACATGCACCTGCACACATATCCATGTGCCCGCCCACACCCATATGAACATACACACACGCACACATGCAAAAAATGTAACATGGGCTGGAGAGATGGCTCAGCCATTAAAGGTGCTTGCTTGCTAAAGCCTGACAGCCTGAGTCCGATTGCCCACTACTCACATAATGCTAGATGTGCAAAGTGGCGCATGTGTCTAGAGTTCATTTGCAGTGGCAGTAGGCCTTGGCATGCCCATACTCTGTTTCTCTCCCTGTGTCTCTTTCTCTCAAATATATTAAAATACATATGTAACATGGGTAGGTTTCCAAATTAGTTGTTAACTGCTGGGTAACCACAGTGTGGTCGAGATCCTGCCTTTTGCACTTTGAACCTCAATATTAAGAATGCAATACTGGCTATTAAGCAGACAAAATGTCATTGAACATTTTGCTCACACTGTGTCTTGGTAGAAAGTGGATTACTGCCTATCACAAAAACAGAAGGAGCCAGGCATGGTGGCGCACGCCTTTAATCCCAGCACTCAGGAGGAATGCCGTGAGTTTGAGGCTACCCTGAGACTCCTTAGTGAATTCTAGGTCAGCTTGGGCTATAGTGAGACCCTACCTTAAAAAACCAAAAAAAAAAAAAACCAGAAGGACCATTGTGGTCCTACCTGAGGTGAGAGGGGGGAGAGGGGTGGCCAGCTAAAAAGAAGCAGGTACTGACTGAGTCAGACAGTCCTCAACCGGGGCCAATGTGGGCACTGGCTGGAGCCAGGTGGACTAGAGGTACAGGGTCAACAGGTCTTGTTCTTCTAGGGCTCCCAAAGTCTCCTCCAAATTCACCAGCTGGTATAATGTCTTCTCACTGGACTTCTGCCTGAGACAGGAGAGGCTTTATTTAAAAAAGAATTTTTTTTTTTGTTTGAGGCAAGCTCAATAGACTGGCCCTTTTTATGAGAGAAAGAGAGAGAGAGACGGGGGGGGGGGGGATGAATTGATGTGCCAGGGCCTCCAGCCACTGTAATCGAACTTCAGACATGTATTGTGCCACCTTGTGCGACCTTGAGCACTTGAGCCACCTTCTGTATCTGGTTTATGTGCGACCTGGAGAGCTGAACATGGGTCCTTAGACTTTGCAGCCAAGTGCCTTAACCAGTAAGCCATCTCTCTAGCCTGGCTTTTAGTTTTATCAAGGACAAATTATGTGGTCTAAGCCACATCTTCCAACATCCCAACAGCAGCAGTGACTACTTCATATTATATTTCTGGAAATTAAAAGAAAAAAATTGTGTGCACATGTTTGTGTGTGTGCGTGTGTGTGTGCATGCACATGTGTATGGATGCCAGAGGTCAATGTCAAGTGTCTTCCTTGACCTCTCTTCACCTCATTGTTTGAGCCCCAGGAATCCTTCTGCCTCTGCCTCCCTAGCACTAAGAAGGCAGGGGCATGACTCCATGTCCGGCTTTCATGTGGGTGCTGGGGCTCTGGACTCAGGTCCTCCTGCTTTGCTTGTACGACAAGCACTTTGCCCACTGAGCCATCTCCCTAGGCCCATGCTCTTATAATCTTATAATCCTACAAAACAGATGAAAGTCCAAGGTTCGAGTTCTCCCAGAGTTAAAAATGGTGGAGCAGGGGCTGGAGAGATGGCTTAGTGGTTAAGTGCTTGCCTGTGAAACCTAAGGACCATTGTCCAAGGCCCCATTCCCCAGGAACCACGTAAGCCAGATAAATAAATTTTAAAAAATGGTGGAGCAGACATCTAGCGTGTGGCTGCCTCCTGGCGCTCCAGCTTTCACACCCGCAGGTGCCTGAGGGGGGCTGGAGATGCCCTACTGCCCCCACCATGTGTGAAGGGAAAGAAGAGAAACGGAACCTTTGTGGTCGGTTTGCAGGGGGCCTTCTCAGCTGGGCGCCTCAGCAAGTTGCCTGCTAAGCCAAGTGGCAGCACTGTTTGAAAGGGGCAGTCTCCTCAATCTGCTGGTCCATTGTAAGTTCCTCATTCACCTAGAATCTCAGGGTGCCTGCTCTGAAATCTCACGGAAATGACCTTGAGTTCTGGGAGCTCCCAGACATTCAGAATTGCCATGTCCCGGACGCCTCTTAGGACACTTGGACCACAGTGAGAACCAGGCAGAGTGTCGAATGGAGGGTGCTGCTTTGCCGGTTGGAGGCATTTCCTGCACAAGCACTTGCCCACTCCAGGTCTCCTAGGTAGCTCACTCGCAGGGAAATCTGCCTCTACAGTAACACCCCCTCCAAAGTCTCCCTGTTGCCATCATGTTGCCAGCCACCCAAACCTTGCTCGTCCAACTTGGTCACCTTCTTCTTGCTTGTTTCCTTTGGAAAGAAAGAAGAAGAAAAGACTCCCACACAGAGATCATGTCACCCCTCCTGTGGCAGCTGCATGCCTCCAAGTCCCTCCTCCCCATCTGGGGTGGCTCACCCCTCAGATGTATAATGAATCAGGCACTCGCTCATTAATAAAAAATGACAAGCGATCATCTCATTGAAATCTGCCGAGCAGCCAGCGCCTGCAGACACGTCCCTGCCTGGCTCGGCAGTGCCTCTCCGGTCAGGCGATAATGAATCCGTGGGACAGGACAGCGAGCGCACAGCTCAGTGCTTACCGTGCAAGCGGGAGGCCACCTTTCGGTGGCGGTGGCAGCGGGTGGCCCCGTGGCCTGCAGGTCACGCAGAGGAATGTCTTTTTCATCTGTGTTAACAAAGGGGCTCAGCTCAGCAGGCTCGGCCTGAGGGGTCGGGGAAGCAGAACTGTCCTGGCTTGGGAGAGCTAATTCTCACTGTGACAGTCGGCAAGCCACTGTGTCCAAACATCCCGGGGTGCTGAACACAGACTCAACTCGCTGCCGCGCTTTCTTTCTGCTAGAAAAAGTGAGCAATGGGGGCTGGAGAGGTAGCTCAGATGGTAAAGTGTTCACTGTGCAAGCATGAGGACCGGAGTTCAATCCCCAGAAGCCACAAAGAAAGAAAGGAGGGCGGGAGGCAAAGACAGGCGGGTTAACACTTGCGTGTAATCTCAGGGCTGGGGAGCCTGGTGGATCCTTGGGGCTTGCTGGCCAGTTAATCTAAACAATATGGTGAGTTCCAGGTCAGTGAGAGGGCCTGTGGGGATAGGGCTGGGGAGATGGCTCGGTCAGTAAAGTGCTTGCTGCACAAGCGTGAAATCCTGAGTTCAGATCCTCATCGTCCATGTACAAGCAGACATGGTAACATACCTGTCATTTCAGTGCTGGAAGGCAGAGAAAGGAGGGTCCCTGGGGCTGACTGGACAGCTAAATTAGTCAAATTAATGAGCTCCAGGTTCAATAAGAGACTCTGCTTCACCTCCCCCAAATATGTATGTATGTATGTATGTATGTATGTATGTATGTATGTATGTGTATACACACATGGTGGTCAGTGATGGAGGAAGACGCCTCTGACCTACACACACACACACACCAAAACAAGGGTAAGTATGTCACCTGAGGAACAACACCCAAGTTTGTCCGCTAGCCTACACATACACACACAAACACACACACACACACACACTCATGCACACACTCACACACAAACGTACACATGCACACACACACGTGTGTGTGTATGTGTGCATGTGTACCCAAACACACACACAAAGCGAGCAGAGGTCAGCCCTCAGTCAGAAACCCAGCCCTGGGACAACCCCCCGACTCCTGTTCACTCTGGCTCAGGACTGAACCCCACAGATGGCACCTTGCCAGAGCCACCAGGAGCCAGCTAGTACTAGTACTGTACTGCCCAATATGCAGTAGTAGTCTCTAGAGGTTCACAGCACATAGCCAGCCACGGTGGAATGCAGGCTCCTCCCTCAGTCTACATGGCCCTGAGGCCATCGGGAGCCTTGGGCTTCTCATCTGTAAAGTGGATAATAAAGCTTCCCTGGCAGAGAAGTTGAAACATGTCCTAATCCAACACCAGATCACACTGTAAGATAAAATGACAACGGTCACAATCAGGGCAGGAGCCTGGGGCGCCTACAGTTTAGATGTCCGGCGGTAGAGCGCAGGCCTCAGCCTCATCCATGCTGTCACAGCCAACTACTTCTTACACTTACACTGCGTGTGGACACTGCACACTGCTCACTTGCATTACATGTGGACAGGTGTACTAATCCCGACCACATCTGAAGTGGACTAATCCATCCAAGGTCTCAGGGAACCAACTGGTAGAGCCCGGCTCCTTCCTCAGCTCCACTGAATCTGGTATCTGTGCCGCCTCTCACTGCTATAGTGAGTGCGGTCAGCCCTGGGCTCCCCTGTGAACCCTGCCTGCACAAGGCTTTCCCACACACGGCCTTCTCCCAAGCAAACACAGGACCACCAGCTCCTTCACGCATCCTTGACCAACAGGAGCCAGAGCGCTCTCCATCCATCAAACCGGCTACCTCCCCCAAGGAGTTCCCTGACCACGGCAGACCCCAGTGGCCGCTGCTGAATTCTGCTCCCAGAATCCTCAGAGAAAGCCAATTCCCAAGAGGCTCTCTAGGCTTCCAGAAAGGACCGTGACTGCCAGCTTGTGCTCAGGAAGCTCCAGAGCCTCGGTTGAGCGAATCACAAGAGATACAACGACAGGAAGGCTAGAGGGAGGTGGTGAGGATAAAGGATGAAGGCTAGATAAGCTGCGACAGGCCAGGCCAGATAGTCTCGGCCTGTTGTTCACAGCCTTGACCTCCAGGAGCAGACGGGATGGGGCATGGTATGTGTTCCTGTGAGCTCAGTACTGTTAAGTCTGCAAAATCTCCCTTAAAAAAAAAATGTTCTGGGCTGGAGAGATGGCCTAGCGGTTAAACGCTTGCCTGTGAAGCCTAAGGACCCCGGTTCGAGGCTCATTTCCCCAGGACCCACGTTAGCCAGATGCACAAGGGGGCGCATGCGTCTGGAGTTCGTTTGCAGTGGCTGGAGGCCCTGGCGCGCCCATTCTCTCTCTCTCTCTCTCTCTCTCTCCCTCTCAAATAAATAAATAAATAAATAAAACCTTTAAAAAAATGTTCTGTTTATTTGAAAAAAAAAAAAAAGAGATTATGGGTGCACCAAGGCTTCTAGGCACTGCAAACAAACTCCAGATGCTTGTGCCACCTTGTCATGTAGCTTTATGTGGGGACTGGGGAATTGAACCCAGGCCATCAGGTTTAGCAAACAAGTGCCTTTAACAGCTAAGGCATCTCCCCCGTGCTTCCCTACACGGGTGTTTCAGCAAATAGCCCCTTCCTATGGGGAAGGGGGCCACATGTGGACAGCAATAACATTGCAGGGCAGAAAGGATGGAATAGGCAGAAATCTTAAATGGATGGCTAAAGACCCTACCTTGTCAGGGCCACAGTGGCTAAGGCCTCTCCATCACCCATCTATCCTCAGGTGTTTTGGGATCTTGGGGCCAAGTCTTGGATAAGACCAAGTTCCTTAAAAAGCCGTCTTAAGAAGAAGCCATCTAAGACGTCATCTTAGAAGATGACTTAAGGAAATCCTAGGCTTAGTTGGTGGAGTGCTTATCTGTCATGCAAAAGGTCCTGGGTTCAAGCCCCACCACCACATAAATCATGCATGGTGACATAAGCCTATAGTCCCAGCACTTAAAAAGACAGAGGCAGAAGGTTCAGAAGTTCAAGGTTATCCTTGGTTATATACAGGTTATATTGAGTGTTTGAAGCCAGCCTGGGATACATGAGGTCCTGGGGAAGGGGGAAGAAAGAAAAGAACGTTTCACCCAGGATTTCTTGGGTGAAGAGAGGTGTGCCTGGCTCCACAGTGCACCCCGGAAGGGCTGGTTCAGGCAGAGCCCCCGCCAAGGCAAGCACGCCATGGTCCTGCCCCAGCCAGACCAACGCACACTGGAGCTGGCGCCTGGCAAAACCATGGCCCGGGGGTGGAGTCTGCCCTACATTAAGAAACATTTGCCAAATGAGATAATTATTTAATAGGTAATAAACGCAGTCCAGGAGACAAGAGGTGGGAATTCAGTTGATTAAATATTGTGCCCCCAGCACTCTGCACTCTCCCAGGAGCCCAGCCCGTCACAGCTCACCTCCTGACATCTTCTCACACCCAGCTCACCTCTGCCAGCCCTGTGAGTTGATAACGGCTCTCTGGCTACTAAGCTGCACAGAATTTGGGCCACAGAGGACACAGCAAGGCACGTGCCACATTGTCTGCCTACAACTTGGCTTTTACCTTGTCTTGCTCTGGGAATTAGGAGTCTGGTGACCAACACGAGGGACTGGTATGGCAGGACAAAGGAGAAGCTACAAGAATGCAGTGACCAGAAATCAGAGACCTTCTACTGATATTCACCTGCCTGGTGAAGAAGGGAGGGAGGCAGGGAGGTTCCACTGGGGGGATATATGGAGATGGGACCTGGATAAAAATGGCAAGGACATAAGTAGTCAATAAAATAGGCACTGGATGAGTGATGGCTAGGTGAGTGAGTGGACAGATGGATAGATAGGTAGGTGCATAGATGGACAGATGAACGGCTGGGTGGATGGATTGGTAGATGAGTGAGTGGATGGGTAGATAGCCAAACAGGTGGGTAGATGAGTGTGGGTGGCTCGGTGTGTATATGGATGATGTGGGTGGGTAGACAGGTGGGTCAGAAGATGCTGGATGGAAGCATCCTCTGGCATTTCCTTTCTTATCTGCCTCGACTCTTTTGCCCTAGTTCATTCCTTGTTTTCTTTTTGTGTAGCTCTTTCAGCTCAGATCTCCCTGATTCCCTGCAGAGGGGCTTGGCACACTGTGGCCCAAAGTCCCACATCAATGGAGTGCCCCACTTAGCATAGCACAGGCCTGGAATGATGAGCTATTGGTTCTGGCTCCATCCCACCACACTCCCACCCACCATCTACCTTCTAAAAGCCTATGACTTTATTACCCCTGCCTGCCCAGGCAGCTCCCACCTCAACAGAAATCACAAGGCCTCTGGGCCTGGTTCTATCAGAGAGGGCCTGGCCCCCCGCCTCTCCCCCCCCCCGCCCCCCGCCTGAAAACAAGCCAAGTGCACCCACGGTCTGGCTCAAGGTTCAGGTCTGAGGCCCACTCATCTGTATTTTAATCTCCCTTGGGAAGGCAGAACTAGGGGAGGGGAGGATCAGAACAGGAGAGTGTGGCGCTCTGGAGGTCTAAGACATTTTGAATGCTCTAAAGTGCCTTTGTGGGTGACTGGGCTCAGTCCCTCACAACTGAGCCCAGGCTAATTTAGGCCCAGCACCATCTACAAGCAGGGGAGACCTAGGGCAAGAGCAGGCAACCGGAAAACAAAGCAACTCCATGTCTCCAAGAGCTCTATCCCTCAGGCCACACAGAGAGCAGAACCCCAACCCTGACCTGGTGCCCAGCTGGTGGGGGCTGGACCTCGCCCACGTGGGAGATAGGCAGAGCAGAGTTCCAGCTCCAATTAGAGGAAGCTGTCACGTCACGGCCTCCCACGCTCCCGAGCAACGCGGTGAGAAGAAGGGGAAGGAAGGAGCTGGAAAGATGGCTCAGCAGGTAAAGTGCTTGCTGCCAAAGCATGACGGTCTGGGTCTGGATCTCCAGCGCCCTTGAAAAAGCTGGGCATGGTGATACATGCCTATAATCTCGGCACTGAGGAGGCAGTGAGAGAAAACTCCGTGGGGCTTGCTGGAGTAGCCCAGTAGAATGAGTGAGAGACCCTGTCTCAAAAAACAAAGGGGAGCGAGATGGAGGAAGACACCTGATGTCTACTAACACCCACACACGCATGTGCACACGCACCTACAAGCACTCATAAAGACATTACGTACACTACCAAAAAGTCACATATACAGGAAAGGGGAAAGTGGAAGGGGAAGAGGACTCCTGTGTGCATGTGGCTTATGAGAGGGAGGAAGCTTCGTGCATGCTTGGCAAGCCCTCTGCCCACTGAGCTACAGCCCAGCCCCTTGCTTCATACTCTCCCTGCCCACACCTGGGAGGTTCTGAGCCTTCTGGGTGCCGTCTTCAGGCACACCTGCTTTGAGAGCTGGTTTTAACACCTGTGACAGAATGAGACATTAGGATCTTATACTTCACTCTACTTGTGCCCACTCTCAATTGCAAGCATTAGAGAGCCAGGAAGGTTGAGTGCTGGGGCCCTGCGGATGGACCACTAGACCGCTGGTTGGACGGACAGATTGTTTGGGCCTGTCATGCGATCCGGCTAATTTTCTGGAGTGGCTGCTTCACTGGCTCGGAGGACAACTCCATGGATGAGAAGCACAGTGTGCAGGCTGTGGACATTTTCAGGGTTAGATGGTAACCAGAAAGCCCTCTTGGACTCCCAGAGACATAAGCTCTTCAGAGAGCAGTGTTTGTACTATTACAGTATCCCTGGGTACCTACGACAGATACCATCCCTTCAAGCTGGCATGCCCAGTGGGTTATGTCACTATTCATATGCTAAGTATTTCATATTCTGGCACGGATAAGCAATGTCTCATATAGCTAAGGAAACCTGGGGCCTCCCCAGACCGCCTCAAGGGGACCCTTGCACTATATGGGTCCAGCCCTAAGCTATCACTGCATGACCAGACTGTGCCCAGCACTGGACTGAGTTTGGGGCTCTCCCAGATGTGGTCTGAGCCAGCATCAGCAGCATCTGATGTTAGCAGACACACAAAGTTGTCGGCGCCGCTCCATGGCCATGGACGCGTCAGACACTGTGGATGGAGCCCAGACTGCATGGTGAGCAAGCCTTCTGGGTGGCTCAGATGCACAGCCAACACCCAAAAAGTCAATCTGGGTGGATATGTCTACCTTTGGGTGTCCCAGATATTGAAATCAGAGAAGCTCAGAGCAAATACAGTGGAGACCAGACTCAGGGGAGGAGTGACATGAAACCCAGCCTCTGATGTAGATGCAGCACATCCGGGCACCCAGATGTCATTTGGTTGTCCTAATACACTAAAAGGGCATGGCTCACACCCTGGGGACCACATCAGAAGCTGGTCTGGGTGGTGGCAGCATGGTGCATCCTGAGAAAAAAAACCATGCTGTGTGGGAGCCTGCAGGCAGGCTTCTGGAGGAAGAGGGCCCCATGAGAACTGCAGGGCAGGGAGAACGCTCACCCATGCTGCCAGGGCCACCTGCCCAAGCCTGGGTATTTGCATGGTTCGCCTAATGTGCTCTGGCCTTCAGCCAGGTTCTCCGACCTTCCCAGAGACATGGCTCAGGCATCACTGTCTCCAGGAAGCCTTCCAGGATTCCACGGTCTCACTCAGGCTCCCTTCTCAGCCATCTGGGTGATGGCTCCCTCCACACCCGGCTGTTCTTTTCCTACCACAACTCAAGCAGTCTGAGGGCAAGGCCGACACAAGACCTGCTGCTGTCTAAGTGCTAAACAAATGAAGAGGAGGCAAAAGCAGACTGAGGAAAAGCTGCAGCAGCATAGACACGAAGACTCTAAGTTAAAGACACACACACTACCATGTCCCCTGTGCTCATTCCCTCCTGGCCACTCTCCCCCACAGCCTCTGCCCTTGTTCCCCCTTCTGTCTTATACTCCCTCCCCACCCTGCAGAGCGTGTGCGGGGGGGGGGGGGAGGGCTGGACCGTCTTCACCTTCCCAGAACTAGCACAGCACACCTCATAGGGACCAGTGAATGCTCACTAGCTATGCTACTGAACAGCAATGGCCCTGGGGACCTACCAAGATATTTGGGATTCCCAGACCAGTGACAAGTATCTGCACCTTGGGAGCCACCTACACCCCCTCCATGTACCACAACCCTCTGACCCGCCCCAAACCAGCCACACCTGTAACCAAGGCACCTAGCATTCCTCACAGAGGGGTGACAAATGGGCTGGTAGGGGCCTCCAGCCCCTAGGGCGACAGGGAGAGATGCCTTAGACAGTGCACGCGTGTGTGTGTGTGTGCGCGCACACACACACACACACACACACACACACACTGTGCCTCTTCTTCCTGCTTTTGCAAAAGCAGAAGGGGGGCCCTTGATGGGAAAATGAGCAAGTCCAGTCTGTGGTGGCTTTGTTCTTGCTTCCTTCCCTCCACACACAAAAGCCTGCAGGCATAGGCAACCCTTTGACATTGCGACATGATGTTGTCATCTACATTCACGTAATCAAGTTAGAAAGAAAGGGAGAAAATAAAATAAAAATCTCAGTGGGAAAAGCACTTGCCTAAGTTTGATCTCCACAACACAAGTACAACAGCTGGCATGGTGACGCATGGACACGCATGGAGCCCGAGCCCTGAGGAGATGGAGACCAGAGGATCCCTAGAGTTCACTGGACAACCAATCCAGCCTACTTAGTGAGCTCCAGGCCAATAAAAGAACTTCTCAAAAAAGAAAGAAAGAAAGAAGGAAGGAAGGAAGGAAGGAAGGAAGGAAGGAAGGAAGGAAGGAAGGAAAGAAAGAAGGAAGGAAGGAAAGAGAGAGAGAGAGAAAGAGAGAGAGAGAGAGAGAGAGAAAGAGAAAGAGAAAGAAGGAAGAAAGAGAAAGGAAAGGAAAAGAAAAGGAAAGAAAACAAAACAAAACAAAACAGGGAGGTGGAGAGATGGCTTAGAGGTTAAGGCACTTGCCTGCAAAGCCCAAGGACCCATGTTTGACTCTCCAGATCCCACGTTAGCAAGATGCACAAAGGTGAGGCAACTGCAATGTCGCACATGCCCACTAGGTGGCACAAGCATCTGGAGGTCAATTGCAGTGGCTGAGACCCTGGCATGCCAATTTTTTCTCTTTCTCTTTATCTCTGTCTCTTAAAAAAAAAAGCCAGGGGCTGGGGTGGGTGGACAAGTATTCCTGAGGAATGACACCCAAGGTTGATCTCTGAGCTCTAAAAACACATGCAACCCCTCCCCACCACACAGTACACATACATACACACACACGTTCACTTTTAAAAGTTTACAGTTTTAGCCAGGTATAGTGGTGCACGCCTTTAATCCCTGCACTCAGGGGGAAGAGGCAGGAGGATCCCTGTGAGTTCAAGGCCAGCCTGAGACTACACAGTGAATTCCAGGTACTCTAGCCTAGAGCAAGACCCTACCTCAAAAAAAAAAAAAAAAAAAAAAAAAAGAAAAAGAAAAAGAAAAAGAAAAAGAAAAGAAAAAAAACAGTTGTCGGGTGTGGTGGTGCACGCCTTTAATCCCAGCACTCATTAAGCAGAGGTAGGAGGATTGCCCTGAGTTCGAGGCCACCCTGAGACTCCATAGTGAATTCCAGGTCAGCCTGGGCTAGAGTGAGACCCTACCTCGAAAAAACCAAAAAGTTTACAATTTTGTGTTGCATTCATAATTATTCTCAGCTGCATGTGACCCACGGGCTGGACACACCTGGTAGAGGTTTA
This sequence comes from Dipus sagitta, assembly GCA_036346955.1. Classification (NCBI taxonomy): domain Eukaryota; kingdom Metazoa; phylum Chordata; class Mammalia; order Rodentia; family Dipodidae; genus Dipus; species Dipus sagitta. Next base: position 137,846,493 of record CM070773.1, read on the forward strand.
GAAAGACTAAAGGAGCCAGCCAGCCAGCAAACTCTGGCATTCTATGCCAGTCTCTGTGGACTGGCTCTGGTACTCCAAGCAACAAGATGTCACATAAGGACATCGGAGCTTTAACCAAAAGCTCTAAGACCCAAGGGTAGAACCAAGATGTGAAGTTTCTCCTCTTAAGACCCCTGACACTCCTTCTCTATCTCTCCCATGCCTCAGTTGCTGGGGCCACAAGGCAGTCATTCATTTTCCAGGGTCAAGTTTCTGGCATTTGGTCTGGCCGGGCTGTCCTGTTCTTGGCAGGCCAGGGTTCAAGGCTTTGTGCCAGGCTCCTCTTGAGCCCGCACCACCTGGGCCTCCTCTGTTTTTTCAAGGGTCCCCTGCCATCCTTTCAGCCCTGGCCAGTGGCTCCTCTCAGGCAACAGGTACAGAGCACCTCTGAGGGCCTGCCCAGAGTCACTATACAGTGCCTGCTTAGTGACCAGGGTAGGAGGATGCAGCTTGCCCAAGGACACAATCACCATGTCCCCTGTGCTCCTTCCCTCCTGGCCACTCCCATGGCCTCTGCTCTTGTTATCCCTTCTCTCTTACACCTTCTCCCCACCCTGCAGGGTGCAGAGAGGGTCTGGACCATCTTCACCTTCCCGGAGCTAGCACAGCACACATCACAGGGACCAGTGAATGCTCACTAGCTATGCTATTGAAGGGCAATGGCCCTGGTGAACTACCAAGGCACGTGGGATACTCAGAGCAGTGACAACAGTCACTGGGTTGTTTGTAGCCAACCCAAAGGAATGAAGCTATGATGGTGAGACTTGTATTCCAAGCCAAAGGAATGAATGTATAACGGTAGGGCGAATTTTAGGCATCAGCCCCAAGTGGGCTGGTGAGGCAGAGAGGTATCTGTGGGCACCGAAGTATTGCTGAAACCAATGATACAAACAGCTGCCTCTTCTGTCCGGGTGTATGGGCAGCCTGCCCCTGGGACACTGGCACTGGTTCTGCATGCCATCTCTCAAACACTTGTCCCTCAGTTCTCCCCGATGTCCTCGGCTCTCACACACATCATGGGAGCCTGGGACACTGGGCCGGAAGTATTACACGTCCCAGCACCTTCTCTGGCCTGATGTGGCACCACCCAAGTCCAGCACAGAGCTGACCCCACCAACAGGGCTAAAAGGGTACAAGGACTAGCTCTTCCCCCATGTCGCTCTGCTTTCCCAAGGCCTGGGCAGGGAAAGGAAAACTCCATACACTCTAATCCATCCTCCTGTCTCAACTCCCAACACGAGCTCAAGCTAAGCTCTTGCCACCATGCGCCCTCCACATCACCAATGACCCAGGGATGAGGTGCTTTAAACCACAGCTGCCACCCTTCCTCACAGGATGGAGCCACTCACCCACGGCTGCTCCTCTTCACACGCACATGTGGCTCCTGGCCCAACGCCCATCTTGCAGCAGCTGACTTCAGACCAGTTTTTTTCCCCTAAGATGGGATCATGCCAGCCGGCCCACCCTCCTGCCGGACAAACCTCAGCAGGTCCCTGTGTACTGACCTCCAGCGGACCCTGCATGCCCGCTCCTGAAGTCGCCCACCCAAGCAGGGAGCAGCTCCTAAACCCTTCCAATCCTGCTTTGTTCATTTCTCTCGGTGCACCTCTGGCAGAAATGCTCCCGCTGTGAACTTCCTTAGAGACGGTTTCTGGAAACAGAGACTGCATCAGTGCAGCTCAGTGTCACTACCTGGCCCTTGCTGCCCTTTTCTGCACTTGGAGACATATATAAAGGCCTTGTACTCCACCTTGAACCACAGAACCACACTACAATAATGCCCAGGGGCAGGTGCCAGGTTTATGTCATGTCCCAAGAAGGCTCTGTGTCAAAGGATCTGGGTGCAGAAACCAGAGCAAGGGACAGTGTCATCCAGTGGTCATAAGCTCCCTTGGGACTTAACAATTTAATTCTTGATTCATTGTTTGTTTATCTGAGATAGGGTCTCATGTAGCCCAGGTTGGCCTCCAACTCAATATGTAGCCAAGGATCACCCTGAACTCCTGACCTTGCTGTCTCCATCTCCTAAGGACTAGGATTACAGGCACACATGACTACCTCAGTTTATGCAGTGTTGGGGGGGGGGGGATGGAACTTGGGCCTTTGTTCATGTTAGGCAACTACTCTACCAACTGAGCTACAGCCCCAGCCTCATACTGGTTTCCCTGAAAAGTAATCCCTAACAATGCAAAAGAACAGCACAGGAAACTGCACGTCAGAAGCCATTCCAGCCTGGCTCCCCAACCAGCCTGGGATACCAGGCACACCACCAGGGCCAGCTGAGACGCTCAGGACCCTGTGATGTCCCAGAGCCCACCACACCGAGCTCTTGTCGCAAACTAGAGCTTTCCAACTTGTTCCATGTTAGCTCTCATGATTCTTTTTATTTTTTGACTTTAAAAAAACCTCATCCATTCTGTGTATGATTAAAAAAAAAAAAATCAAACAGCACAGACAGGCTTATAATGAAGAGCAAAAGCCCCCTCCCTAGTCCCTGGAGGCAACCGCTTTTAACTTTTTACAAATCTTCCTGCTTTTAATTTCTCTGGCAGCCATCTGATCTAACTAAGGAATATAGTAAAATCCCATGTTTTCATTGCTGAACCCTAGGAGTTCCGTGTATCAGACTTATCAGGGTTTTTTGTTGTTGTTTGCTTTTCTGGGGGCGGAGGGGGGGAAATGGGGTCTTTTGTAGCTCAGGCTGGCCTTGAACTCCATATACAGGTAAGGATGACCTTGAACTTTTCATCCTCCCACCTCGACATCTAGAGTGCTGAGACTGTAGATGTGTATCACAATACCAGGTTGTGACTTTATCAGTTATTTACACAGGGGACAAATCCATTCATTCTTCCAATACAGACAGAACGAAGACACAACACGGACTCAGCTTCCAGCTCTGCCAGCCGTGTACCACCTGTGCAAAATTTCCAAGGTGCTTTGTCCCAACCAGTCCTCGAGTTCCTCGTGTCTCACAGCATTTGTACTGACCACAGCTCAGGACTGGCCATTGTTCCCCATCTGGGGATCTCCAGGCTAGGGTACTGCCCTCTCTCAGTTCACTGGCCCTCCTACTATGCAACATAGAGTCTTTAAGGAACTGGCAGAAAGATGAGTGGTAGGCAAGGTCAAGTCCAACCTACATCACTGAAAGTGCCCTTATGTAATGACTGTGACCCTCACACATGACTAGGTTTGGCTAACAGTGCGAATGACAGTTTCCCACTACGGTGCCTGCCAGGACAAGTTCATGGTCTACACATACTCACTGCTGCCTCCCAACAGCATTGATCCTTAATAAAAATAAAACAATAAAATAAAACAGCTTAATCCTCCCAGCTTTGCAAGTAATCTGCCGTTGTTCAGTGGCTCTCCTCCTCCCTGGAAGCATTACTTTATTCCTGGTTATCTGAAATTTCTCATTTCTATGTCAAAACCAAACTTTATTTTCCTTTTAAAATCCTGTACACAGTGAAGACTGTGAATTTTTAATGGGGGGGGGGGACGACAGCCAGGGCCTCTTGCCACTACTGTAAATGAACTCCAGACACATTCGTCACTTTGTGTGTTTGGCTTTACATGGGTACTAGGGAACTGAACCCAGGCTGGCAATCTTTGCAAGCAAGCACATTTAACTGCTGGGCTGTCTGTCCAGACCCAATTAGAAATTTATTTACTAACTTACTAACTTACTTACTTATTTGGGGCAAAGTCTCACTCTAGCCCAGGCTGGCCTTGACCTCGAAGCCATCCTCCTACCTCTGTCTCCTGAAGGCTGGGATTAGAGGTGAGCATCCCACACCTGGCTAAGGAGGACTGTTTTAATGTGAAGAATTTGACCTGTTTCTTAGTTCTGGACGGTTCCTTGTATTAATTCTTTCACTAAGTTTCTCTCATCTGTTTTGTGCTTCAGTTCTGAAGCTTCCCATGAGCCATGTGCTCCTCCCCTACCTTCAGAGTCCGTTCTTCTCCCTTCCTCTCAGATGTTCCCGTCTTGTCTGTTTATTCCTCTTTCCATGAAATCTCACCTTCCATCCTGTTGATTGCAATAATCATGTTTTTGAACTAGTTTTTTTATGTTCTCCTATAAATATTCTGTTTTCATAGTGCCCTGCCCTTGTTTCATGCAGGTAATATTTTCTAGGAGCTTCTGCTTACATTTTCATCACCTGATTTTTTTTTTGCCTATGTATGTGGTGAACAAGAGGGTATGTTCATGTTCATATGTAGGGACACATGCGTGTGTGTGTGTGTGTGTGTGTGCGTGCGCGCGTGTGTGTGTGTACACCAGAAATCATTGTCAGATTCTTCCTCATGGCCATCCAACTTATTCTCTTTTTTAAAAAGATTTTATTTATTTATTGGAGAGACAGAAAGAGGGAGGGAGGGAGGGAGGGAGGGAGGGAGGGAGGGAGGGAGAGAGAGAGAGAGAGAGAGAGAGAGAGAGAGAGCACTCCAGGGCCTCCAGCCACTGCAAATAAGCTCCAGACTCATGCGCCCCCTTGTGCATCTGGTTTACGTGGGTCCTGGAGAATGGAACACAGATCCTTTGGCCTTTCAGGCAAACACCTTAACCTCTAAGCCATCTCTCCCCAGCCCACATCCAACTTATTCTTAGAGACAGGGTTTCTCACTGAACTTGGGGCTCACTGATTTGGCTAGACTAGCCAGCCAGCAAGCCCTGGGGATCCTCCTGGCTCTGTCTCCCTAGTGCTGGAATTACAGGCATGTGCCACGAGGTGCAGCTTTTACATGGGTCCTGGGGATCTCAACAGGTCCTCAGGCTGGTGGCCAGGGCTTTAGCCACTGAGCCATCTCCCAGCTCTATTTTCAAGTCCTCTTGATGCTGTTGTTTGGGGACCAATGCATTTTTCCCGGGTGTTCACACTGACATGGCTCTTCCAGGGAGTGGCCTTTCTCCAGCTGCCAGTCAGACCTGAAATGCCCGTTCATGTTTAGAGAAGAAAGACTGGAAACGTGGCGCTTGTCCAACAGACGCTTTAGCTATTCCACTGGCAGAGCTGTAAGGGCCACAGCGCAAAAGTAGACTCAGGGGGCCAAACACCCCAGTGCCATAGGTCACTACGAGGAGTTAAAAGTTCCTCTACAGAAGAACTCAACGGTCCACATCGTTGTTGTCACCACATCATTATTGGTACAAAAGAAACACCTAGATACTATTCACTCCATACGTGTGATGGAAAGCAGGAGGGCAGCACATCCCCCACTTATTTTTGAAGCTGCAGTCTAGAATACTGAGCATGAATGTTACCACTGTAACCATGTAGGATGTTCAGTGCAGTGCATTGAACATACTGGTTGTGAAACTATCACCTCACCCGTCTCCAAAACCTTCTCTCCATTCTAAGCTGAAGCTCTGCACCCATCAACTGCTAACTGTTCATTCCTTTCCTCCGGTGCTCCTGTCAGCCACCATGCTATTATGTTTTTCCACTTGATCTTGGCCAAAAGACTAAGCAGCCCTGCACCATGCTCTGTTGTGTCTCTAGCAATCAGGGTAGTGTAGGGACCTCATCACAGTGGGATCATACAATGTCATCCATCCTGCTGTGACCAGCTTACCCCACTCAGCCTCATGGCTTCAAGGTTTATCCATGTTGCGTTGTGTCAGAATTCATTTCTTTTTTAGGGTTACTAGTGCACAGTATAGTCTACCCGTTTGTTCTTCTCAGAGCAATGCGAAGAACGCCTGGGCAATACTGCATTCCTATCGCTGTTACAGAGGGCAGGTGGCCACTCAGCAATTCAGAGATGGCACCCAGCCCCTTTCCTTCCTCATCACCAAGTGAAATGTCTATAACGGATCCCCACAGAAAATGGGCCCAAGGCCCACAGTGCACTACTGTAGCTCCCACTGTAGCACCCTGGTGACCTCCTCGACACAAGACTAGCAGGAATACAGGTGTCCACCCTTGTGTGTAAACTCTGCCTTCACAGAGTGGAGGACGAGATGGGAGACAGCAGAGAGGCCCAGGACCCCCTGGGCCAACTCACCCCTGCCTGCCCCGCTCTGCGGGCTTGTCTCTCCATCCTATGAGCTTTGAACGGAGGAGTCCCAAGTTAGATGGCTGCTAAGCCCCCAGGCAGGGCTGGGGTGCCACCACGTGCTTTTGCCTGGTCCCACCCCTCCCATCCTAGAAGCTGAGGAAAGCATTCACTCCAGGCTCAGGAGCCAGGAGCATGGGAAGTGCGTCTTCAGGTGGGCACGGAACCTCTGACAAGCTCTGTCAAGAAGCTGCCTGTATTATTCATGCCTCCTCCCTCCTCCCTGGCTTCTGAGGGGAGGCCGCCTCCAAGGAGCAGCACGCTAGTTCCAAAGGACGGCTCTGAACCCCCCGCCGCCTCCTGAGTAGTTCTTGCCATTAATAAAAGATAAACAAGAAGTGTTCATGACGGTGACATCTGCTACATGGGCCCCCAGCGGGTCTCTCCCACTCTCTGGGCTTTGGAGCCCCACGTGGTGTAAGGAGAGGCTTGGCTGGGGACCAGCTGCCTTCTGTGCTTCCATGCCAGGCCTGGCCTCAGCTGGATTAAATAACCGCCTGGCTCCGAACAGGAACCCCCACGCCTGCCCCCCACGCGGGCCCAGCATGCACATCTGAAAACCAGAGTCTCCAGGCTCAATCTGGGAGGGTGAGCAGAGCAGAGCTGACAGCCCAGCCACCCCACGGGAAGTCCTGAGACTTGGCAGGCCTGCGAGCTGCCAACACTCTGCCTCCTGCCCATCCCTGGCGGCCAGAGGCCTGCCCTACCATCTTTCCCTTGACCCTTCACCCCTTTCTCCTCCTGGCCCTCAGAGTCAGTGCCCGGCACCTCCTCCTCAAAGCTGCTCATGATGCTTCGTCTCTGCAGGCTTCTGCCTCCACGGACATGTTAAGAACTATACTTTGGGCTGAGGAGATGGCTCAGTGGATAAAACCCTTCGAGGGCTTGACTTGTGAGCTTGAGAACCCATATAAAAGCTGAGCAGGGTAGCACTTGCCCGGAATCTCAGCTCTGGAGAGAAGGAGACTGGAGGGGCTTGCTGGCTAAGTATTCCAGCTGACTCGGTGAGCTCCGGCTCCAGATCAGTGAGGCCTTGTCTCAAAAATTAAGGCCGGCCTCAAGCCAGGCATGGTGGTGCACGCCTTTTTAAACCCCGGTACTCAGGAGGCAAAGGCAGGAGGCCAGCCTGGGACACAGAGTGAGTACCAAGACAGCCTGGGCTAGAGTGAGACTCTACAACATTGGGGGAAAAAATTAAGGCCTCCACAAGAGCACATGCTCGCTTGCTCTCTCTCTCTCTCTCTCTCTCTCTCTCTGTCACACACACACACACAAATATGATTACATCTTACAAATGTGTTGGCTTTCCAAGTGATTATGATACAGGCTGCCTGACTGGATGATAGATATTTGTTTTCTTCTCATGGGCCTGCTAAGCTAACAGAGGGCAAACGCTTTTCTTTCCCAGAATCAGTCTTTACTTAAGGTGACTGACTCAGCCAGGTGTGCAAAGGACTGTCCCAAGCAAGTCAGGTTAGCTGGTCACCCTCCTGTCCGCACTTAAGAGCCCCCCTCCCCCAAACTGTCTCCTGGAGACAAACACCAGCACTGAGTTCCTGTGATGGTAGAAGTTGGCAAGAAAGGGCCAAACGGCAGTGCCCCAAGGGATGGGAGCTGTGGACAAGCGCTGCAAGGCCGCTGTGCGCAAGGCCAGGGCGCGGGGTGTGGTCTCCATGCTCCGAGCACACAGGGACTTCCATCCACACAGCAGCTCCCAGCTAAGATTACGAACACAGATATTACACTGCGATCGTTCGGCAAGAAGCCCCGAGTTCCATCCCCAGAAAATAACAGTGTGTTTTTTGTGTGTTGGGTTTATGTTTTTTGTTTTGTTTTGTTTTTAAAGTTGAGCTTGATGGCACAAATCTGTTACTGCAGCACTGGGAAGGCAAAGAGAGGTGGATTCCTGAGGTTCATTGGCCAACCAGTCTAGACTTACTTGGCAAGTTCCAGGCCAATGAGGAGCACTGTCTCAAAAAAGTGGACATAGACTAGACAGATGGTTCAGCAGGTAAGTGTTTGCTGTGCAGGCGTGTCTACTTGAGTTTGGGCACCCTGAACCCACATTAAGGAGAAGTAGCCTGGGATGGCTAGCTATGCCACCACCCCCACAATCATTCGGCACCTTGCCACTCAGAGGTCAGGGCCTGTCCCCAACCCACCCAGTCACAGCAGAGGCCTGCGGAGGTTTTGACTGAGCTTCTAGTATCTGATTTTGCCAACCCAGCCAAACGAGATAGCCCAGAGTACTACTCTTCCCTCTTTAGAACAAGGATCCCACCAGCCTATAGTTTAACTGGCTCTGTCCAGAGATCCTAGAAACACCCCTCCCCCCAAAACACACACACACACACACACACTGCAAATTAAGGGGAAGAAGGTGGCTGACCAGGAGAGCCACCCTAGCCCTGGCCCCACCAATGCCGGTCTCCAACTGCTTTAGGGAGAAGCAGTCACCCAGAGACACCCAAGGACAGGACTAGGTCCTGCTGTGTCACTAAGCAGTTGACCTCAGATGATGGCATTGCCTACGGCTTCCCCTCTGTCACACAGAGAAGATTGCTAGCAGCACTCAGAAGCCACTCAGTGTAAGATTCAGCCTGGTGCCAATTAGGAAGGCTCCAGAATATTACTTATCACACACACTGCTACATATTCCAAACACTGTGCCCAAGGCCTGATAAATGATTAATATTCACGTGTGGATGATTCTCCATAGAAACCACAGTGTGAACCGAGTGAGATCACAAGGCTCACCTATCCTGTGTCCCCACTAGGAAACCAAGGCTAAAGGACCAGTGATGACCTCCAGTTCCCTAGTGACACAACAAGTCAATCCAGGGGCTGAGGAGATGGCTCAGGCAGTGAGGCATTTGCCACACAAGCATGAAGCATCTGAGTGCAGAGTCCCAGGCCAGCGGGCTAACTAGAGTACTGGAAATTACTGCGCTCTGGATTCCGTGAGAGACCCTATATATCTCTGTCTCAATAAGTAAGATGGAGACAGATGGAAGAAGGCACCTAGCGTTGCCATCTGGCCTCCGTAGCATATGCACACCTTCACACACATGTACACCCACACTCATGAACACACTGACACAGATGCACACACTACATACACACGTGTATGTCCCGCATAGATATACATGTAAAAAAAAAAAAGGGAAAAAAAAAGGTTGACAAAGCTAGCACACGAAGCCGCCTGGGGCTCCCGGTTACTGTGTGCCTGACTCTCCAGCTCTCTGAAGAGCACCGCACCAAGCTCGGGCCACCCAAGGGTTGGCGGGATGTCTGAGAAGGAAGGTGGAGACAGCCATTGCAGCCAACTGGGAGCTGAGCCAGTGTGATCCTATATGGCTTTTAGAACAAATGAGGGTGCCTCCTCCTTCTAGCAGCTTTCTCAGGAGCCAGCAAGGGAGGGCAGGTAAGGTCAGAGGGAAGTCTAGGCTCTGTTTGCATTTCAAACACTCTTTTCTTCTGTCTCTCTCTCATCTTCCTTGCTCCTCCTCTACTTTCAAGTAGAGAACAGAAGTTGAAAAAGTTAACCTAATCCTTACCTGGGATCACATAGCCAGGCACAGGTGATGCCTTCTCTGCCATAAACAGTGTAGGTCACTAGGACCCACAGATAACCCCCAACCTACTGCTCCCTGTCTGCAGCAACGGAGCACCTGCCATGGTTTAGACTGGTGTTAACTTGACAGGATCTAGAACGTCCTTTGGAAACAAATCTTTGGTTAGGACTGAGAGGAAATGCCTAGTTGAAGTTAAGTGAGGTGGGCAGCACCACTCCTGGGCTGAGGGCCCAGGCTGAATAAAAAGAGGAAACCTAGCTGAGCGCTATTACTCATCACTCTGCTTCCTGAGTGTGGGCACAATATGACCAGTTGCTCCTGCTCCTGCCACCATGCCTTCCCTGCCATGATGGGCTGCGTCCCTCCAAAATGGGAGCCAGAATAAAACCTTCCTCCATGAAGTTGTTTCTTGTTGGGTATTTAGTTACAATAATGAAAAAAAGTAGTTAATACAGTGCCTCAGAAGAGATGCGGCCCCCTTGATGTGCAGTTTACAATACAAATTACCCACATACATTTTTGCCTTGAGGACCTCATTGGAACCACAGCCTCTAGGAAGGAAATACTGATTCTCTGTGAGATATCAGAATTGGGCTTTCCTACGGGGCAAATGGGGAAGGCGAGGCTCAGAGCAGTAAGGACTACTTCCAGGATATATCCTCAATTGTTAGGAGGTCTCCAGCATCCACTGTCATTCTCTATGACTGTACTTAGTACTGATGTCTGGGGTCAGGGAACAAAGCAAATGAGGTTTATTTATTTTGCATGTGTATGTTCATGTGTGTGTGCAGGGGTACATGCACATGTATGTCTGCAAGCCAAAGGACAACCTCAGGAGTTGTTCCTTAGGAGTCATCCACCTTGATTAGTTTTTGAAATAAGTTCTCTCATTAGTCTAGAACGTATCAAACAGGCTAGTGTCTGGCCCACAAGCCCCCGAGATCCACCTGTCTCCACCTCCCCACTGTGGCACCACCAGGCTTGGTTGGCTTTTTATACATGGGTTCCCTGCTGATGTGAGTGTGTGAGTGGATGTTCTGCTCCTGCCGAGCTCTCACCACTGTGACGGACTCTACCTTCTGGAACTGCCAGCCAAGATAAACCCTTTCCTTCCTTAAGTTGCTTCTGGTCAGGTGTTCTGTCCCAGCAAGAAGGAAGTAAATACACACCAGGGCTCCAGGTTGGTCCCGTGTGTAAGTTCAAACTGCAGCAGAGTGGTAGAAGGCACAGCACTGATAGCCTGGGCAGGAATTCGGGTGGGGAACCTTAGGCAAAGTCCACCTGCCTGAGCCACGGGTGTCTGAAAATGTGGTAACAGGATGGAAGGGAGGCCTGCAGGAGAGCTCCATGCAGGAGAGCTGGGCTGGCCTATAACACAAGCTCAGTAAAACCAGATGTTACAGCTCATTGTCACGGCATCCTGAAACAGGAGTGTGACAACCAGGCCTTTACTTAGAGGAGTGTTCCAAGACATCCCACAGCTTGCAACTAGGAAGCCTTATCTTGACTTATACTGGGTCAAAATAAAGTCCTCTTTCCTTCCTTCCTTCTTTCCTTTCTTCTTTTCTCCCTCCATCCCCCCTCCTTCTTTGCCATATAGCCCAGAACTTGCTGTACATCCAAGGATGGCCTTGCGTTTCTGACTTTTTTGTCTGCTTCCACCTCCCAAAGGCTGGGATTAGAGGTCTGCACCGCCACACGTGCTAGGGATGGAATCCGGGGCTCTGTGCGGGGTACACAAGCACTGTGCGAACTGAGCCACAGTCCCAGTCCCAAATGTAAAGCTCATGGTACTTGGATGTGACAGCACATCCTCTGTTCCTAGATTGAGTTACTTCTCAGCCAGACTTTCATGTGGACCAGCAGAGGGCTGATTAAACAGCTCTCTTGAACATATTAGTTTCAAAAAAAAATCCTTCTTTGAGGGCTGGAGAGATGGCTTTGTGGTTAAAGGAGATTGCTTGTGAAGCCTGATGACCTGGGCTCAGTACCCATGTAAAGCCACATGAACAAAGTGGAGCATGTGTCTTGAGTTTGTTTGTAGTGGCAAGAGGCCCTGGTGTGCCCATTCTCCTTCTAAATAAATAAATGAATGAATAAGCAAATAAATAAATATCATTATTTGAATTCATTTCCACCTTGTCTGTAAAGCAGACGAATAAATGTTTTTCCTAGGTCATCTGTTACTTGTGAACTCTCTGAAATCCAAGCCATTTCAATCCATTCAGAATCTATAATTGCTCATCTGTGAGAAAGATCTTTGTAAAATTCCTGTGAAGACAGGCATAGCCCATAGAAAGCCCAGAAGGCCATAGCTAGCCCTCTCCAGACAGTCTTGACAATGCAGTATAGTTGTCCCTGCAGTAAACTCAAGAGCTCCCAGTGAGCAGGGCTCCTATCCTCCTCTCCTATAGGAGAATAACTCAGCATAAGGCAGTTTCCTGTGGCACTGTTTGAAAATAGCAGAAGAGGGGAAAATCTAAATATCCATCAGAAGGGGACTCATTAAATAAATTACAGCCTGTCTATATAATGGAATGCCAGACAGCCATAAAATGAATGAAGAAGTGGTTGGCTCTGGTATAGAGCAATTTCCAAGACGCATTGTCGGGCAAAACAAGAAAGACGCTGACAATTGCATTAAGAAACATATCGTATGCTTGTGGATATACAAATTTACAGATAAGCACACACATATAAATATCACAAATATATGAATTAGTTATATTTGCACATCTAGACTAGCTCTCAAAGGATATGTGGGGAGCAAGTAACAATGTGCACCTTTAAAGAGCCTCTGAGGTCGGCTGCCTGGGAAACAAGAGAAACAAGAGGGGGAGGAGTTCACACCTTTTTCTGTTGTAGAATTCCCTTTGGCAATCTCAAATCCTCATTAAATAATAGTAAATGATGGTGTGTTGTTTTTTTGTTGTTGTTTGAAATTTTTTGCTCTGTGTGTGTGTGTGTGTGTGTGTGTGTGTGTGTGTGTGTTGTGAGTGTTTATATGCATGCATACATGTGCACATACAGAGGCCAGAGGTAGTCGAGTGTCTTCCTCCATCTTTCTCCACTTTTTTTTCCACTTTTTTTTTCCACTTTTTTTTTTTCTTTTGAGGTAGGGTCTCACTGCAGCCCAGGCTGACCTGGAATTCACTATGTAGCCTCAGACTGGCCTCAAACTGACAGCAATCATCCTACCTCTGCCTCCCAGAGTGTTGGGATTAAAGACATGTACCACCACACCTGGCTCTCCTCTGTATGCTATTTTTGAAAATATTGTTTGTTTGTGAGCAGAGATTTATTTATTTATTTATTTATTTATTCATTTATTTATTCATTCATTCATTCATTTGTGAGCAGAGAGAGACAGAGACTTTGAGTATGCCAGGACCTCTAGCCACTGCAAACAAACTCCAGGTGCATGGAACACTTCGTGCATCTGGCTTATGTAGGTACTGGGGGATTGAACCCAGGTCATTAGGCTTTGCAGGCAAGTGCCTTAACCCTTGAGACAGTATTTCTCTGAACCTGGAGCTCATAGATCTGGCTAGATTAGGTAGCCTGCAAGCCCCAGAGACCCACTGACTCTGCCTCGGCAGTGCTGGGATTCCAGCCATGCATGCTGCGCTTCTGGTATGTGGGTGTTCCTCCTTGTGCGGCAAGCACTTTACTCCCTGACCCACCTCCAGAGCCCCAAGAGTTTGTTTCTAACTTACAAATATATTTTAATTGACAAATATCCCTTTCCTAAAAATTCTCAGGACCAAAGTGTTTAGATTTGGGAAGTTTTCAGATTTTGGAATATTGCATATATTCAACAAACACTTGAGACCCAAGTGTAAAAATGAAATTCATAGTTTACACACATAGCCTGAAGGCAATTTCCTGCCTGAAAAAAAGTTTCATGCTATAGAATTTTCCACTGTGGTTATCATGTTAGTACTCAAAGAGTGTTACATTTTGGAGTATATGACACTGAATTGTGAGTTGTGTAAATTCTTCTATACAAAATAGCAAAATGAATAAAAACTTAAGAAGCCAAATAAAAAAAGTTCTAACAGTTCATCCAGAGGAATGAACAAAAGAATAGGAGAAGGGCTACCATTATCTTTCTTTCTAACTTTTTTGTTGGTTTTATGAGGTAGGGTCTAACTCTGGCCCAGGCTGACCTGAAATTAACTATGTAGTCTCAGGGTGGCCTTGAACTCACGGCAATCCTCCTACCTTTGCCTCCCAAGTGCTGGGATCAAAGGTGTGCGCCACCACGCCCGGCTATCTTTCTAAGATTCCAGAAGTCAGTCTGTCTGCCTCTCTTTCCCCACTCATTTATATGTCTCTCTTTGTCTCACACACATCTCCTCCCTCACATCTCTCTTACATTTCTCTGGAGGCAAATCCTGTTCTCCTTTGGTCTACTGACACCCAGCAAAGACAGAAAGAAAATGCTTTGAATAGTGCCCAAAACACAGAAGACCCTCAGTAGGACAAAGGAAGTCAAGGAAGAAAGAATCACATGGTAGGTACTCCCAGAACTTAGCAGAGAATCCACATGAATTCTGGGCTAGCCTGGGCTGCAGAATGAGATCCTGTCTAAAAACAAAAACCAAGAGGACTAGGGATGTAGCTCACTTGGTAGAGTATTTGCCTTGTACACAAAGTTCTTGGTTTGATCCCCAGCAAACATAAAATGGGTTTGGCATTCCATGTAAACCCAGCACTTGGGAGGTAGAGAAGCAGAAGGATCAGAAGTTCAAAACCAGGCTCCATTACATAAGACTGTCTCAAACGAAAGCAGCAAGAGCCTGGAAAAACTAGCTCAGTCAGAAAAACAAGAGTTCTATCCCCCAAACCTACATTTTTTAAAAGTCGGGTATGGGGGTAAGCATTTGTAATCCCAGCAGTAGGGAGATGGAGACAGTCAGATCCCTGGGTTACACCACAACTAGTCAGCCTACTTGGTAAGGTCAAGGTCAGTGAGAGACCCTCTCTTAAAAAAAAAAAAAAAAGAAAGAAAGAAAGAAAGAAAGAGAAAAAGAAAAGGAAGAAAGAGGGCTGGAGAGATGGCTTAGCAGTTAAGGCACTTGCCTGCAAAGCTTAAGGACCTGCATTCTACCCCCCAGTACCCACATAAACCAGATGCATAAGGTAGCCCATGGGTCTGCAGTTTGTCTATAGTAGCTAAAGGCCCTGGTGCACCCATTCTCTCTCTCTCAAATAAATTTTTAAAAAAAGTTAGGAAGAAAAGAAGAGAAAAGATGGATGGCACCTGAAGTACACACACACACACACACACACACACACACACACACACACACCTGCCTTGAGTCCCTTTACTAGCAGGTGTCACAGCCTTCGGCCCATGACAGCTATGAATATGACCCAACACAAAACCATAAAGTTACCTTAAAAAATTGTAAGAACTTTTTTGTGAAGTTTTGACTGTGTGGTTCTCAAGTGTGACAATGTGATTTCACAATGCCAAAAGGTTGGACAGGTCTATAGCCTTGGCATTGTGTGTCTGGAGGGCTCTGTCACCACAAAGGAATTGGTTTACACATAAGGTCATACACACAGGATGCTCATGTGACTTATTAAGAGGACACAGAATGGCCCAGCACGAGGTTGCAATGAGAAGATACAGGCTTTGCTGCAATCCCCAGACTGTGCCTGTGGTAGGGAGTGAGCCAGCCTTGGTCCCCATCCAACACAGCTGAGTCAGTGAGCAACTCAGCTAATGGATTTTGGAGGAGGGTAGACACCTAACATTTCCTCCTCTGAAAACCGACCACTTCATGGGTCTTTGGCCTGGAGTAGATGATAATTACAGTTCTTTCCCAAAAATATGGGTTTCTAACTCCATCCATCTCACTCTCTACCTTTCATCTTCCTAGGAAAAGAGACAGCATGGGGTTGGGGATGCACCTTAGTTGGTAGAGTGCTTGCCTAACTATGCCAATCTGGGATATATGAGATACTGTCTCAAGGAAAGGAGCGAGGGAGGGGAAGAGAGGAATGGAACGGAGAGGAAAGGAGGGAGAGAGTAAAGGGGGAAGGGAAGAGGAAGAGAAGGAGAGGGAAGAGAGGAGAGACATGGATCATGGTGATTTCCCACTCACTGGTAAACTAAAAGCCCTCCAGTGGAGAGAGTACATGGGCATCTGCACACACGTGGAGGTGACAGCACAGAGAAGAGACCACGGTGTGGGAAGGAAGCAGGGGGCCCCAGGGCAAAAAGGAATCCCTGCGCTTGGGCTGTGTCCCAGAAGCCTGGATAAGTCTCCGTGCCTTCGGGGCTGCTATTTTGGTGACCATGCTGAGCAAGCTCAGGAGTCCAGAGCCTGTGAGAGACAACATGGACATGGAGGCCCCAGCGGGCAGTCTAAGTCTCCCAATGACTGACTGCACCCTAATGATGGCTGGGCACTCTTCACTGTCCATTAGCAAGGGTGCTCCAAGAGGCCGCGACGTCTCTGCCTTTTTCCAGAAAAACGAGTGGAGGAGGATAAAGTTCCTCCGGAGTTTCTGCAGCTGTCTTCTCACTGGGTGACAAGTCAGACTGACAATCTCCACGTGGTCCAACCACCACCCGCCCCAGCCACAAACAGAAGATAAAATTCATCCCACACCGCTGGGGCTGCTGAAGAGCCTGGCAGACATCCAGGAAAGCACTTTGGAGGGAAGCCTCTGCCGAGACCATGGACGTTTTCTACAGGTAAATCTCTACTCATTATCCAAAATTACAAAGCGCACAAGCATACACTCATGAGTAAGAGTCAGCGGGTACCATCAAGAGCATTATCGAGGCAGTTTAAGACAGGATTAGAGAGAGCCTAACAGAAAAATAAAAAATGATGGATAACAGAAAGATAAAGTTAAGAGGCATGGAGGACAGAAAGTTACAGAAGGAGAGAGGGAAGAAATTAGGGGAAAGACACAATTCAGAGATCCCAGAGGGGAAAAAAATGTAAGAAAAGAAAAAAATATGTGACTTGTATGACTTTAAAAAGGGCTAGCAGGCTAGGCAGATAGCTCATCAGTAAAGTGTTTGGCACGTGAGCATCAGGTCCTGAGTTCAATGCCCAGTCATGTCAGTAATCACAGCACTGTGGGCGGGCAGTGTAGACAAGCAGGTCACTGGGGTTTGTGGGGCAGTCAGTCTAGCCAACTTGGTGAGTTCTAGATCAGTGAAAGACCCCATCTCAAAACAGATAGTCGTGGGCTGGAGAGATGGCTTAGTGGTTAAGCGCTTGCCTGTGAAGCCTAAGGACCCCAGTTCGAGGCTTGATTCACCAGGACCCACGTTAGCCAGATGTACAAGGGGGCGCACAAGTCTGGAGTTCGTTTGCAGTGGCTGAAGGCCCTGGCACACCCATATTCTCTCTCTCTCTCTCTCTCTCTCTCTCTCTCTCTCTCTCCATCTCTTTCAAATAAATAAATAAAAATAAACAAATAAAAAAACAGATAGACGTTACCTGAGGTAATCCTTAGACTCCACATTCGTGCGCACACACATGCAAAGAGTGGGACTGGGTCAATGGCTCCATTAAAAAAGTGCTTGCCGCACAAATTCCCCGAACCCACATAACAACTGGACACAATAGTGCGAGTGTTTGTACTTCCAGTGCACCTACTGTAAGGCAGAATGGGAACTGGAGACAAGAGAATCTTCTGGACCAGGTAGCCTTGCAAATGCAGCAGGGAGGCGGGAGGGGGCGGGGGGAGCGAGCTCAAACAAGGTGAAGGTAAGGACCACCATACATAGGCTGTGGCACTCACTCACAAACATCACACACACACACACACACACACACACACACACGATTAGATATAAATCAGTGTGTATGATACAAATGATAACTCAGTTAAATGCATCCCATTTGAGGCCTTGCACATACACATACCAGCCAAGAACCAGAGGTAGCACTGAAAAACAGCATAAAGAATTATAGGTATAAATGCTATAGATACATTTGCAAACAGGGCTGGGGAGATGGGTAAAAGCGCTTACTGCACAAGCTTGACGACAGGAGTTCAGATCCCCAGCACCCATGTGAGGTTGGACCTGGTGGTACATGTCTGTAATACCAACACATCTTCAGCAACAGGGGCAAAGTCAGGAGAATCCGGAAGTTTGTGGGCCAGTTAGTTCGGCATTCACAGCAGCAAACAAGAGAGACCCCAAGGTTATCCTCTGACCTCCACATGCGTGCTATGACACATACGCCCACACATACACAATCATTCTCTCTCATGCAAGTTGAAAAAGGAGAAATGAACACATTTCTGGAGATAGAGTACATGACTTAATGACAGGCAACTCAGAAAGGAAGAAAGGAAGGAAGGAAGGAAGGAAGGAAGGAAGGAAGGAAGGAAGGAAGGAAGGAAGGAAGGGAAAAGGAAGAAAGCAAGCAAGCTGGAATTACCTGGACCCATTAACTAAGTTAAACTAGCAATTTGAAACAAGAAAAGAAACCCAACTGAAACAAACCAATGAACCCAGGCTGGGGCAGGTTCCAGTCTGGGGTTTTTCAGATCTTCAAGGAGTAGGAAATCCTGGGCCTACACAAATATTGAAGAGAATCTTTACTACATACAAGACATATACAGATATAAACAGACAAATTCATACGTACCTACTTGGTAACCATCCTTAACATATAACATTGGAACAGCAGCATGCCTTAGCACCTGTTATATAAGACTAAATTAAGGATGAAGAAAAGGAGATCTAGGGACTAATCCCAGTGCTGGTTGACAGTCCTAGTGGGCGCGACATGGCTGAGTGGGTACAGTGTTTGCTGTGCAAGCGTGAGGACCTGAGCCCAGACCTCCCCGCACTCAGGTAATTGCTAAGCGCAGTGGAGGGTACCTGTAATCCAAGCGCGGCGAAGGCAGAGACAGAAGGTTCCCTAAGGCTTGCTGGCTAACTTCACATCAGTGAACTCCAGGTTCCGTGAGAGACTTTGTCTCAAAAAGTAAGGTGGCAGGCTAGGGAGATAACTCAGTGAATAAAACATTTATGATTTTAAGTGTCATATCTGAGTTTGAGTCCCCAGAACCCATATGAAAGATAGACACTGTGGTGGGCATATGTAACCCCAGGGTGCCTGTGGTGAGAAGGGAGGCAAAGACAAGAAGCTTCTCAGAAGCTCAAAAGCCAGGAGCCTAGAGAATGCAGCCACAACCAATGAAACACCCTGTCTTAAACAAAGTGGAACGCGAGGACCAATACTTGAGGTTGTCCTCTGACCTCCACACGCATGCCATGACACTCACATGCCCACATGTCAGAAAGGGGGGGGATAAAGGAACACACACAGCCCAATGTACCTCTGGCGGTTGCATGCACGCACACATACACACTCATATGAACATACATATACACAGGCATGCATACTTATATCCACTTATATCCACAAACAAAACTTTTTAAGCCTTAGGGAAAAGTTTGCCAATTAAATCCAACAAAATAAACCCAGATGAGTTTACCCTAAGAAACAATGATTTCACAATAATCAAAGTGTATTAATATTAGTAATCCCAATAAGATGATAAAGAAGAAATATTACAGCTGTCTCCAGAGTTGCAGAAAAGCGTGGCTGTAATTCAGCATCTGTTCACAATGAGGGAGACTTAACAGCACAGTATGAAAAGGAACTTTTTAAGTCTGACAAAGGAAATCTTTTAAAAAATGATTAAGCCGGGTGTGGTGGCACAAGCCTTTAATCCCAGCACTTGGGAGGCAGAAGTAGGAGGATCACCGTGAGTTCAAGGCCATCCTGAGAATACATAGTGAATTCCAGGTCAGCCCGAACTAGAGTGAGACCTACCTTGAAGAGGAAAAAAAAAAAAAAAAAAAGAGGAGGAGGAGGAAAAAAGATTAAACATCATTCTTTTTATATGTGTGCATTTGAAGTCAGAGGTCAATGTTGGATGTCTTCCTCAACTGCTCTCCACCTTGTGTTTGAGATACTGACCCTGGAGCTAGCTTGACTAGGCTAGCTGGCCAGCAAACCTCAGGGATTCTCCACTCTATCTCTCCAGCACTGGGGTTACAAGTGTATGCCACAACACCTTGATTTTCATGTGAGTCTTGGTTCCAAACTCAAGCCTTCATGTTTATGAGGCAGTTAACTCTCTGAGCCATCTCCCAGCACCAAATGTCATTCCTATGTCAAAACTTCAGTTTATCCCAGTAATGTGAAGCTGACTACAACATGGACACACACATCGTACAAGACACTAACCTAAATGGTGTGTACAATCTTTATGATACAAATGACAAAACTCAGTTAAAAGACAAAAGAAACAGCCAATTAAGGGAAAAAGACTTAATCTCTCCCCAATTAGTCCATCCATCAACTTGGATCTAATCAAAACATCAACAGAAAGAGGCCGGGAGATGACTCATCAGGTAAAGCGCTTGCCATGCAGGCGTGACAACCTGAGTTTGAAACCCTGGGCGCGGTGACGCGTACCTGTAATCCCAGCCCTGTGCAGGCAGAGCCAGCAGGACCCCTGGGGCGTGTCCACCAGCTAGTCTAGCCAAATCGCTGAGCTCCAGGTTCACTCTCAAAAAATCGGTGGACAGGCTAGGGAAAAGACTGAGCAGGCAAGAGCACTTGCTGTCTATGCTTGAAGACCAGTGACCCGAGACTGGGTATGGCCAGTACTCCTGTAACCCTAGTCTTGTGGACAGCAGAAACTGGAGAATTGCTCGGGCTCCTGGAAACGGAAGCTCTAGGTTCAGAGACTCCACATCAAAGAAGTAACAGATGAATGAAGTAGGGGAACATGCAACATTATCCTCTGGCCCTGTATTGCGTTCACGACGCACGCACATCTGGACATACACGTGCATAGACTACACATACACCACATATTGCACACACACACACATACATGAAGTGGAGAGCAACTGACCAATGATCACATGTACACTACCATACACATACTACCATAGACACACATATGCAAAAAAAAAAAAAAAAAGTATCAACAAGGACTTTCCTGGATTCCAACAAGTTGATCCTAAAATCACCATGGAAAGGTAAGGCTGAGAGCTGAGGTTGCTTGAGGAGAACAAATGAAGGGTGCGTGATATCAGGTATGAAAACTACCTAATACTATGGAAACTAAGTGTGAGAGGGCTCAAGGAACTAACAGACGGATAGGATGGAGTGCCAAGTGAGCCAAGGAGAGGTGGCCTGCAACAACGATGTGTTCAAAAATCAAAGAAGGGGCTGGGGAGCTATCTCAGTGGTTAAGGCGCTTGCCTGCAAAGTCTAACAACCCAAGTTTGATTGCCCAGTACCCTCATAAAGTCAGATGCACACAGTGATGTGTCCATCTAGAGTTTTTTTGCAGCAGATAGAGAAGCTCTAGCATGCCCAGTCTCTCTCCCCTTATAAATAAATAAATAAATAAATAAATAAATAAATAAATAAATAAATAAATATTAAAGTAAAAAATCAAAGAAGGGTCTGGGGAGATGGATCAGTGGGCAAGAGTATTGTTGCACAAGCATGAGGGCCTGAGAGGGCCCAAGACAGCCTAAGTTTGATCCCTAGCACCCACATAAAAAACTATGCATGGTGCCATACACCTATAACCCCAGTCTTGGGGTAGTGACAGGGGAACACCTGGAGCTTGATGATCAGTCAGTCTGAACCAAAACCCCAGCAGGTTCAGTGAGAGACTCCATCTCAAATAAGACAACTTGGAAGAGCAATGGAGAAGGACAGCAGATGCTTACCTCTGGTCTCTGCATGTGGGAGATCTGCACACATATGCATTACACATTCTCAATTACACAGGCACATGACAAAAAATTAATTTTATAAGACACCAAAAAAATGGGCTAGAGAGATGGCTTAGCAATTAAGGCACTTGCCTGCAAAGCCTAAGGACCCAGGTTCAATTCCACAGTACCCATTACAGACGTACAAGGTGGTACATGCATCTGGAGTTCATTTGCAGCAGCTGGAGGCCCTGGAATACCCATTCTCTCTCTCTCTCTCTCTCTCTCATAAATAAATAAATAAATAAATAAATAAATAAATAAATAAACAGTTAAAAAATAACTAAGTAAATAAAAACAAAGCTGAGTACATGCTTTTAACCTCAGCACTGGGGAGGCTGAGATGGAAGAATCACCATGAGTTCAAGACCAACCTGGGCTATACAGTGAGTTCCAGGACAGCATGGGAGGAAAAGAAATAAAAATAACAAGGGTGAAGAGATGGCTCAGCGGTTAAACTGTTTGCCATGCAAGCATAAAAAAGGGCTGGAGTTTGACCCCCAGCACACATGTAAAATGCTGGACATAGTGGCATGTGCCTGTAATCCCAGTGCTAGGAAAGCAGAGGCAGAAGACATTTGGGGCACACTGGCTAGCTAGTGTAGCCTAACTGGTGAGTTCCAAGCCTGTGTGTGTGTGTGTGTGTGTGTGTGTGTGTGTCCCCGCACGCGCGTGCGCACTAATCACTGAAAATTAAGGAGTGTAATAACTGTTACTAAGGCAACTGATCAGAAAAAGAAATGTAATGTTCATCCTTGTATCTTACCAAAGATAGCAAGTTCAGCTACATTAAATAAGCACAGACAAATGTAGAACTTTTATACTTTTAGAACAAAATGTTGGAGGATAGCTGCATGACCTCTAGGAAGAAAAGAGCCACTTAAAGAACATATCAGTCCAGGGCATAAAGAGAAAAGAATGATAAACTTGACTAGGTCAAAATGCATTTCACTATTGTTCCCCCGCCTCCATAAAACCAAACCACACACCAAGATCCTGACCAACCAAAGCCTGAAAGAAATTATTTACAGCACATCTAAATGATAAATGATTAGCAATTCCTTAATTTTTTTCCCAAAAAAAGGGGAGCTGTCAAACGCTGAGCAAGCCAGGTATGGTGGGGCATGTTTTTAATCCCAGCACTTGGGAGGCAGAGGTAGGAGGATGGCCTTGAGTTCTAGGCCACCCTGAGACTACACAGTGACTTCCAGGTCAGCCTGGGTTGGAAGACCCAATGGGGGGGGTGGGGGTGAACAAAGGAGATGAAGATGCAAATCTGGGAGGAAGAAAGCCAGTGCTTGATGTATTGCAAATGAGGAGAATGCAAATTAAAACAGGATTATTCTCACTTATGAAATTGGCAAAAATAATAATAATAAATTAATCCACTTTTACACTGTCATAGTGAGGCAGAGAAAGAAGTGTTTTGGTGGTTTGGGGAGATAGCTCAGTCAGTACAGTGCTTCCACACAAGCATGGAGATCTGAGTTCAGAGCCCCAGCACGCACCCACGTACAAGCCAGACAGTGTCATGCACCAAAAATCCCAGTACTAGGAAGAAAGAGAGGAGGGATTCCCTGGGACTTGGTGGCCAGCTGATCTAACTGAATCAGTGAGCTCTAGATTGAGTGAGAGACCCTGACTCAAAACATTAAGGTGGAGAGGCTGAGGAGGACAGCCAGCATCGATCTCTGGCCTCAACACACATGCTAGCACATGTTTACACACTCACATGAATATGCACACACATACCACACACATGTGCTAAAAAGAAGTACATTTTACGTTGCTGTATCATTCATGTATGTGCATACACATAAGAAAGTGTAATGGAATCTTACTATGTGCACTGCGATATTTTCCTTTTCTGTTCTTTTTTTGAGATAGGATCTCACTTTAGCCCAGGCTAACCTAGAATTCACTAAGTAGTTTCAGGCTGGCCTTGAACTCACAGCAATTCTTCTACCTCTGCCTCCCAAGTGCTGGGATTAAAGGTGTGCACCACCATGCCAGCCAACTGTGATATTTTCCATTTCATTTTTTCCAATTCAATTAACCACAAAATTGATTTTGTAGCCCCTGGTCCTGAAGAACTCCTCCCCTATGGAAACAGGGGATATGTTTCATCCATGGCAACAATATATGCAATAATAAAACCAGTAAGTAGCTGGGCTGGAGAGATGGTTCAGTGGTTAAGGTACTTGCCTGTAAAGCCTAAGGACCTGGGTTCAATTCCCCCATACCCATGTAAAGCTAGATGTATATGTCATCTAGAGATGATTTCTAACAACTGTTTACACATCGTATGCATATATACTGTACTGGGTATATGACATCTAGAAATGATTTCTAACAACTGTCTGGACAGCATATACACTGTACTGGGTATACGACATCTGCAGATGATTTTGAGTATCCAGGAGAATGTAACTGGACATATTCAAACACTGTGCCATTGTATATAAGGGGCTTAAGCTCTGTGGAGTTTGATACTCTCAAGGCATCGTGAACTCATTCTTTCATGGAGGGAGGGAGGGAGAGAGAGAGAGAGAGAGAGAGAGAGAGAGAGAATATATACATGTGCACATTCTCCAAAAGCCAGACAAGCCAAGATACTTCCACAGTCAAATTTCAGGTACAGTCAAAACACCATCTGGAAGTCCTGGGTGGGCATCTGACCTGAGAAGGCGAGGCAAGCTGTGCTGGAACAATCACAGAGCCTTCCAATAAGTCTAGAATCTACATAGGCATGTCCAACCCATGCCCAGAACGGTTTTGACAGTAATGCCACACAAAATCATGAACTTACTTCAAACATTATGAGGTGTATTTTTTCCTTTTTTTAACTTAATTATGTAGTTCTTGAGTGTGAACTTTGTGCATGACATTATGTCACAATATCCAAAAAGTTGGGCCCATAGCCAGGCATGGTGGCACACGCCTTTAATCCCAGCACTTGGGAGGCAGAGGCAGGAGGATCACTGTGAGTTCGAGGCCACCCTGAGACTACATAGTGAATTCCAGGTCAGCCTGAACTAGAGTGAGACCCTACTTTGAAAGACAAAAAAAAAAAAAAAAAAAAGAAAAGGTTGGGCCACCTGCAATCAATTCCCATGAGGGCCTCACGGTGCTTTGGCAAGGCTCCTGGGCATCTGTTCCTGCCTCAGGTTCTTTGACTAGGTACAGCATGTATTCTCTACCTCACCAGCATACAGTCAACAGCAGGGACAACTCACGTGACACAAGAACCATCTGGTATGGAGTGCGTGGTGGGTGAGAGACGCTGTCCCAGAAGACCTGATGCCTGCCCACGGGAGTGGGCCCACGCTGGGGATATGCAAACACTCAATGAGATGGGACACCAGGCCCCAGATTCCCCCCACTGCAGATGAGAAACCAAAACTGCATCTGTTCCCCATGATCAGCGGCTCAATGAATGCCAGCCTTCAAATCCCATACAGGGCAGTGTCCTTTCTGTGTCAGGGAGGACAACAGCTAAAAGCCTACCCATTCCATCCTCAAATTCCAGCCACCACTGCGTGAGGTCCACCTTCCTTACTTTGGAGAGATTTACTTCCCATCAACTTGGTATGTTTATGAAAATCCACAGTTGGGGTTGTGGAAATCGGTATCGATCTCAATCTCTCTCTCTCTCTCTCTCTCTCTCTCTCTCTCTCTCTCTCTCTCTCTCACACACACACACACACACACACACACACACACACACACCCCACAACTGATCAAGTGAAAGACAACATTTACTCCTCTCAAGTAGAAGGACTCTCTGCCTGGTCACCACTGCACCCAGTGTGACATGTAGACAGTGGACAACTAGCCTGGTGAGGAGGGCACAGCAAGGGCCTGCCTTCACTGGAGTGCCTTGCCTGGAAACCAGAATGGCACACACTGCATGTTGGGCACAGTGTCTATGGAAAACGTGATGCCCTGCACAATGCGGTGGCAATTATTGCAGGGGAAAGTCACCAGAAACTGTGCCAAAGTGTACCCAGGAAAGGCCTATGGGCAAAGAGGGCTGTGGGGATTTCTGCTCCTTCTCACAGCTCCTAATTCTTTGTCGTGGTCAATACTTTCTCTCATCTTTCTGTATGTTTCATGCTCTGGCATCCCAGGCCTCCCTGCGTAGGGCTGGCTAATTCCGCTACACGGTGGGATGGTGCAGACAGGGAGCCTCCCAGAGCCATGCAGCAGCCTTCACAGGCCACGTTGAACCTGGATCAACGTAAGGCTGCAGTGCTGCAGGACCTACCCTCCGCCGTACCAGCTGAGCCCACTATGAAGGAGCTGCCTGGGAGTCCAGGAGCACATTCAGCTGCCTTTGGGAGAACTGGCATTGGCTTCCAACTGAATTTGTGTGAGTGAGTATGTAAGTGAGTGAGTGAGTAAGTGAGTGCACATCCACAGGTACACATACATGTATATACATGGGCACACGCAGACATGAAGAGGACAGAAGACAAACACGGGTGTCATCCTCAGGCACCACCTATGGTCTCCTTTGAGAACCTGCCATAGGCTACCCTAGCTGGCCAGCTAGCCTCAGGGATTCTCCTGCCTTCAACCTTCCCAGGGTTAGGATGACAGGCATAGACCACCTACCATACCTGGCTCTAGTCATGTGGGCGCTGGGGACCGAACTGGGGCCCTCATGCTTGAAGCCAAACACCTTATCAACTGATGAATATCCCCCTAAATTGTCCAACTGAATTTTTAAACCTTGGTTTGTGGATTTGGGTGAAAAGGAATTGTACTTCAACTGCCAAGTGTCCCTAAATGCCCTGCTGGTGTTCTGAACGCCAGCAAGGAGGCACCAGGAGCTGAGTGCTCCAGCCCGGGGCTCTTGGCAGTCCTCCTCTCTCCGTTGGTGACCACAGGGGTGGAGTGCAGTGGCAAGTGGCTGCTCCCGTGTCTGAGCACCAGTGTCCACTGACAGCTGGGGACAACAGCGCGAGGGAGGAGGGTACAGTGCAAGCTCAAAGAGACGGGAGCCCTGCTACAAAACATTCAAGCAGGATCACAGAGCTCCCCCAACAACGGCCTCTCGGCACCACTCATGTCCCCAAGAACCACCCTCAGTGCATCAAGAGCGAAGTCCACAGAAAGAAGGGACCCTGTGAACTCCCCGATCCCCGGGCCCACAGAGCCCTCTTGTACCACCCTAGGGGATCAAATGCTCTTTCTCCCCCATCCCCAGCCCACTGCCCTGCCTAGCAGATGCTCGGAGAAGGAAGGGGTGAGACACTGCATTATGGGGTGGTGACACTGGACAACCAGGGTAAGAACTCCCTGGGAAACAGCTAGTATACGCCATCTTATTTGTGCTGTGAACACAGTAACAGGCTACGATGGATAATTGTGTCAACTTGACAGACTCTAGAGTCATCTAGTAGACAATCTTCTGGGCATGTCCATGAAGGAGTTTTTAGA
Source organism: Dipus sagitta (assembly GCA_036346955.1). NCBI lineage: Eukaryota > Metazoa > Chordata > Mammalia > Rodentia > Dipodidae > Dipus > Dipus sagitta. The sequence goes on from CM070773.1 coordinate 137,873,418, forward strand.
TTAAGTGAATTGAGGTGGGATGACACACCCCAAATGTGGCAGCCACCATCTATGGGCTTAGGGTCCCAGGCTGAATAAAAGAAAGAGAGCTAGCTAAGTATCAGCATTCTTCACTCTGCTTCCTGACCGCGGGTTAAATGTGGCCAGCTGCCTCACTCTCCCGCCACACACCTCCTTCACCATGATGGACGGCAACCTCAAAGCGTGCGCCCGAACAAATCCACTGACCTTTCTCTCTCCCTCCCTTCCTCTGGTGTTTTGTCACAACAATGAGAAAAATAACTAATGCACAAGCCAACTCTGTTTTCATCACATAGAGGAGAAACTGAGGCTGAAGGGGTCAGTCCACTTGCCGAACATCTATCGCATAGCTAATAAGTGCTGGGCGGTGGTGAGTTCAAGCCTGGATCTATCCAAATCCCATGTCTGAAGTCCTTTTGTTGTTAAGATTTTTTATTTTTTTATTTCTTATTTTATTTTATCATTATTATTTTTTGTTTTGTTTTGTTTTTCTCACTCTGTTCCAGGCTGACCTGGAATTCACTATGGAGTCTCAGGGTGGCCTCGAACTCACAGTGATCCTCCTACCTCTGCTTCCTGAATGTTGGGATTAAAGGCGTGCGCCACCACGCCTGGCCAAGATCTTTTATTTTTAATTCTGTTTTGACCTTTTGACGATGACATAATTACTGTGCCTTGCCTGTCTTTGAGGGACTGTGAGGTGTTCTGAGCCACGAATGCACTGACAGAGATGACTTGCATAGGGGCTGGGAAAATGGCTCCGTGGGAGAAGCACTTGCCGAGCAAGGATGAGAGTTCAGATCCCCAGGCCCCATGTAAAAGCTGGTTATAAACCCGGAATCCTAGGTGCTGGAGAGGTAAGAGATAGGCAGACCCCTGGGGCTCGCCGGCCAGCTTATCTAGTTAATCAGTGAGCTCTAGGCTTAGTGAGAGACTCCATCTCAAAAAAAAAAATAAGGTCGTAGGGCTAGGCAGATGGCTCAGTGGATGAAGTGCTTTCTGAACAATTTTCAGTTCCTGAGTTCAGATCCCCAGACTCTATATAATAGTCAGAAAATGTGATGGGTTTCCATAAACCTGAGAAGGGAGGCAGAGACAGGCCTGGTAAACAAGGAAAAATTGAGCATCTCAGGAACAATGACCATGGAAAGTGAAGGTCTGGAGGGGAGCTGGAAATCACAGCCTCAGTAGAGAATCCATTTTAGCAACAAGAGAAATGGAACAATGAGGAAAATTACAGCATCTGTCTAAATACAGTCTTCCTTTCATTTCACATGTTGTTTGGATGCGGGCTTTAAACCTCATTTCCAACACCATCAGCAAGTGTGTACTACACAGCTCGGGCTGTGATTAATATGAGTATTACTTTTACTCTTTCCCAGGGCAGATACATGGAGAAGGAACGGGACAAGGAAGGGTCCACTGGGCTGTGGGCTGGTTTACACTTAATCGCTCTGCAAACCTGGGCAAGCTGCAAGGGCAGAGAGGCAAAGTCTCAAACCTTTAATTGCTGCTTCCTGAAATAACCTCAGTTTGCTCTAGTAGGCTTACCCTGGATCCCAATTCATTTCACAGTGGAGCATGAAGAATCATTTTTATCTCTAAGCCAACACATTTTCCAGCATCTGTCTGGGGTTGTGAGTTCAAAGGTCGTGGACATCTGAGGGCAAGAGACAAGGGACTCTGACAAGAGGCTAGCCTCATGATTACCTCACCATGGTGAGAGGAGGACTTGAATCTACAGGACTAGCCAGCTGGACCAGGGCCCATGACCTAGCAGGCTCTCTTCACATATAAAACCAGAGAAGGCTAAGCCAGAGGGAAGGTCTCAGAGCTTTTAAAATGCCATAAATCATTGGACCTGTTCCCCACCAACTATTTTTAATTATTTTGCTTTATAAAATTGTGGTAAAACATACAAAACATAAATTTTATCAAGTTAATCATTTTTGCATATATATGGTGCATGCATGCAGAAGAAATCAATGTTGGGTGTCTTCCTCAATCACTCCCCTTCCTCCCTCCCTCCCTTCCTTTTTCTTTCTTTCTTTCTTTCTTTCTTTCTTTCTTTCTTTCTTTCTTTCTTTCTTTCTTTCTTTCTTTCTTTCTGTCTCTCTGTATGTGTGTGTGTGTGTATTAGCGTCTCTTGGTAAACAAATGCCAGGCCCTTATACCACTTTGTGCATCTGGCTCTACATGGGTACTAAGGAATCTAACCCAAGCCAGCTGGCTTTGCAAGCAAGTGTTTTTAACCACTGAGCAATCCCCCAGCCCCATCTTATATTTTTTTAAAAATTGTTTGTTTATTTATTTATTTATTTATTTATTTATTTATTTATTTGCAGGGTGGGAGGGAGAGGGAAGGAAGGAGGAAGAGAGGGAGGGGGGGAGAGAGGGAGGAAAGGAGGGAAGGACAGAGGGAGGGAGGATGGGCATGCCAAGCCTCTAGCCACTGCAAACTCCAGATACATGTGCCACTTTGTGCATCTGGCTTTACATGGGTACTGGGGAATTGAACCTGGGTCCTTAGACTTTGCAGGCAAGTACCTTAACTGCTAAAGCTATGTCTCCAACCCCCATCTTGTCTTCTGAGATAGGTTCTCTCACTGAACCTGGGGTTAACCAATTCAGCTAGACTAGCTTGCCAGCAAACCTAGGGAATCTTCCACCTCTCTAACACTGGGATTACAGGCACACACAGTGTACCCAGCTTTTACTTGGATGCTGGGGATCCCAGCTCAGGTCCTCATGCTAGCATGGCAAGCAGTTATTAGGTTTCATCTCCCAGCCCTCATATTAATCATTTTAAGTGTATAGGCTGGTGGTGTTAAGTTCACTGACTTGTACTGCTGTGTGATCTTCATCCCCTAGCTGTGATTTTTATATCAGCACTCATTAAAGTCCCCGTTCTTTCTGCCCTCCAGTCTGCAGCCACCATCATGCTACTTTCTGCCTCTAGGAATACTCTGACCACTCTGGGGACCTCGTGTAAGTGGAATGGCACAGTGTGTATCTTTAGCATGTAACCAAAGTCCACCCACAGTGTAGCAGGTTGTAGGGGTTTCTTTATTTTTCAATACCGAGTAATATTCCTCTATAGACCACACTGGGCACACCCATGCATTGATGGAGACTTGGGCTGGTTCCTGTTGGATCCTGGGTCATCCCTGGGGACAACACTGGTTCAGTGGTGAAGTACTTCTTCTCAAGTTATTATCTTGAGCGGCCTGGCATGGATTAACCAAGGGCTTTGGAGTGAACTGGCTCGAATTCCCTCCTCACATGTGTGACCACAGAACTGCTCTCTCAGACCCTTAGGGCTCTACTCTGAAAAATGGGAAATCAGAGAAACCCCATCTTGTGTATGTTCATGTGTGGGTACGAGTGTGCATCTCTGTGGGGAGGGGACAATTTCAGGTGTCATTCTTCAAATGCCACCCACTTTTTTTGAGATAAAGATTGCTCATTATGTTGGAGATCACCAATTAGGTTAGACTGGCTGACCAGTGAGCCCAGGGATCCTTCTGTCTCCGCCTCTGCAGGACTGGGATAACAGACACCTACCTCCATGCTCAGCATTCTATGTGGGTACTGGGGATCGAACTCAGGTCCTCACGCTCCAAAGCAAGCACTTTACCTGCTGAGCCATCTCCCCGGCCTTGATCACCATCTTTGGTAAAGACTACATGCAAAGGTTCCTTCCAGAGACCAGAATCTCCCTTGCATCCCTCAAGCAGTGCCTGTCTATAGGGAGGTGGGCCCAGCTTTTCCACACAATGGAGACTCACTGCTTCCAAGGCCAGGAAGCAATCAAAGCTATGGTACACAGAAACTCTGGATTGGAAGTTCCAAAAAAGGGGTGTAAAAATGCCAGCTCGGAGCTCACGATGCTAGTTAGGAAGCACACGAGACCGTGAACATGACCTTGACTGTGAACTTCTGGAAGGAGACCAGTGGGGCTCGTCCACTGGCCTGGGCATGCACAGGCTGCAGGACCGGGACAGCACTGCTTCCGCGGTATACTCCCAGCATCCGCTGCGGGCTCCCTCTCCTCCTCTCTGACTAGTTCAGCCGGGGTGTGCGCTGCAAGCCGCCCAGCTGTCCCTGGACAAGGCCTGGCTGCCGCCCAAGGCTCTGCTCTGTCACAACAAAGGCAGCCGTCACCGGACAACCTCCTATCGTGCCCAGCAGCAAGGGTCTGGTGGAGGGGGCCGGTTCTCACCCTCCATGTCCTGTCCCTCTCTGGGACACTGCTGGGCCACAGCTGGCGTGCAAGGCTCCAAGCAGCCCAGGCTCGCGCATAGACATCTGCAGACCAGCAGACACAGGAAAAGGCCTGGCCCTGTGATCACCAGCCGGTTATGCCCGGTCATCCAAACATGCCCTGGCCAGCATGGGGGAGGGTAGGCCCTGGGGACAGAAAGCACCAGGCCAGAGTGGGAGACTAGTCATCAGGATTGGCTGCAGAGCTGGGGATGGGGCTCAGTTACCAGAGTGCTTGCCTAGCACGGACGGCACCCTGGGCTCCATCCCCAGCACCACGCAAACTAGGCACAGGCATGGGCCTGTGGTCACAGCATTTGAGGAGAAACAGGAGAATTGGGAGTTCAAGGTCAGCTGCATATCAAATTTGAGGCTAACATGGACTAAGAGACCTTGTCAAAGAAAATGAAGAGAGGGAGGAAGACGAGGGGGGCGGGGAGTGCGCGCTGAAGATGCGGGGGGGGGCGCTATGATCAAGGAAAGCTTCCTGGAAGAGGTGGAGTAAAAGATGGGGAGAGGAGCTGCCTAGCTATTCAGGGTGAGTAATGGTTTATGGAGACAGCGAGGAGGTACAGAGGGCGATGAGACCAGACTTGCTTGGGCTGTCTCTTGCCAGTCTGACCAAAAGACCCCAGAAAGGAGCACCAAGCATTTGCCTGAACTTAGGTTCCACTGCGTCTCTGGACTCCAGTGCTAAGAAGACATCCCACTACTTGGAAGGCAGAGGTAAGAGGGTCGCCGTGAGTTAGAAGCCACCCTGGGGCTGCATAGTGAACTTCAGGTCAGCCTGGGCTAAAACAAGACCCCACCTCAAAAACAACCTCCCCCCACCAAAAGAAAAAGAAATGATACAGAAGAGGAACTAATTAAAAAGAAGGAAGGATTCAATGTTAGGTGGATTTGGGAAGGGGACAATGTAGGTGGTGGGAGGGAATTCTCATGGCTTATTGTCTATACTTATAGAACTTGTCAATGAAAAGTTAAAAACTCCCTGCGTTACTGGGCATACCCTTGAACTTCTGGCCCTCCTGCTTCTACTTCCAGTACTGGGATTGCAAGCGTCCTTTACCACACCTCGTGTGTGTGGTTCTAGGGATAGAGGCCAGGCGTATGTGCAGGCAAGGCAAGCACTTTCCACCTGAGCTACACACGCAGCTCCACTCACTTTCGAGTTGTTTCAGTAGCAGGGGCGTCAGTGTGTGACTTGCAGAAGCCATCCTTAAGAGCTTCTGCTGCTGCGGACTGGCATGGGCAGGAGGTGACACCGTCTCTTTTGGTGTTCACCGCAGTGAAAACACACAACGAGCCCCAGCAGAGTGAAGAAATCTGGGTACAGAAAGCTTCTATAGCCCCAGGGCAACCAGCTATCTCCTAACCAGTCCTAAAAGACCACGTTTTCCTGGTGCCCTCTGGTAAGCTGCCCTGGACACTTACAGTGCAAGGACACGGCTGGAGGCCAGTGATGGCCGGAAACCGCTCTCATCTACCAACATGACCGTGGCTTTGTCACTTTCTGGGTGCTGTCGTAAATGTCTCTTCACCAGTAAATCACTTGCCCTCTGCAATAATTGTTCAAGCAACTCATGTGCAACAGGATACTGAGTGAGGCCCATGTGGCCACTGTCACCGGCTCCAGGCTCTACTCAGCTGTCACTGGCATAGCAAAAACATGAATTCAGCCCACTGCTTAGGTCTTTACCACTAAAGCCTTGTCCCAGGTCCAGTGAAGGAGCAGCCTGCTGCCAAGGTCATTTGGGTTCCCGCCCTGTGGAGTCAAGGGCAGACAGGAATATGCACTGGATGAGAGTGGCCCCGTCAAGGGGAAAGAAATAGCCCAGCCCAGGAAAGCTCAGCGTGGATCCCAATTGCACCGGCCAGGGCAGATGGCATTGCACCCAGCTCTGGGAGTCAGCACAGGCGACCTCACAAGGTCTGGCTGGGGCAAAGCAAAGGCCTTTCTGACAGAATGTCCTCGGACCCGTGTGTGGGCTTGCCTCTCCCCCACTCGTTAGAAAGAGGCAAGGCTGGGCTAGAGATGGACTACAGTTGCGAGAGTGTTCAACCAATGTGCACAAAGCCCTGGGTTCGATTCCCAGCATCACAAAGAACTAAGCGCTATGGTGCGTGTTGGTAATCCCAGCCCTTGGGAGGCAGGAGGATCAGAAATTCATGGTCATCTTCAGCTTCATAGTGAGTTTGAGATCAGCCTAGACTAAAATCCCTGTCTCAAAGGAAGAGATGAGGAGAAGGGGAGGGAAGGAGAGAAGGCAGAGAAGGGAAGGTCAAGTGTCCCCTAGAGAGTGTGGGTCTCTCGGGCACTGGTTGACAGCCTGAACCAGAATGAGACCTACCAAATGTCTCTGTCATACAAGACATGTCTCAGACATGCAAATCCCTTCCACAGCACAAGTTCTCTCCTCCTTCTGCTCAGCTAAACCATGAGCCCATTCCTAATTTGGATATTTTTCCTTCCAACGTCCAGGCAAAATAGAAAAACATCACACACCACACTTTTTCTCATCCTAGTAAACTCAGTCTACGAAGGCCAGGGGACAATTAAACTTCCCTGACACATCTGCACTTTTACAGCCTCTGCTCAGAAGCCTCCCCCTCCCCCGACACTGTCCCCTGCACATGCTGGTGTCCAAGACCTCGATGAGCCACAATCAAACAGCACGCCTGTCCTGCAGGAGCAGGTTGTCCTGGGTGTGGTGTTCTGGACCCCAAAAGCCCTTTGCCTATTTCCCTGAGGACTAGGAGCCTGGGTCGTGGCATGGCTTCTAAAACCACAGGGCGGCCACACACTAGCTACTGAGTCGGCACATGGCAACCCCTTTGAAACGCCTCTTGGTCACAAAACAGATGGGAAAACATGTACTTAAGCCACCTCAGCAAATTACTCCCTGGCCTCTGGGGACTGAATGCCCTGGAAATGGGGGGATGGGGCACATCCTGGGCAGAGGCTACAGGCAGGCTGCTGGGACACTTGAAAAGCCAGACCCCTCCCCACCAGAAACAGCTGCTTCCCTCTCAGGTCCCCACACCCTTTCTTTCTCCAAGAAGTTCTGACTGTTGCAGGAGAACTCTCTCAAAGAGAAGACATGTGTGCAACACACACAATCAGGCCACCCCATCCTCCCACGGGTCCTCGGGACACCAGGCATCTAAATCCAACCTACCTGGGCTTGTGGGCCAGGTGCCAGGCCATGTTGCCCTTGCCCCTGGGAAGAGCTGACGGCTGCTCCTTCCTGCTCAGCCACGAGCGTGTTCTCTCTCTCTCTCTCTCTCTCTTTCTCTCTCTCTCTCCTGAACATCAGCAGCGGATGGGCTGACGTGACGCTGCCTTGGTGCTTAACCCTCTCAGCTTCCAAGGAGTTTGGCAGCCGACCAAGTTGACAGTGCATGGTCACCCTAGCAGAACCCCTTCAACCGAGGTTTCCCATCACGGGAGAACACAAAAGTCTGGGGCAGGAGAAGGGGAAAGAAACTGTTCCCAAAGCCATGCTTGCTCACAGTGCAGATTCGAAGGAAGCCACAGAGAACTCGGAAGCTATTAACAAAAATCTGACGGGGGGGTGGGGGCACTGGAGAGATGGCTTAGTGGTTAAGGCACTTGCCAGCAAATCAAAAGGACTCAGGTTCAATTCCCCAGTACCCACACAAAGCATAAGGTGCATCCGGAGTTCATAAAAAAAAAAAGAAAGAAAGAAAGAAAGAAAGAAAGAAAGAAAGAAAGAAAGAAAAGAAAGAAAGAAAAGAAAAGAAAAGAAAAGAAAAGAAAAGAAAAGAAAAGAAAAGAAAAGAAGAAAAGAAATCTGGACAGAGGGCAAAAGGAACCAGCCTGAACCTACACTGTGCCTTATCCACTCCAGTCATTCTAGGATAGGAAGCTTCAGGAGAAGCTAGCCACTCCGGCATAATGGCCTACAGTCCCCCAAACTGACACCACAGTCTCAGCTGCCCCATCTCCAGCCTTCTGTCTGTGCCCATGTGCCATTATCTATGCCTCACTTTCCTGCCTAGTAAACTCCTAGACCTCTCAAAACCAAGTTCAGGCAAACTCCTCTCCAGGAAGCCCTCGTTCCTCTCCTCCCCCAAGGGGAAAGAGGCGGTACTTGCAAATGACCTCTTGGAGTCCTTACCACAGTTGTCCTGGTGTTTAGGCTCACTGTGGGTATGGACAGTGGGAAACTTGTCCTGCACGCAGAAATGGGCACAGCTACCGAGCATCTGATGGAAAGCCCCCAGACTGATACAAGGGTTGGTACAAGCCACGTCGTTCAATGTTCTGCGCCTGCTCTGGGGGTCAGCTGCTGGTGAGAACGGCAATGGGGTGTGCCGGGGAGGCGACGCGTGGAGTGAAGTGCTTGTCTCACAAATGTGAGCACTCCCCAGCATCCCCGTAAAATGCTGGGTGTGGGGTTGTGTGCCTGGAATCCGGGCACTGAGGAGGCGGAAGGGGTCCCTGGGCTCACTGGCTAGCTAGTCTAGCAGAATGGGGGAGCTCTAGGCTTAGCAAGAGACTCTGTCTCGGACTGGAGAGATGGCTTAGAGGTTAAGGTGACTGCCTATGAAGCCTAAGGACCCATGTTCGACTCTCTGGATCCCATGAAATGTAAGCACAAGGTGACACAAACATCTGGAGATTGATTGCAGTGGCTGGAGGCCCTGGCGCACCCCACACACCCACATAAAAAGTCTTTTTTAAAAAAAGAGACTCTCTCTCAAATAGTAGGTAAAAGGTAAAAGTGTAGGGCAACTGGGGAAGACTTCCAACCTTGACCTCTGGGATTCACATGCACACATGTGTGCACGCACACACACACACTCAAAAAATAGCTAAGGGAGAAGAAGAGAGCAGACAGAGAACACAAAACACTAACTCTGCAGTACAAGGGTCTGTCTGAAGATTGCTCAACTCCAAAGGCAACTTTGGGGCTAGCACATGCAAGAACTTGGGTTCATCCCCATCACCATACACACATATGACCAACAACAGCATGAGAATAACAAAACAGGGCTGAGGAGATGGCTCAGTGGGTAAAGCACTTGCCACAGCATAAAGCCTGGGTTCAGATCCCCAGCTACAAGTACAGCAGTACACGCCTCTAATCCCCTTGCTGAGGACGTGTAGTGGACAGGGAGTCTCGGGGGCTCACTGGATACCTCATCTAACTGAATTTGTGAACTTCAAGACAATCAATGATCCTGTCTCAAAGTAATGGGGAGAGAGACTGAGGAAGACCCTTGACATCAATCTCTGGCCTCCACTCCACATGCACATGCGCACACACACGGCCACATGCATGCACAGTGCACATCTATACATAAGCAAAAGAAGAAAGAACACACAAATTTCTCACAACTGTAGCCAGGAGCCCAGCAAGACACAAGATATCCCAGAGGCCCAAACCCCATGCCTCAGAGCCCTGTGTGATTGGACTCTTCAAAGCCTATACCCAGGATACCTTACTTAGGTCTGAGCATGCTGTGTGTATTCATAGTACACAGATGAGTGGGTAGAAGTGATCAAGGGTAAGGGTCATGGCCACTTCACAGAAGTGAGGTGTCACAGAAGACAGGCGATATGGCACAGTGTCATAAGGAAGAGAGATCTCCATGGAGTGTTCAGACAGACAAGTTCAAATCTTGGCTACACCACTTGGTAGCAGGGTGGCCTTGGCAACATGCTAACCAGTAGGCCTTCCATAAACATCCAAATGCCTTTTGAATTAAACAGAATTGACTAATTCGATCTGGCCTGGAAGAAACCCTGGGATGTAAGGAGGTAGAACGCCAGCTGGGAAACACCAGACACCAGGCAAGCAGTGGGGCCCTGCAGAGAGAACCCGGCAGACAGCAGTCCCAGGCAAGAGAGAGGAGGGGAACCCACAGATCCTGCAGCCAGCGACGCCACTTCCTCCCTGCTGCACCACAACTGTAGGGATGCCAGGGGCGTGGCCTGGTTGCTTTGTACTGAGCATATAGCCAAGCCCCCAAGCTGAAAGGTCAGGCACATCACTGATCCCTGCTCAGGCCCCTGGTACCTACAGGAAGACAGAAATGATTGTCATCTTGGATGGAGAACAACCCCGCCCCACAAGCCACATTGCCTGCCTGAGTACCTATTGGCCTCAGGACAGAAGTTTGGAGGAGACATTGCTACCCCAAAAACAGAAGCTGGAGTTCCTTGGAGTTTTGGCTTTTCTTGTCATCTCCCTGCAAATGGACAGACCCCTTTTTTCTGTTTCTGTATCTGTATCTGTGAGGCTGGCTCTGCACGCATACCACCCAAAACAGCACGAGCACAGATTCAAAGCGGTAGTAGGAACAGGAACCTGCTCAATGGGAGGTTTCTTCCATTGAGCCACAACTTAAACTTTCAGGAGTGTAATAATCCCATTCTTCTCACACTGCTTTTCTTTTTTTAAAAAAAACTTACATTGTGTTTTTAAAAATGTCACAAAATATTTAATTTTTCTCATATTAAATTTCTAGGGACCAGGGAAGAAAGCCGACTGTGATAAAGTGCTTGGCACACATGCGTGAGGATCTGAGCTCAGATCCCTGGCACCCAAATAAAAAGCTAGGCATGTGGTATATAGCTGTAATAATCCCAGCATCATCGGGGAGGCTGACATAGAAGGAGCCCTGGAGCTTACTGGCTAGCTGGTCTAGCTGAATTTGTGAGCTCCAAGTTCAGTGAAAGCCAAAAAAAAAAAAAAAAAAAAAAAAAAAAAAATCGAGCTGGAGAGATGTCTTAGCAGTTAAGGCATTTGCTTACAAAGACTAAGGACCTAGGTTCAATTCCCCAGGACCCACATGAGCCAGTAGCACAAGAGGGCGCACGCATCTAGAGCTTGTTTGCAGTAGCTGGATGCCCTAGCATGCCCACTCTCTCTCATAAATAAATGAACAATTTTTATAAAAAGTCATAAAGCAATTGAGGAAGACAAATCATCCCCATCTTGCCTACACATGCACACACACACACACACAAGCACCTGCAAACACACACTCACACGTACAAATATTCACACACATATATACACATACAGACAAAGGCCAAAAAAATTCAAATAGGGTGAATATTGATAGACAGAACCTTTATAAAATAAGGATTTTTGGAAGACCACAGGGGTGCAGGGACCAAAAGCTTAGGGAACTGCAGGTCTAGATTCTCTGGTGGCCCCTGAGCCCCTCTGGGTCAGGACGAAGCACAGCATCTCCCTTGACCCCAGTGTACACTTAGCCATCAGCCAGTAGGCTGAAGTGAGGGGAGGTAGACACGACTTCCAACTGTTCTCAGAGGTTCCATCTTGTCATTGCACTTCCCCGTGTCACTCAGCCCCACACTCCCCAAAAATGCTACCAAACATGACAACCAAACGCAGAGTCCACAGCTGCACAGTCTTCCTGGTCCACACGTGGGGAGGGAGCGGTCCCACTGAGCATCCTAGCCCCTGTCACCCATGGCAGTTCTGCTCAGCTGGCTGCTTTGTCACTGACACATGTGTGGGTGTCTGGGAAACCCTCCCAGGAGCAGAAGGCAAGGGAGGACACACAGGCAGAGCTATGTAAGGGCACAGAATTGTAAGAGGGCCATGGGGGGCGGGGGGAGGCGATAGAAGACCCAAAGAGGTAATCAGTCTGGGACCACCTGTGCCTACAGAATTTGAACTTGATGTCATGGTACCTGGAAGCCACAGCAGAGGGGTAGAAAGAAAGGGGGGGGGGGAGGCAGGTGGTGCTGTCTGGAAGGCAGCACGGTCAAGTTTGACTCCGGCTTCCATCCCTAACTTTTGGACAGGGTCAACGGACAGTGGGAGGCTGGGTGATTTGCGGCTCCAGTTACAAACGGGCTGTTGCAGGACCATAAAAGGCCAAGTGCTTTCTCTCGCCAGCTTTGTGGTGTCCTTTTATGAGTAAACATTTCTCGATAAAGACTTACTGTCTGCAGAGACCCCTTTATACCCCAAAGGTAAGGGTTTAAGTGGCCTGAAAACAGCCGTTACTTATCTTTACAACAGCCGCCGCTCCACACCGGCTCACAGCAGAGATGTCCACCCCGCTGTGTATATTTTCTGTGGCTGCTTATAAATCAGGTGGGTCCCCAGGGCTCTGGGGCTGGGGTCTGTTCCAATCTAAAAAAGCCCAGCTGGGAAAACCATCTCTCTTCCTATGGCCAAGGCTCTTTCGGTACCAAAATCCTCAGCAAGGCAGGTACATGTATGAATTACCTTCCTCAGTGCTATGACCAAATGCCTGACAAGAAGCAACTTAAAGAAAGAAGGCCTTGGGGCTGGAGAGAGATGGCTCTGCAGTTAAGGGGCGTGCCTGCAAAGCCTAACAGCCTGGGTTTGATTCCCCAGGACCTACATAAAGCCAGATGCACAAAGTGGAACACGCATCTGGAGTTTATTTGCATTGGCAGGAGACCCCGGTGAGCCCATATATTTCTTTCTTTTTCTTTCTCTCTCTCTCTCTCTCTCTGAAAACAAAATTACAAAGAAGAAAGGATTTGTTTGGGTTCGCACTTTGAAGGTATAGTCCGTCATGGCACGGAAGGCATGGTGGCAAGAGCTCAAGAGAGCTGGTCACATTGCATCCATAGTCAGGAAGCAGAGATTGATGGATGCTGAAGTTCAGTTAGCTTTCCCCTTTTATAGTCTTCGACCCCAGCCCATGGGATAGTGCTATCCACATTTGAGGTAGGATGGCCCACCTTAATTAGCCTGATCTAGAAAGTTCTTCACAGACATGCCCAGAGATTTGCTTCCTGGGACATTCCAGATCCAATCAAGTGGATAACTAACATTAGCCATGACTGCAGGCTACAGACCTTTGTCTCAGAGGATGTACCCAGGGCCTCTCTGGGGTGCTCAGACCCATTGCTGGCTCTGTCCCCTAAAAGGCAGCTCCTGTCATCCTTGCCACTGCTGCATGGAACCTTGAAGCCAAGGCATGGATCTCTGACAACATTCAGGCAGCTTGCACCCTGTGGGAACCTTGTTATGTACCACATGCATATATTCCGAAGCCCTCTGAATTCACCTGGATGAGGATATCACACCAGGGGCACAGAAAAGGACTCCAAGCACCTAGAAGCCAAGGCCTGCCAGCACACACCACTGTTCACGGGACACACACCTTTACTTGGGAAGAACTTTTTCAATGGTTGGCCAATCTTGCTGTCCTCTTCCCAGCCCAGGAGCAACGAAGCTCCAAGAACACCAGACGGGGAAGCACCGGCTCTGTGGTTAGGGTTTTACTTTTATGTTTTTCGTTCCCCGCACGTTCTGATCTCCTTGGGGACGGGGGATACACGCATAGAAAATATGTTCAGCCATCTACAGCCCTACCAGAACAGTGCGAGGACAGAAGCAAGGTGTTCCTGCCTTCCATCCCAGGCATACTGGCTTCCTCAGAACACTCTCTTATCACGACCGTCCCTGGGGACCTACATGCCCGTGGAATCAGACAACCGTGCCTCCCACTCCTGCTCAGCACCGTCACCACTCGGCAGTGCTGTGGCTGAGGGCAGAACGACACATTCACTTCCCAGCATAACACCATACTCCCCTGGGGCTCGACCACCTTCAGGCTGCCTAACGCCATGGCTACTGAGCCTCACATTTGCCCAGGATAAGTTTTAGAAGTCCAGAGAAAGGCTGGAGCTAGTCAAGGGGAGGACCCACACTCTAAAGGGGTTTAATCAGGCCCCACATGCACAACCTGCATGATTATTTACTTTGTTGTGAAACATCTCCCCCCCCATCACCCTGAGCTTCCCAGCCTACAGAATTGGCTGAGGAGCTGTTTGTTGGCCAGGAGAGGGAGGTCCTTCGAGGGGGGTTGGAGCCAGGAGAGGCCAGACCCAGATGTGCTTTAGCCCAAATATTAGCCCTTCTTCCTCCCCTCACTTCTATCTTCTTGCTTCTTTCCACCCTGTCTTCGTTTGTTCACCGTTCCTTTTAAAACCAAGCTATAGCCAGGTGTGTGGTGCACGCCTTTAATCCCAGCACTTGGGAGGCAGAGGTAGAAGGACTGCTGTGAGTCCAAGGCCACCCTGAGACTACAGAGTGAATTCCAGGTCAGCATGGGCTGGTCTCAAAAAATATAGAGAGAGAGATTATATATATACACATATATGCACACACACACATACATATGGCTTAGCAGTTAAGGCACTTGCCTACAAAGCCAAAGGACCCAGGTTCCATTCCCCAGGACCCACGTAAGCCAAGATGCACAAGGGGGCGCATGCTTCTGGAATTTACTTGCAGCAGCTGAAGGCCTTGGCACACTCATTCTCTCTCTATCTGCTTCTTTCTCTCTCACTCAAATAAATAAATTTTTAAAAATTAAGCTATCATTCACAAGCCATAAAATCTGCTATTTTAAAATCTGTAATTCAGTAGTTTCAATATACTCTCAGGATTATGCAACCATTGCAGCTAATTCTTCAGTGCATAATGTTAATCACACACACCCCAATGCCATGTCTGTAGCACTCTACACGCCCTCTTCCTCCAGCCTCAGCGCTCTCTAAGCTACCCTCCTCCTCTCTGTTCAAGATGATTTATGTAAGGACAATCTTTGTTCTTCTGTGGCTGGCTTCTTTCACTTAGCAGAATTTCCTATTACATTTACCAGTTCTTCACCTTTCATGTGGCCCAGTTCTATTCCAGTGCATGTGGCACACAACATTTTGCTTATCCATTCAATCGTTGATAGACATTGGGATTATTTTGCCATTTGGAAAACTATTGAATAATGCTGCTATAAATATTCATGTGCAAGTTCATTTATGAATAAATGTTTTCCATTGACTTGGGAATTCACAAAGGAGTAGAAGTGCTGGGTCCTCTCTCCCACACCAACAGGGAGCTGGGAAAGCTGGGAGCATAGCTGGCTGATTTGAGTTTTCTACAGAAGAGTCATGGTGCCCCCCTTCCCCAGTTCAGCTCCCCCAGCCCAGATTCAGGGATCACAGGGAAAAGGTCACAGAAGAGGGGAAATCCAGGGTCTCTATACCACAAGGCCATGTTGGTGAGCAGATAAGAGAACCCATGGCTATCTGGGGAGAGAGTATCTGATCTCACTGGGAAGGGACGTCCCTAGCATGGCCTCTGGTACACCACACAGTGACAAGCCTCCCAGACAACTTGTGCTGGAGACTGGTGCATTATAAAGCCAGAGTGAGTGCCTGAATGTAGCTCCTCCAGGAATGCTGATTTTTTTTCCTTTGAGACAGGGTCTCATGTAGCCCAGGAAGATCTTGAACTTCTGATCTTACTTACTGCCTTCACTTCCCGAACGCTAGGATGCCAGGCGTATGCCACCGTGCCTGGTTCGTTTGGGGCCAGGGATCCAACCCAAGGCTTCATATGTGCTAGGCAGGCATTCTGTCAGTTGAGCTATAACACCGTCAACGTGTCCAACCTTTTAACATTGCGAGACAATGTGGTCTGCTCCAGGAACCACTCAATCAAGTTACTACAACAACAAATCAGTGGCTGGGTAGATGATGGCTAAGTAGGTAAAGTGCTTGCCATGCAAGCAGGAGGAACTGGGCTTGGACTCCCAGCACCCACATAAAATGCTGGACATGGTGCATGCCTGGAGCCCTAGAACTGGGGTGGTAGAGACAGGATAATCCCTAGGCTCACTGGCTAGCTAACCTAGCCAAGTAGGTGAGCTCCAGCCTCACGGACAGACCCTGTCTCAAAAAAAATAAGGTGGAGAGCAACAGAGAAAGACCCCCAACATTGACCTATGGTCTGCATATGCATGTGAATGCACACACAGATATATCCATACACATCTGCAAAAAAAAAATAAAAAACTCAAAAGTTACCATAAAGTTTGTGACTGTGTGTTGGGCCACATCCTTAGCCATCTTGGGATGAATCTGGCCTGAGGGCCATGTGTTGGATGAACCTGTTCAAATACTGACTCTGAAGCTAGGGTTGGAAAGAGTCACGTGGGAGAGGAGCCTCCTGGGCCTGGCACCCAGTATCGAAGTCACATGCCTCCCATTCCCCACAGACACAAAGCAATACCCTCATCTGTCACAACAGGGTCTGCCACGACAAACTCATGGGACAGGAGCCAAGCCCAGGAGGAGAGGCAGAGAAGCAGCCGGACCCAGCTGGAGGACATATTGCAGGAAGCACCATCAGGCATTGTCAGTGGCGGGTTAACCAGCATCCTGCTAAGGATGTGAGTTGGTACCCCAGCCAGGGTGCAAAGGGAGGAGCCTTGCCGGGAAACTGACCGAACCGGCCTCGTTCCCAGACACCCCAGTAAGCACTGTGGCCTCAGCCACTCTCAGACCCCAGGATCTTTGCCCACCCTATGCCTCAGGTTAGAATAACATTGCCTCTTGCACACCACAGATGAACTGCTACTCACAGTGAAGGTGTAGCTCTTTCAATCACGCTCTCAAATATTTATCAGAAACATTCATGCTACTGTGTGGAAAGAGTTATTGAATTAATAATCACAGACCAGCGAGAACAGCACACCTGCCGTGTGCCGAGCGCTACCTAAACACTTCCCACTCAATAGTCATAATCTCAACCGTCCATGGTGGCATCTGGCCATGTTTGAGACGAGGACTTGGGTTCCCATCAGCAAAGAACGTCCAAGTGTGAATGGCAAAGCAAGGGTTCCAGTGTTGGCCTGCCAATCCCATTGGCAATGCTGGAACTGATCCTCCCACACTTCCTAAATCCTACTTTAGTGAACCCCTCCCCAGAAACTGATGTGTAGGGGCCCTTCAGGGAGGGGGTGGCTGAGCAGAGAGGACACAGAGCGGTGAACAGTGGGTCCCCAGTGTCCTGCTCAGGTCCCAAGCCTTCCTGCCGCCGCCCACACTTCACGGTGGAACTAACTGGAGATTCTCTACATGGGGAAGCCGTATGCACCCAAAGCTCTTGAGGACAGGGAAGAGGGCTCTGCCTCCTGGGTACCCCGCCTCTAGCTTTTGCCCCACAAGTGTGGGTGCTGAGCTGTGGAAGGACTGCCCCTCCCCCCACTCCCCAGGATCAGTGCAAAGCCAGCCCAGCAGCCACACATCCACTGGGAGCACCAACCACCTGGCTCCAGGGTTTGTCCCTCAGGCCACCCCCCGACACTCTGAAGACATGTGGGTCCACTGGCTACCCCCAAGCTTGAGCATCCAAGGGACCATTCTGTTGCACTGTCTCTACAGGGGTGCCCTACCCTTCCCATTTTGCATCAGGGGATGCTCAGCTCAGATACTACCTCTCCCCATCAAGACTCCCTGTCGTCTGTCCCCCCCCCCCACACACACACAGGATTCATCACCACGGCCTGGGTGTCACCTCCAACAGGAAACCTCTAGAGGGCAGAGGCAAAGTCTCCATCACAACTGGCCCACCCTCCAGAACCATGCTTGGGTCACCTCAAGCACCCCCACACTCACCCAGATGTCAGGCTCTCGACTTCATTATCTTCACAATGCTCCCAAGATCAGAGGCGGCGGGACCTGGTCACAAGCTCAAAATAAATTATCTGACCCCCTCCCCACCAGTGATAAATGGTTCTATTAACAGTCCAGATTGTTAAACCCCGATATAACAGAACGCAGGGAACTGGGGCCCATCCATTCTCCCTCCGGCGCATACTGAGCTGTAAATAGGTTATTTTGTGTGTAAATAACACATTAAAACACAGCATTAGCTGTGTCTTTTGATAGGGTAGAAATTGTTCCGAATAAATAATTCCGGACAGCAATGTAAAATAAGCCAGATTTAATAGTGCATGCCTGGTGCAGCCGTGTTAAACATGACTAAAATGATAAAACCCAGAATATACTAATAGTAAACTATGCACTGACATCAGAGTAATGAGACCGTATTTTCACCAAGCTTTAGAAATACAAAAATTAGTTTTGACAGACTCAAACGTCGGAAAAATGCTCGCAACATAAACACTGCCAATTTGGGAAGTTGGGGTTTGGGGCCTGGGATAGGGGACAGCTGGGTCCCATTCCAATGGGACATCTGGGGCATCCAATTACCAGCCCAATGGTGTGACCAGGTAACCATCTGCACTTCCTGTCTCTGGACCTCAGTTTCCAAATCTGTGCAATGAATGGATTTGACCTATTTAATAGCTGAAGCTTATCCAGTTCTGTGACCGGAAGTGACCTCAAAGCAGCCCCACAACACCGCATTCACTTAACACCCACAAGGAATCATAAAAAACAAAAAGGTCCTGTCCACCACGTGAAGCCCCAGGCCTGCTCTCCAACGTCACTCCTGCTCTCCACAGCAGACACCCTGACACTACAGAAAGGTCCCAGAACCCATTCAAAATACCCCTGGAGGCCCCATTTCTCGAGTGACAGCTGAGTTCTGCTCTCTGGTCACAATCTGATGGGCAGAGGCTATTCTGTGTGTCTGGGCCATAAAAGTAGCTTAGAAGCTGTTTCAACCAGCAATCCTGAAAATCACTTAAATAAGAATAATTGCCCACTTAGTCACACCTGAGTGCATCCTCAGCCTGAGGCAAAAGTATGTAGCCTCAGCAGAAAAACAGGGAAGGATGGCTTTCCAGAAAGTTCCTTGCTGGCCACTGGGTCTGGTGGCTGTGAGACACAAAGGAGCAGAAAGCAGGGCCCAGGCTCAACTGATTCTCATGCCACAGCCACAGGGCCAGCTGCCCACGCCTGCACTGGGCACACACCTGTGACACAAGTGGCAATTGTTTGTAGGATAACTGTTGTACCAGGGCCGGGGACAAGGGTGGTATGGACAGCAGTGACCAAATATGTCCTCTGCAGAAAAACAAATGGGACTGGGATGTAGCTCAGTTAATAGAGTGCTTGCCTAGCATGCACAAAGCCCTGGGCTCCATACACAGCACCTCATAAACTGGATACACACATGTAATCCCAGTACTCAATACAGTCAGGAGGGGAGTGAAGGGGTTTAGGTCAGTAAAAAGGTGTCACAGAGTGGATGGACAGGGACAACCCTGGGCAGCTGGGCAGAAATGCTCACGGTTTGAGTTGCTTAAATATTTATCCTGTAATGAAGATATGGCACATTTATACAATGGAGTTCTACTCAGCGGTAAAGAAAAATAGTTATGAAATTTGCAGGAAAATGGATGGATCTGGAAAGGATTATACTAAGTGAGGTAACTCAGGCCCAGAAAGCCAAGCGCCACATGTTCTCTCTCATACTTCTGTGTGAGAAGGAAAAAAACTCAGTAGCAGAGGCCAGTAAGCTAAAAAAGAGATATAAAGGGAAGAAAAAAGAAGGGAGGAGGGTAATTAATAGGTTGGTATTGTATAAACGTAAGTAGAAGACTAGATTAATGGGGGTGAAAAGGCTCAAAGTGAGGTCAGGGGAAGAGATTGAGTAAAGGAAAGGTGGAGGGAGGGCTAATCAAAAATCTAAGAGGAAATAAATAAGTCATATGGAATCCTCCGGTTTTGGACAATGGAACACTCAGGAGCCGTAGATTGTTGCTAGAAAATTTTCAGTGCCAAGGATGGGATACCTTCCAGTGAGTTGTTGGCCAGGGAGGTCCCTGATGCCCCCAAAACATTATGGGCCATTGCCGAGGCCCTTGGTTTCCCAGCAGGAATTGATGGTAAGACCCTATTGCTGAAGACTCCACATACTTTGGCTGCAAGGCCACTGAGAAATCCTGCTGGAACTGAGCTGATAACCTCCTCCATGTAGACCAGCTGACAGAAAGCTGGAAGAAGCCATTCTACATGCAGTTCAATGGGAGAAAGAGATACCACCAGTGAAGATACTCAACAGTGGACACTGCAAGCCCTATAGTTGGCCAGCCAGGCCAAATGAGCCAACTGGTGCACGTCTACCATGGTGGAAATCAAGTGCCCTCCAATTGGAGTGGAGGCCCGCTCCATGGGAAGGAATACATCCCTGATACTGAAAACTTAAAACAGGGGTAGTCATGAGCCCCAGGGGTATAACATCTGCTGATGTCTGGATAAATGTATATACTATGCTTATCAAACTGCCAGTAAGCACTTTTCTTAATATTCGTACCCTTATATTAATGCTACTCTCACTTTTGGTAGAGAACCTTCTCTTTTCAGATGGCAGTGACCTTGGGACAACTCAGAAGGGATCATAGTGCTGGAAAGAAGTGACTGGATTACTGAGTAGCATCTCGATCACACCTTCCAAGGCTCAGGGTCTAATGCGGAAGAGGTGGCGGAAAGAATGTAAGAGCCAAAGGAAGGCTAGGACTCCTTACACCGTGCTCCCTCCAGACATGAAATGGCCCGGATATCCATGACCTCATAGTGCCTGACACTACCTACACAAGACCATCATAAGAGGAGGAAAAGATCATGGCATTAAAATAAGAGAGAGACTGACTGAGATGGGAAGGGGATATGACAGAATGGAATTTCAGAGGGGAAAGTGGGGGGGGGGGTATTACCATGGGGTATTTTTTATAATCATGGAAAATGTTAATAAAAATAAATAAATATTTATCCTGACGCCATACAGCATTCCAATATAGACAGGTATCCTGCCCACAAGCCAAACTTGCTCTTTCCAGAAAGCCAATGGGGCCAGTGTGGGCAAGTGATACAATATCCCTGGAGGGAGCTATTAAAGTGCCTGACCCAGCCTGGCACCACAGTAAGTTAGTCTGCTCCCCTAAAGTCAATCTCTCACCTCCTCTCCTCTTCTCTCCCCTTCCTCCTCCTCTCCTCTCCCTTCTCTTCCTCTCCCTTCTCCCCGTACCTCCAGGGTCTCCTGTAGCCCTGTCTGGTTTTGAACTCCCTATGTAACCACGCATGACCCTGAACTTTTGATCCTCCTGCATCCACTTCCCAAGTGTTGGGATTACAGGCATGAGCCAAGGGTTGAACACAGAGCCTCGTACATCCGATGTCCCTAACATTGAGAGCTTGCATTTATTATGGTACTCTCATGAGAGTCTCAGGCCTACGGAAATAGTGTACACACTTAGGGACAAGAATGGCCCCTTTTTCCTCCTAGTGCTGATCTTCAGCTTGTCGCCTTCTGCCCACCTTGCCCCTAAGAGCACTTGCCATCTCCCTAGCCCCATAACCTTTAAATTAAAAAAAAAGAGCATTTTCAACTCTTCAACTATTCCCAGAGGATGTTGATGCTATGGGGTGGGGGATCCACATGAAGGCCACCAGGCCCAGCACATAGTGGACACTCAGTGTCAGTGTTGGGTATTGGCCATTATAGACAATGCCAGGGTTTTCCAGAGCTCAACTAGCTGCTTGATTTCAGAGCTCAACAAAATGCATGAGCTCAAGACCTGGCTCCAAGTTTCAAGGCTGCCCCAAGCTCAGAGGGTTGGTCCCATCCGCACAGAGGCACACAAAGGGATCCGGAAATATTTTTGGAAAGCAAATGCCTGGTAGAGGAGAAAAACTCGACAGCATTTGGATAGTTTGGGTATAATGCAATGAAAAACAGCTGGATGAAATGATCTTTAAAATCACACCATTTTAAAAACTAGAAAGGGAAGCCGGGCAGAGGTAGGAGGATCACCGTCAGTTCGAGGCCACCCTGAGACTACATAGTGAATTCCAGGTCAGCCTTAGCTGGAGTACGATCTTACCTCGAAAAACCAAAAGAGAAGAGAATACCCTGGTCCAAAATATGTTTTTAAAGATTTATGGCCTCTGTGTTGGGGAGATGTTCAGAAGTTACAGGCTGTTGCTTGCAAAGCCGTGCTACCCACATAAAGCCAAATGCATAATGTGGCACATGTATCTGGAGTTCCTTTGCAACAGCAAGAGACCCTGGCAAGCCTGTGCTCACATGCTCTCATGCACTCTCTGTCTCTCCTCTCTCTCTCTCTCTCTCTCTCTCTCTCTCTCATATAAAGAAATAAATAAATAAATACGTTTTTTTAAAAAAAAGGTTTCTGGAGCCGGTTGTGGTGGTGCACACCTTTAATCCCAGCACTTGGGAGGCAGAGGTAGGAGGATCGCTGTGAGTTCAAGGCCACCCTGAGACTACATATGAATTCCAGGTCAGCCTGAGCTAGACTGAGACCCTACCTCGAAAAACCAAAAAATACATGGTCTAACCTACTTAGCAGCAAATAACTTGTTGTGATGCCCACACAAGTACAGTAGTGGCACACAGCCATGGTGGGGAACCAACTGCTCTCAATTTGGCTAACTGATCCCCTCAGTGGTATGGGACCCATAGCTGGAGCTGGGAAACAAGTCAGAACCATATCCAAACATAAGCCCACTCTCCAATATCAAGCTACCATCAATCATGGGCTACAAGAGGGCCTACACCTATTAAGTTCTCTATTAAAAAAGTAAGGGTTATCTCATTTGTCCTGGTGCTAACTTACTCTCCATTGGAGAATCTGCTTCTCTTTTTCAGATAGATGTAGATCCTAAGGGGAGAGCCACCCCATCATACCTCAAAAGGGCCCCAGCTGCAATTAAGAAAAATTGGCGAAACAAGCAAGGGTGCTGTTTTCCTGATGAACCGGATACCAGCAGAAGGGGGAAGGAGATCAACACAGAGAAAAATCAACTCCTACCAAATCAGAGAGCCAGAGCCTCAGAGGCCCCCAACACCTCATCACTGAAGCAGACCAAAAATGAACCCAACATGGCTCAGGGAAATTTTGCGGAAGAGGGGGCGGAAAGACTGTCAGAGCCACATGTTGGGTCATGATATGCAGAGACATTTATCTTACCCATAACTGTGGGCTAACTCCACAATGCATGACCCATATACCTCAACAAGGAGGGGCCAAGGGGAGGGGTTAGGTCACGGATGAGCCTAATAATGGTACCAAACTGACTGTATTTGCTGAATACAAAAGTAACTAATAAAGAAAAAAAAGGAAAAAAAGAAAAACCAAAAAATAAAATATAATAAAATAAATGTTTCTAGGGCTGGAGGGAAGGTTTAGCAGTTAACGCATTTGCCTGCAAAGCAAAGGACCCAGGTTCAATTCCCCAGGAACCACGTTAGCCAGATGCACAAGGGGGCGCAAGCATCTGGAGTTCATTTGCATTGGCTGGAAGCCCTGGCTCGACCATTCTCTCTCTCCCTCTTTCTCTGTCAAATAAATAAATAAGTAAATAATTATAAAATAAATACATTGAAAAAAAAGATTTATGGCTGAGCATGGTGGTGCACACCTTTAATCCCAGCACTCAGGAGGCAGAGGTAAGAGGATCAATGTGAGTTTGAGGCCACCCTGAAACTACATAGTAAATTCCAGGTCAGCCTGGGCTCGAGGGAAACCCTACCTTAAAAAAAAAAAAAAAAAAAAAAAAGACCTCCAAAGTGTTAGCACAACAGCTGCAGAAGCTGGGAAAGAGTCACCTAGCGTGGCTCGTGTGGACTCTGTCAGGGCTCTTATACACACTTCCCACCTGATCATGAAGCAAGCCTTTCCCAATCGAACCACAGCGCTGTTGGACCCTGCTGCCTGGCCAGCCCTGTGCTGCTCGGCAAAGGTCCTTCTGACAGTAGCTTTGTTTCAGAGAGCGGGGGACACATGAGTACCTCTAACCCTGAGCCATGTGGGCTTCAAACTGCACAAACAGGCCATGGCCTCACATCCTGAATGCTCGACTGTCTGCAAAAGAGCAAGTACTGCCAGCCCTGGGGGAAAGGAGAGAGGGCAGAAGCACAGTGGCACACTGGGGGCTTTTCCAAGATTGGCACTGCACCGATACAACAGCGACAACGTTCGGCTTCAGTTATTCCCGAATGATCTAAAGTAACGATCGATAATTAAATACACCTCAGCTCTCCGTATCTGAAGGTGCCATATCTGCAGGTATGACTATTGCAGATAGAAAATATTCCACGGACAGGGGTTCACTGAGCATGTAGAAACACTTTTGTTCCAACACTGAGGACTGAATCTAAGGCCTTACACACGCTATTTCCCTAACCCTTTCTCATTTCGTGTCAAGACAAGATCTTGCTACATTGCCCAGGCTGGCCTCGAGCTGCCTCATTTCCCCAATTTCAAGATTACAGGTATGGCCAACCATGGTGGTACACACCTTTAATCCCAGCACTCAGGAAGCAGAGGTAGGATCACCATGAGTTTGAGGCCACCCTCAGACTACATAGTGAAGTCCAGGTCAGCTTGGGCTAGAGCGAGACCCTACCTCAAAAAAAACAAACAAAAAGAGAGAGAGAGAGATTACAGGTATGTATCACCATACCCAGTACACATACACACATTTTTTTCTTGTCATTAATACCTAAACATACATCATAAGAATTGACTTAAGCAGCATCTTCATCATATGAAATATTGTGAGTCATCTAGACATGATTTAAGCACGAGGAGCTGGGGAGCTGGCTCGGTAGGGAGAGCACTTGCTGTGGACGGGTAAGTACCTGCGTGTGAACCCCCAGAGCCCACATAAAGTCAGCACTGTAATAGGTGCCTATAATCCTAGCAGGCGCACAGGTTGGTGATGGGGATGGAATTCTCAAGCTTTCAGTCTGCAGAATGCAGCAGTGAACAGCTAGAGACTATGCCTCAAACAAGGTGGAAGACAAAGACTGTCATCAGAGACTGTCCTCTGACCTCCTCATGCCCGGTGTGGCGTGTGCACTCCTGACTCCCACGCACGAACATGTATACACGCATCTAAACAATACAGAAATAGAATTTTCCTATCTTAAGCTATGCATCACATTAAAAGCAACTGAAGTCGTACAGTCCTAGAGGTAGTGCATACACCAAGAATGGGCGAGGGTGAGGTAGGGCGAGTTGAACATCCAAGGATACAGAGTGCCTCCAGCATCAAGACGCCTTGGCTTGTAGGACGGTTCCCTTTTGTCATGACTGCCCATTCTTTCCCACAGTATCCCAGCCACCTAAAGAGCAGGACTCACGCACGCCACCAGTCCTCAGATGTGCACTAAGTCAGGAAACACAAACCTGGGTAAACTGTCATCACAATTTGACTGCAGGTCGCAGTGAGAGCCGGTTGAACAATGTCACAGGCTTTGAAGAGAGGGGCATCTGAATGGTCACCCATGCAGCTCTGGGAATCAGCTTTGTCACACTCCTGCCCCCAGCTGTCTCAGACGGGGATGATCCAGAAACAGTTCAGAAAGGGGACCCGGAGAGCAGTGCTGAGTTCACTGCATGCCCAGCATGTACGGGCAGCCCCATGCACACACTTATATGTAACACCCACACACACACACACGGCAGCCCCATGCACACATCTGCAGCCACAAACACACACTTATATGTAACCCCCCCACACACACACGGCAGCCCCATGCACACACCTGCAGCCACAAACACACACTTATATGTAACTCCCCCCCACACACACACGGCAGCCCCATGCACACATCTGCAGCCACAAACACACACTTATATGTAACTCCCCCCACACACACGGCAGCCCCATGCACACATCTCCAGCCACAAACACACACTTATATGTAACTCCCCCCCACACACACGGCAGCCCCATGCACATATCTGCAGCCACAAACACACACTTATATGTAACTCCCCCCACACACACACGGCAGCCCCATGCACACATCTCCAGCCACAAACACACACTTATATGTAACTCCCCACACACACACACGGCAGCCCCATGCACACATCTCCAGCCACAAACACACACTTATATGTAACTCCCCCACACACACACGGCAGCCCCATGCACACATCTCCAGCCCCAAACACACACTTATATGTAACACACACACACACACACACACATGGCAGCCCCATGCACACATCTGCAGCCCCAAACACACACTTATATGTAACACACACACACACACACACACGGCAGCCCCATGCACACATCTGCAGCCACAAACACACACTTATATGTAACACACACACACACACACACACACACACGGCAGCCCCATGCACACATCTGCAGCCACAAACACACACTTATATGTAACACACACACACACACACACATGGCAGCCCCATGCACACATCTGCAGCCCCAAACACACACTTATGTAACTCCCCCCACACACACACATGGCAGCCCCATGCACACATCTCCAGCCACAAACACACACATATATGTAACTCCCCCCCCACACACATATGGCAGCCCCATGCACACATCTGCAGCCACAAACACACACTTATATGTAACACACACACACACACACACACGGCAGCCCCATGCACACATCTGCAGCCACAAACACACACTTATATGTAACCCACATACACACACACGGCAGCCCCATGCACACATCTGCAGCCACAAACACACACTTATATGTAACTCCCCCACACACACACATGGCAGCCCCATGCACACATCTGCAGCCACAAACACACACTTATATGTAACACACACACACACACACACACACGGCAGCCCCATGCACACATCTGCAGCCACAAACACACACTTATATGTAACTCCCCACACACACGGCAGCCCCATACACACATCTGCAGCCAAAACACACACTTATATGTAACACACACCCACACACACACACGGCAGCCCCATGCACACATCTGCAGCCACAAACACACACTTATATGTAACTCACACACACACACACACACGGCAGCCCCATGCACACATCTGCAGCCACAAACACACACTTATATGTAACTCCCCCCACACACACGGCAGCCCCATGCACACATCTCCAGCCACAAACACACACTTATATGTAACTCCCCCACACACACACACGGCAGCCCCATGCACACATCTCCAGCCACAAACACACACTTATATGTAACTCCCCCACACACACACGGCAGCCCCATGCACACATCTCCAGCCCCAAACACACACTTATATGTAACACACACACACACACACACGGCAGCCCCATGCACACATCTGCAGCCACAAACACACACTTATATGTAACCCACACACACACACGGCAGCCCCATGCACACATCTGCAACCACAAACACACACTTATATGTAACACACACACACACACACACACGGCAGCCCCATGCACACATCTGCAGCCACAAACACACACTTATATGTAACACACACACACATACGGCAGTCCCATGCACACATCTGCAGCCACAAACACACACTTATATGTAACTCCCACACACACACACGGCAGTCCCATGCACACATCTCCAGCCACAAACACACACTTATATGTAACACACACACACACACATGGCAGCCCCATGCACACATCTGCAGCCACAAACACACACTTATATGTAACACACACACATGGCAGTCCCATGCACACATCTGCAGCCACAAACACACACTTATATGTAACTCCCCACCCACACACACGGCAGCCCCATGCACACATCTGCAGCCCCAAACACACACTTATATGTAACACACACACACACACACACACACACGGCAGCCCCATGCACACATCTCCAGCCACAAACACACACTTATATGTAACACACACACACACACACGGCAGCCCCATGCACACATCTGCAGCCACAAACACACACTTATATGTAACTCCCCCCACACACATGG
Source organism: Dipus sagitta (assembly GCA_036346955.1). Taxonomy (NCBI): domain Eukaryota; kingdom Metazoa; phylum Chordata; class Mammalia; order Rodentia; family Dipodidae; genus Dipus; species Dipus sagitta. The sequence goes on from CM070773.1 coordinate 137,901,232, forward strand.
CAGCCCCATGCACACATCTCCAGCCACAAACACACACTTATATGTAACTCCCACACACACACACACACGGCAGCCCCATGCACACATCTCCAGCCACAAACACACACTTATATGTAACTCCCCACACACACACGGCAGCCCCATGCACACATCTCCAGCCACAAACACACACTTATATGTAACTCCCCCCACACACACACGGCAGTCCCATGCACACATCTCCAGCCACAAACACACACTTATATGTAACTCCCCCCACACACATGGCAGCCCCATGCACACATCTCCAGCCACAAACACACACTTATATGTAACTCCCCCCACACACATGGCAGCCCCATGCACACATCTGCAGCCACAAACACACACTTATATACCTGTAGCCCCCCTCCTACACACACACAGCAGCCCCACAAACTTGCACTGCTGACCTTTCCTCGGCCCGTTGTGGCACCCGGCACAGACCACCACCTGATTATACACATCCCCTGGCTGCAGGTTGAGTGCCTGACCACTCAGGGGGATCTGGCTGCTGGCCCCCAGGAGCCCCTCCATGGCTTGGCTCCTCCTTGGTTGCACACTTTCCTCTCCAATGCTCAGATTTGAAGATAGCCTCACCACTCTCCTGCCTGGCCCAGCACTGAACCTCAGGGAGGCCCAGGATAGAACCCAGATTAACTTCCTGAGGGGACCCAGGCCAGCCACCCACTGCTGGCTCCTGCTCACCTCCCTGGCTGCCAGAGCCTGGACGTGCAAGAGTCAGCCCGCGTCTCACACAGCAGCTTCTTGACACGGGGTGTCTGAGCACGTGGCAGCTCTCACTCACAGCACCACCACCTCTCTTCCAGGGGATTTAAGAATGAAGTCAGGGCTGGAGGAATGGCTTAGTTGTTAAGGCATTTGCCTGCAAAGCCAAAAGACCCAGGTTCTATTCCCCAGGACCCACATTAGCCAGATGCACAAAGGGGTGCATGCGTCTGGAGTTCGTTTGCAGTGGCTGGAGGCCCTGGCGTGCCCATTCCCATTCTCTCTCTCTCTCCCTCTTTTTCTGTTAAATAAATAAAAATATAATATTGAAAAATGTGGGGGGCTGGAGAGATGGCTTAGCAGTTAAGTGCTTGCCTGTGAAGTCTAAGGACCTGTTCGAGGCTTGATTCCCCAGGACCCATGTTAGCCAGATGCATAAGGGGCGCATGCATCTGGAGTTTATTTGCGGTGGCTGGAGGCCCTGGTGCACCCATGCTCTCCCTGTCTCTCTCTCTTTCTCTCTCTCTCTCTCTCCCTTTCTCTCTGTGTCTGTTGCTCTCAAGTAAATAAATAAATAATGAACAAAAATTTTTTAAAAAAAGAAGAAGAGGGGGCTGGAGAGATGACTTAGAGGTTAAGGCATTTGCCTACAAAGCCGAAGGATCCTGGTTCAATTCTCCAGGACCCCGGTTCAATTCTCCAGGACCCACGTAAGCCAGATGCACAAGGGGGCGCAAGCACCTGGAATTCACTTGCAGTGGCTGGAGGCCCTGATGTGCCCATTCTCTTTTTCTTTCTCTCTCTCTCTCTCTCTTTCAAATAAATAAAATTAAAATATTTTTAAAAAGAAAAAGAAGAGGAAGTAGAAGTCCTGAGATCTTAAACACTGGCTCACATCTCCTCACATCATGTATGAGGAAAGCCAGGCCCGGGCAGTGCCCTGTGAGCTGTGCCACTGGGCCTCCTTGCCCCGACTCGAACACAGCTGCCCTGGACAGGGGCCATGCCATGACCCATGAAACCGTTGCTCTTCTGGAGTCCCAAGAGTGCCTTTCCAGACAGGAGCGTGCCAAGAGCTGCAGTGGACAAGGATACTTCCAGGGCCCCGTGGCTCTTCACAGTGGCCCAGGACTGCTGCAAGGCCGACCAGCTGCCTGCTGGTGCTGGACGCACGCTGTGCTGAACCTCATAGGCCACACTCCAGCGGGCCTGGCGCTGACAGGACACAGGATCAGCAGAGTGCGTGTGTGGAGGGCGGAAGGGGCTTCCCTGAAGCTCTGTTCTCCAAGCTCTACATCCCCCCCCCCAGTGGAAAACCCCTCAAGTATTTGCTGTTATTGCCCGACAGTGACAACCGGTCCAATAGGTCCAATTCAATGCCACAGGGGTTTCCCCCCAATTACATCCTAATTACTGTCTAATTACTATCTAAGTTTGTTGTCTGCTGCAGTGACGGGGGAGTGCTTCCCAGAAGCTGGCCAGGGCGGGCCAGGGAGGGTCACTGGGGGCAGATAGGAAATAGAGCAATGCCTGTCTCCTGTGAGCTCAACCAGTCTCAGAGAACTGAACAGAGGTACAACTAAATAACATCAACACAGGCTGGGGTAATTCCTATCCCAGGGCAGAAAAATCGCATGGGCTGGGTGTGGTGGCGCACACCTTTAATCCCGGCGCTCGGGAGGCAGAGGTAGGAGGATCACCATGAGTTTGAGGCCACCCTGAGACTACACAGTAAATTGCAGGTCAGCCTGGGCCAGAGTGAAACCCTACCTCAAAAAAACAAGAAAGAAAGGAAGGAAGGAAAGGAAGGAAGGAAGGAAGGAAGGAAGGAAGGAAGGAAGGAAGGAAGAAGGAAAGGAGGAAAGAAGGAAAGAAGGAAAGAAAGAGGGAAAGAAAGAGAAAAAGAAAAAGAAAAAGAAAAGTCACATGGCCAGGACTCCACTCAGCTGTACCATGTCCGTACCCCTCCTTCCTCATACGGGTGATCCACCTAAACCATGATTACTTCCTCCCCACCTAAGAGCTCAGCCTTGGACCCTCAGTTCCTGCAGGCCCTCCCCCACAAATCACATCTCCCCCTTCTACCTTGGACCAACAGGCCAATAATGAACTTCAACTTCAAATCATGGGGAAAGTTTGGGGAGATGGCTTGGTGGGTAAAGTGCTCTTTGTGCCAAGTATTAGTGCCTGAATTTGGATTCCCCATAATCCACACAAAAGATATAGTGCAGCCATAATCCCAGTGCACCTACGTAGCAGATATCTGTAAACCCAGAGCACCTTCAGCAAGAAAGAAGGCAGACACTGGAGAATCACCTAGAAGCTTGCAGGCCAGATAGCCTAGCAAACACAACAATGAATGAGAGAATCTGCCTCAAAATAAGGTGACTAGCTGGGTAGGATGACGCATACCTTTTATCCCAGCACTCAGGAGGCAGAGGTAGGAGGATTGTTGTGCATTCGAGGCCACCTTGATATTTCATAGTGAATTCCAGGTCAGCCTGGGCTAGAGCCACACCCTACCTGGAAAAACCATACACACACACACACACACACACACACACACACGGTGATAACCAACACCTGAAACTGTCCTGTGACCTCCACATGCGCACTACAGTATATGGTCACAAGCACACACACACACACAAAATGAATCATGTGGAAAATAAACACAGCAACAACCCAAACGTCCTCAAATCCACTCTTACAAGCACAACTTCTACATCCTCCACATGCCGAGAACTGGTCCATTTCCTCTGAGGTCTAGCCCCAGCTATGCCCAGCATGGCACAGGGACAGGTACATCAGCCCAGACACCGGGGAGAAGTACACACATTAAGCCCTGCCGCAGCCCACGGAGTCTGTGCGCTCTTGAGCGAGACTCCGTGGAGAAGTGTGAGGGGAGGCGGCGCACGTCCTTCCCTTTCCGCGCTGAGCTCTGAGCTCTGCCTGGGCGGGAGAATGTCAGGGCATGACTAAGTACGCTTGAATAAGAAGAACGCAAAGAAAAGAAATCCCAGACTCTCCACTCCTGAGAGACAGAAATAGCTCTGTGGCCTCCAGATGGACGGCGCAGTCACACGGGGAGGTCTCGCCTTCCCGCCAAAGTCTCCCACCAGGGTGCTGGCATGGACCAGTGGAGACCAGAGAGCATTTCTCTCCGGGGCAGTAAAATGAGAGGCTGCGGTTCGTGGAGCCCCTTCTGTTATAATTAAGTCGGCCAGAAATTCACCTAAGATACTAAGTTCCATACTTGACCCTCTAATTAAAGCCAGAAGGCATCGGGAGACAATTACTTTCCGAAATAGTCTTCAGCGGGCAAAAGGCAAGAAAGTTCCCTTTGCCAGCTGAACACACCCCATGGTGGGCCGGCAGTTGCCAAGCCTGACTCTCCTCCCTTCCCCCTCCCTGTACTCATCAGGCCCCACCAGCCAGTGACTGGGACAGCCCAGTCCTTGGGAGTTGGTGTGGCCAGGCCACTAAGGGAAGCGGCAGGCAGGCGATCATCAAGGGGGCCTGGGATTCCCAAGGGCAGGGGCGCCCTCCCTGCTGCCCTCCATAAACCCAGCATGCCTCCCAGATGACAGAGGCCACCACTCTCATTAAATCCTAACAGGCTAATGAAAAACACCCCAAGTGTGCGAAACAGAAGAGTACCTCCTTGAGCTGCTACAGATGCCGCCGCGGCCACCGCGAGAGGACAGGTCTTTTTACCCGGGTCGGGGAAACCGCTGCCCTCCAGGAGCCCACTCTTGCCTTCTTTCTTCTCTGTTCCAATGGCTGGGCCGGACGTCTCCATCTCAGGTGCTCATAGCCCTGGGTGGCCGACCCTAGAAGAGATGACAATGACGTTCACCAACACTGCACCCAAACCAGCTGGGCAGCACCCATCCAGATTCACGTAGCTGCTTACCGCGAACACAAAGCAACTTCATTTTCACTCTCTTGTAACGGGGAGGTTGGATGTAATTCATTTTGAGGAATACACATCCTGAAACTCACCTGGTCTATCAAACAGCCACAGGGACAATAGTGTAGCTAGCATTAATGTCTGGGTTTTTAACTCTTGATTTTTTTCTTTTTTAACAACTAAGCAACAAGTTCCTACAGATGCCAGTGGCTAGGAGCAAAAAGAAGCATGAGAAATGAAAGCAGAAAGAGCCTGTAACTTAGAAATAAAAGCAGGTCAGTCAGAAGATTGTTCAAGGTTCCTGAATAAACTGCATAAAGAAGAGTCAGAGCGTTGCGTCTTCCTTGCTGGTCGAGGCGGTCGCGACAAGTGGTGGCCCGTACGGGGAACCTTTCGAAAGACTCAGAACTTTTTGCAGTCAGGGCAGCGCGCTGGACAACACAAGAACTCTATTTCCACAAAGACCACCAGGCCAAGTGAGTGGAGAGACGCCCCTCCCCGGCACAAGCACTCTGCCTTCACAGGCGCCATGCAATACAGAGCTAGAAACTTTCTGAACGTCTCTGGCTGGAAACCAAATGGCCCAACAAGTGCCACCAACAACCCCTTTTTGGTCATTGGGAGGCACCGGGAGTGCTGGACATGGAGCTGGTCGGCGTCCCTCCACACCAAGGAGCTTAAGACTCGCCCATCAGTGCGCACGCTCTGCACGACGCTGCTCCGGGAGTCAGGGCATTTCCGAAAGCAAACACGATCTTCTCCACCCGCAGCTGATCTGGCTGGAAGCGGTGAGACCGGGCACTAGCCTTTCCCAGGAAATACAGGGTGTGGAGATGGGGGAATAGATGGTAAGATCCTATTGCTGAAGACTCCACATACTTAGGCTGCAAGGCCACTGAGAAATCCTGCTGGAGCTGAGCTGATAACCACCTCCATGTAGACCAGCTGACAGAAAGCTGGAAAAAGCTACACTGCATGCAGTTCAATGGGAGAGAGAGAAATCACCAGTGAAGATACTCAACAGTGGACACTGTAAGCCTTATAATTGGCCAGCCAAGCCAAATGAGCCAACGGGTGCAATAGTGGCATGTCTATCATGGTGGAAACAAACTGCCCTTTAATTGGACTGGAGGCCCGCTCCATGGGAGGGAATACATCCCTGATTACTGAAAACTTAAAACAGAGGTAGTCATGAGCCCTTGGGGTGTAATGTCTGCTGCTGTCTGGCTAAATGTATATACTATGCTTATCAAACTAAAAAAAAAAAAAGAAAAGAAAAGAAATAAAAGCAAACAGGGGCTGGAGAGATGGCCTAGCAGTTAACGTGCTTGCCTGAAAAGCTAACAACCTGGGTGACTCAGGTTTGATTCCCCAGCACACCCACCTAAAGCCAAATGCACAAAGTGGTGCATTCATCTGGAGTTCATTTGCAGCGGCTAGAGGCCCTGGCGTGCTCATTTTCTCTCTTCCCCCTCCACTTGTAAATAAATAAAAACATTTTTGAAACAGAAATAAAAGTAAATAGAGTTACAACAACCCAGAGGTCCTGCAAGACAGATCCAAGCTTTCCAGCTTGTTTACCAGAACCCATCTTTCATTTATTCATTTGGAAGCTCATTCATTCACTCTCATTCATTCCACAAATTTCATCACTTGTTAAACTTTGTTATATATATGAATACCATGTGCATGTGGGAGTCAGAGACTGACATCAGGTGTCGTCCTTGATCAATCACTCTCCGCCTTATTTAGTCAGACAGTCTCTCATTTGAACCCAGAGCTCGCTGACTGGGCTAGTCTAGCTAACCAGCTTCCCTGGGAATTCCCTGTTTTCCCTCCTGAGTGCTGAGATTTTAAGCACATGCTACCATGCCTGTATTTTTCATGTGGGTTCTGGGAATTGAAGTCAGGTCCTCATGCTTACAAAGCAATCACTTTACCAACTAAACTATCTCCTCAGCCCCTGAAAACTTTCTATTTGGGGAGAAATAAACACTTACAGGGTCACACTTCTTGGAAGTGGTATGCTATACCTTGAGTCTCTGTTGTCTATTCCCAGATATTCCAATGTTCCCTAGTGAGCTGTCCCATGAGTGACAGCTTTGAAGTGTGAAGGGATGTGCCCCAGAATCCCTTGGCAACCTTGAGGTAACTGTCTATTGAGACCTTCAGCACTAGGAAGCACAGTGCTAGGAGCCTCTGAGGCTCCAGGAGCAGGATGAGGTACAGCCCCTGCCTGCATGCCACATCAAGAGGTGGGGAGTAGTGAGGCTGTCTGGGACTGCATCTTGCAAACACTGGTCACAGGTGGCCCTGTCTGCATATCTGTTCACTAAGTCTTCATGTGAACATTCTTATTACTGGTGAGCGTGGGCATGCCCGTGTCTGTGAATGCAGATGCACACGTGTGGCGACGAGAGGACAGCTCAGGGCGTCGGTCCTCGCTCTCCACCTTGCTTTAGGCAGGCGCTCTCATGGTTCACCACGGGGCTTGCCAGGCTGGTCATCTCACAAGCTTCTGAGTGAGTGTCCTGTGTCCACCTCCCTTCTCCCCACAGGCATGCTGGGATTTCAGATGCTCACAGAACTGCATCTGGCTTCATGTGGGTTCTGGGAGTACAAAATCAAGTACTCACACTTGTGCAGCAAGCACTTCATCCCCCTCAGGGGCCCCCCAGCCCTTCACCTGGTCACTCTCCATTGATAATTAGCTCTGTGCCTCTTCTGGATCTAGCCTGGGAGCTGGCGAGGCAAGAGGAGATTTTTGTGTATACCAATTGTCCTTCCCCCAGGAGTCCAGTGTCCTCCTTTGGACTCGGAATGGCCTCCCATGAACCCTCACAGCCCAGATATGTGTGCAATATGCCCACCTGGCTCACTGAGTCACTGTGACCTCCCTCACGTTGGGGCTGGGACCTTGCACCCCTCAGTCCTGGAGCAGGTGCCTGGTCCCCTCACCAAGGGGATAAAGGTAGGTACAGAGCCAGGTTTCTGCTTGGGGGCTTGGTTTTTGCAGACCAGCAACAAGCAGCAGACATGAGTGAGCCCAAGGGATAGAGCAGGTAGTCAAAGACCAGGGTGTAGATAACCAAGCCCCAGCCCCAGGGAGGTGGGGGCAAATCTCTCCAAATGCAGATGAGGGAACTGAAGACCAGCAATTCTGAACTCTCTTAGTGTCGGGGAGGTCAGAAAGGCCAGAGCAGAGACTGTGACAACTTCTATTAAGAAGTGACTTGGGGGCTGGAGAGGTGGCTTAATGGTTAAGCGACTGCCTGTGAAGCCTAAGGGCCACGGTTAGAGGTTCGATTCCTCAGGACCCACGTTAGCCAGATGCACAAGGGGACGCTGTGAGTCTGGAGTTCGTTTGCAGTGGCTGAAGGCCCTGGCGCGCCCATTCTCTCTCTCACTAGCTATCTGCCTCTTTCTCTCCGTGTCTGTCACTCTCAAATAAATAAATAAAAATAAAAAATTAAAACAAAATATTTAAAAAAAGAAGAGACTTGGGGCAGGCGTGGTGGCGCACACCTTTAATTCCAGCACTCAGGAGGCAGAGAGATAGGAGGATCGCCATGAGTTCGAGGCCACCCTGAGACTCCATAGTGAATTCCACGTCAGCCTGGGCTAGAGTGAGACCCTACTTTGAAAAAAAAAAAAAAAAAAAAAGAAGAGACTTGGAAAAAAAAAAGAGGTTGGAATGGCTGGCTGCAGTTGTTTGTGGGAACAGCAATGCCACAGTCCGAGTGCCTGTGTCCTCAAAAACTCATGCTAAACCCTAACCCTCATGATGGTGTTAGGACGTAAGGCCCTTAGGAGGTTAACGGGTCAAGAGGGGTCTATCTTTATGAATGGGATTAGTGCCCTATAAAAGAGGCCCACTGGAGGGGCTGGAAGATGGCTCAGTCAGTAAAGTGCTTATCATGCAAACATGAGGACCAGAGTTCCAACCCAAGCACCCATGTGAAAAGCCAGGTGAGCTGGCAAAGGGGTAATCCCAGCCCTGGGGAAGCAGAGACAAGTGGATCCCTGGGACTTGCTGGCCGGCCAGTTTAGCCTAATAGGTGAGCTCTAGCCAATGAGAGACCCTGTCTTTAAAAAAATAAGGTCAATGTCTCTACACACACACACACACACACACACACACACACACACACACACACACACGAGCCCCAGTGGAGCCCCTTTCATTACAGGAATGCAACGAGTAGGCTCCATCTATGAGGGACAGGCGCCAGGTCTGCTGGGTTTTAGCCCTGGGGTTTTCCAGCCTCTAGAACAATGAGAAATGAACCTCTGTTGCCCCAAGACGCTCTGGTACTGTTTTAGCATCCCAAGCCTAGGGAGACTGAGCAACGGCACCTCCCTCCCGCGAACATCCCGCCCTGCTAAGTCACAGAGCAGATGTCACCCTCAGCCTTGCTGAGGAGGACACCCAGACTCCCACGAGGCCATTTCCTACAGGGGGAGAGGCAGGTCCTCGCGGTTGGTCACCACAGAAACAAGGTGCCTGGCATGCGCTGGCTAGGAAGAGAGGTTACTCAGAGTCCCAGAACCGAGAGAAGTGGAGCCGCTGCACACACGGGATACAGGTACCCCAGGAAGCTGACGAGGAGGTACTTAAACAGGAGCCATCACATCCCCGGTCTCATCTCCCACACAGCAGCTATCCTCTCCTTTCCTTACCTCCCCTTCCACCAAAGGAGGCAGAAGACGGAGCCTAGAAGGCTGCGTAACTCATAGGAATTAGCAGGAAAACACTTTCTGGGTAAACACCAGGCACCTAGGGTCACAGGCAGCCACTCTCACTCTGCCCTAGCTTCTCTGGGACAGCCGCTCAACACCTTAGCTGGGCTGCCAGCAGCCACCTGGGGGTAGTGCAGAGGGCCCCACTTAGCTGGGAGCCTGGTGGTCTGTACTGGGGTAGTTCCCACAAGCTATACAAAAGCTCCCTCACAGGAGATCGCGGGGACGGGGACGGGGGGGGGGGGGGGGGACATGCCCCAGGAGAAGAGTCAACACACTTTTCCTTTACTTTACATCAGAGCTGTCACACAGCTCTGAAATGTGGCCACATGCTGGGTGTGATCCCCACTGAGCCCAGATCTGGGACAGGAAGGAAACCTTTGCCAAGCAAGACTGCACCCAGGTTTCCTCCCACAAAGTACTAGAGCATTCCTGGGCCTTTCTGGGGGACTCTGAAATCCATAAAACACCCACTTTTTTTTTTGCATTTGTAGTATCTGTGGTATATAGGTACACGTGTGTTCATATGTGTACATATGCTTGTTAAGGGCAGAGGTCAACATCAAGTGGCTTCCTTCCTCCATCACTTTCCACCTTGGCTTTGTTTTTGTTTTTATTTTTTAGGCAGAGTCTGTCATTGAACCTGGGATCCTTCCCCTGGGGAAGTCTTCCCCAGGGCTGGGATTACAGCACACACACTGCCATGCTCAGCTTTTTTTTTTTTTTTAATTTTTATTTATTTATTTGAGAGAGTGAAAGAGGCAGAGGGGGAGGGGGAGAGAGAGGGAGAGAGGGAGGAAGGGAGAGAATGAACACGCCAGGGCTTCCAGCCACTGCAAACAAACTCCAGACGCATGCACCTCCTTGTGCATCTGGCTTATGTGGGTCCTGGGGGATTGAACCAAGGTCCTTTAGCTTTGTAGGCAAGCGCCTTAACCGCTAAGCCATCTCTCCAGCCCGCATGCTCAGCTTTTTTACATAGGTGCTAGGGATCTCAACGTAAGTCCTCATGCTTAAGTGGCAAGCACTTTACCCACTAAGCCATCTCCCCAGGCCCAAAAGCTCAATGAATGCAGGAATTGAAAGTCTATATCTGCAAACCCAGGCATGGATCCAGGGCTCAGAGGCTGAAGCAGGAGGATACAGAGTTCATAGCAAGCCTGGGCTTTAAGCATGGCAAAACCCTGTCTCACAAGATAGAAGAGGGGTTCAGGAGATGGCTGAGTGGGTAAAAGCGACTGTCTTAAGCAAGCATGAGGACCTGAGTTCGATCCTCAGCACCCATGCATAAAGCCAGGCATGGAGATGCATGCCTATAATGCCAATCCTAAGGCAGGTGGGGGGGGGGGAACAGAAGGATTTGGGGAACTAGCTGGTCAGAAAAAAAAATGACAGCTTTAGGTTCAGCAAGAGAGTGCAAGAAAACAATGTGGAAGAGTGACAGAGGAGGAATTCGGTTTCTGCACACACACACACATACATACAGTAGTCATATATACACGACCCCCCCACACACACACACACGATGCTCTAGTACAGTTTCTGATGTGCAAACAAAGGTAGAAAACCTGAGCTGGATGCTCATAAGTCTGCTGCCAGCTTCCAGATAATTTATATGTTTCAGTTAAAGCAAGATGTTATAACCTAAACGGGAAAAATGCATTTTTATCTTCACCAACTCAGAATTAGACACGGTGTCTCCTCGGCATGAATGTAGACAGAAAACTGTACTATTTGTGAGCCTGCCACCAGCACAAAGTCATAGCTGTGTCCCCATCACAGCCTGGAATAGCACTGGGTGCTCACCTTGTTTTCTCCCTAAGGATGTTTAGACCCCACATCATTGACCTTGCCCTTGATATGTGTTACAGTATCACACATACAGTGCCTTTCATCGCACTCATTTAAATGGCTTCTGCCATGATCCCATGTATGTCGTGTCATTCTATGCATTGAGAGCACTACGCTTGCAACAGTTAAATCCTGTTGTCCCCTTGCTCAGACCAGGAGACGCAAATGACATGCCTCTTGTGCAGGTCTATGAGGCTGTTCACAGGAAGGATTGATGGAGGGAGAAAGACCTTCCCCCAGAGCGGGCAGCCCTTCCAGTGCTGAGCTATATACAAAGACACAATAGGAGTACACAGTGCCTTCTGCCTGGTGGCCAGTGCTATTCACTGGTGTGTGCATCTACCCTGATGCTGTCATCCTTCACGGACATTTGCAACCCAGCTTCGTCGGCCTCCCAACACAGATTAAAGAGCAGGAAGCCTTCAGTGCCAGACTGGGAGTGTTGAGGCATCCAGCCTCGTGGACTGAGCAGCTACCAGGTCCTTCAGCTCTTCAGCCTGCAGACTGCCCAGCCTGTATCCTGTAAGCCAGACTAATAAACTCCCTGTGTGATACTTATTCATTCTCTCCATTCTGTTCCTCGAGAGAACCTTAACTAATACCAGGCTGTGATGATAATTACACCAGGTAATTAAAAAGGGATCACAGCACAGAACAGGTTACAAACTGAGCTCCGGCACTGGTGTGAAGCATCAATTAATTATCAGAGCAGATGAGCGAGCCGTCCTGAAGCCAGGATCCCAAAGACCTCTCCCATCTGCCTGCTCTGATTAGGTGGGGAAAAGGTGGTTGGCCGGAGAGAAGGTAATGGGAATGGGTGTCCATGATCAAAATGCATTATATACATGTATGAAATCATCAAAATTTGGGCTGAAGAGATGGCTCAGCAGTTAAGCGTACTTCCTATACAAGCATGAGGACCTGAGGGGGCTGGAAACATCCAGGTTTGAACCTACAGAACCCACATAAACAGCTGGGCATGGCCACACACTTCTGCAACCCCAGTCCTACAAAGGGGAGCAGGGGATTGCCCAGGCTCCCCACCAACACCAATACACACAAAAAAGCAGCAAGTTCCAGTATCAGTAAGAGACTCTGAGCTGGGTGGGGTGGCACATGCCTTTAATCCCAGCACTAAGGAAGCAGAAGTAGGAGGATCACTGAGAGTTTAAGGCTATCCTGAGACTACATAGTGAATTCCAGGTTAGCCTGAGCTAGAGTGAGACCCTACCTCAAAAAGCCAAAATAATAAATAAATAAATAGATAGATAGATAGATAAATAAATAAATAAACAGGGGCTGGAGAGATGGCTTAGCAGTTAAGGCATTTGCCTGTGAAGCCTAAGGGCCCTGGTTCAACTCCCCAGGACCCACGTAAGCCAGATGCACAAGGGGGCACATGCATCTGGAGTTCGTTTCCAGTGGCTGGAGGCCCTGGTGCGCCCATTCTCTCTCTCCCTCTGTCTCTCTCTGTGTGTGTGTCTGTCACTCTCAAATAAATTCTTTTTAAAAATCAAAAATATTAAAAAAAATAAATAAATAAAACAAAAGAAAAAGAACAAAGAGATGAGAAATGAAAAGAGAAACAAGGAAGGCTTCCTTCCTTGTGGAAGCTGCGGGTAAGATCTACTTCTTGCTCACGCTGGAGAAAGCATCCAAACCCCGCCCCCACCTCACTGCCCCCCCCCCCAGACTGATTCCCTAGAAATATTGTGGCACTGCTATGCACTGAGTAGAACATTCCTCTCAGTTGCACCAAGACCATGGTTTTTATGACCCAGAGCCCTGCACGAGAGTTCTAGATGGAGGCCAGGACATCAGGTAGACCTTCACAGGACAGGAGGACACTGAGTGTGGACACAGCACCCATGTGTACGAGTCAACTTCTGCCCAAGACTGGGTTTCTCCATCTGTAAAATAGGAGTGAACAGTGCCTCCCTCCCAGGCTAGGCACACAGGGGAACCCCACAGCATTACTGCCTCTGCAGCAGAGCCCGGAGACAGCCCGTGTTGGAGAGCACAGCCCCACTGTGCCCCTTTCTGACAACTGCCCAGTGTCGGTCCTGCTGAGTGGAAGCTAAGAATCTCAGCGCGGTGGCCTTCTGCTCTGCTAGATGCCTAATCCCTGTCACTGAGTCCCCTTTCCCTCTGGAGACCTGATGTTCAGGGAGCCAGGGTCTCGCTCTGGCAAACAAGTGCCCGCTGCGTGCCCTGTGCGCCAGGCGTAGACGGTCTAACAGCTGTGTGCGTGCTTCTGCGAGCAGGATGAAAAACAAGGCTGGCCTCTGCCCCGGGAAGGAAAACAGATTGTCCAGGGCAGGCCTTGGCAGGGGAGAGGCCTCCACAGGGACAGCACTAGGCAGATGCCAGGCACAAGTCACTCACCCTCATTCTGAAGACGAGGGCAGGGTGAGTAGCCAGGACTAGGGGCCAATGGAGAAATGCTTAGTGTGAAGTTCTTATAGCCAAAGAGGTCTCGGTCCCTTCATGGCACGTGGGACCTGAGCTCGCCTTCCAGAGTAACTACCCCACACCCCATTGTAAGCATCTGTACCCCATCCCCCCCAGAGTTGGATTACAGCTTCCCAAAGCCCACCAGTGTCCTTGGGAACAAACGTGTAAGGTAGGCGAGGGCATCTGACCCCTGCCACAAGGGCTCTGGTGCCCTGTTGCTTAGGCTTCCATCCCCTTTTCCCTTCACCTAGCCACAGGCTCTGGTCAACATTTGATGACGTACTCACACACTGAACACGTATGCTCTCAGGCACGTGGACCAGCAGGTCTCAGCTTTGGCACAGCATCTGACTCTTAGGGTGGGAGAGATGCAGTAATAAACTCATAATGGGGCTGAAGAGATGGTTCAGTAGTTAAGGCGCTTGCCTTCAAAGCCTAACGACCAGGGTTCAATTCCCTGGTACCCATGTAAAGGCAGATGCACAAAGTGGCGCATGCATCTGGAGTTCATTTGCAGTGGCTAGATGCCCTGGTGCACCATTTCTCTCTCTCTCCTCCCTCTTCCTCCCTTCTGCCCTTCCTCTTTCCCTCCCTCTGTCTCTCTCTTCTCTCTGCTCGCAAATAATTTTTTTTTAAATAAACTCATAATGTCTGTCACAGAAGATGCATAATGAACTTATAATGTCTGCCTGGGGCAAAGCTCCAGGCATTGTAGCTTAAGCAAGGGAAATTGCTGCTTGCACAAGAATGCATTTCCCCCCTCAAAGGCTAACCTCCTTGAGGCAAAGCTCTGCTCTGCTCTGCTCTGAGCACTGAAGCTACACACTTACTGAGCACCTGCTGTGCTCTCCAGCACACACTGCTTCTCAGAGCGAATTTTTAGAAAGTGATTGCTGGGGCTGGAGAGATGGTTTAGTTGATAAAGTGCTTGCCTTGCAACCATGAGGACCTGAGTTCAATCCCCAATACCATTATAAAATGCAAGGAGTGATGACACACACATGCCTTTAATCCCAGCCCTGGGGAGGCAGAGACAGGAGGATCTCTGGAGCTCACAGATCAACTAGGCTAGCCTAATTGATGAGTTCCAAGGCCATAAGAGGTCCTATCTCCCGAGGATAACTACATGAGGTTGTCAGCTGGTCTCCATACATATACACAAACAACGACATCTACGCACATATGAGCATGAATATATAGCATTTATACAAGATTGCTCATCAATGTAAGGCAAGAGGCTTTTGGAATCATTAGGCTTGTAAAAGCAGCTGTCTCTCTGGTGGAACAGCGAGCTGGGAAAAGCTATATTAAGGCTGGGGACAGAACAGCGGACAGTGTCATCCCCTCAGCAGTGTTGGAACACAGATGCAGTCACCTTAAGGGGCCCTGCTGCCTGAGGTGAGGCAACCTGAAATTCTAACATTATTCTCTTATCTAGTTACTTCAGGCGCCCCCAAGCCTCGCTCCTGTTCTGAGCGGGTGTAGAGCAGCCCCTTCCCCTTAGACACTTGGAAGGAACAGGGGCAGTCTTTGACTCCCACACTTTTCCTCCGCTGGCTCTGTGGCTTCTCTCACAGACTGTATACCTTCCCTCCACCAAGAAAAAATAAAAAGAGCTGGAGAGATGGCTTAGTGGTTAAGGCACTTGCCTGCAAAGCCTAAGAACCCAGGTTCGATTCCCTAGTACCCACATAAAGCCAGATGCACAAAGTGGTGCATGCATCTGGAGGTCATGTGCAGTGGCTGGAGGCCCTGGTATGCCCATTCTATCTTTCTCTATCTACCTCTTTCTTTCTCAAATAAACAAGTAAAAATTAAAGAAAAAATAATCCAAAAAACACCATCACATTGTTTTGTTCTGGATTTGAGAAGCAAACCTCCCTCTCCCTCTCCCCTGCCCACTCTAGCTTCACACCCCACCACACTACCTTGGAGCAGTGCTGTTAACTCTCCTAGTACTGCTTTAATTCTAAACAGATCACTGGCGGGGCCGGGGAGATGGCTCAGTGGATAATGCGCTTGCTGTGCAATTCTGAGTGCCTGTGTTTGGATCCCCAGACCCCACGAAGAAACAGAAAGTGGCGGGCTTCTGGGACCCCAGTGCCTACCTACTGCAAGAAGGCAGGCAGAGCAGGAGAATTTCCTGGAAGGTCAAGAACCAAGAGGTGAACCACAAAAGCCCCTCCCTCAAACGAGGGGGAGACAAAGGCCATTCTGAGAGTTGTCCTCTGACCTCCACACATGCGCCGTGGCACACACGCACCGCACTCACGCACATGAACACCCCCGCACACTGAACAAATAAGCAAAGAAAATTTCAGGGAGTAATTTGTTTCTGTAGCCTATCATCAAACCAGCATGCCCCTCCTCTCTTTGAGCTATCAAGGAGCAAAATTCCAGTCAGCCTTCTGAGGAGCAGAAGGACACAGGGCCTCACGGGAGGTACAGGATTGGTTGGTTGGGAGTACGTATACAGACCAGGACAAACCTCACTTCAAACACGTTAACCCAAGTGATCCCAAGTCCCAAAGGTTCTCCTGAGAAAGAGACTGGGCCATCCTGGCTGCAGGGAGAGGTCCCACCTCATTCACCAGCTACGCCCCATAGCCCAGGATATGAGGAAAATCAGGCGGGGTCCCCTTCCTAAGCCTTCTTCCTCAGGACCCACTGGAGTTATGCAACAGCCTGGGAAGGAGCCACTCCTGGGCCTTCTTCCTCTGATGAGAGCTTCCAAGGGTCACCCTCACCAGCTTCTGCCCCGGAGGCTCAGTGTTGCTTAAAAAAAAACAAGGCAGTCATGAGCGCTGGAGAGATGGCTTAGCAGTTAAGGCACTTGCCTCAAAGCCTAAGGACCCAGGTTTAATTCCCCAGTACCCACATAAGCCAGATGCACAAGGTGGCACATGCGTCTGGAGTTTCTTTGCAGTAGTTGGAGGTCTTGGAGTGCCCATTCTCTCTTTCTCTCTCTCTCTCATATATGTATGTATCTATCATATACATATATGTATGTATCTATCTATCTATATCAAGTAAGTAAATAAATATTTTTTTTAAAAAAAGCCCATCACAGGCTGGAGAAATGGCTCAGTGGTTAAAGACGTTTGCTTGCAAAGCTTGATGGCTCGGGTTCTATTCCCCAGTACCCACATAAAGCCACATGCACAAAATGACACATGCATCTGGAGCTCATCTGTAGCTGCAGTAGGTCTACCCGTTCTCTCTCTCTTGCTCCCTCTCTCTTTCAAATAACTAACTAAATATAAAGGGCTGTCATGAAGCCCCTTACTTACCTAGTTTAAACCATAGTCAACTGTTAAACACATCACTCTCCCATCGCTGACTGGCTATGAAATTCAAAGTGAGTGTCCCCCATTCTGTAGCTCATTGTCCATCTGGGAGACAGACAGGCTGGGCCTCCAGGGAGTAGTGACAAGCCATGGTTGGGTGGAAACAGGAATTTTGGCATGTGACGTGATATGCGCGCACGCGCGCGCGCGCGCACACACACACACACACACACACACACACACATGTAAAGAGAGGAGGGATGTCCTCCCAGCAACTCCCCAGGCCTGAGGTCACAGGGAGGGAGCAGGGCAGGCTGGGGACTGCTGCCTGACTGCAGGTGTGGGGTGCGGCTCTGCCCCTCAAGGCTCCAGGGAGACCCACTCAGGCGGTGTGTGGCCCTGGCATCTTCGGGTTCCTCTCCTGCTCTGACTTGCTAAGTTGGAGGCCTCCCCACACCTTGGAGGCAGTAGTGCACCCAGCTCTCCAGTCTGTGCCTCCATGGAAGGCGCACCCTCTGCCAGTCTCAGCCCACTGCAAGAGATAGCCAGCCCCAGCCTGGCAAAGAGAACAAAATCTTTCTCTTGTCAATGGAGCCAGCAGGATCTGATTGGTTGGAAACTCCCTGTTCGGGGTGGGAGTAGTGAGCGCAGACTAACCCATCACACTGCCCCTAGTAAGCCTGAGCCCACAGCCAAGCCCAGGCTCCCGGTCTGGTGTTCCTCCCCTGTGCATCCACAAGTCCAGGTGCCCCACACTCATCCCTGTCTCCCTGCACCAATACATCAAAGTCCAAGCTAGGTATACTAGACCCTCTCCCGGGAGATCTGACGCTCACCTCGGTCTGTGCATCAGCTGCAAGCTGGCACCCACTCACTCAGCAGGCAAAGGAAAAAAAAAGTTCTAGATTGGAGAGATGATTTCCTGGGTAAGACACTCATGGCTCACGCATGAGGACCTGAGTTTGGATCCCAGCACCCAATGCACCTTCCCACCCAAAAGCCAAATGCACCTTCCCACCACTGGGAAGGTAGAGACAGGTAGATCCCCAGGGCAAGCTGGCTAGCCAGTCCAGCAAAATTAGAGAACTTCAGGTTCAAGTCAGAGACTCTGCCTCAAAAATAAATTTGAGATTATGGTGGCACATGCCTTTAATCCTGCACTCAGGAGGCAGAGGTAGAAGGATCGCTGTGAGTTCGAGACCACCCTGGGACTACATAGATTCCAGGTCAGCCTGAGCTAGAGTGGGACCCTACCTCGAAAAAAAATAAAAGTTTGAGATGACTGAAAAAGACACCTGATGTCAATCTCTGTCCTCTACATCTGCATGTGTGTGCTGGAGAGTTGCTTTAGTGGTTAAGGTGCTTGTCTGCGAAGACTAAGAACCCAGATTCAATTTCCCAGAACCCATGTAAGCCAGATGCACATGGTGGCACATGTGTCTGGAGTTCATCTGCAGTGGCTAGAGGCCTAGTGTACCCATTCAATCTTTCCCTCTCTCTCTCTCTTCCTCTCTCCCTCCCTCCCATCTCATAAATAAATAAATATTAAGAAAAGTTCTAGAAGAACTTTTTTATTTTTTATTTATTTGAGAGAGAGAGAATAGGTGCACCTGGGTCTTCAGCCACTACAAATGAACTCTAGACACATGTACCACCTTGTGTATCTGGCCTACATGAGTCCTGGAGAATCGAACTTGAGTCCTTCAGCTTCACAGGCAAGCAGCTTTACCACTAAGCCATTTCTCCAGCCCCCAGAACTTTTTCTTATTCCAAGGCTGTGAAAAGCTCACGATTCTGGACCATCAGCCAGATTCCACTTGTTTCCTCAGGCCCCACTGGTTGCCACTTGCAGCTACATGCCCGGCGTTGAGCCGTCTCGGCCTCCCTATCAGGAAAGATACACCAACAGCCCAGAACCACCTCTATAGGAAAGCTGGGGGCAGCAGCCTGGGGAGGACAGGATGAATAAGTACCATCAAGAAAGAGCCAGCCAGTCATGCAAGGGGCTACAAAAATACAGGGGAGCAGGCATGGTATACACAACTGTAATCTCAACCCTTGAGAGGTTGAAGGAGGAAGATCTGAGTTGGAAGTCAGCTGAGGCTGTGGAACAAGCCCTTGACCCTGCAGGCTGGAGGTCAGAGTCCCCAGGTCAGTGCTCACTCACCAACTGCCTTGGAGAATCACATCCAAACCCCATATCTATACATATGACCACCCCCCCAAGGCCATACCCTTCCTACCTCCTCTGCCCCTTTCCCATTAACTCAGGCCTCACCCTTCCCTGTGTTTCCAGAAGCCTGACTCATTCCCCTCCCCAGCAGCAGGCTGTCAATGCCTTTAAAGTGAAGGCCCGGCTGCATGATACCAGGGCAGGACCTGCTGCCATCTTGCACTCCTCTACCCCCACCCTAGCCTCGCATCCTCCAGTAGACAGTAAGTTCTGCTCTATTCACTCTCAATATCCCTGGTTCAACTCTCTAGGGTTTTTGTTTTGTTTTTTCCAGGTAGGGTCTCACTGTAGCTCAGGCTGACCTGGAATTCACTATGTAGTCTCAGGGTAGCATCGAACTCACTGTGGTCCTCCTACCTCTGCCTCCCGAGTGCTGGGATTAAAGGCGTGTGCCACCACACCCAGCCTCAGCTCTGATCACGCCCAGCTTCAGCTCTGATTTTCAGTCCTAACCCCTGGCACAAAGTCTGACACTCAGTTGGTGTCCAATAAATGAGCATGAGCAAGGGCATTAGTATGACCCCAAGCATGTCCACTTGCAGCTATCATGGTAGACAGTTGTTGACAGCTGTTTAATAAACCCCAGAGAGGTTGACAGAGAGCTGCAGCCTAACTTGCTTCTCGTACCCTCCTTAGACGGTACTGGGTAAACCTGGGTGGCTACAACAGAATTACCAACTCCTTACCTGAAGTTCTACCATCAGAGGGTCACTGTGTGAAGTTGCTTTGTTTTTAAGGACATATTTCAAAGTGTAAACATCCCTGCAATGAAGTCAGCCAGCTCTTCTGCGGTTTTCTTATGAAAAGTTCACAGTTCTCTAAGTGGATAGAATTCAGTACAGGGAGGGCTGGAGGGAGAAGGAAAGACGGATGGTAACGAGGTGCCCAGAAAACCCTGCACTTCTGCTGGTTCCTGTCCTCGGCTCAGATTGCGGTCCACACCCTCCTGATGAAAGGGCCGGCCGCCTGGCCCCTTCCTGCACTTCCTGGCATGACATCCTTTGTAAGATGAAGTGGCTTTGTGATGCTTGCTGGTTCTTTCCCTTCTCCTTTGGAAGGCTCCAAGGCACACTCCATCAAGCCTCTTTGTTCACTGGGTTTTTTAATGCTGCTGAGAGGAAATAAGGCGGCTCTTTCAAGCCTTCTACTCAGAACCCTGCAGACAGGCTTCCTTACTGGAGCCAGACTCTGAGCCAGGGGACAAAGGTAGACTCTCACCTGGACCAGGACTATGCTGGAAAGATACTGAGGATGTCACAGCCTACAAGGGGGACCAAGGTGTCACGTGGGACCTCCTGACTCCAGGAGATGCCACGGTCCTCTGTCATCACAGCGAACAGATAGTCTGAGCCCAGGGCATAGCTGGTATGTGGAAGAGAAGCTCCATGACACCCCCATGATGGCTGGTATCAAAGACTCCCCATCAGTACCCAGTGATGAAGACTCAGTGGGATAGGAGCTCCACAGGGGTACTGGAGATCACAAAAAAATCCACAGCCAATTTCTGGTCCTGCTCAGGAATGTCTGGTAGCAGCAGTTCCCAACTGTGAACGGCCTACCCTGCTCCAGGGTACATTTGGCAGTCTATGTATATATATATAATATATATGGCTTTAAAAAAACATTTATTTTTATTTATGTAACTGAGAGAGACAGAGAAAGAGAGAGAGAGAGAGAGCCAATGAAAATGAACTCCAGAAGTATATGCCACCATGTGCATCTGGATTATGTGATTACTGGGGAATCAAACCTGTATCCTTCAGGCTTCACAGGCAAGTGCCTTAGCCACTAAGCCATCTCTCCAGACCTGCATATATTTTTGACAGGGTCCAAACTGTGCTTCTGACATCAAGTGATAAGAAGCAATGGATGCTACAAAACATCCTACAACAGGGTTGGAGATGTAGCTGTTAGTAGAGAGCTTGCCTAGTATACATAACCCTGGGTTCCATCCCCGACATTGCATAAAAGCAGTTTTTAATCCTAGCACACATATACATGCAACAAAAATAATAAAATAAAAATAAAACCTGGCTTGGTCTCCTGCTGAAAACTGGGCAAGTAACTTGATGTCTCCTCACTTCAGTCCTTTTCCATGGACAACAGAGCTAATGATGTGATGTTCCAGGAGGATCACAAGTCAGGCCATGACCACAAAACCTTTAGCACAGTTCCCACTTTTTGTTGCTGTGACACAATACCTGAGTAAGCCAAACTAAGCAAGGAAGGGTTTACCTGAGCTCACACACAGCGTCAGGTCTCGGTGGGGAAGAAAAGCCAGAACAAAGCTGTTGTTCTCACCACGGCCCCAGGAACTGGGGCCAGAGACAAGAACGCACCCCCAGTGATACACTTCCTCCAACGAGACCCCATCTCCCAACAGTTTATTCTATTACAAGCCTATCACTTTATTTTTTTAAATAAACCTCTTTTTAATAGATTAATTTTTTGTTCATTTTTATTTATTTATTTGAGAGCGACAGACAGAGAGAAAGAGAGAATGGGCATGCCAGGGCTTCCAGCCACTACAAACGAACTCCAGATGCGTGGGTCCTGGGGAACTGAGCCTTGAACCGGGGTCCTTAGGCTTCACAGGCAAGTGCTTCACCACCAAGCCATCTCTCCAGCTCCCTATTGCTTTATTTTTAATTGAGAATTTTAATCCATGACGATGGTAGTTTGATCCAGGTGTCCCCCATAAACTTAGGTGTTCTGAATGCTAGGTTCACAGCTGATGGAGATTTGGGAATTAATGCCTCCTGGAGGCAGTGTATTGTTGGGGGCAGGCTTATGGGTGTTATAGCCAGCTTCCTCTTGCCAGTGTTTGGCACACTCTCCTGTTGCTATTGTCTATCTTATGTTGGCCAGGGGGTGATGTCCACCCTCTGCTCATGCCATCGTTTCCCCCTGCCATCGTGGAGCTTCCCCTCAAGCCTATAAGCCAAAATAAACCTCTTTTTCCCAGAAGTTGCTCTTGATTCAGTGACCTCTACCAGCAATGCAAACCTGACTGCAATAGTGACATATTGCAAATCGGTCATATTCCCATTGGGTTATATTCTCATGTCCCCTCTCTCCAACCCCCATCCATCAGCCATTGGTGAGACCTGAGCCTCATGATCCTGTCACTTATGAATACTGCTTATCGAGGAACATGCCTTCCACGAGAGCCTTTCTGGAATCCAAGCCCTAACAAACCCCTCACACACAGGAGGAGCTAAGGGGGTGGGAAGATGACTCAGCTGCTCAAGTGCTTGGAGTGTAAGCATGGAAATCCAACTTCGGATCCCACCACCCATGTAAGTGTCAGATGTGGTAGCATACACCTCTAATCCCATCACTGGGGAGATGGGAAAATGGGAGGATCCCTGGGGCTTGTTGGCTAGCTAGTCTAGCTGAATTGATGAGTTCAGTAGAAGATCCTGTCTGAAAAACTATGGTGGGGCTGGAGAAATGGCATAGCAGTTAAGGTGCTTGCCTGCAAAGCCAAAGGACCCAGGGTCAATTCCCCAGGACCCACATAAGCCAGATGCACAAGGTGGCACGTGCATCTGGAGTTCGTCTGCAGCAGCTGAAGGCCCTGACGCGCCCATTCTCCTCTCTCTCTCTCTCTCTCTCTCTCTCTCTCTCAAAATAAATTTTAAAAATACGGTGAAGAACAATTGAGGAAGACAGCCAGTGTTGATCTCTGCATCCACATGGACACTTATGTGTGCTAACCCGCACACACGTGCAACCAAACACACGCCCACGCACATTACGTACACATACCAACCATAATAAAGTAGAATAAACCTAAGGTGACTTACTCAGAGGCCTTGTATTTCCACACTTAATAGAGTCCCACTCAAGTAGTCCCCATGAGGGAGCCACTTCCTCCCACAGCGTCTGCCCAGCCTTGGCTGATGCTACCTCAGACAAGAAGGGTCATGTCAGATGTCCTCCACAGGGCTAACCACTGGCGGAACCCTGTCTCAGAATTCTGTCAACTACCCCCATGTCCTATGCAGGGAACAGCATCTTGAAGCAATTTAACATCATTGCTGCAAAGACTTTGAGAAATACAAAAATGTTTAAATGTTTAAGCTCATGTGGTAAGTGAAAATAAGACAAAACTGAATGCATACTATAATTACCTCTAGAAAAATGAGCCACATATGTACAAAACAGAGACAATATATAGGGAAAAAAATCAATCTTGGGTCAGGATAGCAGGAATTTATGCAATGCTAGTTTGTTTGTTTGTTTGTTTGTTTGTCTTCCCCCATCATATTCTTTAATGTTAAGGCCATTCTGCTTTTTCCATAAAAGGGCTATCCATTTACTTATGTCCTTATTTTGTTTTGTCTGCTGGTACTGGGGATAGAACCCAGAGCCTTATGCATGCTAGGCAAGCATTCTACCACTGAGCTATGTCCTTAGTTCTCCTTCCTTCCTTTCTTTTCTTTCTTTCACAATTTCTTTATTTTCAGTTATTCAGGTTGGCCTTGAACTCACTCTGTAGCCCAGACAGGCCTGGAATCCATGATCCTACTGTCTCTAACCCCAGAGAAGCCTGTACTGTCACCACACCTAGCTTTGAGCTTTGTGGAGGTTTTTGTTTTGATGGGGGGTCGGGTGGTACAGTTTCATCGTGTAGCCCAGGCTAGGTTGATACTGCCGCTTAAATGCTGACGTTGCCAATTCTGAGAGCAACAGAGCCTTTCTCAGCTCGGACTGGGTTGCGCTTAGGGGTTAGTGTGGCAGTTTGAATGTGAATATACATCTCCCATGATTTCTTTTTGTTTTTGGGGGGGCAGATTTCCAGGTAGGGTCTTGCTCTAGCCCAGGATGACCTGGAATTCACTAAGTATTCTCAGGCTGGCCTCAAACTCACAACGATCTTCCAACCTCTACCTCCCGAGTGCTGGGATTAAAGGTGTGAGTCTGGCAGAGAGAGAGAAAGAATGGGCATGCCAGGGCCTCCAACCACTGCAAACAAACTCCAGGTATATGTGACATCTTGTGCATCTGGCTTTACATGAGAATTGAACTGGGTCATCAGGCTTTGCAGGCAAGTGCCTTAATAGCTGAGCCATCTTTCCAGCTCAGGAATGTTTTTGATTAAGGTTAATCTTGCAATTTAAGTCTCCAGCAGCCTGCTGGGGGAGGTGCCATGGGTGGGGAGGGACAGGCAGATCTAAGTCCAGCCCTAAGGTGTGTTCAGAGCAGTTTGAGCTCCAGCCATTTGTGTTTGCTGGCTATTGTTTTTGTTTTTTTCCTCTCTCTGTTACAGTGATGTATGATGGAGTGAGCCACCATCTTCTCCATTTTTTCCCAGTCTCCTCTGGATTCTGAAACAAACCTTTTCTTCAATAAGCTTTTTCTGGTTGGATATTTATCCCACAACAAAGGTAACTGCAACAGTTAGAGAGCTAACCACTCAATGGTCACTAGGAATCCCCAAGCCAATAGCTCTCAAGTCCACTGTCTTCAACCCACCAAGAACTGACAGTTATGGACAAAGTAAAAGGGCATTAAGCAAAGCTTTACTTTTAGATAGTAAACAGAATGCTCCCAGGCTGGAAGGGGCCCCAGCAGGTAACCCACATAGTGACTGGGACCAGAGGTTTTTATACCCTCAGGGATGTAAATTATGCATCAGGTCAGGGTGGATTAGATTGGTTAATTTAAGTGGGTATAGGGGTTCCACCCTGGGGGTCGGGGATGCAAAGTATATGGGGCTCTTGATAAAAAGGAACAAGAGGGCTGGAGAGATGGCTTAGCAGTTAAGGTACTGCCTGCAAAGCCAAAGGAACAAGGAAACCTGGGCTAGTGGTCAGCTGACACATTGGTGAGTCAGGGCTTTTCAGAATTCAGCCCCTGGACTCTGTTCTCTGACCTGCAACACTGACTATCTACCTACAAAATGGGGACTAACTCACTCCTGATTCCGATCACTGGGACTGTAAGCATGTGCTCACACCCAGCTGAAGTTCTGTCTGTCTGCCTATGCATTTTGAGACTGGGTCTCATGTATCCCTTTGTGTCTATGGATGGCCTTGACCTTCTGATTTCCTGTCTCCACGGCCCAAGCTCTGGTATTACTGGCATGCACCACCTCACCCAGATCATGCAATTCTGAGGATGGAACCAGGGCTCCATGCATGCTGAGCAAGCATTCTACCAAGTGGGCTACAACCCGAGCCCTTAACGCACTGGGTTTTTTTGTTTTTGTTTTTTAATGACTGTACAGAAGGAGGAAGGTCGCGGGTAGAGGGGCAAGCTCAGAAGGTGACTGAGTTCCAGCAAGTTCCAGGTGGAGGGGCCCCTCTCCACCTCAGGATGAGGGAAAGGGTTCGGTTTCCCCGCTCTGATCCTAGAGGGTGAGGAAGAAATCTGCCTGCAGGCACAGGGGTTTGCCTCCAAAATCCAGCCTTATTTTTTCTGGCCACTCATTCACATTTGTATTACCAAAGGCCACTCACCAGTTCTCCCCCCACCACTGGACAGACCCTCGGAGCTGGACAGAGAGGCAAAAGCAGTACCAGGCCTGGCTCCGCCAGAAGATCCTTCTCTTCTCTCTACTCATCTTCCAGCAGGACCAGAAGTGGCCCAGCTGGGTCTCCTCAAAGGACAGGAACCAGCAAAGAAAGGTTGGTCAAGAGCCAACACAAGGAAGTGGCCCAGGACATAGGCACAGTGAGATGCAGGGTCTCCACTAGAGGACTGCTGGGGATGTCACTGCTGTGGCCAGCTGACAGCTCTGGTATCTGCCTATAAGCGGAAGTAAGTCAGTCACACTGCCTACCCACTTCCCAGCCTCCTGACAGACAAAGGAACATCGCTCAGATACACCACCAAGGCCTCAGTGTCTCCGTGGCTCAGTCTGGAGCTGTGGTCCATGAGACAGGGCCAACATGGGACACAGAGCAGTGCTGACAGCTGTCTAGAATGTGACACAGCATGACATGAAAACTGGGGTCTCAAACACAAACCTTAGTGGGATGCCATTTGATCTGCACTGGCCCCTAATACCATGGGATCAGCACCAAGGGCCGTGTGTATCCACTGGGGACCACAGACCTGCAGCTGCTCCGGGAGCCTTCTGTTTGCAAAGTGCCCTGAGGCTAGAACTCATGTAGAAGCCAGGCCCTGGGGACAAGATGAGAACCCGTACACAATACCCTATCCTCAGAGCTGTCCTGGCAAGCTGACAGGGGAAGTGACTGAGTGCCCAGCTCAGAAGGATGAAGGGACATTAGAGACTTCCTGGCAGCAGAGACTGCTGGTCTTCGGGAACATACAGGGTGAGGGAGAGTGAGCAGCCTGGCAAGATCTAAGGTGACAGGGGTGCCTGTAAGTGTTGTGGCAAGAGCAGGGTGGAGAGCAAAGCATCAAGATTTAAAAACCCAGGGGCTGGAGAGATGGCTCTGATATTAAAGGTGCTTGTTTGCAAAGCCTGACACCCAGGTTCAATTCCCCAGCACCCACATAAAGCCAGATGCACAAAGTGGCACATGTGCCTGGAGCTCATCTGCAATGGCAGCAGACCCTGACATGACCATACTCACTCTGTCTTCTTAAATCCCCCACCAAGGGCCACGTGGAAGAACCAGAATGTGTGCAGTGTAGAGGTGCAGACTGGCCTTTCCATTAAAGAACATTATCGAAGAACAAGCGTGCATTTACATCGTGGATCATTTACATAGTGGGCCACTGTCCCTGGACCAGTTCTGGTTCCTTGTTCTAGAAAATAAGAACCTAGAAATCACAGCACGGACCCTCAGAACCTCAATTCACACCTGTAACAGTGTCAGTGACGGGGACCTACATAGCCAGGGAACAATAGAGCAGGAATAGTGACCATTCAGAGCCTGAGGTACAAAAACAGAGGACAGGAATCTGGCTAGATTCTGAAGGTCCTGGGGAAGAAGTGACACATTTGATGTGTGGGTTTACATTCTTATGAAAGCTCTCTGGGACTTGGGACACCAATGGCCTAGCCCAGGTGCCTCTCAGAACCCCTGCAAAATCCTAGTTTGCCTCAACCAGGCCAAGCAAGCTCCTGGTCTCACAGTTTCTAAACCCTGCAGGAGGTATTGGCTGTGAGGGATCAGAGAGGGCCATCGGATACCTGGACCAAGGGAAAAGCCTCCTCCAATGAGACACCCTGTCTCAAAGAGAGATGGACAGCGTTCCTGAGGAACCACACTTCAGGTTGTCCTCTGAACTCCAAATGCACACACAGACATTTTTTTAAAAGTCACAAAAATAGGGCTGGAGAGATGGCTTATCGATTAAGGCACTTGCCTGGAAAACCTAAGAACCCAGGTCCAAGTTCCCAGAACCCATGCAAGCCAGATGCACAAGGTAGCACATGGGCACAAGGTGGAGCACATGTCTGCAGTTCGTTTGCAGTGGGTAGAGGCCCTGGGATGCCAATTCTCATTCTCTCTTACCCTCTCTCTCTCGCTTTGCTCTCGCTCTCACTCTCTCATGAAAAAGTCACAAAACCATAATCTCATTATGTTTTAACTAAATTTAACATTTTGTGTTGAGCCTCATGCATAGCTATTCTTGGCCACGTGTAGCCACATGCACTACGAGGGTGACAAGTCAGATGTGCCTTACATCTTCTACATTTTCTTCACATCAACCTCACTGGTATTTAGAGAGTCGCTTTGCAGCAGTGAGAGAGAGAGAGAGAGAGAGAGAGAGAGAGTCTGTCTGTCTGTCTGTCCATCTCTACATCAGGCTTTCCCTTCTACTGATAGCTGCTACATAAAAGCCGAGGACCTGTGCCCGAGAGTGGAGAAGCCCAACGGTGTTTGTGCTCTGTCAAGAGCCAACCTGCTGTGCTGCCCTCGCATTCCTTCACCGTGCAGTGACGTCTATGACTGCAGAGGGGCGCATGAGCTAGTTTCTTTCTCCATTTTCGTAAACATAAACACCCATGACATACATACGCAAACATGCGCGTGCACACACGCACACCCAGAGCTTAGGCAGCTCCTGTCTGCCTCCTATGGGTTTGGGAAGGAAAGCAGAGCCCTGGGCAGCCAGTCCTGACAGAAGCATGAGGCTGGCACCACAGTTAAGAGAAAGCCTTAGGGGGATAAGCCTTTGGAGAGTCGAACTCCGGCCCTTCCTAGTATCTGCTGTGTGCCCTGTGAAGGGTGAGTTACACGGCTACACAACTACACAACAGATGTGGTGCACCAATCCCAGAACACCCTCAGTGAATGTCAACTGTGACTATGTCTGAACCCCAAGAGCCCGTATGCGATCGTGGGGGGTGGATGGGATCCCTTGGCGATGGCTCACATCTTCCAGGCTATTTTGCATTCCAACTTATTCTCCATAGGGACCTTGTGACACCTGACCTAGCAGGCACTACCCTGTGTTCTAACATCTGCAGCTTCTAAGGCTGCCACAGGGCCTGTGGGAAGCAAGGAACAGACTGCAGAAGGCCCAGCTGAACCTCTCAGCCCTAGTGGGACTCACAGAATATGCTAGAGCAAACTGCCAGGGGCTGGGGATGTAGTGCTGGCCTGGCATGCGTGAAGGCCTGGGTTCCACGCCCAGCAGCACATACACAAGGCATAGTGGTACACGCTTGCAATCCCAACACCAGGGAAGAAGAGGCAAAAGGGATGTGGTAGTTTGAACATATGGCCCCCAATATATTCAGTGTTTTATTCGCTTGTAGTTTTGCATCTGCAGCCACCTGGCTGGAGGCAGTGTCACTCGGTGGATCTTAAGGTGTGGTGGTAGGTTTGAGATTTCAGTCTAAAGATATGCAAAGTGTGCCTAGCTGGAGTTCCTGAAGTGTTCTGTGCTGTGTGGCTTTTGGCTTTTAGCTTTTTCTCTCTTTGCCTGGTCCTTTAAGAGGGGCACAACGTCTTCTACCATTAGGGAACTTCCCCTGGATCTGTAAGCTTCAATAAATCCCTTCCTTCCATAATTGTGCCTGGTCTAGAAGTTCATCTCATCAAACCTGAAGCTGTCTGCTACAAGAGATCAGGAATTTAAGGTCATCATTGGCTACACAGAAAGTTCTAGGACTGTCTCAAAAAAAAATTTTCTTTTTAAGTCACTAGAGACAATGGTATCAGCTGGTCTTTCCAAACTTTGAGCTGCCACGTCCTGTCCTTGGCTGTTTTAGAGGAAGATGACAAGCACTCACTGTAAATGACAGCGGCACAGAATGACAGCAGTGCTGACCTGACAGGGTGCAGAGATGTCCGGCTGTCTGTCTGCAAATCCTTCAGGGCTGAGCACAGCACCAGCATACTTTGCATGTGCACCGAAGCGGTGGGTACACAGTCTGAGCCTGAGGCAACCACTCAGGAGCCCCTGAGTCTAACTTTTCCCCTTTCCAATTCCCCATGAAGCATCCTGCATCCCATCCTGTCCTTTGAACAAAGTCCGTGGCCCAAACGCCCAAATCCAGTGTAATCTGAATGCAGGGCGACAGACCTCTGGCTCCCACCAGCACTTCCAGTGGCAAAGTCAGGAGCTTATTCACTCTTGTTTCCGAGGAAACCTGGCAGAGCCCCTGTCACAGCTCCCAAGAGCAAGACAAACAGAAGTCCTATGTTCCCATGGTTGGCAGCACCAGGATCTCCAGCCACTTACCAGCCTTGCCCACCTGGACCTGCCCCCAGCCTGACGCATACCCACACAACACAGTGAGGCAGGTCCTTAGGTGACTTCACCCTCCACCTGAAGCTCCACCCACCTGGCTCCCAGGCACCCTTGAGCCCGCCAGAGCATGCTGTTCACATGCCTGTCACAGAGCCCAAGACTTGGCTCAGCCCTACGTCACCTGCCCTGGGAACCTGGCAGGTAGCCATCTTTGCTCCCCTAATTATCCTCTCTGGCTGTGTGGGTGATGGCATGGGCTGGGGGGACTGGATCAGGATGATGAGGGAGGAGGGATTTTGAGTCACTGAAGAGAGTAGGAATTGCAAGGGGCTAATCACCAGTTCTGAGCTGCCAGGGAGGAGAGTCACCACTACCAAAGGAGTGAGCATCTAGGGCTGAGAAGATGCTTCTGTGGGTAAAATGCTTACTGCACAAACATAAGGACCTGAGTTCAGGTCTCCAGCACCCACGTCCACTGCTGAGCATGGTAGCACGTGCCGTAATCCCAGCACTGGGGAGGTGGTGATAGGGATCCCAGAGTTTACCAGGTAACCAGTCTAGATGAATGAGTAAGTCCTAAGTTCAAAGAGAGTATCTGCCTCAAAAAGAAAAAAAAAAAAAAATGAGGTGAGCCAGGCACGGTGGCGCACACTTTAATCCCAGCACTTGGAAGGCAGAGGTAGGAGGAGCACCATGAGTTCAAGACCAGTCTGAGACTACACAGGGAATTCCAGATCAGCCCAGGCTAGAGTGAAACCCTACCTCAAAAAAAAAAAAAAAAAAAAAAAAAAGGTGGAGATCAACTACGACACCTGATGCCAATCTGTGGCTTCTATGCGCACGGCACACAAACAAGCATGAACACACAGCAACAAAATAATAATAGGGATGATGATGATGAAATGAGAGCCTCTCAGCATGGAGAGGAGGGTGGAGAGCAGCTCCCGCCAGCCTGGGCTCTCATCAGCTCAGGAGGCTGCAGGGGAACGACCATCTTTTTTACATTAAGCGTTTGCGATATACCCACCTCCAATCAAAGCCAAGCCCTGTACTCCAACCTGTCCACTCGGGCTCAATGCCCCCACTACAGCTGGGTCCAGCACTCGGCTTGTGCAAACCCCAGCGCGGCACCTGCGCAAAGTCTCTGTCCCCCGCACCCTGCCCACCTGGGGCTCTGCATCCCATCCTGGGAGGACACTCCACATCTATACCCCGGATGCACCCAGTCTTGCTAGCCAGATCTTAGTAGCTGATTTCCACAGGGCCCTCAACTATGTTCCCTATCCCTCCCTGCCCAAACTGGGTATCCTGCCAAGAAAATGTCTACCAAGATGCCCAAATCATATCTCAGCACTTGCTGCTTGGGGCACACCCACAGGAGCTCCCCCTCTGAGAGGTGTGGGTAGGCCAGCAGAGTGAGGAGAGGACCCAGGCGGCCTGAACCCAACCCCACATTAGGACACAAGAAATGGAAACATGTCATGGCCTCCCCTTCAACTATCTTCTGCATCTCACCCATACACATGTTCAAAGTGTCTTGCACACTTATGTAGACCCCTCATCCCAACAGACTGGCCAACTTTCAGTCACATATATGCACTCACATGTGCTCACAGATTCACAGCTGGGCATGGTGGCATGGAGGCTGAAGCAGGAGAATCAGGAAGTTCAAGGCCAACCTGGGAAAAGAGCAGGAGTTCCAAGTCAGCCCGGGCTAGAGTGAGACCCCACACACACACCTCAAAAACAGAAACATAAATAAATAAAAAATTAAATTATTTCACACCAGTCTCACACATGCTAGCCTGCAGTGGCTCACACTCACATACACTTGTACATTCACACTAGCACCCACATTCATGCAGTGACGCACACTCATAACAGCATACACAATTCACACTCATTAGTCACTACGATGATTAACGTTGTCAATTTGACAGAATCTAGAGTCATCTAAGTGACAGGCAAACCTCTGTGCATGTCTGTGAGAGAGTTTCTGGATTAGGTTATGAGAGGGGAAGACACAGTGTTAACTGTGGGTAGCACTGTTCCATGGGACGGGGTCCCAGGCTGAAGAAAAAGGAGAAAGAAAGCACAAGAAAACAAATATAGTTACACTCGACATCAGTTCATGCTGGCTCATAAAAACAGACAGACAGACACACACACACACACACACACACACACACACACACTATCAGCCATCCTTTGCTCACTGCTAGGGCAATGCCAGGGCAGCATCCCTATGGGGACCAACTGCCAGCTGGGAGAGAAGGGTTTACAGAATTTAAAACCCAGTCTTGAGGCCGCCGTGCAGTCTCCAGGCCCCCACAACATTGGCCCAGAGATGGTATTCCACCAGTTGGACCCCTTCATCTTATCATTCACACTTCCGCCCACCCCCTCCCCAAGGCCTGCCAAGGCTCCCCTTGCGTGCGAGTGAGAGTTGAAGGGGGGGAGCTGTGCGGTCCCACCTCTCTGAGCGTCAGTTTTCACACCTGGAAGATGGGATTTACATGACCTACATTGGGAAGACTAAAATTACGGTGGCTGCACACGAGGACCCAGAGCACAGCAGCTGCCCAAGGTCATTGCCTTCCCCACCTCTCACCTGCCCGGATACCTGGTCTAGATGGGTGGCCTAGGTCAAAGACTGCCACACCTGTAGAACAGTCAGCCCGCGCCTCAGAGAGAAGGCTGGCCAAGGCCCCACCTCACCAACACCCACAAGCTGCGCCTGCAACGGGTCGGCAGCAACCTGGGCACGATCCCTGGAAGAGGCCTGGCAGCAAGGGGAACCCAAAGTGACAGGAGCCAGAGAAAGTCAGGTCTGACTCCACTCAGCCATGTGACAGCATATATGTGGTCTGCCCAGGCTAGCATGCCCCCGAAGGGAGTGTATATGTATGTGGGAGTGATGTGCATGCATGGTCATGTATGTGTGTATGCACATGTGTGCCTGTGCATGGACACCAAGAGGTCAACGTATGGTGCCTTCCTCAATTGCTCTCCATCTTATTTCTTGAGACAAGGTCTCCCATGGAACCCAGAGCTAACTGGTTTGGCTCATCTAGCTAGCCTCATGCCCACAAGGTCCTTCTGTCTGTGCTGGGATTACAGACACACTCCACCATGGCCAGAATTTACATGGGTGCTCAGGATTGCATGCAGGGTCCTCACGCTGCTGTGACAAGCATGTCACCCATTGAGCCACTGCCCCAACCTTGTTCCTTCCATGTTATAGCAGAGGAGGCTGAAACAGCCTTCCCTCATTCACATCTAATTCCTTTGGTTTGGGGAGGTTTTGTTGAGTTGATGTTATTGTTGTTTTGAGGTTTTGGTATGGTTTGGTTTGGTTTGGTTTGGTTTGGTTTAGTCTGGTACTGAGTACAGGGGCCTTGCACTAAAATCCCCAACCTCCCTCAATTGCATTTAAAAGCCAAGGCCACAGAAGTTTCCAGCTCCCAGGCTCCCTCACTTGGCCTTCCTGCCTCATTGGAGCAGATCTTTGCACTAGAATGCCAGTTCCCTGGCTCAGTGAACCAGATCTCCAAATGATGCTGGGGACAGAATACTAGTGGGATGCCCTCGGCACTCCGCTAGGAGCAGCACCCCACTTCGCTTCTTCACGCAGACATCAGCAAGGATGTCTCACCCACCAGCGGAGCAGAACCACGCACGCATTTACCACCAACTAACTTCACCCACACTGTGACCAGGAAGGCTATATAAATAACATGGCGTCACGGGGCATAATTATTAAATGTTGTCATTTCGGAAGAAAATTAATTAGCAGTTGCTGTAGCTGTCTTGTGTCTGCTTAAGCAGTGTGCATCTCAATTAAAATGTAATTGCTACAGCTTCAATCACAGCAGGTTAAACGGTTTGCGGTGCCGAGCAGGCTCACGTCTGCACAGAGCTTAAATCAGTGCGGTACACAGAAGATGTCATGGGAGGGAAGGGACATCACAGCTAAAGGAGAGAGCAAGACGGCAAACTCATGTCCTGGTGTCTACCAACCCTGGCAATGGCTCCTCGGCCCCTCTACATAGACCCATCCTGGGAATAGAGATTTTTTTGTTGGCATGTGCATATGTGAACGCATTTGCATGTGTATGTGAAAGGTGTATGTGCGTATGCCAGAGGATCTTGCTCAGTCACTCTCACCTTATTCTTTAAGAAACCAAGTCTTTTAATTATATATAGAGAGAGGGGAGGGGAGGGAGAGAGAGAGAGAGAGAGAGAGAGACAGACAGAGGGGGGGAGTTTAATTATTTGCAAGTAAAATGATACAGAGAGAAAGAGAGTGTATGGGTGTGCCACAGCCTCTAGACATTGCAAATGGAACTCCAGATGCATGCGGCACTTTGTGGCACACATTTGGCTTACGTGGTGTAGCAGACAGTTTCAGGTTCGCTGAGATGAACTTTCAGACCAGGCACAGTTATGGAGGAAGGGACTTATTGAAGCTTACAGATCCAGGGGAAGTTCCATAATGGCAGAAGAAACTGGCCTGCCTTCACTGGCCCAAGCAGAGAGAGAGAGCAGTACAAGCCTAAAGGTCAAAAGCCACAGCACACTTCAGGAACTCCCGCTAGGCACACTTTGCATATCTTTAGGTTGAAATCTCAAACCCACCACCACACCTTAAGATCCACACAATGGCATTGCCTCCAGCCAGATGGCTAGAGATGCAAACTACAAACAAATAAACAACTGAATATATTGGGGGCCATCTATTCTATTCAAACCACCACACTGGGTACTGGGGAATGAAACCCAGGTCATTAGGCTTTGCAGGCAAGTGCCTTAACCGCCATGCCATCTCTCCAGCCTGAGAAATGGGATCTTTTGCTAAACCTATAGCTTAAGCCCAGTGTTTCCCTATCTCCCTTATGCCTGGCATCTTACGTGGGTGTTGGGGGTCCAAACTCATCTTCATGTCTGTGCAGCAGGCACTTTACCCACTGAGCCATCGTCCCGGATCAGGAATGGAGATCTGAAGCCTGGCACAAGAAGCAGGAGCCCAGAGTGCTGGTATTGGCCACCAACTAGACTAGCATCTAGGGAACGAAGGTCACAAAAACGTCTAACAGTGAGCCACCAAGGGAAGAAAGTAAAGGTCTAGAGCAAAGGGCTGTCAATGCCCATGTCTCCAGGGTCATGTAAGGGAGCAGCTGGCCTTGAGGCACAGGACCTGGTGACAGGTGCAGCAAAGAAGCCAGCAGCCCTGGAGAGAGCAGGGAGGCACTGCTCACCTTCCCAAAGTAGATGAAGCCCCATCCTGGATGCAGGTTCTAGTTGCCTGACTTCGGAACAAACTAGAGGCTGAGGAGGTGGCTCAGTGCACGGCGAGCACGGGGGCTGAGCTTGGACCCCAGCAGCCACGTGAAAGCGGAGCGCGGCAGCACGCGCCCGAGACCCCAGCCCCGGGGAGGAGCGGACGACCCGAAGGGCTTGCTGGCTATCTTGTCTACCTGAGTCAGTGAGCTCCAGGTTCAGTGGGAGAGCTTGTCTCAAACAATAAGGTGGTGAGCAATGGAACAGACACCTGGTGTTGACCTCTGGCCTCCATGTGCACACATGTGCATGTGTGCCTGCACACGCACGCACACACCCCCCTCACACATACAAACACACCCACAAACTAATACCATACAACATATACACATACACAAATAGATAAAAATAAAACAGAATACAGACCTCTGGGCTCAGGATTATTAATTTCTGATCTTTTGTTGGAGAATTTGTGTAAACACACAAGATGTTTTAGAAAGGAGATATTAGTTGCAGTAATGGATGAGAGTGACTGTTAACGGGTATGAGAATGTGGGGGCGGGGGAGAAGGATAAAAACGTTACAAAATTAAATAGAGCAATGGTATGCAATCCTGTGACTATTCTAAACCCATCTATTGCATACTTCACAGTGGTAGATTTTTTTTTTATTTCCTCTGTCACTCTCTCCCCTCCTTCCCCACCTCCCTCTCAAATAAATAAATAGTAATTAAATTTTGGGGACTTTGTTGTTGTTGTTTATTGAAGTAGGGTTTCACTCTAGCCCAGACTGACCTGTAATTCACTATGTAGTCTCAGGGTGGCCTTGAACTCACAGCGATCCTCCTACCTCGGCCTTCTGAGCACTGGGATTAAAGGCATGCACCACCAAGCCTGGCTAATTAAATTAAATAAAAAAATAAGAAAACACAACCGAATTGTCTTAATCATGGTGGCATCCTGGAAGAATGTCCCAAAAAGAAACACCCATCACTCACCACTGCTGCTATATTATAGTACAGAAGTGACCTTTGTTGATGCTTGCCTAAACTTTCTACATTATTATCTTAAGCATGGGTTGTTTGTAATCATGAAAACTAGATTCTAAGGGCTGAGGAGATAGTTCACATGAGGACCTGGGTACAATCCCCAGTTCACACACGAATGTCAAGCCACACACCGTGATCCCAGCCCTGGGGAGTAGAGACAGGTGAACCCTGCTCACTGAAGAGGCAGTCGAACTTAACTGGTGAGCTCCAGGCCAGTGAGAGACACTGTCTCAAAAACAGTGAGCAGCACAAGGAGAGACGCCCAAGGTTATCCTCTGGCCTTTACACACACATATTACAAACATGAAAACATCACCAAAAAAAAAGAAAAAGAAAGAAAACAGATCTTGTACGTGGATCTGGGTCACAAACGTGCAGCAGCACCAGGGTCATGAGTTGAACTGAAGTCTCATGGCTGACAGAGGCCCAAGAGATCCCAGACCCGATGTCCCACACAATGTCCACACAGAGTGTCCTTTCCCAGGTAAGGACCAAAAGGCATAGCATGGTAAGGAACTTGCCTGGGGTCCTATATCTGATTGACCAGGCATAAGCCAGGGATGAGGCCCAGGGGCTGGGGCTATCACCAATGCTGGCCTTCGCTGCAGTAGCTGGGAGCAGATGAAGTGGTGGGGGTAGGGCAGAGGAGACATGGTCACTTGAGCCAGGGAGAAGGAGAAGGTTGGGAGAGGCCCCAGCACTCCTGTGCCCCCATGCCAATTTGGCGAGTGTATTAAAAAGTTACTTTTCAATTACCTCTTTCTTGAAAATTACTAATAGCTCTCTGATGGAGATGCAATTTAATTTCCCAATTGGCCTGGAAATTAAGAGACCCATAATTGTTTGAACCTCTCATCGATGGGGAGGAGGGGGTTGGCTCCCCAGTGGCTAAGCATGAACAAAAACATCCCAGCTGAACGTGCCCGCCCCCAGGCACTGGACGGGTGGCAGCGCCTTTGTGCCCCATTCAGAGCACCCAGAAGACCGGGCTTCTCAAGCCACTCTGACCTTGAAAAAAAAAAACAGTGTTCTTAATTGACGGTTCACTCACCTCCTCAGGGGCATCAGGCTCCAGTCAGCCTTCAGAAAAATGTCAGCCCTTTCCAGAACAGCTAAGGCTAAGGCTCCCACAGCCCTCCCCTGCACAGGTACTTGCCTTGGAGGCAGACAAGCCCAACTTACCTTTAATTAGAGTTCTACGCTCTGCAAGGCAATTTTGCATATTATGCTTGCAAGGTCCCCAAAAGAAGGACATGACGATACTCATAGAACGGGGAAAACTAAAGGCCAAATGCCCAGTGCCCAACCTCAATCAAAACTGTGTCTATTCCCCCAGCTGACAGGTGGAAACAAAACCCTGTCAAGTGCCTGTCTGGTGACATCATAGACCTGAGGACAAGCCCTACGCAGTCAATTCTCCAAGGATTGCCTCTGAACCCTCTGGCCCTGGGAATTGTGAAAGAATGCTACAGAATCGATTCATACATTAATACAATGACAGGGAGCTGAGGATGTGGCTCAATGGGCAGAGTACCTTCCCAGTGTGCATGAAGCCCTGAATTTGATTCCCAACACTCCATAAAACAGGATGTGGTGATGCACACCTGTAATCCCAGTTCTCAGGAGGTGAAAGCGGGAGGGTCAGATGTCCAAGGTCATCATCAGCTACAGAGCAAGTTTGAGGCCAGCCTGGGCTACATGAGACCTTATCTCAAATAATAATAATAACAACAGTAATAATAACACAATGGTAAGGCCTTCAGTATATTTAGATGCCAACCCTGTCACACTGTGTTATCTCAGAAACTTCTTAAAATATTTTCATTTATTTATTTGCAAGCAGAGAGAAAGAGAGAGAAGAGAAACAGAGAGAGAGAGAATGGGCACACAGGGCCTCCAGCCACTGGAAACGAATTCCAGATACATGTCCCAGAGTGCACCTGGCTTTACGTGGGTACTGGAGATCTGAACCCGGGTTGTTTGGCTTTGCACACAAGTACCTTAAGCACTGAGCCATCTCTTCAGCCCTATCTCAGCAACTTTTAAGAGTCACCCTGCAAGCATGCATCACTATGTCACCATTCTATAGGTGCAGAAACCAAGCCAAAAAGAGAACTCAAACAGCAGAATCAGCACGCTCCCATGCCAGCCTGGTTGTGTGGCTACCGTCCTCGCCATCTCCTTGGATCTCCCCTACTTCCAGTGAACACGAAACCTTAGACTGGCAAGGAAAGGCATTTCCCTCCAACAGCTGAAGTATGGTCCGCCTGACCACCGTCTTTTCTTCGTTACTGCGAGGACTCGCTGCCCACCTTTCCCTGAGGCTCCAACCAAATCCTCTCTCCACCTACCAGAAGGATCTCCAGAAGCCTCCTTCCCTCCATAGGTGAGATGCCAAGGTCAGGGACTACTGGGCACAAGGGCACCGGCATTTAGATGTAGCTGGACAGGTGCCTGAGACCCTCATTGCCAGCCATGCGTGGTGCATGCTGACCGCTCTCTCCATAGCCTGCGGGGTGGGGGCGGGGCGGGGGCGGGAGTGACGTACAGCCGCTGCCACGTTTCCCGGAGAGACTCATGTGTCCATGCTGAGGCGCCACAGCTGGACGGAAGGCTATGAGGTCACGCAGGGTCAGCCAGCTCCAGACAAGCTGAGGAACAGCAGGAGCAGCTCAGCTCCGCCTGCCGCGGTGAACCCCTGAACCCAGCCATCCGTGATACAGAGAAACACGATCCTGCCGCACGAGCCAAGTGAGTGAGGAGGACTTGGGCCAGAGACTCCGACGTCCCCGAGACGATGCCGTCCACAGAGGGACTTTTGTTTGGGAAGTTGGCGCTACCGCTGTGACAGATGCTGTCTGGGTTCCAGGAGGGATTGGGGGGGTCGTTCCCTGCTGCTTTCTAAATTCCAAACCCTCTCCCCTCATCAGTGGCTTCTATCACACTCTCCGTGCCAGAACTAACACAGGCCCAAAGGAAATCAAAGCTACACAAGTTGACTGGTGTGTGTGTGTGTGTGTGTGCACATGTACATGCACACACAATGATATACGTAGAGGCCAGAGGTCAAGGTTGGGTGTCTTCCTCAGTTGTGTCTCTACCCCATTTTGTGACACTGAACCTGGAGTTGTACCCACTGGTTAAGCTGGCCGGCCAATGAGCTCCGAGGATCCTCCCGTCTCAGGCTCCCAGCTCTGGGATTATAGGCTGGCTGCTGGACTTTTGTGTGAGTGTGCGCTGCGAGTCTGAACTCAAGTCCTCCTGTTTGCACAGCCATCACTTTACCAACTAGCTATCTCCCAGGCTGCTTTTTAAATTCTAAACCCTTTCCCCACATGAACAGTTCCTATCACACTCCCATGTAAGTCTCCTGGGCTGGCTGAGCACAGGCTTAAATAAAGGAGGTCATGCAGTAGACTTCCAAAGCTCAGTTGATCACAGCCTCCAAGCCCCTAATGAACTGTGTCTATCTTCAAGGGGCTCACCCTGCCCTGAGAGCCTCCCATGGCCTTTGTAGCAGCCAGCCTCCGGTCACCGAGGATGAACCTCCAAACCAGGCACAGTTATGGGAGGAAGGGATCTATGGAAGCTTACAGTTCCGTAATGGCAGAAGAAGTTGGCCCACTTTCACAGGTCCAAGCAGAGGGGAAAACCACCACCATCCCCCCCCCCCCACACACACACACACCCCTCCAGCAGCACAGGCAAGCACACTCCAGGAACTCCAGGCAAAGCTCAAGCACTCTGCATCTCTTTAGACAGGAATTCCAAATCCGCCAGCAAACACACCTTAGGACTGAACCCAAGGATCCACCCAGTGACACCTCCTCTAGCCAGGTGGCTGGAGATCTAAATTACAAACTTTAATAAAATCCTAAATACACTGAGGACATTCATTCAAACTACCATAGCTCTGAAGCCTATTCCTCAGACAGGTGTGAATGGGGGTTGATGGCAGGAGGCAGTCACTGTCCCTGATGGGCAGGTGAAGGGAAGGTTCAAACACCCCAGGAGGAGCAGTTCTATCAGCTATAGGGGCTCTCATGGCCCAGCCAGCAGGAAACAAGACCCGCTTGAGCCCTCTCACTGGACTTCATATGCTCCTCTTCCCCAACCTGACCTCTCTACTCACCTCCCGCTCCTCTACCTGCCCTGGGTTCTACTGCCCTGTCAAACCCCGTTTCCATTAGCCACTTCTAGAGACTGGCCTCCCTCAAAGGCAGGAGAAGGCATGGCCAAAGGCAGCCATGCTGGGAAGGAAGGCCATGTCCTCACAGATGTAGGGAAAAGAAAGGCCCAAGCAATCCTAAGGGTTCCCTCTGCCATGACCTAGCAGCACCCAGGACCGGGTTGGTGACAGGAGCAGGGGCTTATGGTTCCAGGCTGGGACGTCCCCAGAGACGGTAAGGGTGGGTATGCAAACACCTACCATCCATCCTTCGAATAAATGAACACTAATGGAGCAACCTGGGAACCAGCGTTGGGCTCAGCTTTGAGAATGTATAGTTGAAGAAAGCATAATACACACACACCCTTGGCGGGACTGGGGTGGGGAAGATAGACATCAAGGGGTAGGGCCCTACTAGAGGTGACCAAGTCACCTTGAGATGGACACTAAGGCTTCCT
The DNA here is from genome assembly GCA_036346955.1 of Dipus sagitta. NCBI lineage: Eukaryota > Metazoa > Chordata > Mammalia > Rodentia > Dipodidae > Dipus > Dipus sagitta. Next base: position 137,942,040 of record CM070773.1, read on the forward strand.
ATGGAAAGGACGCTGTGGCCAGTTTCCACTCGTCCCTAACACTCAGGGTCCCAGTGCCCTCTCCATAAAAGGAAACCTGATGAGAAACAGTCTTTGGGCCGTGGCTCCTTCACCTTTAGCAAAGGGGTGGTGTCAAGGAGACACTTTGAAGACCCACTGTCTTGGCAGATGTGAAGTCTTAAGCCCCTTGAGAAGTAAGGCTCTCTGGCCTGGGGACTAGAGAAAGCTTTCAGGCCAAGCTGAGCATTTGATGGGACTGAGAGAAGAATAGTGCACTTGTGGCAGACAGCCTCAGGTCGCTGGGATGAAGCTCCAGATCAGAGAATTTATTTGAAGCTTACAGATCCAGGGGAAGTTCCGTAATGACCCCCTTTACCAAATCCACACAAGGAGAAAAGCCACCACCAGCCCCGTAGGCAAACACACTTCAGGAACTCAGGCAGAACTCAAACACTTTGCATATCTTTAGACTGGAATTCCAAATCCACCCCCACCCCTTAGAGCTGGACCCAAGGATCCACCCACTGACACCAAGTTACAAGCGTGAATAAAACTCCTGGATCAATGGGGGAGAAGGGGGAAATGCATTCAAACAACACTCTAGGTAATGGACTTGGGGCTTGGCATGTCAAACCTTGAAGTCTAGCCCTGCCTCCTTTGCTGGCCTCATTTTTAGTCTTGCCCAGTTGTTACGTCTTATACTAAGGACTGGCCTTGGGTCCCCCTCCTATATCTATGTGGGCCAGGTGCTCCCTTCTGACTCCCCATTCTGTGGGACAGACTCCTATCAGATCGTAGTCACTGGGTCTCACGTACACCTTCTATTTACCAGAAAGGTAGCTTGACATTGGCCAAGCTCAGCCTCAGTCCGTTTGTTTGTGCAGGCAGTGGCCAGCAGAGGCTGCCAGGATGGTAGCTATTGCCATCCCACTGCCGCGAGTACTGCCACCGTTCCAGGCGCTGTGGTGGCTGCTCTTGGGAACACCTGTGTCTAACCTCTTCATCCCTCTGCCCTGCTCAGGGGCCGCTCCACGAACCTCCTGCTGCGGCTTGAGCTTCCTCCAAAGCTCCCATCTTGCAAACTAACCCCTGAAATCACGTGTGGATGGCCTCTGGAGGTGGAGATTTTGGGAGATGGCTGGAATTAAGTGGGGTCATGAGACCATGATAGCATTAGTGGCTTTGTAAAAAGAGCTCTGTCTCTGTCTTGTTATGTAAAGCCTTCCACTGTGTTATCCAGAAAGAAGGTCCTTGATAGAGCCCGTGTCATACTTCCAACCTCTACAATCATGAGCCAAATAACCTTCAGTGTGTGTGTGATACATGCATGTCTATGCAGGTTTGTATGTGTGTGGTGTGCATGTGTGTCTATGCATGTTTGTATGTACATGTGTATGCATGTGTGTGTGAGAGAGAGAGGGAGAGAACATGTGGAGGCCAGTGGTCAGCACTGGGTGTCATCCTCAATTTTATTTTATTTTATTTTATTTTATTTTATTTTATTTTATTTGAGATAGAAAGGGAAAGAATGGGTGCGCCAGGACATCCAGCCACTGCAATGAACTCCAGACACATGCGCCACTACGTGCATCTGGCTTATGTGGGACCTAGAGAATCGAACCTGGGTCCTCAGGCTTCACAGGCATGCGCCTTAACTGCTAAGCCATCTCTCCAGCCTCCACCTTGTTTTTCTTTTTTGTTTTTTGTTTTTTTGTTTTCTTGGTTTTTTTTGTTTCTTTGAGGTAGGGTCTCACTATGGCTTAGGCTGACCTGGAATTCACTATGTAGTCTCAGGGTGGCCTTGAACTCATGGTAATCCTCCTGCCTCTGCCTCCCAAGTGCTGGGTTTAAAGGCGTGCACCACCACTCCCAGCTCACCTTGTTTTGTTGTTGTTGTGGTTGTGGTTGTTGTTGTTCATTTATTTCTTTATTTATTTGAGAGTAACAGAGAGAGAAAGAGGCAGATAGAGAGAGAGAATGGGAGCACCAGGGCTTCCAGCCACTGCAAACGAACTCCAGATGTGTGCGCCCCCTTGTGCATCTGGCTAACGTGGGTCCTGGAGAATCGAGCCTCGAACCGGGGTCCTTAGGCTTCACAGGCAAGCACTTAACCACTAAGCCATCTCTCCAGCCCCCACCTTGTTTTTTGAGACCAGGATCTCTTACTGAACCCAGAGCTTAAGGATTTAGTTAGATTAGCTAGTGAGCAAATTCCAGTGATCCTCCTGTCTCCACCTCCCCAGTGTTAGGATTACAGGGGCGTGAGGGAGTGCTTGGCTTATACATAAATTGTAGGGATCCAAATTCAGGACCTCATGTTTATGCAGCACTTAACCAACTGAGCCATCTCCCCAGCTCCTAAGCCTCTGTTCTTAATCTTCACAGATCTCTTTGCTGTAGTGTTTAGATATGTCCTGACCTTATGTGGCCTGGTGAGTAGGTGGGTGAATAGATGGATGGGTAGATGAAGGGGGAACAAATGGACAGATAGGCAGGTGGGTGGGCAGATGGATGGATGGTAAATGGATAGACAGGTGGGTAGATAGATGAGTGGATGGGTGGACAGGTGGACTGGGTGTGAACTGTAGGGAAATGGACAGATGGGTAGGTGGATGGACAGATGGATAGATGGATAGATAACCAGACAGATGGGCAGGCGCAGATGGACAGATGTGAGGAAAGAAAGGTAGGTGGGTGAGTGGGTGGATGGATGGATGGATGGATGGATGGGAAAAGGGGAGGGATAGACTAGACATTGGAAGGTGAAGGGAATCTCCCCAACAGCCATAAGAAAGACAAGGGAGCTGAGATCATGTTTTCTTGAGTCCCTCCCATCATTCTTTGCATGAACCCCTGGTTCCTTTCTCTGTCACTCACCTGTGGACTGCAGCATGGGAGAAATGGCAACGCTGATCCTGGCCAAGGGCCTTGCAGCTGTGTAGACTTGGGTTTCTTCCTTAATGAACTTCCATGTTTCATATTTTCATCTCAAAAGCAGACCCACAAAAAAGCCAAGCGTGGCGGCACACACCTTTAATCCCACCACTTGAGAGACAGAGGTAGGAGGAGTACCATGAGTTCAAGGCCACCCTGAGACTACACAGCGAGTTCCAGGTCAGCCTGGGCTACAGCGAGACTCTACGTCAAAAAAAAAAAAAGCAAGCACACCCACCAATAGAAGCCCCTACAAACAAGTGCTGAGATTCCCCAGTGAGGGCAGGCAGTCCCTGACACGCTCTGGGTCCCTTGCAAGGAAGGGTCCCAGGTCGCTGCCCTGCCAGGCCAGGAAGCGTGCCACACATGGCAGCCTAACTCAGAGACCTCTCCTTAGAGGCACTTCTCTGACTCATTAGAGTCCCTGGGTGCAGGGGACAGCCTCCTCCTGGGTCTCTGGCAATGTGCACCCCTAGAATGGCTTGGTTCTGTGGGAACTCTTGTTGTCAGCAGAGTCCCCAGGATCAGCTCTGCCGTTTCGCCTCATGTTCTCACTTGCCCTGCAGAGGGAGAACCAGTCTGCTCGGGACGCTCCGTCACCATCACTCCCTCCCCACCAAGCACCCAGCCTCAGCCCCATCTCCCACCCCACCCCCACCAAGGAGACTTTCCTCTGCATGAGGACAGCCCAGGGCCCTGACAAGGCAAGGGTGAAGAACCATCCGAGGGTAGGAAGCCACTCTCTGCTGCCTGTCTCATTGTGGCTGGCTGCTCACTTGGGACTCTACTGATGGTGACCATTGCACAGAAGTCAGAGTGTGCAAGGGAGACAAATAAGAGGTGGTGGGCCCATTGCTGATGTTTGTGGTGCCCAACAGAAGAGCTAGCACTTTCTCAAGTACCCCTCCTGCATCCCAAGGACCACCAGGTAGGGTGTGTGTACCTACAATGTCCCCAAGACTTAGAAAAACAAAAAACAACAAGAACAAGTGAAGCCTTAGGTCCAGGAGGACCCTGGCAGGCCTAGAGGAGCCAAAGCTCTAAGGAAGGACTATGAAGTTAAAACGATACCAGTGGACTGGAGAGACGGGTTAGCGGTTAAAGTGCTTACCTACAAAGCCCAAAGACCCAGGTTCAATTCCCCAGGACCCATGTAAACTAGATGCACAAGGTGGTGTGTGCATCTGGCATTTGTTTGCAATGGCTAGAGGACCTGGAGTGCCCATTCTCTCTCTTTCTGTCTGCCTCGTTCTCTATTTCTTTCAAATAAATAAAATGGTACCAGTGGCTGGGGCCAAGACCATAAAGACACACAGTCGAGAGCTGGGGAGATGGCTCAGTGGGTAAAGTGCTTTTGCGCAAACATGAGGACCTAAGTTCAGATCTAGAACCCAAATAAAATCTGGGCACAGCAGCATGTACTTGTAATCTCAGGGCTGGAGAGGTAGAAACAAGAGGATCCCAAGGCTTGCTAGCTAGCTAGTCTAGCCAAATCTGTGAATACCAGGTTCAGAGAGACCATTTCAAAAGGTAAGGTAGCCAGGTGTGGTGATGCATGCCTTTAATCCCAGCACTCGGGAGGCAGAGGTAGAAGGATCGCTGTGAGTTCAAGGCCAGCCTGGGACTAAGTGAACTGCCGGTCATCCTGGGCTAGAGCGAAACCCTACCTCAAAAAAAAAAAAAAAAGATAAGGTGCAGAACATACGTGGGCATCCACCCACACCTGAGCACACACATACAAGCATGCATACCACACATAAACACATACACAAAAACATATACACAGACCTTACGTGATAGATATGTTCATGAGCCAGCCCCAGAGCTCCCTTCCTTCTGCCCAGTGCAGACAAGCCCCCTTTGATGGATCCCCTCCCTGAGGCTGGCACTGCAGTAAATGTGCTACAGGCACATCCTTAAATCCTACAACCCCACTGCAGTAAGTGTGCCAGACCACCGCATGCTGGAAACGGTCCCAGAGATAGATGAGGGCACCTGCGCCCAGGGAGGAGGACATACTCGTGGCTAGATAGCAGCTCACCTAGGCTCAAAGGAAAGGGAGGCAAGAGGACGAATGGAGAAGCAATGGGACGCTCCTAGGCAGGACAAAAGGCTCATTCAAGCCTCTCCCCCACACCACTTTTGCTCCCCACTGTAGCCTCTCCCTGCACCCCTGCACACATATCCCCACTGTATTCAAGCTTTAGTTCTTATGCCTGGCTAGTGCTAACCTGAGGAAGGACAGAGGGAGGAAGGAAGAGAGGGAGAAAGAAAAGGGGGAAGGAAAAGACAGGGAGTCAGTGGCCCGGTCCAGGCAGGCTGGGTGGGATACAAGTACCAGGCTATCAGGACACGCTGGCCTCTCTCCCTGCTCTGGCTCCAGCAAGGATAAGGCTGTTCCCCCACTTGGCTCTTTCCTTTCCCACCTTCACTTAGCACCTCCACCAGGCTGCTAGGTCTCTTCCCGTGGTCAGTTCCCATCTAGCCCCATCCTAGCCAGAATGAAGCTGCTGGAGTCTGGCAAACAAGGTGGCCTTTCTCCTGGCACCTCATGACATGGCACCAAGATCTAAACAGGCCGTGGGTGATGGGAAGAATTGCGGGTAAAGCCTTCGCAGCAAGGCCAAGGTGTGGCCCATGCCTGGGCCCTCTCCCTCTTCCTTCCCAAGGGCCGGCTTGCCCTGTGCAGGGCAGGCCCGTCTCCGTCTCCACAGCCACCTGGCAGGATTGCACAAGAGGGCGTCCAGGGTCAGGAGAACCTTCCCAGGACAGGCTGAGCAGAGAAAAGCATGCCTAATGAAAAGGAATGGAAAGGCAGCCTCCCAGGGGAAAGTTTTGTTTTGATTTTTTTCACAGGCAGATAGGGAACTTTAGGTCAGGAGCAGGGAGGAAAAAGAGATGGGTGATCAACATGAAATCAGACTGCCAACAGGCCTGCAGTGGCTCAGGGAATGCTGCGGAAGAGGCGCAGAAAGATTGTAAGAGTCACAGAGCAGATAAGAGTACCCGGAGGCAAGGGTCCTCCACCTCCACTCCACAAGGACTGACTGAGGCCTTCATAACCTCACATACCATAACCCCACTGAGGAGGGCCTCCAGGGGAGAGGGGATAAAAGAGTATAACCTGGAGCCAGCGTGATGGTGCACACCTTTAATCCCAGCACTCAGGAGGCAGAGATAGGAGGATTGCCGAGAGTTCGAGGACACCCTGAGACTACATAGTGAATTCCAGGTCAGCCTGAGCTAGAGCGAAACAATACCTCGAAAAACAAAAAGCAAACAAACAACAACAACAAAAAGAGTATAACCTGTCATTTTATATACACACATACACACACACACACACACATATGTTAAAGTAAAGTATGGGGCTGGAGAGATGGCTCAGCCATTAAGGTGTTTGCCTGCAAAGCCAAATGACCCAGGTTCAACTCCCCAAGACCCACATAAGCCAGATGCATAAGGGGGTGCATGCATCTGGAGTTCGTTTGCAGTGGCTGAAGGCCCTGAGCATCCATTCTCTATCTGCCTCTTTCTCTTTCCTTCTCTCTCTCTCTCTCAAATAAATAAATATAAATATAAATATTTTTTTAAGTAAAATAAAAAAAAAGAGGTGGGTAGCTGGGCATGGTGGTGCATGCCTTTAATCCCAGCACTCAAAAGGCCAAGGTAAGAGGATCACTGTGAATTTGAGGTCAATACATAGTGAATTCAAGGTCAGCCTGAGCTAGAGTGAGACCCTACCTCGAAAAAACAAAAAAGGTGGGGGGGAGGAGGTGAGTGAAGTCTGAGCAACGGGTAAGGGACAAGTGGACTATGGGCGTCTGGCAGCCCTGAGTACTGGAACAGGCAGGTAGGGAATGCTGCATCTCTGACCTTCCTCGCATACTGCAAGGGCTTACCAGGACAAGTCACCAAGGAGCTCAGGTGATGATTAAAACATGGTGGCTGAGTGCGGGGGAAGGCTCAGTGGGTAAAGTGTTCAGCTAGCTGCACAAGGCCCTGAGCTCGGTCCTCAGAACTCAAATAGAAGCAGTCAGGAATGGTGGCACATGCTTGTAATCCCAGCATTGAAAGGTAGACAGGTGGATCCCTGAAGCTTGCTGGCCAGGTAGTCTAGCCTACTTGGTGAGTTCTAGGCTAGTGAGAGATCATGTCTCAAAAAAGGTGAATGAGAGGCCGGGCGTGGTGGCACATGCCTTTAATCCCAGCACTTGGGAGGCAGAGGTAGGAGGATCACCATGAGTTCGAGGCCACCCTGAGAATGCAGAGTGAATTCCAGGTCAGCCTGGGCTACAGTGAGACTCTACCTCAAAAAACCATTAAAAAAAAAAAAAAAAAAAAAGGTGAATGAGGGGCTGGAGAGATGGTTCAGCGGTTAGGGCACTTGACTGTAAAGCCCAACAACCCAAGTTCGATTCTCCAGTGCCCACATAAAGGCAGATGCACAGTAACACATGCATCTGGAATGTGTTTGCAGGGGCTAGAGCCCCTGGTATGCCCATTCTCTCTCTCCCTCTCTCTGCTGGGCATTCAGAAGGCAGAGGTAGGAGAATCACTGTAAGGCTGAGGCCAGCCTGACTCTATATAGTGAATTCCAAGTTAGCCTGTTCTAGAGCGAGACCCTACCTCAAAACCACACCCCCAAAAATTTAATGGTGAGTCAAGATTGTCCTGTAGCCTCTACAAGTACACACACATACCCACACACACATACACACACATGCACAGTCACTTCCTCAGCGTAACCTGCAGCTAGATTTCCACATGAAACTGCCAAAGGGGGTCCCCCAAATCTAACACACCCTCAGGAAGTCACTGCAACCAGGGTGTGAGACGACTATACCAACATCTCAGGCCCCATCCAGGGCCACCATCTTACCTGGAATCCCAAAAAGGACACAAACCCCAGAGTAAAGCTAACCTCCAAGAAATTCTGAAGGTGGGATGGGCTCTGGGATCAACTAGTGCGTTCTCTTCACAAGGCAGAGGCAGCACTGGGGCCCAAGAGGCAAGAGCCTCCGTCTTGATCACAGAGCCAGCCCCTGTCACCTGTCCCTCCTGCGGAGGAGTGGGGAGGAAGGCTGCCGAGGTGGTTCTGGCCACAGGGGCAGCCCGAAGGACCGAAGCCCCTGAAACAGCCAACATGTTATCAGGTCTCTCAGGTAACGTTGCAGGCTGCAATTCCAGCTTTGCGCTGCCCTTGTTTGACAACCAGCTGAACCTACATGCCGAGGACAAGCTGCCAGACGTAGTGGGGCACTAGAAGAATCGTGAGAAATTAGACATCAGAAGAGTCCACCCCAACCACTGTGTCCTTCTCTTGTTTCCCTCACTCTCCAGGAAGGCCAGCTGGGCCTCAGCCTTGGGTCAGCCTGTGCGTCCTTCAGTAAGTCATCACCACTCTTCTCCCTTCCATTCAAAGAAAGCCCGGAGCGGCAGGTCCCCAGGACCTACTGACCCTCACTCTGCCTCTCCCTCTATTTCCGGTTCCATAGAGTGGTCATGTCAGCCTGGCCTGACTTGGCCTGGCCTTTGGATAGCAGGCTCCACAGGGCCCACCCACAGCCCTCTCTTCGGGCCAAGGAGGACCAGAGGCAGCTCTCCCAGCCAGGGGAAGATTTACAGCCTCCTCCACCACCCCTCCCAAGGCCAAGGCCCGGGAGATAATTTCCACCACTGAGTTCAGACATTCCAGCCTTTCTTGCCCTCTCTCCTGGGAACACACAGGCCGGCTAGGGACCCAGGTAGAACATCTGCCCTTGGAACCCAGGGGAGGGAGAGACAAAGGCCGAGATCTCGCAGCCAGGCCTAAGGGGCCCAGGAGGAGGAGAGGCCCAATCACAGGGAGCAAGCCAGGCCTCCCGGCCAGCACCATTCACACCAGGCCCTTCCCACTTCCGCTTTCCCCTTTCTCCCCATGACAACATCTTGAATGAGTGCCTTTGCTGGCAAGCCCGAGCACTCTGGGGTTTTTTGCTCTGACGCGGCTCCCACGCTCACCCCCGGACAAGCTGCTGAGGTTGTGTGTGGTGCTAGTTAGAGTAAAACACAAACCTCCAGCCCACACAGATGTTCTCCGAGGCCTCCACTCCCAGGGCGGCGGTGAGGTGTCCCAGGCCCTCCCAACTGCAGGCTCCTCGTGGCTCTCCTTCCTCACACTGGCCACAAACACACTGGGTGAGGGCCACAGCACTGTGGAATACTTCATGCCATTTAAAACTGGAACAGTCCTCAGAGTGAGAAAAATGCAAATTAAATGCTTCGCTTCAGGCCAAGATGGAATAACAGGGACCAGATTTAGGCTCCCACCCGAAACCACCAGAAAACCAGACAAAACATCTGAGACATGGGAGGCAGTGAAGGGAGCTGAGCCCTACGAGGCCCAGCTTACTGTCTGGAGAGAGTTTCCAGTTTCCAGGCCATGGTGGTGCCGAGAGGGGAAACTCATCCAGAAATGGATGGATTGCTGAGTGGAGGAGACAGGCGTCCAGCGAGAGCCAAGGAGCTCGGGTTTAAATGACAACATCAGAAATGCAAGAGTGGAAGGGGGGAGCATGTGATGTGAGGGGCCTTGGGGTCCTGCAGGATGCACTCAGTACGTGCTGTGCTGTTCTTCCCTGAGGTCAGAGAAAACGACAGGCAAAAGGATGACAGGGAGCTGGGGCCCTAGCAAGTAGAAGGAGGGAATCCCAAGTGGTCCGCTAGCTAGCAAGAATAGCTCCATAGTGAGCTCTGGGCTCAAGTGAGATATCCTGTCTCAGAAGAGAGAGAGGGCTGGAGAGATGTCTTAGAGGGTATGGTGTGTGCCTGCAAAGCTAAAGGACCCAGGTTCGATTCCCCAGGACCTATGTAAGCCAGATGCACAAGGTGACACAAGCATCTGGAGTTCGTTTGCAATGGCTAAAGGGCTAGAGGTCCTGGGACACCCATTCTCTATCTGCCTCTTTCTCTCTCAAATAAATATTTAAAATATAAAAATGCTTTTTAAAAAAGTGATTGAGGAGGACACCTGACATTAACCTCTGACCTCCACATGCACTCACACCCATGTGCACTCACATGTACACATACATGCATAACACTAGCACACACATAGGCACTGAAACCCACTAGCCTATCTAGAAAGCAGTCACAGCCACAGAGAATAGGAGAGAAGAGTTCAGAAGGCCCTCTTTGTTTTAAATTTCAGAGAAAAAATTAACTTTAGGCATTGGTCCCATCTAACACATCTGAAAAGATTAAACTTAACCAATAATTAAACCATGTCCCAAGAAAAATAAAAATACACTGAACAAGAAAAAAAAATTGCAGGATATGGTGGCACACACCTTTAACCCCAGCACTTGGGAGGCAGAGGTAGGAGGATCACCATGAGTCGAAGCCACCCTGAGACTACATACACAGTGAATTCCAGGTCAGCCTGGGCTACAGCAAGACCCTACCTCGAAAAAATAAAGATTACCAGGCATGGCCTGGGGAGATGTCACAGTAGGTAAGGTATCAGCCATGCAAGCTGAGAACCTAAACTCAGATCCCTGGCACCCACATTAAACCTGTGCATGGTGGTAAGACCTATACTCCTAGCACAGAGGAGGCAGAGCCAGGAGGATCCCCAGGGGATGCTGGCTAGCTTGTCTAAATGAATCAGTGGGCTCCAGATTCACTGAGAGATCCTGTTTCAAAAAACTAAAGTGGGACTAGAGAGATGGCTTAGCAATTAAGGCGCTTGCCTGCAAATACAAAGGACCCAGGTTCCATTCCATAGACCCACATAAGCCAGAGACACAAAGTGACACTTGTGTCGAGTTTGTCTGCAGTGGCTGAAACCCTGGTGTGCCCATTCTCTTTCTCTCTCCATCTGCCTCTCTCTCTCTCCCTCTCTTAAATAAAATAAAATTAAAAGTTTGAAAAAAATAAAGTGAAGAGCCATGGAGAAAGATACCTATGTTGACCTGTATCCTACACAAACAAATATGTGAGTGTGTGTGTGTGTGTGTGTGTGTGTGTGTGTGTATATATATGTATATATATATATATAAACACAAACATGTATACACAGATGCACATACCACACACACAAATACACATGCTAAATTTAAAAAAGATTACTAGGGCTGGAGAGATGGCTTAGTGGTTAAGGTGTTTGCCTGCAAAGCCCAAGGATCCCAATTCAACTCTACAGGACACATGTAAGCCAGATGCACAAGGGGGCACAAGCATCTGGAATTCATTTGCAGTGGCTGGAGGCCCTGGCATACCCATTCTCTCTGTCTTTCTCTTTCCCTCTTTCTCTCTCTCAAATAAATAAATAAAATATATTTTTAAAAAAGATTATCAAACATGCAACAACAATAACAAAATAAATAAAAACAGGCCATGAAGATACAATATATACTGAATAAAATAACCAGCTAACCAAAACTAAGCCAGAGTTGACACAAATGTTAAAATGTGCACTCAAGTTATTATAACTGTATCCACACATTCAAGTACTTACGAAGAAACATGCATGGAAGATATAAAGAGACCCACCAAACTTCTAGAGATATACTAAGTGGGATAGTGGTAGATTAAAGAGTAACCCTAGGGCTGGAGAGATGGTGCAGTGGTTAAAGTGCTCACCTGCAAAGCCCAAGGACCCCAGTTCAATTCCCCAGTACCCATGTGAACCTAGATGCACAAGATACTGTATGCAAAGATTCCTGAACTTGATGAAATAGCAACTTACTCAATAGGAGAGAGAGAAAGTGAATTAGAATTACAAAGGCATGTGAGCTGTCATATGACATTGAGCCGCCTAATGCACGTGTAACTAGAGTCCCCACAGAACTGAGCAAGGAGGGTAGGAAAAAGAAATACTAGAAAAAAACAGCTGCTAATCTCCCCCACCACCAACTTCATAAAAGCTACAGACGTACAGAAAATCTTAAAAGGAACCAGAACAGAGAATTCTAGCAGAGATAAAGTTGAGCTGCGGATGTAACACACTGGAAGTAACTGCACCGCATGAGTAGTTCAAACTCCAACAGTACAAAACAAAAATAAGTATATATAGTACACCTAGATGTCATTTCCATTCTGGTTTCTAAAGGAACTACTAAAACTATCTTTATTCATAAATGCCATGATCATTTATGCACAGACAAAAATATCTATAAGGACAACGTGTAAAAAAAAATAGCATTTTGAAATTATTTGTTTGTTTGTAAGAGCATGCCGAGGACTCTTGCTGCCATAGATGAACTCCAAATGCATGTACCACTTTGTGCATCTGGCTCCACATGGGTACTAGGGAAATGAACCCTGGCCAACAGGCTTTGCAAGCAAGATCCTTTAACTGCTGAATCATCTTCCCAGCACCACCACCCCCCAAAAATTAGTATTTTTAAATACTACTAAATTGAAATTGTAAATTCCACATTCAACAGCACTGAGAAATAACTGAGGTATATCTGGGGGAGGGGAGAAAGATTAATAGTACCGATATACCAAAAGCAAAGCATTCCAAGAAAGTTTAAAGAATGCCTAAATAAATGACAGGAGATACCTTGTTCATGGACCAGAATGCTCAGTATTTTTAAGATCGCAATTTTCTCCAAATTTGCCATTATCACAATTCCAACTTAAATCTCAAAAGAAGAAATATTTGGGAAAATTGCCAAGCCGATTCAAAATCTAAAACTGTGAAAGACCTACAACAGTCATAGTTCATGTGAAAACAGAACAATGAGTTCAGGATGTAACACCCCATACAGCACTAGCCTAGCATGTATGAGGCCCCTGGGTCCATCTCCAGCTGAAAGAGAGAGAGAGAAACAAGGGGAGGGAAGATGAGGGAAGAGAGAAGAAAGCAAGAATTGAGTTGGAGAGTGTTGCAGTTATCTCCTCGTTGCTAAGACAAAACACCAAGACCAGAAGCAGCTCATGGGAGGAATGGGATTATTATGATTATTATTATTATTATTATTATTATTATTATTATTATTTACTTCAGGCTTGATTTCAAGTGGATGCTTCATCATGGTGGGGAAAGCATGGCAGAGCAGGGTTGGGTATCTCATCTTGCCAGGGCAGCTGGGAGGTCGCAGCAAGAGTGAGGTAACTCTGGCAAGGGAGGCCTGGGCTCTAGCACTTCAAGGACTGCTCCAAGGGACATACTTCCTACTGTGAGTCTCCACCCCCCAAATTGCCACAGAGTGTGAACACTGTCTGATATAAAGAAAAGACTTATAAAGCTAATATAACCAAGGCAGCTTGGTGTGATGGTTAATGCTCATTGTCAAGTTGACAGGATTTAGAATTACCATGAAACACTGCACTGGCTATGTCTATTATGTTTCCAGAAAGGATTAACTGAGAGGGAAAGACCCACCCAGAATGTGGGTGGCTCCATCCTGCAGGCTGGGATTCCAGACAGAACAAGAAAATAAAACAGGAAAGTGAGCTGAGCACCAACGTTCATTGCTCTCTGCTCCTGACCATGGATGCAACGTGACCAACCACCATGTTTTCCTCACCACAAGGGACTATACCCTCAACCTGTGAGCCAAAATAAACCCTTCCTCTCTTAAGATGCTTTTGTCAGCTCTTCTTCCACAGCAATGAGAAAAATAACTAATACAAAGTATAATACCAAAAGTATGAGGTATAAAAAAGAAATTGAGGGCTGAAGAGATGATTTAGTGATTAAGGTGCTTGCCTATGAAGCCTAAAAACTCATGTTTGAATCTCCAGGTCCCACATAAGCCAGACGCACAGTGACGCAAATGCGCAATGTTGCACATGCACATGAGGGGGCGCACACATCTGGAGTTCGTTTAAAGATGCTTGAAGGTCCTGGCACACCCATTCTCTCTCATAAACCACTGTTAAGAGAATGAAAAGACAGCCAGGCCTTTAATCTCAGGCAGAGGTAGGAGAATCACCATGAGTTTGAGGCCACCCTGAGACTATATAGTGAATTCCAGGTCAGCCTGGGCTAGATTGAGACTCTACCTCTGAAAAAAAAAAAAAAAAAAGACAAGCCACAGACTGGAAAAAAACATCTGTAGAGCATACAACTGATAAAGTATTTTAAATAGACACACACACATATATTTAATATATTTAATACTCTCAAAACTGAAGTTTAAGAAAAAGAAACCTGGTCAGACTTGATCAGACACTTCACTGAAGAAAACACATTAATGGCCATATAAAGTATACCAAAACAAACACAGAATTATTCACTGGGAAAATACAAATTAGAACTACCTTGAAATACTAATACACAGCTATTAAAACAGCTAAACTCAGGCTGGGCTTGGTGATTGTGGTAGTTTAAATGGATGGCACTCGGAGCTGGGCGTGGTGGTGCACGCCTTTAATCCCAGCACTTGAGAGGCAGAGGTAGGAGGATCGCCGTGAGTTCAAGGCCACCCTGAGACTCCACAGTGAATTTCAGGCCCACCTGGGCTAGAGTGAGACCCTACCTCGAAAAAAAAAAAAAAGAGGATGGCACCCAATATATTCAGGGTTTTATTAAAGTTTGTAATTTAGATCTGCAGCCACCTGGTTGGAGCAGGTGTCACTGGGCAGATCTTAGGGTCCACACCTAAGGTATGGTGGTGGGTTTGGAATTCCAATCTAAAGATATGCAAAGTGCTACAGTTCAGCCTGGAGTTCCCATGCTTGGTGGTGGCTTAGGGCTTCCCTCTCTCTCTGCTTGGACCTGTGAACGCAGGCCAGCTTCTTCTGTCATTATGGAACTTCCTCTGGATCTGTAAGCTTCAATAAATATCCCTTCCTCCATAACTGTGTCTGATTTGGAAGTGCAACTCAGTGGCCTGAAACTGTCTGCTATTGTGGTACATGCCTTTAATCCCAGCACTTGGGAGGCCGAGGCTGAGGTAGGAGGATCACTGTGAGTTCGAGGCTAGTCTGAGACTACATCAAGAATTCCAGGTCAGCCTGGGCTAGAGTGAGACCCTACCTCGGGGTGTGGGAGGGGGGGAGCTAAAGTCAACCTGCTGTGATCTCAGCACTTGGAGGATGGAGGAAGGAGGACCAACTCAATTAAAGATCACACTAGCTACATAACAATTTTGATCCAGTCTGAAACCCTGTCTCAAAAACAAAAACAAAAAACAGCTGGTGTAACATGCTGCCTTTTGGGTACAAAAGGAAAGGGAGGGAGCGGGCTGGGGAAATGACTCACTTGTCATATAAGCTTGAGGACCTGAATCTGTATCCCCAGGAGCCATGTAGCAGCCAGGCGCTCTAGAGGGCATCTGTGATCCCTGCACACCTATAGCATGGTGGGAGGCAGAGACGAGAAGCCCCAGTATGGTGGTTAGAATGTAAAATGCCCCCAGAGACTCCCGTGTTTGGATACTTGATCCCCAGTTGGTAGAGCTATCTGGGAAGGCTGTGGTACCTTCAGGAAGTGTAGCCTTGCAGGAGGCAGTAGATCACTGTGGGTGGCCTTTAAGATGTTACAACCCAGCTCCACTTCCTGTTCTCTGTCTGTCTGTCTGTCTGTCTGTCTCCTTCTGGTGAATAAGTAAATAAGTTTTTTTTGCAAGTCACATTTTGAGAGACAGAGAAAGAGGTAGAGAGAGGCAGAGAGAATGGATGCTCCAGGGCCTTCAGCTGCTGCAAAGGAACTCCAGACACATGCACCCCCTTGTACACATGTGTCATTGTGCACTTGCGTCACTAGACATCTGGCTTACGTGAAACCTGGAGATTCGAACGTGAGTCCTTAGGCTTTACAGGCAAGTGCCTAAAGAACTAACCACCTCTCCAGCCCAAGATGGGTTTCTTGCTCTCACCTGCCATGTCTTCTCCTTAAAACTTCCCCTTGAAACTGTAAGCCAAATTAAACCCTTTTTCCTCCACATGCTGCTTCTGGTCCGAAGAGCGAAGAGACAGGCACTGATATACCCTAGAAGCTTACAGGCCAGTGATCCTGAAAAACAGTAGTGATGAGCCCTGCCTCAGTCAAGCTGGAAGGTGAGGACCTATCGACACTCAAGGTTGTCCTCTAGCTTCCACACGTGCACCCTGACACACCACACCCACACTCACACATGAGCATACAACAAAAAAAGGGGAGGGGTTGGAGACATGGCTCAGCATATAAAGGCACTTGCTTGTAAAGCCTAACAGCCTGGATTCGATTTCCCAACCCACATAAAGCCAGGTGCACAAAGTGGCCCATGCACTGAGAGTTCATTTGCAGCGGCAAGAAGCCTTGGCATGCCCATTCCCTCCCTCCCTTCCCCCCTCCCCCTCCCTCCCTCCCCTTTTCTCTCTCTTCCCTTTATTCTCTCAAATAACTATTTAAAAAGAGGGAGGAAGAGGAAGAGTTATATACTGATTTCTATGATACTTGCAAAAAAATTATACAATTATATACAATATATATATATACATATATATACAATAAACAAGTATTTCTGGTTCTGGGGAGATCTGTGTGGGAAGCTGAGCTAAAACGAGGGGTAGGAAGACATAGTGTACATTTTATACTGTGTAAAATTATTAATCACATAAATATGCTACTTCTTGATAAATAAGTGTAAGTAAAGATTAAAGAGAAATGGAAAATGAGTGAGGATTGATAATCCATATGGTCAGATGTAGGAAGATCATCAGATATACTGTGAAGCGAGAACACAGAAGCACTTGTGAGTGCCACATAGTGTATTGCATTTGTGTAAAAATGAAAGATGACAATAATAAAATGCTGGTCTATGGAGTTATATCCACAGAACACCTTTGTCAGTGGTTATATCCCACTGAGATGTCTCAGATCACATTATATATTACCCTTTTTAATCTGTGTTATGTTTTTATCCAAAATGGGCTTTATGGGGACTGTGGATGAGCCTCGGTTGGCAGAGTGTTTGTCTAGCATGCATGAAGTCCTAGGTTTGATCCCTAGCCCTGCATAAACTAGGACTAGGTACTCCCAGCACTCAAGGTGGTGGAGGCAGGAGGATCAGAGACATTCAAGCTCATCTTCAACTGCATAGTGAGTTTGAGAAGAGTCGAGCCACATGAAACCCTGTCCTAAAAAAATAATAATTTTAAGATGACATCAAAATAGAAGAGACACTAGTTAGAAAGAAAAAGGGATTCACTGGAGGGGACAATCAGGGAAGAGGAAAAAGGGAGGGTGGTGGGAAGGGATTATGATCATGGTATATTGCCTATGTAATGTGCAGAGGTTGTCAATAAAATGTTACTTTTAAAAAATCGGTTTAGCCAAGCATGGTGGCGCACGCCTTTAATCCCAGCACCTGGAGGCAGAGGTAAGGAGGACTGCCGTGAGTTCGAGGCCACCCTGAGACTACATAGTGAATTCCAGGTCAGCCTGGGCTAGAGTGAAACCCTACCTCGAAAAGAAAATCAGTTTAGCCAAGCATGGTGGCGCACGCCTTTAATCCCAGCACTTGGGAGGCAGAGGTAGGAGGACTGCTGTGAGTTCAAGGCCAGCTTGAAACTACAGAGTGAGTTCCAGGTCAGCCTGGGTTTACAGTGAGATCCTATGTCGAAAAAAAATCTTTTTAATCATTTTACAAAAATTTTGTTTTTACCCAGGTGTGATAGTGCCCAGCTTGTAATCCCATCACTTAGGGGTTGAAGTAAGAGACTCACCATGTGTGAAGAGGCCAGCTTGAGCTACAGAGTAAATTCCAGGTCAGCCTGAGCTAGAGTGAAACTCTGCATTTTAAAAAAAAATTATTTTTCTTTCGAGGAAGAGAGAGAGAGAGAGAATGGCCACGCCAGGGCTTCCAGCCACTGCAAACGAACTCCAGATGCCTACGCCCCCTTGTGCATCTGGCTAATGTGGGTTCTGGGGAATTGAGCCTTGAACCGGGGTCCTTAGGCTCCACAGGCAAGCGCTTAACCGCTAAGCCATCTCTCCAGCCTGCAAAGGTGTTTCAAAAGAATTACATATACGGGCTGGAGAGATGGTTTAGCGGTTAAGGCACTTGCCTATGAAGCCTAAGGACCCAGGTTCAATTCCCCAGGACCCATTAAGCCAGATGCACAAGGTGGCACATGCGTCTGGAGTTCATTTGCAGTGACTAGAGGCCCTTGCATGCCCAATTAAAAACTAAACTAAGCCGAGCGTGGTGGCGCATGCCTTTAATCCCAGCACTCGGGAGGCAGAGGTAGAAGGATCGCCATGAGCTCAAGACCACCCTGAGACTCCATAGTGAATTCCAGGTCAGCCTAGGCTAGAGTGAGACCCTACATCAAAAAAAAAAAACCTAAACCAAAAACAAATTACATATATGATAGGGTTGAAAAAAATGCCTTAGAAGTTAAAGGGGCTTGCTTGCAAAGACAGCTAGCTGGCTTAGGTTCAATTCCCCAGCATCCACATAAAAGCCGGACAGAAAATAATTCATATGTCTGGTGTTCATTTCAGCAGCAAGATACCCTGGTGCATGCATGCATACATGCATACATACATACACACATGCAGCATTGGTAGCATTGTGGTGAGCAGAGCTGCTTTCTATACACACATGTGTTCATGTTAATAAATAATTGGTTTTGGGGGGCGGGGTTGTGGGGGGTTTTGGGGGTTTGTTTGTTTTTTTTTGGTTTTTCAAGGTACAGTCTCACTCTAGCCCAGGCTGACCTGGAATTCACTATGTAGTCTCAGGGTGGCCTCGAACTCATGGCAATCCTCCCACCTCTGCCTCCCGAGTGCTGGGATTAAAAGCATGCGCCACCATGCCTGGTTTAATAAATAATTTTTCAAAAAATAATTACATATAACAGAGAGCAAATAACTTTTCTATATCCAACATGGAAGAATCCACAAACATACTTTGACAGAGCTCATAGAAAATACTAATTACAAAGTATTAAGCCAGGTATGGCGGCTCCCAGCTACTGCGAGAACTGCTGTGAGACTGAGGCTAACCTTCGCTGCCACCCATAGGAACAGCTGTTAGTGGCTCTCTCCCACGAGGAGTTGTGGGCCAGCCTGAGCTACATAGTGAGATCCTGCTGCTGGTGGTAGTGGTGGTATTGTTACTGTTGCTGTTTTTAAAAGCCAGCTATAGTGGCTTACTCCCATCATCCCAATGAAGCACTAGAGTTCAGGAGTTTATGCTCATTCTCCTTCCTTGGCTCCGTAAAACGTCCAAGGCTAGCCTGGGCTATATGAAATTGCAGGGAGCAAGAGCGAACGCCATTACAAGACGGCGCTGGCTTCCTGTCTGTATTGAGGTAAATAACTCCATATTAGGCAGTGCCTTGGTGCCAACCGTGTTCAAGGTATGCGCATGCGCTTGACGCAACCTGTCCCGAGCCTATCCCGTGGCGCCTGGTGGTGGCAAGCTGGTAGCAACCAATCAGTGGGCGCCTCGTTGCACTCCCCGCTATAAAAGTAGCTGCACATTCCGCCTCGCGCCCCTCGCCATCAACCCTCCTGTTAACCAAGAGCTCTCCAATAAAAGTGTGATCAAGAAGGATCCTCGTCTTGTGGTCGTTCTTCCCTGCGGGTCAGGGGGCTCGCCGCAAACTGGTGCCGAAAACCCGGGACGCCGGGAGCCTTGTGGTCACCAGACGAGGGGTCGAAGAGGATTCAGAACTTGACACACGGAGAGGAAGACGTCGGTAAGTCATCCCCAGTCATGCAGTTTTCTGACCTGGACTTTAATCTGATCCTTGCCGTTTTCCTTCCCTTCTGGGTTTTGTTTTTTATTGCCTATTGCTACTGTCTCCGCTGTGACGAGCCTGGCAAAGAGTGCCTTTGCTTTGAGGAGGATTAACCTCGCGGCACGAATCGAGAGTAAATCCTTGGTAGACAACAGGGTTTTTCAGTGAAGTTTCGCGCAGGTTTTTCTCTTGTCCCTGTTGGTAAGGTCGCTGGTAGATAACAGCGCGCATCATGGGCAATTCTCAAAGTGCAAGTTTTGCTGCTGCTGATTTTGTTACACCGATCAAGGAATTACTTAAGCAGCGGGACATTAAGGTCTCTACTGCAAAGATAAGAAAGATTGTTAAAGACCTGGACACACTTGCACCGTGGTTTGCGGTGTCGGGGGATCTCTCCCTCGCAACTTGGGAGAAGCTAGGCAGGGATCTGGAAGCGGCAAAACAGGAGGATAGGATCGGTAAAGGTACGTTGCCATTCTGGCGGCTGATTCATTCTTGTCTAAGTAAAGGTAGCCACACAGACATTATTAGACAGGGACGGAGAGCGTTGGCAAGGCATCAGGATAGTCTTTCTGAGTCAGATACAAATGGGGAAACCCCAGCTAGGCCTAGGAAAAGGGAAGAAACAAAAAAGGGAATGCAAAGGGGAGAAGAGGATAAAAGCTTACAAGATGAGCTCAGAGAAATGGGTGAAGTTTATGATTGCTCACCCACCAACAGGGACAGAAAAGCTTCCTCTAGACTGTACCCTGTCATTGAGGATCTGGCGCATTTAAATGTGCTGGAAGCAGATGATGAGACTAGCTCAGACTCTGAAGAGGAGGAAGAATTAGATGGGGAAGCGGCTCGCTATGGGGAGGAGAGATACTATCTTGATGAGCAGCCGCTACCGCAAAATCGAAAACAAAAGAAGATAGGAGATAAGAACTGCGCGGCTTTTCAATCTGCCGCCCCTGCCATTCCCAGTGCTCCTCCGCCTTATGCCGGCAAGCATTGTTCAGATTCCTTCCTTTCAGAGGGGGACAGAAGGAGGTTCTTACAAGCCTTCCCGGTGTTTGAGGCTGCGGATGGAGGCCGCGTCCATGCGCCGGTAGAGTATGCCCTCATTAAGCTTTCTAAGGGGAAGGAAAGACTGCAGAGGACTTTGTTAGAACTGGGCTACTGGCATAAGGGCTGGCTACGTCCTGCTGCCCAGGTCCAGAGTGTTTAATCAAGGTTAAATTTGTAATGGACTGATGTGCTTGGCTAGAGATATTGGACTGAGAGATTTAAGATTTTAAGCTGGAAAACCTCAAGCAAGTTAAAATTACAGGCACTGAGACTGGTTTTAGGTTGCTGAACCTCCTATTGTCAAACACATTAGCAATCTTAAGGAAGATGTTCCAACTGCTTTACATTCAAACAATGGAAAGGATGCCTGAGGAAAGGCTATCATAGAAATGCAAACACTTTTGGAAAGAGTTGACTGGAGGAGGAACCTGCTTTTCAAGGCTATTGAACTTGAACTGCAGAAGTTTGATGTTTGTTTGATGGTGGTTGAGTTTGCATTGTTTTAGTCTCTCCTTGCTTTAATCCCAGAGGAATTCGCCCATTACAAATTTGGCAGATGGATGTTACTCACGTCCCATCTTTTGGCAAATTACAATATTTACATGTTTCCATTGATACTTGTTCTGGAGTTATGTTTGCTTCCCCATTAACCGGGGAGAAAGCAGCCCATGTTATTCAACACTGCCTCGAGGCGTGGAGTGCCTGGGGGAAGCCCAAAATTCTTAAAACTGACAATGGACCAGCTTATACTTCTCAAAAATTTAGACAGTTCTGTCACCAGATGGGAGTGACCCATTTGACAGGTCTCCCGTATAATCCTCAAGGACAGGGTATTATAGAACGGGCTCATCGCACTCTAAAGTCTTATTTAATAAAACAAAAAGGGGGAGTCGAGGAGGCTCTGCCCTCAGTCCCACGAGTGACTATATCCATAGCACTCTTTACTCTTAATTTTTTAAATTTGGACAGTCAGGGCCATTCGGCGGCTGACCGTCATTGCTCAGAGCCTAACAGGCCACAGGAGATGGTTAAGTGGAAAGATGTTTTGACTGGTCAATGGAGAGGCCCGGATCCTATTTTAATAAGATCCAGGGGAGCTGTTTGTGTTTTCCCACAGGACCAAGAATCACCTCACTGGGTTCCCAGTCGGTTGGTAAAGACCGTCCGACTCTCCTCAGAGGACAACCCGGAGATGCAGAATGATCCTGAAGAAGCAGATATGGAGGAATCTATGGATGTTGGCCTTCCAGTGCCTGGCACTCAGTAGAGGAGAACAACGCTGGGGCATCTTGTCAGCCTTTCCTAAGCCCCTGCCGGTACATCATGCTGCAGCGGTCTTCCCTCGCTTCTTCACAACTCAGAAGGAGCTGGGTCTCCCCACTGTGATTGGGGATACCACGTATGTCAGCTTAGGGGAAGATCGGAATTTTAAGGAAATCGGAGCCCTTTGCTTCACAATCGATTCACCCCGTAATTCTTGTATAGGGCTGAGAAAACAGGCCTTTGGCTGGTTTAAGGATGATAGGATATGGGGAAAAAAATTCCCAAGAAAGACGTAATTCCAGATTTGGTGCAGAAAATAGTACTTCTCAATATCTTTTTGCAAATTATACCTTCTATGATCAGGCAGTTTGGTTTAATAAACTATATCAACAACACCTTGCCCCCCACTGTTGGGGAACTTATGAAGGGGACCTCTGGCCATGGTCAGAATGTCAATCCACAGCTGTGGGATGGGCGGATGAAGGACACCTTTTTACTTTCTCCCCGGAAATGAGAGGCCACCACCCCTATCCTGCCTCCTGGACCGATGGACTTTTTATCCAAGATCCAAGGTTTAACCCATTCTCAAAATGGGTGTTGTGTGGAGTGAATGGCAGCTGCTCGGATTTGACACCTTTTGTGCTGCTACAAGGAGGTACTGTGGCCTACAGTAATGTGTCTGGGAATCTCCACACCATGTCCAAGCTGAAAGAAGAGGGGGACAGTGACTGGGGACCAGCCTGGATGGGTCTTAATACTTCTGGGGGTATTGAGAAAGTCATATATACTTTTGGGAGGAATGCTTCCTATACCCCTGCGCCTGTGTGTGTTCATCCCCCATTTCTGTTTGTTCTTAGTAACTCTACTTTCGACAAGTGTACCAATACTTCTTGTTACCTATCTCAGTGCTGGGATTCCAAGATTTTTAAAAATGCTATGGTGCTTAGGGTGCCCCGGTGGGTCCCTGTACCCGTGGAGGTGTCCAGCACGCTAACCCTGTTTAGGCGAAAGAGGGATTTCGGTATCACAGCAGCAGTGATTGCAGCTATGGCTGCAATAGCAGTTTCTGCTACAGCAGCAGGTTTGGCAATGGCCACATCTGTACAGACAGCCCAGACCAGGCGGGACAAGGTGGTCATTTCTCAGGCACTTGCTGCTTTGGAGTGTGGATCCTCCCCCCAAATTTGGCTATCAGCCTTGAAAGGCAATTAATTTTCCCTGGCCCTTGCACCCTCAGGACCCTGAAGGTCCATTGCACGAGGATGGGCAGGTTATAACAGAATATGTTTGACCTCCGCCTTTGCACACTCAAGGGACTCTTTCCATTGCACTGAGTAAGGGGAGGCTGAACGGTCTCCTTTGATCGGTCAGCACATCATGAGGTGAGGGCCTGATTGGGAGAATGTCTGTTCCTGAGCCTTTCCTGCATTTTTAATAAAGAAGGGGGAACTGCAGGGAGCAAGAGCGAACGCCATTACAAGATGGCGCTGGCTTCCTGTCTGTATTGAGGTAAATAACTCCATATTAGGCAGTGCCTTGGTGCCAACCGTGTTCAAGGTATGCGCATGCGCATGCGCTTGACGCAACCTGTCCCAAGCCTATCCCGTGGCGCCTGGTGGTGGCAAGCTGGTAGCAACCAATCAGTGGGCACCTCGTTGCACTCCCCACTATAAAAGTAGCTGCACATTCCGCCTCGCGCCATCAACCCTCCTGTTAACCAAGAGCTCTCCAATAAAAGTGTGATCAAGAAGGATCCTCGTCTTGTGGTCGTTCTTCCCTGCGGGTCAGGGGGCTCGCCGCATGAAATCCCATCACAGAAAATTAAATGGACCTGAGGACATGGCTCAGTAAGTAACAAACTTTGCCACACGAGCACCGGGGCCTGAATGGGACTGATTTGCCGAGTTTGACTCCCCAGCAACCATATAAACAGCTGGGTGTGGCCACACGTGCCTATAACCCCTGTCCTGTGGGGAGCAGAATCGCTGGGACCCGCTGATCAGTCAATCTGACTGAAAACAGCAGCTCCAGGTTCAGTGAGAGACTGAAACACGCACATGAGTGCTAGACACTCCATGACGTCCTCTGGCCTCCACACGCATGTGCAGTCATGTACCACGCACACATCACACCACATACCTTACATACATCACTCATACACACACACACATATTCAAGGCCAGCCTGAGCTACATAGCAAGAGCCTGTTCTCAAAAACAAAAAAATATTAGAGCCGGGCGTGGTGGCGCATGCCTTTAATCCCAGCGCTCGGGAGGCAGAGGTAGGAGGATCGCCGTGAGCTCGAGGCCACCCTGAGACTCCATAGTGAATTCCAGGTCAACCTGGGCCAGAGTGAGACACTACCACAAAAAACCAATAAATAGATAAATAAATAAAATATTAGAAAGAAAAACTTCAGCCAGGTGTAGTCTTTAATCCCAGCACTCAGGAGGCAGAGGTAGGAGGATTGCTGTGAGTTCAAGGCCAGCCTGAGACTACATAGTGAATTCCAGGTCAACCAGGGCTAGAGTGAGATCTTACCTTGAAAAACCAAAAATAAAAAATTTTGAAAATTAAAAACTTTAAACATGAAGAAGAGCAGGAGGAGGAACAAGAGGGAGAGGAGAAGAAGGGAGGGAAGAAGGAAGAAAGAAAAATGAAGAAGGTTTGCCTAACATGTATTAAATCCTCAAATTCTATCCTCAGCATAGCATAAAACTGGGCACAGGGGGCTGGAGAGATGGCTTAGCAGTTAAGCGCTTGCCTGTGAAGCCTAAGGACCCCGGTTCGAGGCTCAATTCTACAGGACCCACGTTAGCCAGATGCACAAGGGGCGCACGCATCTGGAGTTCCTTTGCAGTGGCTGGAGGCCCTGGCGCACCCATTCACTCTCTCTCTCTCTCTGCCACTTTCTCTCTCTGTCTGTCACTTTCAAATAAATAAATTAAATAAACAAAAAAAATGAAAAAAAAAAACTGGGCACAGGGGCGCTGTCTGTAATCCCAGCACTTGGGAAGTGAAGGCCAGTGAGAAGTTCAAGGATGAAGAAGGAGGGAGGGAGGGAAGGAGCAGCAACAGTAAGGGCAGCTCTGCCTTATACAAGGTGATGTCTCGCAGAAACTGAGTTCTGGGAACTGTGGTGTGAACCAGCAGCATGTGTTCCCTGCAGGACTTTGCTAACTACAGCCTAAACGCGTCACTAGCATGATGTAGTTGCCAAAAGTCCCGTGCCCACTCGGGCGGCCTTTTTAATCACAATAATCAAGATTTACTACACGTTTGCTGTGCACCAGGCCTATTAACTCTTTCATCCTCAGTATATCCCTAGGAAACAGGGTCGTAGTCACCCTCGTTTTGTGGGTGTAAACAGAAGCACAAGGCTGGGAATATACCTCAGTTGGTAGAGTGCACCCTGGATTCAGTCAATGCCCAGTTTGCAATAAACTCAGCCTGGTGGTGGTGCACACTATACCCCCAGCACCGGAGAGGTAGAGGCAGGAGGATCAGAAGTTGAAAGTCATCACTGTCAAGTTCAGACCAGCCAGAGACCCTGTGCTACATGAGACCCTATCGCAAAAAAAAAGGAAAAAAAAGAAAGAAAGAAAGAAAGAAAGAAAGAAAAGAAAAGAGGCAAGAAAGAAAGAAAGAAAAGAAAAGAGGCAGGCATGGTGGTGCAGGCCTCTAATCCCAGCACTCTGGAGGCAGAGGTAGGAGGATCACCCTGAGTTCGAGGCCACCCTGAGGCTACATACTTAATTTCAGGTCAGCCTGGCCTAGAGTGAGACCCTACCTCAAAAAAACAAAAATAAAGGAAGGAAGGAAGGAAAGAAGGAAGAAACAGAAGGGAGGGGAGGGAGGGGAAAGAAAGAAAAACAAAGAAAAACAGGCATACACAGTCTGTCTCCCATCTAGATGGTCCCTTCAGGATACACACTGGCCAGGATGCCCAAGCTGGGTGATGCAGATCATGACACACTTGGTCTGGCCCACGTGATGGACTAGCCCGAGGAAGAACTAGCCCAGAGAAAATGCTCACGGCCCTCCCTCAGACAGCAGCCACCATAGGAGGGAAAGGGGGTGAACTGCTCTTAGAGAGAAGATGAAGTTCTCCTCTGCCCAGATCAGGGACTGTGGTCTTCCTCGCTGACAAAGCTGGTGTGTGTGTGTCTGTGTCTGTGTGGTGGGGACAGGAGGGACACTGACATTCTGTCTGTCTTTGGGAGCTTGAGCAGTGCTAGTCACACCACAGACCCTCAGTGGCATGTGTAAAATGCAAATGATAAATTTGACTGTGTGGGGTTGCTACCATGCACTGGTGTGCACCCCACACTCACACTTAGCAACGTGGGCTACAGCAGCTGGGTTGTCCTAGACTTCCCACCAGATGACTAAATGCACCTGTGAAATTGACCAGCATGAGTTTGAAAACCCCCAAGTAGTCCCTTTTAATCAGTAACAGGGAAGGTGTCATAGTTTAAAATGAAAGGCAGATGGATGAAAGGTGGAAGGATGGATGGATAAAGAGAAGGCGAAGGACAGGCAGGTGGTAGGATGGAAGAATGGGTAAACAATGAATGGATGGATGAGGATGGACAGAGGATGAAGAGATGGACAGACAAACACATAGGTAGATGGAGTGGTTGAGTGGATGGATTATGAGTGGGTGGAAGACGGATAATGGCTGGCTAGTTGGATGGAAGGATGGATGGAGGGATGGATAATGGATGGAAGGATAAGTGGAATAAGAGTGGGTAGAAGATGAATGGATGGAGGAAGGATGTAAGGACAGATAGATGATTAATGGATGGATGGATGAAGAATGGGTGGAAGGTGAGTACTGAAGAGAATGAAATGATGAGTACATGGGTGGATAGATAGAAAAGGAATAGGTACATGAGTAGTGATGGGTGGGTGCAGAAAGGATGGATGGATGGGTGGGTGGGTGGATGGATGGATGGATGGATGGATGGAGGCTGCTGAATGGTTAACGGACGAATGTGTGGATGATGGATAACAGATACATGACTATTACTGCCCTTAAGTTATTAAAGTTGTTCCTAATGATCACAGCACACTGTTCTGAGAACCAGATTCATCTCCTCCTCTTTTCTGCCAGGAATTTCCCAAAACAGGCCCAAAAGGTGACTTCAAGCCACACCCCGCGTAGACAGCAAGAGTGGCAGGGCTAAAGCAGGAATACACACATTTGCTGGGAACTCCTTTTCCACGGTTGCCTCTGACTGACACTCCCCACCCCAGCAGGAAAAAGAATTTGTGGATTGACATCAGTCAGTGTAGCAAGTGTCAGTACCTGAGTTCAGATTCCCAGTGCCCACAAACCCAGGAACACTGTGACAAGCATCTATAATCTCAGTGTTCCTATGGTGAGAAGGAGGCAGAAATAGGAGAATGTCCCAGAAGCCAGCAGGCCAGCTACCCTGGTGAACACAGCCATAAACAACAAAGAGACCCTGCCTCAAACAAGGTGGAAGGCGAGGACTGACACCCAGTTATCTCTGACCTCCAAATGGGTGCCATGGCACATACATCCCCCCCCCCACACACACACACTGAAAAAGAAAAGGGCTGGAGAAATGAGAGATGGTTTAGCAGTTAAAGCACTTGCCTGCGAAGCTAGGACCCAGGTTTGATTCCCCAGTACCCACATAAGCCAGATGTACAAGGCCCATTCTCTCTCTCTCTCTCTCTCTCCCTCCCTCTCTTTCAAGTAAATTTAATTTAATTTATATATATATATATATATATATATATATATGTATATATATATATATATATTTGAGAAACTGTTGTCTGTCCCAACTCAAGATGGGGAGAATAAGAAGGGCAGGGTGGGGCTGGAGAGATGGCTTAGTAGTTAAGGCATTTGCCTGCAAAGTCAAAGGACCCTGGTTCAATTCTCCAGGACCCACATAAGCCAGATGTTCAAGGAGGCACATGCATCTGGAGTTTGTTTACAGTGGCTGGAGGCCCTGGCGCGCCCATTCTCTCACTCTCTCTCTTTCTCATATATAAGTAAAACATATTTTTTTCAAAAGGGTATACACCAACATTACCAGCTGCTCTTTCTTCTTTAAATTAAAAGAAGAAGAAGAAGGAAGAAGAGGAGGAGGAAGCAGGGGTGATGATACCTTTACAGTCTACTGAATGTTCCAGGCCTTAGGAAAGTCCTGGGCCCACAGCATACTGACAGTTCATGACCTGAAGATGAACCGTAAGTTTATCATACATAGGCAGCACCATCTACATCACAAGCTGCCAATCACTAGGCAGACCCTCCATCCCCTGACCTAAGCCACAAGTCCCAGAAAGGCCACATTCTGTCCAGCATCTGCTCTGTGAGCCCTTCTGCCTCGTTCCCCACCCATTAGCTACCCAAATTCCCCACCAGACTGCACGCTGCTGCTGCTGGTCCACAACACACCTTCCTTGTGTAGGGGCTCCCAGGAACAGTCCACCCCAACATTCATATGACAGGGGCAATTTGTCAGCCTGCAGCCAGAAAGACTGAAAGAATACTTAGCTTGCCTGGGACAACAGTTTAGTAGAGTCCTGCCCCTGATGAATGTCTCCATATACCAACCTTTTGTTTTATATTTGGGGTGTGTGTGTGTGTGTTCGAGAGCCCAGAGACCAGAGGGCAATTTTGGTTGTCGTTCCTCAGGTGCTGTCCACTTCTTATGAAACAGGCTTTCGGTAGCCTGTCACTCACATGGGCTGGTCTCTGCCTCTCTCCCCAGCACCAGGATTGTGAGCACACATCACCATGTCCAGCATTTTATGTGGTTACTGAAGATCAAACTCAGGTCTTTGAACACTTTACCAATTAAGCCATCATCCCAGTCTCACGTGGCCACCTTTGACAGGCATGCTGGCTAACACTGGCTTTCCTACAGGAGCCTTGTCGCCCTCCAAGCCTGGAGGAGAGTGTGCATTGGGGAACGTGCTGGGATTTCCATTGCTGGCATGGTAACCAGGTTAGCAAGGCGTGCCTGTGGCGATGAAGTTTAATAAGGGCTGGGCACCTAACAGATGCTCCCATAAGTGCCAGCTGATTGACTGATGGATTACACAAGGTATTCCTTTTGATGGCACCTACTGTGCCATTTGTAATGTAAAACACAGAAAAGATGTTTCCCACCTGGTCTGAGGATGAGATATGAGAGAAATACTCCAGCCATGCCCTACAACAGGGACCTGGATGCCCCCGCAGTAGCACCTTATATGCCGCTCAGCAGGGATCCCTAGAGCAGGCCTTACTTGTGATTACCATCCACCCAGGGTTCCCCAGCAACAGCACCACGATGTGTGTGTGTGTGTGTTCATGCGTATTGAGTACATGTGTGTGTACATGCATGTGGAGGCCAGGGGACAACCTCTGGTATCATTCCTCAGACACCATCCACAAGTTTTTGGGGGGACGAGGGGGTTTCAAGGTAGGATCATTCCCTAGCCCAGGTTGACCTGGAATGCATTATGTAGTCTCAGGGTGGCCCTGAACTCCTGGCAATCCTCCTATCTCTGCCTCCCAAGTGCTAGGATTAAAGGTGTGCACCACCACACCCAACTTCCATCCACATTTTTTGAGACTGGGTCTCTCACTGGCCTGGAACATGCCAAGTGGGCTACACTGGCTGGCCAGTGAGCGCCAGGGCTCCTCCTGTCTCTGCCTCCCCAGTGCTGGGATTTTAAGCATGCACCACCACACTCAGCTTTTTTTACATGGATTCTGGGAGTCAAAGTCAGGTCCTCCTGCTTGCAAGGCAGGCCTTTACAGACTAAGCCATCTCCTCGGCCTCAACTGTGCCTGAATTTGGGCTGGATAATCCCTTGTCATGATAGAATGCTGGGCAAGACCCTTTGGTCACTACTCACTTGACACCAATAGCAACCATCCAGCTATGACAACTGAAAACGCCTCTCCCCCTTGCCAGATGTCCTCTTTGTTTCCTTGCTATGGAAGGCCAGCTGCTCACAGGGCAGCCCTCGGAAGCCCCCCCAAACAACACTCAAGTAAGAACTTATTGGCACCCAGCTAGTGAACTGGGGTCCCTGTCTTCCCAGTGCTTTCTTTTGAAGGAACCCTTCAGTCATCTTCCTAAGAACTCCAACCCACATTTAATTCTCTTATACAAATGGGTGAGTGGATGGATAAAGGATGAATGAATGGGTGGGTGGAGGGTACATGGATGGAGATTACATGTATGCATATAGTACATGATGGTTTATACTGACTTTCAGTCTCTGATAGAAGTTTCTTTTTTTGTTGTTTTTGGTTTTTGGTTTTTCAAGGTAGGGTTTCATTCTAGTCCAGGCCGACCTGGAATTCACTATATAGTCTTAGGGTGGCCTTGAACTCATGGTGATCCCCCTACCTCTGCCTCCCAAGTGCTGGGATTAAAGGTGTGCACCACCACACCCGGCCTTATATTGACTTTCAACTTGACAGGACCTGGAATCACCTGTGAGGAACTATCTAGATTAGGTTAGTCCCTGAGCATGCCTGCCAGGAACTGTCTTTATTAAGTTAATTGAAGTAGGAAGACCCACTTTAACTGTGTGTGGCACCATTCCATGGACCAGGACCATGAGCTGTAAGAGAAAGAAAGAACTGGCCAGCTGAGCACAGACATCCATCAGCCTCTGCTTCCTCACTATGGGCTGAATGTATGAAGGTCTGCTTAAAAAGTTCCTGCCACCAAGCCTGCTCGGCCCTCATGACTGTAACCCGGGACTGTAAACTGAAATAAACCTTCCTCCCAGAAACTGCTTTGTGTCTGGTATTTTGTCCCAACAATAAGAAGGTAACTAATACAGTGTGTGTGTGTGTGTGTGTGTGTGTGTGTGTGTGTGTGTGTGTGTCCTTGCTTATGGTAGATCAGGTGCTTCCAAAACAGCCCTCAACAACCACCTTGAGAGCCAGGTCCTAAACCAACACACAGGTAAAAACTCAGCAATACCCTCCTGTGTGCACATACACACACGGCTGGTCCTTTCTTTACCACTGCCTTTTATGTACGTAAGGTGTGCATGTTCATGTGTGTGGGAATGCACAGGGTACACTTGCACATGCGTACAGGTGGAGGCCAAAGACCCATAGCACGTGTCTTCCTCAGTTGCTCTCTACTGACACAGATCTCTCATGAATTTAGATGTGGCTACACGAACTAGCCAGCAAGCCCCAGGGATCCTCCCTCTCGGCCTCTGCAGCACTGGGACTACGGCTGTGTATGACCCAGCCCTGCATTTTACATAGGTTCTGGGGATCAAACTCTTAATTCCTTCCAGACTCCCATGGGGACAGAGGGCTGCCCTCCTCACTCACTGCCCCTCCCAGCCCCAGATTATTAGCAATGATTCTTTGAATGTGTGACCTATTATGTGACACAACTTCCACTAGAAGCACTGCCCTGGGTCACACGTTCCCCAGGACATTAGAAGGAGGACAAGGTCAGGCTCCCGGCACCAGAGCGACCACCAGGATGGACACTGTCAGACAAGGGTTGCAGAGACACTTGCCAATACAAGCAGGTTTCCCATGTGAGGACACCCATCCCCCACCCCCCATCACAGGTATCATGGCAAGGCATCAGGCCATCTGCCATGGGTTTCCGTGAAAGGCATATGATATGTGCACCCTTAAGTTCCCCTTAGTCAGCACTGCTAACTCACTCTGATATTTGAACCCCACCCTTGAAAGGGTCAGCAAGCCTGATCAGGTAAATATGGAGCTGCCCTAGGCAGGGAAGATCTGCAGCTCTTTAAGGAGCCTGCTCAAGGCTAGCTAGTAGACGCCCCAGACCCAATACTGGTCTTCTGGGAGCTTGGTTTCTTTGCTGACATCACTGTGAGCAAAACAGATCTTACAACCATCAGGACCTGGCACCTAAACTGGGCTCCTGACACTATCTCTAGCATTCTTGCTTGACCCCTGACCGCCTATACAATGTGAGCCCTTGAACATGCAGGGAAGAAGTGAAGGGCCACTATGGATGCTCTGTAAAACGTGGGCCTTAGGCTAGGGGCTGGACTTACAAGGGGTGGCACTCCACCCTTGCATATCAGAGCCCTGGGAGAGATGGGAAAAGCACCAGCCCACAACCCAGTTCTCTGTCTGCTTTACAAACCTGCCTTTGGGAGCCTGAGTGGAGCAGAGACAGTCCATTAATGTGGACAAGAAGTAATCCTGTTCTCCCACCAGCAGAAGCCTCCCCAATGGCTACCATCTGACCACAGATGGAGTGGATGAGGTCTGGCCCACACATCACAATTTCAGCCCATCAAATTTTTCCTCTCAGTCTGGGAGAATAACTCAGCTGGTAACGGCCTTGCCTTGCAAGCATGAAGACCTAAGTTCAATCCCCAGAATCCATACAATAAAAATCCAGGTGTGGGGCTGGAGGGGTGGCTTGGCACTTAAGGCATTTGTCTGCAAAGCCAAACGACCCAGGTTCGATTCCCCAGGACCCATGTTAGCCAGATGCACAAGGGTGCACACACGTCTGGAGTTCATTTGCAGTGGCTGGAACCCTGCAGCACCCATTCTCTCTCTCTCCCTCTTTCTCTCTGTCAAATAAACAAATAAAAACAAAATATTTTTAAAATAAAATAAAAATCCAGTTGTGGTGGCATATACCTACAATCCCAGCACTAAAGAGGTGGAAACAGGATTCCTGAGGCTCTCTGGCCAGCTAGTCCAGCCTAATTGTCAAGCCCAGACCAGTGAGATCCTGTCTCAGAAAACAAGGTAGACCTTTCCTGAGGAAAACACCCAAGGTTGACCTCTGGCTTTCACATGCATGCATGTACACACACACACAAATCACACAAATGTTTTCTTCTTTCATGCAATCCAGAAGTTGCTGTCCATGTGCACTTGTAACATGAACAGACCTCAGTGCAGATGGCTCAAAGCTGAGCCCCCCAGCAGACCCCCGTGGTCAGAGCCTCAGGACTTTAAGAGCCTCTGTCTCCACTCAGAGCCCCACATGATCCTAGAGCCTGCCTAGAAGGAGCTGCTGGACCCCCACCCTGGGCTGGAAGGCTGAAGTCAGGGAGAAGCCTGGGGTGACCTCCTGCTCCAGGGGTCCACACTCCTCAGAGGCTCCTTCCAAGCAGTTCAAGTCAGAACAAGGGACAAGATATCCTCAAAATATGCTGACACCCAGGCCAGGTTTCAACAAGTTGGTGCTGACAGCCAAGGGCAGGGTGACTCCCAAACAGCCAAGGATATGGATAGAGTCTGCAGTGATGGGGTCCCTGTCACTGTGGCTAACAGAATGAGGCTGGTCTGCGCACCATAGCTGGCTCCTTCCAGCTCCCAGGCCTGATGTCACCACCATTTTCTCTCGGCTGCTGTCATCCCTGCCAATGCACATCCTTCCTAAGCTTCAGGGACCATAAACATGTCCTTCAAGTGTGGCTCGAATTTCCAAAATAGGGCTGGAGGGTTGGCTTAGCAGTTAAGGCATTTGCCTATGAAGCCTAAGGACCCAGGTTCAATTCTCCAGTGTCCACATAAGCCAGATGCACAAGTAGGTGCATGCATCTGAAATTCATTTGCAATTGCTGGATGCCCTGGCCTCCCTCCCTCCTCCTCCCCCCCCCCTCTCAAAATGGATATTTTTTTTAATTTCCAAAATACCCTTTCAAACTCTTTTTTAAATATATATTTTATTTATTTATTTATTTGAGAGAGAGAAAGAGGTGGAGACAGAGAATGAGACAGAGAGAAAGAAGGGCGCGCTAGGGCATCCAGCCACTGCAAACGAACTCCAGACACATGCGCCGCCTTGTGCCTCTGGCTTACGTGGGTCCTGGAGAATCGAACCAGGATCCTTTGGCTTTGCAGGCAAACGCCTTATCTGCTAAGCCAGCTCTCCAGCCCCCCTTTTCAAACTCTTAAACAGCAAACTGGTCCCAAAGAAGGTCCAATGTCTGGCAACTTCAGCCATGAAGCAATAACATAGCATGTCCATGTGTTGGGCATGCATGTATGTGTGATTATGTGTGTGGCTGGCTGCACATGTGTACACAGGTGCATGTGGAGAACGACCTCCAGTGTTCGTGGAGAACACTATCATCCTCCACCTTCTTTGAGACAGGGTCTCTCACTGTCCTAGCGCTCAGCAATAAGGCTAGACTCGATGGCCAGAAAGCCCCAGGGATCCTCTTGACACTGCTTCCCCAGCAGTGGAACTACAGGGTTCTGGGTATCAGAACTCAGGTCCTCGTGCTGGCAAAACAAGCAAGCATTACCATCTGAGTTATCGCCCTAGCCCTTAAATGTACCTTAAGAAAAGGGCTGGACAGTAAGCACTTCTCTTAATATTTATACCCTTATATTAACGCTACTCTCACTTTGGGTAGAGAAGCTTCTCTTTTCAGATGGCAGTGACCTTGGGACGACTCAGAAGGTATCATAGTGCTGGATAGAAGTGACTGGAGTGCTGAGTAACATCTCAATCACACCTTCCAAGGCTCAGGGTTCATTGTGGAAGAGGTGGCAGAAAGAATGTAAGAGCCAAAGGAAGGGTAGGACTCCTTATAACGTGCTCCCTCCAGACATAAAATGGCCTGGATATCCATGACCTCATAGTGCCTGACATTACCTAAATAAGACCATCATAAGAGGGGGAAAAGATCATGACATCAAAATAAAAGAGAGACTGATTGAGATGGGGAGGGGATATGATGGAGAATGGAATTTCAAATGGGAAAGTGGGGGGAGGGAGGGTATTACCATGGGATATTTTTTATAATCATGGAATGTTAATAAAAATTGAGAAAAAAATAAAAAAGACATCAAAATAAATAAATAAATAAATAAATAAATAAATAAATAAAAGGGCTGGAGAGGTGGCTTGCTGGTTAAAGCACTTGCCTGCAAAGCCAAAAGACCCAAGTTCAATTCCCCAGGACCCATGTAAGCCAGATGTACAAGGTAACGTACACGTCTGGAGTTCATTTGCAGTGGCTGGAGGCCCTGGTGTACCCATTTTCTCTCTCTCTCTCCCTCCCTCTCTCTCTCTCTCTCTCTCTCTCTCTCTCTCCCTCCCTCCCTCCCTCCCTCCCTCCCTCCCTATATCTCTGTCAAATAAATATTTTTTCAAAAGAAAAGAAAAAATCTAACTTTTTAAAAGTATATTTTATTTATTCATTTATTTCAGAGAAAGAGGCAGACAGAGAGAGAGAGAGAATGGGCACTGCAGGGCCTCCAGCCACCATAAACGAACTCCAGATGCATGCACCCCCTTGTGCATTTGGTTTTCGTGGGTTCTGGAGTCAAACCGGGATCGTTCGGCTTTGCAGGCAAGTGTCTTAACCACTAAGCAATCTCTCCAGCCCCCCAAAAATCTGACTTTTTATAAAAAGAACTGGTAGTTACAGCTTTACTGATCTATATGTATGGCTATATAAATATACACAGCGCACATCCCTCATTCACACTTAACAGTAGAAAGTCATTGAACAGATGATAATGTGTGTGCAACCTACTATATTATGTCTATTACACACTTCATCTTCTGGAGACAAATGCATTTCGATTCCACTTCCTACCCTCTCATCCTGTTCCCATCTTGATCTGCATACGAGGAAGTCCCTGCTGGGCAACTGCTGACTCTGACATCCTCTTTGGGCACATAAACAATGCAACACATGTACATCTTGTTCATGAATGAACAACAGTGATGTCCCCTCACCTTGATCTCTGCAGACAGTGAGGGACAGCCCTAAATATCCTGTCCCTGCCTGGACACACACAATGCATCATGATGGCGCAACCCACCGCTGGCTGTGGGACATCTTAACGACACAACTTCAACCTGTCATAGGACGGCCACGACCTCAATTTTTTGAGATGTAAACTCAAAACGCCACCCTTACCTTTAGAGATCCAAGACATATTTATGTGTCAGGCGTTCCTAAGCTACCTTCAGCTTTCAGGAAAGCCTGAAAAGACCATCATAGTCCAAATGTCCCCACCCTCAGCCGCCAGTGTGTCCCCATGTCCACCCCCACCAACATTCAACAGAAGATCACAAACATTTCAGACACGCGCTCAATGCTGTAGCTGCCTGGTGACAGTGACCAGAAAGGGAAGGCAGGGGCAGAACCTTTACTGTCTTAACCCTTGCCAAGGGGCTGCCCAGGGGAAGCAGGATATGCTGAGTTCCTAGCCACAGGTTCTGAGGTTGGGGGGACCTGAGAGATCCCAGCTGCCAAGATCTTTTCTCTTCCACAGGCTGGTTGAATAGCTGGGTGGGTCTCACTCACTCTTCCAGAGTTTGGCCTGACTTCTCTTTACAAGGCATACATCTATTGTTGTAAGTGTAAGTGTGGTTAGGAGTCCAGAGTGTACCCGCTGAGACTAACAGCTACTTGTGTCCCCAAAAAAAGAGAAGTCGGACCAGGGACACATCTTTAATAATAGAAAGAGACAGTTTATTGAGAAAGAGAAAAGGACTCCTGAGAATGGGAGTGGCCCCCCAGAGTCTGACCCTTTAGAGGTCATTACATAGTATGTGACTTGGCATTCGTCTGTGGCAGGAATTTTTCACAGGTTCTAAGGACAGTAATGTGTAGCCAGGAGAGGACAGGTTTCCTAGTCTTCTGCCCTCTGGCTTCTCATGTGAATACTGAGGCCTCTCTCCCCCTCCTGCCTCGGCTTCACTCTTTCTCTCTTCCTGCTCTGGTTCCAGAGGAAAACAGCTGGAAAAGATGTTCTTTGTAAGAGTCGTCCTAGCAGTTATTACCTGGGTGGTCCTCGGGCTCAATTTTCCACACCACCGCCACTTCATAATCAAGTACTTAATGATCAGCTCTTAAGATGGTTTTAACAGGAGGGGAGCAGAGCCATGGGAGGGCCACAGCCCTGCTCCCTCAGCCTGGCACAGTCAGAGTGACATATATCTTCCTGAGTCCTCACATCAGAAATGGCTAAGTCCTATAAGCATGTTAGAATCAGTGCATCTGTGTCTTCCGCAAGACCATGCTTGATAGATTGGTCTATCCCAGCTTCTTCAAACTGTAGACTCTCCAAAAATTAACAAATTAAGTGGTCTCTTCTGGTCCCCAAGCTCTGCCAATATCACAAATACTTGCATACTAATCTTCCCGTCTCAGGTTTAAAAATATGGACTTGTTTTTTGTAACTCCCAACATAATGAATGAGCTTAAATATTAGAAGTTGAAATTATTAAGTAAATCATTTCACCTGCAAAGCTTCTATTTGCATACCATTAATTCATGATGACATCTAAAACAAATTCATCACATTCCGTATATTAGAAGCTGATTTATGTAGGAATTGAAAAAAATCATGAGCTCAAAATTATGTTGACATGATGTACATGCTCAATAGAGAAAGATTTTTCTTTCCTTCCTTCCACTGTTTTTTTTTTTTAAATCATCCAAACAACTGAATTATGGTGAGAAGGGAAAAGATCTGAGAAGAGGACGACTGGCAACCCTGAAAATGAATGATGCCGGCTGCCTCGCGTGTGGGGGGGGGCTCTCAGCCTCGTACACACACTCTAGTTATTAATGTCAAGTATGCCAAGATACGCTGGAAAATCATTACCATTCATCGCCACTAACCGCCATTAAATTTCAATCAATTCAACTTAGCACAAGTGTACTTGAGCGGCCCTTACAGTTTCTTATAAATGAGGCTCCCAAGTCGGCCTGACTTATTGCATTGTCCACCATACAAAGAAGCCCACTAAGCATGAGCTGAAAGAGGCCTATCTTGGACCCTGCTCGATGCTCTTTTAAGCATTCTTTCCTAAGCAGTCCCTCTGCAAGCTGAGAGGTCTAGAGTCCCTACAGGTCAAGACAAAAATGGGCATGAAGGCGAGAAGCACCCTTCCTCCCAGGTCTTTGGGATGGGGTAGGATACAGGCTTCCCAGTAAGCAAGATGCCTTAAATAAAGTTCCAGGGCTGAGGATGTGGCTCAGTAGGTAGAGTGCTAGCCTGGCATGCACGAAGTCTTAGATTCCATCCCCATCTCTAGCACCGCATAGCATAGACCAACTGTGGTAATAATGCACTTAGTCCTTTAATCGGGATCCTTGAAGAGGGAAGGAGGAAGGGAGGGAGGGATAGAGGATGGAAGAAAGAGAAAGAGAAAGGAAGAGGAAAGGAAAGGGAAAGGGAAGGAAAGGAAAAAGTGCAACATCAGCAAAAGTTTGGCGATGGACCCCCACCCCCAAATGCTCTCATTCTGCAACTTCCCATCACAGCTCTGCCAACCCCCTTTTCCAGGTGGGGCACCCGCGCGCCCCAAAGGTGCCCAGGGGATCTGGCCCGCTGGCCTTCTTCCCGACGCGCCACGAGCAGGGTCGGTCCTCCCGCCACCCGCCGCAACAATGTGACCATTGTTCGAGCGCCGCAAAGCAGCGGCGCGCAGGTGGGAGGCCGCGGGCGCTCGGGGCACGGAATGTTCCCGGGACCCGGCGCGCTCGGCGCCGCCCGGACACGCGGCCTCCCCGCCGCCCCGCCGGCAAGCCCTCCGCGGGGCGGGGCGGGGTGGGACGCGGCGGCGGGAGGGACCAGGACGGGGTGGGGCAGAGGAGGAAGAAACAAAGAGGAGCGGGGAGATGCAGGAAAACGAGGAGGGAAGGAAAGAAGGGAAGAGGGAGAGAGGAAAGACCAGAGAGGAGAGGAGAGCACTGCGGAGACAAGTGACACAGAGAGGAGGAGAAGGAAGAAGGGAAGGGACGGAGAGAGGGAGAGAGGAAGGAAAGTGAGCAAAATGGGAGAAAGAATAAAGGGAAGAGGAAAAGTGAGAGGAAAGGAGGAAAAGGAGAGAAAGGAGGAATGAAGAAAGGGAGGAGAGGGGAGAAAGATGAGGGAGAGAGGAAGGGAAGAAAAAGGGAGAAGGACTGGGGGAGGACGGCCAGCAGTCGTACTAGAACAGGCTACCCGAGGCTGCCCGGGAAGCCTCGGAGAGAGCAAGAGTTCACCAGCACTCTCGGGCAGGGAACCGGCTAGGGCCACGCCGAGTCAGCAGCCGTAATCACCCTCGGGCTCTGCCTAATTACAGGGTGAGCACAGGGTCTGGAGGTAGGGAGCTAGTTAACTGTGGCCCTGGGAAGGCCGAGCTCTGGCACGGTTTGTAAGGCTGCTAGATACAAATATCCCTATCCTCCACCCACACCCCACCAAACCAGGCCTCTGGAAGGAAGACAACGTGGGGAGAGGGGGGGAGGGCTGCAGCAAGCCTGGCCAGATTTCCAGTTCCCTTGGGCTGTCCTGGTCAGCAGCCTCCAGCACCAGGCCCACCCTCTGGCCTTCCTCAGTTCCCTCCCTGGAGGCCTGGGGCCCTCTACACCCAAAAGGGGAATTCAATCCCAATCCTGTGTTAATGAATAAAAAGTCTCCTTTATTTCACTGCTGTTTTTGGTTCATTAAATTTTCCACAGATTGGCAAAGAAGAAAACATAATCAATAAAGGCTGACAAAAAGTGAACATGTGAGAATGGAAAAGCGAGATAAAAGTGATATCCGATCACAGATTCACAGGCAGATGACTGAGCTGGCCACAGAAGAATCTCAATGGGCCATCGCCCCCTCCTCCCATGAGGCAACTTCTCATTCAAGACAATCGCAAAAGCACTAAAACTGGTTTTCTTATGCTAATGCTGAAACCCAGCACTCTGTTAAAACACACTTCCCAGGAACCTGCCTTTTTTTTTCTTTTAACTCACATGTGCGCACACACACAACCACATTAACTTGCTCCATTTAAACCCGTCTCAAAAATGGTTTTAATATGTAGTGCTTGGTCATATGTGAAATGAATTATTTTCCCACATATGTATATATTTCTAAGGAGCCAGAAATAAAAGCTATGCAGAAATCTTAAAGATTCTTTTGTTGATGAAGGAATTGGGGAACAATAAAATACTAAAACCGTACAAAAGTGCTGTCATGATCTGTGTTTTCCCAGGGTTTAAATAGTTATGTGTGTTAAAGGTTTATCATTCTTAAAAATCGCAAAATAATACACAAAGTTTTCCCTTTTTAAAAATCCTCAATGTTCTCAGCAAGCCCTCAGATTCATTTGAGAAACTGACTAATACAGTCTAGTGTTGTGTATTTACCTGAAAACCTTGGAAGGCGTCTCTGCTGTTTATCAGACTTCATTGTCACTGACCCTTTCTCGTACCTGCAGAGCCCTTACCTCTCACCCTAAGTTCTTTAGAAGTGAGAGCAAGTTGTGCCCTGAAATCTCTGGCCATTCTGGTGGTTGGTACAGTCAGCAACTCCGCCTTTCTGAATTCGCTGGGATCTGAGAATACTGTTTCTCTCTTTGGCATTCTTCGTGTGTTTTCATTTGTTCATGCCTCTGACACTCAGTGAAAAGAAGAAAGGAGGGAACTGCTTCCCGGGGTTCTCTTTCAAAGAGCCCCAGCCCAGCGGGAACAGCTGCAGCTG
Organism: Dipus sagitta; assembly: GCA_036346955.1. NCBI lineage: Eukaryota > Metazoa > Chordata > Mammalia > Rodentia > Dipodidae > Dipus > Dipus sagitta. The sequence continues at coordinate 137,982,418 of CM070773.1, forward strand.
TCCACAATGCGGTCCACCTGGCCTGGTGGCCCCTTGTGCACCAGGAGACAGGCCCTGCCACAGGTAGAGCCCTCCCCCAGCCTTGAGATGCCGGGCTGCTAGGCCCCACCTCCGGCAGGGACTCAAGAATACAGAACTCTGGTTTAGAGTTTTTAACAAGCCAGATGGGTGTGAGAGGTCACACCAGCTTTCACATTGCACACTACAACCTCACCGTCTCATTTAAAGAGAACTACTGGCATCTGGGTACTGAAGTTTTCCCCTGGGGTGGTGTGTGCTGGGGGGGGGGTATCTGATGGAAACAAAGTATTTATTAGGTAAATATCCAATTTAGTCTGCCTACATGCTGAATCACTCTGATTCGCTAATCCAGCCCCGGGGACTGCACTGTGTACAGGGCACTTGTGGGAATACAAAAAAGCGTGAAGTATTTGTGTATTTTTCAGTCTGCAATGCAAACAAGACCGCTACAGTATATAGCCCCTAAGACCCCAACAGCAACCAGGCAAAGGAGCGGGTCACCCCTGGGGCCTCCTGACTACCCTGGATGCTCTCTGAGCAGGGCTAGAGGAGCCTCCGGAAAAAGTGAAGAGGCTGAGCTAACTTTACAACCACGCATACTTCAAGGTGGGACCCCAGGACCCTGGAAGGCTTGATGTGAGTTTGAGAGTAGCCTGCTCAGAAAACCCTGCTCAGAGGACATGAACATTGCAAATTCCCATCACATCAGTTCCCATGGGAGAGTAGAAACAAGTTTAACAATCCCACCTTGTTCCTGGATGAGTATCACCCTGGGTTGGGAGGGGTTTGTTCCCTATCACCTTCTCACAAAATGAGCTTGCAAACAGCTCGCCCAAAGAGTCTCTCAGACACAAGACCAAAGCAAGGCTGGGTCATCTAAGGAGCTTCCTCCTGGGCAGGCAGCTCCTGCAATCCAAGACCTTTCCAGTCTTACTCTAAAATCCTCCTAGAATCAAGAGAAGGGGAGAAAAAAAAACTCATGAAATTGGCATCCTTCTTAAAACAGAGGGGGAAATACAAAACCACCCTAATTCTCCCAAAATATAATTAACTTTAAAACTCATCAAACAAGAGACAACTTTCCACATGGCTGGATTTGAGTAGAATTTGTATTCAGGAAAGACAATGTTTAAACTCCTAGAACCCTCAGAAAGATGAAGAAAGAAGACACAAGGCGGAGGGGGGGGGCACATCTGCAGGGCCTAGACTACACATTCTGAAGGTATCTGCCACCCCAGGACCGACCAGAAGCTAAGTAGGAGAGCCTCAAAACTCAAAAACCTGGCCAGGATGCTTCTCCAGGCCCGAGTGTGATCAGCCTAGGTAGAAACCCAGTACGTTTTCCCCGGACGAACTGAACAACTGCAGCCACTCCCAGGCCCCTTGGGGCCAGCCCCCAGACTTACGGAAGCCTGCCCAACCGGGGAAACCGCAGCCAAGGTAAGGAAATGGGCGGGGAGGGGGCTCGTATGGGGAGGTGGCTAGAACAAATAGATCGCATCAGGGAGACTTGTGACAAGCCCGCCTATTCTGCCGCTATCCCCCCGCTGTATATTTTGGATCTCACAGTTTATTTACTTTACTTTTTGGCACCGAGCCCCCTGAGCATGCCAATACAATATTTGTTTAAACACTATTTTATGCCGCTTGCGAGGGAAACGTTTACTTTCAAATTCTCCAACATCCCCCAGAGGCTCGTCTGCAAACAGCATATGAGCGTTTTACAACTGCTCCCTTTATCTGAAGCTGTTGGGATTAAACCTTCACACGCCGGGCCAAGGCGCAGGGGTGGGAGGCCCAGGACAGCATGCGGCCACCAAGCTGCAAAGCCCGCGCCCCAGGCCGTGCAGCGGACACGGACGCCCGTGCTGGGAGAGAGGAGACAGAGGGGTGCGGAAAACACCCTCTCATCCCCGCTGGACCTGACTCCAGGGAAAGGTCAACTCTGGGAGTCACACTACAGCTACACAAAAGAGAGGGCCGAGGGAACAAGCACCCTGGGGGATACCCACGACCCCAGAAGCCCATCTGAGGACCGGTCAGCCAAGGGGGTGAAGAACGCGGGCTCCATCCTCAGCTCCCCGCGCTATAAAAGTCGTGTTTCCTAGGAAATGACAAGCAATTACTGCCGGGGCTGAAAAGATCCCGAGTTGAGTGGACTTCCAGCTCCCCGAAGAGCAGGAGCGCTCCCTTCCCCCATCCCGGCCTCCACGCCCCCCGCCACCCCCGTCCCGGGAAAGCGCTCCCCTCTCTAAACCCTTAATAGGATTGGCGCCCAACTCTCTCCGCGCCTCTCCCCATCCATCACACACAGATCAAGTTGCAGTAGTGGATTTTTCAAATTCCTCAGCAAATATACTTGTTGAGAGATTTGTGGGGGGGAGTGGGGGTAGGGATGAAAGTGAGGGGTGGGGGGGACCGATACCCCCGCAAAGGATTGATTACAAGAGGAGCTCTTCGGGAAAGTCGAGAGGATCTCGAGGGCCGGAGCAGGAAAAGAGGAAAGAGGCCAAAAAGGACAACAGAGGAGAGCCCCCGCTAAGGGGGAGGGGGACGATAGGGCCCGACGAAGGGGAGGAAAGAGCGAGGAAGAGAAAAGATTGGGATCCAGGACGCGCGAACGTGGAAAAGTGTACTGAGAAGTTTCTCAGTGGCTGGCCGTGCCCAACGCACATTCCCGCGGACGTGCCACCGCGGCCCACCTACAGGACACCGCAGGCCCCACGCCCCACAAAAGCAGCCCCAGGCCGGTGCCGTGCGACTCGGCGAAGGCCGACCTGCCCGGGAACCCCCAAAACCAGGGGTGCTTTCCCCCCAGCCCCTAGATAGGGGCAGAATTGTAGAAAATCAAACCGCTGACCCCGAGTTCTTAGCTCCAAGATCCTCAGGTCCTCGCCCTGCTAGAGCCAGAGCCAGAAGCGGAGTCACACCCTCCGCCTTCCAATCCCCCCTAAGCTCAGGGTCACGAGCCCGCTCCCTGGGGCCAGGCGACCCTCCCTCCCTAAGACCGCACAGCATCCCAGCCGGCCTGGACGCGGCCGCGAGAGGAGGGGCTTCGCAACCACAAGCAAGCAAGAGAAGGTCAATGCAACTTTACCGAGGAGACAAAAGTTTGCCTCTAGCACGCAGGTGGCCTCTCCGGCGCTGGGCAGCGGTTGCAGGCCCCCATCCCAACTTGGCTGGTGCGGCGAGACGCCCGGGGCTGCCTGCCGGGTGCCGGGATTCAGGCCGCCGGGGCGGGGACTTGGGCTAAGCGGGGAGGGGACCCGGGCGGGAGGAGCGGAGGGGGGGCGCTCCCCGGGAACCCCTCACGAACGCGGAGCCTGCAGCTCCGGGAGGCTCCGGCGTGCCGCGCGGCCCGCGCTCCTGCCCCTGACTCCTCCTCGCCTTCCTCCGCGTCCGCTGTCGCCGATGCCGCCGCCTCCCGCTCCTCCTGGAAGTCTCATTGATGGGAGTTTGAAAAAAAGTCCGCGGAGCCGCGCCGCCCCGGCTGGCGAGCGAGCGAGCGCCGGCGCTCCTGCGACCCGTCTGCGCCGCTCGGAGGGCGCAGCGCCCCCGCGCGCTCGGCTCCGGCACTCGCTCAACCCCGGCGCCGGGTCCCCGCCCGCCGGCCCCCGCCGTGCGCACTCCGCCCCCGGGGACGCCGGGGAGGGGAAGGGGGCCCACTCAGACGCCACCCGAGGGAGAGCCGCGGGGTGGACAGCGGAGTTGCACCCCCCCACACTCACAACACACCCCAGCTGGGAGCTAGGCAAGCACCCCTCACAGGAAAGTTCCAGCAGGGGACCCACAAGAACCAGCCAGTCTCCAACACTTTTTCCGAAGGCGCCGGGATGGGGGGTTGCTAACTCAAGTCAGATGAGCTTCGGGGACCGAGGCTCTGTTTTCAATCTCTGAACTCCGGGCTCCCTCCCAACCCCCTCGGTCCTCCACGGGGAGATGCCCCGGTCGCGGTTCCCAGGGCTCCGGCTCCTCCCTGGGAAGAGGGGGGGTCCGGAGCGGAAGCCCGGGACGAGAGGCGGGGGAAGGGGGGTTCCACGCGGACCTCTTTACCGCGGGCAGCTCGAGCAGGTGTCGGGGACACTGAATGCCCCCGAGCCGTGGCTCACTCATAGCCATCGGAGCGCGTGTTGGAGAGAAGCAAAGCAGCCTTCTAAGCATGGTGTTGGTGCATATGTTTTGTTTGGGGGTGTTCTTTTTTTTTAGTTGTCTACTTTTTTTTTTTTTTTTTTTTTTTGAGACTCTACTGGAGCTGCCACGGCCAGATGGAAGTAATCAGAACCGAGCAACAACAGAGGGAGAAGGAAGAAAGACTCACTGAATTTTCAGGCCACAGTGTGGATGGAGCTGTGTGTGAAAGAACTGGCAGACCTGGGCTCTGCAGCCACGAGCAGCCCCGCTTGGAGCCGATCCACTCGAAGCATGCGGGCCTTCTCCAAGCCTCCAGGCCCACCAACCTCTCCAAAGGCTCCGTGGCACCACACCCAAAGTGCTGCCCAAGGAACTGTTGTATTTTTCGTGCTCTCTTCTTTCTTGCCGGGTGTACATTTCCTTTACATTATTTTACCTTCTCCTCTCTGGGTAGTAGGGGATCCTCTCCTTCCCTTTTTCAAGATGGAAAGACTGAGGCTTGGAAGTTGCAAAACCTTTCAAGGTGGAGCCGCCTCCTCAGAGTTTCCTAGCGCTCTACGGTTAGCTCAGTAAAATAAACTCTTTTTGCTGAAGGTCTTGGGACAGACCTTTCCTCGAGATCCAATTCTGCCCTACCTGGGGATGGGCCTGTTGTACTCATGACTTGTGAGAAGCCCCATTTACCTGGACCCTCTCCTAACATATTTATTTAATTTAGTGGTTTTAGGAATAGAATCTAGGGCCTTGCACATGCTGAGCACATATTCTTTGGCCGGGTGCCACACCTCCTTGGGTTTTTTGTTTGTTTGTTTTACTTTTAAAACAAAGGTTCTCCATTTTTTTGTTACCCTCCTTTTTCTCTTTCCCCTGACATTCATTTGTATGAAAAAAGCACCAATTTCTTCTTGACCTAGAGGAAAAAATGCAGAAAAGTGTTTAGAACAATTTGATGCTAATTTTGTTTTCCTCAAATAGGTTTTCCGAATGTTGGGGGGGTGGGGGAGCTGGCAGCACTTTTCAAAAACAAAACTTGCAGAAGCCAGTACATTACAAGGAGAACTCTAAAAGGGGCTTTTTCTTTAAATATGATAGGATTCACCATTCGCCCCTGCTATTTGTTTAAATTCCTTTTGAGCTTTCAGAACACAGACACGAAGGAGACAGAAAAAGTAAACCTTGGCCGCATTTTAATGACCCTGTTCATATCTACCCCATGAAACAGGGAATCATTTCTCATTGCTGGAATATCAGCAGAGGCGGCTGATTACTTCATCTCAAACTCCTCTCTGTGGGTTTCCTTGTGTTGTGAAGACATTTAAACAAATCAACATTTAGGAATATTTCTTTTTCTCTGTTTTTCTTCTCAGACTAGTCCAACTCCTGGAATCCAGGCACTCAACAGCACCTTTCCCAGCTTATTTTGGCAAGGAAGTGTCTGTGGAGGTGAAGACGGAATGTTTGGGGTTTGAAGAGAGTTATGCAGACACCAAATCGTACTCTCTGCATGGTCCCATGTTGGGGCATTGAAAAAAAAGCCAGAAAGAGTTTGGAATGGTACCATGGTGAGGCCCAAGACACTGGGGCATCAGGTTCTCAGCCCAGATCTTCCACTGAATGTATAACCTTGGACAAGTTCATGTTCATCCAGTTTGCAGCTTTCTGTGTGGAAGGCACTACTAAATCACTGGACATCACAGTGTCAGGAGCGCCCACAACACCCCTCCCTTCCTGAAACATAGGGCTCACTCATCACCACGAACCCATATGTAACCTCAAACTGGCTAAAGACAAAAGGCAGGGTGCGCCCGGGCGTGGTGGCACGTTCGAGGCCACCCTGAGACTACATAGTGAATTCCAGGTCAGCCTGGGCTAGAGTGAGACCCCCTACCTGGAAAAACCCCCCAAAAAAGAAGGCAGGGTGCTCTGGGAGCCAGTACTTAGAAACGTGACAGTACAGGGCTGACTGAGCAGGGAGGCAGGCTTTCCTGGGAAGAAATGAGCAAAGGCCAACAGGAAGCAGGGAGAGTGGGAGATTATTCTTACAGCTCATCTTTCTTTCTGTAAAATGGGTCTGAATAAGGGCGTCCAGTCCCAAAGAGAAACTACTGGTCTGTTTAAAGTCATGTCACTGAATGACAGAGATACATCCTGAGAAATTCCATAGTCAGACAATTCTGTGTACATGTATGGTGTGTTTGTGTGCACACACCACGGTGCCCATGTGGAGGTCAGAGGACAACCTCAGTGTTGGTCCTTGCCTTCCACCTTGCTTGAGACAGGTCGCTGTTGCAGACTAGCTGGTTTGCAAGCTTGAGGAGTCCCTTGCTTCACCTTCCAGCCCTCCATTGCCGGAGGCTACCCTGGGATTGCAGACACAGCGCTATTCACATTCGGTTTTCCATGAGTTCCAGGCCTCCAGACCCTCCTCACCAAGCCTGCAGAGAAAGAGCTTGTAACTACTGAGCCCACTTGGTACAATCAAGCATAAGATAGGAGATGCTGCTGCCGCTGGCATAGCATAGCATACTCTTATCATGACCTCCCCCTCCCAAGAAGTAGAAGGAACAAACTGTAGAATAATAATACAAATATAGCACAGTAAACAAACAATAGCAGTTTATTAACACTACCATATACTATACATAATTGCATTGCTATATCTTTTTAAATTTTTATTTATTTATTTATTTATTAGAGAAAGACAGAGAGAGAGAATAGGCACACCAGGGCCTCCAGCTGCTGCAACAAACTCCAGACATGTGTGCCCCCTTATGTATCTGGCTAACGTGGGTCCTGGGGAATCGAACCTGGGCCCTTTGGCTTTGCAGGCAAACGCCTTAACAGCAAAGCAATCCCTCCAGCCCTGCTGTATCTTTTTTTGAGACAGGTTTTTACATAGCTTGCTCTAGGCACAAACTCGCTCTGTAGCCAAGGATGACCTTGAATTTCTCAACTTCCTGAGTGGTGGGATTACAGGTGTGCCCCACCACACTATGTTTATGTGGTACTGAAATGGATGGGACCCAGAGCTTTCTGCATGCTAAGGAAACACCCTACCAAGTAACCATATCCCCAGCCCCTCAATGGCATCCTTGAAGAAAGGATTTCACTTTTTTTTAAGGCTTAGACCAGAAATTATTAAAAGATCTTGAAACCAGGTATGTTGGTGCACACCTTTAATCTGAGCACTCTGGGAGGCAGAGATAGGAGGATCATCAAGAGTTCGAGGCCACCCTGAGACTACAGAGTGAATTCAAGGCCAGTCTGGGCTAGAGCGAGACCCTACCTCGAAAAAAAAAGATATATGGTACCTTATGACCATATGCTGTAGGAAATTAAAGCACAACTAGGTTCTTGTCATCTAGAAACTTTGATGTTACACTTGAAGCCTCATGATGTCTGCTTCTTCGTCGTCACGTGCTAGAATGAGTTAGTCAAATCAGCAGTAGCTATAGAAATTAGAAGTTTATGTCTAGGTCCTTAAACCAAAGGGATTATTAAGGTATTTTTTCAACTCTAAAACAAGTTGGTAGAAATCATTGCCACAGTTGATGAACAGTTTGTAATTAGTAATGCTCTGTGTAATTTTTGTTGTATGTCTTTGAGTAGTACAGGCTGGCCTCAAACTCACTAGTAGCCAAGGCTGGCCTCCTGCTCGCAAGTGCTGGAATACAATCACAGGCCGGCAGCACTACACTGTTAATGCGGTGTTGATGACTGAGCCCAGGGCTTCGTGCATGCCAGGCAAGGATTCTACCAACCCAGTTACATCTCCCACACTGTGTGTGCTTTTTTTTCTTTTAGGGTATTTTTTTTTACTTTATTTTTACTTATTTACTTGAGAGACAGAGAGAAAGAGGCAGAGAGAGGGAGAGAGAGAATGGACACACCAGGGCCTCCAGCCACTGCAAAGGAACTCCAGACGCATGCGCCTCCTTGTGCATCTGGCTTACGTGGGTCCCGGGGAATCAAACTGAGGTTCTTTGGCTTTGCAGGCAAACACCTTAATCGCTAAGCCGTCTCTCCAGCCCTGTATGTGCTTTTTATAAGACTAACAGTAACAGTGGCTCTGTTGACACCACCATTTCCATTCATATGTGAGTAGCATGTTGCAATAAGACATTGCACTGGTTCTGACAGCTTTATGCAATGGAAATTTGTTGCTTCATCACAATCTTATGGGACCACCATCATATATACAAGTCTGTCCTTTACAAATGCTGAGGCTCATAGCTACACTAACAAAGCAAATCATCCCTCAATTACAAATGGATTCAATCTTTTATTGTACTAATGGGTTCTGGGGGCCAAGATTTTAGACAAGACTTAAAAGGACAGTTTATCCCTGCCCCACAGTTGGGCCTTGTATCCCCCACAAACTCATGTATTCTGGATGCTTTGTTACCAGCTGGTGATAGTTTGGGAGGTGGGACCTTGCTGGAGGAGGCATGTTGTTGTGGGCTGGCTTAAGGATGTTATAGCCAGCTCCTTCCTGCCACAACTTAGTTCACTCTCTGGCTGCTGCTGTCTACCTTTTGTGCAAAGAGGTGATGTCAAGCCTCTACTCATTCCATGATTTCAATGTCATTATGAAGATCCCCCTTTTAGTGGTTCTATTCAGGTGTCCCCCATAAACTTAGGTGTTCTGAACGCTAGGTCCCCAGCTGATGGAGATTTGGGAATTAACCTCTTGGAGGTAGTATATTCTTGGGGGCAGGCTTATGGGTGTTATAGCCAGTTCTCCATGTCACTGTTTGGCACACTCTCCTCTTCTTGTTGTCCACCTTATGTTGGCCAGGGGTGATGTCCACCCTCTGCTCATGCCATTTTCCCTGTCATCATGGAGATTCCCCTTGAGTCTGTAAGCCAAAATAAACCCTTTTTTCCCCCAAAAGCTGCTCTTGGTCAGGTGATTTCTGACTGCAGCAGTAATGTTGGTACTGAGGAGTGGGATTGCTGCTAGACACCTGGCTGTGTGGCTTTGACCTTTTGGAGCTAATTTTCAAGAGGAATGTGGAAGAATTTGAAACCTTGGCCTAAGAGATGCCTTGTAGTGCTGTAAGTACAGCTTGATGGACTATTCTCCTCAGAGTTGAAAGCCCTGAATTCAGTAAGAACTATGGACTGTGAGGTTTGGCTTATGAGGATGAGAAAGAGCTTTACTTGGACTTGGCTAGAAGCAGATTGTGTGAGATGCTTGCTGTTATGCCTGTGTCCTGAGAATTTGTGCATGGTTGCATTGCATAGAAATGGACTGGTGTGAGCAGAGGGATATGGCACAGAAATGAAATCTTTGGGCTGAAACTTCTACCTGTTAAACTGAAATTATATGAGATTATAATCTCTGAGATTGGGTCAACTGACCTGCACTGGGGCAACAGGAAGAATGTAGACTCTTTTGAAAGGGCCTAAATTCTCAAGGAGTGTCCTGTTCTCCAGAGTCTGCTTTATTCCCCCCTGGATTAACAAATTGACACCCTACCTGGTATTGTGGAGTATGAAAAATTCAAGAAAGAGAGGATCATTAAACTTGCAACATGATGTTGACTTTTGGAAATGGCCATGGGCAGTGTGAAGCAGGTTTGCTGGATGCCTGCATGAAGACCCAATGGAGCTGTGAGGATGAACTGTAGGTTGCAGCAGAGACCCAGTGGAGATGCCGGGACAATGAGATGGCTGCCAAGGAGAGCTGCTGGTCCCAGATGAAGTTTTCCAGGACTATGAGTAGCCTAGCTGGAAGGGCGGAATTGGAACTCCAAAGACTTGTTGCTGATTAGAATTATTGAACTTGGAGATTTGTCACTGACTAGAGTTGTTGGACTTGGAGCTACAGAGTTTGATTCTTGCCCTGGTTGCTTTCAAGGTTGAATATTTCTTTGTTATACCCAGTGCCATCTTCTGCAGTATGAATGTTCATTCTGTGCCATTATGGGTCTTGGGGGGGGGATATTTTTGGTATTATGGCTCAGTTAAAAGATCTCTGAATATGGGAATGTTTGAACATCATTAGGATTGATAAAAAACTATATTTAAAGATGGAATGGATGCCTGCATTTTACATCACAGATGGTTACCAGTTTATGGGGGCCAGGGGTGGAATGTGGTGGTTTGATTTAGGTGTCCCCCATAAACTTAGACGTTCTGAATGCTAGATTGCCAGATGATGGAGATTTGGGAATTAACACCTCCTGGAGGGAGTGTATTGTTGGAGGTGGGCTTAGAGGTGTTATAGCCAGATTCCCATGCCAGTGTTTGGCACACTCTCCTGTTGCTATTGTCCACCTTATGTTGGCCAGGGGGTGATGTCCACCCTCTGCTCATGCCAGCATTTTCCCCTGCCATCATGGAGCTTCCCCACAAGTGTGTAAGCCAAAATAAATTCTTTTTTCCCAAAAGTTGCTCTTGGTTGGGTGATTGCTGCCAGCACTGCAAACCTGACTGCAACACTCCTCAAGACTATAAGCCAAAATACAAAATTTCCCTCCCGTCAGATGCTTTGTCCCAGCAAAGAGAAGGCAACTGCAACAGGCCACAACTGGGTGGCTTCAAGACCAGAGTAACACTCAATGGGCCACATAGCTGTGAGCCTGTGGCAGCTGTTGGCCAGGTGGCTTCAGTTTCTTTCCATTTATAGCTCTCCATGGGCCTGTGTATGTAGGATAGGTTGGAGCTGCTCATAGCATGGTGGTAATTGAAGACCAGAGTTAGGTCGTTTTTGTGTGTGTGTGTGTGTGTGTTTGTGTGTGTGTGTGTGCGTGCGCGCGCTATGGTATGCGTGTAGAGGTCAGAGGACAACCTCGGGGTGTCAGTCTTCACCTTCCACCTTGTTTGAGACAATCGCTCCATCATTTGCCATTACAAATGCCAGATTTGCCGGCTCCTGAGCTTTGGCATTTCCCTGACTCTAACTCCTATTGTGTAGGCATATTGAGATTATAGATATGTGCTACTTGTATCTGGCTTTATCTGAGTTCTGGGGATCCAAATTCCAGTTTTCTAGCTCGCACTGAGTTATCTCCCCAGCCGCCACCACTCCCCTAGCCTCACTTTAATTTTTAAACTTTTTATTGATAACTTCCATACTTATACATGAGGTACCCTGATCGTGATCCCTTCCCATGATCCTTCTTGGTCTCTCCCTGTATCCTCCCCTCCACTGAATCCCTTCTTTCCAACTAGTTTCTCTTCTATTTTTATGTCCCTAAGTTTTTTACCCTTATATTATGCAGGTCTTATATTGGAAGTGTCAACCACTGTGAAGTCATGAAGGCAATTGCCACTTTGTGTCTGGAAGACAGCATTCCAAAGCAGACCTACCTGGTTCGAGGCTCAATTCCCCAGGACCCACGTTAGCCAGATGCACAAGGGGGCACACACTTTTGGAGTTCGTTTGCAGTGACTGGAGGCCCTGGTTGCCCATTCTCTCTCTCTCTCTCTCTCTCTCTCTCTCTCTCTCTCTCTGCCTTTCTGTCTGTCTGTCACTCTCAAATAAATAAATAAAAATAAACAAAAAAATTAAAACCATTGGAGAAATGGCTTAGCCATTAAGGCACTTGCCTGCAAAGCCAAAGGACCCAAGTTCAATTCCCCAGAACCCACATAAGCAGATGCACAAGGTGGCACATGCGTCTGGAGCTTGTTTGCAGCAGCTGGAGGCCCTGATGTGTCCACCCCCCCCCCCGCCTCTATCTCAAATAAACAAATAAAAATAAAATATTTTTAAAATGATAGAGACAGATGCTATAGCTCAGTTGGTAGAGTGCTTGTCTAGCATGTGTGAATCTCTGAGTTCTATCCCCAACAAGGCATAAAATTTGGTGGTATAAGCCTGCAATCCTAGCACTGGGGAGGTGGAAGCAAAAGGATCAGGAGTTCAAGGACATTTCCAGCTACGCACACCTGCAACCCTAGTCCTGCAGGCTCAAGATCAATTTAGACTCCATAACAAGACTCTTCTCTTTTTTCTTTTTATTTATTTATTTATTTTGAGGGAGAGAGAGAGAGAGAAAGATAAAGAGAGAGAAAGAGAATGGGTGTGCCAGGGCTTACAGCCACTGCAAATGAACTCCAGATGCATGCACTACCTTGTGCATCTGACTTACGTGGGTACTAGGGAATCGAACCGAATCCTTTGGCTTTGCAGGCAAGTGCCTTAACTGCTAAGCAATCTCTCCAGTCCCTCTTCTCTTTTTCTTTATTTTTATGTTTAATGAAACAGGGTCTCAAGTAGCCTAAGTTGGCCTCAAACAAGATAGGTAGCCAAGAATGACTTTGAACCTCTGATCCTCCTGTCTCAACCTCCTGAGTGTTGGGATCAAAGAAGTATACTGCCATGCCCAGTATTATGTGGTCCCAGGGAACCCAGGGATTCATGTGTGCTAGATTAGCACTTTGAGCTGCATTTCCAGCCCTCAAAAAATACCTTGAAAAAAAAAATCATGTTTCTTAGCTCTGCCCACTGAAAAATTCTAAAATGACAACTAACCCAATAGCAACGAACACCTTGAGGATCTAACATTTGGCTTCTAAATACCATCTACTCCCATGAGGAACCAGAGCTCCTTGAAGAATGGTTGATTCTTGGGAGAGAAATGTCCAGGAGGAAACTGCTATGGATTCAACGTCTGTGTTTCCCTCCAGCCCCCACCACCTCATTGTACCTAAAGTGCATTTGTATTAGAAGGGGCTTGGGAGGTCCTGAGATTTAGAGGAAGCCTTGAAAGTGGAAACCCATAAAATTACTGCCCTTTATCTCTTCCCCTCCTCCTCTCTTTTCCATACATACCCCTGCCCCCCATGCATAAGCTCTATGGAAAAGCCACAGGACTGCACAGCAAGAAGGCACTGCTCACAAGCCATGGTGAGTCACGTCCCTAATCAAAAACCCAACCAGCACTCAGGAGGCAGAGGTAGGAGGATCTCTGAGAGTTCCAGGCCACCCTAAGACTACATAGTGAATTCCAGGACAGCCTGGGCTAGAGCGAGACCCTACCTTGAAAAAACAAAAACAAAACAAACAAACAAAAACTCAACCAGCCGGTTGTGGTGGCGCACACCTTTAATCTCAGCACTCCCAAAGGATGGCCATGAGTTCAAGGCCACCCTGAGTCTACATAGTGAATTCCAGGTCAGCCTGGGCTAGAACAAGACTCTATCTCCAAAAAAAACCCCACAAAATCTGAACTGGGGATGTAGCTTGCTAGAGTACTTGCCTAGCATGCAGGAAGCCAGCATCTGCCTGGAATCCCGAACTCTGGAGGTAGAGACAGGAGGATCAGGAAATTCAAGGTGAACCTTGGTAAATTTGACACCAACCTGGGCTGCATGAGACTCTGTCTCAAAGAGAAGGAGAAGGAAAGAAAGAGGAGAGCTCTAGCACCTTGCTCTTGTCCTTCCTGGCCTCCAGAATGTCGACAACTCCGTGTACATGTTAACAATACTTGGAAAAGGCAGCTCATTGGACCCCTTGCACCTGTAAGACCTGTGTATATATTTGTTTGTTTTGTTTTATTTTTCAAGGTAGGGTTTCACTCTAGCCCATTCTGACCTGGAATTCACTACAGAGTCTCAGGGTGGCCTTGAACTCACAGTGATCCTCCTACCTCTGGCTCCTGAGTGCTGGGATTAAAGGCGTGCACCACCACACCTGGCTTGTTTTTGTTTTTTTGAGGTAGGGTTTCATTAAAGCCTAGGCTGACCTGGAATTCACTATGTATTCTCAGGGTGGCCTTGAACTCATAGTGATCCTCCTACCTCTGCCTCCCAAATACTGAGATCAAAAGCGTGCACCACCACGCCTGGCTGTGCTGATTTTAAAAAATATTTTATTTACTTACTTATTTATGAAAGAGAGAGTGAATGGGCATGCCAAGGCCACTAGCCACTGTAAATGAACTCCAGACACATGTGCCCCATTGTGCATCTGTTTTACATGGGGACTGGAGAATCGAACCTGGGTCCTTAGGTTTTGCAAGCAAGTGCCTTAACCACTAATCCATCTCTCCAGGCCCTATGCTGTATTTTATGATGCTCACAGTAGGAGGCAGCTCCTGAGAGTTATAGCATGTGCATATGCGTGCCACCCTCCACACACGCACCAAAATGGGAAAAAAATGACGGGAGGATTCAAGCACTAAGGGGCAGGGACATAGCTCCATGGCAAAGTGTTTACTTAGCATCTGCAAAGCTCTGGGTTCCATCCACAGCACCAAAAAAAAAAAAAAAAAAAAAAAAAAAAAAAAAAATCACACATCTGTTCCATTTTTCCTACACTATCTATAACCTCGAAATAAGCGGTAAGTTTACAGGCCTGTTATCTCAGCTCCTTAGGAGACATCCTCAGGATGACAGCAAGTTCATGCAAGCTGGGAATGGAGCCCAGGGCCTCACACAAGTTGGCCAAGTGCTCTACCAACGAGCTCCACCCCAGCCTGGGGTTATTTTTTCAGAGCTCTGATCTTTTGGAGATAGACACTGAAGTAAGTAAGAATCCTCCTAACGATACAGGATCAAGGGAGCGGGTGGCAATAGACATGAGATCTTAGTCACTGCTCAGCCTCAGTGATGGGCTCATGGGGTTTATGAGAGTGTCCTTACTCCATAAGTTTTCTTTCTGAGGCAAGCCCAACAGAGAGGCCCTTTTTTTTTTTTTAAATGAGAGAGAGAGAGTTGGCATTCCAGGGCCTCCAGCCACTGTGATCAAACTCCAGACGTGTGTTCCCCCTTGTGTGCATATGCGACCTTGCGCATATGTCACTTTGTGCTTCTGGCTTACGTGGGATCTAGGGAGTCAAACCTGGGTCCTTAGGCTTCTCAGGCAAGTGTCTCAACTGCTAAGCCATCTCTCCAGCCACCTACTCCATACTTTCTAGCAGGCAAGCAAGGCACTCAGGATAGGTACAAGCTCTCTCCTAGGGCTCTCTGTGGCTCCCCAGACTTCACACCTTGCAACTTGTGCTGCCTCTCCCTGGAAGGCACCTTACCATCTTCTCTACTGGGGAGCCCCGGTGTCCTTCAAAGCTCTGTGCTCACCTCCCTGCATCTTTTTCCTGGCTCCCTTGCACAAGGTGAGACTCCTCACCGAATTTGGAACAATTGTACTGTCGGCGGCTTCTAGGGGTTTGTCTGCTCCCAAGCCTCTTGCTGCTCCTTCCCTAGGCCCCTCCACTGCAAGATCCTATGAGAATTCAGCTCAGGGCATTCCAAATGCCAGCTGGCCAGCGTCTCCATTATGACTGCTGTCCACTCCACGTTCAGCTTCGTCTGGCTGCAGTGCTGGACATATCCAGCCCAGTTATATCTCCTTCCATTCTAATCTAGAACATTCTGTTTCCTCACAACTTGGCAGTGGAGTGGGTATTTGGATTCATAGACAGGTCCAAGGTTTGAAATTCCAAACACAGGGAGTAGTGCTTCGTTAGAGAATGTTCACGGCGAGCAAATGAATCAGGAAGGTCAAAGGCAGAGAAGGAGGTCAGGAGGAAGAAGAGGACAGGAGCAGTCATCATCCCCACATGCTCAGTTCATCCACTGTCACAGTGTCACAGTGTGTGACAAAGCAGGTCACAGGGTATACTGTGAATTCTAAGACGTCAGAGGGGCCTTGCCTTGGCATATAGTTCTTATCATGTATCTGTCATCTATCAATCAACAGACCTATCTAGCTAGCTGTGTACATATCACCTACCTAGTTATTATTATCTACTATTTAAATATGAAGAGATCTCTCATTTATCTATTTGCGGTTACCAGAGACAGAACCCAGAGCTTCACACATGCTAGCCAAGGCTCTACCACTGAGCTACACTCTCAGTCTCTGTCCTTTAAGGTTTTTTTTTTTTTTTTAAATAGTATTTGGGGCTAGAGAGATGGCTCAGAGGTCTAGGCACTTGCCTGCAGAGCCTGACAACTGGGGTTCGGTTCCCAGATATCCACATAAAGCCAGACATACATAAAGTGGCACATGCATCTGGACTTTGCAGTGGCTAGAGGCCCAGGAGCACCCATTCTCTCTCTCTCTCTCTCTCCTTGCAAATAAAAGGTTAAAAAATACATCATGTGCTAAGCATGGTGGCACACATCTTTAATCCCAGCACTCGGGAAGCAGAGGTAGGAGGATCGCTGTGAGTTCAAGGCCACCCTGAGACTACATATGAATTCCAGGTCAGCCTGAGCTGAGACCCTACCTCAAAAATCCAAAAAGAAAAAAAAACATTATGTATTTATTTGTGTGTTGGTGTATGTGCATGCACATGACATGTGTGCTCATATGTGTGCCGTGGTGGAGCGCAGAGGACGGCTTTCATGTGGGTTCTCAACTGTCCATCTAGTTTGGGAAAGCATTTTCTCCTCTGGGTTCTTACCCTGCTGTGTTCACCATGAGCTTCTGGGAAACCGTCCTGTCTCTGCTCCCATCTGTCAGCATCAGTGTACTGAGCTTCCAGCCTCCGGCTTTATATGGGGGTCTGGGGATTGAACCTGGGTACTCCAACTTCAGCTGAGAGCGCTTTGTCTTCTGAGCTATCTCCTCCACGGATCCCTAACCTGGAGCTGTAAGCAGCTGGGGCCATCTGTCTGTTACTGCTCCTGTGCTGAGCCTGGGCTGGGGGCAGAGTGCCCCCCCCCCCCGTCCTGGATGGACTTTGTCCACTAAATGTAATTACAAGAGGCTTGGGTGGGGGCATTCCATTCTCTTGTCCTTCTCTCCCCTTAAAAATAAGCAGGGTGGAACACCGAGTACAATTATGTCCCTTAGAAATTTCCCCACCTTAATCCCTTGAGTCTGTGATCTTGTTACTGTGAGACAGTGTTCTTGTCTCCAGTCCCACTTTCTGGCACACAGCTCCTAAACCATGGCGGTCTACAGAATAAAAAGTGTCTTTTCATACACTCATGAGCCGACTGATGGCTGGCTGCCCCTAAATGGCTTCAGGATGAGGTCTGGCTTAGATTATAGGGTTGGGACTTTAAACTCAACTCTGCCAACTGAGCTCCATCCTCACCCCTCTTTGCAATATTTTTAAAATATTTACTGGGGCTACAGAGATGGCTCAGCAGTTAAGGCTCTTGGCTGCTAAGACTAAGGACCCAGGTTCAATTGCCCAGTACCCACATAAGCCAGATTCATGCATCTGGAGTTCATTTGCAGTGGCTAGAAGCCCTGGCATGTCCATTCTCTCTCTTTTTCTACTTGCCTCTTTCTCTCTCTCAAATAAATAAATAAAATATTTATTTTTTTGAGGTAGGGTCTCGTTCTAGCCCAGGCTGATCTGGAATTCACTCTGTATAGTTTCAGGGTGGCCTTGAACTCACAGTGATCCTCCTACTTCAGCCTCCCAAGTGCTGGGATTAAAATTGTGGGTTAAGGGCTAGAAAGATGACTTAGCAATTAAGACACTTGCCTGTGAAGCCTAAGGATCCAGGTTCGATTCTCCAGGTCCCATATAAGTCAGATGCACATGGTGGTGCATGCATCTGGAATTTGTGTGCAGTGGCTAGAGGCCCTGGCATGCCCACTCTCACTTTCTCTCACTCTCCTCACTCTTTCTGTCCTTCTCTCTGTCTCTAATAAATAAATAAATAACTAAAAGTAAATTAGAAAAAAATTTTTTTTTAAAGTTGTGGGTCAACATGCCCAGCAATAAAATGTTTTGTTTGTTTGTTTTTTCCGAGGTAGGGTCTTACTCTAGCTCAGACTGATCTGTAATTCATTATGTAGTCTCAGGGTGGCCTCAAACTTATGATGGCTATCCTCCTACCTCTGCCTCCCAAGTGCTGGGATTAAAGGCATGCACCACCACGCCCAGCGTGGTTTTGAAATTTGGAAGGGAATAAAGTTGTTTTCTGTTTGCTTGTTTGTTTGTTTGTTTGGTTGATTGGGGATTTTTGTTTATTTGGTTAGTTGGTTTCTTTTCTTTTAGTTTGTTTTTTAATTTATTTGAGAGAGAGAGAGAAAGAGAGAGAGAGAGAGAGAGCGATTGAGAGAGCATGGGCACACCAGGGCCTCCAGCCACTGCAAATGAATTGCAGACACATGCACCACCATGCGTATCTGGCTCATGTGAGTGCTGGGGAATCGAACCTTGGTTCTTAGGCCTAGCAGGCAAATACTTTAACCACTAGGCCATCTCTCCAGACCCTCATTTGCTTTTTTGAGGCAGGTTCTCATGTAGGGCTGACCTAGAACTCATTGTGTAGCCACAAGCTGGCCTCAGACTCTCAGTGACCCTCCTGCCTCAGCTTCCTGAGTGCTGGGACTAAAGGTGTGTGCACCATGTCAGGCTTTTTTTTTTTTTTTTCTTTTCTTTTCAGACAGTCTCATGTATCCCAGGCTGGTCTGTAACTCTCTATGTAGCTGAAATGCCCTTGAACTTCAGATTCTGTTGCTGCCATCTCCCTCTTGAGTGTTGGAATTACAGGCATGGGCCATTATACCAAGTTTGCACAGTGCTCAGGATTGATCCCTGGGCTTTGAGCATGCTAGGCAAGCACTCTACCAACTAAGTTAAATTTGTAGCTCAGAAATAAGTTGTTTTGGGCTGGAGATATGGCTCAGCAGTTAAGGCACTTGCCTGCAGTGCCTAATGCCCCCAGTTCAATTCCCCAGTACCCATGAAAAGCCAGATGCACCAAGTGGTGTATGCATCTGGAGTTCCTCTGCTGTGGCTAGAGATCCTGGTACACCCATTCTCTCCTTCTTGCTCTCTCTCTCTCGACTCTGTTTGTTTGTTTGCCACACAGAATGAGATCCTGGCTTCATTTCTCTGCTGGGCTGCCTGGAGTGAGTGGGGACAAGAGAACGCAGTAGCAGGAAGGGCTACACTCTGCCTGGCTAAGCATCCTGCTGTCCCTACCCGGCTTTCAGGAGGTGAGTATTTGATGACCCAGATGCTCCTAGACTATCCAGAAGCTTGGGCAGGCAGGTTTCTGTCTGCCAAGCAGAGCTCCTGAAAGAGGCCTGCTGAGACCTAACAGCTCACCTTGCTGTCCATCCGCCCAGAAGAGGGTGGATCTGGCTTGAGTAAGAAAGATAGGGATGCACTGTGCAGGGCACCTTCCTGGGGCCCTGGCCCTTAAGCCGTGGCTGGTTCTGCCCTGCACCTCCCAGCCCATGCTTTGATCTGGTGGTGCAGACAGGCCTTGGCTGCTCCCTGCCTATTCCTGTTGCTGGGTCTCAGCCAAGGTGGAATGTGGGAGGCCTTCATGGCTTTGGGGCTCCCCACCCTTCCTGAGCTGCACACCTCCTCAAACTGAGGTGGCCTGTGCAAGTGCCTGGGCCCCGTTCTAAAACTAACATCCTCCTCAAAGGCCAGCCTCGGGTTCCTCCATCTGTCAAAGATAGTAAACAGCACTTACAGCCACTGCAAGCAAACTCCAGATGTGTGCACCACTTTGTGCATCTGGTTTTACATGGGTACTGGGGAATCGAACCCAGATCATTAGGCTATGCAGGCAAGTTCCTTGACTGCTGAGCCATCTCTCTAGCCCCCTATTTTCACTTATTTTTTTCTCTTTTTTTCATTTATTTTTATTATTTATTTTTTTGAGGCAAGCCCAACAGACTGACCTTTTGTATGCAAGAAAGGTAGAGAGAGAGAACTGGTGTACAGAACCTCCAGCCTCTGTAATCGAACTCCAGACACGTGCACCACCTTGTGCTCATGTGCAACCTTGTGCACTTGCATCACCTTGTGTGTCTGGCTTATGTGGGATCTAAAGAGTCAAACATGGGTCCTTAGGTTTCACAGGCAAGCACCTTAAACACTAAGCCATCTCTCCAGACCAAGCCCTCTATTTTTAAATATTTTTATGTAATTTTTTGCAAGTGGGGTAAGATGTGTTAAGGCCTCCGGCCACTGCAAACACACTCCAGATGCATGCACCACTTTGTGCATCTGACTTTACATGGGTACTGGGAATCGAACCAGGGCCTATAGGCATTGCAAACGAGGACCTAAACTGCTGAGCCATCTCTCCAGCCCAGACTTGACTTTCCTTTCCTTTCCTTTCCTTTCCTTTCCTTTCCTTTCCTTTCCTTTCCTTTCCTGTCCTGTCCTGTCCTGTCCTGTCCTGTCCTGTCCTGTCCTCTCCTCTCCTCTCCTCTCCTCTCCTCTCTTCTTTTCTTTTCTTTTCAGACAGGGACTTTAGCCCAGTCTGGCTTCAAACTCCCTATGTTGCCTAGATAATGTTGAATTTCTGATCCTCTTGCCTCTGCCTCCCAATTGCTGGAATATGTGCCACCAGGCTCTGTTTATGTAGTGCTGGAGATCAAACCAGGGCCTCACATGGACTAGGCAACCACTCTACCATTCAGCCATATCTCAGCCCTTCTGTGGACTATTCTTTTAGACTGATGCATCCCTGTCACCTCCCTCTAAGATGTCCCCTGGCTTAGAAAGCTGCCCTCTGACCACTCAATATTCCCCACTGGCTAGGCAAGGCTGGATTCCTCTTCTAAACTACTCCCCACCTTAGCCTACCTGGGCCATCTCCCCCAAGATCATAAGCCTCACAGGTGGTGACTGTCACTTTATACCTGTGCACAGCACTTAGCCCAGAGCCTGCCGTGTGGCAAGAGCCCAGAAGCAGTTGTCACATCAGAGAGGGCTGTGGATGGGGGTCACTGGAAGAACACTTGCCTGGCGACCACAAAACAAAACACAGAGGAAGAACCACCAAGGGACTGGGGGTGGCCCTGTTGGTAGGGTGCTGGCCGAGCACTTGCAGAGCCCCAGGCTCCATCCCCAGCACCACATAGACCAGGCATGGAGGCACACATGGCTGGGATTCCAACACTTAGAAGACGGAGACAGGACTGTCAATTTCCTACCTATCGAATTCAAGCCTGAGCTATATGAGATCCTGTTTCAGAAAAATAAAAATAAATAATAAGAGGTGGAGAGATGGCTCAGTGGTTAAAGGCACTTGCTGGTAAAGCCTGAGGATCCAGGTTGAATTCCCCAGTACCCACCTAAACTCCAGACACACAAAGAGGCCCATGTAACTGTAATTCATTTGTAGCAGCAAGAGGGTCCGGTATGCCATTCTCTCTCTCTGTGTCTGCTCAGAACTAACTAACTAAATAAATAAATAACAATTTGTAAAAGTAAGTAAAAATAATAAAATAAATAAAAGAAGTAAATAATAAAATAAATACAAGAACCGTATTAGTTATCTTCCCATTGCTAGGACAAAATGCCAGACAAAACTCAGCTGGAGCCGAGCGTGGTGGCACACGCCTTTAATCCCAGCACTGGGAAGGCAGACATAGGAGGATCGCCAAGAGTTTGAGGCCGCCCTGAGACTACATAGTGAACTCCAGGTCAGCCGGGGCTAGAACAAGACCTTACCTCAAAAAAAAAAAAAAAAAAAAAAAAAAAAAAAAAAAAATCTCCGCTGGAGAAAGGCTTTATTTCAGCTTACAGTTCCAGGTTACTGTCTATCACGCTGGGGCGGACATGACAGCGGGAGCCCGAGGCTGCTGGTCACTTTCAGTCCTCAGTGAGGAAGCGCAGACGGATGAATGCTGTTGCTTAGCCAGCTCCCTCCTTTCTACAGTCCAGTTAAGGTGAGTTTCCCCACCTCAAGCCCAGATGCTAAAACAATCTTTCACAGGTTCTGCCAAGTTGATAACCAGAGATTAACCCTTCATAAGATCTAACCACCAAAAAAGTTGAAAAACTAAACAAAAAAAGGTGCTTGGAAGATGGGAGAAATGGGAGGTCTTATATATACACTGATGGTAGGTAGGGTGTAAATTGGCACAGCTACTGTGGAAAACAGTATGAAAGTTCCTCAAAACACTAAATGTGGAGCTTGGCTATCTCCCTTCAGGATGAAGATCCAAAAGAAAGGAAAGCAGCATGGCAGAGAGGGCTGTGCATGCCTCTGTTTCCCGCAGCAGTAGTCACAGTAGCCAAGACACAGCAGCCATCTAAGCGTCCATCAGTGGATGAACAATCAAATACTGTGAGGAGTGAACACAATGGAATACTACTCCGCCTTAAAAAGGATGAAATCCTGTCATATGCAACAATGTGGGTGAGCCTAGAGGACATTATTTTAATATCTATTTATTTATTTGAGAAAGAGGAAGAGAGAGAAATAGAGAGAAGGGGAGGGGAGAGAGAGAGAATGGGCATGCCAGGGGCTCCAGCCGCTGCAAGGAATGAACTCCAGATGCATGTGTCACCTTGTGCATCTGGCTTTATGTGGGTACTAGGGAATAGAACCAGGGTCCTTAGGCTTTGCAGGCAAGTGCCTTAACTGTGAGCCATCTCTCTAGCCTGGAGGGCATTATTTTAAGTGAAATAAGCCAAATACAAATATTGAACATCACACTCATCTGTGGAATAGAATAGTTTGATTTTTTTCCCCATATTTTATTATTTATTTATTTGACAGAGAAAGAGAGAATGGGCGTGCCAGGGCCTCCATCCACTGCAAACGAACTCCAGATGCATGCACCCCCTTGTACATCTGGCTAAGATGGGTCCTGGGGATTTGAACCAGGATCCTTTGGCTTTGCAGGGCAAATGCCTTAACCAAAGCCATCCCTCCAGCCCGAATAGGTTGATCTTAACCTTGACAGAAGAATAATGAATACTAGAGGTGGAAGAGCTCGAGAGAGGAAGGAAAGAGGAGTGTTAAAGGTGTTTGTACAAAATTGCAGATGAGTGGAAGAATAAAACCTGGTATTCTGTGACACAGGACTTGTAGCTGTAACAATAAAGTATTGTTTGTTTCACGTTAGCTACTAGCCGGGCGTGGTGGCCCCCGCCTTTAATCCCAGCACTCAGGAGGCAGAGGTGGGAGGATTGCCGAGGCCACCCTTAGACTGCTTAGTCAGCCTGAGCTAGAGTGGGACCCTACCTTGAAAAAAAAATGTTATCAGCACAAAGTAGTAATTAATGTTTGAGATGATAGATAGATGCTGATTACTCTGCTATGGTCGTTATACAATGTATCCATATATAGAAACATTAGACCATAATTTGTGCATGTTTATAAATATCTACGAGTACTATGTGTTTATTAAGAACTTAGCCGGTGCATGGTGATACACACCTTTAATCTCAGCACTCTGGAGACAGAGGTAGGAGGATCACCGTGAGTTTGAGGCCAGCCTGAGACTACATAGTGAATTCTTGGTCAGCCTGGGCTAGAGAGATCCTACCTTGAAAAAATCAATAACAGTAATAGTAATAGTAATAATAACAACAACAACAAGAAGAAACTTGAAAAGGCCTGACCGTGAAGGATGCATGGATACCTGAGTAAATGAATCATCTCCACCTGTTCCAGGTGACCACTGGGGTGGACAGCACCAGGACAGCGGTTGCAGGCTGCACAGCAGCCAGAGCAAGGACTGGCCCTGCTGCAGCTCAGGGCAAGCAGCCAGCACAGTCCTAGAATGACAGGCAAAAGGGCCAGAACCGTGCTTCAGGCAGATGTCCCACAGAAGAGGTCCAAGACGGAGGAGAGGCTGAGGCCAGATGTCCTCACCAGCAAAAATGGGAAGAAATGGCCTTTGCACAGGGCTGAGAGTCTGAAGGTAGACATCACCTGGAACAGAGACTGGACACTGGCTGTAACTGTCTAAAACCCATGTCATCCAGGCATGGTGAGCTATGCCTTTTGTTCTGTTTTTGCTCTGTTTTTCAGGTAGAGTCTAACCCTAGACCAGGCTGAGCTGGAATTCACTATGTGGCCTCTGGCTGCCCTTGGATGCACAGTGATCTTCCTTCCTCTGCCTCCTGGGTGTGCTGGGGTGTGCACCACCATGCCCAACTGCCTTTTTAAATTTATTTATTTGAGAGAGAGAGAGAATGGGTGTGCCAGGACATTTGGCCACTACAGATGAACTCCAGATGCATGTGTCACCCTAACATGGGTACTGGGTAATCAAACCTGGATCCTGAAGCTTCGCAGGCAAGCGCTTTGACCGTTAAGACATCTCTCCAGCCCAGGAATGCCTTTAATCCCAGCACTTGGGTGCCAGAGGTGGGAGGAGCTCTCTGAGTTCTGTGAGTTCGAGGCCAGCCTGGGACTACAGAGTGAGTTCCAGGTCAGACTGGGCTAGAGTGAGACCCTACCTCAAAAACAAAAACAGAAATAAAGTTGTGTAGTTTCTTTCCCCAGAAATAGATATAATAATTTATTTATTATTTTTAAATCTTTATCTATTTGAGAGAGAGATCGAGAGAAAGAGGCAGACCTAAAGAGTGAGGATGGACGTACCACTACAAAGAAACTTTAGACACAGGCACTGCTGTGTGCATCTGGCTTTATGTGGGTACTGGGGAATGCAACCCAGGTCATGAGGCTTTGTAAGCAAGCAACTTTAACTGCTGAGCCATCTCTCCAGCCCCCTATTTTGTTTTTTTTGAGACAAGGTCTCACTACGTATTTTGCTGGACTTGTACTCACTATGTAGACCAGGATGGCCTCAAACTTGCTGTGTAGCTGTAATAGTTACCTTCTCATTGCTGTGACCAAACACCCAGCCCAAAGCAGAACCTAGACAGAAAAGTCCTGTGGTCAGGCCCGTCTGCATGACCTCAACTCAACAGTGTGATCCTTATGTGAAAATGAAGTCACGGGTCATGGTGACACTTCTTTTTTTTTGGTTTCTGGAGGTAGGGTCTCACTCTAGCCCAGGCTGACCTGGAATTCACTTTGTAGTCCCAGGGTGGCCTTGAACTCATGGCGATCGTCCTACCTCTGCCTCCCGAGTGCTGGGATTAAAGGCGTGTGCCACCACGCCTGGCTTTCATGGTGACACTTCTATAAACCAAGGAACACCAGTGACTGCCATCAACTCCCAGGAGCTATTGGGGAGGCTGGGAACCTTCAGAAGAACCAACTCTGCCAACACTGTGATGTGTGTGTGCATGTATGTGTGGGAAGCCCGTATGTGCATGTGTGCACTGAGTCTTCCTCAGCTGCTTTCTACCTTATGCACTGAGCCGTCTCCCCAGTTCTTCAGCTTCTTCTTCTTCTCCCCCCCCCCCACCAAGGTAGGTTCTCACTCTAGCCCAGGTTGACCTGGAACTCACAGCAACCTCAGGTTAAGGGCATGCACCGCCACACCCAGCCTCCATCATTTTTTTTTTTTTTCTTGTTTTTCTAAGTAGGATCTCACTCTGGCCCAGGTAGGCCTAGAATTCACTATGCAGTCTCAGGCTGGCCTCAAACTCATAGCGATTCTGCTACCTCTGCCTCCTGAGTACTGGGATTAAAGGTGCGTGGCACCGTGCCTGGTTCCATCTTATTTTTTATTTTTTGGTTTTTTGAGGTAGGGTTTCACTTTAGGCCAGGCTGACCTGAAATTCACTATGTAGTCTCAGGGTGACCTCGAACTCATGGTGATCCTCCTACCTCTGCTTCCTGAGTGCTAGGATTAAAGGCTTGCACCACCACGCCTGGGCTTTTATTATTATTATTATTATTATTATTATTATTTTATTTTTGTTAAGGATTAAAAAAATTATTGATTGATTTGAGAGAGAGAGAGAGAGAGGGAGAGGCATATATAGAGACAATGGGCTTGCCAGGGCCTCTAGTCACTGCAAATGAACTCCAGACATATACACCACCTTGTGCTTCTGGCATTAAGTGGGCATGGAGGAATTGAACCTGGGTCTTTTGGCTTTGCTGGAAAGTACCTTAACTACTAAGCCATCTCTCCAGCAATCTGTTTTTGCTTTTGTTTATTTTTTGAAGGTAGGGTCTCATTGTAGCCCAGGCTGACCTGGAATTCACTACATAGTTTCAGGGTGGCCTAGAACTCTCATTGATCCTCCTTCCTCTGCCTCAAAAGTGCTGGGATTAAAGGTGTGTGCCACCATAGCCGGCCAGATCTTGTGTGTTGAGACAAGGTCTGTTATTGAACCTGAAGCTCGTTGATTTGGCTAGACTAGGTGGCCAGTGAGCCCCAGGGATCCCCCTGTCTCTGCTCCCAGTACTGGGGTTATTATAGGCACATACAGTCGTGCCTGACTTTAAAAATGAGTACCGGGGTCCCAAACTCAGGTCCTCACGCTTGCATGGCGAAAGCATGCCCGGGAGAGCCATCCCAGCTCAACACCTTGATCTGGAGCTCTAGATGGGGGAAAGCCAGGTGCCCAGGGAAGCAGGATCAGGGAATGGGGGTTCCCATATTTGCAAAGAAGGACTTCTGAGTTATCTCCTGCAAAGACAAGTGTCCCCTGCTGCTGAAGACAGGCCTATAACTAACATGCCAACTGCAAACAGGGTCTCCTGAGAACATTCCTGATTAATAAGACCAAGACTACTGGCAAAAAAAATAGGGGGAAAAAAGCTTAGAGCACAGTCGTGGGAAAATGAAAAATTTGGCTTTTGTTTAAAAAAAAAAGTAATATTACTTTCTGGAAGCCAAATGTTCCTCAAGAGGGGAATGATTAAACACACAATAGTTCCTCTTTCTGATTTGGCCAAGGTCTTGCTTCCCAAATCCAGGCCTTCTGGAAGGATCAAATGGCTCTATACTTATTCTTTTTGAGTGTGTGGGTATACATGTGTGTTCATATGTGTGCATATGTATGTAGGTGTACAAAGAGGCCAGAGATTGGCACTAGGGGTCTTCTTCAATTGCTCTCCACCTTATTTTTGGAGATAGGGTGTTTTATTTTGTGTGTGCACATACATGTATGCATGAACACATGTGTGCCGTGGTGGAGGTCAGAGGACAACCATGGGGGGTCAGTCCCCTCCTTTTTGAGACAGGGTCTTCCATGTTGTTTTGCCACTGGATAGGCCCATCAAGCTGGCCTGTGAACCTGCAGATTCTCCTGGCTCTGCCTCCCATTGCTGTGGCCATGTTTGGATTCTGGATGCATTTTGTCACGTTAGGTGGGTGCTGGGGAAATGAACTCAGGTCAGCAGGTTTGCAAGCAAGCACCTTTAACTGCTGATCCATCTCTCCAACCTGAGATAGAGTCTTGCAACCCAGAACTCACCACTTCAACTAGACTAGCTAACCAGCTCACCCCAGGAATCCACCTGTCTTCACCTCCAGAGCACTGGGGTTAGAGGTGTTTGTAATGTACGCCCATGGCCAGCATCTACAACATTTATATGGGTTCTGGGGATCTGAACTGAGGTCCTCACACTACTGACTGAGCCATTGCCCCAGGCTTACTTGGTTCAGCCTATTGGAGATATAGCAGGTAGGGGATGCTGAGGACCCTGGAGAGTCTGGGTGGGAATTGCAAGTACAGAGGCTCAATGGGCCATGTGAAACCAAAGACTCTGGAATGCAGCCCTTCGTTTCCCTCTCTCTCTCTCTTGAGGTAGGGGCTCGCTCTGGCCCAGGCTGAACTGGAATTCAATATGTAGTCTCAGGGTGGGCTCAAACTCACGGCGATCCTCCTACCTCTGCCTCCCGAGTGCTGGGATTAAAGGTGTGTGTCACCACGCCCGGCTCTCTCTCTTTTCTTAATACCTTTTTGTTTTCTTTATTAGAGACAGGCAAGTGGGAGAGGGAGGGAGGAAGGGAGAGAGAGAGAGAGACAGAGAATGAGAATGGGTGTGCCAGGGCTTCTAGCCACTGCAAACCAACTCCAGACGCATGTACATCTGGCTTACGTGGACCTGGAGAATCGAACCTGGGTCCTTAGGCTTCCCAGGCAACTGCCTTAACTGCTAAGCCACCTCTCTAGCCCAAGTTTCCCTTTTCTTCAAAATAGACACTCACTGAAGAAATATCTTTGACTCTCTCCATGGTGAATACCAGTAATCCCACTAAGGGGGGTCCTCAGTGGAGAAGGGCAGGAAGGAGGGAAACGATGGTACCAACACATGATATATCCATCCAAGTGTCTACTTAATTAAAAAAATATTGAAGAAGAAAGAAAGGAATGAAGGAAGGAAAGAAGGAAGGAAGGAACGAAGGAACGAAGGAGGGAAAGAAGGAAGGAAGGAAGGAAGGAAGGAAGGAAGGAAGGAAGGAAGGAAGGAAAGGAAGGAACAAAGGAAGGAAGGAAGGAAGGCCTTTGACTCACCCACAGTGGGTTCGGCTGCTTGGGAGGTACTTACTTCCAGGCTTTTCTCTGAGAGCCTAGGGCTCAAATTGGGAAGCCAGGGGCCTGGGGAGGTCTTGAAGGGGGTATTAGTGGGGAGGCCAACATGGGGGGTGGTGAAGACAGACTTGGGGCCAGGACAGGCGGGAGCTGGTTTCAAACAGCCTGTGGGCCCTGCAGACAGAGAAGGATTCTTGGTGGTTTGGGTGTGACTTGCAGTTCTGGCATTTTTCCTTCTTATCTCCTCATCAGAAGGAAATCAGACAAGAGTGTGAGCTCATCCCAAAGCAAGCCATTTTTACCTTCTGGTTCCTATCAATTAAAGCCTCTCTTGTCTGCAGATCTCCTGAGACTGAAAGGCCTTTCTGGGCCCGATGGCTCAGAGTCAGGCCCCCCGCTAGCGCTTGTTAAAGAGCGAGGCGTTCGGCACGGCTGAACTTGGATTTGAAGCTCAACTCTGCCTTTAACCAGCTACGTCATCACCCCTTCTACTTAACCAATCAAAGCTGTAGGCTCTCCTTCCATGAACTCGGGCCCAAACAGTACCCTTAATTATCTCCTTTAATGCAGAACGTTCACCTGTCAGGATCACCCCTAGCCTGAGGGGGTGCTATATTGATCTCTGTCATATCAGCCATTAGATACAGCCATGTGGCAATTATGGTTCCATGTCTCACTGAAAGATAGGAACAGAAATGGGGGTTTGGAAGCTGGGCGCGTGGTGGCGCACGCCTTTAATCCCAGCACTCCGGAGGCAGAGGGAGGAGGATCGACATGAGTTCAAGGCCAGCCTGAGACTACAGAGTGAATTCCAGGTCAGCCTGGGCTAGAGTGAGACCCTACCTCGAGAAACCAAAATAAATAATTAAATAAAAACAAATTACCATGAGCAAGAAAGAACCTGGGGTCCAGCCCCAGAAAAACAACAACAAAAAAGGTAAGAATTACACCAGACAAGGCAGAGCACTCCTGGAGTCCCAGCACTTGGGAAATAGAAGTAGAAGGAAAAAGATCATCCTTGGCTACATAGTGAGTTCAAGTGTGGCCTGGAATACACGAGACTCTGTCTTAGAAAGATAGAGTACGCAGAGATGGTTCCGTGGGTAAATGCCTGCCACGCAGGCAAGCCTGAGGAAATGAGCTCCGGTCCCCAGCACCCACAGGAAAGCCAGTGGTGCACACCTGTAGTCCCAGTGTCGGGGAGACAAAAACAGGAGAATCTCTGATGCTTACTGGCTATTTTTATCTAGTTGAATTGGTGAATTCTCAGTTCAGTAACAGATATTATCTCAAATAAAAAGTATGGAAAGATGGTTTAGTGGTTAAGGTGCTTGCCTGTGAAGCCTAAGGACCCAGGTTTGATTCACCAGTACCCGTATGCACAAGGTAGCACATGCATCTGGCGTTTGTTTGAAGTGGCTATAGAGGCCCTGGTGTGCCCATCCTCTCTCTCTTTTTATCTCTCCGCCTTTCTCTCAAAATAAGAATATATATATTTATATTAAATATATATTATATATTTTATATATAAATATTTGTATATAATATTTAAATATAAATATATATTATATATTAAATATATAAAATATATATATTTAAATCGTGGAAATCATGGGCCTATTTGAGGCTGAAGTCCCCTTAACCCTTCCTTCTGCCCTTGCCCCAGATCGCATCCTCCCAGGGCTGCCTCCCCAACACAAAGAGAGCTTTAAAACTCTGTGTGTGTGCAGATATGCATGCTCCATGCGTATGCATGAGGAGACTAGAGGAAGATGTTGGGTGTCCTTGTCTGTCACATATCTGCCTTTCTTCCTTTAGACAGAGTCTCTTATTGAACCCAAAGCTCTCCATTTTTCAGTTCCAATGGCTGACCAGCTCTTAGCTACCTATCTGCCTTTCCCCCTCACTACTGGGGTCATAGTCATGTGTGACCATGACTGGCTTTTTATTCGTTTATTTTATTTTATTTTATTTTATTTTTTTTGAGGTAGGGTTTCACTCTAGCCCAGGCTGACCTGGAATTCACTATGGAGTCTCAGGGTAACCTCGAACTCATGGTGATCTTCCTACCTCTGCCTCCTGGCTTTTTAAAAGGGCGCTGGGCGTGGTGGCGCATACCTTTCATCCCAGCATTCGGGAGGCAGAGGTAGGAGGATTGCCTTGAGTTCAAGGCCAGCCTGAGACTACATAGTGAAATGCAGGTTAGTCTGGACTAGAGCAAAACACTACCTCAGGGAAAAAAAAAAAAAAAAAAAAAATCAGATGACAGGGGTATGGTTTAAATTTAGAAAAGCAAGTTCATAAACCCGATGTGGAGTCCAGAAGTGGAGGCAGGAGGATTAGAAGCCCAAGGTTATTAGCTGGATATGGCGGCACACCTGTTAATCCCAGCC
The DNA here is from genome assembly GCA_036346955.1 of Dipus sagitta. Taxonomy (NCBI): domain Eukaryota; kingdom Metazoa; phylum Chordata; class Mammalia; order Rodentia; family Dipodidae; genus Dipus; species Dipus sagitta. The sequence continues at coordinate 138,013,004 of CM070773.1, forward strand.
TTTAGGAGGCAGAGGTAGGAGGATCAGATGTGAGTCTGAGGCCAGTATGGGACTACAGAGTGGGTATCAGATGAGCCTGGGCTACACTGAGACACTACCTCGAAAGTAAAAACAAACAAACAACAAACAAAAAAACAACCAGAAGTTCTAGGTCATCCTTGCTACATAGAGAGGTCAAAGCCAGTTTAGGCTCCTTGAGGGAAGAAGGGAAGAGAAAGGAATGGAAGAAGGGAGGGGATAGAGGGAGAGAGGAAAGAGAACAGGAACGGAAAGAAAGGGACAGGCAGGGAAGGGGAAGGAAAGCGTTCAAGTTCTCTTCTCTCCATAAAGGGAGGGCTGCTTTACACGTCCAACCATCTTGAGATTGCATTCATGACCTATTCAAGACCAGGTAAGGAAGCAATTCCTGGAAATGGAAATCAGTGTCCCTTTGGGGAGGGCCTGCTCGAGCCTCCTAGGAACCAGGGCCTGTTCCTCTCTTTCTTTCCAGTAGGAGGAGAAACCTCAGGCCTCTAGTACTTAATGAACGAGCCCTTTGTTTTGCTGATGGACCTGCTGGGATTTCCTCAGGCTTTTGATTTTGTTTTGTCATTTTGGTGGCTTTGGAAGTGACAGGTGCCCGGAGAATGTGCATTTGAATCTGCTGCTGGATTAAAGGGTGTGGCCGGCGAGGGGCCTGCTAACCAGCAGTAACAATGGCTTCAGCCCGAAGAAGTGGGCTGGGGGCTTATTTACCTGCATCACCTATTCATTCCTTAATCAACGCATCCATTCATAAAATTGCTCCCCTGCATTTTCCAAATGCCTGACCCTGGGTGCCAGGGGACATGGTTCTGGTGAATACCCCAGAGTAGAAAGTGGTGCAGGGTAAACTGAAAGCCAAAATCAGGCAGTCTAAACCCTGCATTTTTTTTTTCCTTTTGGTGGTTGAGAGTGGAACCCAGACCACGCATGTTAGGGGAGAGCTCTCCCACTGAGCAACATCTGCTTGTTTTGTTGGTCTTTTGAGACAACTTCTCCGGTAGCCAAGAATGACCTTGAACTCACTATTGTCCTTAAAAAAAAAAGAAAATACAGCTCTCACCTCAAAAGGAATGAAGTAGTTTATTCTGTAGCCAAATATGAGTGAACGTGGCCCAGGAACACAGATTTAGGTCACCCCAAATTCTAGTGTGATAATAGTTTCATGAAGTTTTTTTAAAAAGTATTTTATTTAGTTATTTGAGAGAGAAGAGAGAGAATGGGCACTCCCGAGCCTCCTGCCACTGCAAAAGAACTCCAGAGACACAGCACCCTGTGCATCTGGCTTTGCATGGGTATTGGGGACTGGAACTTCTGCAGACAGCTTTGCAAGCAAGTGCCTTCAATTACTAAGCCATCTCACCAGCCCAGTTTTATTGAAGCTTTTATAATAAGAGAACAAAGAAAGTCCCAAGCAAAAACACTTTTCAGGGCTGGACGGATGGCTTAACAATTAAGATGCTCGCCTGTAAAGCAAAAGGACCCAGGTTTGATTCTCCAGAACCCACATAAACCAGATACACAAGGTGGAGTATGCGTCTGGAGTTTGTTTGCAATAGCTAGAGGCCCTGGCATGCCCATTCTCTCTCTCTTTCTCTTAAATAAATAAATAAATAAATAAATAAATAAAATACATTTTAAAAAACCCTTTTCAGGCCAGGCGTGGTGGCGCACACCTTTAATCCCAGCACTCGGTAGGCAGAGGTAGAAGGATTGCCATGAGTTCGAGGCCACCCTGAGACTACAAAGTTAATTCCAGGACAGCCTGGGCCAGAGTGAGACCCTGCCTTGAAAAACCAAAAGAATAAAGCTAAAAATGGAGGGATGGCTTAGCAGTTAAGGCAATTGCCTGCAAAGCCAAAGGACCAAGGTTTGATTCCCCAGGACCCACGTTAGCCAGATGCACAAGGGGGTGCACGCTTCTGGAGTTCGTCTGTATTGGCTGGAGGCCCTGGTGCACCCATTCTCTCTCTCCTCTCTCTCTTTCTCTCTCTCTCTCTCTCCCTCCCTCTTTCTCTGTCAAACAAACAAATAAATAAATAGAAATGCACTGGTGCCGGCCTTGGTGGCACATCCTTCAATCCCAGCAGAGGTAGGAGGATCACTGAGTGTTCAAGGCTAGCCTGAGACTACACAGTGAATTCCAGGTCATAGGCTCTAGAGAGACCCTATCTCAGAAAACATTAGTGGAGAGCTAGAAAGATGGCTCAGTGCTTAAAGGTGCTTGTTGGCAAAACTCACTGCCCGGTTCAATTCTCAAGCCCCTCACTTAAAGCCCAACACAAAGAGTATTGCAAAAACCTGACATTCCTTTGCAGTGGCAAGAGACCCTGCATGTCCACACACACACACACACACACACACACACACACATACACATATACACACATTCATATATGCATATACATACATACATTCATACATCCATACCGGAAACATCAGCAGGCAGGTTGTGACAAAGCAAGGAAACCTGTGGTAAGGCCTCAAGTTCTATCTGAGGACATTCTTAGCTTTTTTTAAAAATATTTGCTTACTTTGTTTATTCGTGTGTGCGTGAGTGAGTGTGTGTGTGTGTGTGTGAGAGAGAGAGAGAGAGAGCGAGAACGTGGACACACCAGGACATCTTTGCTGCCACAAACAAATTCCAGATACATGTGCCACTTTATGCATCTGTCTTTATTTGGGTACTGGGGAATCAAACTTAGGCTGGCAGGCTTTGCAAGAAAATGTCTTTAGGCACTGAGCCATCTCCCCAGCCCTGTGGCTTGTTTTGAGACAGGGTGTAGCCCAGACTAGCCTTTTATAAAATAAAAATATATATATTTGGTTTTTCAAGTTAGGGTCTCACTCTAGTCCAGGCTGACCTGGAATTCACTGTGTAGTCTCAGGGTGGCCTTGAACTCACGGCGATCCTCCTACCTCTGCCTCCCGAGTGCTGGGATAAAAGGTGTGTGCCACCACGCCCGGTAACAAATACATTTTTAAAAACAGAGTCTGAGCTGGGTGTGGTGGCACATGCCTTTAATCTCAGTACTTGGGAAGCCGAGGTAGGAGGATCTCTGAGAGTTTGAGGCCACCCTGAGACTGTATAGCGAATTCCAGGTCAGGCTGGGCTAGAGTGAGACCCTACCTCAAAAAACAAAGCCGGGCGTGGTGGTGCATGCCTTTAATTCCAGCACTCGGGAGGCAGAGGTAGGAGGATCACTGTGAGTTTGAGGCCACCCTGAGACTACATAGTTAATTCCAGGTCAGCCTGAGCTAGAGTGAGACCCTACCTTGAAAAAACAAAAAAAAAAAACAAAAACAAAAACAAAAAAGTCTGGAGGGGCTCTGTTGGTGAAATGCTTACCACCAAGTATGAGTGAGTTTGAATCCCAAACACGTGCATAAAATGGTCGGGCTTGCCCGTAATCCCAGCACTGGGGAGGTCATGGCAGGAAATTCCTAGGGCTCCCTGGCTAGCTGGTCTAGCTAAATCAGTGGGCTCTAGGTTCAGTGAGAGACCTTGTCTCAAAGAAAAACATGGAGAGCAGCTAAGGAAGACTCCCCAACGTCAACCTCTGGTCTCCAGGTGCGCCCACCCCCACACAGGAGCCCGCAAACATCCCCAGGCAAAAAGACAAACCAAACAAACCCTGGCCAAGTGAAGGCTGGAAATCTGTTTCTGAATGGAAAGGTTTCCCCAGTGAGGTAAATTATTCTCTGTTAACTGTAAGAGGAACACTCAGGAGTATCGTTACAGCCCAGAACTTGACCATGGTGACTGGAGGGAAACTGCAACAGGAGTGAGAGAGGCACTGCTCACGCCCTCCCTGCGACACAGGGTAGTGGGAGAAATCCCTGTGGAGGGTCCTGGGTCATAGGAGGAGAACTGGGTAGGTGAGGGGCCCCAGAGCTGTGGACCTGTTAGGTGGGCTTATCTACAGTCGACAGAGCAGGGTTGCCCCTGTCCACTTGGAGCTTTTTTCTTCTGCACTGTACTTACCTCCACACTCTCCAACCTTCTAGAAAGTTGGTTTCTGGTCCTGGCCAGGTTTGAAATCTGGGAGGAGTCATGGCTGTGTAGTTGGAGAGAGGCACAATGAGGAGCTAGGAGATGGCAGGCCACACAGGTGGCCCCAGCCACAGTGGCAGCCTTGGTAACCTCATGACAGCAGCAGTCAGTGATGGATGGCGTAGACAGTGATGGTCCTGGGTGGTGGTGAGTCTCCATTGTCAACTTGATGGGTCAGGAATCAACCGAGAGATGTGCCTCTGGGCAGTCTGGGAGGGCATTCTCAGAAGGATTAACTGATGTGGGAAGACCTTCCCCAAGAATGGGCAGCTCTGCTAGTGGTGGCCTACATATAGGAAGTTCCAAAGCTGAGTGTGACTCATATGCTTTCAATCCCAGGTAGGAGGATTGTTGTGACTTCAGGGCCAAACAGCTGCAGAAAAGGACAAGACTCAAGGGGTCTTCTCACCGGTGGTGACTCACAGATAGAGGTTTTCTTTCTTTTTTTTTTTTCTTCGAGGTAGGGTCTCAGTCTGGTCCAGGCTGACCTGGAATTAACTATGTAGATAAGTAGAGTTTTGGAGGATGGAGAATGAAGCAGATCAAAGCAATCCCAAATTCACTGGCTGTGGTGGCGCACGTCTTTAATTCCCAGCCCTCAGGAGGCAGAGGTAGGAAGATCACCTATGAGTTCAAGGCCACCCCGAGATTACATAGTGAATTCCAGGTCAGCCTGAGCTAGGGTGAGACCCTACCTTGAAAAACAAAGACAAAAACAAAACAAAACAAAACAAAAAAAAAGAAAGAAAGAAAGAAAGAGAAAAAGAAAAAGAGAAAAGAGAAAAAAGAAATCCCAATTGCTTTCTCCCCACTACACACAAGCTGGGAATTCACACAGATCGTCAAAAGAGTGGGTGAGAGCCTCCTCTATCCTGTCCTTTAGAGTTGCTTGTGGGAAGGGACAGGACTCGGGATTTCTTTGACCCTGTGGCACTGAATTCCTCCCAATTCCTCCCTGGGTTCACATTCAGTAGAGTGCTTACAGATTACTTTCTCACTCCACGACTATTCTCCCAGGGCCCCAGATTTATTCTGTTTTAGGCTTTGCCTACTTGGCTCTTACTTTCCATTACCTGCAGAAATCCATTTCTTGGGCTGTTCCCAGAGGAGCGATGTTAGGTCATTAGTCCATGAATTGTTAGACTATAAAGGGGCCTTCCCTCCTTCACCTGCCTTCGCGCCGGGGGCCTGGGTTATTTTGAACTCCCGTTACCACCATCCTTTGTGGCGTGGGTGATGATGGGTCTGCTTACGCGGAAACTGGGTGCCAGCGATTATTTGTGGGTGCACATTAACTATGTCTCCTAGTCAGGCCTCTGTTTTCACCGTGCTTGAGGCAGAGGCAGAAGAAAAGGCATGGAGGTGGGCTGAGCTCTTCACAGGAACTTCTAGGGTCTCTGGTGACAACCCCTGAACAGAGAAATAATGGGGTGCCTCCAAGTACACACCAGGGGGCCTGGCAACGTGGCTCCCAGTGGGTAGAGTGCCTGCTTAGCATGTACTAAGCCATGGGTTCAATTTCTGCATAAACTGGGCATGGTGGTGCACGCCTACAACCTCAGGAAGCAAGAGGAGTCAGGAACTCAAGGTCATCCTTGGCTATGTAGGTTGGCTCTAGACTAGCTTGGGCTATATGGACCATGTCTCTAATAGACCAGAACGTAAAAGAGAAAACAGAAAAAGTATAGGCTCATGCCTATAATCCCAGCACTGGGATGGCAGAGCTAGGACTGCTGTGAGTTGGAGGTCAGGCTGGGCTACAGAGTAAGTCCCAAGACAGCCTGGGCTAGAGTGAGATCTGTGTGTGTGAGAGAGAAGAGAATAGAGGATAGAGCAGAGAGGGAAGTGAGAGAGAGAGAGAGAAAAGAAGAGAAGAGAGGAGAAGAAAAGAGAAGGGAAGGGGAGAGAGGAGTGAAGAGGATAGAGGAAAGAGAGGAGGGAGAGAGGAGAGGAGAAGACAGGAGAGGAGAAGAGAAGAGAGGAGAGAAGAGAAGACGAGAGGACAGAGAAACGAGAAGGGGATACAGTCAGGGTGATGATCTGACTTCTTATCTCTTGCCCAGTTCCCTAGACCTGTTTGTCCACAAACAACCAGGACATCTCCCAGGAAGGAGGTCTTTCATAGGATTTAACCATTGTGGTTGATCAAGTTCAGCCCCTGGAACTTGGTGTCAGGGCTAGCCTCTTCCTGAGACAGACCCTGGCCCTAACCAACCAGCTGTCCCTCTGGTTTACCTGAACTGGAAGATAGCTGTAGCAGACAGCTTCAGGTTCGCTGAGATAAACTTCCAGACCAGGCACAGTTATGGAGGAAGGGATATTTATTGAAGCTTACAGATCCAGGGGAAGTTCCATAATGGCAGAAGAAGCTGGCCTGCTTTCACAGGCCCAAGCAGAGAGAGAGAGAGAGAGAAGCACAAGCCTAAAGCCAAAAGCCACACAGCACAGCACACTTCAGGATCTCCAGCTAGGCACACTTTGCATCTCTTTAGATTGAAATCTGAAACCCACCACCACACCTGAAGATCCACCCAGTGACACTGCCTCCAGCCAGGTGGCTGCAGATGCAAACTACAAGCAAATAAACAACTGAATATATTGGGGGCCATCTATTCAAACCACCACAACAGCTCTCCATTATAAGGTTATAAATACCTGTGCAAGGGGAGGCCAGGCTCTCTGACCACTTGGGAACTTCCAGCTGTGGGTGAGTTTTTCCCTCGGCTGGGCCTGGGCCCAGGTCCAGCAGGGTTGAGCTGAGGGGACAGTCCCCCTAACCCTTACTCTCCACACGGGCTCTTTCTCCCCTCCAGCTCCCAGCGTGGCAGGAGCTCCTTGAGCTTTCTGTTCTTTCTTTTCTTTCCTCGGTTTGCCCAGGCCCTCCACGTGGGATCTGTAGCCACGTGGGTGCTTTTCCTTGGCTCTGTACTTTCCTCAATAAATATAATAATTTAATAATTATCCTTCTCAGTCTTTTTTATTCGATTCTTTGATTAAAATTAGAAATGAACCTAGGATTTGGGGTTCAAGGACTTTCCTAGACCCCTAACATCCCATTATAGACAGACAGAGAGGAGAGAGGGAGAGAGAGAAAGAGAGAATACACCAGGGTCTGCAGGCCACCAGACAGAACGTGGCTGATTGACTCCTGCCCAGCCCACATTGCCCGTCTCGCTGTGAGTTGAGGGTGGCGCTGGTCCTGCCTGCACCTCCTGCATGCTGGGCTTACAGGCCCGTGCCACCAACCCTGGCCCATGCTGTTCTGGGAGTCTGCTACGCAAGCTGTCTAGAAACTGAGCCTCACCCCAGTCCTCCCCTCCCCTCTTTTTTATTCCCTAGGTAGGGTCTCGCTCTAGCCCAGACTTACCTGGAATTCAGTATGTAGTCTCAGAGTAGCCTGGGACTCCTGCCTCTGCCTCCCACGCGCTGGGATTAAAGGTGTGCGCCGCCATGCCCGGCAGCACCCACTCTGCTAAGGGGACACAGCTCACTCAAGTTGACTTGCTGATGTTACTGTGCCCCCAGTTTCCAGAATTCTTTCTTGTGAAAAGGAAACACTGCCCTGATGAGCTCCACCAGGTCCTCAGAAACCCTCGATGCCAACCCTAGTGGGTGACACGGTGCCTCTCTCAGTGCCATGCCTTCACGGTTCGTCTGAGGTGCAGCACATGCAGAGATTGCCTTCCCAGCTGACAACCGGGAGGACTCGGCCGTAAGGACTGATGATGGAGCTGTAGGAAGCCCGTGAGGATTGGAGCTGACATGGTGCACACCCCTGGCGAGGCTGGAAAACTTTGCACCAGTGGAAGAAACTGCGTGCAGGGCCCAGAGGACGCAGCGTCAGGGTGCCCTCCTGGGCTCCTCCATGACAGATTGCTAGGAAATTTAACTGGCTTTTATGAACGACTTTAATATATATTTGTATTTAGTTATTCACAAGGAGATGGGGGGAGGGAGGAAGAGAGAATGGGCATGCTAGGGAATCTAGCCACTGCAAATGAACTCCAGACACATGTGTCACTTGTGTATCTGGCTTTATGTGGGTAATGGGGAATCAAACCTGGGTCCCTAGGCTTTGCAGGCAGGCGCCTTAACCACTGAGCCATCTCTCCAGCCCTGCTACTTTATTCATGCCCTAATATTAAGATGTTAAACTGATTTAATCCAGGGCCTGCTGCAAACTAAGCAAGCATTCTGCCACTGGGATACATCCCTGACACCCACCCCCAGGCCCTTTTCCTTTCTTCCTCCTTTCCTTCTTCCCTTATTTTTGTTTGATTTTATTTATTTGCAAGGAGAGAGCCAGGGAGACAGATTGAGAGAGAGAGGGGGGGGGGGGAGAAAAAGAGAGAATGGGCATGTCAGGTCCTCCTGCCACTACAAATGAACTGCAGATGTGTGTGCCACTTTGTGCATCTGGTTCTGGGTTAGTTAGGCTTTGTAGGCAAGTACCTTAACTGTTGATCCATCTCTTCATCTTCTTTTCTTTTTCTTTTTCTTTTTTTTTAATTACTTATTTACTTTTTGGTTTTTCGAGGTAGGATCTCACTCTAGCTCAGGCTGGCCTGGAATTCACTATGTAGTCTCAGGGTGGCTTCGAATTCATGGTGATCCTCCTAACCTCTGCCTCCCAAGTGCTGGGATTAAAGGCATGCACCACCATGCCCAGTTTTTCCTTCCTTCCTTCCTTCCTTCCTTCCTTCCTTCCTTCCTTCCTTCCTTCTTTCCTTCCTTCCTTCCTCCTCCCTCCCTCCTTCCTTTCTTTTTTTCTTTCTTTCTTTTGTGTTTTTTACAAGGCAGGGTCTCACTATAGCCTAGGTTACTTGGAACTCAGCCTCTGACTGGCCTCAGACTAGAACTCACAGCGATGCTCCTACCTCAGCCTCCCTAGTACGTGGATTAAAGGTGTAAACCACCAAGCCTGGGCCACTCTTTATTCTGAGGTCCCAATTGCCCAACCTGACCTTGAGCCTCAGTAGGCCTTCAACTTTTGATCCTCCCAAGTAGCTGGGTTTAAAGCCTGTGCCAGAAAACTCAGCATGTGTAAGTTTTGCAATAAAATAGTGGTACTGACGATGGGGCAAAGTTAAAATTCCTGGATTTGGGCTGGGAAGAACTGGCTGAGGGCAGAGGAGCTAGGGGATCTTCCTAGGCCATGTCCAAAGCATCCTTTATACCCCTCTTAATAATAATTTTACATTATTATTATTATTATTATTATTATGTCTTTTAATGCTTTTGTTTTCAAGGTAAGTTCTCACTCTAGCCAAGGCTGACCTGGAATTCATTATGTAGTCTCAGGGTGTCCTTGAACTTATGGTGATCCTCCTCCGTCTGCCTCCCCAGTGGTGTGCACCACCACTCCTGGCTCTTTTTGTTCTTTTTTAAAGATATATATATATATATATATTTGCTAGGGAAGGGATAGGGTTAGGGAGAGAAAGACAGACACAGAGAGAGAATTGGCATGTGAAGGCCTCTTGCCACTGCAAATGAATTCCAGAAGCATGATTCACTTTGTCCATCTGGCTTCACATGGGTGGGGAATCAAATCCTGGCCATTAGGCTTTGTAAGCAAGCATCTTTAACCTCTGAGCCATCTCTCTAGTCCTACATTATTATTCAAAAATTTTTTTGTTTATTTATTTGAGAGCAACAGAGAGAGAATGAGGCAGAGAGAGAGAGACAGGAAGAGAGAGAATGGGCACGCCAGGGCCTCCATCCTCTGCAAATGAACTCCAGATGCGTGCGCCTTCTTGTGGCTAACATGGGTCCTGGGGAATCGAGCCTTGAACCGGGGCCCTTAGGCCTCACAGGCAAGTGTTTAACAGCTAAGCCATCTCTCCAGCCCTATATTATTATTTTAATTGCATGTATTTATAGGGTACTGTGATAACTTGGTGCATGTATGCAGTATATAACGATCAAATCAGGGCAGTTAGCATTTCTGTCCACTTAACCATTCAAAATAAATGTGTGTGTGTGTGTGTGCGCATGCGTGTGTGTGCGCACGCATGCGCACGAGTGTATGTGTGCAGGCTTACATGCACATGGAGACCAGAGAACAACCTTAGGTTCTGTTCCTTAAGTACCATCCACCTTGTTTGAGACAGCATTTGTCAATTAAGCTAGGCTGACTGGCCAGTGAGCTCCAGGGATCTGCCGGTCTCCCCTTTCCCACTTCTAGGATTACAAGTAAGCCCTGCTTTAAAAAATTAATTAATCAATTTTTATTTTTTAGAGAGACAGAGGAAAAGAGAGAGAGAGAAATGGCATGCCAGGGCCTCAGCCACTGAAATTGAGCTCCAGACACTTGCGTCACCTAGCGGGCATGTGCAACTTTGCGTGTGCCTCACCTTTGTGTGTCTGTCTTACATGGGATATGGAGAGTCCAGCATGGGTCCTTAGGTTTCGTCTTAATGGCTAAGCCGTCTCTCCAGCCCAAGCCCTGCTTTAAAAAAAAAAAAAAAAAGACTTTATTTTAACTTATTTATTTGAGAGAGAGAGAGAGAGAATGGGCACACCAGGGCCTCGTCACTGCAGAGGAACTCCAGGTGCATGTGCCACCTTGTTCGTCTCCAAGCCCTGCTTTTTTATGTGCATTTCCAGCAAGCTCTCCGCCAATTGAGCTACCTCCAAAGCACCCCTCCCTGCCCAATTTTTTTGAGACAGAATCTTCCTGTATAAGCCAGGCTGGCCTTGAGTTCACTGTCCTCCTGCCTTATCCCCTCAAATGTCAGGATTGGAGGCATGTGCTACCACACCCTACTTTCAAAACTGTTTTCTGGGCCGGGCGTAGTGGCTCACACCTTTAATCCCAGAGGTAGGAGGATCTCCATGAGTTCAAGGCCACCCTGAGACTACATAGTGAATTCCAGGTCAGCCTGGGCTACGGTGAAACCCTACCTTGAAAAAACAAAACAAAACAAAACAAATCAAAACTGCTTTCAATTAACCCATAAACGTGTGTATATTTATGGAGTCCAGTGAAATGTTTCAATATATGTATACATTTACAGTGATGAAATCAGGGGTTAATGTTCGGATCTCCTTGTCATTACCGTTTCCTTTTCCCCAGTGTAGGATGGAGCTCAGGGCCTCGCACAGATCAAGCAGACATGGCTACTGCTCAGCCGCGCCTCAGCCCTCCTTGTAATTCCTGTTTGGAGCCTTTGAGTGCCTCTGTTTTAGTTATTCATACGTTAGACAATAGGTGACTGTGGAAGTTCAAGGTAATCCTCTATTACATAGGTAGTTCAAGGCCAGCCTGGGCTATATGAGACTCTTTCTCAAAAAAGAAAAAAAAAAAAAAAAAGAGCTGGGCATGGTGGTGCACGCCTTTAATCCCAGCACTCGGGTGGTGGGTGGCAGAGGTAGGAGGATCACGGTGAGTTCAAGGCCATCCTGAGACTGCATAGTGAATTCCAGGTCAGCCTGGGCTAGAGTGAGACCCTACCTTGAAAAACAAAACAAAACAAAACAAAACAAAAAAAAAAAAGGAAAAAGAAACACAGACCCAACCAACCAACCCTCGTAAAGCTGGGCGTGGTGACTCCTGTCTGCAATCCTAGCACTGAGGAGATTGAGGCAGAATCCGAAAATGCTCTCAGCTACACAGCAAGTTGGAGGTCAGCCTGGGATTCATGAGTTCCTGCCTCAGAAAGGGGGAAAGGCCTGGGGAGATGGTTCAGTAGTTAAAGTGCTTAATAGCAAAGCCTGCCAGGCAGGGTTCAATTCCCCAGTGTTCACGTAACGCCAGATGTCCAAAGCAGCACATGTGTCTGGAGTTCATCTGCAGTAGCAAAAGGCCCTGGCATGCCCATACTTTCTTTCTCTCTGTCTCTCATATAATGTTTTTTTTTTTTTTTTTTTTTGAGGTAGTTTCTCTTTCAAGTCCAGGCCGACCTGGAATTTACTATGTAGTCTCAGGTAGCCTTGAGTTTATGTTGATCCTCCTACCTCTGCCTCCTGAGTGCAGGGATTAAAGATGTGCACCACCATGCCCAGCTCTCATATAATTTTTTTTTTTTTCAAGGTAGGGTCTCATTCTGGCCCAGGCTGACCTGGAATTCACTATGTAGTCTCAGGGTGGACTCGAACTCACGGTGATCCTCCTACCTCTGCCTCTCTAGTGCTGGGATTAAAGGCGTGTGCCACCACACCTGGCTTTCTTATATAAATTTTGAAAAAGCAGATTTGCAGTGGTATTCATGACCTACACTAAGCTAGGCTGACTGGCCAGTGAGCTCCAAGGAACTCCAGCTGTGGCTGCACTACTTACAGAAGACCTGCATAATAGGAGAGGAAGATAACATAAGAAAAGAAGAGAGAGGGCTGGAGAGCTGGCTTAGTGGTTAAGGTGGTAAGGAGGTAGAGGTAGGAGGATCGCCATGAGTTCAAGGACACCCTGAGACTACATAGTGAATTCCAGGTCAGCCTGTACCAGAGTGAGACCCTACCTTAAAAAACAAAACAAAACAACAACAACAACAAAAGTTTAAAAGGGCTTAAAAGGGTACCCAGGCATGGTGGTATATACCTTTAATCCCAGCACAAAACAAAACAAGCAAAGTACATGGCGTCTGGTTCCTTGCTACCATCTACCTTGCCCTCATAGCTCTTGGGCCCCCACAGGGTGAGCTCTGGGCCTCAGGCCTGTGTCTTTTCCCACAGCCCCAGTGTTAGCAGTCATACACGCGGAGGGGAACAGTACTGTATGTGGGCTGGTGGGCTGTGTGTGGTGATTACAGGAGGAGCTGGTCTTGGTGACCGGCCTGGGACGACTCAGCTAGTGTGTAGTAAAGCAGAAGGTTCAAACCCTGTATCCGGTCTTCTGCAGGGATGGGCAAGTGCACACTGCCACTCTGTGGGCTGGGACAGATACCAGAGTCTTTTTTAGGAATGCAAGGGAGACTGCAAACGACCAGGGACAAGCCCAGCTCCCCTCTTTCCTTGTCAGAGAAGCAAGTGACAGAGCCCCCAGTCCAACAATGGTTTATGCTGACTGTCAGCTTGACAGGACATAGAATCATTTAAGAAAAGAGACTCTCAGTCCGTTAGGGATTCTGTAGATGAGGTTAATTAGGGTGTCAACCAGCTCAACTGTGGGAAGCACCATTCCATGGGCTGGGGTCTTAGACTGACTAAAAAGGGGAACATGGGCTGGAGAGATGGCTTAATGATTAAGGCATTTGCCTGCAAAGCCAAAGGACTCGGGTTCCACTCCCCAGTACCCACATAAGCCAGATGCAAAAGGTGGCACATGCATCTGAAATTCGTTTGCAGTGGCTGGATGCCCTGGTGTGCCCATTCTCTCTATTTGCCTCTCTCTCTCCCCTTCTCCCTCATATGGATAAATAAAAATTAAAAGAAAATATTAGAAAAAGAAAAGAAGACTGTAACGGAGCACCAGTATTCCTCTCTATAAATTTTTTGATTTCCTTCTTGATTTCTTCATTGACCCATTCATCATTTAGTAATGTATTGTTTAGTTTCCATGATTTTGTGTATGCTCTATATCCTTTCTTGCTATTGATTTGTAGTTTGATTCCATTGTGGTCAGATAGAATGCAAGGAATTATTTCAATTTTCCTGAATTTGTTAAGATTTGCTTTGTGTCCTAATATATGGTCTATTTTAGAGAATGATCCATGTGCTGCTGAAAAGAATGTATATTCTGCAGCATTTGGATGAAATGTCCTGTATATGTCTGTTAGGTCCATTCCTTCTATGACCTCGTTTAGTCCAGATGCCTCTCTGTTTATTTTTTCCCGGGATGACCTGTCAATTGATGAGAGTGGGGTGTTAAAGTCACCAACTACCACTGTGTTTGGTGTTATCTGTGACCTTAGTTCTAACAGTGTTTGTTTGATGAATTTGGGAGCCCCCATGTTAGGTGCATATATGTTTAGGATTGTAATGTCCTCCTGTTGGAGTGTGCCCTTAATCAATATAAAGTGACCTTCCTTATCTTTCTTGACTAATGTTGGAGTGAAGTCTGCCTTGTCAGCTATTAGGATAGCAACCCCTGCTTGCTTTCTGGGTCCATTTGCTTGAAACACCGTTTTCCAACCTTTCACCCTAAGATAATGTCCATCCTTTGTAGAAAGGTGAGTTTCTTGGAGACAACAAATTGTAGGGTCCTGCTTTTTAACCCAGTCTGCAAATCTATGTCTTTTGGTTGGAGCATTGAGGCCATTGATATTAAGAGATATTATTGAAAGATGTGTATTTATGCTTGCCATTTTTTTTTTTTTTTTTGTGGTTCTGGTTCTACCTTTGCTCTCTTATATTAACTAGTATTTGAGTGTTGTTTGCTGTTTTCCAGGTTCCTTATATGTGTGTTTTTCTTTCTCTTCGGCATGGAGGATTCTTTCAAGTATTTTGTGTAGAGCTGGTTTTGTCTTCAAATACTCCTTTAGCCTGCTTTTGTCATGGAATGTCCTTATTTCTCCATCTATTTGAATGGATAGTTTTGCAGGATAAAGTAGTCTTGGTTGACAGTTGTTATCTTTCAGAGTTTGGAATACTTCACTCCAAGCCCTTCTGGCTTTGAAAGTTTGTGTTGAGTAATCTGCTGTGATCCTGATGGGCTTGCCTTTGTAGGTAACTTGATTTTTCTCTCTAACTGCTTTCAATATTTTTTCTTTGGATTGTGTGTTTGGTAGTTTGATTATAATATGGCGAGGAGAGGTTCTTTCCAGGTTTTGTCTGGCTGGTGTTCTAAATGCTTCCTGTATCTGCATTGGCACCTCTTTCCCAATTTGGGGGAAGTTTTCTTCTATGATTTTGTTGAAGATGCCTACTATACCTTTGGATTGAAATTCTTCTCCTTCTACTATACCCTGAATTCTTATATTTGATCTTTTCATAGTGTCCCGAATATCTTGAAATTCCCATTCATACTTTTCTATTAGTTTGTCTTTCTCTTTGTTGGATCCTCTCTGTTTGGTGACTGTGGACTGAAGGTGACCAGCCTTCCCACTATGATGGACTATGGCCCCTCAACTGCAAGCAGAAATAAATCCTTCCCAAGAAAAACTTTCATGGGCCCAACTTCATCACACACTACTAACTCAGAACATTTCTAGAGCAGAGAATGTTCCAGAATGGTTGTGAGAAACTAAATATATTTTGCTCTTTAGATTTGTTTTCATGTATACATGTGTGGTCTACATGCATGTTCACGTGTGTGCAGGTACATGTGTACATGTGTGCATGTGGAGGAGGCCAGAGATTGGCATTATCTTCCACTATTTTTCTCCACCTTTTTTTTTTTTTTTTTTTTTTTGAGACAGGGTGTCTCAACAAACCCGGAGCTCAGTGATTTGGCTAGACTAGCTAAAGCACTGGGGACCTTCCAGTCTTTGCTGGGATGACAGGCGGGTTCTACCATGCCTGGCATTTTAAGTGGGTTTGATCCTCATCACTGACTACATTGTAAGGTAGGGTTAAGCCTTGCCTGTCACCCCAGCAACTGGGGGGTAGAGGCAGGAAGATCACAAATTCAAGGTCATCCTTGGCTCTATTGCAGGCCCTTTATAGTTCCAGGCCAGTTCGGGCTGCACAACATCCTGTCTGAAGGGACTCACCCATTCTGCATGTCACTCTGTCCTTGCGAAAGTGTGAAGTGGGAGGATGCAAGGAGACCGGCAGCCCGCCAGGAGAGACGAAGTGTGAGGGTGATGAGGAAGGTAAGCTACGTAGACTGTGTTCCCTCCCTAGGCCTTGGTGGACCCCATGAACGCACTCCTGCCTGTATTCTGTCACCTGTTGCAAAATCTAAAATACTTTCTGAAATTCTCAGCTGTGATCCGATCGCATTGTTCTTTTTGCGGTTGGATCTCAGACCCGCTCTTTTTACACCGCCAGGATCCCACCTAGGGATGGTGATGGACCAGCTGTATTCTTAGTTCTACTCTGCCCCCTGGTGGCGAAACGCTGCATCGTACTGGCGGAGGCTGGGGGCTGGGCTGGGATGTGGTTTGGGATGAGATTTCAAGGTCCAGTGAGCAATAGTGGAGTCCCCATCCCTCAGCACGTACTTAATTATCTCAATAGCCTCTACTCAGAGCTTTTCTTTCTCCTAGGTTCCTTAGGCTAAACCCATCTGCAGCCGGGAAGGTTTGCGTGTCCTTCCCAATGGGAAAGGAGGAGAGGCAGGGGCCACATGGAGAGAGTGAGAATCCCAGGCCTTTGTCCCCACGGAGCCTTCTTGTTTCTCTGGGCGAGGTGACAACGTTTTGGGGACCTGGCTTGGACGTTGCTGTGACCACCCACCACCATCTGAAGGTCTTAGTTTTTTTTCATTTTTTTGTTTATTTTTATTTATTTATTTGAGAGAGACAGACAGAGAAAAAGGCAGAGAGACAGAGAGAGAATGGGCCCGCCAGGGCTTCCAGCCACTGCAAACGAACTCCAGATGCGTGAGCCCCCTTGTGCATCTGGCTAACATGGGTCCTGGGGAGTCGAGCCTCGAACCGGGGTCATTAGGCTTCACAGGCAAGCGCTTAACCGCTAAGCCATCTCTCCAGCCCTGAAGGTCTTAGTTTTAATATCTATTTATTTTTACTTATTTTACACACACACACACACACACACACACAGAGAGAGAGAGAGAGAGAGAGAGAGAGAGAGAGAGAGAGAGAATGGAGAATGGACATGCTAGGGCCTCTAGCCACTGCAAGAGAACCCATGCACCGCCATGTGCGTTTGGTTTACATGGGTTCTGGGAGTCAAACCTGGGTGCCTACGCTTTTCAGGCAAGTGCGCTAACCGCTAAGCCATCCCTCTAACCCAAGGTCATAGGTTTTGTAAGGTCCAGGGCAGACGGGAGCCTGGAGTACCTTGTGTAGAGATGGAAACTCTCCCTAGCAGAAACAGATGCCCACGCTCACTTGGTGCCCATGGGGGTCCTGTCTCTGATGCTGTCAGCTGGGGTCCCAGTGCCTGGTGGTCAGAATTTGAACTTGAGCCAGCAAGGCTCTGCCATCTAATTTTGTGGATAGGTTTTGAGGACAGAGATGTGGAGAACAGGATTATGAACAGGTGTACTATCAACTGTGGTTATGTGGAGCCTGGGTTAGACTCTAGCAAAAGTTTACCCCCAAAATGGGTGCAGAGCTGGGGAGAGTGAAAACTGGGCTGGCGAGATGACGCAGTGAGTGAAATGCTTGCCACATAGCATGAAGAACTGAGTGAGTTTGGATCCACAGAACCCACTCATAGGAACGATGGCTCGTGTCTGTAATCCCAGTGCTGGGGGAGCAGAGACAGGGGTCCCCTGGGGCTTATTGGCTAGCTAGATTAGTCGAATTAGTGAGCTCTAAATTCACACAGTCTGTCTCAAAGAACAAGATGAAGAATTGCTGCAGAAACCCCCTAACGCCAGCTTGCAGCCTCTGAGAGCTCACCTGCACACACACACGCATGCACGCACGCACGCACGCACGCACATTACCCACACGCACACCACATACACAGGGAAGAAAAGGATGTATAAACTCAGGACTCCACGTAACCAGGGAGAGAGGCGGTGTGGCTGTTCTGTCCACCTGAACCCCTTCAAGGATCGCTGTCAATGAAACTGTCCCACCACAAGGACAGCGCTGCCAAATGCTGCAAGGACTGTGACAGGCCTTTCTCCAAGCGAACTGAAAGTCCTCGCGGCTGGGATGTGGCTTGTTTGTCTAGCATGTGTGAGGCCCTCGGAATTTGTCTTCAAAAACACACAAAAATGGGGCTGGAGAGATGGCTTAGCAGTTAAGGTGCCTGTGAAGCCTAAGGACTGAGGTTTGATTCCCCAGGACCCATGTAAGCCAGATGCACAGGCTGGTGCATGCATCTGGACTTCATTTGCAGTGGCTGGAGGCCCTGGCATGCCCATCCTCCCCCCGCCCCCGCCACCTGTCTCTGTATCTTTCTCAAATAAATGAATAAATAAAACATTTTTTTAAAATCACAAGAAGGGCTGGAGAGATGTCTCACCAGTTAAAGTACTTGCCAGCAAAGCCTAAGGACCCAGGTCTGATTCCCCAGGACCCACATAAGCCAGATGCACAAGGTGACGCATGCATCTGCAGTTCGTTTGCAGTGGCTGGAGGCCCTGGCATGTCCATCTATCTTCTCTCTCTCTCTCTGTACTTTTCTTTCTCTCTCTCTCTCAATAAATAAAAAATAAATAAAATTTAGAAATACACAAAAATTACTATAATGGTCCCATGACTGCCGTGTACTGGCCACCTGATTCTGGTCGCACTTTCTTTCTTTCTTTCTCTCCTCTTTGGCTGTGGTGTAGCTATAAAGAGTAGATCAGGTGTACGCATGCGCACGTGTTGTGTGGGGAGGGAGCAGGTGGCAAGGGACAGGCATGGTGCACTTCCTCTTTAAGTGGCCAGCAGTGTGTAGTCTCTCTCCCGAGGAGAGGAGACTGTTGCCCTATATTACAGCGACGCCCTTCTCAGAACTCAGTCATACCCAATTTCCCACCTGTATTCAAATTCTCAGTTTTTTATGAAGAATTTTTGCTTTTTTGTTTTGTTTTGTTTTGAAGGCGGACCTTGAACTTCAAGATGTAGCTGAGGATTGATCCTCCTGCCTCCACCTTCCAAACCTAGGATTACAGGCCTGTACCACCATAGCCTGTTTATGCAGTGCTGGGGACTGAACCCAGAGCTTTCACACATGCTAGGAAAGTTCTATGCATTTCTAGCCCCAAAGTGAGCCCTTGTGCCTTCTGTCCAAGGGCTCAAGCTTCTGGTCTGATGGATAACAAAGTCCATCTCACTTATGTCATGCTCCGCCCCCCCCCAGCAATGTGGTCCCAGTGAAATCGAATGCAAATCTGCAGGTAACAGAGAAGCTGATTCCAGGCAGGTCTAGGGGAATGGAGGAACCCACATCACAAATGCAGACAAGCCGGGCGCACGCCTTTAATCCCTGCACTGGGAGGCAGAGATAGGATTGTCCTGAGTCGAGGCCACCCTGAGACTCCATAGTGAATTCCAGGTCAGCCTGGGCTAGAGCGAGACCCTACCTCGGAAAAAAAAAAAAAAAAGAAAAGAGGCCCTGAGGTTTGTAAGGAAAAGAGACGCCACATCTGATTTACGGGTAGATCCACAGTTTTCCTGGTTCTGTCCCCTGTGGTAAGCTGCAGTCGGACAGTGGTAGTGACCCAGCTCTGTCTGGCCCCGGTTCTGCTTCTAACCACAGGCCTCTGCCCTTCCTGCTTTGTGCACCTGCAGAGGGCCGAGCCCCCAGAAGCTCAGCTAGCTGAGCCCCTCACCCACAACCCCGCTGCTGACCAGGGAGGGAAGAAGCCCTGGGAACTTCCGTCATGAGCGGCTCCAACAAGCCCCGGAGGAGGGAGTTCTTTTCATTTCCACTTTCCAGGTGACAGTGAGAGTTCCAGGGACTCCTCCAGGGTCTAAGTAAATATAGCGATTTGATAACAGGTTTTCCAGATAAAAACGCTGCTCTTCTCAAGCTGCTCTGGACTAGTGAGCCATTGTGCTTACACACCCACCCACACCCACCCACCCACCCAGTGGGAAGGGAGGGAGAGACAGTGTTCAGGAGGAACTGTAGTTCTTACACTGCCCACAGGGCGGCGCCCTGACGCTGCAGTTGGAACATTAGCTCCAGCAGTTCTAGAGAGGACAGTCCCTCCAGCAGGAAAGTGGAGCTGATGTTGGATGCGCGCGCATGCACACACACACACACACATACACACACACACACACACGTTGCTTTATATAAGCATTCATATTGTGGAGGCTTGGATGGGGATGAGTCCTGTGCTTCCCTCACCTCCCTTTTCTCCCTCCCTTCCTCCCTCCCTCCTTCCTCCCTTCTTCCTTTTCTTCTTCTTCTTTTTGTTTTTTGCTGGTAGGGTCTTGTTGTAGTCCAGGCTGACCTGGAATTCACTATGTAGTCTCAGGGTGGCCTCGAACTCACAGCTATCCTCCCTCTTCAGCCTCCTGAGTTCTGGGATTAAAGGCGTGTGTCACCACACCCAGCTTATTGACAAGTTTTATACACATATATAATGTATTTCTTTTGTATTAGTTATGTACCCAGTGTCTATACAGTCATGTTGGTACCATCATTAGCCTCCTCCCTGCCCTCCCCCCTCCATAGGGATCCTCCTGGTTGGGGATTGTGGGTCATGCACTGTGGGGGTAGACATCAGTTATGGGGAAGAGGCAGTGTCTCTGTGCATAAAGTCCCAACTTGTGGCTCTAACAATCTTTCCGCCCCCTCTTCTGCAAATTTCCCTGAGCCATGCTGGGTTTGTTTTAGGTCTACTTCAGTGATGAGGTCTTGGGAGCCTCTGTGTCTGTGGACCTTTGGTTTGGTAGGAGTTGAGTGTTCTCTGTGTCTATCTCCTTCACCCTTGTGCTGGTACCAGGTTCACCAAGAAAGTAGCACTCTTGCTTATTTCCCCAATTCCTCTATGGTTTCAGCTGGGGCCCTGGTGAGGTGCGATGGGCTGGTTCTCTCCTCAGGATCTGCGTCCATCTTTCCTTTCCCGGGAGGTGAGGCATGGTCAGACGGACTCCATCTTGACTGGAAGTCCATATAATGTATTTTGATCATGTTCGCCTCATGCTACATTCTCTTCCCCACTCTCACTGAATTCCCTCTTCTTCCCAGTCAGGCCCCTTCTCAGTTTCATAACTTTTCTTGTGATTGAGTTTATTTTTTATTTTTTCATATTTTATTTATATATTTTATTTATTTATTTATGAGAGAGAGAGAGAGAGAGAATGGGCACACTGCAAACAAACTCTGGATGCATGCACCACCTTGTGTATCTGGCTTATGTGGGTACTGGGTAATAGAACCAAGGTCCTCAGGCTTCACAGGCAAGCTCCTTAACTGCTAAGCCATCTCTCCAGCCTGAGTTTATTTTTTTTTTCAAAGTAAATTTTATTTATTTATTTATTTATTTGTGTGTATGTATGAGTGCAGCAGCATCTCTTGCTTCAAATGAATGCCAGCCCTGCCATTCTTTACACCATTTATTTTTCAAGGTAGGGTCTCACTCTAGCCCAGGCTCACCAGGAATTCACTATGTAGTCTCAGGGTGACCTTGAACTCATGGTGATGCTCCCACCTCTGCCTCCCCAGTGCTGGGATTAAAGGCGTGTGCCACCACGCCCGGCCTCTGCAGTTTTTTTTTTTTTTTTTTTAAAGAAATCAGGACCATTCCTCAGACTTGCATCACCCAAGGGTACATTTGTCATTTTTTTGTTTATTTTTATTTATTTATTTGAGAGCTACAGACAGAGAAAGAGAAGGAGGCAGAGAGAGAGAGAGAGAGAGAATGGACGTGCCAGGGCCTCCAGCCACTGCAAACAAATTCCAGACGCCTGGGGAATTGAGCCTCGAACTGGGCTTCACAGGCAAGCGCTTAACCGCTAAGCCATCTCTCCAGCCCCTTTTGCACAGTTTTTTGCACGTGGCTTATCCAGGTGGCTGGGGAATTGAACCTCTGGCCCACAGGCTTTGCAAGCATGCCCCTTTAACCACTAAGCCATCTCCCCATCCCCACCCACTGAGTTTAACTAGGGGTGCTTGCACGAGTATAAGTGGAGGGTTATTTACTGGAGCATGGGCTACACGATTGCAGAAAATGCCTCTCCCTGTGCCAGCATCCATTAACTGCCAATAACTCCTCAGGGAGGGGTGAGGGCCTCATGCACCCTCTCACCATCCACGAAATCCATCCATCCATCTTGCAGGAACATGGCTGACTGATGCATTGAGGACTTTCAGCTGAGTGTGTGTCTTTGTGGTGGGAGAGGCTCCAGGGACAATCTGGAAAAGGGTCTGATGACCCCAAAACAGACCAGACATAGCCTGGGGAAGACAGATTCCCAGAAGGGTAGAGTCTGAAAGGGACAGCACTGGCTGTCTCCACAGGCCTCTCCCTTCCCCTCCTGCCCTAGCTGAGAACTGCGCTGGGGGCATAGTTTTTTGACAGTGTTGCGTTTTGGAGAATTTTGAATCTACACCAAGCAGACAGAGTTGAGTAATGACCCTTGTATCTGCCCTAAAACTATCAACCAGTAACTCCTTCCAGACTTCCCCATGTGTGCCCCAGGTGGCCCTCAGGTTGAAGGAATCTCAGCCATCATCCATTCAAAATATCTCAGTCCAACCGGGCGTGGTGGCACACGCCTTTAATCCCAGCACTCAGGAGGCAGAGGTAGGAGGATCGCCATGAGTTCGAGGCCACCCTGAGACTACATAGTTAATTTCAGGTCAGCCTGGACCAGCGTGAGACCCTACCTTGAAAAACCAAAAAAAAAAAATCTCAGTCCAGGGCTGGAGTGATGGCTCAGCAGTTAAAGGCACTTGCTTGCAAAACCTGATGGTCTGGGTCTGATTCTCCAGCACCCCAGTACAACCAGATGCACAAAGTGGCACGTGCATCTGGAGTTCTTTGACAGTAGTAGGAGCCCTGGAGTACTCATCCATCTTCTCTCTTTCTCTTTCACATAAATAAATACAATTTAAAAACACAATTCAGTCTATAGCTCTAAAAGATGTCAGGGCCACTGCTGCCAGCAATCGCCTGGGTTTTCTGTCTGAGACGGGACAAATTTCTTACCCTGTTGGAGTAAGGAATCTGAATGAACTCTCAGTGGCTGAGTCAGTCATCTTTGAAGCCTCAAATTTTCTCTTTATTTTCCACTCTCCATTTTGAAATCATTTCAGACCTACAGGAAAGTTACAAAAATAGTACAAAGAATTCCCATTATGCTCTTTGCCCAGATTCTCTGAATGTTAACATCTTACATAACCACAGCGTAAGGATCAAAACCAGGAAATTAACACAGCTGCAACATGTGTAATCTACAAGCATGTCAATCTTGCTCCCTCCATTCTGAAGTGTCCTAGTCTTGCTTTAGCTTTCATTTCATTTTATTGTTTTGGTTTTCCGAGGTAAGGTCTCACTCTAGCCCAGGCTGACCTGGAATTCACTATGTAGTCCCAGGGTGACTTCAAACTCACGGCGATCCTCCTACCTCTGCCTCCCAAGTGGTGGGATTAAAGGCGTGCACCACCGCGCCAGGCCTGATTCCTTTATGGATTCTTGCTGAGTCTGTGGCTTTGGAGTCATAACCACTACTTGTTTTGTTATTGAGAATGTCCTTGAGGTGGTCATTGAAAACTCCTTCCTGTAGCTACCAGCTTTTTGCCAACTTTGTCCCTATCAATTTTGTCACATGTTACCTACTCCAGGCTCATTTGTGGCTTTCTTTTTTTAAAGCACATTATTTATTTATTAGAGAGAGAGAGAGTATGGGTGCACCAGGGTCTCTTGCCACTGCAAATGGACTCCAGACACATATGCCACTTTGTGAATCTGCTTTTCTGTGGCTACTGGGGAATTGAACCTAGGCTGTCCGGATTTGCAAGCAAGTGCCTTTGACCACTGAGTCATCACCTCAGGCCTCACCTTGGGTCTTCTTTGACCAGCTTTGGAATGACCAGTTTCTCTTACGAGCTTCTGTGAAAGAGTTTACTTAGAAACTGAGATCTAGGGGCTGGCTGGGTGGGCTTGCTGCTGCTGGGGGTACTGGTTTTCAGCTCTCTGAGCAGAGAGATCTAGGAAGAATGGGTGCGTGCGTGAACGCGCACACACACACACACACACACACACACACACGGCATGTATGTTGCTGCTTGAACATTATGGACATATTAACACCTTCCTCTGCCTGCCTTTCCTTTCCCTGGTTGCTGGGTCTAAATGTTATCATGTCAAGAGGCTTGGCTTAGCTTTACATTTAGGGGACAAGAATCCTTGAAATGAAAAAATGGCATCTGATAGCCCAGCATGGTAGCTCATGCCTTTAATCCCAGCACTTGGGAGGCAGTGGTAAGAGGATCACCATGAGTTCAAGGCCACCCTGAGACTACATAGTGAATTTCAGGTTAGTCTGGACTAGAGTGAAACCTTACCTCTAAAAACAAAACAAAACAAAAAAATCAAAAAAAAAAAAAAAGACAAAAATGGCGTCTGTGTGACAAGTACGCTTGCGTGTCCAGCAGGGCCAGCTCTGTGCTGGACGCTGTGGGGGCTTCCCTGCCTGCAAGTTCTGGCCTCCATTGAAAATGCACACTCCTTTCCATGTGATGAACACTGTGGCAATTAAAATTACTTTGGCCACTTTCACAGTTTGTTATTCCTTCAAGCTGGTGGGCCAGACCATCCTGATTATCCTGTTTAACCTGCGGGCAAGACGCCTTTTTAGGGGTCCCTATTGGGGATAAAGCAACGGTTCTGCTATGTATGCCTGCAATACCCAAAGAGACCACTAGAGGGAGATGTTGTCCCCCAAACCGGTTCTGGCTTTGGTGTTCTAGAGCTCTTTAGTCCTTCCCCGGCAGGTACCACATCTTTTCCCTGGACATGGTCACAAGGAGATGCCATGGCACGTCACGCAGGGCTGCCTCTTGCTCTTTCCTCGCCCCAGCTCATTCTTTGTAAGCCACAGGCACGAAGGCTAGCCAGGTGCTGTCAAGACCAGAGTGAAGGCTGTCACAGTGAGTGCTCTGGGTAGACTTGGGGAACACAGCATGGAAGACAGAGACCCCCAGTCCTGGTTCTCCAGCACACTTCTCCTCCCTCCACTCCCATGCTCTGTCCCAGCTCTGGTCTGATGCACAGTGAAGTCAGATCATGAAGAAGTGACTTGTAAACCCAACGTTTTGCTCTTTTCTAAAAATTTTATTTATTTGAGACAAAGAGGGGGAAAGAGAGACAGAAAGGGGAAAAGGAAGGAAGGAAGAAAGAAAGGAAGAAGGAAAGAAAGAAAGGACAAAACAGGTCCTCTAGCCACTGCAAAGGAACTCCAGATGCCTGCTTCATCTTATGCAACTGGCTTATGTGGGTACTAGGGAATCGAACCTGGTCCTTAGGCTTCTCAGGCAAGTGCCTTAACTGCTAAGTCATCTCTCCAGCTCAGAATGTTTTGCTCTTAATGGATGAAAGGTGGGTCATTTCAGATTTAAAATCCACAAATAGGGGATGGAGAGATGGCTTAGCAGTTAAGGTGCTTGCCTGTGAAGCTTAAGGACCCAGGTTCGATTCTCCAATACCCGCTTAAGCCAGATGCACAAGGAGGCACATGTATCTAAAGTTGATTTGCAGTAGCTACGGGCCCTGGTGCACCCATTCTCTCTCTCTCTCTCTCTCTCTCTTAAATAAATAAATAAATAACATCTGTAAATAGAATCAGGCTACCACATGTGCCCAACATTGACATGAGGGATTCAGACTCAGGACCGCACATGTGTTCAGCAAGCATGTTATTCATGGGGCCATCTCCCCTGCTCTCTGCCTTATTTTCTTGAGACATGGTCTCTCATTAAACCCAGAGTTCACCAATTTGGCTAGACAAGTTAGCCAGCATGAAAAAATAAGTTACAAGTTGTCCAGTTGCCTCAGTGTAGTGTCAGGCCCCTGCCATGTCTCCAGAGGCTGAGGCAGGAGGATGCCTCGAGATGAGCCTGGGCAGCTCAGCGAAACCCTGTCTCAAAAACTAAACTTCAAGCCGGGCGTGGTGGCGCACGCCTTTAATCCCAGCACTTGGGAGGCAGAGGTCGGAGGATCGCTGTGAGTTTGAGGCCACCCTGAGACTACATAGTGAATTCAAGGTCAGCCTGGGCCAGAGTGAGACCCTACCTCGAAACCCCCCCCCCCAAAAAAAAAAAACCAGTTAAAGCAATTTTGTTTTAGGTGGACGTGAGCAGGTGTGGAGGATCTAGAGCTCTGGATTGCTTCCTGGTCTTGGCCTCAGCTCACTGTGGTCTTGGGCAGCAATGACCAGTGCCTTGGTATTCCCAGCTCTAACATGGGTACCCACCTGGGACCAGAAGCTAGAGGGTTGAGGGGAGCCACCTATCTTCAAGGTACCACGAAGCTCCTAGCTGGTGACCTTTCTTACCACCCCGCCCCCCCCCCCCCCCCCCCGTGGCCCCAACTGGGACAGGGACCCAGGGTCTGCCCTTGAACCTTCGGAGCGTCACTGCCCCCACCCAGGTTGGTCCCCACACCGCCTGGCGGGGAGCCTTGCTTTCTCAGGAAGGCCAAGTTACCGAAATAGATAAATCAAGCTGTCAAGACAGCCTTGGAGAAAGAATCTCTCAGCTGGCTCAGCCAAGAAGCTCAAAAGGGGAATTGTTCCCAGAGCCGCAGGAGGAAGCAGCAGATAGCTCTTCGGAGCTCTTCGCCCGCGGCCCCGGCAGCCCAGCCCCTCCCTCCTCGGCCCAGAGCACCTGCGCGCTGGGGGGCAGCCAGGGGCAGCACCGCCTCTCCTCCTGGCTCCTGGGGCAGTGCCCAGCCCAGAGCCACCGTTGGGAGAGGAGGGGAGAGAGCCACTGTTTGGCTCCCATCCCAGTCCTGCTTGGGAGACTTCCTCTGGAGCTCAGGCCCCGTGTGTTTTCTGGCCCTGGCCGGTGGAGGGCCTTGCCGTGGGTAGAGGGGGGCTGGAAAGGGAATGTTCACTGGGGCAAAGTCCCATCCAAGCTGCTAGGCTGGGGGCGATGGGAGCCTGAGTGACATGCCCAGCTGCCAGGGACTAGGCCACCTTGACCTCTGTCAAGGTAAAGAAGGGCTATCACCAGAGAACTGTGGTGGAGGGAGGCAGAAGGTGGCCGTGGCTACTTGCCTGGAGGGCCGGGCGCATCCATGCTTGGGATAACAGCTAGCTCCCCAGCTTTCCAGACAAGTCCCCTCTGGGAAATCACTAATCCTCTCCGCCCGTCCCTGCTGTAGGGTCTCGTCACGAGTGTGGAGGAGCATGACCTGGATATCATGGGCTGGGTGTACTGAGAGTGTGGGGTAAAGGGTAGTCCTCATTACCTTCTTACCTGATAATGGTATAGTCTACACTTTGGGCCATTTTCTTACTCTAAGAAAACTGCTATTCCCGGGAGGGTAGGCATTGCTCAAGGCTTCACTGCTTGGGCTTAAAGCTGTGTGTGTATATGTGTGTGTCTGTGTGTTTTGCTTTGTGTCTATGGAGGCCAGTGATCAACGCTGGGTGTCTTCCTCAATTGCTCCCAAACTTACTAAATTTTTAAAATTTATTTGAGGGGGAACGGGGGGGACGGGGAGAGGGAATGGGTGCACCAGGGCCTCCAGCCTTTGCAAGCAGACTCCAGATGGATGCGCTACCTTGTGCATCTGGCTTACATGGGTCCTGGGGAATTGAACCTGGGTCATTTGGCTTTGCTGGCAAGTGCCTCAACCACTAAGCCATCTCTCCAGCCCTCAACCTTATTTTTTTGAGGTAGGATCTCTCGCTGAACCCAGAGCTCACCAATTCAGCCAGACTAGTAGCCAGCAAGTCCCTTCTGCCTCTGCCTTCCCAGCACTGGGATTATAGGCATGCACCACCACAGGGTCTGAACTCAGGTCCTCGAGCTTGCATGGTGAGCACTTTACAACTGAGCCTCTTCCCAGCCTGGATGTAAGCGTTAGAGGAGATTCTTTCGAGGCCCTAAGTGGCTGGTTCTTTACACTTTACAAGTCTATTGGGACAGGTGCAGAGCCAGAGGGGACAGGCGAATGAGACATGAGCTCAGACCCCGTCACAGGTCTCCTTTGCCCCTGTCACTCCAGGACAGCACAGAGCACGCTTTCTCGTGTGTTGGCTAATCATAGCTTTGACAAAGGGGCTGTGAGCAGAAGTGGGATGCAGAGGGGACAGGAAGAAGTTGATATCAGAAACAAATACACCTGGAATTGCGGGGTAGCCAAGGAGCCTGGGACTATCCTGGGGACTGTGAGTGGCCTCCCCAACCAGGGCCACCCCCACCTACCCCCATCAGCCTGCTGGCATGGGGAAGGGGCTGGTGGAGCAGAAAGGCATCCAGTGAAAACCCAGAATCCTGCCCAAGCGAAGCAGAGCAGGGAGTCGTTTGTGGGCTGCAGACGTGGTGAGTCAGAAGATGCGGGGTCCTCCCTGGGCAGGAAGAAGAGTTGGGCAGGGAAATCCACGCAGTCACATCTGTTGACACTTGAAAGGTGACAGCTTGGTGTCATCAGCCTGGGAGTGCCGGATAACGTCATTGGGATGAGGGGCTTTGGGGGTGTGACACATCATCCTTACTCCCAGGGGGTGAAAAGCTTGCCACTGTCAGGGACATGAAAGAGGTGTCAAAGAGCCATGAAGCCAGCTACATAGATTATGAAACTTGAGCCTCACTTCTGTTTGTTTTGTGACAACATGGAAGCCACAGATGTTCTCTCAAGATGAAAAAGGACAACTCTCAGGGATGTCTCTTTGTGTGACCTCCTTCACCGCCTGCATGCCACCTGTCCCCATTTACTGCTCCCCTGCTTCCTCTCCTTGCCAGGGGCACCTTGCCCACCCCTGGAGTCCGTGGCAGGGATCATAGGAGGGAGGGGTTTCGCCGTGGGATCCTGGAGTAGGGGGAGCAGCGGTTGTGGGTGGGAGATGCGTTAGTCAGGACCAGCAGGGATGGAATGACTGTGTATCACCAAGGGGATTTGTTAATTCACTTACACAACATGGGCTGTGCAGACCCACAAGGGCTGCCTGCCGGCTGGGCATCCCATAGCCGCTCGTCTAAGAGGCTGGGTGTCTGAGCAGTCCCAGTCTGACACTGAAGGCCTGGAGGGTTCCTGGAGAGTTGCTGGTCTTCAGCCGACGCCTGAACGCTGAAGAAGCTGGGTTCTTATGTCAGCAAAGGATGCACTCACTCACCAGCGATTAGCAAGGGCAGCCAGGCAGAAGGTGTTGTTTTTCTCCTGGGAACTCTTGGAACTGCTGGAAGGCTTGTCCACTCGAGCGGGGATGAGGGTCTTCCTCCCTCAGTGAACCCTTCCTGGATATGGGATACACCCTCATCAATCTGTCCAGGAGGCGTGCCTCTGATTTGATTCCTGATCTGATCAAGTTGACCAAAGAAATGAATCATCACATAAGCCTGGAGTGGTGGCGCACACCTTTAATCCCAGCACTCAGGAGGCAGAGGTAGGAGGATCGCCATGAGTTCGTGGCTACCCTGAGACTCCATAGTGACTTCCAGGTCAGCCTGGGCTAGAGCAAGACCCTACCTTGAAAAAGAAAACAATAAATAAATAAACAAGAAATGAACCATCGCAGAGGTCAAAGGTCACATAGGAGGTGACACTGAATCCAAGGCCTGGGGCTATTAAGCATCAAAGACCAAGGGCTGGCCAGCTACCAGACATCCTTGGCAGGCCACAGTAAAGGCCTTGAACCAGGAACAGCAGCAGGAAGGGATAGCTCCTTGCTGTCCTTGACTCTGACCTTGGGGGCTGGATATACTGTCATGATATTGTGGGGGAGAAACCTGAAGTTGGGCATTTGAGTAGCTCACTGCTATTGTTTGAATGCATGCCATAATTTTTTTTGTTTATTTGCGTGTGTGTGTGTGTGTGTGTGTGTGTGTGTGTGTGTGTATGGATGCCCCAGGGTCTCCTGCCATGGCAAATGAACACCAGATGCATGTGCCACTTTGTGTATCAGATTCATGTGGGCACTGAAGAATTGAACCTGGGCCATCAGGCTTTCCAAGCAAGTGCCTTCAACCACAGAGCCATCTCCCTAGCACCCCCCTTTTTGATGTGTCTGTGTGTGCATTTCTGTTCCTGTGTTTGTATGTATGTGGGCATACATGTGTGTGTGCAGGTGTTTGGAGGCCAGAGTGACTTCAAGCGTGACCTTGTACTGCTGTCCACTTAACTGGTTGAGACAGGCTCCCTCACTGCACTAGAACTCACGGATTTGGAGAGTCTAGCTAGCCAGAAAGCACCACAATCTCTTGTCTCTCTTCCCAGTGCTGGGATTACAGCCGCAGGCTGCCCCACTTGGCATTTACATGGGTTCTGAGGATCCGAACTCAGGTCCTCATGCTTTTGTGGCAAGTGCTTCACTGACTGAGTCATTTCCCCAACCCATAATTTACACGATTTGGATCCTAGCCGGGCATGGTGGCTCACGCCTTTAATCCCAGCGGGGCGGGGGTGGGGGAGGTGCAGAGGTAGGAGGACCGCCATGAGTTCGAGGCCACCCTGAGACTGTGAGACTGCATAGTGAATTCCAGGTCAGCCTGGGCTAGAGTGAGACCCTACCTTGAACCACTCCAAAATGGCATTGTAGAGGCCAGGGCCTTTGGGTGAACAGGTGAATCCGTGGATTAACTGTCAGAAGCGGCTTTGTTTGGAGAGTGAACTCTTTCTGGTTTACTCGCTCATCTCACCATGTGAAGCCCTGCACTGTGGTATCATGACAACAGATGCCCAGCAGATGCCAGCCCTGTCACAACTGGATCTCCAGCCTCTAAAACCATGGACCGTGAACTCCTGTTTGTGTTGTGTGTGTGTGTGTGCCGCACATGTGCGCATGCAGGTGCATGTAATACAGGTGGGTGGAGGCCAGAGGACAACCAGCCTCATGTGTCTGTTTTTCAGGTGCCATCTGCTGTTTTTTGTTTTTTTTTTTTTCTTTTTGGTTTGGTGTTTCAAGGTAGGGTCTCACTCTAGCTCAGGCTGACCTGGAATTCACTATGTAGTATCAGGATGGCCTTGAACTCACAGCAATCCTCCTACCTCTGCCTCCCGAGTGCTGGGATTAAAGGCGTGTGCCACCACACCCAGCCCACCCACTGTTTTTGAGATAGGGTCTCTCCGGGGCCTGGAGCTTGCCCACAAGTCTAGACTGGCTGCCCAGTGAGCCTCAGGGATCTCCCTGTCTCTGCCTCCCCAGCGT
This sequence comes from Dipus sagitta, assembly GCA_036346955.1. Lineage (NCBI taxonomy): Eukaryota > Metazoa > Chordata > Mammalia > Rodentia > Dipodidae > Dipus > Dipus sagitta. Next base: position 138,043,859 of record CM070773.1, read on the forward strand.
TGAGGCCCTCAGCTTCAGTTCTGAATCAAATTGTGATGAAAACCAGTTATAACTGAAGTTTCACTTATTAAATTGATTAATTCACCATTTATTTATTTATTTATTAAGATAAAGAGAAGGAGAATTGGAGTGTCAGGACCTCCAGCCACTGCAAATGAACTCCAGACGCATGTGCCACCATGTGCATCTGGCTTATTTGGGTTCTGGGGAGTCAAACATGGGTCCTTAGGCTTCATAGGCAAGCACCTTAACTGATAAGCCATCTCTCCAGTCCTACTTTACCTTTTAAAAATATTTTTATTTGGGCTGGAGGAATGGCTTAGCGGTTAAGGCATTTGCCTGCAAAGCCAAAGGACCCAGGTCTGATCCTCCAGGACCCACGTTAGCCAGACGCACAAGGGGGTGCATGCGTCTGGAGTTCATTTACAGTGGCTGGAGGCCCTGGTGTGCCTATTCATTCTCTCTCTCTCTCTTTATCCCTTTTTTTTCTGTCAAATAAATAAATACAAATAAAATATTAAAAAGTATTTTTATTTATTTATTAGAGAGAGTGGGGAGAAAGAGAGAGTGAGTGTGTATGGGCACACCAAAGCCTCTTGCAGCTGTAAACAAACTCCAGAGTCGTGTGGTATTTTATGCATATGGCTTTATGTGGGTACTGGAGAACTGAACCCAGGTCAGCAGGCTTTGCACTCAAGTACTTTTAACTGCTGAGCCATCTCCCCAGCCCTAATTTACTTTGCTTAAAAAACTTATTTTATTTTTATTTATTTATTTGTGTGTAAGAGAGAAAGAAGCAGATAGAGAAAGAGAAGAATGGGTGCACTGCAAATGAACTCTAGATATATGTGCCACCTTGTGCATCTGGCTTACATGGGTTCTAGGGCATCGAACCTGGATCTTTTGGCTTTGCAGGCAAGTGCCTTAACCACTAAGCAATTTCTCCAGTCCTACTTTTTTTGAGACAAGAAATTTTTTTTTTGTTTGTTTTTGTTTTTTTGAGGTAGGGTCTCACTGTAGCCCAGGCTGACCTGGAATTCACTCTGTAGTCTCAGGGTGACCTTGAACTCACAGTGATCCTCCTACCTCTGCCTCCCAAATGCTGGGATTAAAAGCATGTGCCACCATGCCCGGCTCATTGAGACAAGAATTTCATGTAGCTCAGGTTGGCCTCAAATTCCCTATAGCTAAGGATGACTTTGAACTTCTGATCCTCTACCTCCCAAGGTCTGGGGTTATAGATGTGCACCATCATGCTCATTTTATGTGATACTGGGAACTGAACCCAGGGCCTTATGGATGCTAAGCAAGTACGCTGTCCAATTGTGCTACATCACCAGCCCCTTTGTCTGCTTTTTCTTCGGTCTCTTGGGGTTTCTCCACCCTCCCAATGGCAACAGTCCTGAACTGAGTCACAAAGAGAACATTGTTACTTTAATTACTGAAAATAATTGAAAAATACAGAATTAAACAAGAAGAGACAGTAAAATAAACCTCAAAATAGTTAAAATGAAAAAAAGTAGTCATAAAATTAAACAACTTTGAGTAATAGCCACTAGATTTCAAGGAATGAAAACCATGTAACAGGGCTGGGGAGATGGCTCAGCAGTTAAAGACTCTGTTTGCAAAGCCTGCCAGCCTAGGTTCAATTCCCCAATACCCATCTAAAGCCAGATGCACAAAGTGACACATGCATCTGGAGTTTGGTGGGTGGTAAGAGGCCCTGGTGCACCCATACTCACTTTCTCTCTGCTTTCTCTCAAATAAATAATAAATAAAAAATAAATTAAAAAATTTAAAACTAAAGCCATGTAACAAGTACCAACATGGATCAGCAAAGGACATGAATAGACGTACTCTGTCCTTTCTTTTTTTTTTTTTTCTGTGACCAAATACCTGACAGGAACAACTTAAAGGAGGAAAGGGTTATTTTGGATCATGGTTTCAGAGGGTTCAGTCCATGGTTGCTTGGCCCCATGTCTTTGAGCACAACATCATTGTGTGTGTGCTTGTGCGTGTGCATGTATGTGTGTGTGGGGGGGTCTGTGCAAGGCTGGCAGTTGCCAAACATAAATAAGCCTTGATTTAGGCATTGTGCTTCTGGCTTCCACGGGATCTGGAGAGTGGAACCTGGGTCCTTAGGCTTCACAGGCAAGCGCCTTAACTGCTAAGCCATCTCTCTTGCCCCCAGCAGCATTTCTTAATCCAATTAAGATGTGTACGTATGTATGTGTGTGTGTGCCTGCACATGTGTACATGTGTGTGTGTGCTCTCCAAGGCTCAGGGAACATTACAGAAGAGGGGGTGGAAAGAACGTAAGAGCCACAGGAGGGAAGGTGTACTCTGAGGCGTCGCCGTCCCCCAGAGACTGACTGGTGCATTCATGACCCCACAGTGAGTACCAATAACCCTCCAAGGAGGGTTTTTGGTGGAATGGGGTTGGGGAAGAGGGAGTATGAGAGTACAACCTGATGGGAATGTGATCAATATGAACTATGTTCATACAATAAAGTTCTCAATACTAAAAATAGTTCATAGAACTGATTTTTTGTGCATGATTTTACTTCTTATAGCATCTGTTGCTGCAAGTGTGTAAGGGTGAGTGTGCCCCCTTCAGTTTGTGTGTGTATGAATATGTCTGAGGGTGTCCATGTGTTGTGTGTATGAGTTCATACGTGTATATGAGAGTGTGAATATTTTGAACATGTATGAGCGTGTGTCTGAATATGAGCATGAGTGTGTATGAGTGCACGCATGGTAATGTCTGCCAGTGCACATAAGTGTGTAGCGATGTGTCAGTCATTACTTCTGCCAAGCCTGATGTCCCCGGGCCACGTGGAGCAGATCTAAACTTAGTGAGGAAGTGCTTTCTCTCAGGAGGATCCATTAGCCAGTGCTGATTTGAACCTAGCAGTGTTAACTTACTCTGGGCAGGTGACGTTCCTCGGTCCCTGGGGAGAAAGCAGGCTGCTGTCTATCTTTGTATGTGAACAGGCCTGTGACATGGAGAGATGAGGCAGGGACAAGTAACAGGCCAGAGGTTGGCCAGAGAGAGACTGCTGAAGCCTGGGCAGAAGACACAGAGGGCCAGGTTTGGGGCAGATGGCGGGAGAGTGAGGTGTGAGGTCTGCACACAGAGCAGACCAAAGCTCAGTGAGGAAGAGTTCTCTTTTGTCAAGTGCTGGTTTGAACCCAGCAGCACTGACTTACTTCCTGCAGATTATCCAAAGGTGATGTTCCTCGCTCTCTACTGAAAATCTCTCATTTATTTATTTTCAAGGAGAGAGAGAGAGAGAGAGAGAGAGAAAGAGAGAATGAATGAATGAATGAATGTGTGTGCCAGGGCCTCTAGCCACTGAAAATGAACTCCAGACACTTGTGCCGCTTTGTGCATCTGGCTTTATGTAGGTAGTGGGATTCAAAGCCTGGGTTGTTAGGCTTTGCAGGCAAGCACCTTAACTGGTCAGTCATCTCTCCAATGCCCCCATCTTTTAAACATTTTATTTATTTATCTTCTATTTTATTTTTATTTATTTATTTGATAGAGACAGAGAGAGAAAGAGGCAGATAGAGAGAGAATGGGCATGCCAGGGCCTCCAGCTGCTGCAAACGAACTCCAGACATATGTACCACCTCATGCATCTGGCTTACGTGGGTCTTGGGGAATCAAACCTGGGTCCTTTGGCTTTGCAGACAAATGCCTTAACTGCTAAGCCATCTCTCTAGCTCTTATTTATCTTTTAAAAAAATATTTTATTTAATTGAGAGAGTGAGCAAAAGAAAGAGGGAGGGAGAGAGAGAAAGAGAGAGAATGGGCATGCTAGGGCATCTAGTCACTGAGAATGAATTCCAGACACATGTGCCACATTATGCATATGGTTTTATGTAGGTACTGGGGAATCAAACAGGGGCTTTGCAGGCAAGTGCCTTAACTGCTGAGCCATCTCTTCCAGCCCCTCACTCCCTATTTTTTTTTCAAGGTAGGATCTCACTCTAGCCCAGGCTTACCTGGAGTTCACTATAGAGTCTCAGGGTGGCCTTGAACTCATGGCAATCCTCTTACCTCTGCCTCCCGAGTGCTGGGATTAAAGGCGTTCACCACCACACTTGGCTTACCTCACTCCCTATTTTAAAAGCAGGTTTTCTCCTTCTCTCTCTTCCTCTCCCTTTCTTTCCCTCTCAACCCATCACGAAATGTGTGAACAGGGGTTGGAAGGATGGTTCATCAATAAAGTGCGTGTCCTGCAAGCATGAGGACCAAGTTCAGAGCTCTAGCGTCTATGGCCATGGGGAACCTGTAATCCCAGCCCTGGAGAGGTGGAGATGAGAGTCCTTGAGGTTTGCTCCGACCAGTGAGCTCCTGGCTCACTGAAACCCTGCTTCCAGGACCAAGGTGATGAGTAATTGAGGAAGACATCTGATGTCAATCTCTGGTCTCCACATGCACATGCACATGTGTGCATACATGCATACATGTGTGCCTACACATATACAAGCACACACATACACCACATGCACATGCAAAAAGAAAACAAAACCATGTGAACAGTCCTTTTACATGGAGCTGTGGGAAGAGGATAAAAAGCAGCCCATGAGACTGATGAGGCCTGAGTGGAAGGCTTCCATGTCACCCTCTCTGAGGCCTGGATTTGGAGATGGGGAGGCAGATGGCAGGTGTGTGAAGGAGTGGCAGGTCTGTGCTCAGCATGACCCAAGGCAGCCAGCCTCTGGGGAAGAGAATCTGATGGTAAGAAGCCACCCCCAGTGCAGGGTCAGAGGACTGATGACAGGGTGTGCATGTGTGTGTGTGTGCACGTATGCGTGCGTGTGTGGCCTTGGTCCCCCAGGAGCTGCTACTCGGTGGGAGTAAGATGAGGCTGGACCTGTCTGACTCCTGCTTTCTCATCTGCCAGCACCCCCGGAACAAGTGACATAGCTCAGATCACTTCGCTTTGTCCTGCTTGCTGTAAGAATGGCACGAGGTCCCCCGGGTGCAGTGAGCAGCTTACGGAGAACTGTCAGGAATGGCCGCTGCCATTGCTGAGCTCTCTGGACAAAGTGACCTGAGACAGGCAGCCCAGCACAGAGGGAAGGAGAACCTGGCAGAAGGACCCCATGCAGGGGCCTGGGCTTGGCACAGGGTCACCTCCAGGAAGGGAGAAGTTGTGAAGCCCAAGGGGGCCCGTGAGGCCTGTGAGGAGAGGACTGTCATCCCAGGTGCTCCCCCCCCCCCCCAGACAGCCCGTGGAAGACAGCAGTGTGGAAGGCCCTCCGGCACGAAACACCGGGAAGGTAGAGGGTGGGGAAGCCCCTGGCTCCTCCCAGGCAGGTCTGCTTTGGGTCAGGGTGGCCTGGCCTGAAGGCAACAGGTTCTTTTTGCCCAACATGTCTTGCACAGGACTTTTCCATCTCTGTACGGAGGGAGCCTCAGGCTAGGAGCCAGTGTGTGGCTCCCAAAACTTTGTCCGGGGCTGGGGAGATGACTCAGTAGGTAAAGGAGAGCTTGGGGCCTAAGCACTCACATGAAAATCCAGGCATGGTCATGTAACTCCAGTGCTAAGGAGAGCAGAGGCAGGAGGATCGCTGGGGTTTGCTGGTTGGCCAGTTTAACCAGAAAAGCAAGCAAACAAACCAACGAACACCCCAGTGAGCGTCATGCTCGGGAAGAGTGACAGAAGACAAGACCTAATGCCCTCCTCACGTGTGCGTGGGGGGCACGTGCGTCTGCATACACGAGTGTATACGCCACACACACACACACACACACACACACACACACACACACACACGCTACAGACACCCAAAGGAAGAAAAGGAAAAGAAGAAAAAGGAAACCTTGTCCTAGTACAGTAGACTGTCCCCAGGGAATGAGTGTGCCCACTGCGTTCTTCCAAGAAAGGTCATAGGTAATGTATTGCTCCCTTCACCGCCCGAAGGCCAGCCAAAGCTCATTCACATAGGCCCCTCGGCATTTCGGGCTCCAAAGAAATCAGATGGGAGTGCGGCTGAAATTTATCTTAGCTGTGTTTACATAGACAGACCTTAAAAAGCTGGTCGATAGGGCAAGGAAGGATAATTAAAATATTTCAAGGGAGAAGGTTTAACATTCCAAAAGGGATGAAGGAACTTTTTTGTTGTTTTTTTTGAGGCAAGCCCAACACACTGGCCTTTTTTTTAATGTGAAAGAGAGAGGGGGGTGTGGCAGAGAATGGGCGTGCTAGGGCCTCCTGCTACTGTACTTGAACTCTAGATGTGGGCACCCCCTTGTGCGCATGTGTGACATTGTGCACTTGCGTCACTGAGTGTCTGGCTTGTGTGGAACTTGGAGAGTTGAACATGAGTCCCTAGGCTTTGCAGGCAAGAGCCTTATAAGACCCCTAAGCCATCTGTCCAGTCCATGAAAGAACATTTTAAGCACGGTGGCCAAACCCACCCCTGAGTAAGAAAAGGGTGCTGAATCATCTTTTTGGGGGTATGTGTATGTATATGAACATGTTCATGTATGTGTGGGTGCATTGTGTGTGCAGGGGGCCTGCATATGGAGGCCAAGGGCAGATGTTGGTGTCTTCCTCAATAGCTCTGCATTTTATTTTTTCAGACAGGGTCTCACGTCTAACGTGGAGCTCACTGATTCTTCTAGACTATGCAGAGATCCCCATGAATCCTCCTGTCTTTGCCTCCCCAGTGCTAAGATTACAGGCATGTGCTGCTATGATGTGGGTTCTGAGAGCCAAACTCAGGTCCTCATGCTTGTGTGGCAGGCTGAGCCATTTTCCCAGAGCCAAAATTTTTTGTTTTTTAGAGGTAGTGTCTCACTCTGGCCCAGGCTGACCTATGTAGACTCAGGGTGGCCTCCAACTCATGGCGATCCTCCTACCTCTGCCACCGACCCCCCCCCCCGAGTGCTGGGATTAAAGGTGTGCACCACCATGCCTGGCTAATAAAAAAATATTTTATTTCCTCTAGGCATGGTGGCACACGCCTTTAACCCCAGCACTCAGGAGGCAGAAGTAGGAGGATCGCCATGAATTTGAGGCCACCTTGAGACTACATAGTGAACTCCAGGTCAGCCTGGGCTAGAGTGAGGCCCTACCTTGAAAAACCAAAAAAAAATTATTTCTATTTATTTATGAGAGGGAGAGAGAGAGAGAGAGAGAGAGAGAGAGAGAGAGAGAGAGAGAGAGAGAAAGAAAGAGAACAGGTGCACCAGAGCTTCCAAATGCATGTGCCACCATGTGTATCTTGTTTACACGGGTTCTGGGGAATTGAACCTGGGTCCTTAGGCTTTGTTGGCAAGCACCTTAACTACTAAGCCATCTCTACAGCCCTCTGCTCTTTTTTTAAAAACATATTTATTTATTTGTAAGGAGAGGGAGAAAGGGAGAGAGAATGGGCACACCAGGCCCTTCAGCCACTGCAAACAAACTCCAGATGCATGTGCTACTTTGTGCATCTGGCTTTATGTGGGTCTTGGGAAATTGAACCCAGGCCATCAGGTTTTGCAAACAAACAGCTTTAACCACTGAGTTATCTCTCCAGTCCTGCATCAGCTCTTAACAGGGATTCAGGAATGAGGGAGGCATGTCACAGTCCTGTTTTGTCAATGCCCCTGGGGTGATACCCAGTGAAAGTTAAGGCAGTCAGGCCCCTCTCAGGTCAGGTCAGGCCAGGCCGGGCTCTTTGCAGGCAAAGGAATTGCTGATAGCAGGAGACAGAAAGTTCCCCAGCAGGCCATGGAATCTATAAATCTCTTGGGTCCTGTGACCTGTGGGGTCTACATTTCACCCTGTGTGGGGTAGGTGAGGCAATGCTCATCAGTTGGCTTACTCTGGGGATCACCGAGAACCTGTGGGGGCCACCTTTGGGACACGGAGGGCAGATCTGGATACTGCCTATGTCCCCTCACCTCTGTCTGGACAGAGCCTTCAACCTGGAAGCCAGCTGGGGATACAAGTTGGGTGGCAGAGAGGCTACCAGCTGTTATTTGGCACAGGCCCAAGCCTGTTCTTATGCCATAGTAAACGGCCCCTACGAATCATGGGAAAGGGGCTCCATGGGAGTGGTGCTGTGGGCTATGGAACCAAACAGTCCTCACTTCTCATCTTTTCTTTGCCAGTTCCCTACTGAGAGCAAGGAGCTCGGTTTCCCAGGACAAGGGACACAGCCAAACCTCCCTTGCAGAAGGAGTTAGTGCCTGGCCTGGTGTTTGATTATCAGAATGACTGACTCGCTCAGCTGGGGGCTATTGGGATTGTTTGTATGCTACCTTCACACTTTACACCGGCTGGAAATCTGGCTTTGCACACACACACACACACAAAAGTCCCAAAGATGTTTTTCCTTGACAGGAAGTTGCAGACTGTTGGGAGAACCTGCCAGTTCTGAAGGAGAGGTGGAGGTGGGGGGAAGATGCCGGAACATGTCACGGTGTCCGGGAGGGGACCGTGTTCATCTTGCTGTAGCTTGGTCGTCAGGCAGGGTTGTGCTGCGCACTCAGGGCTGCTCCCAAGAAGGAGCATACTTGAAATCTTTCCCTGGCGTCCTCTGCTCCCAAGGGATGTGAGTGTGGTCTCCTGAGTATGTATGTCAGCCAGAGGAGCACAGGACAGCTGTCTCGCATCGTGACCTCCCTGTGGAAGAGATGAGTAATGAAGCCAACCGCTTGCGCAGGATCCATGGAAAAAGGCGCCCATCATCTTAATGGTACCTTGGAGCTCTTGGGGCTGACCGCGAGGCCATTCCTCAGTTCCTCACCCGCCCGCAAGCCCTCGATGGGAGCTATTCCTGGCGTGTCCTGTGGTACAAAAGCGCAGTTCATCTTTTCAAGGAGACGTGGGGAGGTTGAAAGTCAAAGCCATCAGAACAAACCTTGGCTTTGGAGAGGAGTCAAGTGCTTGTTATGCAAGTCCTTGCTTTCTCCCTCTGGAGAGGGCTAGCATAGTGTCTAAGCAGAGCTGGGGGGCGGTGGTGGGCGGTGGGTTTGGAGGTAAGGATGAACAGGAAGCAAGATCTATCTACACAGTGTCTGCAGGTGGGAGAGCTGCGGCTTGCCGATGAGCCTCGCACCTGGAGCTCAGTCCCCAGCATCACCTGGATAACTGAGGTGAGGGTCGCGCTGCCCAGTGGATGCTGAAGAAGAAGTGGGGTTCAGTGTGGCTTGGCTTTGGAAGGAGGTATGCTCTCCCCAGTGACCTGGGGCCAGCACATAATGCACCCAGTGAAGGGTGCTGCTGGGAATACAGCCTTGGCTGGGGCTGCAGAAATCTCTGCTCTGGTTTTGTTGAGAGTTGAAACTCACTGTGCCTCCTCACTCCTCCATTTGGACAATAGGGCTTCAAGATGCTTGCCCTGTTCTCTAGCTTGCACTGGGCCACAAGCAGAGATGATGACTACCGCGCTTGAGAACAGCGGCTCTCGGAGGAAAAGATGTAGCTTCTCAAGATAGCTTGCTAAGCTGTGACCCTTGGTGTCCTTTAGTGAGAAGGGATGGGGAATGTGGGTGCTGGGGCCTCCAGCACGTGTTCCATGCTGCAAAAAGGAAGGCACGTGGGAATGGGAGGTGGCTCAGTGTACCCAAGTGCTTGTGGAGCAAACATGAGGACCTGAGTTCAGATCCCTAGAACTCACATGAAAGCTGGGCATAGTGGTACATATCTGTAATCCCAGCATTGGAGAGGTGGAGACAGGAGGATCCCCAGGCCTTTGGTGGCTAACTAGTCTAGCCAAATTGGTGAGCTCCAGGTTCAAAACAAGCCCTTGTTTCAAAAAATAAGGTAGGTGTCTAGAGAGATGGCTCAGTGGTTCAACACTTATTGCACAAGCCTGATGGCCTGAATCTGAATTCCCAAAACCCATATGAAAAAAAAATAGGGCTGGAGAAATGGCTCAGTGATTAAAGGTGCTTGCTTGCAAAGCCTGATAGCCTGGGTTCAAGTCCCCAATTCCCACATAAAGCCAAATGCATAAAGTGGTGTGTGCCTCTGGAATTCACCTGCAGTGGCAAGATGCACACCCATTCCCAACACCCCCACCCTTGCAAACAACTGGCCCTGAACTCACAGTGATTCTTCTACCTCAGCCTCTCGAGTGCTAGATTAAAGGAGTGTACCACCACACCCAGCTAAAAATTATGTTTGTTTGTTTTTTTTAAATCAAGATACAATAGTGCATGTGCCTGTAATCCCTGCATGTCTACAGGCAAGTTGGGAGTCAGGGCCAGAAAAACCCTGGAAGCTTGCAGGCCAGCTAGCCTGGCATCACAGTAGGGAGAGAGACCCTGTTTCAAACAAAGTGGAAAGGAAGGGCCAACTCTCTGAGGTTGTCCTCTGACTTCCACACATGTGCTAGGGCATGAGTGAACCCATATACACACACACACACACACACACACACACACACAAATAAGACGGAGAGTGACTAAGGAAGACACTAGACATCAACCTCTGGCCTCCACATGCACATATGCTAGCACACACATGTGTGCCCACACGCATCAGAACATGCATAACCACATACACACACTTCACATACATGCAAAAAAGGAGAGTCTCACAGTGTCCAACCATCAGGGTTGCTCTGAGCACAGCCCCTTGAAGCCAGAGGAATTTGAATGAAAGGTGTTGTGATTTTGTAGTCCTGAGGAATGGGATGGGAGGCTTGTTTACTTACCAGGAGCGGCTGTAGGGCTTGTAGCAGGAGGTCTGGTTAAGCCTCTCACCTGTTCAAAAAGGAGGCCCCTTAGCTTTCATTCCTTTTACATATCAGAGTTGTAAGGATGACTGCCAATGGGCCAAAAAAGTCCTTTACTGAGAGGTTAAAAACTTGGTCATGACCATTGACCACTGGCTGTGAACTTGAAAGCCTCTTGCCACTCTTTAAACCAAGTTCTCCATTCTGGGTTTCTCTGGCTATGATACAAAACACCCCACACTCAGCAGCTTACAATAACCATTCAACACTGTTTATGGTTGACTCGGCTCGGCTGGGTGGTTTTCTCCTGGTAGCTCCCATATGGTTGTGGTGGGATGCTGGCTGGTATTGGAGTCCTAGGGTTTGGCCATGTGGATTCCTCACACATGTTTCTGTAATCCAGTTGGGGTGACTGAGAGGTCTGGAGATCAAGAGGGGAACAGCTCTTTCTTCATGCGTCCTTGTCATATGGTCTTCCTTACAGCATGGCAGACTTACGGTAATTAGACTTCTTACATGGAGCCCAGCTTCCTCCAAAGTTCATAATCCAAGAAACCCTGGAAGAAGTTGGAAGGTTTTCTGTGACAGCTGTCTCAAGTGTGGGGCCCATGGCATTTTACTAGTTGAAAGCTAGTTGTGAGAAGAGTCATGTCTAAGTGAAGAGGATGATACAAGCAAATGAATTCCAGCAGGCTAAGCTCACGGAGGACTCTCCTTGGAGCATATTACCTCAGCCCTGGGAGGAGGAAGGGACTATTCACTACCCTGCAGCCACTGTCAGAAGCTGGATTTGGGGTCTTTGCTCACAAAGATCTTTCCAAGCCCCAGAATCAGGTTGGCAGAGGGGACAAAAGGAAGCCTACCACTTGCTAGATATCTAAATATATATATTTTTTAAAAAATGTAATACAAGTTCCTGTGTATACATGTATGCATCCAGGCACATGCATGTGTCCACATGTATGTGTGTAGGCCAGAAGAAGCTCTTAGATATCATTCCTCAGGCATGTTGTCCACCTTTCATTTTTGAGTCTCCATCTGGCCTGGAGCTGACAAATTAGATTGGACTGGCTGGCCAGTGAACTTCAGGGATCCACCTATTTCTGTCTCTTCATTGTGGTATTAGAGGTGTGCATCATCATGCCTGGCATTTTTATATGGGTGCTGGGGATAAAATACAGGTCCTCATGCTTGTGAGGCAAACATGTAACCAATGAGTGACCTCCCTACTGCTTTCTTTTATTAGCTTTTCTTTTACTTGCATACTTATTTATTATTATCATTATTATTATTTTGGTTTTCTGAGACAGGGTCTTTATGTAACCCAGGCTGGCTAGCCTCAAACTTCCTGCCTCAGCTCTTATAAGCATGAGCCACTATGCCAGGTCTGAAGATAATTTTATAGAGGATAAAGGACAGGGGTTAGAATGGCACAACTCCTCCAGGAGAACGACGTGAGTCCCTCTGTCTCACACAGTGAGCCACACTTCCAAAGACTCTTGACTGCAGCTCAGTGTTCCAGCATGAAAGCCTGCTTTCCTGTCCCCGCTGAGCTCATCCGCAGCCCGCCTCCTGTTTCTGACAACTGCTCCTTCAGCAAATCCAAGAGGCAGAGGCAGATGAAGGGAGAGCGGGGCGGGAGAGGCAGGGCTGGTCCTAGTTTCCTGTGTAGAACGTGCTAGAAGGAGACTTCTGATTTCCTGGGATGACTGCTGAAACTCGCTAACCTCCCAGTATATTTCAGATGCTGTACTTTTCTCCAGTCTTGTGAAAGGCCAGCTGCTGGTGGTGGCTTTCTCATTACTGTGAGCGAACACCTGACGAGAAAGCAGCTTAAGGAAGGAAAGAGTTTATTTCAGCTGACAGTTTCTTTTTCAATATTTTTTATATATTTATTTACTTCAGACAGAGAGAGCAGAACAAGGCAGATAGCTGATGATAGAGTAAAAGTATGGGCTCACCAGGGCCTCTTGCCTCTGTAAAAGAATTCCAGACACGTGTGCCACTTTGTGCATCTGGCTTTATGTGGCACTGGGGATCAGATGCAAGCTGCCAGGTGTGGCAAGCAAGAGCATTTATAGCTGCCGAGCCTTCTCCCCAGCCCTCGGCTTCCTGTTTTGAGGGGCCACATTGCCTCATGTTGACGAAGGCATGTAGCTGTAGCAAGAGGCTGACTGCTCACATCGCAGCCTTCATCAGAAATCAAAGAATGACAGAAAGAAGAGGGACTGGGCTATGGAACTTCCACGTCTGTCTCCAGTAACCCACTTCTTTCGTTGCTTAGAGATTCCACAACTTTCCCAAACAGTGCTACCGGCTGGGGACCAACTATTTAAACACACGAGCCTAAGGGAGCATCTGACATTCAAACGACATTTTTCTTTTGCTCCAGTTGGACTGCAGTCCATGACTTCCCCAGACAGGTCACCACAGCCATCACTGGCAAAGGCAGATTCCAGTGAAGTGTTAGGTACTTGGTCATCCTTCTGTGACCATTACTTGATGGTGCCCCTCACTTGATGCCCATAGAGGCCTGGCATCTTCCTTTAGCAGGAGATGCTTTTGCATACGTGGGACATGCAGATGCACAGAGAATCCTAGAGAGCTGCCTATCAGGAAGAGGCTAGGTGCCCTCTGGGTGCACTGTGGACAGACCACAATGACTACAGATGTCCCAGGACCCACTCCTCCCCCTCCCGCCAGCAGAGCTGATGTTTAGAAGAACATGAGCAGCGAAGGAAGAGAGTGGGTGTGAGGGACAGGGTCCTAGGACCCCCACAAAAAGCAGCTGCCACTTTACCTCAGGGGGACATCCCAGGGGGGGTCCTTGAACTCAATGTCATTTCTGTGTTACATGGGAAGAAGCATGGGTGAGTGCATACCAGGAAAGAGAGATGCCGAAAACACAGTCTCTGCTAACCTTCCATAGGCAGCCAAAACCCTTTTGTTCCTGGGCCTAGCGAGCTACCCCTGCAAAAGTCAGTTGCTTTCCAAGAACATGCAACACAGCAAGAGGCTCATTTCCTTGTCCTCAAATAGCCCCCTTCCTCGGTCCTTCTCCCATGAGGAACTCCTCAGATGTGGTCAAATCAACAAAGAGATGGAGAGGCGTGGTGGAGGTTGGGGAGCGGGCGGTGTGGAGCAGAGTGGCACGAGACATTCTTGAATACTTTATTTTATTTTTCAGGTTTTATTTGTCATCATTTTTATAAGTACAACGAATTAGGTTTCATTATGGTGCTTTCAAACAGATTTTGTTTTTTTTGTTTGTTTGTTTTTGTTTTCCTTCTCCCCTTCTTCTCCTCATCCCTCTTCCTCCGCGTCCTCATCCTACCATAGTCTTCCTCCTGTTTCCTGCCCCGTGTTGTCCTCTTCCACCACCTTTGTCGTCACCGCCTGGTCCCCTCCTGTGGTCTCCTGTCTCGTTTCATATCCTATACCCACTCTTGGTGCTGTCTTCACAACAGCTAGGCAATGGGTCAACCTAATTGTCCAGGAACTGAGGACTAGATGATGAAAATGTGGTGTGCATACACAGTGGAGGGCAAAGGAAAAGAAAGTTATGAAATTTGCAGGAAAATAGATGGAATTGGAAAAAAAAGTAAAGTAAATTAGGTAACCCAGGCTCAGACAGGCAGAAACTACATGTTCTTTTCTTTCTTCTCTCTCTCTCTCTCTCTCTCTCTCTCTCTATTGTTTGTTTGTTTTTCAAGGTAGGGTCTCACTCAAGCTGAGGCTGACCTAGAATTCACTATGTAGTCTCAGAATGGCCTGGAACTCACAGTGATCCTCCTACCTCTGCCTCTGAGTGCTGGGATTAAAGGCGTGCGCCACCATGCCCGGCTACATGTTCCTTCTCATATGTGCGTCTAACACTTAATGTTTGCAAATATATAAATAAGAAGCTCTGAGAGCAGGTATGGGGTATCTTTGAACATTCTCAAGTCTGTAATGGGGCCCTTCCTGGACTGTCCTTCCTAAGCAACTAGTCTTGGGATCCAGGGGATTCTCAAACTTGGGAGTAAGTGCTCAGGTCTCCTTCAGCTTGTCCCTCTAGCATCCTTGCTCCTCACCTGCCTGGAGGGGTGCTCTGGACCATCCTGTACCACCCTCACCCCTTATATGCTGCCACCCTGTGTACTTTTTGAGTGCTCATTCCATTTGCTTATGGCCTCCTCTCCAGGTAGAGTATGGGCTCCCCTGGCTGGAGTAGGCATTTGTGCACTGATGCATTCCTCAGCACATCACAGACACTCAACTAATGCTGGTGCATATACCAAATGTGATGCTGACAGTTCAAGGTACCACCAGACCCGTGATGTCATCCTTCTGAGATATGTGCGTGTGGATACGTACATGTGCGGCCATGAATGTGGTAGGCAGGCGATGGTGTTGGTATCTTCCTGAGTTGATCTCTATTGTTTTATTTCAAGGTAGTGTCTTGCTCTAGCCCAGGCTGACCTGGAATTCATTATGTAGTCCCAGGCTGGCCTCAGACTCTCAGTGAATCCTCCTACCTCTGCTTCCTGAGTGCTGGGATTAAAGGTGTGCACCAGGCTCTCCAACTTATTTTTATTTTTTGTTTTTTCAAGGTAGGGTCTCACTTTAGCTCAGGCTGACCTGGAATTCACTCTGTAGTCTCAGGGTGGCCTCAAACTGACTGTGATCCTCCTACCTATGCCTCCTGAGTGCTGGGATTAAAGGCGTGTGCCACCACACCAGGCTCTCCACCTTATTTTTTGAGACAGTTTCTTGCTGAACCTGGAGCTCACTGATTCAAACTAGACTAGCTAATAAGTAAACCCTAGGGATCCCCCTGTTTCCACTTCCCTGATGCTGGGATTATAGGCATGTCACCATGCCCAGAATAGTTGAATTTACGATGCCCCTAAGAACAAAAACTAACCAGGATGGTCTTTGGCATGACATCAGTTAGTCCCCTGGTGACTCAGACAGTAAGACAGTCACCACTGACTGTGGCAAATCTGTGACCAAATATCTGACCAGAAGCACCATAAGGAAGGAATGGTTGATTTCAGCTTACAGTTCAAGGTCACAGTCCATCACGGTGGGGGTGGAGGTTGGGCCAGGAGCATGAAGCAGTCGGTCAGCTCAGTTCACATTCAGGAAATAGCGATGAATGGCGCCACTTAGCTTCTCCTTCTTATTCAGCGCAGGGTCTGTGAAAGGGTGCCTCTCACAGTTAGGGCGAATGGCCCCACCTCAATTAGCCTGATCTAGAAAACCCCTTATAGACATTCCCAGAGATCTGTTTCCATGGTGATTCTAAATGCTGTCAATTGATAGCCATAGATTAACCATCACAACACTCATATTCTTCCTGCCTACTGTCCCTCCATCTCTGTGGGGAAACCGTCACAGAATCAAAAGAGCTCTGTAAAGTCATCACACCTCAGTGTTGCAGAGGGCAAAGGCCGGTGAGGACAAGGTACCTATGACTGTGTCCCACACTTAGGACGCTGAGGATCTCACTAGTTCTCTCAGTGGCACGAGGAGGTAAATGCTGCTTTCTTTATGTCAAGGAAGAGCCAACCAAAACTAGAGGTTCAGTAGCATCCCTAAGGTAATGCAGGGGCGTAAGAGCCAGGCTGTGAATCTGTTCCAGCCAGTCATTCTGCTGCCGTTGTGGCTCCTCAGTCAGTGTGATGATTCAATGGAGGCAGAAGTTAGTCAGCAAGAAAGACATGAAACGGACTGGGGAGATAGCTTAGTTGGTAAAGAAGCTTGAGAACAAGAGTTCAACGCCCAGTACCCATTAAATATGTACTGTATGCCTGCAATCCCAGTGCTGGGGAGGCAGAGACAGGAGGATCCCTGGGGTCTCGCTGGCCAGCCAGTTCTAGCCGAGTTGGTGAGCTCCAGGCCAGTGAGAGGCAAAAGGGTAGATGGTGTCCCTGAGGAATGACACCTGAGCCTCTACACATACATGCATGCACATACACCCACACACATGCAAACATGCACATACATATGTGTTAAAAAGAAAGACATGAGCCAGGCACGGTGACTCATGCCTTTAATTCCTTTTCTTGGGGGTTTGAGGTAGGAGGACCTCAGGAGTTCAAGGCTAGCCTGGGCTTGAGACTGCCTCAAACAACAACAGTAGCAGCAGCAGCAACAGCAAAACAAAATAAAGAAGAAAAAAATGAACAATGACAGTGAGGCACTATGCTAAACTTACCTTTCTCTTCTCTTGTCCTTCTTTTTAAATTTTATTTATTTGTTTATTTTTAGTATTGACAACTTCCATACTTACAGACAATAAACCATGATAGTTCCCTCCCCCACTTTCTCCTTCACAGCTCCACTCTCCATCATATCCCCTCCCCTTATCAATCAGTCTCTCTTTTATTTTGATGTCATCATCTTTTTCTCCTACTGTTCTTGTTTTGCATAGGTAGCACCAGGCACTGCAAGGTCATGGATATCCAGGCCATTTTGTGTCTGGAAGAGTGCATTATAAGTAGTCCTATCCCTCCTTTGGCTTTTACATTCTTCCTGCCACCTCTTCTGCAATGGACCCTGGGCCTTGGAAGGTGTCATAGAGATGTTTCAGTGCTGAGCACTCCTCTATCACTTCTCAGCACGAAGGTGCCTTTTGAGTCATCCCAGAGGTCACAGCCATCTGGTTTTCTGAGGTAGGGTCTCACTCTAGCTCAGGCTGGCCTGGAATTCACTATGCAGTCTCAGGGTGGCCTCGAACTCACGGTGATCCTCCTACCTCTGCCTCCCGAGTGCTGGGATTAAAGGAGTGTATCACCACGCCCAGCATATGGTCACAGCCATCTGAAAAGAGAAGCTTCTCTAACCAAAAGTGAGAGCAGCACTAATATATGGGTATGAGCATTAAGAAAAATGCTTACTGAGCAGTTTGGTGAGCATAATATGTGCATTTAGCCAGATACCAGCAGTTGTTACACCACTAAGGCTCATGACTTCCACCATCATAGGTTTTCAGTATCAGGCATGTATTCCCTCCTGTTGAGTGGCCCTCTAGTCCAATTAGAGAGCAGTTAGTTTCTCCCACGACAGAAATGCCACTATTGCACCTGTTGGCTCATTTGGCCTGGCTGGCCAAACTTAAGGCTTGCAGTGTCTACTGTTGTTCATCTTCACTGATGATCTCTCTCTCTCCCATGGAGCTGCATGCAGCATAGCTTTTTGTCAGCTGGTCTACATGGAGGAGGTTTTAGCTCAGCCCCAGCAAGATTTCTCCGTGACCCTGTAGCCTAAGCATGTGGAGTCTTCAGCAATAGGGTCTTACTATATATTCCTAGTGGGAAACCAAGGGCCTCAGCAATGGCCTGTAATGTTTTGGGAGCATCAGGGACATCCCTGGCCAACAACTCACTGGAAGGTATCTCATCCCTGGCACTGAAAATTTTCTAGTTTTTTTTTTTTGTTGTTGTTCTTTGTTTGTTTTGGGATAGGGTCTCACTCTAACCCAGGCAGACCTGGAATTCATTATGTAGTCTCAGGGTGGCCTTGAACTCACAGCAATCCTCTTACCCCTGCCTTTTGAGTGCTGGGATCAAAGGTATGTACCACCATGCCTGGCAGGGAGAAAGAGAGAGAGAATGAGTGCTGGGATTAAAGATGTGTTCCACCATGCCCAGCTCCCTCCTCCTTCTATATAATCAAATAACTGAAACACCACTATGG
This sequence comes from Dipus sagitta, assembly GCA_036346955.1. Lineage (NCBI taxonomy): Eukaryota > Metazoa > Chordata > Mammalia > Rodentia > Dipodidae > Dipus > Dipus sagitta. Next base: position 138,062,231 of record CM070773.1, read on the forward strand.
ATAATTGTGCTATCTGTCTAAACATGTTTGATCCATGAGAATTTTTTTTTTTTTTTTTTTGGTTTTTCAAGGTAGGGTATCACTCAAGCTCAGGCTGACCTGAAAGTCACTATGTAGTCTCAGGGTGGCCTTGAACTCATGGCTATTCTCCTACTTCTGCCTCCTGAGGTCTGGGATTAAAGGCGTGTGCCACCACACCTGGCTTTGGTCTTACGATTCAAATATTCCTATGTGGGAGAGAGACATTGATTCAATAGCATGTGTAAGAAGGCAAAAATATTGGGAAATTCCTCTGGAGTTACTCACCTAGCTAAGTGATCTGCCACATTGCCATATTGTCATGATGCAGTCACACGTTTCTCTGCTTGCTCCGTAGGATGGTCCCATGATAGATGGCAGCATGGGTGAAGAAGTCAGACAGGTTTCACTTTGGCGTAGAACGTAGTCATCAGCAATGACACTTTTGTTTCGCTGTGTCATCTAGGACCAGTTACTTGGGTAAGTGACTTAAACGTTAGTTCATTATTTTATTTTTGGGCTGTGTGTGTGTGCATGTGTGCGTTTATGTGAGTGTGCACGTGCACCCTATGCCCATGTGTCGGGAAGTCAGAGGAGGTGTCAAGTGTTCTTTTCTATTAATCATCTATCTTATTTCCTTGAGGCAGAGTCTCTCACTGAACTTGTTCCTTGTGCTGTTTTTTTTTTTTTTTCTTTTTTGGTTTTTCAAGGTGGGGTATCATTCTAGCCCAGGCTGACCTGCAATTCACTATGCAGTCTCAGGGTGGCCTCCAACTCATGACAATTCTCCTACCTCTGCCTCCCAAGTGCTGGGATTAAAGGTGTGTGCCACCACGCCTGGCCCTTGCACTATTTTTAAGTCAGATTAGTATTAGTTGACTAGAAAGCCCTGAGATCCTCTCTACCTCCATTCCCTCAGTAGAGTTACAGGTGTGCACAGCTATGTTAGTTTTTTAATGTGGGTACTAGTGATTGAATGCAGTTCCTTACCAATTAAGCCACCTCCCCAGATCTTAAAGACAAATCTGATTGTATTTCCTCTCTTTCTTTCTTCCTTTTTTATGAGTCATCTTTTCTTTTTTTTTCTTTTTTTCTTTATTAGTTAGTTTTGTATTCAGCAAATACAGTCAGTTTGGTACCATTATTAGGCTCATCCGTGACCTACCCCCTCCCCTTGGCCCCTCCTTGTTGAGGTATATGGGTCATGCATTGTGGAGTTAGTCCACAGTTATGGGTAAGATAAATGTCTCTGCATATCATGACCCAACATGTAGCTCTGACATTCTTTCTGCCCCCTCTTCCGCAAAATTTCCCTGAGCCATGTTGGGTTCATTTTTGGTCTGCTTCAGTGATGAGGTGTTGGGGGCCTCTGAGGCTCTGGCTCTCTGATTTGGTAGGAGTTGATTTTTCTCTGTGTTGATCTCCTTCCCCCTTGTGCTCGTATCCGGTTCATCAGGAAAACAGCCCCCTTGTTTGTTTCGCCAATTTTTCTTAGTTTCAGCCGGCGCCCTTTTGAGGTATGATGGGGTGGCTCTCTCCTTAGGATCTACATCTATCTTTCTTTCCCCGGGATTTTCAGTGCAGCTAGGTGGTCACCATCTTGGCCGTAAGTCTCCCAGAATGTCTTCCTTTTTTTTTTTTTTTTTTTTTTTTGGTTTTACGAGGTAAGGTCTCACTTTAGTTCAGGCTGACCTGGAATTCACTATGTAGTCTCAGGGTGGCCTCGAACTCACGGTGATCCTCCTACCTCTGCCTCCCGAGTGCTGGGATTAAAGGCGTGCGCCACCACGCCCGGCTTGTCTTCCTTTTTTTGAGGTAGATTCTTATTCTAGCCTAGGCTGACCTGGAAGTCACTCTGTAGCCCCAGGCTGGCCTTGAACTCATAGTGATCCTCCTGTATCAACCTCATGAGTGCTGGGATTAAAGGCATGTACCACCATACCTGACTTAAAACAGATTTTAAAGACAGTGAGCAGTTGTGGAAGAAAAGTGGACAAAAAGCAGTTAAAGTTTCAAAGCTAGAAAAGCCCTTTTCAGGTCCTTTCCTTCCAGGAGGTCATTGGCTGGCCAAGAGGAGGTGTGCTGTAGGTAGGAACATCTGCTGGGGGAAGAGGTGCCAGCTAAGCTTTTGGTTGCCCTGTGAGCTAGTCTGACAGGTGAGAGAGTCATGGAACCTCAGTTCCCTGTCAGACTTGCCATGGAGCATTGAGTGGTGGGGCAGTCCTTGGGAGAGAGGCAAAATGTAGCTAGAATGAGAAATCTGTAAAAACTGTCATAAAAAAGGGCCGGAGATATAGATGGCTTAGTGGTTAAGGTGCTTGTTGCCTGTGAAGCCTAAGGACCCATGTTTGACTCTCCAGATCCCACATAAGCCAGATGTACAAAGGTGAGGCAAGTGCAAGGTCACACATGCCCACTAGGTGGCGCAAGCATCTGGTGTTGGATTGCAGTGGCTAAAGCCCTGGCGTGCCAATTCATCTTTCTTCTCTCTCTCTTCCTCAAGTTGTTTCAGTCAGGTTATTGTCACAGCAATGTAAAAGTAGGGCTGGCATGATGATTAATCTCTGGTATTCAATTTGACAGGATTTAAGATTACCAAGGAAACAAATCTATGGTGATGTGTGTCAGGGGTTTTTTACATTAGGTGGAAGAAGTCACTCTAACTGTGGGCATCACTGTCCCGTGCAATCTTTACCCCAAGATGGTATCATGTAGGCAGAAGGAAAGACATCATGCAATATACATTAAAGGGGAAAAATCATGCGCAATTTATGAAACACACTTTATTTATTTGTTTATTTTTGTTTTTTGAGGTAAGATCTCACTCTAGCCAAGGCTGACCTGGAATTCACTATGTAGTGTCGGGGTGTTACACACACTTTAAATATAGACTATGAATGTAGAGAATAAAAACCAAAATGGCAGACGTTCTGCCATTAAGACACTAGCCTCATGAAACGTCTGGCTCAATTAGCATCAGACTAAGTGGGCCCGAGAGCCAGCAGTTACTGCTGTAGATGAGTGATATTTCTTTCTCGATGACAAAAGTTTGGCTCATCAAGAAGACCACGTCATTAACCTGTATGCCCCCAGTAACACAGTTTCACAGTCCACTAGGCAGGAAATGGAACAGAAGTGAGACACGGGCAAACCTGTAATCATGGCGAGAGTGTTTAACAAATACCTTTCAGCAACTGATAGAAAAATCAGATTTAAAAAGTTGAAGAAGTGCATAAAATGTGAGCAATAGAATCAATCAACCTGGTTTAATAGACATTATAGAGTTCTATATCCAGAGGCTGGAAGATATATGTTCTTTTCAAGTACAGGCTGACCAAAACAGGACACATGATGGGCCGCAAAGCAAGTATTAAAGAATTAAAAGAGATGAAATCATGGTGGAGATCATCTCTGAACACAGTGGAATTAAAACCAGAAATGAACAATTGAAGTATTACTAGAGACCTCAAGTTTGGACATTAAGCTAACCTCTGCTAACTCATGGGCCAAAGAAATCACACAGAATTTGAGAGCCAGGGGTAGGGTACCTTCCAGCAAGTTATTGGCCAGGCAGGCCCCTGATGCCCTCCAACATTACATGCTATTACCAAGGCTCTCGGTTTCCCACCAGAACTAGATGGTAAGACCCTACTGCCTAAGTCTCTGCATGCTTGGACTGGATGGAGGTCACTGAGAAATCAAGCTGGAGCTGAGCTGGAAGCTTGTCCCTGTTGACTAGCTCTCACTGCTGGGAAGAGCTACCCAGCCTGCGGGGTGAGAAGTTATCAAGGGGCTTAACCAGCAGTGGACCCTGCAATCTCTATGGCTGGTCAGCTAGACCCAACATATCAACTGGTGCTAGAGTGGCATGTCTGTTATGGGAGAAACCAACTGATCGCTGACTGAACTTGAGGCTTGCTCCACTAGAGGGAATTCCTGTCTGGCAATGAACGCCTAATCAAAAGCCTGTCCCTGGGGAGGTCATAAACTCTAGGGGGGAAATTACTACTGTTGTCTAACTAAATGGATATATTATACCCTCCAAACTGCCTTCTTATACTTATGTTTTGTCCATATATTAATACTACTGTCACTTTTGGTTAAAGAAGCTTCTCTTTTCAGGTGGCAGGTGACCAATGGGTGACTCAAAACTCACCAAAGTGTTTAGAAGTGACAGTGGCGTGTTCAGCACTAAGTGAGACAACTCTATCACACCCTCCAAGGCTCAGGGACCGTAGCAGAAGTGGTACAAAGAATGTAGGACCCGAAGGAAGAAGAGGAGTGTTTTGCAATACTGCCTTACAGACACAAAGTAGCCTTGATATTCATGGTCTCACAGTGACCACACTACCTACACAAGATTGGCATAATAGGAGGAAAAACCGATAAAATGGAGAATGACTGGGAAACACAACTGTGCACACACACTGCCCACACACATACAGACATACATAGGCACATGCATACACACCACACACACAGCAGCAGGTGGAAGAGGGAAAAGGGACTTAAAGCTGAACTTCTTTCTGCAAGCACCAGGGTTAAGCTGACATTGTACCGGCATCTGCAGGTGGGTGAGTCAGAGGTAGGTGAACGCTCCAGGAACAATGATGCAGGCCTCTTAGGACTACTGGAGTAGCTCTCAGCCCCTCCATGAGTCACTGGCTTATTGGCTTTACACTGATGAGGGCATGAGTTGTCACATGTACATGAGTGTGGTAGATTGAACAATGCCCCCTGCCCAAGACATCCGCATCCTAGTCTCCAGATCTTGTGATTAGATTGTGTTCAAGACTTCCTCATTGCTGTGCCCTACCTTAAAGAAGGAAAGGGCTTATTCTGCCTTGTAGTTTTGAGGGGACACATTCCTTCATGGAGGGGAAGGCATGGAGCTGGGAGCAGGAGACTGGCTGTCAAGAAAACCTAAAAGTGAATAGGAAGTGGGGCTGGCCTATAAAATCTCAAGGCCTTGTGTCCCTCTTCATCTGGCCAGGCTCTACTCCTAAAGGCTTTACAACCTTCCTAAACAGCACCACTGGCTGAGGACCAAGTGTTCAGACAGATGTGCCTGTGGGGGACTTAGTACATTCAAGTTATAACAGGGACCTTACGTGGCACAAAGGAAGACTGTTCTGAAGAGCATGGTAGGTCTAGTGCGATCACGAGAGCCCTTAGGGGGGAATGCAAGAGGGTCAGAGTCAGAGATTGGAGGTGTGCAACAATGGAAACACAGACCAGAGGGATGTACCTTAAACATGGAGGGAGGGGTCATAAGCTAAGGATACAGGATACTTATAGAAGCAGGAAAAGGCAAGGACACAATTCTTCCTTCGTGCCTTCAAAACAGTGTAGCTCTGCCAAACACCTTGATTTTGGCAAACTGAAACCCATTCTGTACTTCTGACCACCAGAGCTATGAGGTAATACATTTGTGGATTTAATAAAAATATTTTATTTACTTGCAAAGATATGTTGAAAAAGAGAGAGAATGGGTGTGTGTGCCAGAGCCCCTAGCCACTGCAAATGAATTCCAGATGCCTGTACCAGTTTGTGCATTTGGCTTTATGTGGGTACTGGGGAATCAAACCAGGGTTGTTAGGCATTGCAGACAAGCGCCTTAAGCACTGAGAAATGTTTCCAATCCCACTCTTGTGGATTTTTAAAGAACTATATGCATTAGTTACTTTTCTTGTTGTGACAACAAGGAAAGAGGGTTTATTTCAGCCTGTAGTTCAAGGGGATCCGGTCCATCGTGGTGGGAGGGCGGGGCGGTGGGAATACAAAGCAGCCAGTCAGGACGCAGGGAGAATGCCGGTGCTCAGCTGGCTTTCTCCTTGTCACTCCGTGTGGGTAGGACCCCAGCACGTGAGACGAGTCATGCCACCCACATTTAGGGATGCCTTCTTTAACCTAATCTAGAAAATCCCTCACGGACATGTCCAGAGATTTATTTCCATGGTGATTCTAAATCCCAGTTGTCAATTTCACAACTGAGATTAGCCATCACATCAAACCTGTAATTACTTGTTACAGCAGCACTGAGAAACAAATACAATATACCTTCCAATATACGATCTATTTAAGTGTGGTGAGTTGGTGTATAAACACCTCCTGCATGGGAGGGGTCTACTCCTCCCTTGAGCTTGGGTGGACCTTTATGATTCTGAGCAAAGAAATGCAGTGACTTCCAACATCAGTTCAGAAGAAGTCTCCCCCTCAGCCCTGGGTGTGATTTGGGAGCCCCGAGCAGACAAGTAGAAATTCAACTCCTGCAAAGCCAGTGAGCTGGAGATGCTGTGGAGAGGGAAACATGGGCACAGACTACAAGAGAACATTTTTCAAGCTCCCACGTATTTCCTGCTGTTGTGTATTTATAAAACCCTAGTACATGGGCTTAGTGGTTAAGGCATTTGCCTGCAAAGCCAAAGGATCCCGGTTTGATTCTCCAGGACCCATATAAGCCAGATGCACAAGGGGCGCACACGTCTGGAGTTCGTTTGCAGTGGCTGGAGGCCCTGGTGCGCCCATTCTCTCTCTCTCTCTACCTCTTTTCTCTCTCTTAAATAAATAAATGAAAGATATTAAAAAAAAACCCTAGTACGAGCCCCAGCACCCGCAGTGGCACGTTTCTTGGGAGGCAGAGCCAAAAGGATCCCCAGGGCAAGCTGGCCAGCTAGACTAGCTGCATCAGGGAGCTCCAGGCTCAGTGAGAAGCCCTGTCTCAATGAACAATGTGGACAGAGATAGAAAACACCAGCACTGACCTCTGGTCTCCACACACATGCACATGCACTTGCATACACACATATAAACTTGCATACATACACACATACTACATACATATATATACATACATGCAAAAATTAGCCTATGCACCAGATTCACAAAGTGGCGCATGCATCTGGAGTTCATTTGCTGCCTCTCACTCTCTCTTACAAATAATTAAAAATCTTTTTAAAAATTAGCATATAAAGCATTAAGTTTCATTGTGACATTTTCATTTTATTTATTTAAATTTTTTTTATTAGCAACCTCTGTATGTAGAAACAATATACCATGAGAATAATATCCTCCCACCACCCTCCTTTTGTCTCTCTGAAATCCCCCTGCCTCTGAATCCCTTCTTCTTTCCAACTAGTCTATCTTCTATTTTGGTATCATCATTTTTTCCCTCCTATTATGCAGTCTTGTGTGGTAGCCCTAGCCACTGTGACGTCATGAATGCCATGGCCACCTTGTGTCTGCAAGACAGCATTGGAAAGCACTCCTCCCCTTCCTTTGGCTCTTTTTTTTTTTTTTTTTTTTTTGAGGTAGGGTTTCACTCTAGCCCAGGCCAACCTAGCTGGCCTTGAACTCACAGCAATCCTTCTACCTCTGCCTTTTGAGTTTTTGAGTGCTGGGGTTAAAGTTGTGCACCACCATGCCCGGGGAGAGAGAGAGAGAGAGAGAGAGAGAGAGAGAGAGAGAGAGAGAGAGAGAAAATGGGTGCACCAGAGGCTCTAGCCACTGCAAATGAACTCCAGATGCATGTGCCATTTTGTACATCTGGCTCTATGTAGGTACTGGGGCAAAGAACTCAGGTCATTAGGTTTTATGAGCAAGTGCTGTCTGTCCAGCCCCTTCCTTTGTCTCTTACATTCTTTCTGCCACCTCTTCCACAATGGTCATCACGATGCTTTTAAACATAATTGCTTTTTGTTAGTTCTTTCCACTTTGTCCCAGTGCCCCTGCCTCCTTTCTACCTTCCATCCTGTTACTATGAGTCACATGTGTTCTATTGCCTTCCCACTTCCTCAAAGCCTTTTTACCTTTCTTTCCTTTTTTCCATTTTTGAGGTAGGGTCTCACTCTAGCCCATGCTGACCTGGAACTCACTCTGTAGTTCCAGGCTGGCCTTGAACTCACAGCGATCCTCCTACCTCTGCCTCCCAAGGGCTGGGATTAAAGGAGTGCGCCATCATGCCTGGCCTCTTTTTCCGTTTTTTATGGTACCTATTCTAATTTCATAGCCTCTACTCACACTCATACCTACACACACACACACACACACACACACATATCAAAAATACATATGTTAAAAGCTGGAATCCTTAGGTTGGACAGATGGCTCAGCCATTAAAAGGGCTTGCTTGCAAAGCCTGATGGCCCAGGTTTGATTTCCCAGGAGCCACATAAAGCCATCTTCCTGAAAATTTCCTAATTTTGTTTTTTCCTTTCTGGCTGAATAAAATCCCATTGTGTGCATGAATCACATCTTCATCAGTTGACAGGCATCTAGGCAGACTCCAGTCCCTTTTTATTGTGAATAGGACAGCGATGACAAAGGATGTGCCAGTCACCTCTGTGGCACGTTGACTGAGTCCTTTAGCCATATGCCCAGGAGTGGTATAGTTGGGTCAATAGCAAATTTTATGTCACGAAGCTTAGAGAGACGGCCAGAACAAGTGTGAGTGTCCCATTCATGTCACCTCACTTGAAACTTGTGGAACCAACCCAATCCATTCAAGGTGAGGGCTTCCAGTCAAGTTTCCAGTGTTCTACTCTTAAATATAATCAGAGCAACCAAGATTACCAGCTATATGATAATCCTAATATGAAGGAAACATATCAAATAAAATAAAAGAAGATAATCCAAAAGAAGAGAGAATAAAATGTTTAAAGAGAGAAATAAGGGAGCCAGGCATGATGGTGCACGTCTATATCCCAGCACTTGGGGGGCTGAAGAGGGAGGATCATGAGTTCCAGGTCAGTCTTGGCTACAGAGAAAATCTATCTCAAAAGGAAAGGGAAAGAAGACAAAGGAAGGAAGGAAGGAAGGAAGGAAGGAAGGAAGGAAGGAAGGAAGGAAGGAAGACAGACAGAAAGGAAGAAACAAGGAAAGAAGGAAAGGTGGGCCAAGGTTGCAGGTCAGTGATAGAGGGCTTGTCTAGCATGTGCAAAACCTTGAGTTCGATTCCCAGTGTTGGAAATGGGGCGTGTGTGTGTGTGTGTGTGTGTGTGTGTGTGTGTGTGGCGACGAGCTCTTAGTAGCATAAATATCTTTAGCTTAGTGAGAAGGTGCTGCTTCCAGAAGAGCAGGATATGCTATAAAAGGGAACATTCAGTAAAAATCAGAAAAAGAGAATACAGAATAAAAAAATAACAAACTTTGTTTAAAATATTGAACAATACAGAAGTTTTTTTTTTTTTTTTTTTTAAAGTCAGGCAAAACCCACAGAAATGGAACATTGAAAAATGTGTAAGAACATAAGAACTGGTTAGTCCAAAGGGTCCAAGATGTGACTAGCAGAGAATTTCAGGAAGAGACAAAGAGTGTGGAGGGAGGGGAGAGGATTGTTTATGAGTTCATACACAGAAATTCCTCAGAGCTGAAAGGCATGACTTCCCGGACTGAAATGGCCCCCAGGGGCCCGGCACAATGGGTGGTGCAGAGGCCCAGTGAGGCATTGTGTCTCTAGTACACCTTGGGACAGTGGAAGTGTAGAGGCCTCTGGGAATGGAGTGGGGCAGGGGTGGGGTGAAGAGGTCATGTGCAAAAATTCAGGACGCAGAATTGCTTCGGGTTTCTCAATAGCCACCCTCGAAAATGCTAGAAGGCCTTAGAGGAGAACTGTGGAGGAAAAGGATTTCCAAGTATGTTCATGGACTCCTATTGCTGTTTAATGACTTATTCCAAAACTGGATCACTTCAAAGAGCACTGTGTTTATTATCTCATGGCTTCTGAGGGTCAGGGTTCAGGGGCTGTTTAGCAGGGCTCAGGGTCTCGCTTGAGGTGGCTGCCAAGCTGTGTGGCAGGACCACGGTCCTCTAAGGGCCCAGGTGGGGCTGGAAAATTTGCTTCCAAACTAGATCATGTGGTTGTTGGCAGGCGGCTTCAGGTCCTAGCCACAGAGCCCACTCCACAGGGCTGGTCATGACGTAGTTTGCCCCAGAGGGAGTAATCCACAGGATCAAGAGAGCCCATGACAGTCTGTTATAATCTAAACTTGGAAGTGACATTCTACCCCTTCTGCCACATCCTATTAGTCACAGACCAACAGTGTGGGAGAATATTACACAAGGGCCTGAATACCAGAAGGCAGGGCTCACTGGGGCCATTATATTGTGGAGGCTGTGGTACCAGCCAAGAACTCCGTAGCTGGCGAAAGGCATTAATAGTGAAGTGTATGTTTCACACATAGGGTTTCAAGACTTTACCTGTCAAACACCGACATCTTTTCTTTGAAAGTTACTTGCGGGCTGACTCCACCAAAACAATGGAATAACTAAGACACAAGGGCCAGCCTAGGAGAGAGACTGAGGAATTCTCTAGGATTATGGAGAAGAGAGAGAGAGAGAGAGAGCGAGCAGGCTGCTGGTGGTGAACCTGGGAGAAAGTGCAAGTCAGTCCAGCCTGGTGTGTCAGGAGGATCTGGGAGGGACTTTTTCATATGGGTGAAATTGGCAAAATACTACAGGAAAGAAAAAAAAATATTACAAAGAGAGACAGCTGATGGAGTTTAGATTGAATTAGTGAGGAGTAAATGAAAAAAAAAAAACCCGAAAAATGATTATTAACTCTTGGAACAAAAAGAATGGTCAGGGAAGGAAAAACTGATATAGCTTATCACTCTGAAGAAATTGTCTCAGTACCATAGTTACTTTACCATGAATCTCTGCTGGGAGCTTGAGGAGAAAAGGGGTGCTCTATGGGGACCACAGGTAGCAGAGGAGACCCAAACTCACATCTTTGCTTCCCCCAAGTTGAAAGTCACTGGATGTCACGATTTGCTTCGGAAACGTCCCTCACAGGCTCAGGCTTTGCATGCTTGATCTCTAGTTCAGCAGGAGGGGCCTGGCGCTGCATCAGGTTGCTGGAAGTGAGTCTTTGGAAGTTCTGCTTTCCTCTGGTTCCAGCATGTTCTCTCTGCTTCCTGATCAGCTACCACGTGAACAAGTTCCCACCACCAGACTGAGCCACTCTACGGGGACTGCCTGTGCTGTGCAGTGAAGGAACGCAGCGTGAGCCAAATGAACTTTCATCGCCGAGTTGTTCCTGTCAGATGTCAAGATTTATGCACTAGGTAATGCCTACAACAAAGGTATCAGGAAACAGAAATAATCGCAGTGTTTTTCTGGCTAGAGATGTAGAGATAAATAAATATAAAACAGCTAAAAAGAACTGAGCATCATGGCCTGGTATGACCAGGAACAGGAGAGGAGGGCTACGGACAACTTCCTGGGCTTGGTCTTCCACTTCCTCCTTACTGGAGGCAGGTCTCTTGTTTGCTGAGATCACCAGGCTGGTTGGTCTGTGAGCTTCTGGAAAATTCTCCTGTCTCCACCTCCATCTTACCTTCAGTGTTCTGGGATTACAGAAGCCTGGGATGGCTTTCGGCTTTTACGTGGGCTTGAAATTTCAAACTCAGGTACTCAGGCCTGTATGGCAAGTCCTCTATCCACTGAGCCATCTCCCCATTCCCAACATCGATGTTTCTTTCTCTTTTTTTTCATTTCTTTTCTTTTCTTTTCTTTTCTTTTCTTTTTCTTTTTTTTTTTTTTTTTTTTTTGGTTTTTCTAGGTAGGGTCTCACTCTAGCCCAGGCTGACCTGGAACTCACTATGTAGTCTCAGGGTGGCCTCGAACTCACGGCGATCCTCCTACCTCTGCCTCCTGAGTGCAGGGATTAAAGGCGTGCGCCACCACGCCCAGCTTCTATGTTTCTTCAAAATGAAAACCTGGAGCTGAGGAGCTGATTCATTTGTTAAAGTGCTTGCTGTGCAAAATGATGACCATGAGTCCAGATCCCCTGTGGCCATGTAAAAGCTGGCCATGGCAATGTGCATCTGCAATCCTAACGCTGTGGAGGTAGAGAATAGAGGATCCCTGGGGCTTGCTGGCCAGCTTGTCTAGCTTAATTAGTGAGCTCCAGGTTCAGCAAGAGACCTTATCTCAAAAATAAATAAATAAAGCCGGAGGCAGAGGTAGGAGGATTGCCGTGAGTTCGAGACCACCCTGAGACTACATAGTCAGCCTGGGCTAGAGTGAGACCCTACCTTGAAAAACCAAATAAAAATAAAAATAGAATAATAAAATAAAATAAAATAAAAAGTAAAGTAGTGGGCTGGAGAGATGGCTCAGTGGTTAAAGGTTTGCTTGCAAAGCCTAATGGCCTGGTTTAATTCCTCAGTACCCACGTAAAGCCAGATGTGCAAAATGGTACATGCATTTGGTGTTATTTGCAGTGGCAAGAGGGCTCTGGCAAGCTCACACTCACTCTCTACATATCTGCCTCTTTCTAGGTGTATCTCTCTTCTCAAATAAATAAAAAATATTTTTAAATTAAAAAAAAAATAAGGTGGAAGCCGGGTGTGGTGGTGCACCCCTTTAATCCCAGCACTCTGGAGGCAGAGGTAGGAGATCAATGTGAGTTTGAGGCCACTCTGAGACTACATAGTGAATTACAGGTCAGTCTGGGTTATAGGGGAAATCCTGCCTTGAAAAACAGAACAAACAACAACAACAACAAAAATAAGATGGAAACATTTAGGGAAGCCACTGTACATTGACCTTTGACCTTCACATGCACGTGCCCACACACATATGGATATACATGCATGCATTTGAACACATCACACACATTCATATGCAAAAATTAACAAATAAAACCTTAGCAGCTGGGGGTAGGGCTCAGTGGTAGAATGTGTACTTGCGATGGGCAAAGCCTTTGGTTCAGTCCCCAGCATCCTCTAGCCAGTGTCAAACAGGTGTTTGAAGAGAGAAAGAAGAGAGGCAAAAGAGTTCCCTTGTCAGGGGCCTTAAGCATCCTTTGAAATCAATGGCTAAATTTATTTTCATACTGCGGACAGGCCAAACGAAGGAGAAGAAAAGATGATTAGATGTGCTCTGGGTTCCATAGAACAAAGCCCACATGGTGGTCTGAACATGAATGTTTTCTTGCACAAAAAGCACACTGGGTATAATCATCTTTTGTTTTGTTTTTTCAAGGTGAGGTCTCACTCTAGCTCAGGCTGACCTGGAATTCACTATGTAGTCTCAGGGCGGCCTTGAACTCACGGCGATCCTCTTATCTTTGCCTCCCAAGTGCTGGGATTAAAGGTGTGAGCCACCACGCCTGGCTGATTATCATTTTTTTGTGTGTGTTTATATGTGTGCGTGGTGTCATGTGTGCATGAATACTCTTGTGTGTGTAGGTGTGCCCATGGAGGCCAGAGGGTGAGGTCAGGGGTCTTCCTCAGTTGCTCTCTACCTTAATTTTTGAGTCAGGGTCTCTCAAGGACTTCTTGTCTCTCCCTCCCCAGGGCTGGGATTACAGGTGTGTGCTTCTGCACCTGGTATTTTATATGGGTACTGGGGCTCATAGCTCAGGTCCTCACGCTTGTGCAGCAAGCACTGTGCCCTCCGAGCCATCTCCCCCGTTCATGGTTCTCTTTCTTATCTTGGGGTCATCAGCCAAGACGGCCCCAGGGGCCTGTGCAAGCATGTGGGACGTTTGGCCCTGAATGTCCTGTGTCCTCCCACCCACTGTCCTCCCACCCACTCCTCCTTGGCTCCTGACAGTGGAAGCTGCAGCCTGGAGCACCCCCAGCCCAGAGCGGCTCAAATCTCCAGGGGCTTTGCACCCACTCCAGTACTCGTTAGCAGAGGTCCGTCTTCAGCGGCGGACAGTCCGTGGTCACAAGGCACCTGGCCCTCCTGTGGCATGTGCAGCTTTCAATGAGCAAAGGATAAGAAAGCAAGACGAGCAGCCAGACTACTGTTGTCTATAAATAAGGGTAATTGGGTTCAGAGCAGACCCAAATATCTGCCCCCAAAGTTTTGCTCAAATGTAGGTCACGGATTTAGGGATTGTCGTATGATGCTGTCATCTGAGAAAAATAACTATTACCATCTTTATCAAAGGAGCTTCTCACAAGAGACCCTCAGTTGGATCTGTTGATGTTTCCTCATATAAGGAGGGGCTTGGGGAGGCTTGTCAGACCATCACCTGAGACCTCCGGTGACTCTGCGCCAGCTAGATGCAATGACACCTGAGTTTGCGTTGTCTCCGGGCCAGAGTATGCAGAGGGTTGGAGATCCGGGGATGGCGAGCTCCATGTATGCAGCCAGGCACAGTATGCCATCCATGCTGATACGCAGCTGCTTTGGGCTTTCCACGTTCCTGTAACTAACCCTTCACCTGTGCTCCGTATGGAGGCCAAATACATTCATTGGTTTACCAGGGTGAACTTGGGTGGCATTGGCCCTCAGTCTGTCATGGTGCCCTGTCTGCATGGAGCATGTGCTCACAGGCTTCTCCCCAGAAAAGAGTTCACACTATAGCGACATGGGACACTCATTCCAGTTCTGTGTGCACTTTGTGGCTCTAAATTGTGCAGTGCTCTCAAGAGGAGCAGAGCCAGAAGAACGTATATGGATTGTGAAGGGAATCCATTAGATGAGGTTACGTGATAGGGGCTGGGCGGCCCAACAATGGCTAAATGCTAGAGAAGCTAAAATCCCCATAGCTTGTAACTTCCGATCACCTTGTATGCACCTCCCAAGAGCTGGGATTACACTGGGCATGGAACTGAGGGCACTGTGCATGCTAGGTAGGTATTCTGCCAACTGAGCTGCATCCTGGCCCTTCCCTCTCCATTTATAAGGACACTTGAAGGTCCCTGGGCCCACTCCAATACCCATGATCTAATCACCATGGTAAGGTCACTTGATTGGTAACTTTCATTCCATCTGCTCCCTTAGTTCCTCTTTGCCATGTAAAGTCACATGGTCACCATTCCAGGACATGGACAACTGAGATGGGCCATTACTCTGTCTTCCACATGAGCCAGTAGAAAAAGTAGACAAAGCTTATGAATAACTGACTCATAGGAAAAGGGCAAATAGTACATAAATCTGTGAAAAGATTGTCAACTTTTCCATTAGCCAAAACAAAAGCATTAGAGAGGGATAAGAGGGCTGGGAAGACAGCTCCGTCGGTGAGGTGCTACCCTGGCAAGTGTGGGGGCCTGAGTTAAGTCCCCAGAACCCATGCAAACAGACTCAGGCATGTTGGTGCTTGTGTGTAATCCCAGCTTAGGAGAGGCAGAGACAGGAAGGTCCCTGAAACTCTATGGGCATCCAGTATAGGATGCAGGATGCACTTGAGCTCCAAGCCAACGGAGACCCTGGTTCAGTAAAAGGTGGTGGAGCCTGAGGAATGACACTCAGGGTTGTGTTCTGACCTCCACATGCACGCACATGTGCACACATGTGTTGACACACACACACACACACAAAGAGCAACAAGACACTGTGTTCTCCCTCCAGGTAGCAGGCGTAGGGGTCACCCTCATGTTGCTTGGAGGCCATAGCAACAGCGCAGGGGACAACAAAGCTTACTCACACGGTGGGCACTGAGGGTTTGGTTCAGTGGTGAGCACTTGCCTTTATCAAGGTCCTAAGTTCCATTCCCAGCACCACCAAAGCAGAGCCCTAGCATTCTGAACGAGCCATTTCTGCAATGGGACTCATTTACTTAAGGAGGGACACACGACTGGGACTGTGGATGCAGTTTAGTAGCCTGCACAGTGGTGTCTACCTGTGATCTCAGCACTCAAAAGGTGGAGGCAGGAGGATCAGAAGTCCAAGGTCCGGGCTGAGGAGATGGCTCAGTTCATAGAGTGCTGATCATGCAAGCATGAACACCCAAATTCTGATCCTCAGCATCCAAGTAGATTCCGATGGGCACAGTGGCCGTCCATAAACCTTATGCTTGGGAGGTGGAGACGGGATCCTCAGGGCAAGCTGGCTCACTACACTAGGACCCGAGTGGGAGACCCTGTCTCAATCCATAAGGTAGACCAGGACCAAGGAAGACTCCTGATGTCAACCTTTGCCTTTCACATGTGCAGTACAGCCATGCATGCAGATCCACACACGTGTATGAGAATATGTGTATACACATGTGTACCCCCACACCAATGAATATGCTTTCACCTCCCCCATAGTGTGCACACACAATACACATACATCAAAAGCAATCCAGTTTCAGGGCAGGAGGGATGACTTAGCGGTGAAGGCATTTGCCTGCAAAGCCAAAGGACCCAGGTTCTATTGCCCAGGACCCACCTTAGCCAGATGCACAAGGTGGCGCACGCATCTGGAGTTCATCTGCAGTGGCTGGAGGCCCTGTTGCACCCATTCTCTCTCTCTCTCCCTCTCCCTCTTTCTCTGTCAAATAAATAAAATAAAATAAAATAAAATATTAAAAAAAGAAGTCCAATTTCATCCTCAACTATGATGATGAGCTCCAGGCCAGCCTGGGTTATATTAGACCCTGTCTCAAAATCATACAGTCCTCATTCCTGGCTGCGGAGGGCAGTGGGCAAACTTTGGTGTCCTTTGGCTTGGAGATGAGTCACTCCAGTTTCTGTTGTGACCTGGTGTTCTCTCTTGTGTCCCCTTGATCAAGCCTCTTTTTTTCCCTATAAGCACACCAGTAATTTGGAATGGGCTCCTTCTAGTCTAGGATGGCCTCATCTTAAGTTGACCACATCTGCAAAGACACCACTTACAAATAAAGTCACATTCACAAGCACTTGGGGTCAGGACCTCAATATATATATTTTTATAGTACACAATTCAAGCATTTTTGGAAGCAGTTCAGAGAATCAATTTTACAGAAGAGAAGGAGAGTGGCCACTTGAAGTTGGGTGACTAGGAGGCCTATGGGCAGACATTTCATTTGAGCTTTGTGAGGAAGCTGTCTATGGAGGTCAGGGAAGGGCATTCTAGAGCAGGGGACAGCAGACTAGCCGCCTCAAGGTAGCGTTGGGCTTAGCAGGTTTCAGAGACCCGAAACAATGGTGGCATAGCTGGAATCTAGTTGGCACAGGGACAGGGTGGCATGATGAACAGAGAGGCATCCCAGGTGAGCAGTTTGTAGTTGACCCTAGAGAAGGTCAGTGACACTAATTTACCTATGTGTCAAATATGTAGAACTTGAAAAGGAATGTGTGTGTTTGTCGGGGCTGAGGATGTGGTAGAGTGTTTGCCTAGCATGTAGGAAGGCATTTGTTTAATCCCAGCACTGCATAAACCAAGCGTGGTGGTATACATTTGCAATCCCAGTACGCAGAAGGTGGAGGCAAGAGGATCAGAAGTTCAAGCTCATTCTCAGCTACATTGAGAGTTTGAGACCAGCCTGAGCTACATAAGACCCTGTCTCAAAAAAGGGGGGGCAGGCATGGTGGCACACACCTTTAATCTCAGCACTTGGGAGGCCGAGGTAGGAGGATCACTGAGAGTTTGAGGCCAGCCTGAGACTACATGGTGAATTCCAGGTCAGCCTGGGCTAGAGCGATACCCAACCTCAAAACAAACAAACAAACAAAAAAGGTGAAAGGGGAGAACCAACACCCTAAGTTGTCATTTGACCTCCACACATGACAGCTCTGAATGAGAAACTCCATCTCAAGAAAATATGCTGCTAAATTACAAAGGAAGAACCTGGCAATATATTTATTTTATTTTATTTTATTTATGAGGGAGAGAGAAAGAGAGAGAGAGAGAGAGAGAGAGAGAGAGAGAGAGAGAGAGGCCCAACATGGGCTTTTCAAATGCCCTGTCTCAATTAGGCACAGAGCATAACCGAGGCATTTATATAGCACCCACCCAGTGCCCAAATGCTCAATGACAAAGCCTTGGGTTGGAAAACACTGGCATAGGAGACTGCCTTGTTTATTTCGTATGTCATCATCATCTGTCCTTTGGTTTCTCTGGGACAGTTCCTATTGTGCAGGCCCCTCCTCTTACCCCCACCCTCTAGGTGCAGACATCAGTGGTGGTACAAGGTTTCCAGGTGTTTAGAGATATTTCTTACAGAGGACTGAATTAGAGATATCCTGAATGTCTTACTAGGTGTGTCCAACCTGCCACATGCACCTAGACTAGCTATGAATACAACTCAACACAAAGTTGCAAAATTACTTAAAATATTCTGAGATTTTTTGGTGATATTTTTGCCTATTATATGTGCATGCATGCATGTATGTGTGCTTGTATGGGGGGAGGGTACATGTATGTACACGTGTGTGAGAGGTTGATGTCAGGTGTCTTCCTCAATCATTTTCCATCTTATTTATTGAAGTAGGGTCTCTTGGGGCTGGAGAGATGCCTCAGCAATTAAGACGCTTGCCCACAAAGCTTAATGATCTGGGTTTGACTTTCTCATTATCCAGATGCACAAAGTGGCACATGCATCTAGAGTTCATTTGCAGTGGTTAGAGGTCCTGGCATGCCCATTCTGTCTTTCTCTGTGTGCCTGAAAAAAAATTAAAAAAATTAAAAAATATACTAGACAGGGCTAGAGAGATGGCTTAGTGGTTAATGAACTTGCCTGTGAAGCCTAAGGACCCATCTTCTACTCTCCAGATCCCGCAAAGATGGGGCAAGCACAAGGTCTCACATACCCACTAGGTGGCACAAGTGTCTGGAGTTTGATTGTAGTGGCTGAGGCCCTGGTGTGCCAATTCTCTATCTCTCCTCTCTCTCTGTCTCACTCTCACTGATTTGGCTAGACTAGCCAGTAAGACCCCAGTGTCCTCCTGTTTTCTCCTTTTCTCAGCACCAGGATTACAGCCACACATGGCTTTTGCATAAGCTCAAATCTTCTTGCTTGTGTGGCAAATACTTTATTGACTGAGGCATTTCCTTAACCCTCCTTTTATGATTTTATTTTGTAACTCTATTGCAAAGTTCTTCTATATGAACTTTGTGAATGGCTACATTATGTCACAATGTCAAAAGGTTGTAATCCCGGCACCAGGGAGGCTGAGGTAGGAGGATCTCTGTGAGTTTGAGGTCAGCCTGAGACTACATAGTGAATTCCAGGTCAGCCTGGGCTCTGGAGTAGGACCCTGCCTTGAAAAACCAAAATTAAATAAATAATAAAAATATTAAAAAAGTAAAAGTTGGGCACTTCTGCTGAAGCCAAGTAAGTCCTCAGAGACAGACTCGAGCTGGAAGCCTGGCCTGACCCAGTAGCCTGAGGAGTCTATCCTTCTTCAAGCTCTGTGTAGATGCTCCAAAATCTCTATTGATCTCAAGGTCCCCAAAGTTTTTTTTTGTTTGTTTGTTTGTTTGTTTTCGTTTTTCGAGGTAGGGTCTCACTCTAGCCCAGGCTGACCTGGAATTCACTATGGAGTCTCAGGGTGGCCTTGAAAGGTCCAGAAGTAAGTTCCAAGTGATGACTGCTTTTCTCCGGATTCCCTCACTTTCAGGTTGGAGTGCTGCTTCCCATGTCCAAGTTGCTTATTGTCTGATAAAAACCAGATATCCTCTTAGGACAGCTAAAGCAAACAGGGTAGCTGCATAGGAAGGCTCAGTTCTAGGGCTCAGCACCTGGGAAGTCCCCGGACACTCTCAGCAGTAGAATGGACCTGCGGGTCACAGCGCCATCAGGGAATGTGGCTAGATGCTTAGCACCCAGGAGGAGCCAGCCAAGTTACAGCAAACCATGGCGTCATCTCAAGCCACACACGGGGGACTGGAGCCATGGCTCAGTCAGAAGAACGCTTGCTGTGTAAGAGCTGGGGTCTGGATTTGAACTCTCTGTCCCCACGTGGATGCCAGGAAAGGTGGCGTGAGCTCAGATGGCAGATGCGTCGGGTCCCTGGTCAAGCTGGCTAACTAGACTAGCCAAACCAGTGAACGCCAGGCTCAATGAGAGTCCCTGTTCCAATGAATGAGGTGGAGAATGATTGAGGAAGACACCTTATGTCAGCCTTGGGCCTACATACACGCACACACATGCATACATGCGTGCATGTGCACCTGTGCACACTCCCTGTATCCACGCACATATGAACACACATATATATGTGTACATACACCATATGCACACATGCATGAATGAAGGAAGCTGACCTCACAGACCAGGCAGCCATGACTCCAGGTATATGAAGTCTAAACGGGCTTCGCTGTCTGCGGTCTGGTCCTCCTCTGGCTGGGTAAAACCGGAAAGGAGAGCCGGAAGCCCTAGTCCCCATCCACTTTGAGTAGGAGAGAAGGAGAACTTTGTGAGGGTCCTGGACCTGGCCTGTCACTTGACTTGCTAATAACTGTTGGTGTGTAGACATACTCATCTTCCTACGAGGGCTTCTGTCTGTATATTGTGCAGTCAGCCTTCCAGATCCACAGGCTTCCGACCTGCCCATTGGAAGACTGAAGTGCTGAAAAACGTTTGTGACTTACTACTCTCTTGTCATTATTCTCTAATATTAACTCTTATTATATTATCTTATCGCTAATTATTTATATATTTCTTATATATTTATATTCTTGTATTTATTTACTATATTCTTACATTATTAATACTTGTTATATTTATTATTATTTTATTTTTGTTATGTAATATTATATTACATTATATTATTTAAGATATATATAATAACTATTGTATGACGTGTTATAAGTAATGTACAGCTGGCTTAAAGTAAGTAGGAGGGACTAGGTATGGTAGTACACACCTGTAATCCCAGCATTTGGGAGGCTGAAGCAGGAAGATTTTTTTAACTTGCGGCCACCCTGGGCTATACAGCATAATTCTGTCTCAAAAAAATAAAACATAGACTGGTTATGGTAGTGCTTGCCTATAATCCCAGAATTTGGGAGATCGAAGCAGGAGACCAGCCTGGGCTATATGAGATCCTGTCTCAAAAATAGGGGGTGCTGGAGAGATAGCTTAACAGTTAAGGTGCTTGCCTGCCAAGCCGAAGGATCCAGGTTTGATTCCCCAGGACCGATCTAAGCCAGATGCACAAGGTGGCGCATCAGGACTCAGGACGTGCCCATGACACCTAGGAGGGTCTGGAAGTGAACCCGAGTTACCACAGCGGCTGGACTGGATGGAAGAACTTGGTTGCGGCAGCTCTGAGTGTTGGGTCTCCAGAGCACATGGGAGCCCAGTCGCTAACACCAATCACCTTTGCTTCACGCTGGGCTGTCACTGCTAACCCTCCTGCGAGCAGCAGGGGAGGCACGTGGAGACAGAGGTTGGGTAAGCTGCTGCAGGCCACCCAGCGTTCCTGCCTTCTTCATGGCTAGGACTCCTCCCAGGCCTGGCTCAGCCTTCTCCAGATGCATTCACCTCGGCTGGGCAGCCTGTCTCCTGCGCCTTCTCAAGGTCCAGGTGAGAGCGGGTGTGTTTGCCCTGTCCTTCCCTCTGCCGGCCTGCCAGGCAGCCCAGCTCAGAATTAGGTCATTAATTCTTTGGGTAAACACTGGGGAAGTCCAACCTGTTTTTGTTTCCTTTCAGGAAGACAAAGTCCCAAGGGTTTTCCAGTAAATTTGGAGAGTTCCTGGCTCTGTGGAGAGTAAACAGAAACAAGTAACTTGGGTCCTTTGTCTCCCCAGGGCCACCTCCTCCTGCCTACTCCCGTCTCCATCAGTCACCACACAAGGGTGTCTGCTGCTCTGGCCTGAGCCTGAGGGGAAGAGTGTGGGAGTGTGTGCAAGAGAACCTTCACGTCAGGACTTTTTAATGTGCAAATATCACTCAGGGTGTCTGTGACCCTTCAGGGATGGCCTAGATGTGGAAAGGGGTAGACAGGGCCTGAGGCTTTGTTACTGGTTTGCCACTGTCCAGTTGTGCTCAGCAGAGAGTTAATGGAGAGCCACATTGAGGACACCACACATCAAGAGCCACTGTCTTGCTGTAAAACCTTCACCCCAGTGGGGCGCTGAGCTGGCGGAGCAGGCAGGGGGTCACTGGTTAGGCATTCCTTTGAGATGACTGTGTAGACCAAGGAGGGCAGGAGACCAGGCCATCCCCTCAGCAGACAAGTGCAGTGTGTTCAAGTCAGCATGGCCCACCCCAGAACCTGTAGGGTGGTGCAACAGGAGCCTGGGCCCATGGATTCTCCTCTCTCAGGGCACTTTAAGAGAAGGCATCTCTTTTTAAAAAGCCTTGTATGTGGGCTGGAGAGATGGCTTAGCGGTCAAGGCACTTGCCTGTGAAGCTTAAGGTCCTATGTTAGACTCCCCACATCCCACGTATAAGCCAGATGCACAAGGTGACGTAAGCGCACAAGGTCACACCTGAGCACAAGATGGCACATGCCTTTGGAGTTTGATGGCAGTGGCTGGAGGCCCTGGTGCACCAATTCTCTCTCTCTCATAAAAAATTTACAAAATTAAAAAAAAATCTTTGTATGTGTTAGTGTAGGCATATGCATGCCACAGCACATACGTGGAGGTCAGAGGACTCCGTCCACCTTTTTTGAGACAGGGTCACTTTGTTGCCTTCTGCTATGTATGACACACTCGTGGCCCCAGTAGCTTCCAGAGACTCTCCTTTCTCTCAGCTCACGGTGGGAGCGCTGGGGTTACAGGCGCTTGCTGCTGTGTCTGGCTTTGTGTGGGCCCTGGGGAGTTGAACTCAGGTCCTCCAGCTCGCACAATGAGCATTTTTATCCACGGAGCTGTCTCCGCAGCCACGGGTCACCTTTTACACTGCAAAATGAGGGCTCACAGGCTCCTATGATGGTGGTCCCCATGATTTAGGACACCAGCCACCCCATGTTCAAATAGTCTATAGACTTACGCCTCTCCTCCAAACTGTGGGCAGCTTGAGGTAGCGCTCATATGCCCTTTGGCCTGGCCTCCCCTCCCCTAGGCCTGGGAGGAACATAGAAAGTCTCCAATGTCACCCTGTGGCAGTGACACATGAACACTGACAGGTGTGTGGAAGGACCACTGAGCTGGGAATCGAGAGGGCCAGGATCAGCACCTTCTTGGGCCACTAGGTCAGGCTGAGTCTTGAGGGTTTCTTTCTTGGGTCTTAGTTCTACCAGCTGTGGAATTAGAGGCTAGAAGAAAGGGAAGGTTCTCTGCTTTTCTGATAGCATATGTGTAATGCAGGGATTCAACCAACATAGATGGATCAAGGGATAGATACATGATACATAATCAGAAACAAGATAGATACAAATTGATGATGGATGGGTAGCTAGATGATAGACAAACATATAGATAATAGATACACAGACAGATACAGACATGATACATAGATAAATTAGAGACTGGTAAATGATAAATAGATGATAGAAACCAAAAAATGATATATACAGATAGATGGTAGATACAGAGAGATGAAAGAAACAGTTGTATGATAGACAGTGAAACAGACAAATAGGTAGATCATATATGTTTATATGTAGAGAGGGAGGTAGAATGTAGAAGATAGATAATAGACCATGGATACATAGATTGATGAAAGATGGTTGACTTGCAGATAGATGATAGATGTCATATATATGTACATGTATAGGAGATAGATGATAGAGAGAAAGAAGATAATAGTTAATAGGCAGAAAGACAGATGATGAAAGATGGTTGACTGGCTGATGGTAGACGATATTCATGGAAATAGGACATAGATGATAGAAAAGAATAGGTATAAAGATGGGTGATAAAAGATGGTTGACTGGTAGATGATATGCCTAGAGATAGGAGATGGATTCTCTGCTTCCTGTTCATGTGACATGATCAACCTCCGCCACATGGTCCTTCCACCACGAACTGAGCTCAGTGAGCTGCTCTGCCATGTCGTCCCCTCTAGGATGGACTGAGACGCTCTGAAACCGTGACCCAAAATACATCTATGGGCCCTCAAATTCTTCCTATTAGATGTTTTGGTCCTAGCAATACAAAAGTAACATGCAGATAGGTAGAAGGTATAGGTCAAAGATAGTTAGGTGATAGATAAATGAGAGATGATACATAGAGACACAGAAGGTAGATGATAATAGACAGTAGAGGGATAGAAGATAAATGATAGATAGATGAGAGATAGGTAGATAGATAGATAGATAGATAGATAGATAGATAGATAGATAGATAGTAGATGGTTCATTACAGGGCACTGCTTATACCCATTTGAGGAAGTGGCTTCTTTTTCCTGGGCTTCTAGATGTAGTTTCAAGTCCACAGGTTACAACCAGAGAAGGCAGCTTAGGGAGCCATCTGGTACCCCGCAAGATTGGGCTGAAACCCATACCTGTCCTCGTTGCCTCTGGCCTTGGAAACAATGGCATTTGGCTTCTTTGGCAGCGTGCAACTCCGGCCCAGTCACTTCCTGGGCTCAAGGCGATGCGGACAGATGAGTGCTGGACGAGGTGGCTTCCTCCTCCTTTCTCCAACCCTCCCAACAGAAACTCTTTCATCAGAAAGACAAAACGATAGGCCTGTGAGGTTCAGGGCTCACTATGACCAAAGTGACATGTTACAATGTGATCTGATCACAGTATGATTAGTGTATTAATCAGGATGTTCTAGATGAACAGGAACACATAACATGAAAGTAATATGCACATTAGAATGGCATACGACGGATAGGGGCTGGGTCCTTCAACCATGATTGTCTGCAGGCTGAGAACCCAGTAACTGTTCAGCCGACAAGGAGAGACACCTTGTCAGTCCCAATCTGGCTTGAAGACCTGGAGGGTTTCTGGAGAGCCCTTGGTCTTCAGCCCATGTTGGAAGGCTCGAGTAGCCTGAGTCTTGTGTTAGCGCAGAATGGCAAGAGCAGAAATCACACCAGGACTGGCACACTCACCAGCAGGGAGGATAGCAGTACTGTTTTTCTTGGATCTCTTTCTCCACCCATTCTGAAGGAGGGTCTTCCTCTGCCACCAAATCCTTCCTGGAAGCACCCTCACAGGTCGGCCCTGGGGCATGCCTCCTCGTTCATTCCCAGGCTCTGTGAAGTTGACAATTGAGATTCACTGTCCCAATTATGATTCAATTTTGTATGGCATAAAAAACATAATAATGAAAAGAAAGCTTTGGGGAAAAAATAACTGTGAAACTTTTGTAGTAAGCACAGTCCATCTCCAAATAAAAGCTTCACCTCGTGGTGCAGTGTCTGAGCTCCCAGGGGACTCCTAGAGAATCAGAAATGGTATGTGGCTTATCTGTTTCCCCCAGGGCAGGCTCATCTTGTTTTGTGACTTCAGTATATACAAGGTTTATTCTGGCAGGTGTGCCCAGCCCACAGCCAGTGAGCCGTATGCAAATGGGGATAGCTGTGACAGTGGCCCAATACAAATCTACTTAACACAGTACTTAAAACAGACTTACTTAAAACATTATGAGATTGTTTTTGCTTCTGATTATTTTCTATTTTTACTTATTATTTGCAAGGAGAGAGAGAGAATAGGCATGCCAAGCCCTCTTGACACTGCCAATGAACTCCAGATACTGCAAACAAACTCCAGATACTTACACCACTCAATGCCTCTGGCTTTCCCTGGGTTCTGGGGAATCAAACCCAGGTCACCAGGTTTTGCAACAAGCACCTTTAAACACTGAGCATCTCTCCAGCCCACGTTATTAATTTTTAAAATTTGTTTATTTTTATTTATTTATTTTGACAGTGACAGACAGAGAGAGAAAGAGGCAGAGAGAAAGAATGGGCGTACCAGGACTTCCAGCCACTACAAACGAACTCCAGACGCATGCGCCCCCTTGTGTATCTGGCTAACGTGGGTCCTGGGGAATCGAGCCTCGAACCGGGGTCCTTAGGCTTCACAGGCAAGCGCTTAACCTCTAAGCCATCTCTCCAGCCCATGTTATTAATTTTTAGTAACTTGATTGTGTGGCTCCTGAGCATGAAGCTTATAGGTAAAAATGTCATTTTTCAATGTCCCAAGATTGAGCACACCTGGCACAGGCTCTGTCCCGAGGTGAGCTGCTGGCATTAAGGTGGCCTTGTTTACTCACTAGGCTGCATGTATTAGTTACTTTTTGTTGAGGCAGAGTCTCACTCTAGCTAGGCTAGCATAGAATTTCCACTGTAGCCCCAGGCTGGCCTCAAACTCATGAACACCTCCTACCTTAGCCTCCTGAGTGCTGGGACAAAAGGTGTGTGCTGTCATACCTTGGCTATGCATTAGTTTCTTTGTGTCCCTGAGACCACAATTCTCAGCAGGTAGTGTAAGGGATGAGAGATGTATTTTGGCTCATGGTTTCACATGGTCTCAGTCCATCGTGTCAAGGAAGGGGTGGTGATATTCATGTAGCCGAAGCATGCGGCTCCTTGTGTGGGCGGGCCAGGAAACAGAGATGAGCTCTGTGTAGGGTTGGGTATAACCTACAAAGACCTAGTCCCAGTGACTCACTTCCTCCAGCCAGGCCCCACCTCCTCAAGGCTCCAGAGCCTCCTCAAACATACCATCAGTGAAGCAGCATGTATTCAAAACATGACCCTCTAGGGGATGCCTCAGACTCAATCCATAATAGCTGTCTCCTACCCTCGCTCTTAGAACTCATGGAGAGGAACACTAGGTCCCCATTTTATAAAAGGGAAGCTGAGATGCAGAGCAGTTAAGATACCTGCCCAAGGGCTCTGGGGATGGCTCAGTTGGTAAAGTGCTTGCCTCATGAACATGAGGATCTGAGTTTGATTCCCCGAAGCCATGTAAGAAGACTGACATGCCGGGCGTGGTGGCGCACGCCTTTAATCCCAGCACTCGGGAGGCAGAGGTAGGTGGATCGCCATGAGTTCGAGGCCACCCTGAGACTACACAGTGAATTCCAAGTTAGCCTGGACTAGAGTGAGACCCTACCTCAAAAAAGAAACAAAGCAAAACAAAAACAAACAAACAAACAAACAAACAAACAAAAGAAAACGGCTGACGTGGTGGCATGCACTTGTAATCCCAGCACTGGGGAGATGAAGACAGGTGGGTCACTGAGGCTTACTGGCCAGACAGGCTAGACCTGACTGGTGAGCTCCAAGCCAATAAGGGACCCTGTTTCAACAAGAGGTGGGTAACCTACTTGAGGAAGGAAGGATACCTAAGGTTGTCCTCTGGCCTCCATGCACGCATGCATCTGCACACACATGCACATGTAAAAAAGATACTAGGGCTGGAGAGATTGCTTAGCGGTTAAGGCACTTGCCTGCGAAGCCCAAGGACCCACTGTATCAGGAAGGTGGAGTGGCTCCTGAAGTGGGGGCATTTACAGCCACTAACAATACCTGAGGAAAATTCAGATTTTCCAGAGTTCATTGAAACATTTCTTAGCTTTCAACAAGCATGTAAAGAAAAATAAGGTACAAAAAAGAAAGTCTTTACTTGATAGTGGAGCTGACGACAACAAATCAAAGAGGAAAAGAGAGGCTGTTGACAGACAGACAGGCTTCAACAGAGGTCTGGGCCCGGAGTGAATGGTGGGTGTCCCAGGCAGTTGGAGTGGGGGGAGGGAATGGGGGTTTCTCTTGACATGGAAGGGTGCAAATGAGGCTGGCTGGGTGCCGCAAAGAGGTGAATATGAAGTGTCCTCAGATTACATTCACTTTCTTTTTAAAATTTTTTAGCTCTTTATTTGAGAGAAAGAGAGAGAGAGAAAGCAAGAGAAAGGGCACACCAGGGCCCCTAGCCACTGCAAATGAACTCCAGACACATGTGCCACCTTGTGCATTTGGCTTACCTGGGTTCTGGGGAATCAAACCTGGGTCCTTAGTCTTTGTAAGCAAGTGCCTCAACTGCTGAGCAATCTTTCTAGCTCCAGTGTTTCTTTTTTAAAAATATTTTTATTTAGTTATTTACATATCTCTCTCTCTCTGTGTGTGTGTGTGTGTGTATGGTAGTGCCAGGGCCTCTTGCCACTGCAAATGAACTCAATATGCAAGCACCACTTTTTGCATCTGGCTTTACATGGGTACTCAGAATCAAACCTGGACCAGCAGGCTTTGCAAGCAAGCACCTTTAACCACCAAGTCCTGTCCCCAGCCCAATATAATTGCTTTCTATGAAAAGGGACTAATTTGGCATTCTTGTCTAGAGGATGAAGCTCAGTAATTGTTTATACTATTTTATATATATTTCTACATACATACATATGTACATACATATATTCACATATATAAATTCTGGGTCTTGGTTTTGAATTACTAACATGAAAATAACTGCATTCTAATGACTATCAAGTTTGATCTGTTGGCTTTTTTTTGTTTTTTGTTTTTTGTTTTTCAAGGTAGGATCTCAATCTAGTTCAGGCTGACCTGGAATTCACTATGTAGTCTCAGGGTGGCCTCAAACTCATAGTGATTCTCCTATCTTTGCCTCGTGAATGCTGAGATCAAAGACATGCACCACTATGCCCAGCCCCTTTGCAAAATTTTATTACTACCAGCTCCGTATCTGATCACAGAAGCTAGACAAATCTTGGGCTAATTAGTGAAGCACAACTTAAATGGACATTTAAAGATTCCATGGAGCCATTCCTTTACAGAATGCTAAACTCTGTATTGAAAGGTTATGGTTCATGGAATTTCTAAGATAACATGATGTATGGAAGTGTAATGGTGGTTATAAATGTTGGCAGTTTAGGGCCTGCTGGCATAAATGGGTGAACAAAACTTGCTAAAATGAATTATTGACCTGCATACTTTTTTGTGTATATTGTTTACTTTGTTGGAAATAATGATGAACAGTGGTCAATAAATGGTTTTATATTCCTTACAAAAAAGAAAGAAATGTTGAATCTTAGGCACACCAAGATCTACTGAATCCATCTACAGTTCAGCAGGAGCTCCAGGTGATGGGGAAACATCAGCTTCAGCTGCTGTTCTTGGCGGCACCTAATTCTAGCTTCTCCCGGACATGATGGCATTGGGAGTGCTGGTGACCTGAGTTTCTGCTAGTTTTAGAGTCTCCCAAGGGCCTGGGTGTGGTGGCACACACCTTTAATTCCAGCATTTGGGAGGCAGAAGTAGGAGGATCACCATCAATTAGAGGCCACTCTGAGACTACGTAGTAAATTGAAGGTCAGCCTGAGCTAGAGTGAAACTCTACCTTGAAAAACAAATCAAAACAAACAAAGAAACAACAACAAAAAGAAATAGAGTCTCTCAAGGCAGTAACTTCTGGGAAGCCACCCATGAGTAACAGAACCATTCTCCAAACATTGCTCTTCCTAATCATGCTGTGCAAGGCCTTGTGGGAAGACAGACCTGGGGGATGGAGATGGGGAGATAGCTCGGTGGGCCAAGTGCATATCTCCTAAGCATGAGGACCTGGGTTTAGACTCAAGTATCTGTGTAAAATGCCGGTGTGGCGCATGTGCCTCTAGTCCTGGTGCTGGGGAGGCAGAGGCAGAGACAGGGAGTACCCTACAGCGCACTGACCAGCCAGGCTAGATCCAGGCCAAAGAGAAAATCTGTCTCAAAATGAGGTGGACAGTGTTCCTGGTGATCATACTAAAGACTGTCCTCTGGCATGTACACACAAAGACGCACACACGCATGTGCACCTGCAGGCACATGTGCACACACATGGATATACATATACATACAGGCCACACACACAGGAGAGCGAGAGAGCCTCAGGGGAGATGGGGCGTGTGTGTCTGGTGTGTGCACGGGCAAGAGACACGAATGTCTCCGTACGTATGTCTGTGTTTGGGTGAGACCAGAGGTGCCAAGGGAGAGATAGTTCGCCCATGAGCTCTGGATGCCACTCTAGGGAAAACAGAGGAAGAAAAGACAGGGACGTGAGCCTATGGGGGACCATGGCGCTTCTCCAAGTGGCTCTGTGGTGAGCCCATTGCCAAGAGACTTCTGTGAGCCTGGGAATCTGGGCAGGTGTCTCCTCGAGAAACAGACCCGAAGCATATGAAAGAGGGGCACAGGGACCCGTGCTGAGGACAGAGGCCATATGGCCAAGGCGCTGGGTGTGGCACTTGGTGAAGGTCTAGCACGGTTGCTGAGGGTGGTTGGTGCTTTCCTCACTGTGCCCTTGGCCGTGTCGCTATCGGGTGAATTCCTTCATGCCTGGAGCGCACCTGCTTCCAGGACCTGGGAAGGTGGGAGGCTGCCGCTGTTTGTGGCTAAAGGCCATGAGCGGCTGCAAGCTCCGTTCATCTAGGAAGCAGGCACCAGAGCTGAGGGGGGATGCCCTGTGACTACTGGGTGTGGCAGGCAATCCATGGAGCACTTGGCATCACTGCTTGCTTCCCTGGGCATCGATTTTAGTTTCCCTTTGCAGGATAAACACTCCAGGTCTCTCTGATCCAGAAAAGCACACTCTAGTCATTTACTATCCGTGAGGATCCTTCTGAGAAGATTCATAGCAGGACAGTTTTCTGCTGAAGAGGGCACAGCTGCGTGACCCTGGGCAGCTCCCCTGACCTTTCAATGTGAGATGAAGATGATGGGGGTCCTTATGGAGTTAGTAGATGAAAAGTGTGGACAGTTGTCCCTGGTCCTGGCAGTAAGAAGACACTACTGGGGCTGGAGAGATGGTTTAGTTAAGGCGCTTGCCTTTCAAAGCTAGAGGACCCACATTTGATTCCCCAGGAGCCATGTAAGCCAGATGCACAAGGTGGCAATATGTCTGGAGTTTGTTTCCAACGACTGGAGGCTCTGGAGCACCCATTCTCTCTCTCTCTCAAATAAATAAATAAAGTAAGAAAGAAGGCACTACCCCTTCTGCCAGCAGCTCCAACCTTCTCACTTGGGATTCAACTCCTCTGTACACACAGCCTCACAGCTCCACCCAGGGATACCTCTGACTCCAGTCCTCTACCATCCCAGTACTGTAAGCCCCGTCTTCGCAATGCGGCCTGTGTGCAGTGTGTAGCGGGCTGGGCCATATGGGCTGCAGAGCTGGGGGAACCTGCAGCCCATGGGCCCCGCCACGCAGCCTTGCTCTTGAGCCCTGTGCAAAGCTTAATGTCAGGACGTGGTAGGCACTGGCAAGTACCAGGTCACCTAACCCTGCAGGTCATCATCACTGTGCAGGCACATGTGACCCTTTGTTTCCATCCTCAGCTGCTGGCCCCAGGTGGCTGTAGTCCCAGTGTTAGATGACCACTGGGGCCTGACGGTCAGAAGCAGTCAGCCCTGTGGTCTGGGCAGATGCCAAGAGGGAGTGCAGAGAGACCTCTGGACCCAGCCACCCCTGGCTTATTCTGCTGCTTCCTGGTTAAGGTGTTTTGCTTTCTAAGCCCTTCTCTGGGGACAGGGAAATAGCTCAGTGAGTCAAGTCCTTGCCTTGCAAGTATGAAGACCTGAATTCATATCCACAGGTCAAATGCCAGGCATGGGGGCCTGTACGTTTAATCCCAGCACTGGGGAGGCAGAGATAGGTGGATCCCTAAGTCTCATTAGCCAGCAAGTCTACCCTCACTGGGCAAGCTCCAGGCCAGTGAGAGATGCTATCTCAAAAAAAAGTATATAGGTAAATAAATAAATAAAATATTCAAAAATTTTTAAAGGGGCTGGAGGGATGGCTTAGCAGTTAAGGTGCTTGCCTACAAAGCCAAAGGACCTAGGTTCAATGCCCCAGGACTCACGTTAGCCAGATGCACAAGGGGGGCACGTGTCTGGAGTTCATTTGCAGTGGCTGGAGGCCCTGGCGTGCCCATTCCCTCTCTCTCTCTCCCTCTTTCTCTGTCAAATAAATAAATAATAAATAAATAAATATTTTCAAACATTTTTAAAAAGTATATAGTGCCTGAGGAACAACGCCCATGGTTGCCTCTGGCCTCCACATGTGTGCGTGCATGTGCATGTGTGTGTATACGCACATGCGCCTTTGCCGCAACAGCCTCCACTTAACAAATTCACTGGGCTGAAGGCAGCTGCCTCTAGTGGAGAAGCAAATCGCTCTAGGGTACTTCAAGACAGGGCTCTGCCACCAGGTCACTGTCTGCAGGGGTAAGGGTGTCGTCACCGAGTTATGGGTCAACATATCCTCCTGTCCCGCCTGCTCTCACTAAAGGATTCATAGTCACTGTTCAAGGACTCCAGCACTCACTTCCCTATGTGCAAAGTGTGGGGGCTGTGTGCATCTGGCGTGCCACAGCAGGTTAACTGAGGTGTGTGTGTGGGGGGCAGTGTTCATTTCGATAAATTTCACAACAAAACCTACCCACTGTGACTCATAAGGGACCATCATGTCCTCTTGTATCCCACTGTCCTCACGAAGCAGCATGTACACAATTTCGTGTGTGTGTGCATAGCTTGTGGTGTATGCATACGTGCACAGATGTGTGCGTCCTGTGTGCCTACATGCAGCCAGAAGAAGATGTGGGTGCCTTCCTCTCACTCTTCTACCTTATTTCCTTGAGAGACGTTCTCAGAGTTACCCAACCCAGGAGCCCAGCAATCGGTCAAAGGCATGTATGTCTATGCCCAGCTTGTCTTAAGGCTTTTTGTTGACAGCTTCTACCAATATAGATGGTATACCATGATCATAATCTCCCAATACTCCCCATTCCCACCTCCCTAATCCCCCTCCACTAAATCCCTTCTTCCTCCCAACTAGTCTTCATTTTGATGCCATTATTTTTTTTCTCCTATTATGGTCTCATGTAGGTAACATCATGCACTATGAGGTCATGAATATCAAGGCCACTTTGTGTCTGGAAGACAGTATTGTAAACAGTCCTACCCTTCCTTTAGCTCTTACATTCTTTCCACCACCTCTTCCACAATGGTCCCTGAGCCTTGGAAGGTGTGATGGAGACACACAGCTTTTTATGTCAATGCTGGAGACTGAAATTAGGTCCTTGCTCTTACCCATTGAGACATCTCCCCAACCCTAAGCATTTTTTAAAAAATATTTTAAATTCTTTTAAATTATTTGCAGAGAGAGAGAGAGAGAGAGAGAGAGAGAGAGAGAGAGAATGAGTGGGCATGCCAGGGCCTTTAGCCATGGCCAGTGTATGCCAGATGCATGCACCATTTTGTGCATCTGGCTTTACGTGGGTACTGGGGAATTGAACCTAGGTCACTGGGCTTTTCAAGCAAGTGTCTTAACCTCTGAGCCTTCTCTCCAGCCTAAAAAAATTAAAAAAAAACCATTTTTACTTATTTGTGTGTGCACAAGTGTGTGCACAACAGGACTTTTTGCTGCTGCAATAAACGCCAGATGGGTGCACCAATTTTTGTGACTGATTTTATGTTGGGGTTAAAGGAAATGCACCTGGGTCGGCAGGCTTGGCAAGCAAGTGCCTTTAACCACTGAGCCATTTTCCCTCCAAGTACATAATTTTTAAAGAAAGTTTTACTGGGTTTGGAGAGATTGCTCAGTGGTTAAGAGCACTTCCTGTGAAAGCGTGAGGGCCTGGAGGAGGCCCAGCAGGCCTGAGAGACTGCTCAAATGTGATTCTCAGGACCCATATAAATGGCTGGACATGGCCACGTGCATCTGTAACTCCAGCCCCACAGGGGAGCAGAGGCCTGCGATCATCAGAGCTCAGGAAAAAAACAAGGCAAACTGCAGGATCAGTAAGAGACTTGGACTTAAATTAGAATGGACAAAAGAACAATGGCTGAATGCACCCCACCCTGGATGAGAACATGGGGCAACACAATGGCATGTGCATGTGCATATATCACACACATAGCATAGCACATAAAAAATAAAGTTTTATTGGCACACAAACACAGACATTCATTGTCATTTAGTTTATGGCTGCATTTATGATGCAATAACAGAATTGAAAGGCAGAGACCATGTGACTTACAAACCTAATGTATGATCTGATCCATGAAGGAAAAGCTCTCCAGCCTTGTCTGAAGGGTTAAAGATAAAATGTGACTGTATTTAAAGTTCACAGGATTTGAATATACTTTCATCAATCTTCTAAATTTTGGTAAATAAAAACTTTTTAATGGGTTGAACCTGGATTCTCACATTTTCTAGGCATGTGTGCCACCAATGAGTCATACCTCAGTCCATGCATCTTGCTAAATAGGATTAAAAAAAAACTTTAAACTTTCTGCTTCTAAAATTTGTTTTTCTTCAAAATAGTCACAATTATCCGTACCAAATGAAAGATGAAATATGATTGTAATTAATGAATTCCGAAATCTTAAAATATTTAAGTAAAGCCGGACCTTTTCAGTATAATTCTTTGAAAATTCAAGAAAATTCTCTTCAAATGTTTAAATTTTTTAAAATTTATCTGGAAAGAGAGAGAAAGAAACACAGAGAGGGGGGTAGGGAGAATGGGCACGCCAAGGCCTCTTGCCACTATTAATGAGCTCCAGATGCAGGCACCACCTGTGCATCTGGCTTTATGTAGGTGCTGCGGAATCTAAATTGGGGCTGGCAGGCCTTGCAAGTGAGTGTCGTTAAACGCTAAATCATCTCCCCAGCCCCAAATGTTTTTACAAAACAAAAGCTATCTTCAGTTTTTACACTCTATGTACATCTAGCTACCAATAAAAAGAACATTATAGTTAATTTTATTATTTCTTTGTTATTTGTGTGTACACTACACATGCATGTGGGTATGCATGTTTGTAGGTCTGTAGGTTCATGTGTGCAGATGAGCATGTATGTGTGTGCATGTGTATGTGCATGTGGAGGGCAGAGGACAGCCTCAGGTATTGTTCCTCTCAGGCATGATCCATATTTTCATTGAGAGAGAGAGAGAGAGAGAGAGAGAGAGAGAGAGAGAGAATGGGCATACCAGGGCCTCCTCCAGCCACTGCAAACAAACTCCAGACACATGCGCCACCTTGTTCATGGGTCCTGGGGAATTGAACCTGGGTCTTTGGCTTTGCAAGCAAGCACCTTGACCACTAATCCATCTCTCAGCCCCCATCGTTTTGTGAGACAGGATCTCTTGCTAGCCTGGGGCTCTCCAGGTAGGCTAGATTGACTGTCTAGGGAGCCCCAAGAGCACACTTGTCCCTGCCCCCCCCAGGACTGGGGTTACAAGTGCATGCTGCCGTGCCTGGCTCTTTTCCCATGCACAATAGGCTAGAATGCAAGTTCTTATGCTTTCAAAACAAGCATTTTCCCAGCTGAGATGTCTCCCCAGCTCATGAGGTTTTTGTTTTTTTTAATTTTCCTTTTGCTGACCTAGTCCATCTCTTGCAATCTAAAGTAACTATAATGTCATGCGGGGCCCTTCCACTTGTCCAGTTGTAAAGCAGGGTTGAGACAAATGGTCTGTGGAGAAACTGTGTGTGGGCCTGTTGCAGTTGCCTTCATGTTGCTGGGATGAAACACCCAAGCAGAGAAGCAGCTGATGGGAGGGAAGTTTTTTATTTTGGCTTATAGTCTAGAGAGGAAGCTCCACGATGGCAGGGGACAGCACAGCATGAGCAGAGGCTGGACATCACATCTGTCACAGCAGGTGGAAACAGCCGCAGGACAGTGAGCCAAACTCTAGCAAAGGGGAGTTGGCTATAAACCTGCAGCCAACACATCTTCTCCAGCAAGGCTCCTCCCCGCAAATTGCCATTAGCTGTGAACCAAGCATTCAGAACACATAAGTTTATGGGGGACATCTGACTCAAACCACCACAAAGCCACATTGTGAAACCACGTTGTGGTGTCACGATAGCTCTGAAAGAGGGACTCACACAGATCAGAAATCACGCCCTCACTCCACTACTCACCATGCAATGTGACCTTGGCCAGGTTTCCCAACCTCTCTGAGGCCCAGTTTCTCCCTTTGTAAAACGGCAATATTCCTCAGCAGAGTCAGGTAGCTGGGCACTATCAACTTACAGAGCACCTTGGGGCTCAGGGCACAGTGAGTGCACTGTAGATGGGTCAATGTCCTCGCCCTACAGCTGGGCACCTTAGGGCACTGCAATTTGCACACTGATGTTCCATGGCTCTGAGCATGTTGACTGCCCTGCATGTGGTTACCATGAGTCCCTCTTCTTTTGCTCTTCCAGTCTTAGCCCAACCACACGTGACCCGGAAAACCTACTTGTCAGCTGTGATGTTAGGACAAAAGCAGTATAATGACCATAGAGAGAAACAACACGCACATGTCCCCAGCAGCTGGGGGGCTTCCCAGCAGTCCAGCCCACCCATCTGTCTGTATGCTTTCTTGGGCCTTTGGGAGAACATGAAAGGATGTTCACGGATGCTTTCTGTCCTTAATTCATCTGTCCAGTCAGCTTCAGGGCACACCTGTGTCCAGGCTGATGGGAAACCCGTATGTACACCGGATCCTGGTCCTCCTGAAGAGGTCTCAGAAGGCGGAGAGCAAGCCCATCCATCAGTGCTGTCGTCCTGGCTGCGGCAGGTTCCTGCTCTCCTTAGGTCCTCCTCATGCGTTGTGGTTCCACTGTCTTCTCTCAAGGCATCTTTACCTCAACCCACGAGGTAGACAGGCTGAGGCTACGGTGCCACTGTGTGTGTGTGTGTGTGTGCGTGCACTTATGTGTGGTGGTGGGGTGCATGTGTATGGAGGCCAGATGACAGCCTTGGGTGACATCTGCAGGAATGCTATGCCATCCATCTCCTTTGAGACAGGATCACTCATTGGCCTGGAGCTCGCCAAGTAGCCCAGGCTGGCTGGCCAGCGAGTCCCAGGGATCTATCTGTCTCTACCTCCTCAGCACTGTGGTTACAGACACGCTACCTCACCTGGTGTTTTTGTATGGGTGCTGGCGATCAAACTTGTCATGTTTGCAAGGCAAGTATTTTACCCACTAAGCCATCTCCCCAGGCCCTAAGGCCCTATTTGATAGTTGAGGAAACTGAGGCTCCTGGGACTAGAGTGGCTGTCACTTAATCACAATGATCTCTAACACAGGAACTATGACTTCGTTTTAGTGACCCCGGCGCAGCTGCAAATGCAGAGAAGGAGGGGGTGTTCACAAGCCTGGCTGCTGGCTCCCTGCCTGGGCCCGAGACGGCCGGGTCTGGTCTGCCGACAGAGCTGACCGCGGGGCCACGTTCGCTGTGCCTGTGCGCTTGGCAGCAGGACCTTGCGCCTGAAGAGCCCCAAGTGGATGGTGGTGGCCCTCTACTGACCTTGGCTCTCAGCTCAGCAAGGTTTCCTTGCTTCGGTTTTGCTCTCTGAGGGCTGTTGGTGTGACTTGCCTGAGAGATTTGAATTTTTGTTGAGGGGAAGTTGGAAGTCTTGCCTTCCCAGGAGCAAGCTCTTTCTCTGATCTGGCTTCCTTGGAGCTCTAGACCAGTTGTATTCTCTCTCTCTCTCCCTCTCTCCATGTGAAGGCCAGAAGACAACCTCAGGTGTCATTCTTCAGGTACCATTCTTTTTTTTCTTTTTGGTTTTTCAAGGTAGGGTCTCACTCTAGCCCAGGCTAACCCGGAATTCACTCTGTAGTCTCAGGGTGGCCTTGAACTCACAGCAATCCTCCTACCTCTGCCTCCTGAGTGCTGGGATTAAAGGCATGCACCACCACGGCCGGCCACACCTGGCCACACCCGGCTACCTTTTTTTTTGAGACAGGGTCTCTCATTGGCCTGGAGGTCCCTGAATAGGCTGAAATGATTGGCCAGTGAGTTCCAGGGGCCTACTTATCTCTGTCTCCCTAATGCTGGGATTATAAATTTATATCACCATACCTGGCCTTTTATTTATTTTAATTAATTTATTTTTTTTACATGGGTTCTGGGAATAAAATTTAGGTTCTAATGCTTTCAAGGCAAGCACTTTACCAATTGAGCTCTCTCCTCAGGCCCTGGACCAGGTTTAATAAAACCCTTCCATCTCACTTCCTGCTTGGAAAGCAGCAAGAGCAGAGGGTCGCATAGGGTCAGGTTCTAGGGAAAGCCTCGGGACCCTAACCGTTGAAGGTGGGAGAGAGCAGGGCGACACCCAGCCACCAGCTACTCTGAACCCAAGGGGAGCGCTGGAGGTAGGGTCCCAGTCTTGGCATCTGTACCACTTTTCTGGTTGCTGTGACCACATACTTGACAAAAACAACATGAAGAAGGAAGGGCTTACTCTGGCTTATATGTGAGAGTGAGGTCCATCTTGGCAGGGAAGGCATGGGTGGCATCAAGAGTGTGAGGCAGCTGGTCACATTGTGTCCACAGTCAGGAAGCACACAGGGATTAAGTGCTGGTGCTCAGCTTTCTCTCTCTCTCTCTCTCTCTCAATACAGTCCAGGACCCCAGACCATGGGGTGATGTTGCCCATATTCAGGGTAGGTCTTCCCACCTCAGCTAACCCAATCTTGAAACTCCCTCACAGACACACTCAGAGGTGTGTTTCTGTGGTGATTCTAAATCCCATCAAGTTGACATAATTAACCACCACAACCAAACAGTCATTTTTGAATCCACTGAGGGGTGAGGTAGCTGTATTCCGCCTGAGGTCAGGGGAGGTCGGGAGAGACGACTGACAAGGGACTGAGTCCTTCAGTCCTGAGGCGAGACCTTGGTGTCCTAGGCCCATCTCCCCTGAAGAGCCCAGGGAAGTTAAGGCGAGGCAGACCCTTCACCAAAAGGAGTCATTGTGCTGGGCTGTGGATTTCCTGGGGCCAAGGGGCTTCCAGAAGTTCTGTACAACTGGAATAAATTCTCTTCTTTTTTCTCCTTTCTTTCTTTTTTTAATGTGATTTCATTATTATTATTATTATTTTGTTTTTTTGAGGTAGGGTCTTGCTCTAGCCCAGGCTGACGGAATTCACTATGGAGTCTCAGGGTGGTCTTGAACTCAGGGAGATCCTCCTACCTCTGCCTCCTGAGTGCTGGGATTAAAGGTGTGCGCCACCACTTCTGGATCTCCTTTTCTTTCTTCTTCCTCCTTCTTCTTTGCGGGTGTATGCACGTGTATATGCATGTTTATATGTGTTTGGGGGTTCATGTGTATGTGTGTATGTGTATAGAGGCCAGAGGTGGTTGTTGAGTGCCTTTCTCAGTCACTGTCATATTTACTGGGGCAGAGTCTCCCACTGAAACCCAGAGCTCACCAATTCAGCTAGGATAACTAGCCAGCTTGTCCTGGGGATCCTCTGTCTCCGTCCTCCCTCTCTCCAGCACTGGAATTACAAGCAGCTACCACACCCACATGGCATTTATATGGTGCTGGGAATCCGAACTCAGGTCCTCATTCCTGTGCAACAAGTGCTTTACCTACCAAGCTCCTTCCCCAGCCCAGACTGAGTTCAGCTCTGCCAAAGGAAAGATGGAAAGAAGGTGCCCTGTGAGGCCAGCGGGCTGGGCTGAGCATACTGGATCCTGGAGATCAATGTGGAAGCTTCTAGAATTCTTTCATCAAGCTTCATCCAGCCTTTGCCATTCTGCAGAGGGTATCCTGCAGGCAGCGGGAAGGGACCTGAGTAGGAGGCAGGTTTCAGACAAGCAGCTGGGAAGGTGCGGCCGCAGCCTTGCCCAGCAGGAGACCAGCCGGGACTGCCAGAAAGGACACGAAAAGGGTATCAGGAAGGGAGGCACCCCTTTGCTGTTGACGGGACAAGACAGTGTGTGTGGGGGACTGGAGAGATGGTTTAACGGTTAAGGCACTTGTCTGCGAACCCTAAGGACCCAGGTTCGATTCCCCAGGACCCAAGTAAGCCAGATGCCCAAGGTGGCTCATGAGTCTGGAGTTCAGTTTGTAGTGGCTGCAGGGCCTGGGGCACCCATTCTCTCTCCTCTCCTCTCCCCATCACCCCCCCCTCGC
Source organism: Dipus sagitta (assembly GCA_036346955.1). Taxonomy (NCBI): domain Eukaryota; kingdom Metazoa; phylum Chordata; class Mammalia; order Rodentia; family Dipodidae; genus Dipus; species Dipus sagitta. Next base: position 138,101,654 of record CM070773.1, read on the forward strand.
TTGCAAATAAAAAGAAAAGACAGGGTGGGGTGGTGTCTGGAAGAAACTGCAGTGGCCAACAAGGGGAGGGCGCCCAGCTGGGTTTGGCTGAGCTGGCCTGGTATGGTAACCTGGGGGGGCATGGAGGGAAGTGGAGGTGCTCCAGTGGTTTGGGGCCGGTTCATCTAAGTGAGCGTAGCCAAATTTGTCCAACACAGGCTTTTCGCAGCAGAAAGACCACTCAGGGTGGTGGAGCAGCTGACTGCCTTTCTTGGCGCGTGTTCCAGCCTTTGCCACCCGCCCGTGCTGTGCGCAATCCTTCCTGGCGGATGCGTCGCAGGCAGGGAATTTAATCCATATGCTGATGATTCCTTTGCCCTGAACTCATTACATGCGCCCCTTAAGAGCCCTTTGATGTCCGGCAGGACTCGCGGGCTTTTTATGAGCCAGTTTTGTGTGCTCGGCCCGCACTCCCTCCCTGCTATGCTTAAGGAACGGAAGTTGTTTCTGGGCGTCTAAATGGATGCAGGCTTTCAAAGGCTCGAGCTCTGAATTCTAAGCTCGTGGGGTTCCCTTGGATCCCAGCCTCGGCAGTTTTCTGTTCCAGCCAGGGACAGCCATGCTGGCTTTGCATGTGTGGACCACAGGTGGGTGTGGCAGAGCTGGGACCACTGGTGCCAAGGCTCTGTGTCTTTTTCCTGACTCCATTTCTGGGGCTGGCCCTCTCCATGGTCCAGGCGGAGTGAGGGTGGGTGACGGGAGGACTTGTGCTCTGCCACCCCAGCCCATCCACCACCCCACATCAGCAGTGACACTGCAATGTGTCCAGAACACGTTATTCTGGGTTCAGCCTCCCAAGGGTGAAGGCCAGGGATGTAGAAGTATGGTACCATGCACGGTTCGCGATGGTGAGGGGAGAAGTCCCAGCTGAGGGTGGTGTATAGGGAGGGGGAAAGAAAACATCCAACATTGGAGATTTTGGAAAGCAGGCTTGCTGGGGGACCCCTTCCCCACCTTGCCCTGGGCTCCTGAGGGTCTGGACAGGACCTGGTGAATAGAACTAGGGCAGGGGGTTGGTCATATTCAAGCAAGATTCATGTCCCCTAGATGGTGTGTGTGTGTGTGTGTGTGTGTATTTGGAGCACAGGGCTGGATCCTGCGCAGTGGGTATGCACAGATGCCAGTTTCTGGAAGCTGTTTAGCACTTTGCCCTTGGAAAGGGTGGCGGCTGTGACGTGCAAAGGATGAGGCACAAAGGACCCATCTTGAAGGGGGCAGGACAGATTTTCAGGCGAGTGAGAGAGAAATGTGGAGTAAACAAAGGGAGAGAGCCCGAAGGTGTGGTGGTGCACGCCTTTAATCCCAGGTTGAGGTGGGAGGATTACTGTGTTGGAGGCCAGCCTGAGACTACATAGTCAATTCCAGGTCAGCCTGGACTAGAGTGAGATCCTACCTTGAAAAAAAAAAAACAACACAAAACAAAGCAAAACAAGAACAAAAAAAGGGAGGAGCTGCAGAGATGGCCTGTGAAGCCTAAGGACCCAGGTTCAATTCCCCAGGACCCATGTAAGCCAGATGCACAAGGTGGCAGGGTACGTCTGGAGTTCATTTGCAGTGGCTGGAGGGCCTGACATGCCCATTCTCTCTCTCTCTCTCTCTACATATGTGTGTGTGTGTGTGTGTGTGTGTGTGTCTGCCTCTTTCTCTCTCACAAATAAATAAATAAAATTAGAAACAAAAAAAAGGGAAAGAGCTGGGCGTGGTGGCGCACTCCTTTAATCCCAGCACTTGGGAGGCAGAGGTGAGAGGACTGCTGTGAGTTCAAGGCCAGCCTGAGACTACATAGTGAATTATTCCAGGTCAGCCTGGGCTAGAGCAAGACCCTACCTCAAAAAACCAGCCAACCAGCCAACCAACCAACCAACCAAACAACAAACAAATACAAAGGGAGAAGAAGGGAGGAAGAGGAGACCCGCAGACCAGCAGTAGGGGTGGAGCTGGCTTAAATGAGAAGAAGGTGGTCTTGGCCCCAGTTAGAACTGGCCCCAGTGACAGGGATGAGGTCATGCCTACCATGCAGGGGCAGATGGAAGCCTAGAGTTGCTTTAACTTAACCTCACCTCATTTGTGTCCCCAGCTGGCAAAGCACCCCACTTTGTTTTTACCTGTCCAGAATATTCCAGAATATTACCCCTCCCATGACCCCAAGTACCCAGCATTTCACATCATCACACCCCATTAGAGATGGAGACAAGGACAGGAAGTCTTGTCCTTTTCTTTCTGTGTCAGATTGAGAAACAAGTTCAGAGAGCTTGTATAGCCTCCCAAGGCCACAGAGCAAGCTAGAGGAAGAACAAAGGCCAGAAATCCCAGGGCCAGAGTGTGTAGCTGCTTGTCACCTCCTTGGCAACCTCTCTATCATCTTCTCAGAGTCCCTGCATCTTGGTTTCTGTGGAGTCAGGGCCGCCCCACTGACTTATCTGCATGGGGACGCCCTGCTACATGTAGTCACCTTGCCAGGCACTGGCAAGTTAAAGACGTGGAACGACCCCTGAATTGTCCACTGAGGTTGAAGTGGGGTCCGACATGGAGACAGACACAGATGTCGTGGTACAAAGGCAGGTGAGTCACACCCACCCAGGGTGAAGAAAAGATGTGAGAAGGCAGTCTGGGAAGACTTCCTGCTGGAGGCCCTAGTGAGAGGCCTGGTCACAGGGCACCAGGGAGAAAATAGCAGAGCCAGAAGGGGAGGAGGCACAAAGAGCACCTCAGGTGACAAACATGTCTCTCATCCAAGTCCTGACCGTGACTGGCCCTGCTTAACTACCAAGAGCAGCCGTGTGCTGTGGTTGCAGACAGCAATCAGGTGTATACGAGTAAGAGCAAGGTACCCATACCACCCTCCCGCCCCAATCTCACAGCCTTGGAAACTTTGCGGTACCTCACCTTCTTACTAGGGAAGAGGGGCGTCTGAACTATGTCTTAGAGCCTTGGAGACAGACAAGGTTAGCATCTACAGTGACCTTTCCTCCTGGGGGGAAGGAGGCTGGGAAAGGGAAGGGCTGAGGTGGAGAACCTGCTGGCCACGAGGCTGGGGAGTTAGCTCACAGAGAGAGGCAGGGGACTCATCAAGGAGCTACACTGGGCTGTGATTGGATGTTGGGGGGGGGCTCAAAGAAACTCCCTAGATGGAGACACTGGGAGAAGTGGGCTGGGGTGACCGTGGATGTGGGTTTGTGTGCACAGGGCTGGAGGTCAGGAAGGAAGGCCTTGGTGCTGTGTGACGGGGTTGTCGGGATGGGGTGGGAACAAAGCTCAGAGTGGGCGAAGGTCCTCAGCAGGGTGAAGAGCAGAGTGGGGTGGGGCTTGGGCTCTGGTTTGGTCCTTGGAGGGGAGACTGAAGCCCCAGAGGAGATACCCTGTGTCCTTCCCTGTGACCCCTCAGTGTGGCAGGGCCCCAGGGAGAGGGGAGGAAGAAGGGAGGGTGATTTGAGACATGCATTTCAACTCTTCCCCTAGAGCATGAACTATGCCATGTTATGTTACATATAATGCTTTCGCGTGTGCTCTTGTTCACATGTGTGCTTATGGAGGACAGAGGACAATCTTCAGTGTTGTTGTTCAGGAGTCGTTTTGAAAAATACTTTTATTTATGAGAGAGAGAGGGAGAGAGATAGATAGTGGGCACACCAGGGCCTCTAACCACTGCAAACAAACTCTAGATGCATGTGCCACCTAGTATATCTGGCTTATGTGGGTCCTGGGGAATTGAACATGGGTCCTTAGGCTTCACAGGCAAGTGCCGTAACTGGTAAGCCATCTCTCCAGCCCCACTCACCTTCTTTTTTTTTTCAAAAATTTTTTTATTAACAACTTCCATGATTATAAAAAAATATTCTATGGTAATACCCTCCCTCCCCCACTTTCCCCTTTGAAACTCCATTCTCCCCATCTCAATCAGTCTTTCTTTTATTTTGATGTCATGATCTTTTCCTCCTTTTATGATGGTCTTGTGTAGGTAGTGTCAGGCACTGTGAGGTCATGGATATCCAGGCTGTTTTGTGTCTGGAGGAGCACATTGTAAGGAGTCCTGCCCTTCCTTTGGCTCTTACATTCTTTCTGCTACCTCTTCCACAATAGACCCTGAGCCTTAGAAGGTGTGATAGAGATATTGTAGTACTGAGCACTCCTGTCACTTCTTTCCAGCACCATGATGCCTTCTGAGTCATCCCAAGGTCACTGCCATCTGAAAAGAGAAGATTCTCTACCAAAAATGAGAGTAGCATTAATATAAGGGTATGAACATTAAGAGAAGTGCTTACTGGGCAGTTTGATAAGCATAGTATATACATTTAGCCAGACATCAGCAGATGTTACACCCCTAGGGCTCATGACTACCCCTGTTTTAAGTTTTCAGTATCAGGGATGTATTCCTTCCCATGGAGCGGGCCTCCAGTCCAATTAGAGGGCAGTTGGTTTCCACCATGACAGATGTGCCACTATTGCACCCGTTGGCTCATTTGGCCTGGCTGGCCAAATATAAGGCTTGCAGTGTCCACTGTTGCCCACTCACCTTCTTTGAAGCATAATTTCTCATTGGCCTGAAGCTCACCTATTAGGCTACACTAGCAGGCCAGTGAGCCCCAGGATCCTCCTGTTTCTGCCTCCCCAGCCCTGGGATTACAAGCACGTGCCACCCCTAAACCATCTAAGCCATCTCTCCAGCCCTCCTGCTTTACTTTTAGTGAAAGAAACTGGCAGTCACAAGTGACCTCTTGTCTCTGCCATCACTCTGAACCAATCATGATATTATGTCATGTCAAATGGGGGCATTGGCACCTAAGTTCAAAGCATCGCTTTGCAGCTAGGGGACCTTATCTAGCTTTAAAGGTGGTGTAGGAGATAGTCAGGCTTTTGAGATCTGAGTATCATGACCAAGGGACACCTGTCTGGGAGATGCCCTCACAGTGGTAGATTGTCTCACCCACAGGGGTGCTATAGAGGTACAATGGAATAGAAGGATCTGGGATGACTTTAACTTCAGCCTCATTCTCACTGTGAGTGGGCCTTGTGTACTTTGTAACTCCAGCCCCATTTCTCACTGTGAGTGGGATTTTGAGTACTTTGCCCAGCTTTCTCATTTGTCAAGTGGGTGTAAAACCCAGAGGACTAAGTGTGTTCATGGGCAAGAAAACTGGGCAGATGAGCCCCTGTTTGGTCTGTCCTATGTCCTTCTTGGGCTCCAGGTAAAAGTTAAGGACACTGCAGCCAGGCGTGGGAAACTCCAGCCCTGAGGTCAGAGTCACTGGGAAGAAGGGAAGACTGCCTCCAGAAGCGGAAGCATGTAGACCCTGTGATATGCCCGGTGCCTCTGGCTTCTGGCTGCCAGCAGCCTGGTCCTGACTCTTTCTGCACAACCACACCTCATGCCTCATGGTGGGCCCGGGGTGACTGAGTCTCAGGGAAGCTGATGGCCCTTAAAATGACCAGGCAATTCCTCAGGAAAGCAGAGGCTATCCCAGAAGGTAGGGGTGTCTCTCTTCCTCATTGGTTAACCTAAGAAGATCCTGTATTTACTGGTGGGGGGAGGCTGACAGATGCTGGCCTGGGTCATGTTACTAGTGAAGGTTCTCTAGAGGAATGGAGCCTATAGAATGAGTCTATACAACAACAGGATTTATTAGACTGGCTTATACAACACGGGCTGGGCAGTCCAGTCATGGCTGTCTGTAGGCTGGAGTCTGAGAACCCCGTAGCTACTCAGCCCATGTGGCTGGAAGCCTGTAGAGTCCCAATCTGGCACAGAAGGCCTGGAGGATTCCTAGAGAGCCAATGGTCTTCAGTCCATGCTGGGAGGCCCAAAATGCTGGGTCTAATGCCAGTGAAGGATGGCAGCAGCAGGGTAGATGCCCCTACCAGCAAGTAGCAAAGGCAGCCAGGCTAAAGCAGCATGGCTTCCCTCCATCTTCTTTTTTATTTTTAATTTTATTTATTTAATATATTTTATTGATTCATTTGAGAGAAAGAGAGAGAGGGAGAGAGAGAGAGAGAGAGAGAGAGAGAGAGAGAATGGGCCCGCCAGGGCCACCAGCCACTGCAAACAAACTCCAGATGCATGTGCCCCCTTGTGCATCTGGCTTACGTGGGTCCTGGGGAGTCAAACAGGGATCCTTTGGCTTTGCAGGCAAATGCCTTAACCACTAAGCCATCTCTCCAGCCCTATTTATTAATTTTTTTCGAGGTAGGGTTTCACTCTAGCCAGTAGTCTCAGGTCTCGAACTCACAGTGATCTTCCTACCTCTGCCTCCCAAGTGCTGGGATTAAAGGCATACGCCACCACACCTGGCCCCTCCATCTTAATATCCAAGCTGCCATCAGAAAGGCAACCCACTCTGGTGAAGGGTCTCCCCCTCTCAGTTAATCTTTCCTAGATGTGTCCTCACTGACCAGCACAGAGGACTATCTATTAGTTGATTCCTAATCCACTCAAGTTGACGGGCCAAATTAGCCGTCAAAGACCTCTTGAAGAGACACAGCTGAAGCCTTTAAGTGAGGTCAACCAATGGCCATCATCCCCTAGAGGCCATCCTTTGACAAGTGTGGTGCAGTCTATGCTGAGGATAGTGGCATGTTGTACAACAGCAGCTCAGGAGGCCAGGGCCCCCCTTGATGCCTCTAGTTCACCAAGCTGCCCTCTGCAGGTGTGCTGCTGGGTCACTGACGCTCCTGCTTGCCCGTTCCCTCCATGTCCACGATGGACTGTGCCCTCAAACTGTGAGACAAAAGAAACCAGAACAACCCTTCCTTCCCAAGTTGTTTTTGTCAGGTATTTATGTCACAGCAATAAGTGAAATAACTAATACAGTCAGGTAGCCATACACTGTGTAAACCCCTCCCTCCAAAAAACAAGTCCCAAGCCCTGAACTAAAGCTGTGAAAGAAAGCATCTATGGGATTTTCCCAAAGCTACGAGGCAGGGGCATTGGGATGCTGCTGGCCAAGGCCTCCTCCAGAGGGGAACAGAGCCCTGGGGAGCCTCCCACACCCTTGCCACCCCACTCTATTCCTATCCCCCATCCAGAGGACCAGGGAGGGCTAGCAGGTCTGGGTCCTCCTGCTAGGGTGGGGAGGATCACCCCTGCATGGTTAGCCTCCACTGTGGCTCCCCCTTTTGCATCCTTCTGCCTCTCTGGGGAGACCTGGTAACCATTTGTACTTACCCTCCTGTGGATAAGGGCTCTGCGACCGCTGTGGCTGCCAGTGTCTCTGCCTCCCTCACTCCCTGCGGCTTCGGAATGGCTTCATCCAGGGAGGCCGCTAGCAGGGAGGGGCAGAGCTCCCTGGACTGGGTGGTGTCACGTCACAGGTGACCAGGTATGGAGCACAGAGGGTCTTCAGGGCCCTGACTCAGGTGTGAGAGGGCAGTTCAGAAGCAAGGAAGGAGACTTGCTTGTCAGGGCTGAAATTTTGGAAGGAGGGACAGGCCAGCAACAGGGTGACCTCGACTCGTAGAGCCTCGGGGTAGGGAGCCCCATCCTTACAACTCAAGAGACAGGGAAAATAAGCTCAAATGTGTTCTCACTAAATACCACCTCCCCATCCCCTCCCCACTCCTGGCTTCCACCATCTACTTTCTGTCTTTACAGACTCAACTCTTCCAGGTGCCTTGTATCAGTGGAACCCTTGTGTTTGGCTTTCTGTGCTCAGCATCACGGCTCTGAGCCTTTATGCCTGGCAGCCTGGAACAGTAGACTGTCAGCAGAACAGCCCTTTCTCTGCCAAGTGGTCTCATGGCAGCCTGGCTGATTTGGACACGATATTATCACTCCAAGAAGACTCCAGTTGCAAGGACCATGACAACTGAAGCCACCACCCCTACTCTAGAAGACCTTATGCTGATCATGACCCCTCTAGACACCCTGCGCTAGACAAGGAAGGCAAACCAGCCTCCACGAACTTCACGTGACCACACAGCTACCCTCATTCAAGACGGCACCTCCTCAGTAACTCAGCAAGAAGCCAGTGGCTGACTTGTGATTGGTTGTTATGTAAAGCCTGTGATTTGTGATGTGCTGCAATTGGTGCAAGTATAGTCCTTCCTTTGCATGTGGCGCTTCTAGCTATCTAACTAGGCTGTTCAGCTCGGAGAGCTACCTAGGAGGCATCCTCCTGTGCTAAACTCTGCTGGTTGCAAGGTTAGGTTCAAGGAAAGTCTTCTATAGAGTGGCTTATTTACTTAGTTATTTGTTCATTCAACCAGTCTACTTGTGATGTTCATTGTGAACAGAGCCACTGGCACCAAGCAGCAATGGTTGGTGGTGGCAGCAGTGGCGGGGGAGACAGCTGGAGAGTTCCAGAGAGCGGTGAGGGCATATAGAGCAGGCTACGAAGTATTGAAGACAAGGAATTGCAGGTAAATGTGACTGGAACAGTTCCAGGGAGGTTCCAAACTCCAAGAGCCAGGGCTTCCCATACCCACGGCCCATGGTGAGACCTGGTGACTGTATGGACCCAGAGTCCCAACATCTGAGCTGGGACACTAGCCTGTTATGAGAGTTATAACACTAATGGTCACTGTTGCCTCTGCTAGCTGCTGCTGAGTATAGAGGAGTCCACTAACCACCAAGTGCTGGGCTACTGGCTACCACAGCTCAGAGCAATACACCTCCTGCTGCAAGACTCTGGCCTCTAAAGCTTAGAGACACAAGCTTCTAGTTCTCAGGACTTGGGACTAGAAGCCCCAGGCTGTCAGCCCAGCCCGTGGGCCTTGACACTTACCTGCCACTTCTACCACATGGGAAGAGCTTCCCCTTATCTCATTATGACTTCTATTGAGATGCAAAGGAACCCAGCCAGCGACTATGAACATGAGAGCCAATGTTGGGGGCAGGATGGCCTGTGCATGTTTCTGTGAGGTGTGCATGTTTGTGCTATATGTTTGCTGGGTGTAGTGTGTATATATGTGTGTGGGTATCCATTGGTAGGTGTATGATGTGTATATGTGGGTAGTAGGTATATATGTGGGTGTATGTTGTATGCATGTGGTATGTATACCGTATAAATGCATGTGGTATATGTGTACATGTGTGCTGGGTGTGTATGTGCGATTTGTGTGTGCAGGTGTGTTGTATTGTATGTGGTGTGTATAGTCTAATTTGTGTGTATGCATGCTGTATCTTTTTTTTTTTTTTTTTTTTTTTTTTTTGGCTTTTCGAGGTAGGGTCTCACTCTAGCCCAGGCTGACCTGGAATTCACTATGGAGTCTCAGGGTGGCCTTGAACTCACAGCGATCCTCCTACCTCTGCCTCCTGAGTGCTGGGATTAAAGGCGTGTGCCACCACTCTTGGTGCTGTGTCATTTCTATACATGTGTGTTTTATGTACATGTGTTACACATGTATGTGCATAGCTTCTGTATATGTGTGGTTGTGCATTCTCTGTGTTGTGCTTACACATGCTGTATATGTGATTTGTGCATTGTGTATACACACGTATTGTATATGTGGTGTGTTCATGAGTGCACATGTGCGGTTTGTGTGTTGTATGTGTGGTGTGTGGTTTGTGTGCATACAGGTGGCTTGTGCAGTGTGCGTTTGTGATCATGTGCTGTGTGTGACACGTATATGTATGTATTAGTGTAGTGTGTTGAGTGTATGTACATGTGCAGTTTGTATATGTGTAGTGTGTGTTGTAGGCACATATGTTGTGTGTGCATGTGTGTTCTGTGGTGTGTGAGCATGCCAGTGCAGCCGTAGTGAAGACGGCTCCTCCCTGCTGTGGGCCGTCTGCCTCTGTGGAAGGGTCCTCGTGAGGCCCGGCTATCCTCTCGAGTGGAGGTCGGCTCAGTCCAGCATCACTCCTTCCTCTCCGTTCTGAGTTGGCCTACTCTGCCCTTAGCTAGCCCTCCCCCTCTCTTAGCACCTTGGAGGGTCCTCTCTGCACACGATCTTGGGCCCCACCCAGATGGGCTCAGGCTCCAGCCCCGGACAGTGGGTCTCTTTCTCCACTTCTCCTTTTGGCTCTGGGCCTCCTTGTCTAGGGCCAGCTTGACTCACCCTATGGAACTTCAGCAGGGCGTTGGTGACATCTCTTTCTAGCTGACCCTCTGCACGGAGTCTGAGTCAAGGGTGTGATGACTGCCTGTGGCCAGTGTCTCCTGGCTAGAGCTGCTCCTGACAGGCGTGGGTACTTGCTGTCCCTTTGCAGGCCACATGGCAGATGGTGACCACCACTCATTGGGATGGCTTCTCTAGAAGCAAGACACACTGCCTCTGTGTGTGTAGGGGGGCACAGAAGACAGTGGGAGGTTCTGGGGAAGGGGTTTGTCCCTGACGAGTGGGGATGGTGGCATTGGTAGCCTTTGGGACATGAGGGCATCCCATTCGCAGATCTACCCAAAAGAATCACCACTGATTGGTCCTATGAGGGACAGTTTGGCCCTGCCCCCAGTCTCACTCTTGGACAATGTGAGTGGCCATGGACAGGTCACTTCACACCATCCTTGAAGTTGGAGGATACTGTGTATGTGTGCGGTGGGTTCAAAGGTTCTCATCTCTCCTGCTTCTCCTTCCCTGCCCCTTAGCCTCTTTTTCTGGGGAGCATCTCTCTGCCCACCTAACAATATTGTCCCCCTGGCCTGTCCTAGGCCTACTGCCCCCACTCCATCCTCTCTCCCCTCTCTCCCTCTCCTTTTCCTTCTGCCTCTCCCTTTCTTCCCCCTTCTCCTCTCCTTCCTTTCCTTCTCCCTTTCCTCTCCTCTTTCTTCCCTTCCTGCTTTCTCACCTGTCTTCTTTCTGCTGAGCTCATCCTTGCTGGAGGAACTGGGTTCTCCTCCAGCAGGACCCCAGATGGTGGTGCAGGTAGAGGAGTGTGGGGAATCTTGCTGTCATTTGGAAAGTAGATGAGGGGGTGCAGGTTGGCCTGGGGGGCAGGTTAAAGCTGGTTTTGTCATCCAAGTGAGAGCACGGGGAGTTGAAGGGGTAGAGCCCAGAAACAGCCATTGCAACTACTCAGGAGCAGATTTCCCAGGACAAGTGGGTCACATATGGGTGATGGAGACAGATAAAGGCAAAGGTCCAGCCAAGGGGCACAGGGTTGGAGTGGGTGGACACAGGACCAGGAACAGTACAAGGCTTGGGGCTAGTAGAGTCCACATGGTCACTCTTAAATGCTCCTGGAGGGTCTCTTGCAAGCTAGGAGCAGCACACAACTACACATACATGACAACTAAGACCATGGGAATGACAGTGAATAGTGAGGGGTACCATAAGGCACCTGCATTAAAAGGTTGGCAGAGCATAGAAACACACACACACACACACACACACATACACACACACACACACACACACACACCATGCACAAAACTCCATCATCAAAGGCTCCCAATCCCATCCAGGGTACTGTGGGCCACACTCTTGTCCTTCTGGAATCCATCATCCCTCTTGCTCCTTTTTGGGGGGTGGGTGGCAGGGTCTTATGTAGCTCAGGATGGCCTGGAACTCACTATGTAGCTGATGATGACCTTGAGCTGCTGATCCTCCTGCCTCTACCTCCTGAGTGCTGGGATTTATAGGGCTATACCACCACACTCAGTTTACACTGTGCTGCGCCTGGAACCCAGGGCTTTGTGCATGCCAGCCAAGCACTCCACTCACTGAGCCACTTCCCCAGCTGCTTCCTGACCCAGCCTCGCAGGATCCTGCTCAGGGACTTTGCACAGCTTTCCCAGCCAGCAGATTGGCTTGTGCCATCACTTCATGAGTGTGTGTGCCTTAGGCCACCAGAGATGCCTTTCCTGACCACTTCACTTAAAATATCACCCTTGGGCTGGAGAGATTGCTTAGCGGTTAAGGCCTTGCCTGAACATCCTAAGGACCCATGTTTGACTCTCCAGATCCCACATAAGACAGATGCACAAAGGTGAGGCAAGAGCAAGGCTGCACATGCCCACTAGGTGGCGTAAGCACCTGGAGTTCGATTTCAGTGGCTTGAGGCCCTGGCGAGCCAATTCTCTCTGTGTCTCTCTCTCCAAAATAAAAAAGAAATATTTTGGGCTGGAGAGATGGCTTAGCAGTTAAGCGCTTGCCTGTGAAGCCTAAGGACCCTGGTTCGAGGCTTGACTCCCCAAGACCCACGTTAGCCAGATGCACAAGGGGGCGCACACGTCTGGAGTTCATTTGCAGTGGCTGGAGGCCCTGGCGTGCCCATTCTGTCTCTATCTGCCTCTTTCTCTCTCTGTCACTCTCAAATAAATAAAAGTGAACAAAAAAAATTTTTAAAAATAAAAAGAAATATTTTTAAAAAATAGCACCCTTTACTCCTCCTCTCCCTTATTCCACATGATTACCCTTCATATCATCTGAAACCTCGTCATCTGACCATCTCCTCCTCCAGCTCTCCTCTCACCAAGGCCAGGTTCACCAGCCCTTCTGCCAGGTGATTGGTGCACCGTGCACAGCCACCGTGTACTTGTGAAATGACTGAGGGTAGAAGGAAGCATGGGAAGGTGGGTGGGGCTGCTGCATATGCCAGTGGAAGACGGGGTTTCCTAAGAAGGGGGGTGCTCAATACCAAACACATTTCAGATGGACGAGAGGCTGCAAGGGGGGGGAGGGGTGGAAACAAAGCCATAAAAACACTAGATGAAAAGAAAGGAGAATATTTTCACGATCTTGGAAGAAAGCTGGCATTCCTGAGCAGGACATGCAATCCAGAAGCTAGCAAAGAAAACCCCAACAGGCTCGATTACATAAAAATAAAATGCTTCTGCATGGCCCAAGACACGATAAACAGAGTTAAAAGAGACCTGACTGGGAGAAAAAATATTTGAGACATGTACAATGGTTGACAGATTGATGTCGGAATGTATAATGAGATTCCGTGAGCCAACAAGTAAAATCATATACAAAAACAAAACAAAGGAAAACTGGACAAGGAGGGGTTGGAGTGGGGAGATAGCTCAGTGGAGAAAGCACTTGCTATGTAAGTGTGAGGACCCAAGTTCTGATCCCCAGACTCCGCACAATCTGGAAGTTGTGGTAGACTTCTGAAATCCCAGCCCATCAACAGGGACAAAGGAGCCTGGGGATTTCCCAAAAGCACACAGACCAGCGAGCCTGGTGCATGCAGTGGTGAACAGCGAACATGAGAGAACCTGTCTCAAAGGAGGACCTGAGCGTTGTCCTGGGACTACCATGTGTGCGCCGTGGCAAGCACATGCCCCCGCCTCCCATACACATGAGCAAGGCATGAGCGGTTTGAGGGACAGGAAATACTCACACGGACCAGCTCCATATAGCTGCCTCACCTGGCCAGCTGTCAGGGAAATGAAGAAGAAACAGCAAACATTCAAAACCTAGAAGCAACAACTGTCATCAGGCTGCAGGGCCCCAGGCGTGGTCATCGTAGAGGGTGAGAGGGCGGTTGGGACTGATGTTCAGTGGTATTAGAAACGCGCCTGAAGAATGCCAAAGGCTCCATGCCTCATGGCTGGTCCTGGCAAAGAGTAAAGTGGAGCCACTGGGCTTCACCAGCATGGTGGAGGCAGAGGCCTCTGCCTCATAAAAGGACTTTATGCTGGCATGGAGAAATGCCCCTACACATCATGTGAAAACTCAAAGGATCCACGGGGCAGCAGGGCAGTGTGGTCCTTGCAGGTTTTCGAATCCTGTATGTGCACACACACACACAACTGTAGACAGTTGGTAGCTTCGAGAGGAAGGACACAGTATGATAGGTAATTTTTTATATCTATTGTTTTTTTTATCGTAAAATTACAACAAGGAAATAGAATATTATAATTGTGTTTTTTAGACAGGGTCTTGCTATGTGGCCCTGGCCGGCTTGGAACTCAATATGCAGACCATACTGACCTTGAGTTTGTGGCAATTCTCTTTCTTCTGACTTCCAAGTTCTGGGATTATAGGTGTGCACCACTATAGCCAGCTATTGTAATTTGCAGGTATATATGGGTGTGTGCAGATACATGTGTGTGTACACGCATGTGGAGGCCAGAGGAAGACCTTAAGTGTTGTTCTCAGGAATGTCATCCACCTTGAGATAATGCCTCATTGACCTGAAACTTGCTGGGATTACAAGCATGCATCGCCATGCTTAGCTTTTTTACGTGGGTTCGGGGGATCAAACTCAGGTCATCTTGTTTGTAAGACAAGCACTTTAATGACTGAGCTATCTCCCCAGCCCCTATTGTCATATCTTTTAAAACATTTTTATTTATTTATTTTTTTATCAAAAAGGTTGTGCTCAGGCTGGAGAGATGGCTTAGCAGTTAAGCGCTTGCCTGTGAAGCCTAAGAACCCCGGTTCGAGGCTTGGTTCCCCAGGACCCACTTTAGCCAAATGCACAAGGGGGCACACGTGTCTGGAGTTCGTTTGCAGTGGCTGGAAGCCCTGACATGCCCATTCTCAATCTCTCTCTCTCTGTTTCTTTCTTTCTTTCTTTCTTTCTTTCTTTCTTTCTTTCTTTCTTTCTTTCTTTCTCTCTCTCTCTCTCTCTCTCTGTCACTCTCAAATAAATAAATAAATAAAAATGAACAAAAAGGTTGTGCTCTTAGACCCCCTCATCCCTGCCCCAATTCTACTGAGGGTCTTCTTCGGTAGGGGTATTGGCGTTTGTTGTGGGGACAGTGAGACCTCAGTCAGTGTCTGCAGGGGTGGGGAGGGGACAGTGTCTGGGGCTATTCCTACCCACCCTGAGGCTTTTACAATCTTGCCTCCCCTCTTCCACAATGTTCCCTGAGCCTTGGCCAGCAAGATAGGGATCTGATTTAGTGCTGCTTTCTCTGTAGACTCTGGATCTCTGTTTTGACAAGGTTTGAGTGACCACCATGTCTGTCGCCATCTCCCTGGAACTGGTTTTCAGGCTAGCCGTGAGAGAAGTATTCGTGTCACCACGTCCTCTGCAATGACTTCTGGGCCTGGGAAAGATGAGGTGGAGGTGACCCATCTTATGGTAGACAGTTGGCTCGCTCTCTCTCTTTTTCATCATGTATGCATTTATTGAAACATTCCACTTCCTAGTCTCACAATCAAGATGTTTAAATTCCTGCACCTTCCATAGTGATGTCAATAACAATGATTTAAGTTATAACAAACTCAAAACAGTGCAGCAGTTTTAAGGCAAAGGCTCTCTTCTTGATGTATTGATGTATCCTGGTTCTCCCCAGTATGCCCCCTGTGAACACACCCTGGGCACCAGCCCCCTATTCTATTTTCTAATAAGAAAAAAATAAGGTCATTAAAGGGTGCTCCTGGGCCATGTGGCATCGTTAGGTAGGGACAAGAGAGGACTGGAGATCATGCACTGTGTACCCACCCCCGGGGACCTGCCAGAAGTCTGTGGTGTACGGACACGGTAAGCCCAAGGGTGAAGCCCCTTTTGGCTGCCTCTCCTCCCTTTTCCCCCAGAATGGTATGGGGTAGGTTCCATTTGTCTCACTTCTGACATGTAGCATGATCAACTCTGCAGTCTTTCAGGGGACAGCTGGAGACACAGAGCCAGGAACAATATCAGGTGACCACGAACTCCTCACCTGTTCCCATCAGGGCTGGGGACCCCTTCTCTAGCACTGTGAGAGTCGGGAATAAAAGAATGTGGCAGGGCACAGGTTTTGGAGTGCAGAAGGATGGGGTACTCCGTTCCTGTGTGGTCCCCTCCTACCCCTAGTCCTTTCGGGCTCTGTTCTGAGAAGTCAGGACAGGGCCTCCTTCTCGTGGTGACCTCTGTAGACCTAAGCCCAGCCCTGCATGGTCAGCTCTTGACACAAAGTCATCATGGAGATGTGAATGTCAAGCCGTCCAGTGAGTGATGAATGAGCACCTGAAGATGGGGAGAAGCCTTATCTGGGGAGAGATCTTGGGGTGGGACTTGATCTGAGCTCTGGGAAGGCACCAGGGACGAACATGGAACAGAACAGGGGGCACAGAAAGCCCTGAGCTCCTCCCATGAGACGGCAGCAATAGCACACCCACCATGAGCCTGGGTTGGGGACTCAGGGAAGGGAGGCACTTGCCCAAGGCCACCCAGATAGCAGCTAGATCTATCTGGACACTTCCCCACTGCTCACTCCCTCCAGCTGTTCCATTCCAGACCCTGTATCTTCTCCAGGCTTTAGTCTCTTTTCTGCCTCGTCCCCAGTGGCTGATTGGGACCTTTCACAGTCTCGCTGTTTTGTCTTTATTTCTGCTCTGATCTTGGTCTTGGGCTGAGGGCTGATGGGATGGACAATAGAAAAGTTGGAGGGAAGCTGGACACTCTTGCAAGAGGCCAAGTCGGGACTGTGTTGAAAATTCAACTTCAAGGGCTGGAGAGATGGCTTAGTGGTTAAGGCGTGTATCAGACAGCTTCAGGTTCACTGAGATGAACTTTCAGACCAGACAGTTATGGAGGAAGGGATATTTATTGAAGCTTACAGATCCAGGGGAAGTTCCATAATGGCAGAAGAAGCTGGCTTGCCTTCATAGGACCAAGCAGAGAGAGAGAAGCACAAGCCTAAAGCCAAAAACCACAGCACACTTCAGGAACTCCAGCTAGGCACACTTTGCATATCTTTAGATTGAAACCTGAAACCCACCACCACACCTTAAGATCCACCCAGTGACACTGCCTCCAGCCAGGTGGCAGCAGATGCAAACTACAAACAATAAAAAACTGAATATATTGGGGGCCATCTATTCAAACCACCACAAGGCGTTTGCTTGCAAAGCCAAAGGATCCCAGTTCAATTCTCCAGGTCCCATGTAAGCCAGATGCACAGGGTGGCACATACATCTAGAGTTTGGTTGCAGTGGCTAGAGGCCCTGGTGCGCCCATTCTCTCTCTCTCTCTCTCTCTCCTTCTCTGTCTCCAATTAATAAATTAAAATAAAATGTTTTTTTTTTTAAAAAAAGAAAATAGAAAATTCAACTTCAAGAGCTCTTGAGTCCTAAAGAGATTCTGGAGTGGGGACTCAGAAGGCAAAGCTGTTCTGAGGATGGAGAGGGTCTCCCTGACACCTCGTGCTGGCCCATCGGTCCTGTGTTGTGGCGTCTGAGAACTCCTGTCCCCAGAGGCCACATGGCACATATACAAAAACACACTCCCAGCGACTCCTGTTCCAACCCACAGGAGACAAGGGAGAGATGTCCCCAGGAACCCCTGGGTGCCTACAGTGCACAGGTTCACTTTAGGTAGCCAAGTGGGTCAGTTGGGTCTGCTGTCTGCAGAGCTGACAGGCACCATCCGGTTCCTGAGACAAGGCACAGGGGAACTGAAGCGGAGAGCCCCAGTGCTATAGGTTCTGCCGACGCAGTGGCCAGGGCTGGGGAGACGGCTCAGTGGGTAAATACTTTCCTCACGAGCATTAGGGCCTGAGTTCAGTCTGGGCACCATGAGGCAGACCTGTAATCTCAGCACTGAAGAGGCAGAGACAAGAGGTCCCTGAGGCTCACTGACTAGCCAATCTGGCCTAATTGGTGAGCTCCCCGCCAATGAGAGATCTTGTTTAAAAAAAAAAAAAAACATGGGAAGTCAATGGTGTACCTGAGGAATGCTACACGAGGTTGTCCTTTGCCCTCCACACAGACATGCAAACACATGCATGTATATATACACCCCACACATGTGCACCTGTACATATAAACACACACACACATAAACAAACAGATAAATAAAAAATAGAGTAGCACTTGAAGCCTGTCATGGGTGTGGCACGCTCTCCTATCCTGATTCTGCTCCTACTATAACGAGGTGCTGGGGGTTCAAGAAAGTCCTTGAACCTCAAATCCTAGGTTTGCTTCTAATTTTAATCAAAGCATTGAATAAAAAAAGAAGACTGAAAGTCGAGTGTGGTGGCGCACACCTTTAATACCAGCATTCGGGTGGCAGAGGTAGGAGGATCGCCATGAGTTCAAGGCCAGCCTGAGACTACATATGAATTCCAGGTCAGCCTGGACTAGAGTAAAACCCTACCTCGAAAAATCACAAAAAAGACGGAGAAGGATAATTATTAAATTATTATATTTATTGAGGGAAGTACAGAGCCAAAGAAAGGTGCCCACAATGGCCAAAGATCCCACGTAGAGGACCTGGGAAAAAAGCATGGAAAGAAAAGAGAAAACAAAGTTCAAGGAGCTCCCGCCATGTGGGGAGCTGGAGGGGTAAAAACCCCATGTGGAGAGTAAAGCCATGGGGCCCA
Organism: Dipus sagitta; assembly: GCA_036346955.1. Taxonomy (NCBI): domain Eukaryota; kingdom Metazoa; phylum Chordata; class Mammalia; order Rodentia; family Dipodidae; genus Dipus; species Dipus sagitta. The sequence goes on from CM070773.1 coordinate 138,119,827, forward strand.
GCCGAGGGAAAACTCACCCACAGCTGGAAGTTCCCAGGTGGTCAGAGAGCCTGCCCTCCCCTGCAAAGGTATTTATAACCTTATGTGGGGGGGGGGGAGCTGTCTTCTGGCTCAGGTGAACCAGAGGGCCAGCTGGTTGGTTAGGGCTAGAGGCTGTCTCAGAAAGAGGCTAGCCCAGGCACCAAGTTCCAGGAGCTGAACTTGGCCAACCACAATGTTTAAATCCTATGAAAGACCTCCCTCCCAGGAAGGGTCCTGGTTGTGGAAAAAAAGGTCTGGGGAACTAGGCAAGAGATAAGTCAGATCATCTTTGATTTTTAGCAAGTGCAAACTTTCCTGCACTTTTCACCTTTAGGGGTCTAGTCACCCTAACTCTACCCCCCCTCTCACTACCCAGTATAGCACAGGTATTCAAGTAATCTTCACTAAGTGATTGCAAATTGCACATGGTTGGGAGTCCCTACCACACAGATTCAATGATGCTCTGCTACTTCTCTGAGGCTCAGTGTTCTCACCTATAAGATGGGTTATTTTCATCCATATTGTAGTGGCTTGATTCAGGTGTCCCCCATAGACTTGTGTGTTCTGAGTGCTAGGTTCCCAGCTGGAGCCTCCTGGAGGCAGTGTATTATCAGGGATGGGCTTATGTGTGTTATAGCCAGCTTTCCCTTGTCCGTGTTTGGCACACTCTCCTGTTGCTGTTGTCCACTTTATGTTGGCCAGGAGGTGATGTCCACCCTCTGATCATGCCATCATTTCCCCTGCCATCATGGAGCGCCCCCTCAAGTCTGTAAGCCAAAATAAACCCTTTCCTCGCACAAGCTGCTCTTGGTTGAGTGTTTTCTGACAGCACCGCAAAGCTGACCACAATACACTGAGTGGCATTGGGAAGGTAAGTGGGACAGTATATAGAAAGCACATGGTTTTCTGGCCCACAGTCGGCTGAGGGTGTGCTGAGGACTAGTTCTGCAGCGACTAGTTATCATTATGCTTTGTGTATTGGGGAAAAAACAGGAAATTCATCTCATACACAAGAACAATGCCACAGCTGTGCCCAGCAGCTGGGTACAGTGACTCTTCCATTGCTCTGGGCATGATGGCAGCCACACTGCTCTTGTCTGCTCCCCCAGGGGCTCAACCAGCAGCTGACTAAGTTTGGCACCCTAGAATGTCTCCTCCCCAGCAAGGCCTTGGTGTACTGCCCTCAGCCAGATGCTGTGTCCCATTCTTTTATTTTTTGGCACGCTTATATGTTTGTGATGTGCCTGTGTAATTGTATGTGCCCACAGGCCCTCCTGCATGGATGTGCACCTACATGTGGAGACCAGAGGATGACATCAGTTGTCTTCCTCCTTTTATTTTTTTGAACTCACTGATTTGGCTAGACCAGCTAGCCAGTGAGCCCTATGTATTGGCATTAAAGACATGTGCCACCACACACAAAATGTCACTGGGAGTCTGAACTCAGGGTCTTCACACTTATGCAGCAAGCTCATTACCCACAGCATCTCCCCAAACCCTTCTTTTTTTTTTTTTTTGGTGTTTCGAGGTAGGGTCTCACTCTAGCCCAGGCTGACCTGGAATTCACTATGGAGTCTCAGGGTGGCCTTGAACTCACAGCGATCCTCCTACCTCTGCCTCCCGAGCGCTGGGATTAAAGGTGTGCGCCACCACGCCCGGCTCCCCTTCTTCTTTTTGAGGCAGGGTCTCATGTGGCCTAGGCTGACCTTGGATTTGCTATGTACCCAAGGATGACCTTGAATAGCTCTGGTCCTCCTACCTCAGCTTCCTGAGTGCTAGGATTATAGGCATGCACCACCATGCCTGGTTTATGCAATACTGGGGATCGAACCCAGGGCTTTGTGTATACTAGGCAAGCGCTCTACCAACTGAGCTACATGCCCAACCTCAGTGATGAGTAAATGAATCCTTGGATATTAAAACCCCCCACAGGCCAAGCCTGTTCCATCACTCCCCCATCCCATCACTCGTGCGTGCACACTACACACACATAAGCACATGACCTTAACGTCTTGGCTGGTATCTTTTCATAAAGCTGAACTCATCCCGGGGTAGAAAAGAAGAAAGGAGAGCATGGAGAACAGAAGGAGGAAGGTAGACAGGAAGGAAAAATTGCAAAGAGGTGGGAGAAGGTGCCTGCTACGTTCCCACAAGTGAATTTCCCAAAGTTCCCTGCACAAGTCATGCTTCTCCCATGCTGTTGGTCAACCCATGGCCACACCCTTGTGCTGCAGAGTCGGTGGCCCCGTGCCTAGCAAAATGTCACTTAGGAGGCTTGGGAATGGCTCTGGGATGGGCAGCCACTTCCCTCTATCTCCTTTAATCCTCTCCTGGGCTTGTGCAGAGGAAAAATTGCTACCCGAGGGGTTTTAGCCTGGGGGAGCCAGAGTTTTCATGTCACATTCAGGTGAGTCCCCAAAGGTGGATCCAACGTGTGACCCTGATTGGTTCTTTCAAGTTAATACATGCCCAGCACAGAGTAGACTCAGAGTCCAGACACCCAGAAGTCACTCTGGATCTTCATGGCTTCATGCTGCTGGATGGAACTGGTATTTGTTTATTTAGTGGTGGGTCTAGAACCAGGGATGTTCAACCCATGGTTCGAGGGTCATGAGAGCATGCATAAGTTTATCTTGCATGACGTTGAGAACTACACAAGTGAAAATAAAGTCAAGGCTTGAAGAGACAGCTGTCTGTAAAGTGCTTACCATGCAAACATGAGGAGGTAAGTTGAGATCCCCAACACCCATGTGAAAGCCAGGCGTGGTGATGCGGGCCTGTAATCCCAGCACTGAGGAGGCAGAGACACTGGGTTCCCTGAGGCTTGTCATCCAGCTAGCCTAGCAGAATCAATGAGCCCAGGTCTCAGTGAGAGACCCTGTTTCAAAAAGCAAGGTAGGGGCTGGAGAGATGGCTTAGTAATTAAGGCGTTTGCCTGCAAAGCCAAAGGATCCGGTTCGATTCTCCAGGACCCACATAAGCCAGATGCACAAGGGGGCACATGTATCTGGAGTTCTTTTGCAGTGGCTGGAGGCCCTGGCACACCTATTCTGTCTCTCTGCCTCTTTCTCTCCCTCGAATAAATAAAAATAAATACATTTTTTAAAAAGCAAGGTAGACAGCTCCTGAGGAATGTCACTCAAGGTTGGCCTCTGTCCTACACATACATACATACCTGCATACACATGCACAACCCCCCAGCCCTCCAGAACAGACATGCACACATACACGTACCTCACACACACATACAAAATAAAAATAAAAATAAAAACCACCACCAACAAAAAACATGGCATGTCTTAAGTAAGTTTACCATTTTGTGGTACACAGCGTCCACAGCTGTCTTTGTAGTCCCATAGCATGAGGGTTGGATACCCATTTCGTGTGTGACTTCAAGGCAATTCTTCACCCTCTGTGGCCTAAAGAAGCCAAAAGATTGGACGCCCCTGGCAGAGTGTGACTGTGACTTAACCACGCTATGGAATAAATGACTGAGTAGACGATGACCCAGCAAAGTCGGCCCTGGCTACCCAAGGTGGGGCCTATGGCGACTGGCTTCCCTGGAGCGCAAGAAGACAATGGGCCTTAAGGGTGTCCCTGGGGTGGAAGAGGTGCCCCCCTCCTTCATAAAACAACAAACAAATAAACAAAAGCAATATGACTTGCTCCAGCCACTGGTGACTTATTATCCCCACCGTTTTCAACATCACCCTTGGCCAGGACTCAAACGCGGCTTTATTTTGCAAGCATCTTTGTGTGTGGAAACACATCCGGGGTTGATAATGTTGCAGACTGAGATATTTTGGTTCTTTCCTATTTAAAGGGAAGATCTTGCTGTCACCCCGCCCCGCCTCACCCTCAGGATTGGAAAATATGTGACCCTTATGATGAGGTTTCAGTTGGACACCTCAGGCCAGATTTCTGAGCTGAAAGCAACAGAGGGTGGCAGGGGGCCAACACATGCCCCAGACAGCTGGGGACGCTGCTCTGTCCCATCTCCTAAAAACAAAACCCAAACGTTGCAGTGGACTGCTTTCCCATCAAATATTTGTTGGCACAAGCATGGAGTCCTTGTTGGTTAGAAAACATGCTTTTTTTTGTTTTAAAATTAGATTTCCCTAATAAAGAACAATGGCAAATATCAAAAGAGACAAGTGTTTGGTGGGGCAGAAAGAACAAAATATTTTGTCCAAGAGGTCTTGAGGTTTAATGAGTGCCAAGCTGCTCACGGCGCCTGTCTCGCTGGCTGGTGCCAAAAGATGGAGCTCATAGTTGTCAGGAGCGAAGTTGGCCGCCTGGGTCCTACGGGGCCTTGGTGAGGGGCACTCTGGCAGTAGCATTGGGCCAGTGCCCTGTAGCTCTGTAGCCAGGGCCCCCGCCTGAGGGTGCCGGGGACTGTGCCTCCCCAAAGGATCTAGGATGCAAGGGTTCTAAGATGGCACCCTGCAACCAGCAAGGGATCCCCCAGGTCCTGCTGTGGCCCTGCAGAGAGCACCCCGCTGCTCTGTCCACAGCTGGCGACAGCAGATTTGGAGCTCTGACCCTAGCAGCTGTCGGTAGCCGGGCTAGGGTGCATGTGCCAGAGCCCAGTGTCTGAGCAGCCAAAAAGATGCCTCCCTTGGGGCCTTTGGAGGCAAAACACACAAGAGGATGCAGAGGACAGAGAGAGAAGTGGGGGAGACAGAGAGACACCCCCATGGAGAGCCAGAGTACTGGTAGTGAGCACAAGGCAGACAGCTCGGACCTGGGAGCACGTACAATGGATGGCAGCAGCCATGGGCTCAGTCACCACTTCCCTGTCACAGCTGTCCACGCTTTTGGGACTCCAGAGATCTGCGTCTGGGGACTGGGGCTGGAGCTTCGTAGAACGCTTGCCCAGGGCCTGGGTTTAATACCCAGCATTGCACAAACTGAATGTGGTAAAGCTGGCCTGTGACCCCAGCGCTCAGTTGGTGGAAGGCAGAAGGATCAGGAGTTCAAGGTCATTCTCAACTACATAGTGAATTTGAGGCTACCCTGGACTATGTGAGAGCCTGTCTCAAAACAAACAAACAAATAAACAAACAACCCCCATCAAATCCTTGACATCACACATGAGTCTACATGCAGGTCAGGCTCTTGATCCCTGAGCCTCTTGAGCACACATGGGAAAGGGGGGCTAGATGGCCATCATAAGGAGACCCCAGAATGGTAGAGCCTAATCTGAAGAGAAAAGGTGCTCTCTGTGCGGTCCAGGATGGAAGGCTCAGTTGGATGGAGCCTCTGTTCATGAACTGTCCTGCTATGACCTAGGGACATGGGAGGGAGCCTGGAGGGTATACAGGGACGGTTAAGGGCCAGCACTGTGGTTGTGTGTGTGTGTGTGTGTGTGTGTGTGTGTGGTTTGGAGGATGGAAGGGATGTGTGATGGAGCACAGCCCTGCTGCTCTTGTCCCTTGCCTGGAGTTCAGGCACAGGGTCGGGGTCACAGTGAACTGCAAGGGTAGGTGCTGGGACCTGATTGCTGCCAGATTCCTGTCCTCTGGTTGGGGCAGAGCAGAGGCTTAGAGAGTGGTAGGAAGTCTCCCCATCCCTCCTCCATTTGTTGTGGCCCAGTAATGACCCCAGAACAAGGCCACCCTCCAGTGGGAGGAAGCAAACAGAGCCCCGGGCTCCGAGCCCTCCACCCTGTGTTCTTGGGCTGGCCCTGGGCTGCTGGTGGAGGGAGGAGAGCTGGGGACATAGCCTGGGGGACCCAGCACAGCAAGGAGGATGGAGGCCCCTGTGGAGGGCTGGGCACGGGCAGCCAGATGAGCATGTAAGGAACGGGGACTGGCCATCTGGAGGGGAGCAAGGCTCTACGGGGGATGCGAACCTCTGTCCCCTGTGCTACTCAGAAACAGCTGTGACCATCTGGAAGAACTGGCATCTAGGATGATCAGGTCTTTTTATTTTCATTTATTTACTTTTTGAGACAAGGTCTCATGTAAGGCAGGCCGACCTTGGACCCCTATATAGCTAAGGCTGGCTTTGAACTCTGGACCCTCTTGTTTCTGCCTAGTGGTCAGCTCTTCTGTTTTACTTAGGAAAGCCAGAAAATCTCTGTGTGTCTGGTGTCTCTTTCCCTCCTTATAAGGACAGTAGTTGTATTGGATTGGTGCCTCACCTTTATGATCCATTTAACTTTAATTATTTCCTTAAAGACCCTGTTTCAAATACAGACCAATTGAGGGCTAGAGCCTCAGCGGCATAGTTTTATGGATCTGAGGGAGATGGAATTCAGTCATACAGCAGGGAATGCCTGCAATTGTTTTTCTAGTTTGTGTGTTGGTGGAGAGTGAGGGACACACACACACACAGTGCCACTGTAGGCTAGATTGAGGCCCCAGGCCATCCCTGTGGGCCCTGCCATAGACACACCCAAGGACCAGCTGAGTTGGTTCCGAATGTGATGGCTGGACTGAGGCAGAAGCGTCTAGAGCCCAGGCTTTTGGCCAGCGGTGCTGCCTCGTGCCTTAAATGGGTCAGCTTCTCCAGGCCAGGCCCTGCCACTGGCATCTCACTCAATTTTCTCCAGATGCCACGGAGGTGTCCTGAGTGACCTTCCTCTCAGTATGCTTGAGAGACCTTGGCTCAAAGAGGTGGGTCATGTGTGCGAGGGCACACAGCTCACACGCAGCCCCGAGAAGCTACTGAGCTTAGGGAGCTCGAGCCTTGAAGCAGGGTTTAGAGAAAGGCAGTGGTTTGTCCCACGCCATCCCAGAGCAAGGTGCACGTGGGCCTGGCTCCGGGAGGAGGGCACCCGAGATTATTTTCCTGCACCAACTGCATCTTCCCTTTAGTCTCTCAAGATTTCCTTCACTACCCAGAGGCCCAACTGAGCCACCTCTCCCTGAGCAGCCAGCTGGTGACAAGGTCTGGGAGGCCAGTCCTGTGTACAGCAAAGCTTTCACAAAGCACACTGTCATCGCTGGTTGACCTTGCTGAGGCCACACTTTGACCCACCTGGTTTCCATGGCAGGGCCACCACACTACATTTCCGTAGGCTGCGGAGGACCTGGCTTACAGCTTCTGTGTACAATGAATGACACATGGGGCCCAGATTTGGGCTAGCGAGCATCTGTGCAGAAGGGCCCAGGAAGGTCTTTGCCCGGAGGCAGGGGGTTGGCTCTGGAGGCCCTAGGGAACCTTTACAGCAGGAGAAGGCAGTAATGAGGTTGGGGCTGTGGAGTTGCTGCTCTGCACCTCCCCACTGGGATGGACTTTGATGTCCCAGTGCAGTGGAAGGAATGCCGCGTGCCTCTCCCTTCTACCAGTAGGCACCGGCATTCCGCTTTCCTGCCAAGCTTCTCCGAGCTCTGCCCCACCCAGACCCAGGCTGCGCTCCCAAGGCTCTGTCGCTGCATCTTTTCCTGCTTTGCAACAGCTATAAGGATGTCACAAGCTCCTGAGTCCAACGCCTGGCCTTCAGGCTTCAGGACCCCCTGGATAGCTATGAAAGGGGCTCAACACAAAGTCGTAAACTTACCTAAAATGTTATGAGGGGCAGGGAAGCTGGCTTGGCCTGTAAAGTGCTTGCCACACAAGCGTGAGGACCTGAGTTCAGATCCCCAGCGTCCAGGCCTGGCAGGGTGCTCCTTCAAAAGTTATTTGCTGGACTGGAGAGATGGCTTAGCAGTTAAGACACTTGCCTGCAAGGCGTAAGGACCCATGTTCCACTCTCCAGGTCCCACATAAGCCAGATGCACAAGGTGATGCAAGTGTGCAAGGTCGCAAATGTGCACAAGGTGGCGCATATGTCTGGAGTTTGATTGCAGTAGCTGGAGGCCCTGGCGCACCATTTCTCTCTCTCATTCTCTCTCTCTGCCTCTCTCTGGCTCACATAAACAAAAAAAGGCCGGTCTGTTGGGCTTGCCTTAAAAAAAATTTTTTTTAGTTATTTGCATTTCAAAAATGAGCCAAGCATGGTGGCACATGCCTTTAATCCCAGCACTTGGGAGGTCAAGATAGGAAGGTCATTGTGAGTTCAAGGCCAGCCTGAGACTAAATAGTGAATTCCAGGTCAGCTTGGGCTATAGGGAGACCCTACCTCAAAAAACCAAAAAAAGAAAAAAAAAGTCTGTGGTCACTCTACTACCCCCAAAGCATGAGCATTAGCACGTATATGGATTTTCAAGTTTTATTCACCTTTGTGCCACTGTGACAACACACCTGAGATAATCCACTTAAAGGGCCGAGATTTATTTTGGCTTGTGTTTTCAGAAATGCAGCTTCATGGCTGCTTGGCCTTGTAGCTTTGGGCCTTAGATGGCCCCAGCGAATCATGGTGGGGAGTGAGTGATGGAAGAGCCTTGTTCCTTTCCTATGGCAAGGAAGCAGGGAAGAGACAGACAGACAAAGAGACAGAGAGAGGAAGGTCCAGGGTCCATTATCCACTTGAAGGACATGTCCCAAGAACCCAACTTCCTCCCACTAGGCCCCACTGCCTAAAGGTTCCATCACCTCCTGATAATGCTTAGTGTTGAAACCAACCCTTCAATACCTGGACCTCTGGGGTTCATTCTAAACCCAGACTCTCACAAAGTCCTTCCTTACTTCTTTCTGCATGTGTACATGTGTGTAGTGTACATGCATGTGTGTGGGTGCCTGTGTGTGGAGTACATATGCTGGTGTACAGCTACTGTCAAATGGACTCCTCAGTCACTCTTCACCTTACTTCCCCTCTCCCCAGGTATGGTCTCACTCTAGCCCTGGCTGACCTGGAATTTACTATGTATCCTCAGGCTGGCCTCAAACTCACAGTGACCCTCCTATCTCAGTCTCTCCAGTGCTGGGATTAAGGGCATGCACTACCATGCCCAGCCACCTTACTTTTTGAGATAAGGTCTCTCACTGAACCTGGGACTTGCCAATTACCTAGATCTGCTGGCCAGCAAACCCCAGGGACTCTCCATCTCTACCATCTCCATCTCCACCTCCCCAGTGCTAGGAGTGCAGGTGCTGGTCATGGCACTTAGCTTCGGGAACTCAAGTCCTCAGCCTTGCTTAGCCAGCTCTTTTACTAACTGAATTATCTCCTCAGACCCTCCCCTACTTTTGTCATGCAACTGACTTTTGTCAGAATGTTACCTTTCTTCAACTATCAACACATTGTAAAACTTTTGAATTCAATTAAAAAATAAAAAGCCAGGCATGATGTTGTACACCTTTAACCCCACACCAGAGAGGCTAAGGTAGGAAGATCTCCATGAGTTCAAGGCCAGCCTAGGGCTACAGGGTGAGGTCCACATCAGTCTGGATTAGAGTGAGATCCTGCCTGGAATAAAAGCAAGAAGAAAAGAAAAGATCAAAGAAGTTGTTTCTAACTTTGGCTACACTCTTGCCTCGCTCCCTCTGTCCAGGACACTGTCGTAGTGGGCACTGACAGGACTCGTGGTCCGCAGAGCTGCGCAGAGGTCACACAGGTCCATGTTGAGGGGGCAGCTCCTACAGGAAGAGCCTCCAGGAATCTCCAGCCACCGGAGGAGGATCAGGCTGACCTGACTCGGAGCTAACAGCGAGGACACAGAGACCATCCGCAGAGAACTTGGAGCGGGTTCCAAGCAAGTCATGTTTATGAGGGCCCCAGTCAGCCCATAAAAGCCCTTTGAATCCAACATGCACTTATAGCTTAAGACTGTTAGTTCTGCGCTGTGGAAGAGGGGGCAAAAAGGATGTAAGAGCGGGGGGAGGAAGGAGGAGTGCGATGGAATGCTATCTTCGGGACATGACATGATCATTGCAGTAATGAACTCATAGCAGCTGTGGTTACCGGCACGAGACCTGCACAAAATTAGATCCATCGCATTCTGTCATGGATGGTGGAGGAGCTCATGAGGTCCCGCCCCTCCCTGCGGAGTTATTGGCAGAGTAATTGGTTGCTGGGGGAGAGGGTGATATTTTCTCCATTCATGTAGCCACTGGTAAGTTGCCTATGTGCTGGTAAATAGTGCCTCACTCATGCTCATGCAAGCAGTCGTGATTAAACTAGTGGACACCCACACACACACACACACACTCAAACCTGTGAAGGTAGGAAGGGGATCAGTTGGGAAGAAGGGCTTGGGAAGAAGGGCTCAGCAAAAAGGGGAGGGGGCTGGAGAGGGCAATGAGGGATGAATCTGATCAAAATACATTATATACATGTATACAAGTTGTGAAAAGATTAAAAATCAGAAGATTGCTAGTTCTACATTTACAATACTTTTCTTGCCATTCACTTAACAAATGCTAAGTGCCCAACACCTACAAGTGTAGCACTCTAGGTTTTGAGAACAGTGACAGATAGAGACAGATAGATTGGGCTGGGGTCCCTGGCCCCTGGGGACTCCCAGAACTTCAAAGTTGCACCACCATGCCCAGTTCACGTGGTGCTGGGGATCGAATCCAGGGCCTCCTGCATGCTAAATAAGCAGTCTACCAACTGAGCTGCACCAGAAGTCCCTTGGCTATCTCTTCACAGCTGTAGCTGCCATATGCTGCCCTCCACCTTGCTACCCACAGCTCCTGTTTGCCTGGTCCCATGGGGTCCACCTCACTCCTGTATGCCACCAGTGGGAGCAGGTGGCAGAGGAAGGGCACAGCTGGAGGTTTGGCATAGCTGTCCACTCATATTTAATTACCTGGAACATGGTCACACCTTCACCCACTCAGCTAATCTGTATTAGTCAGAGTTCTCAGAAGGAACAGAATGGATAGAATGAACATATATATCATAAGGGGGATTTAATAGAATGGCTTACCCAGTGCACGCTGGGCAGTCCAACAATGGCTGAAGGCCGCAGAGGCTGAGAGCCCTGTAGCTGCTCAGGCCACAAGGCTGGATGCTTTGGAGGCCTCAGTCTGGAGCTGAAGGCCTGGAGGATTGCTGGAGAGCCACTGGTCTTCAGCCCCCATTGGAAGGTGATGAAGGGGGCCCTGATGCCAGCATAAAAAGGATGGGAACGGCAGGGTGGATGCGCTCACCAGAAGTAGTAAAGACAGTACGACCTGCTTGTGGGGAGGGCACAGAGAAAATTGAAAATTCAAGAGAAAGTGAAAATAAATACAGGGTAACACATGAACTCAGGAAGAATTAGTGCAGCTCATAAGCCTAGTGGGGGACAGACAGCAAGTGAAGACTGGCGCAGGGAGCCTGTGCTCCCTCTGGTGACGTGAGGGGTGTGGGTGTGGCCTCCCGGAGGCAGGGACATCAGAGCAGAGACCATGAGGATGCCTGGCCGGGAGGGAGGGGGAAGAGCTAGGAAGGCAGAGGGAAAGATGGGCGAGCTAGGGTCTCAGGCAGAAAGGAAGGTGTCAGAGTGCCAAGGGAGTTGCTGGTGTGGCTGGAGTTAGAGGGCATGGGGCTGCGCTGGGAGACAGAGCCAGGCCAGGTGGTGTCTATGAGGAAAGCAGTGAGAAACTCTCCTCAAAGAAGGGATTGCTGGCCTCTGACTTAGCTGTGGTTTCAGTCAATCTACTCAGTGGTGGAGTTCTGCTGGAAATGGAGACTCAATGGTGGAGTTCTTCTAGAAACGGAAAGATTCAAGAGATCCAAGTGTGGGTGGGGGCCATCTCTCTAGCCCTTAGAGAGCTGCTGGTTTGACCTCGTGCTGGCCATCTTGTGTCCACTGGAGCCACTCACTGACAGTGTCCTGCCTAGTCCTTGGTGGTGAGGCCTTGAGAAGGGAAAGGGATGGGTCAATGCCGCCATCATCACATAGTGGGAGAGCAGAACTGGTAGGGAAAGGGGCTGGCAGGGCTGGGGTCACTGGATTAACTGGTCACATGTGGCCTTTGTCTGAAGTCATTGGAGAAACTTAAATTTGATAGTGAAAAAAAAATATAGTATGTAGTGGGCATCCATCTTTGTATGTATTTTTATATGTGTAGGTACATGTATGTCTGGATACATGAGTATACATGTGTGTGTATAGGCCAGAGGTCTGCATTGGTTATTCTCCTCAATTGATTTTCATGTTATTTACGTTTTATTTTTATTTTTACTTTTAGTTTTTCAAGGTAGGGTCTCTTTCCAGGCTGACCTGGAATTCCTTGTGTAGTCTCAGGGTGGTCTTGAACTCAGGGCGATCCTCCTACCTCTGCTTCCCGAGTGCTGGGATTAAAGGCATGTGCCACCACGCCCTGCTCATTTAGTTTTTTTGAGACAGCGTCTCTCATTGAACCCAGAGCTCATTGGTTGATCTAGACTAGCTAGCCAGAAAGCTCCAAGAATCCTCCTGTTTCTGCCTCCCCAGGGCTAGGATTACAGACCTATGTCACCATTTCCTGCTTTTACGTGGTGCTAGGGATCTGAACTTAGATCGCCATGTTTGCACAGCAAGCACTTCACCGACTAAGCCACTTCCGCAGCTCTTACCAGCGAATTTCTCACCCCAGCTCTAAGCCATGAAGTCAAAGCACTGTACACTGAGCCACTACAGTGGCCTGACAGCTGGCCTGTCTGGTCCCGCCGTCTGCTTACAATTGGTATTAGTTGCAGATTAACACAGTGGCTGGGCACCCAGAGACTTGATGCCACCAGCTGGGCTCCAAGCTAAAGCTGCCCATCTCCTCCAGCTGCTAAGCTGCCCAAATGCTCCATCTCTCCAAGCTCAGGGTGAAGGGCCATCCCGGGCTCAGCAAGCGGTCTCAGCCAAGAGTGCCCTCAGTCCCTTGTCATTCTAGGGAGAGGGCAGGAGGCAAGCGTGCCTGAGGGCTGGAGACCACGGGACGCTCCAGGATTCCTCCTCAGAGCCCATGGCCACAGCATGCAGCAAGCCAGGACTGAGCCGAGAGAGGAGAGAGCTGGGGCTAAGGTCACAGGACACAGCACCACAGCCCTGTCTTCCTGTTTTCCTCCCTCCTTGGCAGTCCAAGGCTTTCATCTTCTTGTCCCTAAGTCTTGCTTGAGCACATTTGGTCAGTTCATCATTTCCTGAGCTTCTACTGGGTCCAGGCATGGAATGCAGGCAGTGGTCATGGTGAAAAGAACTAGGACAGAGCTGTGCACCGAGGTAGTACATTAGTGGACAGGAGTGGGTTGCGGGGAGAAGACATTTCAGAAGGATGAGCTATTAAAAGGGGCGCATGAGATAGGGCTGGAAAATATTGTACTTCTCCCTCCTATAAGACCCTGGCACCAGCACATCGACCTGATCTACAAAGACCTCAGGCAGACACGTTCCTTCCACTCGGCTTCATTTCAGCTCCTAGCAGCACAGGATGGTGACAGGAGCGCCAGCCATCATATCAGTATAGCAGGCAGCAGGATGGAAGGCAAAAAAAAAGAGGTAGCCAAATGCGTATTCACAAAAATATCTTGTGCAGGGCTGGAGAGATGGCTTAGCGGTTAAGGCACTTGCCTGCAAAGCCTGATAACTCTGGTTTGATTCCCCAGTTCCCACATAAAGCCAGATGCACCAAGTGGCACATGCATCTGGAGTTCATTTGCAGTGGTCATTTGCAGTAATTGGAGGCCCTGCTGTGCCCATTGTCTCTCTCTCTCCCCCTTTCTCTCTCTCTGTGCTTGAAAATAAATAAAATAAATAAATACTTTTTAAAAACATCTTGTGCAAAAATATTCAGTCTTGAGACCTATGAAGGCTTTAAAATTTTATCGAATGCTGAAGGTCATGAGTTAGCGTGCCACTGTTTTATGGAGACTGGCAGAGCACACCGAACGCATGGACGAGGGACCCACAGCAAGCTTCCTGAATGGCAGCAACACCCTGTCATTGGTTCCTCTTGTCCCAGGTCCCATGGGGGCAATGTGGATCCAGTTGCTTTACAGGTGAGGATCCTGGAGCCTCCTAAGCCCAGAGTTCTCACATGGAGAATTCAGCACTTGCTCTTCCAAGGCAACGGGCAGTGCGAGCATCTTTGAACAGGCTATTCAGGACAAAGGGAAGTTAAAGGCTCATCCCTAAGATGCGAGGAAGTGTGAGATCCGCGCACTGGCCCTCCTACCTATGGTGGCTTTGTTGATGACAGCCTCAAAGTAGAGTTAGCCCAGGGGCCATCTCTGAGAGAAGGGGTATTGTTATAGGTGCAAGTCTGAGTCTGGGTGGGGGTGGGGAGGAACACCTGCTGAGATTTCTAGGTTCTTGTGTGCCAGAGTAAAGATTTGCATCAGGAACACAAGGAACGTTCTTTGCTGTGGAGATGGCTCCGTAGATAAAGCACTCTCAGTGTAAACGTGAAGACCTGAGTCAGGATTCCCAGAACCCACAGGAAGACAGACACAGTACTGCCAGTGTCTGTAACTCGAGTGCACCTATGGTGAGAAGGGAGGCACAGGACAGGAAATCACCTGGAAGCTTTCAGGCCAGCTAGCTTGATATGCAGCCTCGAACAGTAGACCCTGCCCCAAGCAGCGTGGAAGGGGAGAACTGGCACCCAAGGCCTTCTGTCCTCCACAGGTGCACACACTCATACATATGAACACACACACACACACACACACACAGCATCACACACATTCTCTCAAATAAATAAACTATTTAAAAAAAAAGAGGAGAAAGGAACAGGAGTGGGCTAGCAGCACTGGGCTTTTTTTCATTTACATAGACCAGCCCCATCACACTCGTGTATTGTATGGTGTTGCAGGCAGCTTCACGCTGCTGGGTGAACCTCCAAACCAGACAGTTTATGGAAGGAATGGGATTTATTGAAGTTCCAGATCCAGGGGAAGTTCTGTCATGGCAGAAGAAGCTGGCCCCAGTTCACAGGTCCACGCAGAGAGAAACCCCACCACCAGCACCACCAGCAAGTCCACTCCAGGAACCCCAGGCAGAGCTCAGGCACTGCACATACCTTGAGGCTGGAATTCAGGTCCACTCCCAGTGACACTTCCACCAGCCAGGGCTAGAGATCCCAGTTACAAGCTTTAATAAATTCCTGAATCTATTCATTTCAAACTACCATGCACGGGCTTTTTTCATGGATGCTCTGTTGTCTCATGTAGCCCAGGAAAGAGTTTCCAGTTTTCTGCCAACTGGCTTCTTTCATATGTTAATCTTTTGGGTGTGTGTGTCATAGGTGTGGTAGGTATACACGTGGTATATGGTCATGTGTGCGCAGATGTTGAGAGGATGTTGTGTATGCTCCATTATTGTTCTTCTGTCCTTACTTCTCTGAGACAGGCTCTCTAACTGAACCTGGAATTCCAAGTTTTTATTTTTCTTTTTGTTTTCAGTTAGACTGGCTGACCAATGAGCCCCAGCGATCCTCTTGTTTCCATACCTGTTCCCAAGGCACGCAGCTTTTTATGTGAGTGCTGGGGATGGAACTCAGATCCACATGTTAGCTCAGCAAGTGCTCTTAGCCTCTGAGCCACCTCCCCATCCCTCGTATGTTAATGTCTTAAAAATATTTTATTTATTTGAGAGAGAAAGAGACAGGGAGAGAAAGAGAGAGAGAGAATGAGTATGGGTGCACCAGGGCCTCCTACCACTGCAAACGGACTCCAAACACATGTGTCACTTTGTGCATCTGGTTTACGTGGGTATTGGGGACTTGGACCAAGGCCAGTACTGGGGAGTTGAACCCAGACAGTCAAGCTTTTCTTTCTTTGTTGTTTTGAAAAGTTTTTGTTTATTTTTATTTATTTATTTGAGAGTGACAGAGAGAGAAAGAGGGAGGGAGGGAGAGAGAGAGAGAGAGAGAAAGAAAGAATGGGCACATCAGGGCCTCCAGCCACTGCAAACAAACTCCAGATGCATGCGTCACCTTGTGCATCTGGCTTACATGGGTACTGGGGAAATTGAACCTCGAACTGGGGTCCTTAGGCTTCACAGGCAAGCGCTTAACAGCTAAGCCATCTCTGTAGCCCCTTCTTTTTTAAAATTTTTGTTTATTTTTATTTTTCTAGTTGACAGAGACAGACAGAGAGATTAGAGGGAGAGAGAGAGAGAGAGAGGACCTCCAGACACTGCAAACGAACTCCAGATGCATGCTCCCCCTTGTGCATCTGGCTTACATGGGTACTGGGGAAATCGAGCCTTGAAGTGGGGTCCTTAGGCTTCACAGGCAAGCACTTAACTGCTAAGCCATCTCTCCAACACCCCCCTGCCCTCGTCAAGCTTTTCAAGCAAACAGCTTAACCATTGAGCCATCTCTCTAGCCCACATATGTTAACCTTGACTCCTCTCTCTCCAGGTCCCTATTGTCCTGCCACAGTTTGTTCTTGTAATGAGTGGTGTCCAACTGATAGGCAGTGGTCCTCACTGTTTGGTTTGCATCTCTGTGATGATTAATAGTGTCAGTGATGTTGGGCATCTTTTCAGATGCCTCTTGGCTATTTACATGTCTTTTCTCCTTCTCCTCCTTCTTTTTGGAGCAGGGTTTCACTCTAGTCCAAGCTAACTTGAAACTCTCCCTATAGCTCTAATTGGCCTTGAGCTCATGGTGAGTCTAGGGGCCTGGGTTTGTTTTCTCTACCCATTAGGGAATTAAAGGGCAGGAAAGTGTTTAAGAGAGTCAAGTTTATTTTAAAGTACAAAGTAAAAAAAGCAGAGAGAACACAGACTCCTCATGGAGTATCCACAGCCCCAGTAGGAGCCAGGCATTTATTGATTGAGGGAAGCCTTCCCATGCAGAGTCCATGACTGGTCAGTTTAAATGAAGACGAAGCTGCTGGTTGGTCCATGATTCATCCAACATTGCGTAGTTCCCAGAAAGCCTGCCAGTGAGCCCACTGGCAGGAAAATTTACTTAGGCATGGGAGAACTAGGAAGCGAATCACCTTCTTTACCATCTAAGGCCACTCTAGAATATAGCCACCAGGCTGGAGAGATGGCTTAGCAGTTAAGGCACTTGCCTTTGAAGCCTAAGGACCCAGGTTCGATTCCCCAGAACCTACATAAGCCAGATGCACGTGGCGGCACATGCTTCTGGAATTTGTTTGCAGAGGCCCTGGTGTTCCTATTCTCTCTCTCTCTCTCTCTCTCTCTCTTTCTCAAATAAATAGGCAGAGAGTGACAGTGAGAGCATGTGTGCAAGAGAGAGAGAGAAAGAGAGAGAATGGGTGCTCCAGGGCCTCCAGCCACTGCAAACGAACTCCAGACACATGCGCCCCCTTGTGCATCTGGCTTATGTGGGTCCTGGATAATTGAACTGTGATCCTCTGGCTTTGTAGGCAAATGCCTTAACCGCTAAGCCATCTCTCCAGCCCTAAAATATATATATATTTAAAAAAGAATATAGCTACCTGCCAAGGGCCCCTTTTCCCTGTGTGCCAAAGAAACTGTTTAGCTTCTATAGTGTCTTAATGCTGGGGTGGGCTTTTCAGTGATGCAGCTACCTTTGAGTCATCTCTGCTCCTCTCAGTAAACCCCTCACCTTTGTTCCTGTAAGTAACCTTAACAAACTCACTGGCTCATAAACTAGACTTGTGTGGCATTCGTTGGCTTGTCTTTGCCGCCTTATCTGGGATGAATAGGTGTTTCTTCATGCCTCCTCAGAAAAAGTCACACAACAGACATCATGAGGTTTAAGCCAGGATGATTTAGAAGTGATTAGTGCCAACCTCAAGCAAAAGCTGGGACGGTGGCTATGGGACGGAAGGACAGGAAGGCGAGAGGCACTAGGAGGTAGGAATGTGAAGACTTGGTGAGAGAAAAGTCCGGTTGTCCAGGCAGCTGATTGATGACAAAGTTCATCATCAGGAGGAGATTTGTAGCCCCATCCTGGTCCCCTCAGTTCCCTGAGCTCCTACACGTTCAGTAGTTCAGTGAGCAGTGTGTTTACTGGCGGTTTGTTCAAATGTCAGACCTGAACCTTCCAGGCTCCCCTGCTACCCCCATCACCCACCTCCTGGCATCCTACCCATCTTTCCCTCTGGCCCCTGTGCCTGTCCCCGCACCTCCACAACTTCTTGGTCTTTGGATCTTGACTTCCTGAGGTACTTTGAAATTTGTCTACTGCTCCGGGTTTGGAGTCTACATGAGTAATGTGTGTAAATGGGGTGAATGTCTGCTTTGTGACCTGTCCCTTACTTCCCGGATTAGCCCCAGATGAAGCCACTCCAGCCAGCCTTAGCCAATCAGAGACGTTCACAGTTCCTGGGAAGCAGCTCCGCCCTGCCAGTCAGTCACTGCTGGTCGCATTCCTCCACCTTGCCTCTGTCCTCACAGCTTCCTTCCCCGGCTGCTTCAAGGGAGGCCACTGCCCAGACCTGATGTTACATCCTTAGAGGAGCCAGCCCCTGCTTGCCACTCCCCTTCCTTTTACCTTGCTCAAGTTCTTTCGTGGCAAGTTCCCCACAAGTCCCACGCTGTGCTACAGGCACACCATAGGTCTTCACTTAAGTTTCTGGAACTGTTACCAAGCTCAAGAGCATGGCTTAGAGAGCTGTTCTCCCCAGCTTCAGAAAGGAAGGGCCTGGTTCAAAGCCATGGGTCTCCACCACAGCCTCAGGGATGAAGCAAGCTGGTGGTCTTCTATGTCCTTGCCTTGGTTTTTCCAGCTATACAGAGAGACTCACCTCTGAGCTGATTTTATGTAGACTCAAAAACAAGGAAGGATGGTGTGGCTGGGGAGATGGCTCAGTGCTTGCTCTCCAGGCATGGGAAGTCGAGTTCAGATCCCCAGAACCCTTGCGAAATACCTGGTGTGGTGGCATGCGCCTGTAACTCCAGTGCTGGGGAGATGGAGACAAGACTTCCGGGGCGCACTGGCTAGCTAGTATAGCTCAGTGAGCTTTGCACTCTGCTGGAGGGATTGTCTCAAATAAGATGGAGAGCAATTGAGGAAGATATTTCAAGTTGACCTCCAGCCTCCAAACCAGCACACAAGGGAATGTGTGCCCACGCAGGCACAAGCACTCACACATTAAAAAAAAAAAAAAAAGGATGTTGGTTTCTGTCAAGGCTCAGGGACACAACTGTGGTGACAAAGCAGTGTGGTCCCACTACTTGATTTATAGAATCCTGGAACTGTTCCCGCCAGCCAGGAGCAGAGGCCAGAGCAGGGCGGTGCGTGCCCGGAGGGTGCACAGCATCGGGGGCTCCCGGGCACATCCAGGGCAGCGGGGACCGCGGGTGGCGCCGGCGCCGGGGACACGCCCGCGGAGGCTGCCCAGGGCGCGGCGGGCCGCGGGGCGGCTTTGTGCGCTGCCTGATTTCCATTTCTGCAGATAAACACGCGGCGGGGGCCGCGACCTCGCTGCATAGCAAATGCCTCGGCTCCCCGGCCCGCGTGGGGCCCGCGAATGAGATGATTTACTCCTGTTTTGCATATTAATTGATCTAAATGCCACCCGCTCTGGGAACAATTAAGAGGCCCTCTGGCGCCCGGGCTGGAGCGGCGTAGCGGCGGGCGCCCCCTGGAGGCGGCGGGCCGCAGGTCCCACCTACGTCCCCATCGCGCGGGCACACGCACGGGGACCTTCGTGTGGGCACCCAGCATCTCGTATGGGCACCCAGCATCTCCGGTGGGCAAAGACACTGGAAGCCGCCTGGGATGGAGCAGGCTTGGCTTCCGGTCCCCCACCTGTATTTTTGAGACAGGGTCGCATGTAGCCCAGGCTTACCTCGAACTATCTGGCCGAGGATAACTGAATTTCTGAGCCTTCTGCCTCCACCGATGAGTGCTGTGATTACAGTCATGGGCCACCACACCGGGTTTATGGACTTTGTGCATGCTAGGCAAGCACTCTACCAAGTGAACCAGGGCCTGTGTGTGTGTTGTGTGTGTGTGGTGTGTGTGTGTTTGCAGCGACATACCTGTCGAGCTGATCCTGTGGACATGGTGGAGGGACTCTTTCTCCAGGCCCAGCCTGATGCTGGCTGCTGAGAGAGAGAGAGAGAGAGAGAGAGAGAGAGAGAGAGGGAGAATGGGCACATCAAGATCTCCAGCCACTGCAAATCAAACTCCAGACGCATGTGCCACCTTGTGCATTTGGCTAACGTGGGTCCTGGGGAATTGAACCTGGGTCCTTTGGCTTTGCAGGCAAACGCCTTACCTGATTACTTCTTGAATCCACACTGCCACACCAGTCCCCTCCTACTCCCATGGTGGACCCCCTCCCACCGAACCCCTAAGCCCATCTCCACTTGCATGTGCACAGGTTCTGGGTGGTCCAAAGACCCAGTGTCTTGTGCACAGTTCTGTCTGTCTCCAGCATAAGCATGGGCTGGTGACCACCTGGCTGCCACTCTGGCCCTGTGGTTTTCCACATAAGTGCTACAGGCAGCTTTAATTGATGTCTACAGCCACACACTTCTCCGCCCCCAGCTTCTATAAGGACTCCCCTTGCTCTTCCCGCGGCTGCTAAGGACCTAACAAGCTTCTTCCAAACCACTTTTAGGACCGCATGCTCGCGAAGAAGCTGGAAGATGAGAAGGCCAGTGGCCAGGGAGAGCAGAGTGTGGCAGTGCAGGCTCCGCAGCAGGAAAACTGGTACTTGCTTTGAGGCTGGCCTCTGTGTGCCCCAGAGAGCCAGAGAGGTGGTCCGTTGCTACGTCTTGAGAGAAGACATTTGGATTTTCAGCAAGAGGGTGACTGGCTCTGGCTTCTATATCCATGGGTATACATACCCATGTGTGTAGGGGCACCTGTTTAGTTTCTCCAGCAACTCCCTTGCCCACCTAGTATACACTCACCCAGCCATCTGTCCCTAAGCCTTTGGATTCAAGTCCCAGTTTCCCTCAGGCCAGCCTTTCCCCTTTGTTGAAATATCCTACCTGTATAACCTGGGTGGCTTGAGAGCCGACCTGCCCCTCGCCCCACCCCCACAGCTGCAGTCTCACCCTCGCCACTGCCCCATGCATTCTAGACTCATGGCCACCTTCGCCGGCCTGAGGACCTGCAGCCCAGAAGAGACCTGCAGCTCAGATGATGGCCTCTTTTGAGGGTAGAGTGCAATGGCACATTTACTGTTCTCTGAACGAATGAGGACCTCGTGCCACCAAAGCTTTAGATATTTCAGAGGAGGCCTGAACTCCAGATTTCGAGGCGAATTCTCTCAGTTTCAAAATATTGGATCCAAATCAAAAATGTCTTCACACTGGTAGAACCAAACAAATCATATGTACCAAATGTAGTTCAAGGCCTGCTGAATAGCAACTAGGAAATAGCACCTAGTACCGGACCTGGCAAGCCATCCACCCAGGCAGGGCTCAGGCGGTGGCCTGCTGCTACTGCTGACGGCTGCTGGGCCCAGGGCTGGTGACGGAGCCCAGGTAGATGAGGACTGTCCCCGTGGCTCCTGTTTTCTCCTTCTGGTACTTTAAGGATTTCATGATTTCCTTTAAACCTTTGATTCATGGA
This sequence comes from Dipus sagitta, assembly GCA_036346955.1. Classification (NCBI taxonomy): domain Eukaryota; kingdom Metazoa; phylum Chordata; class Mammalia; order Rodentia; family Dipodidae; genus Dipus; species Dipus sagitta. The sequence continues at coordinate 138,141,115 of CM070773.1, forward strand.
GATTTATTTTGGTATAACATGTGAAGTGAGGATCTAAATTAATTTCTTTTACAGATGGGCAGCCAATTGTCCCAATACTAAATGTGGATAAATCCTGTTTTAAATGCCAACTGGATCATATGGTAACTTCCTATACATATTGGATGACTTCCAATAATTTCTAAATTATATGGCTATTCATATACTTCTTCCAGAGTTCCAGTTATTTCAGCTTTATATTTAAAATCCAAGTACATAATGGATAGGGTTAGTCCTGTTCCTCTCCATTGCTGTTTTCAAACTTCTCCTGGATATATGTGCCTGTGTATTTTTCCATATCAGTTTGGAATCAACTTGTCTAGTTCCATAAGAAATCCTGTTGGTATCTTTCAGTGTGAATGCATTGATGTACAGCTTCATTTAGGGAGAACTGGCAGCTTATAACGTTAAGTCTTTTTCGCCACAGTGTGTATAAGTTCACATTTATACTCTCCAGTTGCATTGAAAAGGTTTTCTTCACATGGATTTTACACAGTTTTAGATTTTTTTTCTAGGTTGTTTTTGCACATGGGGATTCTTATCCAGCATATTTTAGTTTTGGTTATCCTCTGTATAAGTTTTGAAGGATACTGGTAATAGACTACTCATTTTATGTTGCTACCTTACATGCTACTTTGTCATTTTAAGTCATTTTTTGTGTATATGTGTGGTTTGTGTGTGTGTGTGTGTGTGTGTGTGTGTGTGCATGCATGTGTGTCAGCCAGAAGCTGACCTTGGGGGTCTTCCTCAGTTGCTCTCCACCTACTGCCTCACGCTCACCGTTTTGGGTAGACCAGCCAGCCTGCCCCAGGGTCCAGATGTCTTTTCCTCCCGCAGTGCTGGGATTACAGGCATGTGTCCTCATGCCTGACATTTACATGAGCGCTTGGGGACCAAACTCTAGTCCTCACATTTGCACAGCAAGTGTTTTGAACTGACTGAGCCATCTATCTCCCTTGACCCAATTTTACACATATTTAAGTTTCTTTCCATGTTGTTGTGATGGTTGGATTCTATTGTCAATTTAATCAGATTTAGGACTGAAGTGGCAGACACGGGTCTGTGAGGGCGCCTCTGGGAAGGATTGACTGGAGCCGGGGGCCCTTCCAGTCGTGGGCTGCACATAAAAACATTGCTTGGCTGCCCAAGCTACTCTCCGGAGAGTGCATATGCTGCTGCTATACTCGGACATCGGAAACCAGCTTCTTCCAACATGGACCGAAGACCAGCAGCTCCCTAGGAAATCTGCAGGCCTTGGGTGCCAGGTTAGGACTCCTGAGACATCCAGCCTCACGGCCTGAGCAGCTACCAGGTTCTCTGACTCTTCAGCCAGCAGAGAGCCATTGTGGGACTGCCCAGTACCTATTCTGTAAGCTAGTCTACTAAATCCCTTCCATAATACATATTCATCTGGTCTGATATGTTCCTGTAGACAGCCTTGACTCATGCAGGTCTTTTTACATGTGACAATTTTTATCCATTATAACTCAGTCTTAGTTTTTCTCTGTAATTTTTGAATTCTATTGGTAATAGAATGGTTTGAATAGAATAGATTGGTTTTGTCATTTTTTTAGTTGATTGTTATGGGCTTTATAGGTAAAGAGTCGAGTAGAGTAAAGAGTGGAATCATCTTCAGGCACTGGTGTTACCTCCTCCTTTACAATGCAATGCTTCACTACAGTTGCAGTGGGCTAGGATTCCAGAACAATGATGAGGTGGTGACCCTGGCCTTGAGATTTTTAAGATGTATAAATGCCAATTTATGGAGTTACCCATTTAGTCTAACTTATTAAATTCTTTTTTCCCCAGAATACATATTGAACTTTTCAAGATTTTTTTTTTAGAATATGAGAGATCAAGAGAAGATTCCAGAAGCTTTTGGAGACTGAAAAAGTCACGCAATAAGGATGAAGAATCAGGATGGCACTGGACTACTTATCACCAACCCAGAACACCACATGCCGTGGAGAGCTGCCTTCAGAATGCTGAGTGGAGACGATTTCCAAACGAGATTTATACATCCAGCCAAACTGTCAATCAAGGATCCAAAAACTGAACTTCCCATATGTAGTTTGCAAGGAAGCTACTGGCATATATATTACAACTAAATGAAGAGAGTAAACCGAGAAAGAGGATGACTCAAGATCCAAGAATCAAGGAAACAACCTGGGAGAGAGGTGAAGGGAATTTCCTAGGGTCATGCTGAAGAGCCATTTCAGGACGTCTACTTCATAGCCAGCCAGGAGGGTGTGTGGTCCATGTCAGGGCAAGAGGACAGAGGGCGCCAAGAAAAAATGGAAGTGACAGGTTTCCAGATGAATCTGATTATATTGCTAGAAAATTTCGAACTTTTTTTTGGCATCTTTATGGGAAGAGTTAGTAATATGACATTAAAATCTAATTAAGTAAAAAAAAAATGAATGGAGGTAATTACCAACTCCAGGGAAAACAAAAAGCTTCGTAAGTCAACAACCATAACCATAATATAGTAATGTGTTTAGCTGTCAATAATATGTACGTAAACACGATCATGTAAAAACTGGATTTAGATTTAACAACTGTTATATTGGAATATCGGAAGAGGAAGTATGTGTTTGTGTGTGGTGACTGGTGGAGAAACAGCAATCTTCCACAGGAGGAGGCCAATAAATAATATCTGAAATCAGCAAAGAATGATATTTAGAAATATGAAAGTAAATGTCAGAAGGAACAGCAAAAAGGCTTGAAGTCGTTCCCTCTGAGGAGGGGACTGCTGCTTTCATTATCATCTTCACGGAACCATTTGAATTTTACAGTTTCATACACACAAACACTGATAAAAGCAGAAATTTAATTTGAAAGCATTCCTGCTTTTGTGGTTACCTCTTGAATCACCCCTGCTCTTAGCAAAAGAGCCAACGAAAATTTGAACAGTCCAGGGGGCTCAGGCAGCTCTGAAATTACTAGCTGCATGACCCTAGCCCAAGTGCTTCGTCTCTCAGAACTTCCATGCGTTCACCCGGAAAGTGCTAGAACAAAGATGTGGTCACTTTAAGGGGTCATGCTGCTTGAGCTCAGGCAACCTTGAATTATAACTTTACTCTTGTCTCATGCCTCCCCACAAACCCTGCTTCCCTCCAGCGGGAGCAGAGCAGCTCTGACCCCTTAGAGACCTCTAAGAACCAGAAGCCTTCTCTCTCTCTCTCTCTCTCTCTCCTCCATTGCCTGTTATTTCTCTCATATAGTCCATGCCCAGCCCAGACGTGCCTCTTTTCCCTCAGAATCTCATAAAAAGGACCACCTTGATTTGGTCTTCAGATTTCTGGAGCCTCTCCCTACCCCCTGACTTCAGACCCTCCCATGTCCTTTGTGGCAAGGTACTCCAACTCTCTAATGAAGCTTTGGCTTTGAAAGAATAATTTGCCTTGACTGACTCTCGTAGGGTGATTTGCTAGCCTGCTCATAGCTCTCCTTCTTAACAATATCTGTCAAAAAGGCAGGAATCACTCTAGAATCATAGGGTTACTGAAGGGATTAAATGATATCATCCCTGGGTCTCACACTTAGAAGAGGTCAATAACCATGAATAATGTCTCTCTCTGAGTCACACCTTGCAAGCCACTGAGTGGATATATGAGATAATAGATAGAGAATACACTGCATCTAAGCTGTCCAACCTTATATTTCTTTTTATATTTCTATGTATGTATAAGTGTGTTGATGTGTGGGGGCATGTGTGTGTGCATGTGTGTGGATGCCAGAATTTGACCTTTCCTGATCACTCTCCACCTTGTTTTATGAATTCAGGGTCTCTAACTTGAACCCACAGCTTGTCAATTCAGCTAGTCTAGCTAGCCAGCTTGCACTGGGATTCCCCTATCTCAACGTTCTGAGCCCTGGGATCACAGTGAGCCACCACACCCGCCTGGCATTTTTGTGAACACCGAGGACCTGAACTCTGGTCCTCATTCCTTCACGGCAAGTCCTTTATCCAACGAGCCATCTCCTCAGCCCCACTTTCTTATTACATCTTTCTGCATGTGTGTATGTATGTGTGTCTGTAGGTGTTGGTGCACATGTCTGTTCTGGTCTATGTCCACATGAGTATGCATGTAGAAGCCAGAGACCCATGTTGGGTATCCTCTTCAGTCATTTTCCGTCTTACTCTTTGAGACAGTGAACCCAGAGCTCACTGACTAGCACACCCCAGGGAGTCCCTGTCCAAGCCTACCCAGCACTGAGATTCCTGGCATGCACACATCAGCTGGCAATTTAACATCCTGGGGATCCAAGCTCAGGTCCCCAAGCTTGCGCCGCAAGCAAACCGGGCCATCTCCCAAGTCCCTCCCCGCAGCCCGCAGCCTCAGAGGTTTCTCTCTGTTCATCCTCAGATCAGGAGAGTTGGATGACTTGCAAGGGTACTGACCCCTGCCTCTGGCTCCCCAGGTCTCCCATGGCTGCTGAGGTTGGGAGGACTTAATGCCAACAGGAAGCAGTGAAGGTTAAGCCACTGTCCCTCACATTTCATTGGTCAGAGTGAGTCACGTGGCCACTCTGTTCTGGGGGTGAGGACTCTGGGTGCCCGCTGGATGCCTGGCCACAGAGGGGAGCACAGCCTGGGAAGGGGGTGATGCTGTGGAAGGTGCAGTTACAGAATTAGAACCACGTGGCACGCAGCAGGCTTTCGCATGCTGCTGCCTTTTGTTTTGTTTTTTGCTCTTCTTATGACATCAGGAAGAGCCCTTTGAAAACATGTGGTCCATATAAAGCAAATTGAAGAAAATATTTTAAGTGGTGTGGTGACACTCTTTGGCTCTTCCTTAGTCTCTCCTTCCTCCTCCTCTTCTCCTAATTTAGGGCACTGTGTGTAGGTGGCAGAGAGCCAGGTCTTTGCATGTAACTGCTCAGAAATGTCTCCCTGTCCCCTTCTGGCCAGCCAACGTGGACAGGCCGGTCCTGTCATTCCTTCATGGGAGACAGTGTGCGGGCCTGGGGTGTCATTCACTCCAGAAGTAACACGTCTGGAGGTGAGGCCAAGAGAACCCGTTGAACAACTGCCGGCTTCACAACTGCACATGTGCGGAGCGGCTGCACGGGCTCGGCTGCGGCCTCCTCGCAGGCAGGCAGCCGCTGGTGTTAACGTGCTGTGTTAAAAGTGACACCGAGCGCTGCAGGCGCCACTGTCAGCTGTTGCAGGAGATGACACCCCGGCCTGCAGAGTTGGGTGAGAGCTCAGAGCAGCAGCCCCTCCTCTCTTGGGTCCCAGGATCCCTGGGACCCATGGGAAGGGGTCCAGGCAGAGTGAGCTCGGTGGGACTGCTAAGAGCAGCGTTGTGTCCTCACCAAGCAAAATGTGGGAAATGGACTGCGGGGAGCAAGGTCATGAGGCTGAGAGCGGGGAGGTCAGGGTGGGTAGGAAACCTCTGTGCTGAGCTGTTCAGGGCTATTTTCTTCCCAGACTTCCTCCCTGCCTTCCTTTTTTCTTTCTATTCCCTTCCCTCTCTCTTCTCTCTCTTTTTTTTCCTTCCTGACAAGGTCTCATGTAGCTTAGGTTAACCTCAAACTCATTATGTAGCTAAGGATGACCTTGAACTTCTGATCCTCTTGCCTCCACCCCGAGTAGAGGGATTACTGGCATGCACCACCATGCCCAGTTTGTGCAGTATTGGAGCTAGAACCCAGGGTTTGTGCATGCCAGGCAAGCACTCTACATGCTGAAGTGTCCCCAGCCCTCAGACTTTCTTGCTGGTACCCTCCCTGGGCCTCCAGAGAGCAGCTGTGATTTTCATGTAAGAGGCTATGGACGATCTCTGAGGCTTAGAATCCAGTCGTGAAAGTGTTACAGACACACTTGGGATAACTAAAAGGGAGCGCAGAGTGCACTGTTGTCTGGCATGGGACAATGTGGGCAGATGGCCAGGCTGTCAGAGGACTTTGAAGGGGAGTGAGATCGGTGATGACACAGAAATGTTCCCAGCAGCTCCGATCTACAGAAGCCCAGGAAAGAGAGGGAAGACCAAGCAAGCAGACTAGGTGAGGACATCAGGATCAAACCCATTTTATGGACAGGGAAATTGAGGCACGGAGAGATTACGCACTTTCCTCTGCAGGCAGAGACATCACTGCTGCTTACAAGGTATAGCCCAACACGATCTGTGCAGAGAACTTCATTCATTTTCCCTGGTAGCCACAGGCAGGCCGTGTTGAGAACTGAGCGCCGTCCTGCACCTGCTGTGGGGCGCCCTAAGGTTCAATGAAAGTAAAACCCACACTCATCCGTTCACTTTGATGTGAAAGAATACATCACGTCTCTAGTTTTACAATTTCATTCATTTGTTTATTTGAGAGAGAGAGGAGGAGAGAGAGAGAGAGAGAGAGAGAATGGGTGTGCCAGGGCGTCTAGCCACTGCCAACGAACTCCAGACACATGAGCACCATGTGCATCTGGCATACATAGGTACTAGGGAACTGAACATGGGTCCTTAGGCTTTGCAGGTAAGTGCCTTAACCACTAACCAATCTCTCCAGTCCTAGTTTGTACGCACACCTGTGTGTGTGCAGGTAGGCATGTACATGTGTGTGTGGGAGGGGGGCAGAGGTTGACATTTGGTGGCATTTTCAGTTTCTCTCCATTTATTTTTAAAAAATATTTTATTTATGTCTGAGAGAGAGAGAGAGAGAGAGGGAGGGCACCAGGGCCTCTAGCCATTGTAAATGAACTCCAGATGCATGTGCCACCTCGTACATCTGGCTTACATGAGTACTGGGGAATTGAACCTTAGATCCTTAGGCTTCGCAGGCAAGCACCTTAATCACTAATCCATTTCTCCAGAGCACTCTTCACCTGACTTTTGAGATAGGGTCTCTCTCTGAACTCCAGAAACTTGATTTGGTTACTAGACTGGCTAATCAGCAAACCCCAGGAACCCTCCCCAGCTCTAGAATTACAGAGGTGTGCCTTCATGACTGCTTTTCCACGGGTGCTGGGATCCCAATCTCGGAGCTTACACTTGTGCGGTGAGGGCTTGGCCCATTGAGCCATTTCCCCAGGCTCGCTTCCCTAGTTGTTACCCATCTTCTCTGCACCCCAACCTCAGGACAAACACATAATTTCTGTTTTGCAGGGTAGGAAATGGAGGCTGGGAAGAAGAATGCTATACATTCATACAATTCCTTAGGGAGAGCAGAACCTGCTTCAGCCACTTTGAATGTCACGCAGCCTCCACAGCCAAGTCACAAGCTGTTCAGGATGACTAGGTGGCAGCTCACATTTGCTTGCCGAGCCCTGTTTCTTCTTAGAATGCGACCTGCTCTCCAGGAGCCCAGTCGGGACCTGGAGAGATTCAGAGGGACTCACTCACTCATTGGCTAGCCATCCGTCAATCAGTTACTCCTAGTTTTGGCCTCAGTCTGTGGTGGGAGCTGGGAAACCCAGGTGGCATTTGGCAGGAATGCTAGCTCTGAGTCTGTAAATGCCCGTTCCTGAGGTCCTCAACACTGCCAGGCTCGCTCTCTCTCACCCTCTGCCCTCTCTGTCCCTCCTCAGGTGCCTGGAATTTGTGAGCGCTGAAATCCCATTAACCTTTCCCTGCAGCTAAGGTTTCTTATTCATGGGAGCCAGGTATCCCAAGGCAACAAGAAAAGCAACCCCAGAACAATGTAGTGAGGTATCTTCTTACTCTGTGTGTGTGTGTGTGTGTGTGTGTGCAGCCCCAACTAGCCTCCAGTTCCTCATTTTCTTACCTCCACCTCCTCCTGAGTGCCAGCATTGCAGGCATGCATCCTTGCCTGTCTGGCTATTTTCCTTAAGGATACAAAGCCTTTGGAGTTTCACGAAGAAGCCCCACCCTAGAGGGTGCTGAGATCCTCAGAGGACATTTCCACATGCTTTTGCTCCCTCAAAGCCACTGTGCTTCCTGCCCGTGCCCGCCCGCCCGCCCGCCCCTGCTGCCTTCTCTGGCTCAGGCTTGCAAGTTCCATTTCCGCCTGGCCATCGGAGAGCTGTTAGTTGAGTGTCCTTCCTATGCCATGTTCCTTTCACACGTTTGAGGTTCCTTCTGGTGTCTCCCTCTGTCGTCCCGTTACCCTTGTTCTTTGGCAGTGGTGCTGGACTTCTTCCAGGCTGGAGTTTTTGACTTCTTCTCATCTCTGATGCTCTAGATCATTCATCTGACTTTATGGCTCAAGGGCTGAGTGCCGCCAAGCCCACCCAGTTCTTGGTTCGGTGTTGCCTCACCTGTCTGTGGAGCCCCAGCTATGTCTCAGCTCTACAAGCATAGCTTTGACTTCTGCCAGATTAGGGTCTATAAAGCATGAACATCCATGATTAGTGGGGGTGGCAGACTTTGAGATGCTGCAGGGAGAGCCTTGCACATCTGGCTAAAGTGGGTCCTGGGGAATCGCACCTCGAACCAGGGTCCTTAGGCTTCACAGACAAGCGTTTAACCACTAAGCCATCTCTCCAGCCCTCTCTCCCCATTCTAAATTTGCTTGAGACAGATGTTCCCATCTATATCCTGTCCCTCCTCCAGCCTCTCTTCTTCACTGACATACCCTTGAAAGTGCATCTCTAAGGCCAGCTCCATCTGCCCCATTCCCCCAGCTGCCCTGGTCTGTCCTCACGGAAATGACTTCATAAGTAGTTGAACCATCTCTAGCCCTAAGACATCCTCTCCCAGCTCAGGTGCCCATGCCTGTCAGTCAGCCAGTGCTGCCTACAGTGGCCCCTCCCTTCTTTCTCCAGCAGCTTTGCCCTCAAAGATTCTCATTCTTTTCTCCCTGACCCCACATCTTAATCTATCCAAGAAACAAAACACTGAAGCTAAGAAAATGTATATATATATATACATATATATATATATATGTGTGTGTGTGTGTGTGTGTGTGTGTGTGTATTTATATATACACATACATACATACATCAAGCCAGAAATAAAAGGTGCGGCTGAGTGCTGGGGAAGTGGCTCAGTGGTTGAAGTGCTTGATGTGCCAACATAAGGACCTGAGTTTAGATCCCCAACACCCAGGTAAAATGTTGAGCATTGATGGCTCCTGCCTATAATACCAGCACTTGGAAGGCAGATACAAGGCGCCCCTGGACTCACTGGCTAGCTGGCCTAGCCTAATTGGTGAGCTCTAGGTTCAGAGGGTCCCTGTCTCTGAAGGTCGAGGATGATTGAGAAAGACCTTGATGTTGATCTCTGAGCTGCTCATACACATGCACACATGTTCAAACACACATACACACAGGCATACCACACACATATGTGTGTGGTAGTTTGAATGTATGTCCCCCACAGACTCAGGTGTTTCATTAAAGCTTGTAACTTGGATCTCCGGCGCCTGGCTGGGGAAGGTATCACAGTGGGCCCTAAGGAGTCACTGGAAGTGAACCTGAATTCCAGCCCGAAGTTGTCCCCCTAAGACAGAAGTCTGAGCACTGGTGGGGTCCCTGCTGCTTGCTGCCCATTTGTGCTGCTTTTGGTTGTCACAGGCTATCTGGTTGTCTCTGTCTGCTCAGATGGATGGAAACAGCTTCTTCCCCCACTCAGGGAACCTCCCCATGACCTGTGAGCTCGAAATCAACCCCTTCCTTCCATAAACTGTGCCTGGGTTGGATGTTCCTTCCAGTAACGTGACGGGGTCTACAGCAACATGCGAAAACGAAAGGTGCATCAGGGGTTTGTCCCCTGTCTGATGGAAGTCCCTCTCCAGGCTCTTAGCCCTGCAGACTTACCTCTCGTGAGCACCAGACACCCGCGTGACCCTGGGACTGCCCCAGTGGCAGCCCGTCACGGAACCTCGCCGCAACCTTTTTCTCCTGCACATCTGGAAGAGATTTCTCTCCCCCGGCTTAAATCACAATGTCACTTTTCACCTCCACACTTTGGTTGAGCACCGAGGCTCGACTCCTCTTGGTTTAGAAGCCATAGGGGGGCTCTCTCCTGTGAACCGCCCATTGCCCTTTGCTGATCTTCAGCTCGGGCTGTTGATTTGCGTTCACCATAGGAGTGCCTGGCATTTAGGAAGACTCACCCTTTACCATATGTGTTGCAAATACTTTTTTTTCTAAGTTTTTTTTTATATAGAGTGGGATTTTAATATCATATACAGTCGAATTTTCAATATTTATTTTATGGCTTGACATTTAATGTCTACCCAGTCAGCTTCTTTCGGCAGTACTCTTCTGGGGCTTAGGGGGGTGTGCGGGCCCTGCCCTGGCCGTTGTGAGGAGCTCAGTTTGTGCCCAGCCTGGCAGGAATCGGAAAGCGAGCCTTACCGTCAGTGTTACCTGCAGTTTGCTTCAACGCGGTGTAACGCACCTGTCCCTGTGATCCAAGGTCATCTATGGATGCCGGTCTGCCCGAGGTGGTCCATCAGTGCAGGCAGCAATAAAACATTAGGGTGTGAGGTTTAGGGGGTGCAAGTCAGAGAGCAGGAGACGGTTGGCTATTGTTGGGGAGAGCAGAGGGCATCGGGGTGGAAGAAAGGAAAGAATCATCTATTTGGAGGACAGTCAGACATCTGTCTTAGCTAGAAGCTTGGGGGCAGGTTCCTCCCAGGGAAGTGACGGTGAGGGCAGGCTGGGGACACTGAGGTCCTTGGGCAGGCGGCAGGAACGCTGCTGGTGCCCTCACAGCAAAGGGGCAAAGGTGTGGTCTCCCACCTGGGGTCCCTGGGCTGCGCAGGGCGGGGCCGGAGCTTGACAAGTTTGCTGATGCCCTAATTAAGCCTCGGGTACGTTTCCCAGCCCAACTGTCAACCACGCGCCGCGCAAGCCAGGATGAATATTCCCCAGGCGCCAACAGAAGGAAGCGCTTCATAAAAACGGAGCCCGAGGGCGTGAAGGGAAAACAAGCCCTGTTCACACACAGCAGCAGCCGCTCCGCACTGCCTCAGCCCGGAGGAGGCGGAAGCGGTGACGCCGCTGCGCCCCAAGCTCTCAGTCCCCGAGCGTGCAAACGAGAAGCAACAGCCCCCACCCCCAAGCAGGAGCGGGACCAGCTCCTGTCCTCTCTGCCCCAGGGAGGTTGCAGGGGGTGGGAGACAAGACAAGCCCAAAGCAAGCTGGCAGACTTGACTCTCCCCGCTTTGGGGTGCCCCTTTCCCCCGTGCCTGCCTGGATCTCTGTGCCCCTGTCCTTGGTTCTACTTTTCCTCCCCGAAAGGACGGAAGGAGGTTTGTGCATAATACATGTGGATGACTGACTGCAATCCTAAGAAACCAGTGGATTTTTGAGAAGTGGGGAACAGAATTTTTTTTTTGAGAGAGAGAGAGCTTTTCACGTGACCGGGATGGCCTCACTACAACCTTGAACTTCTGTTGTTCTGGCCTACACTTCTAAGGTGCTGTGATTATAGACAACCGTGGGGCCACAGCAGCTGCAGGAACACTGTCCACTGAGAAAGAGATCATCTTGTGACATCTTTTGTCTCAGCTCCTCCGGGATTCCCTTTGCCCACAGAATAGCTTTCTTGCTTCTGGGATGACAATGCCCTTGATCTGAGCCTGTCACCTTCCTAGGCTACAACTGCTAGGCACCTGCAGCCCATCCTGGGTCAGATTTGGTGGTCCCAGCATCAGCTGTGTGGTCCTGTCCTCTCCTCCCTTCCCCGTGTCACTGCTGAGGTTTTAGTGAGAGAGGTTAATATCCCCCCCTTTTTGCATGTGTATATGTGTGGTTTGCATGTGTGTGTGCATGAGTGTACATTTGTGTGCGTGGGGGTGGATGGGTGTGTAGGCTAGAGGTTGACATCGGATGTCTTCCTCCGACACTCTCCATCTTATTTTTTTTAATCTTTATTTATTTGCATGTGTGTGTGTGTGGGGGGTAACTCCAGGGTCTCTTGATGCTCCAAAGAAATGCTAGCTGTTTATGCCACTTTTTGCAGCTGGTATATACAACCTGGGCCTTCAGGCTTTGCAAGCAAGCGCCTTTAACCACTGAGCCATGTTCCCAGCCTTCTATCTTATTTTTCCAGACAAAGTCTCTCACTAAACCTAGAGCTCACTGATTCAGCTAGACCAGCTAATCAGTGAGCCCCAGGGAACCCCTTGTCTCTGTCTCTCCAGTGCTGAGGTTACAGGCCTGTGCCACTGTGCCTGGCATTTGACGTGGGTGCTGGGGATCCAAACTCAGACCCTCAGGCTCACGCGGCAAGTGCTTTATCCATGGAGCTGTCTCCCCGCTGTGGTCCTTTTAGTGCAGAATGCCTTCCAGAGCCCCAAGTGTTTGTGAACAAGCCTTCCACTCAGTCCCCAGTTGGTGGAGACTCTGGGAGGGGGAGCCTTGCTGGGGGAGCTGTCACTGGGGTGTGAGCCTTGAGGCTCATTAGTCCAGCCCTACTGGGTGTTGAGAACTAAGTCCTCTGACATTACTTCCTTTCTGCTGCTGTGACAAGATGCGACGCTCCAGCTGCCTGCTCTGCTCTTCTTCCCTTGCCATGATGAAGCTGTTTCTAGAAACTGTAAGCTAAAATAAAACTTTTCCTCCCATACACTGCTTATGATCATGTGTTTTGTCCCAGCAACGAGAAGGTAACTATTACATAAGCCCCCTAATTCTTCCTCTTTTTAAATTTTTAAAAAATTTACTTTCAAGGAAAGAGAGAGAGAGAGTGCGTCAAGGCCTCCAGCTGCTGCAAACAAACTCCAGATGCATGCAGCACTTTGTGCATCTGGCTTGCATTAGTCGGGATTCTCTAGAGGAACAGAACTGACAGAATGAATTGTATTAAAAAGGAATTTATTGGATTAGCTTATGGCAGTCCAACAATAGCAGTTTGCAGGCCTGAGAGTCAAGGAACCCGGAAGATGCTCAGTCCACAAAGCTGGATTCCTCAGCAGTCCCGATCTGCCACTGAAGGCCTGGAGCTGTCCTGGAGAGACGCTGCTCTTTGCTCCACAATGGTTTTCAGTCCACGCTGGTCTTCAGTCCACGCTGGAAAGCAGCAAGCAGCAAGCAGCCAGGTGGGAGGAGGGTACACTTTTCTTCCTGGAGCTTCCTTAGATAAAATCCCCCCCGCCAGAGGGCTGCCCACTCTGAGGAAAGGGCTCACCCTGGGAGAAGGATTTCTCCTTTAGTTAATCCTCCCTGGAAACAACCTCAGAGACCCACTTATGGGTAATGTCTGTGGATTCCTAAACAGATCAAGTTGACACAAAACTCAACCATCACAGGCTTTATGTGGGCACTGGAGAATCAAACCCAGGTCATTAGGCTTTGCAGGCAAGCACCTTAACTGCTGAATCATCTCTCCAGCCCTCTACTCTTTTTTTTTAAGATTTATTTTTGTTTCTTTATTAGACAGAGAGAGAGAGAAAAAATGGAAGTGCCAGGGCTTTTAGCCACTGCAAATGAACTCTAGATGCATGTGCCACTATGTGCATCTGGGTTACTTGGAATCTGGAGAATCTAGCCTGGGTCTTTAGGCTTTGCAGGCATGTGCCTTAACTACTAAGTCATTTCTCCAACCCCCTAATCATTTTTTTAAAAAATTTTTATTGACAACTTCCATAATTATAGACAATATCCCATGGTAATCCCCCCCCCCACTTTCCTCTTTGAAAAACAAATGCCCTACTTTTTTTTTAAAATAAATATTTTTTAAATTTATTTGCAAGCAGAGAGAGAGAGAGAGAGAATGGGCACCCCAGGGTCTCTAGCCACTGCAAATGAATTCCAGATGCATGTATCACTTTGTGTATCTGGATTTACATGGGTACTAGGGAATTGAACCCAGGTTGTTAGGCTTTGTAGGCAAGCACCTTAACCGCTAAGCCATCTTTCCATTCCCCTCCTCCTCTTGATTAAGTCCAGCATGCTGTGTTGTGGCCTTTAAATTCCTCATTCCAACGTCACCCTTGCTACCCAAACAAGGGCCAGAGTCCTGAGTGGGAAGTCAACATCCACCTGCTACGCACCTGGTTACCTGGAAGTGTCAAGATGAGCAAGGGCAGCCAGTGGGGGCTGGATCCAGTTCCTGGCATTCACTGCGCAGGTGTGCACACATGTCTCCAGTGTCTGTGTGCAGGGGTACCATGTGGGTAGCCTGACCCTGCCGCAGTGGGGCCCATCCCACAGACCTCAGCTTGTGCTGTAGGCCAGGTTTCTCTGGACCCCCCGTTTGACCAGTGAGCATGGTTTCTTTCTTCCAGAAACTCTGATGTCCTTACAGAGTCTGAGTTTGTGTGATCATGCCACCTCTGCAGACCCTAGGACCTCAATGCTGCAGGAGAGGTGAGCCAGGCTTACTAGGGTGGTGACTGTCATCGATCCAAGCTCTCTCTTCCTTTCTCATGCAGTCCAAGGTCAAAAGCTTTGCTCTTCTTTCACAGCTGACCAGAGGCCTCTGAAGGTCAAAGTTCTCACTCAATCCCATGCTTGGTTGTTGGAACAGAGACAAGAGTCAATTTCAGGTCAGCTGAATGGCAAGGCCTTAGAAGGCCTGGGTCCACAACTTCTCCTTGTTTCTGAATGATGCAAAAATCCAGAGCAGGAAAGGGAGCTTGTCTGCTGCCAGCTCACTGCAGGGGAGAGATAGAGGCAGGACTGGGGCTTGGGGATGTGGCTCATTTTGTAAGGAGCTTGCTCTATATGCACTGAGTACTGGGTTCAATCTCAGCACTGCACAAGCTGGGCATGCTAGTGCATGCCTGTAACCCCAGCACCTGTAAAAAGCTCAAGGTAAATATGACTGCATGTCCACCGCAGGCAAGTGAGTTCCTAGTGGGTTCCTCCATCCCCCCAACACTGCCAGGGATCCACCACAGACACATGACGGTGACTACCACAGAGACCCAAGACTCAGGTAATGAGACGAGACAGTTGAGTGTGCTCTGCATTGAAGGAGACATCCCTGTCACACCCTCCAGGGCACAAGGTACATAGTAAAGGAGGTAGCAGAAAGAAGATTTAGTCCTGCTTTCACCGCTGCCCAGAGAAGCTTCTCGATGGAGATAGCTGTGCATAGTAAGGAGACTCAAAACTCATCCAAGAGCTGAAAAGAGGAGGCTGCTAAAAGCTCAGAGCTAAGTGAGATGTCTCCGTCACGCCCTTCCACGGCTCAGGGAACACTGCAGAAGAAGGGGTGGGAATACTGTAAGAGCCCCCAGGGTGGGGAGCAGTGCTTTGGGGTCCTTTCCCTCACACATGATCTGCCTGGTGCCTTCATGCCCTCGCCAAGTTCCCTGCACCATATGGAGCCCGTCAACACTATGACATGAATGATGGGGGAGAACAAAAGGAATGAGACATCGAGGTAGAAGAAGAATGCCTGGAGAGAGAAAGGGGTTCAGTGGAACAAGGGTCTAGGAGAGGGGACAAGCGGCCGATGGGAGGGAAATATGATCAAATTACAGTATGCTAATATATTAAAATTCTCAATAAAAAGGAGTTCAAGGTCATCTCCAGCTATGTAGTTTGAGGCTATCCTGGGCTATATGATACATTTTCCCTGTTCCTGCAGAGGCCATTGTGTCACCTTCCCACAGATACCCCAGAGTGTAGCCTTTACTGGAGCCAGGGGAAAGTGTCACCCCCACTCTGTCCCTGACTGCAGGGCCCCATCTTTGAGGATCACCTCCCACCAGGTGGCAGGGGTTTGGCCGTGGCATTTGCACTTTGCCCTCTGCTTATCTCCTGGCAAGGTCAACATTGGCTGCCTAGACACATGCTTTGTAGCTGTGTTTGAAGGCTTGCATTTTACCCTGTGGTTTGGGACCGAGCGAAAGAATGCAGGGTCAAGGAGATGGTCTGAAGCTTGCAGCCACTCCTGGGCAGAGAAGCTATCTGCTGGTGTTACTAATTCACTTCTGTTTCCCAGAGCCCCATCCATGTTCATGTGAATACACAACTCCCACTCACATTCAAGCCTCTCTTTCGGAGTAACAGCCTCGGCCTGGTCCCACTTGACCCAGGAGGCGTGATGGTGAATCTATGCAGTGTGTGGCAAGAACTTCTGCTCTTTTGCCCACACTCCATGGCACCTTGGGAGCTCACACCTCCCAGCATTCATTGCAGTTAACTGTGGTCAGAGGGAAAGTTTTGGCCAGTGGAATGTAGCAAAAGACACTAACACCACTAGCTAGGCCTGGCTCAAATTTGTTCTCTCTCCTCATACTCTCCTCTCCTTTATCTTCCAGAATCCAAAGATCCAGTGGAGTGCACCAAGGCCCTGCTGTCCAATGTGACCCCCAGCAGACACATGTGGCTCAACTTAATTAAATAAAGTAAATTTAAATAAAATAAAGTAAGTCCAAAGTTCAGGTCCTCGGTCTGCTACATTCTAATATTCGATATCACAGGTACACAAACCGTTTATTGGAGGGTGCTGTTCCAAGGGTTTATAAAGCCCCAAAATAACCTCTTGGAAGGCCACCTACTAGTCAGAAACATCTACACTGAGCTTTTTCATTTGTTTTGATTTTTTTCGAGGTATGGTGTCTCTCTAGCCTAGGCTGACATGGAATTCACTATGTAGTCTCGGGGAGGCCTCTGCCTCCTGAGTGCTGGGATTAAAGGTGTACACCACCACACCTGGCCATGCTGAGTTTCTTATGAAAGAGAAATCAACATCCTCTATTCCATTAAGATATGAGGAGGGGAGCTGGGGAGGTGGCTTGGTTGATGAAGTGTAAGGACATGAGTTTGGATTCCCAGCACCCACGTAAATGCTGGAATGGCAGCATGTGTTTGTAATCCTGGCACATGGGAGGCAGAGACGGGATCCCTGGAACATGCTGGCCAGCTAGATTAGCAACATTAGTGAGCTCTTAGTTCAAGGGAGAGACCCTGTAGCTTGACTGCAGTGGCTGAGGCCCTGGTGCACCAATCCTCTCACTCTCTCTTTCACTCTCTTACTCTTCCATTAAAAAAAGGCAGTCTGGCCTGGTGTGGTGGCACATGCCTTTAATCCCAGCACTCGGGAGGCAGAGGTGGGAGGATTGCCTGAGACTATATAGTGAATTCCAGGTCAGCCTGGGCTAGAGCGACACCCTACCTTGAAAAAAAAATAAAAGGCAGGCTGTTGGGCTTGCAAAGACACTAGATGTCAGCCTGTAGCCTTCACGCACGTGGGTGTGCACACCCCCCCCCCCCCCCGCACACACACATGCATGAGTACCGGCTCACACGTATTCCCATACATATACATGCACACACCATACCCATATACACACATGAAAAGAGATGAGAAAGTAGGGAAGTATGCATTGGTTTAATTAATGCAGCTCTCCTGGCCTGGAAGCGCGACTCAGTGGAGGAGACAGACAAGGTGTTGCCTTCTATTGCTCTGACAAAGCACCTGCCCAGAAGTGGTGTAGGGGAGGAGAGGATTTATTTCAGGGTCATAGTTTCAAGGGGAAGTTCCACCTCCCAAAGGCTCCTCTAGCTGGAGACTAATCATGAATGCCTGAGGCTATAAGGGGGCATTTATATTCAAACAAGAAGGAATGTGGATAAAGAGTCCTGGATTGAGAAGAAAAAGGGCTGGTTTGAAGATGGCCCAATGGAAGACTTGTACTTTTAACTTTGCAATGGTGTGAAAAGGTTGCAGTTCAACAGAAACAATACGTGGGTGTTTGAATGTGATCCCCCCACACCCCAGGCTAGCAATACAGAGCAACCCTTCAATTGAGTCCTCAATCAATTCCTCTAGCCCTCTGACACTGTGTGATACAGTAGACCATTCTGCTCTACTGCAAGCTAAAGGAAGTCTGTCGAGAAGAGTTGGGAAAGGCCGGACTGAAGTGTGTGTCCAGTAGATCAGGAGTATTGAGCGCTTTGTGTGTGATGGATGTGCGTGGGGAGGCCTGAGGACAACCTTCCTCAGGTGTTGTCTCTCACTGGCCTGGAGCTCACAGGCTCCACTGCCTGGTCAGCGAGCCCAAGGACTCTGTCTCTGCTTTTTTTGGAGCTGAGATTATAAGCACCTGCTCTGTGTGTGTGTGTGTGTGAGTGTGTGTGTGCGTGAATGCAGGGTGTACACGCTACAGTGCATGTGTGGAGGTCAGATGACAACTTAGGGTATTGGTTCTCCCCTTTCGCCATTTTGTTTGTTTTTCTTTTTCTTTTTTTCTTTTTTTTTTTTGAGGTAGGGTCTCACTCTAGCCCAGGCTGACCTGGTATTCACTATGGAGTCTCAGGGTGGCCTCGAACTCACGGCGATCCTCCTACCTCTGCCTCCCGAGTACTGGGATTAAAGGCGTGCGCCACCACGCCCGGCCTGTTTTTGTTTTTCGAGGTACGGTCTTGCTCTACCACAGGCTGACCTGGAATTCACTATGCAGTCTCAGGCTGGCCTCGAACTCATAGTGATCCTTGTACCTTAGCCTCCCGAGTGCTGGGATCAAAGGCGTGTGAGGCAGAGTCTCTTTTTCTCACCACTGCACTTGCCAGCTTAGCCGGCCCTGAGCTTCTGCACGATCCTCCTTTCTCCACCCCTCTCTCCATAGGCACACTGGGATTACTGATGTGCACATCACAGCATTTGGCTCTACGTGGGTTCTGGAAATCTGAACTCAAATCCAAACTCACATTTGAGCAGCAAGAACCTTATCCTTGGAGCCATCTCCCCAGTGCATTTTCTGCTCTTTTTGTGTGGATTCTGGGGACCAAGCTCAAGTCCTCATGCTTGCAAAGCATGTATTTCACCAAGTGAGCCATCTCCCCAGCCCATGAACTCTTTTGGACTTAAAGATATTTTCAGCTTCAATGGATGGGTCTATCTGGATGTGATCTCACTGTATGTCTGGTGTCTGCGTTGCCCCGGCCTCTGTGCCATGTTCTGAAGGTCAAAGAAGAGCGGGCCTGGGGAGAAGACTGGTGGAGCTATTTTGCCTGCTTCTCTACAGTACTGGCTAATGATCATTCTGGCTTTTTTATGCTTCAGGGGCCTCCTGCTCATACACTTCCGTGTGGCAAACAGGAAAGAGCATCTTACCCTCCCCTCTTAGCGCTCATTCTTTCTCCCACTCTCAGTACATGTGACTGGGAGTAGAGATGATTTCATCGCTTAGGGAGGGACAGATCTGGGGCTAAATGAGGGTGTGTTCTCCGAGGCCAGTGAGTGACATACTAGGGCCACAGAAATATGATGAGGGACTTCTCAGCAGATGGGAAGTGAGCCTAGAGTTGGAGTGTGTGGTATGTGCATATATGTGCGTGTGTGCATGTGTGTACGTGTGTGTGTGTGTGAGAGAGAGAGAGAGAGAGAGAGAGAGACTGATGTCAGGTGTCTTCCTCAATCACTCTCCTCTCTATTGATAGAGACAAGGTCTCTCATTCAAGTTCAGAGTTCACCTATTCGGCTAGCCTAGCTTGCCCTGGGATTCCCCTGTCTCTGCCTTCTAAGTGCTGGGGTTACTGAAAGACCACTTCCCTCACCTGGGATTTATGTGTATGTGTGTTTGAATGTGGGGGTGCAGAGGTGTGTGCAGGTGTGTGTGGAAGCCAGGAGTCAATATTGGGTGCCTTTCCACCTTATTTTTTGAAGGTAGGATCTCTTGCTGAACCCCAAGCTCACTAATGTGGCTATCCTGGCTAACCAGCAAGCTCCAGAGAATCTCCTTTCTCTGCCTCCCCAGTGCTGGCATGGAAGGCATGAGCTGCCATACCTGACTTTTATGTGGGTGTTGGGGATCCAAGCCCGGGTCCTCATGCTTGCAGGACAAGGACACTAACCATTGCATTACCACTCTGAAACAGGGTGTGTGAGTGTGTGTGTGAGTGTGTGTGTGAGAGTGTGTGTGTGAGTGGGTGTGGGTGTGTGAGAGTGGGTGTGTGTGTGAGTGTGTGTATGAGTGTGAGTGTGTGTGTGTGTGTTGGTTTTGTATGCTTTTATCTATTGTACCAGCCAGCATGACTGGAGGAGACAAAAACACACTCAAGCAGGATCCTGAGAGTTTCCTCAAACAAATGCTAAGACCATCTTGTTGGCCACTGGAAGGACTCTACTCTCGCCTCTGGGCCTAAAGGAACAAGGGTGCAGGGAACAATATCAATTTAAGCAAGAAGGACCAGGTGAGTGAACCTCCTGTCAGGCTAACTAGAGATTCACAAGTGGCACCTTCTCCCCACAGTCAGGGTGTCCCACTAGCCAAGCACTGGAAGACAGTGTCACATGTGGGAGCCAGTTGATACAGTCCATTTGGTCAGGCTCTGGGACACAGAGCAGCCGAAGAGGAAGGAACGGGTCACGAAGGGAATGTGGAGGCTGTCCAGGGAACTCACTATCTAGGAGGCCAACATGTGCCCAGGCACCCCGCAAAGGCCATCATTCTCCTGCCCACAACCCAGAGCCACCGTGGAGGCCCCACATCCAGGTGATTTCCTACACTTCTGTAGCAACTATTGCCACTGCTTTCTCAGAACCACTGACTTGGGAGGTGGAGATAGTAGATCAGAAGTTCAAGGTCATTCTCAGCTACATAGTGAGTTTGACACAGCCTGGGATACATGAAAACTTGTTCTCAAAAAGTTAGAGGAGGACGAGGAGGAGAAAAGAAAGAAGAGGAAGGAGGAAGAGGAGGAAGAGAAGGAAGAGGAAGAAGAGGAGTTGGGCTATGGGCTAGACACAAGGTGGACCCCTTTCCAGAGTGGAATTCCGGAAGCCTGGAGCCAGAGGGACTAAGCCTGCAGGAGCTAGGGTGACTGGCACAGTGGCTGCCACAGGAAGCCCCAGCAGGGAGCATGCTGTAGTGGGTGAGCACCAGAAGGTTTTCTACAAGGACACACAGAGAAGCCAGGGTGGCCTTAGTGGCAGGTCAAGGCTCTCCAGCAATCTCAAGGACTCCGTCCTAAGAAACACATCTGGTAACCCCACAGAAGCTCTTGAAGAACCCTAACAGCAGGGTGGCACACCCTCTTGCAACTTTCAATGTGTTCACAAAGAACAGTTCTCGGGGCAAACCAGGGTGTTTTCGGGAAGTGTTATCAGCATTGGACTCTGTGCTAACCTTGTGAGCCACACTACCGGGTCTGCGTGCTCCCAAAGCCTGTGCCCGATGTCACTGCTCCAGCGGCCTCCATCCTGGAGCCAGTGCCGGGCTCAGGCTGGCTGAGCTAGTCCTACTTTTGCCAGACTGGTCTTTGTTGTAAAAATGGTTTTGAGAAACAGCCTGGTATAGTGAAAGAAATCCCCATTTCCATCTTTCTTTTCTTTCTCTCTCTTTCTCTTCTTCCTTCCTTCCTTTTCTGGGTGTATGTTTATGTGGTGTACATACTTATGTGAGCATATTCACATGTGTGTGGGCCCACATGGCTTCTGACTTTTTTTCCAGTTTTTAAATTTTTATTTATTTGAGAGAGAGAGAGAGAGTATGATTGTGCCAGGGCAGCCTGCTACTGTAAATAAATTCCAGATGTATACACCATTCAGTGTATCTGGCTTTAGGTGAGTACTGGGGAATTGAACTTGGGTCCTTAGGCTTTGCAGGCAAGCACCTTAACCACTGAGCCATCTCGCCAGACCTGGTTTCTGACTTTTTGCACTTTTTGCACTGGGTCTGGAGATGGAACTCGGATTTCAGGCTTGAGCATCTACTCAGTTCCCTCTACCTTATTTGATGAGAACAAGAGCTTTCACTTAAACCCAGAGTGGGGTTTGGCTAGTTTACCAAGCCATTTTGCCCCAGGGTGCTCTTGTCTCTGTCTCCCAAGGGAGCATGGCAATTACAGGTGGACCACCATGCTCGCCCAGCATTTACGTGGGTTCTGGGACTCTGAACTCAGGTTCTCACACTAACACAGCAAGTGCCTGAGCCATATCTTCAGCCCCTTTGCTTCTTTTTGAGAGATGGTCTCATGTGTCACAGCCTCAAAGTTGCTGTGGTGTCAGAGATGACCTTGAACTTCTGATCTTCCTGCCTTCACCTCCCAATGGTAATCCCAAACTGGGATTGCAGGCGCGTCTCCCACACCGGGTTTATGTGGTGCTGAGGGTGGAACCCAGGGCTTTGCGCATGCTAGGCAAGCACTCGACCCACTGAGCCACATCCCCACGCCAAAGTCTCCCTTCTCTTGCCTGCAAAACAGACCTGTAGTGAAAAGAAACCTATGGCTTGTCTGCAAATGTTCCAAATGCCACATCGGGCTCCAAAATGGTCAACTTTGTTTCCTCCCCTGTGGGACTGCGGAATCTAAAGGCAGTTCTTGCTCTTAGTTTAGTTTTTATCTTTATGTTTTTGTGATTGGAGTCCTGTGTAGCGCTGCTTGAAAATGCAGATTCTGGGGTCTGGAGAGATGGCTCAGCAGTTAGAGGGTCTTGTTTGAGCTCGGTTTCTCAGCACCCATGTAAAGGTTGGACACAAAAAGACAACAAGGAAGACACCACCTCAAGCAAGGCCGAAGGAATGGAACTCCAGAGGTGCTCCTCAGACCTCCACATGCGCGTGGTGGCATGTGCACCCCCTTACACACATACATGTATCACACACATGCACATATTCACACACACACACACACACACACACACACACACACACACAGACATACAATTTTTAAAAGTGCGGATTCCCCAGCCATGCCTTAGGGTTGCTGAGTCAGACTCTCAGGGGGAAGTGGCCTACAGTTGGTGTTTTCCACAAATACCTCAAGTGATTGTTGGGGTCACTGTGCTGGGAGAGCTGAGAGGTGTCCCCCAGGCTGAGTAGAAAGAATCACATTTGTAGGACATGGTGGCAAAACAAACCTTGGAATCAGACAGCCTGTTCTGAAGCTGGGCTCACCCACACCATGGTTGATGACCTTGGCTAAGTCATTTCATCTCCCTGGGCCTGGCTTTCCACCTCTGCCAAATACACAGCCCCCAAGTCCACAGAGCAGTTTATTTCAAAAGTTAAATTGAGGGCTGGGGAGATGGCTCAGTGGATAAAGCACGTGCTACGCAAGTGTGAGTCCCTGAGTTCAGAGGCCACAGAAGCCCGGATGCTGACGTGGGCATCTGTCCCCATGCGGCCTGTGGTAAGAAGGGAGGCAGAGACGGGGGAACCCAGACACTCCTGGGCCAGCTCACCTGGAGGGTTCAGCAGTGCACAAGAGACTCTATCACAAACGAGGTGGAAGGTGATGACCTGACACTGAATTTGTCTCCTCTAACCTCCACACCCATATGCCCATGCCTACACTCACACACACATTAAAGAAAGAAAGAAAGAAAAAGAACTGGAGGCAGTCTTCAGTGTCTGGAACCCACTGAAGCTTCCTTGGCTTTGGACTTGTCTGTGGGAGCAAAAGAGGGTGAAAAGAAATCTCTCTTCCCAAATGTGGAATCTTGGCCCAGGTGCTACCAATACCCCACCCCACCCCTGGCAGAGCAGGGGTTAACAATGACTGTGTCCATGGAACACTAAGTGGCCAGTGGTAGAAATGCTGAACTGGGGTGATGGGGCGGACAGGGGCTATTTTGGGAGCCCAACCACATGGGGTAATAGGATTGGAGCGGAGGCGAGCGTGACCAGGGCCGATGTTCTCAGCTACCGAGGCAACGCCAGCGGCCAGCTTGCCAACCAAAACACTCGCTGCTCCCCGCCCCCGTGGGTTTTATCTTGACCTTAATGCAAACCACCCTAGCCAGCAAGGAAGAGACTGCTTTTGATTTCCTAACTGGGAGCTACCTCAGAAACAATGCCCCCACACTCTGGCTCTAGCTTCATGTCCACAGCACAGTGGAGAAACTGAGACAGGAGGCGCAAAGAAAGTTGTCACCAGGGCGGCCTGGGTGGGAAGGAGTTTCTGATGTCCATCAGTGTCAGGCTCTTACCTCTCCCACTTCTGTCCCCCCCTCAAAGTTCCACAAATGCAGTGGGAAGGGAACACCTCAGGAATCCACAGTCTCTCTGTCGCTTCCTGTCTACCTGTCAAAAGTCCTGTTGGAGAAGATCCTGCTCTGTCCTTCACAGCCAGGGATGCGTCCATCAGCCTCTGCGTTGCTACTCCCGTGCCTGGTGAGGGTAGCGGTGACATGAAGCTCCTGTTGTCTGCATGAACAGGCTCTACTCAGCTATGATGACCTGCTCAAAAGGCATTTGTCACTCTCTAGGAAGTGACAGGGGCCCTTTGACCTCCACCTCAGGTGATAGGAGATACTCGGCTTCCTTTGGGAGCTACCTTCATACACTCCTATGTGTCTTACCAAGATGTCCCCTGAGTGACAGAACCATACATATAGAACGTAAGAATCATTCTTGGCTTTCTTCTTTTCTTCTTTGTATGTGACCTTTCTACTAGCTTGCCGAGGTGGGGGGGCGGGCTCCAGAGGTGTAATAAGAAGTGAAGAGAAAGTGACAGGGAGCCAGGCTAAGATCTCTAAGCCCACAGCACAAGGGATGCCCAGAGGTGACTTAGATGTCCTGTTTAGGGCTGAGCACACAGTATTCACTATTCTCAGCATTTTTGCCAACTGTGTGTGTGTGTGTTCACCTCTGCCCACTGCAGAAAGCCACTTCTGTGATGACACCTGAGAGCAGCACTAATCTTTAGGTGTGGATCTATATTTAGAAGGCAGTTTGACAACCTATCTTATTTAGCATAATGATAGGAGTAGATTTCCCCCCAGGGTCTATGACATCCCCAGCCACAGCCTTATGACCAGGTTTATAGTATTGGGCATGGATTCTCTCCTATGGAGCTAGCCTCAAATCCAATCAAAAAGCAGTTGGTTGCCCCCACAACAGTCCAGTAAACAATCCTTAACTCATGCAAGCGCCACTAATTTAACTCAATGGGTTTGTCTCTCTCTCTCTCTTTCTCTCTCTCTCACCATGATTAGCTGTGGAAGAGAAGGTGTTTAGTGTCAGTGGGAGGGGACTAAGTGAGGGAAAAGGAGGTGAATGATCAAAATACATTATGCACATGTATGAAATTGTCAAGAAAAAGTGCACCCACATGTGTGTGTGCATGTATGCACTTGCGTGTGTGTGTGTGTGAGCACTCAGAGGGCTCTGCGCATGCTAAGCAGCTCTGTGTCACTAGTAAGAGCTCTACCCTGAAAGTCAGCTCTGGGGCCGGTGACTGGGTTTCTTTCATTCTACATGCTGCCCTCCATACCTCCATGCAAAGCCCGCAGGTCTGAGTGTTCGTTTACTCTAAGCTGGTGTAGGGTAGAGAGGACACAGGATGTGACAAGCAGACCAGTGTGACATCAAGAGGGGAAGACATGGCTGGAAGTGCTACTGGGTCCCAGAGTCCCCAAGGCCATTGGCGTGTCAGACTGGACCCTAAGAGGGGGAAGGACAGAAACCTCAGAGGTCATGATTGATAAGGTTCCTCCCGTACAGCACGGTTCTGGCGCCTTCACAATCAGGGTCTGCCTCTTGGAGTGGAAATAGCAGCCACTCCGGTTCAGAGGGCACCCAAGGGGCCAATCTCCTTACTTCTAACATCTCAGTTGTGTGGAGGGGGTCCCACAGAGAGCTGAGCATAGATGGTGAACCAGCCCAATAGCCAAGAACTGCAGAGCAAACATGCCAGGGAACACCAGTGGTCACAGGTAGACCTCCAGGCAGTGACCTTGGAAGGGAGGCCCCAGAAATAGGGCCCATAGTAGGGCCCAAGCCAAAGTCTAGGGGTTTCTTTGACCCTGCCTGACTTGGGTCCAGTAAACAGGCCATAGTGGGGACCCCGAGGCCACAAGACCACAGGATGTATGGTAAGCAAGATGGCCCCACCCTACACTCTCAGGGCCAGCAGGTCCCTCTGACTACAGTCTGGCAGTGGGACAAGGGGTGGTCAATCCTGAGAACCCAGACAGTCCTGCAGTGCTCGACCTTTAAAAGTCAGGCTCTTAACTAGAAGACAGAACGAACTTGAACTAAGATATTTAACTCTCCCTTGCTCAGCAAGATGAGATCAGGCAAGTGAGTGTGAGCGCGGGTCTCAGACTGGGCGCTGTGTGCAGTGGGAGCCCCTGGGAGCCTCGGGTCTCAGGCTGGCTGTGTGACAATCCAGCTGGGCTGAATGTACCCCAGAGCTCTTTCCGAAGTGCAGGTTTGCAGAGCAAATGAAGAGTACAAACAGGATTGCGGAGGGATTGTTTAACCTGCTTTGGCCAAACAAAGTGCCTCGGGCCCTGGGGGCCCCCCTGGAAGCAGCTATTGACCAGCAAACAAAGGATGCTCTAATTTGGCCATTCACCGAGGTCCCACCCCTCGGGACCCCCGCGCCTCCTCCGCGTCCTCTGCGGCTGGCACTCGTTAACCTTGATAATGCTACTGCAGAGAGATCTGCCGAGAGCCTGCGGGCCCTCCACCTCCCCCACGTCCCGCGCGAGCTCGCGGGGAAGGGCGCATTAATGGGGTGTCCATGTGACCGGCCTGCCTCTTGTTTAATATGCGGCAGAGGTCAGAGTCACTGAAGAGCGGTCCCCGTGTCGTCCGGGCATGTCCAGAGAGGGGAAGAAATGGCTGATCTGGGGTTTTATGTTTCTATTAATACCCAGAACAAACGCCTTGTGACTCAGCCTCGTCCTGCCCCGGTGCACAGAGCCGGCTCTCCCCCTCCCTCCGTGCTGCGGTCAGCCTGGCCCCAGGGGTCGGTTGAGAGCAGGTGCCTGCCCAGTCCACGGAGGCACAACTTCCACAGCCCCCCCAGACCAGCATTTTACTAAGCACCCCTGGCGGTGCCTGATCCTGGACTTAGGACCTCCCATCTCCTTACAGTGATTTCTGACAATGAATCCCCGAGTGGGTAGAAGAGGTGGGCCAGCCTGCTGGGCTTGCTGGTTGGGGGTCTGGGATCTCCATGACAGTTAACCAGCTGCCTGACTTTGACCCAGCACTCACACCTCTTCACCCATGGAGCCGATCTGGGGTGGGGGGGGGAGGCTTTAGTAAAATAATCCGCTTTTTTGGCATGTGCATGTGTGATGGTGTGTGTGCATGCATGTTTATACGTGTGCACATGTGTGTGTATACTTATGGAGGTCAGAGGTCAACATCAAGTGTCTTGCACTATCTCACTCCATCTTATTTATTAAGCCAGGGTCTCTCACTGCACCCGATGGCTCTGGGATTACAGGAGTGCTCCTTCGAGATGGGCATTGAGTGGATGGGGGTCTGAACGCAGGTTCTCAGGCTTGCACATCAGGCACGCTTACCCTCTCAGCTATCTCCCCAGCCCGAAGCCACGCTTTGGACTTGTTGAGGGGCAGACACCAGTGTTTGTAGTGGGACAGAGATGCAGATACAGCTTTCCTGAGGTGTCCTTCACACAGAATGAAACACACCCTTTGAAGTGTGTAACTCAGTAACTGCAATGTATTTTGTGACATTTTGTTTTATGGGTTGTGGGAGCACTAGCATTAATTTCCCTTTTCCTAGGTTGTCTTCAGAGACAGATACTCTCAGGATTCAGCTTAGATGCGACCTTCCTTCATCGGGGGAAAGTCAGTGTGACCACTGGGCCCTAGCCTCCTCCTCATCAGAACCTTCATTCCGGGTTACTTGGCTTACTGACCCCCTCTCCATAGTGGCAGGCCCTGAGCTAGGCATAGCATGAGGCATGGTGGGTCAGTAGGCTGGAGCAAGGGTCTGTAGCCACACCTTGAGGGCCTGCATTGGCTCATGTGTAGTGGTGGGGGCAGGAGCTCAAGGCTCACTCCACCCATCCAGGAAGAAGACCAGATAATATTATTCACTTTCACTGTGATTTCTTCATGCGACATCTGACTACATAGGTGGGTCACCCTGAAGACCTTAATTCAAGGAGGGAGGGAGAGAAGATAGGGAGGGCAATAGATAAGCAGGGTATGGTGTGCCAGGGCCACTGTGCTAACAGCACCCCTCCTCCCAAGTGGCCTTGGAGGGACTATTTGTACTTCCAGATGTCCTTCAGCAGTTGACAAAGCCTTTTCTCCCCTCCTTTCCTTGAGTCCTAATCACCAAGCGGACGATACTCCATGGTCTGGCTCCTCCGTGCCTGCAACACGTGCCAGAGGCCAGAGCCTGTGTGCGCATGTGCCAGGATGGGTCCATGTGTGTTTAGGACATGCATCTGCTGGGCTCCAAGTGCCTGTGCAGCATTCGCGCAGGAACCTGAGCATGTGTGTATGTGAAGGACTCCATGGTATTTGTATACATTCTGGGCATAGGTCTGCATGACTGCACGTATAGCAGCCGTGCAAGAACACATGTGTATGTGTATGCAGGATGTATGCAGCAATGTGCACATGTGTGTATGTTTGCAAGATTCTGCAGCATATGTGGGAGGCATGCACATGTGTGTGGACAGACATGCGTGAATATGCAAAGGCACACCTTTGCAAGTCCCCTGTGTCTATGAATCACTTCCAGTATGCATGCAGACATGTGCCTGAATGCATACGTTTATGAATATGTGGAAAAGGATTCTGGGTGTGCCTCCAAAATGTTAGCTGAGGGGCTGAGGAAGGCAGCACAGTTAGTAAAATGCTTGCAACCATGAGGACCTGAGTTCAAGCTTCAGAGTCACATTAAAAAGCCCAGTGTGGATTACACTAGCAATCCCATTACTTAGGAGACAGAGACAGGCAGCTCTCTGAGGCTTGCTAGCCTACTGGAAAAGTTTTAGGCCAGTGAGAGACTTTGTCTCAAAAAAAAAAAAAAAAAAAAAGAAAAGAAAAGAAAAGAAAAAGAAAAAAAGAAAAAGGAAAAGGATGATCTGGGGCGATGGGTCAGTGGTTAAAGCCTGCTGTTCAGGGCTTCATTTCCCAGCACCCATGTAAAGTCAGACATGCAAAGTAGGCATGTGTCTGGAGTTTGTGTGCAGTAGCAAGAAGCTCTGGTGTGTCCATGCTTCTCTCCCTCTCTCTTTTCCTCATTAAAAGGATGTCTGGCACCTGAGGAATAACACCCCAGCCTCCACACATTTGCACACATGCGCACACACATAACTACACAAAGATATACACACGTACACACAAAAGATGGCCAGATAAACTGCAGGCAGAAGAGTGCAGAAAAATAGACTGGGGCTGGGAGATGGCTCAGTGGATAAAGCAAGTGTGGGTGCTTAAATATGGATGGCCAAATCCCACATAACCCCAGCGTACCTAGGGCATGAAAGAAAGTGGAGACGGAATTTCTGGGAAGCAAACAGCACCTACAAAAGAAGGCCCTGCCTAAAACGAGGTGAAAGGTGAGGACACACCCAAGGTTGGCTTCTGACCTCCACACGCACACTGTGACACACACACACACACACACACACACACACACAGAGAAATAGATTGCTAAGGGTCCCAATTGTGTCAGGGGTACTGGTAGCTCCTACCTCTAAGGCTATGGCCCTGTGCCCTATGGCTCCTGCTCTTCATGAATATTAATGAATCGATTGAGTTCTGATTAGGCATCAGCCTAAAAGCTTTATTGCACTCTCTCGTCTAACCATTGTAAGTGTCCTAGGGTGTACTGTGACCCTCACTTTGCGGAGGAGAAATCCGGGGCTCAGAGGTTCATAACTTGAGGTACCAGGACTAGAGCTGACGGGTGGCGGAGCTTGCACTCCGAGTTGCTCCATGGACTGCGGCAGCAGGGCCGCAAATGCACACTGGGATTCACGCGCTGCTCCTTCCACAGCGCACACCAGGGGATTGCTATCACCATCCGGGATTCGATCTTTACAGAAGGCGGAGTTCACTGAAGGAGGAGCAGGGCTGGCTTTGAGCGCCAGTGTGCAGCGTGGGTGATGGGCCTGAAAGTTTGAGGAGGAAGGTGGACATTGGGGTGCTCTGGGCTGAGCACTATGAGAGCAATCTCTATCCAGGGGCCAAGTAAGGTGCCTGCTTCAAGGGCCCCCAATCTAGCCCTGTACCCTTGCTTAGAGTGCAGCTGCATGTGGACACTGGAGTAGGTTATACCTGCACACTGACCCACACCCACACCCCACACTCCTCACCATAGCTCACTCAGGAAGAATCTACGTCCTTGGCTTAGCCCTCTCATCTAGCTGTGCCCTCTCCAGCGAATAACCAGAGACCTGCCTCAAACAAGGTGGAAAATGGAGCAGAGCAGCAAGTAAATCTTGTAATCCTGATTGTAAATCCTGCTGGCCTGGGTTCATTTCCCCAGTACCCACGTAAAGTCAAATGCATAAAGTGGTGCATACATCTGGAGTTTGCTTACAAGGGCAAGAAAAGCACCCATGTACTTCCTCCCTTTTGTGCGCTCCCTTCTTCTAATAAGTAAAGAAAAAGATTAAAAAAAAAAAAAAAAAACGAAAATGGAGCAGAAGGAACCCAGCCCTCTTGACACCTTGATCTTGGATTTCCAGCCTCAGAGCTTGAGGCAATGAATGTCTGTGGTTTAAGCCACCCAGCTGTGCCTGCTGAGCTTAGTAAGACATGTGGCAAAGAAGACGTGAGTTGGCATGTTGTAACCACAGGAGGATTGAGAGTTTTCAAAGAGACTGCGGAAAGACCCCATAGGCCAGAGCCTGGCCTCCCTTGCTTCTCTCCACCATCTTTATTTATTTCTTTATTTAGTGCCTGTGTGTGTGTGTGTGTGTGTTCATGGGTGCATGTGTGGAGGTTAGAGGACGGCTTTGGGTGTGTCCCTTACCTTCTACCTCCATCTCTGTGGTTTCAGTCAGTACAGCAAGGTCCCTGCCCTAGGGTCTTTGCACAGGCTCACTCCTGCATGAGATATGATACCTACCCCTCCACCCCAACCTCTCCCTCCTTGACTCCTACTCAACCCAACTATCTCATCACTTCCTTAGACTCATGGCTGCCTTGGGGAAGTCTTTCTCTACCTCTTGGACACACCAAACCCCTGATACCTGCTATAGCTTAGATCTGGAATATTCCTTAGAGGCCTGTGGATCAAAGGCTTGGTCCCCAGAGCAGTGCTTCTAGAGCAGGTGCAAGCTTTAAGAGGCGAGGCTTAGGAGAGGTCATGGAGGGGTATGTTCTTGAACGGGCTTGTGGAGCCCCAGGCCCCTCTCACTGTCTCTGCTTCTCGTTCATGAGGTGAGTGGTTTTATTTCATCACTTGCTCCTACCATGATATGCCACCTTGTTAAAGCCATGGGCCAACCAATCACAAGCTAGAAGCTCCAGACCTCTGGGCTAAAGCATCTCTTTTGTCTTTATAAGCTGACTAACTCAGGTATTTTGTTACAGTGATGGAGAGCTGACTAACACAGGCTTTATTCCCACAGCACCTGTCAGCATCTGTAATGACATAAATATATCTGGTAGGGGTGATGACTGTGTTCTTCCTCCCAGGGTAAGTAAGGTGAGTCCCATGCAGGCAGGAACTTTATCTGTTTTGATCAACCTGTTTCAATGTCTAATCCTTGGAACCTTTTAAAGTCTCAATAAGTATTTGTTGAATGAATGAATGAGCCACCTCAGGTCTTTACCCTCTGGTCTTTACTTGTTCTATTATAACCATAGTCTCTGCTGTTCTTTTCTATTTCTCTGTCCTCTAAACTTTCCCATCTACTCATTCTCTCTTCATTAACTGTCATCTTTTGCAGCAAATGGCCACATGTATTTATTGTGCTGATTAAATGTCGTTCTTTGTTCTGTGAAACAAATTCAGTTGATTTCCTGATTTGCATATCCTTCTAATGATGTTGCCAGGAATGAAAAACAGTCAAATATAATGAGCTGTCTCTGCTGGATGGATGCCTGGCTCTGCCTGAAGGCAGGCACTGGACCAGGTGTCCTTGAGCTGGGAGTTGAAGTCCAAGGCCAGTAAGTGACTGAGTCCCAAGGGGACACAGCTTCTGGCTTTAGGACAAGGAGAGATGGTCATTCTCTAGCTCTGCCCAGGACTGCATTGCTCAGCCTGAAGGTCTCAAAGACCCTCTCCTTAGAGAGACCCTCTCTGACCACCTATCTACAACGGCCCTAAACCAAATGTCCAGCTCAGAACGTGCAACGCAGAGTTGGGAAGAGTAATCCTTGAGGTTATTCTAGAATCATCTATCTTGGGGTTAGGGGGATGGCTCAGCAGGTAAGGTGCCCATTGTGCAAGGACCTGAGTTCTGATCCCCAGGACCCACATGGGAAGCTGAGCACCAAGGTGCATGCCTGTAATCTCGGTGCTGGGGAGGCAGAGACAGGGACCCATGGGGCTTAGTGGTTAGCTAGACTAATGGAATTGGTGAATTCTAGGTTCCGTGAGAGATCCTGTCTCAAAGCATAATGGTGGAGTATGACCAAGGAAAGCCTGATGTCTACCTCTGGCCTACACACACACACATACACATACACACACATGTATAACCCTGCACACATTTGATCACGTATATACATGCATGCACATACATACATGCAAAGAGTAAGTGAAAATCTAAAACATGGCATTACCTATCTCCCCACTTCTTGCCACAGGGGAGAACATCATTCCTGCACCAGAGGCCAGCACAGCTGAGAGGATGACGGTTCTCTGAGTTGGCGTCCACAGTACTCCAGTACATCTGCCAGTGGAGTGTTATGTGGGACAGAACACCAATTGCCACCCCTGGACTTGAAATTCATTTCAATTCCTTCTAATTTGCCCCAAAGTTGACATATTCTTGACGAGGTTCAAAGTATGTCTAAGAGATGCTGTGTAACACTGTGTGGGTGATGAGACTCCTCTCCAAGGCTGGAGAGGTAGCTCAGTAGATAAAGTGCTGCCCTTATGAGCCTGAGGACCTGAGTTTGATTCCTAGGACATATGCAAAGAAAAAAAAATCCATCTGGGTGTGGTAGCGCACGCCTTTAGTCCCAGCACTCGAGAGGCAGAGAGGTAGGAGGATCGCCGTGAGTTTGAGGCCACCCTGAAACTCCATAGTGAATTCCAGGTCAGCCTGGGCTAGAGTGAGACCCTACCTCGAAAAACCAAAACCAACCAACCAACAAACAAAAATCCAGGCATGATGGCGTGTGCTTATAGTCCTACCACTGGGGTAGGGCAGACAGGTGGACCTCTGGGGCTCACTGGTCAGATATTCTAGCATAATTATTTAATAGTAGTGACAATGCATTCCTTAAGGAATATTTGCCATTATTTGAGAGCAAAGAAGAGTGTGCTTTTGGTTGTACGTGGGATAATTATATCATGTTAGGCAGAATTATGGTTTTGTTACTGTTTTTACTTGGAGATTAAGTTTGATATGAGGACATGTGTGGTCTAGTGTCAAGTTGATAAGGGGTACAACTTGTCATAGTTGAGTCTATTGTCAACTTGCAGATTAGCAATGGTATGAGAGTCTTGTCTCTTGGACAGGTCTGTGAGGGTGTTGCCAGGTTGGATTAACAGGGGAAACACTTCTTCCAGAATGGGTGACCCTTGGCTGGGGGCTGTACATTAGGAAGCTCGGGGAGAATGCCAGGACTTTTTCTTCTTTGGTCCAGCTGCCTGTCTCCACTTGAAGCTGAGTGCTTTTTGCCTGCCTCCTGAATGCTCCCCTGTGCAAGGGTCTGCCTTCATTTGGCCTTGTGGACTGAGTGGCTACCAGTTCCTAAGACTCTTCACCCAGTAGTTAGCCTTGTGGACTGAGCAGCTACTGGATTCCTTAACTTTCCAGTTTGAGGACAACTGTTTTTGGATTGCCCAGCCCTTGAGCTAATCTCTTGAGCTATTCTTAGTGGGGAGGCCCAAGGACCTTGGAAATGACCTTGTCTCCCAGAGCCATTTGCTACTGTCTTTCCCCTCTTGCTTGGTCAGCCTTTGAGACTATGTGACCTGAGCCAATTTGTGTATTAGTCCTCTCCCCAGACGGAAATACAGATGTTGTCCCCCATCCAGGGGTTTGCTTCCCATGCCTTCAGTAACACATGCCCAGCTGTGGCTGGACCCATTGTCCTCACTCTTTCACAGCCAGTACCTGGGAGATGGTTCAGCCATGTGGGCTTCAGTTTGGATCTCCAGAACCCATGTAAATGCCAGGAATGGCCTACCTGTAATCCCAATGCTGGGGAGACAGAGACAGGAGACTGCCGGTGCAAGCTGGATAGCTAGGCTAGCTGGATCAGTAAGCTCTGGGTTCAAGTGAGAGCCC
Source organism: Dipus sagitta (assembly GCA_036346955.1). Lineage (NCBI taxonomy): Eukaryota > Metazoa > Chordata > Mammalia > Rodentia > Dipodidae > Dipus > Dipus sagitta. Next base: position 138,175,082 of record CM070773.1, read on the forward strand.
GTCTTACACGGCGGAGAGCAACCAAGATGTCCATTATCAACCTCTGGCTCCCCTATGCATGTTCACACAAGTTCATGAGCACTTGCACACATGAGCATGCCCAAAAACACAAACATGCATACATGCAGGCACACTACACGCATGCACACATGCACGTGCAAAAACGAGAGAAATTCTATCTCCACATAACTGATTACAGGATGTCATTATAATCATTGCATTGGATTATTAGTTATTGTTGCTAATCTCTTCTTGAGCCTCATTTATAAATTAAAATTTACCCAATACATACAGGTACATATAGGTACATATAAGGCTTGGTTCTTTTGGTGTGTGTGTATTATGCATGGTGTGGCATGTGTGAAGTATGTGTACACTCATGTGTGTGTGCATGTGATGGCTGGAAGAACTGGCTGTTTTCCATCACTCATTGACATAATTTCCTTAAGACAGAGATTCTCACTGATCCCAGAGCTGCCATTTTCGACCCATGAGCCCCAGTGATTTTCCTGTCTCTGCCCCATCACAGGACTGGGGCTACAGGCATGGGTGGCCACACCCAGCTTTCCACATGGGCGCTGAGGATCCAACTCAGGTCCTCATGCATGTATGGCAAGCGCTCTCACCTGCTGAGCCATCTCCCCAGCCTCAGGACTTGTTTCTATTCATGGTTTGAGGTATCCACTGGGGGTCTTAGGCCATGTTTCCCATGGAGAAGGAGGATACTTGTAGCTTTTTTTTTTTTTTTTTGATTTGTCACTGTCATTGAAAAGAACTTTATACATCCTGCTGGTGCTTTTAAAAGCAGATGTGTGAAATGTGAATTTTAAAATTCTGTCGTCCTTCCAATCCCAATGTCGTAGCAACTCCATTAGAATAATCCTGTACTGTGTGTAGAATGACTTCCCCAACTATGTCCAGATCTTCACCCTCAACCTTAATGCATGTGACTTCATTTGATAGGATTTTTGCTGGTGTACTGAAATTAATGCAAGAGGTTAGGGACTGGGGAGATGACTCAATCAGTGAAGTGTTGCCCTTGCAAGCGTGAGGGTGAGTTTGATCCCTAGAACCTATGTAAGGATGCTGGGCACGGTAGCACATCCTTATAATCCCAGTACTGGGGAGGCAGAGACAGGGCTACCCCTGGGGCTTGCTGGCTGACAATCTAGCCTACTTGGTGAATTCATAGCCAGTGAGAGACCATGTCACAAAAATAGGGGGAAATAAAAGGATGGATAGCATTCCTGAGGAATGACACTTGAGGTTGTCCTCTGGCCTTCACATGCATGCATGCATGCATGCACACACACACACACACACACACACACACTCACCTCATGAACACACACATACATACACATGAAAAACGCAAAATGTTCATGTTTTGTTCATCATGGATATTTTCAGATTTACTTTGATTTTGGGCACTCTTTTAACTTTTCTATCTAAACAGGTACCACACCTGGTCGAGCCCCAGTCCCTTCTCATGGTGCACCAGGGCTGACCTGCGCAGGTAAGGGAATGTTCCAGCAGCATATGACTAGTGAGGCTGGGCACAAATGACATGGCACTTTTCCCCTGAATCCTTGTCTCACTGACTCTGATGTCTCACTGACTCTGATGGACACTGGCAGCCAGCAGTAAGGACCTTGAGCCAAGCAGCCAGGTAGAGACACTGGCAGGGCTGGCACCGTGGCTTTACCCATGACCATCCTGCAGCCTCATGAGCCCAGCCACCCCAGGATGACTGACATTTCACAAGACACTTCGCTCAGGACTGCCAGCTGGGCTGTTCCCAAGTCCTGACCCACAGAAATCTGAGAAATAGGAAATATTGTTGCCTCAAGCCCTCCAATTTTGGGTTGATTTATTATACGGCATCATGCAGAGTGTCAAATTCCATTCTTCAGGTCTGCAGCATCCTCTTCTCTGTGCCAGGTCAGCTTCGGGAACCACTGCCTCCTCCCCGAGGCCTCCCCGAACGCCCCCAGCATCCAAGAGACTGGACTAATGGCCTTTTACATTTCCCTCATCACTAGAATCAACACCGGTCTTTCGTTCTTCTATGAGTCTCTACTGCCTGCTCTCCTCTCCTGAATGCTGCCCTGAGTGCTCCTCATTGTCACCCTCGGCACAGACACTCCTCCCCCTCCTTCTGGGCGCCACCTCTGACTCTTGACTGGCTCAGGGAACCCTTTGTGGGTCCTTACAGCACTCATGCCAAACTTCAAGCGATGTCATGTTTCTATGATGCTGCCTTCTCACGTGGTGCAAGTTCTTATAGCATGGGCATTGGGTCCTGTCACCAGAGCACCTACCAGATGGCAGGGAACAAAGGACAGGATTGCCCAGGGATCAGGTGGTAAAATGGGGCTCTGATCTCTGCAGCAGAGACTTCAGAACTGAAGTTTTCATTTGTGTGCATGTGTGTGTGTGTGGAGGGGGTGGTATGCATGCTTTGCACATGCACATTCATAAGTGGATAGGCACAAATGCATGTGGGAAAGTGCATGTTCACATGTGTGTATGTGTGTGTGGAGACTAAAGGTTGATGTTGGATGTCTACAATTGCTGTCCACCTTATTTTTTTTAAGTTATTTACTGCTTTTATGGTTTATTTGTATTTATTTATTTGACAGTGACAGACAGAGAGAGAGAGAGAGAAAGAGGCAGATTGAGAAACAGAGAGAGAATGGGCACATCAGGGCCTCCAGCCACTGCAAATGAACTCCAGATGCACGTGCCACTTTGTGCATCTGGCTAACGTGGGTGCTGGGAAATCGAGCCTGGAACCTGGGTCCTTAGGCTTCACAGGCAAGTGCTTAACCACTAAGCCATCTCTCCAGCCCCCCACCTTATTTTTTAAGAAAGGTCTCTCATTGAGCTTGGATCTCACCAGTTTTCTAGCCTAGCTAAACAGCAAGCCCCAAGGACCCCCTATCTGTGCCACCCCCACACTGGGATTACAGGTGTGCACCACATGCCCAGCTTTTATGTGGATGCTGGGAATCTGAATTCAGTTTCTCACTTGCGTGGCAAAAATTTTGCCTGCTCAGCCATCTTCCTAGGAGACATTTGTCTCCAAGGACAACCTTCATGAACACAACCCTGAAAACTGGTTTAGTTTGGTGAAAGAATAGGTGGTCTCCTCAAGCTGCCTGCAAAGGTTAAGAGGAGACTGTGGCAAGCTGAAGATGTCAGCTCCTGCCAGCTGCCGGCTCAGCAGCCAGTTTTGCAGAGCATGTTCATGGAGCCCAGGCCCCATCGCTTTCCCTGTTAGAGGCTACTTAGTGCTTAGTACTCTTCCCTTGAGACACTGTTTTTATATGCACGAGTGTGTATAGTCATGCATGTGCAAGTGTGCATGCTTGTGTGTGGAGGGGTATGTATGTAGAGGCTAGTGGACAACCTCAGGTGTTGTCCGCAGGAATGCCATCTGCCTCTTATGACACAGGTCTCTCATTGGCCTGGAGCTCACCAATTAGGCTAGACTGGCTGGCCACTGAGCCCTAGGAATCTGCCTAGCTCCCCAGTGCTGGGATTTGCTATGACAGACTGAAGGAATCCCTTAGGGTTGGAACCATGTTAGTGTCCCAGCACTTTGATGATGTGTTTTACTGTTTGTTGGAGGACTGGATAATTGCATAAATAAATAATGCTAATGCCACCCAACTCTCAGAGCTCTTCCATGGGAGAAGGGAGGTAATTATGTGTGAAGACGAATGGATGTTTTACTTGTTATAAAGTAAGACCTCTGGCTGGAAGAACAAGGAGAGAATAAATTAGAAAATCAATGTGATCATCTGCTGCTGAGTTCGAGTTCTTCTGCAAGAGAAATCCCCAAGGAGTCTCCACCTTGGTCCCTGAGTGCTCCGTGATGTCTCTATTTCTCCAGCTCTGCCTCTACGGAAAGTAGCTGGGCCCACATTGCAGGGTCTTCTAGTCCCTTCCATGCATCCTTTATGAGTTCTCACTCCGCTTCCACAGCTCACTTCACTTACAAGCCAGGTCTCGGAGGCCTGAGAGAGCACGGGTTATCCCTTCCTATAGAACAAGAGCGAGAAGCGAGGCTTCTCTCCTTGCTCCCCCCAAGCGCAGCCTGCACCGCCCGCCTGCAGAGTCCAGAAGCAAAGGGGACTCCTGGGAGCCCCTCATTAGCCATCTCGTCCCCAGTGGACGTTAGCAGCACATGAAGAAGGTGACTCTGGCCCAAGGCCCAGCATTTCTGGGCCTCAGTTTTACCTAAGGAAGCCAACTGTGTCAAAGATCAGGATCTCAGTGGGGTCAGAGTGGGAAAGTTAGCGTTCCCAAGGGACACTTAAGCAACAGGATTTCCTGACCTGGTACTATTACCTTTCTCACACTACGTGGCCAGATTCCCTTCCTGCTATTATTAAAGCATGAACAAGATAAAGACATTTATTCAATGGAAAATGGGGGCAGGAACATTCTTGGCTTTAGGCTTTGAGGAGGAAATAGGGCCAGGAGATTAACTGCCATCTTAGAGCTGGGATTCTAAACCTGGCTCCACCTGCCTTCGCCATCCGCTGCAGCAAGCAATTGCTCACCTCTGAGCCTCCTGTCCCCTCCTCTGAAGAGCGGCTGGCAAGGAGAATGCTGACTCAGGACTCACGCAGTGCCGTGCTGCATGGGTGGAGTTCGGTAGTTTGGGAAGGGAAATGACTTACAAACTGAAAAGTGCCATTTGAGTTTTTGTTTTGTTTGGATTTGTTTTTTCGACACATAGACACAGGGTCTCACTCTAGCCCAGGCTGACCTGGAATTCACTATGTAGTCTCAGGGTGGCCTCGAACTTGTGATGATCCTCCTACCTCTGCCTCCAGAGTGCTGGGATTAAAGGTGTGCGCCACCATGCCTGGCCCCATTTGAGTTTTTAGCATCAGTGTGGACAGATCTCCCCCTCCCACAGTCTGGTTTCTGCATCCGCCCGCCCTTCCTCAGCACCAAACTACTCAGTGACTCCCGTAGCCTCTAGCATGAAGTTCCCTCCCCGGCCCGCAGAGTTCAGGTTGAGGGTGGGCTGGCCTCCCACAGGCTAGAGTCTGTCAGGGCTGCCATATGCCCTCCTTTTGTTTTTTTTCTCCTGTGTTTCGCACTGTCAGAAGCTCTGCCCACTGAAATACACCCCCATTCCTGACACCTTCTGACACACTTCTCCACAGCCAGATAGTACCAGTTTCTCAAAGTGGTCCCCAAACCAGCAGTATGATCTTACCTGGGAACTTGCTAGAAATAGTTCCTCTGTCCCATCCCAGACCTTCTGAAGCAGAAACTGTGGAGGGAGCCTTGTGGTGGATACTGATGCACCTTAAGCTTAGGCACCCCTGGGGTACCCCGTTTCCCCAGCTAACCCGAAGCTCCCTCTGGGCCAGGCTTATGTGTCGTACAGTGGCTCCTGAAATGCAGCCCAGATCCACGGAGGACAAGAGTGGACATAAAACAGCCCAAGGGATGTCTGTGAGCAGAGGCAAACTGGACTAGTGCGTCACAGACGTGGTCCTCTTCCTGGCTCTCAGCCTTCATCACGACCTCTGCTTCCCGCAGTCCTTCCCCTACCTTCCAGACCCTAACCTTAAGGACTGCTTGTCTGGCCTTTTCCACAAATCTCCACCTCCACAGTAAGCCCTGTGATGCCCCGGTTCATCCCAATCTCCTTACAAAACAGTTTCTGGAATGTTCCAGACTCAACTCTGTGCGCTGGAAGATGGTCTAAGAATCCTTGTTCAACCAGATCTGTTCAGCAGCTTTGGCTGGCAAAGTCTTTCACATCTATTTCTTCTCTCTCTCTCTCTCTTTTGTGTGTGTGCATATTGTTCATGTGGGGACGCAGCACATGTGTGGAGGTCAGAAGTCAACTTTGGGTTCCTTCCACCTAGTTTGAGTCAGTCTTTTGCCACTTGTGTGCACCACACTAGCTGGCCCTCAAGCCTCTGGGAGATTCATCTGTGCCCACCTCCCTGCTTGCCCTAGGCACACACTGGGATTATAGGCACTGGTGCTCTGGCATCCATCTTTACTTTACCTGGGTTCCAGGGATGCAAGCTTAGGTACTCATTCTTCCATGGCAAGCGCTTTATTCATTGATTTGCCCCCCAGTCCTCTCACAGTGATTTCTGCTTTCCAGTCCTGAAAGGACAGAGCCTCAGGCTTTGGGGAGCTGGCGAGCTGTCTCCCTGCTACTCTCAGCCTCCGCCTAAAGCTGTGGAGTGTGCAGTGGCAGGTGTGGCCTAGAGGCTCTTGCAGCCCCCTGGCTCTGCCCACCCAGTGCTTTTGGATTTGCTATCCTTGCTGTTCAGCTCTGTGTCCCCAAAGTCAAGCTGGTATCCTGGAGTCCAGCTGCCCCGCTGGAAGCCTGGCTCTGCTTCTTTGGAGGAGTGCCCTATCCTTTCTATCCCCCACTTTCCTCACCCATGAAATAGGCTGGATGGTGCTGGGAGATGGCTTGGTGGGCAATGCTTACCTCACAAGTGTGAGGACCTGAGTGCAATCTCCAGGTGTGGAACTGTGCACCAGTAAGCCCAGAAGCTCGCTGGCCAGCCAGGTTGACTTACTTGATGATGCCTGAGGTTATCCTCTGGCTTCAAAACACACTCACACACATATATACCTGCACACATACATGAACAGAGAGAGAGAGAGAGAAAGAGAGAGAGAGAGAAAAATAGAACGCATGGAAGCACTGAGTTTTAAAACTTGTTACACAGACTAAATCAGAGAGGACCTGCAAAAGAAAGGGGATAGGGCTCCCCTAGTGATGCCCCTAGCACTCCACTCATCCATAAGGGACAGAGAGGGCAGGTAGGTGGATGGGCTGAGGGCTATGGTGAGCCAGAGGCTGGCTTCCTCCCAGCCTTCTCTCCAACCTACATCCACTGAGGACCAGATTTCTAATGTTGTTAGCTACATGAATAAGAACCTCTATTGGGCTGGAGAAATGGCTTAGTGGTTAAGGTGCATGCCTGCGCAGCCTAAGGACCCAGGTTCAATTCTCCAGGCCCCATGTAAGCCAGATGCACATGGTGGTGCATGCATCTGGAGTTCGTTTACATTGACTAGAGGCCCTGGAGTACCCATTCTCACTTTCTCTCCCCCTTTCTCTGTCTCAAATAAATAAAAAAATAAAAATAAAATCTTTAGAAAAAGAACCTCTATTAGGGGCTGGGAAGATGACTCAATGGGTAAAATTTTGCTACACAAGCATGAGAACATTGAGTTCAAGTACCCAGCACCTAGGTAAAGTGGAGGGCGTGGTGGCTCGCGTCTGTAATCCTGGCACTGGGGAGGTAGACACAGGCAGATCTCTAGGTCTTATTGGCTACTTTGAGCTCTGGGTTCAACAACAGTCCCTGTCTTAGAGAATACAATGGAAAGCAACTGAGGGAGACACTTGACATTGTCCCCAGGCCTCCACACACATGGGCCCACATGTACATACACACACTTGCACACATGTGCCCACATGCATGTGAACACACCATATACACACAATTAAGTAAAGAGTCCCTACTTTCTTTCTGCTCTCTTTCCATCCACTAGCTGAAAGAAAATGAGTTCATTCACCCAAGAAAGACCCCAGAGAAAGACCCTGGTGTCATTTATTACAGGGGCACCTGTCTGCATCAGATAGTGTGCAGAGGCATACATGCCGGATAAACTGACTTGGCCTGTGGGGAATGCATAGGCTATGGTAGAGCCTCGGGTGAAAGTCCTGGGTTGGGGACTGGCTTGTCTTCCATGTGTGTAACATAAACCTCGTTGTCCAATGGTATAAGTTCCCATTGGCATATCTTGAAGGCACAGAATAAGAGGCCCTTTTCTTTGAGGAGAAGAAAACAGAGGCACCAAGAACTATACTGATAGTAGAGTGTGCATCAGGTCTGGGTGACCCCAAAACCCATGTCCTTGCCCTCATCCTTCCCTGTCATGTGAATGGTAAGCCCTGGTTGTCTTTTTATTCATATGTGTTTCCATATGCAAATGGGCACATGTGTGTGCATGCATGTGTGTGCGTGCGTGTGTGTACATGTGTGTGTATGACCAGAGTTGGTTGTCTTCTTTGATCATTCTCCACTTCATTAACTAACACAGGGTCTCTCATTTGAGGCAATCATGCCAATTCAGCTAGCCAAGCTAGCCAGCTTGCCCCTGAAACCCTGTTTCCTCCTCCTGAGTGCTGGGATTCCAAAGAGGCAGCAGCTCCCATCCCACATGTGTGTGGGTGCTGGGGATTCAAACTCCCTTCCTCCTAATTGCATAGCAACTGGTTTAGCCACTGAGCTGTCTCCCCAGCCCAGCCCTGGTGGTCTTTTCCCTATGATTGGGGATGAGAAATTCATCAAGGGTACAGCAATGTCAAGAGCCAGCTACATAGAAACATTTCCCTAGTGCCACCTCTGGGTCATACTGTATAGTTTGGGGCTGAATGACCCCCATGTGTGAGAGGCTGAGACCTCAAGAAGGAACTATCAGGAGGTAGTGGGACCTTTAAGAGGTAGGAAACAGGGCTGGAGAGATTCCTTAGCAGTTAAGGCACTTGCCTGCAAAACCTAACAATGGGAGTTCAATTCTCCAGTACCCACCCATGTAAAGCTAGATGCACAAAGTGGCACATTCATCTGGAGTTCATTTGCAGCAGCTGGAGGCCGTAGCATGTCCATTCTCTGTCTCACTTCTCTCTCTCTTTGCTTGCAAATAAATAAATAAAATTTTTAAAAAACAGGTAGGAAGTCTTGGGGTGACTAGGGGTATGCTCTCCAAGAGGGTAGTAGTGACCCCAGCTGCTTCCTCTTCCACTCTTTCGCTGCCCAGCCATGAGGTAAGTGGTTTTGCTCCACCACACACTCCTACTACAATGTATTGACCCCCCCCCCCCACCAGAGAGCTAATAGCATTGAGTGGCCTGACTGTGGATGGGAACCTCTAAACTGTGATAGAAATCCACCTTTTCACTTTATAATTGGGTTACTACACATATTTGTTACAGTCACAGAAAGCTGGGTAACATGAGCTCTTTTGCATGGACTCCCTTGTTTAATCCCCAAAGAATTCAATTAGTTGTTCTGTTTTGCCTGGGAGAGAGGATTACTGTTCTTGCCCAAGTTCACACAGTGATGAAGTGACCTGGCTAGGACAGGCATCCAGGTCAGTTTGTCCCCAGGTCCCAGCTGACTTCTTTGCAGAGTGTGGGCTTCCCAGGGTTGAAGATAAGAAGGCTGATATTGTGTTCCTCTGTTGGGCCTTCCTCCATGACATGCTGGATTTTAAATAAAAAATTTAAATCTCCAGAGCTGGTCCTACACTTGGGATGAGTAATCAGTTTCCACATAGAATATATTTAGGATCTTAGATTGTAGGACAGTGGATTTCTTTTTAACGTTATTGCCTGGTTTGATGGAGCACGCCTTTAATCCCAGCACTCAGGAGGCTGAGGTAGGAGGATTGTAATGAGTTCAAGGCCATCCTGAAACTACATAGTGAATTCCAGGTCAGCTTGGGCTAGAGCAAGACCCTACCTCAAAAAAAACAAACAACAACAAAAAAAACCCAGGAGGTTTTATTTCTTTATTTTCAGAGATTAAGAGAGAGGGGGAGGGAGGGAGAAAGGACATTTGCCACTGCAAATGAACTCCAGATACATCTGGCTTTCTGCGGGTATTGGGAAATCAAACCCCAGTCTGTCAGGCTTTGCACACAAGCACCTTTAATCACTAAACCGTCTCTCCAGCCAGACATTATTTTTTGTATGTGTACACTCATGTGAAGGCCAGAGGACAACCTCAAGTGTCCTCAGGCACAATCTTTTTTGAGACAGAGTTTGTCTTTGGCCTGGAACTCACCAAGTATGCTAAACTGACTGGTCAGCAAGCCCCAGGCAGAACCTTTCTCTGACTCCTCAGTTCTGGGATTACGAGTATGCACTACCACACATGGCTCTTTCTTTTTTTGTTTTTCTTTCTTTCTCTCTCTCTTTCTTTTTCTTTCTTTCTTATTTTCTTTCTCTCTTCATTTTCCTTCCTTCCTTCCTTCCTTCCTTCCTTCCTTCCTTCCTTCCTTCCTTCCTTGCTTCCTTCTTTCTTTGCATGTCTGTGGTGTGTGTGTATGTCTGTATGTGTGGGGGTGCATGTGTGTGTGCATGAGTGTGGAGGCCAGAAGTTGATGTCAAGTGTCTTACTTGAAGGCACTGTACCTAACTTTTTGAACCAGGGTCTCTCACTGAACCCAGAGTTTACTGATAGGGCTGGGCAAGCTAGATAGCTAGCCCTGGGGAACCCTCCTGCCTCTGCCTCCCAGTACTGGAATTACAGGTGTGCACTGCCACGTCTGGCACTTTAACGTGGATGCTGGTGTTGTGAACTCAGGTCCTCATGATTGTGTAGCAAGAAGTTTGCTCTCTGAGCCATCTCCCCTGCCTGGCTTTCATTTTTCCACATGGATTCTGAGGTTCAAACTCAGGTCCTCATGCTTGTAGGGCAAACAAGCTCTTTCTAACTGAGCTATCTCTCCAGGCCCTAAAAAGTGGATTAAAACATCTCAATTGAAAGTAATTTGTAATGTGCCATATAATGCAAACTCAATCCAGTGTACAGGCTTGTTGTACAGAAGACCAAATGTTCAGACATCCCTATCAGGCAACAACAAAGAAATCAGAGCAAATTCACCAAGCATGACTCCCAGGAGCTATGAATGCAATTGTCTCATGTGATTTATCATCAGCGAAGGTCTCATCTTAGAAGCTTTAGCCCCCTCCCCCCAACATGGCTTCTCCTGTCTCCAAGAGACAGTAATCCCTAAGGGATTCTTCACACAGATGGAGACAAGGGGTTTCAGTGCTAGAAAGCCTCTATCTTTCTGTGCTGTAGTTCCTGAGCACACACAGGAGTGGCCCTGACTTCTGTATACTACACAGCAACTTCCAATGCAATGCCTTGGCTTGGGCAGGTGGGGGTATAACACAGGACAGGGAGTTGGACAGACTCTCCACCCTTCCTGCTCAGTGATTCTGAGCAGGTTACTCAATAGCCTCAGCCTTGGTTTCCTCTTCTGAAAAGTGGGAAGAGCAATGGTTCACTCAGGTGGCATGTGGGCTGGTACTAAAGCACAACACCCCGTACTCCATGACCAGTCATCCCTGTTCTGAAGAAATAACTCTGGGGCTGGGGTGAGGCTCAGTTGGTGGAGAAATTGCTTGATACTTATGAAGCCCTGTGGACTTGAACCCCTTACTGCAGAAGCTAGGTGGAATTCTAGCACTTGGAGGGAGGAAGCAAGAGGATCAGAGCTAAGGTCGTCCTTGACTACATAGCAAGTTCGAGTCTAGCCTGGGACACATGAGATCCTGTTTCAAAAATAAATAACTAGCAACAATATACCACAGGGCTGGTAAAATGTCTGCCTTGTATGAATACCTGCGTTTGCTCCCCAGAACTCATGTAAGAAAAACTGAGGGGCTCAGGAGATGGCTCAGCAGATAAAGGCACTTGTTTGAAAAACTTGACCATCCTGGGTTTGATTTCCTACTATCCAAGTAAAGTCAGATGCACGAAGTGGCACATGCATCTGGAGTTCATTTTTAATGGCAGGAGGCCCTGGCATGCCCATACTCTTCCTTTCTTCCTTCCTTCCTTCCTTCCTTCCTTCCTTCTTCTTCCTTTCTTTCTTTCTTTCTTTCTTTCTTTCTTTCTTTCTTTCTTTCTTTCCTTCTTCTTTTTTTAAAGCTTGCATAGTAATCCCAGTACCGGGGAGGCAGAGACAGGTAGATACCTACTGCTCACCAACATAGCCTACTTGGTGAGTTCCAGACCAATAAGAGACCATGTCTCAACTAAGATGAATAGTATCTGAGGCATGACACCCAGGATTGTCATTTGGGCTCCATGCATTCACACGTGCACACAAAAACAACAACAAACAGACAGACAGGGGAATCTTTCCAAAGCATAGAGCTTGCTGCGGCTGAGCATGTGTAGGTGGGATCAGGACTCCCCAAGGCAGAGGATCCAATCCCAGTGAGGAAATCCAAGGGTTCCTGCAGCCTCTGGGGCTCCTTAAAAGTGAATGTTTGCCTCCCAAAGGCCTCCACGGGGCAGGATTTGGATGGAACCTCACTCACTCTTTGAAAACCCTCAGTGACTTCACACTTCCAAAAGGCCTATATTCATCTACCAGAAGCAGAGAGAGAGAGAGAGAGAGAGAGAGAGAGAGAGAGAGAGAGAGACTTAGTGATCCCAGATCAGCCCAGTTGTAACAAGACCCTTCATTGAGAACCATTTGCTGGGCACTTACTCTAAGCCGGCCCATCTTAGACTTTAATGTGAATACCTCTATGATATTTGGATGTAGGAAACACCGTGTTAATCTAATCCAAAGGAATCCCATCCATGCTCCCTCTCCCACTGGAGCACGGCAACAGTGACAGTGTCAGTTACCTGTGCTCTCCCTCTGTTCCTTCCTGAAGGCCGTCAGCAAGTTAGGGGGCCTTGCTGCATGATGCGCAGGGGCGTGCCCCTGTGGGCAGTTGCGACAGCCACCAGCTTGGCTTCCTGCCCACATTGGCATTTCTGCTGCAAAGGAGGACATATCTTGCTTCTGGCCACACTTCCCTGGAGCCAGCTGGCCGGAGGGACCTTGGGCAGGCTATGGACCCTCTAAGCGTGGTTACCCCAGAAGTTTCAGTCACTGAGGTAGCCATTTACATGATCACTTCAGTGGTTCTTGAGACCCAGGTCCTGTGCCCGGCCCTTGTCACATATGCCCCTCTCTTCTTCCTCCCTGGCCACCTGGCTGGGCCAGACCTCTACCAACAACCCTCAGCCATCAAAGTCTCCACCTACTCTGTCTTTGGAATTCCAAAGATGTATTCTCCTTGTTGAGGGGGGGGGATGGTATGTGGTAAACTGGACTAGGCTTTAAATCACCATGGAAACACACCTGTAGGCGTGTCAGTGAGGGTGTTTCATCGGAGCCTTGGACTGGATGAAAACGAAAAAGCCAGCTGAGCACCAGCATGCACTTCTCTCAGCTTCCGACAGCAGGCGCAGTGCGGCCAGCAGGCTTCGTGCTCCGGCCTCCGCGCGCGCCGCTGCTGTGGTGGTAGACTGTACCCGAGCCCTCTGAGCCAAAATAAACTCTCCTTCCTAAGTTACGTTAAAAAGTGTTTTCATTTATTTTATTTTACAAGCAGAGAGAGATAGAAGAGGGACAGACAGAGAGAATGGGCGCACCAGGGCCTCCAGCCACTGCAAACTGACTCCAGATGCAGGTGCCACTCTGTGCATCTGGCTTTACATGGGTACTGGGGAATTGAACTCAGGTCGTCAGGATCTGCAGGCAAGTGCCTTAACCGCTGAGCCATAGCTCCTGGCCTAAGTTGCTTTTATCATTTTTTATGGTCACAGCAGTAAGAAATGTAAATAATAAGCTGGGCACGGTGGGGCATGGCTTTACTCTCAGCACTCAGGAGGCAGAGGTAGGAGGATCACCATGAGTTCGAGATCAGCTTGAGAATACATAGTGAATTCAAGGTCAGTCTGGGCTAGAGCAAGACCCTACCACAAAAAACAAAGGCAAAAAAATGTAAATAATAGAGGCCCCAACCCCTGAAAGCCCTCAGTCCAAGGATAACAGATCAGAACATGGGGCTCAAATATCTGGCTGCCTCAGAGAACAATTTATTATCAGTTGAAAGGCTTTAACAGCAATTAATTTCTCAGAAAATCATCAGTTAAATATGTGTGTTTGTCAGCTTTTGGTCACCCTAAAAAAATGTTTGAAACAATTTGCTTATATGGAGAAAGGGTGATTTCGGCTCAGTTTTAGATGCCTATCTGGCTGGCCCCATTGCTTTGGACCTGTGGTGAAGCAACATATCTTGGTGGGAGCACATGGCAGACCCAACATCACGTCCATCATAAGCCAGAGTGCCAGAGAGAAAGGAATGGGGCTGGGATGTAGCTCAGTTGGTAGTGTGCTTGCCTAGCATACACCAACCCTGGATTGCACCCCCATACTACATAAGTCAAGGCCATACTTAACTACCATGCCAGCTTGGGCTCTGTGAGACCCCATCTTGTGGTTAGGGTGGAGGTGGAAGGGATTAGAATCCCATCGTCTTCCTTAGAGATCTACATGGTGGCACACCACTTTAATCCTAGCAACACAGGCAGAGATAGAGAATTGCCATGAGTTTAAAGCCTTCCTCAGACTACACAGTAAATTCCAGGTCAGCCTGGGCTAGAGTGAGATCCTACCTAGAAAAACGAAACAAAACAACAGCAAGCAAAAAACAGAAACAAAACAAAACAAAACAAAATACACCAATGACCCAAGGCACTCCCTCTAGGCTCTACCTCTTAAAAGTCCTGCCAACTGTCAATGCCACCATAGACAGACAGGAGACTGAGCCTTCAACACATGGGCTTTGGGGATAGTGAAGATCCAAATAAAAGTAATATGTAGAGCTGGAGAGATGGCTCAATAGTTAAGGCACTTGACTGCAAAGCCTAATAACCTGGGTTTGATTCCCCAGGACCCACAAAAAGTCAAATGCACAAAGTGGCACATGCATCTGGGGTTCATTTGCAGTCGCTGGAAGCCTTGGCACACCCATTCTCTGTTTCTCTTCTCTCTCTCTGCTTGCAAATAAATATTTTTTTTAAATAAAGGAATATGTGTCTTGACTCAATGTGCACAGCGAAGCCCTTATATAGAGTTGTTACCACTATCGCTCCCATTTAACAAGTGGGGAAGGGTGAATGGATGTCCCCTTGCTAGTAAGTAGATGTGTGCTTGTGTTAATTGCAGCTTTAAATACTATCATCTGGGAGCCAGGCCTGGTGGCACACCCAGGAGGCAGAGGTAGGAGGATCGCAGTGAGTTCAAGGCCACTCTGAGACTACATAGTGAATTCCAGGTCATCTGGGGCCTGAGTGAGGCTCTATGTCGAACCCCCCCACCAAAAAAAACCCAAAACCAACCAAACAAACAAAACCAACTATGATCTGGGATGGCGAGGATAACTTAATTGGTAAAGTGCTTTCCTCATAAGCATGAGGACCTGAGTTTGATCTCCAGAACCCACACTTAAAAAATACCAGACATGGGCTGGAGAGATGGCTTAGCAGTAAAGACACTTGCCTTCACGTCCAAAGGACCCAGGTTCAGTTCCCCAGGACCCAGATAAGCCAGATGCACAAGGTGGCACATACATCTGGAGTTGGTTTGCAACAGCTGGAGGCTCTGGCTCACCCATTCTCATTCTGTCTCTCTTTCTGTCTGCTTTTTTCTCTATCTCTCTCTCAAATAAAGAAATAGAAGTAAATTTTTTTTTTTTAAAAAAAAAAACAACCAGACATGATCCCAGCACTGAGGAGGCAGAGGTAGGAGGATCACTACAAGTTTGAGGCCAGCTTGAGACTACATAGTGAATTCCAGGTCAGCCTGGGCTAGAGTGAGACCCTACCTTGAAAAACCACCCTCCCCCCCAAAAAAAACAACCAACAAAAACAAACAACAACAAAATAAACCAGACATAGTGTCATGTGCTTATAATCCTGGCACTGGAAGGTAGAAACAATCAGATCCCGGGGGCTTGTTGGCCAGCCAGTCGAGCCTAATTGGTGAGCGCTAGGCCAGTGAATGACCCTGCATCAAAAAAAGGGTGGGCAGCCCCTGAAGGATGGCACCCAAGGTTGTCCCCTGGCATTTACACTCACAAACGCTTGTGCACACCTGCAAACACACACACACACACACACACACACACACTAGATCAAGACTATGGTCTGAACCCCATTTTGTAGTGGCTTTGTGTGTGTGTGTGTGTGTATGATGAACACATAGTGTATTCATGTTCATATGTGTGTGGGCACAAGTGTGTGTGCAAGTGCTGGTGCATGCATGTAGAGGTCAGAGATCAATGATGTCTATGTTCCTCACTTTCCACCTTGGCTTTTTGTATTTTGATTTATTTACTTGAGAGAGAATGTATAGGCATGCCAAGGCCTCTTGCCATTGACAAAGAACTCCAGACATGCAAGTACTGGGAAGTCAAACCTACAAGCTTTGCAAGCAAGTGCCTTTAAATGCTGAGCAATCTCCTCAGCTTCTTCTTTTATGTGATATTTGTTTGGATGAAAACAAAGAGTAAAAAACAAGTAACACAGAGACAAGTGTAATGCCATTGTGACACACGAATACTAAAATAAGGAGAAAGAGCCCTACCTCAAGCTGTACAATTTCCACTTTTATAAAGAGGGACAAAATGAAAAGTATACATTTATTAAGGGGTTGTGAAAATTGCTATGGCATTATCTACCTTATTTTTTGGAGAGAATTTCTCACTGAACCTAGAGCTCACCGTTTTGGCTAGACTAGGCACCCAGCTAGCCCTAGGGATTCTCTGGTCTTTGCCTCCCAGGGCTGGGATTATAGGTATGTGCCAGCAGACCCAGAATTTAACATGGGTGCTTGAGATTGAATCTCAGGTCCCTCATACTTTCACTACAAGCAATTCATTGACTGAGCTACAATTTTCCCAGCTCCTGTAGTGGTTCTTAAAGTAAGGCCTAAGTACTTTTGGACCTCAGTTTCCTCGCTGCAAGGTGGCAGGTCCTCCTTCCGGGCAGGCTGAAGTCACTGAAGGTTCGGAGCTGCTGGCCAGCATCCCCCTGAGGCAGGCGGTCAGCTCACATTTATCTCTGGCCAAAGGCCCGTGTATGTGAGGAAATGACTCTGACCTAGGACACCCTCATTGTGGGGCTCTGTCCATCGTAAATAAGCAGACACTCTTTACAGCTCCGTGTCTCAGAGGTGACAACTCAAATAATTCTACCTCTGGGATACTAAAGCCAGCGTATGACCTCAGGACAAGGCCAGGACATGGGCATGGTACAGGCAGCTGGGGCGGGAGCATTGTCCAGGTCCTTTCTGCCTTTAGGTCTGTCCTTCCACAGTGCCTGTCACTGTGCGTGTGTGCATGCGTGTGCGTTCACACAGGTGTGAGTGCAGGTGTGCACATGCCATGATGCGCTGTGGAGACAGCCTCAGTTGTCAGTAACGACCTCCCACTTTCTTTTGAGGCAGGGCCTCTCATTGTTTATTACTGTGTCCACTAGTCTATCTGGGCTGCCAGTTTCTGCAGATCCTCCTGTCTTCGCCTCCCATCATGCCGTACATGTGCTAGAATTCCAGCTGCTCACTCTGGTGCCTCCAGTTTGACGTGGTTTTCTGGGGACCTAAACTCCAACACTGATGCTTGTGAGGCAAAGAGACAAGCGCTTTATCCCCTGAACCGTCTCCCCAGCCCATCTACCAGTTTCATGTAGCAGGCTCGGCCTCCTCAGCACTGAAAAGGACCTTCCTGGACCCTGCCTGGTTTTGTTGAGAGTCAGGTGGCAAATAGAGAATTTCCCAGCACCTCTAACACAGCATTTAATCATTTAGCCTGTTTTCCTGTTGAAGGTTTCATCTCGCAGCTAAAACCACCCCAAAGCAGCTTTCTCTGCTCGCTGCTCAGCCAGAGGAACATATCACCATGTAAATTTGTTTGGCCTCAGGGCCTTATGGCATAAAAGGCGTTCAGTAGGCGACGTGAGTCAATTTCCCTCTTGTGTTTGGACAGTGATGTAACCGCCTGCTTGTCACTTTCCACATCCAGGCAGCCTCACTCCTCCAGCCAGCGCTCACATCTGGAAGGAGAGATTGACAAGTGCGTTCCAGAGCCCAGCCCTACCTCTGCCCTGCTCCAATCCAGCCTTGGGCCACGAGGACACGCAACCGTCTTCCTGCACATTCCCACGCGCACACACCCTCTGCACCCCTCCCAGCTCCTTCCTGCAGTTCTGTGGTGTGAATTCTGACAGCTCAGGCAGGTGGGTGTCGGTCTTACCAGAATGTTCCTCACTGCATCTTGAAGCCTGAGGCACCCAGCTATGCTGAGCTGCCCCCAGTCCAAGCACCCAAGGCACAGGAACCCCTATTACCCACTTTGTCTCTACCCCAGGAGCCAGGCAAAATGGTACACCCTGCCCTTTTGCCTCATTCACTGGACTTTGAGACATATTTATTTACTATGGGTATCCACACCACACCAAACATCTGGAGAGAAACTGGGGGTGGTGAGGGAGGGATGCACCAGAAATTTAAATGTTTATTCTGCACCATAACATTGAGCACTGAATGGGGGCCATTTGACATCTTTAGCCAATTTCTCAGTGGCGTGCAGACCCAAGCCAGCAGATAATGGGATAAAGGTTGTACCTCCCTGCTCATTCTCTATCCATGCAACTACTCACCTGAAAGCCCTCGCCTCTCTTCTCAGATGGTTCTAGAATCAGAGCCAACAGCACAGTGGTTCAACTAGCCTCACTGGAGCCACAGTTAAACATGAGAACCAAAGTGGTTCAGAGACACAGGATGCTAGGGATTGACAAGTTGTGGGTTTTTTTTCTGTCTCTCTTTTCAAGATAGGGTCTCGCTCTAGCCCACGCTGTCCTGGAATTCACCATGTAGTCTCAGGGTGGCCCCAAACTCACAGTGATCCTCCCACCTCCATCTATCAAGTGCTGGGATTAAAGGCGCTCGCCACCACGCCTGGCTGACAAGTTTTCCCCTCTCTATTTCTCTTTCTCTGCTTTCTACTCGGCTCTTTAGCCCATAGGGCTCATTCCTTCCACACCACCCATCATATAGGTAGTGCAGAGCGGAAGGGCCCTGCTGATGTGATGCTCCTCAGGCAGGTGCGGCTCCCTTGGGTACTAGAAAGGAAAGTTGGGGTCACGATGGGGAGAAATGGGAGGACTGGGGACTGAGGAGATGGCTCAGTGGGCCAAGGGCTTGTTGCACAAGCCTGATGACCTGAGTTCAGATCCCGAGAATCCACCTAAAACCACATGCAGTGGTGAATGCCTATGATCCCAGTCCTCTTACAACAAGATAAGAAGCAAAACCAGACAATCCCAGGAGCTTATAGGCCAGCCAGGCTGGCATTCACAGTGGTAAAAACAGAGACCCTACCTTATACTAAGTGGAAGGCATGATCCAGCACTCAGCATTGTCCCCTAGTCTCCACATGCCCGCTCTCTGTCTCCAACACACACACAGAGAGAATAAAACTGGAGGATTGGGTCATTTTAAATAGAGAACTTTGGTGTCCAGGGATACAGCTCAGTCGGTAGAGTGCTTGCCTAGTATGAACAAGGTTCTTTTCTGGGTTTGACGCTTAGCACAGCATAAACTGGATGTGGTGGCACACACCTATTGTCCCAGCACTCCAGAGGTAGAGGCAGGAGAATCAGAGAATCAGGGCTATCTTTAGCTACACAGTGAGGTTGAAGCCAGCCTGGTTCACACGAAAACCTATTTAAAAAAAACCAAAACAAGTAAAATAAAGAAGATGAAAATCTGATACTTCACAGATTAGTCAGCTATCTTACTTAAACTGTATGAAACATATAATCCCATAGCAATGCACACTCCCCTCTGCCTCCCCAGTTTTGAGTTTTATTCTTTGCTAATACCAGGCACTAAGGGAAGGTCAACTCCACATTGACCCCAAATAACAAATCCTCATAGCCAAGCATATACCGTCTGGAAGAGGGGATGCAGGGCTCCCTGGGGAGCTGATGCAGGCTCGTAGAGACAATAGGAATAGGCTTTTAGTAGCTTAGGTCAAAGGGCCAAAGCTGGTGATGCTGATGGATTCAGGGTCACAAGGCCCTTCCTGACCCAGTGCTCATAGCAGCATGACACCCCATTTGTGGCCAGGCTGTCCTGTTCTGTCCCCTTTGGCTATTCCAGAGCATTTTGCCTTCAGATCTTTGCCAAAGTCCGTCTGTCCGAGGTACCCTTTATCCATCTCTCTGTAGACAGAGCAGGCCTCACAGGCAGACATGCTGTCCAATCCCAACAGGAGGGTCCTGAGCTTGGGTTCATTCTCTGCTTGAACTTGAAGTTCATGATCATTTTAACTCTGATTTTGAGTTCTTGTATATGCATGTTTTTGAGTGCAGATGTCATGGTGTGTGTGTGTGTGTTCAGAGGACAAGTTCAGTGTCAGTCTATGTGGTAGTTTGATTTAGGTGTCCCCCATAAACTTAGGTGTTCTGAATGCTGGGTTCCCCAGCTGATGGCAATTGGAAATTAAAGCCTCTTGGAGGGAGTGTATTGTTGGGGGGCGGGCCTATGGGTGTTATAGCCAGTTTCCCCTTGCCAGTGTTTGGCACACTCTCTTGTTCCTGCTGTTCACCTTATGTGGGCCAGGGGGTGATGTCCACCCTCTGCTCATGCCATCGTTTTCCCTGCCATCATGCAGCTTCCCCTCGAGCCTGTAAGCCAAAATAAACCTCTTTTTCTCATAAGCTGCTCTTGGTTGGGTGATTTCTACCAGCAATGTGAATCTGACTGCAACAGTCTTCTTCTTCCACCTTGCTGAGGCAGGATCTCTTGCAGCTCACGGTTGAATCACAGGCTAGCTAGCTCAAGAGCTTCAGGACGATTCTTCCGTCTCCACTGTCCTTGCTGTGGGTGTGCTGACATTACAGAGGCCCACGCTACGGCATCTGGCCTTTACATGGGTTCTGGGGGTTTGAACTCATGTCCTCATGCTTTCATGGCAAGCATTTCATCCACTGAGCCATCTCCCAGCCCTGGTCCGGAGCTCTGTCCATGAAATCTGGTGGGACAATGAAGACTGCAGGGGAGCAGAGTTGAACTGTGATCACACATGGCATTTGGAATGCTGGGATCTCACAACTCCCAGGAGACATCAGCAACAGTCAGAGAACAAGAAGAACATGTCATGCCAATGGCTGTTTAAGAAACAGCCCCAAAGGCCACCCTTCCCCCTTGAACCAGAGCCTGCTCCCAGAGCAGAAAGATACTCATAGCATTCCCAGAAACACAAATGACCAAGGAACCCATGCGTTCTCGCTTGTCTGACGCCCGTAGATTACCAGCCACTTATGCTGGAAGTGATGACGACGGAGGAAGGGTAAAGACGGGGCGCCCGGAGTTCCTTTTCCTTTGCGTCTTTCCTTTCCCATCAGGGAGCCCCGGGCGGACAGTGTGTGTTGCAAGCTGCTTCATTAGCATTCTGTGGTCTTCATGGCTCTGGTGAGAACACTGTGGTCTGAAATCTGAATTGTGTCATCTTGGTAGTTCTGCATGGGAGTTCAATGTTCTTACATCTGCACTTAAAACTTCCATAGTATAATATGAAAATTGAATAGTTAAATTCCTGCTAATAATGCTTAAAATATCTTTATTTACTTCGACTGACATTAACATGATAATAAGTTGAGAGGCACTGGAAGAAAAGAAAAAGCTTTATGTATGAAATGTTATATCTGAACTGTCATCTATAGTGACCCTTACTCTTTAATAAGCAGGGGAGCCTGTTTTCATTTTGTACAGAGCCTCGAGAATTATGTACCGTAAGGCTAGAGATGAGCGTCCGCGGGCAGAGCGTGGCCTCGTACGTGTTCCAGCCTCAGCACTGCCGGTGTCTCAGAGCTGGGGAAGTGGCTCAGTCAGTACCTTGACTGTCTCCCACAAGGGTTTCAGTCAGATCCCCAGCACCCACATCACAATGCCAGGTCTGCTGACACCCTTGGGCTGGGGAGGGGGGGCAGAGAGAGGAGGCCTCTAGCCTCTCTGTCCAGCCAGGGTAGCCTACTGTGCAAGCTTCGAGCCAATGAGGCACTCTGTCTTGAAAAGAAAAAGAAAAAAAAAAGTGGAGGGTGTCTCTGAGGAATGACACTGGAAATTATTCTCTGGCCTCCACAGGCAGGTACACACATGTGCAAACACACACACACACACACACACACACACACGGAGGAGAGAGAGATTGTTAGGAAACACACAGGTACCTTTCAACCAGAATTTTCACAGCTAGAAGATGTCCTGGTCGGGTTTAATTTGCTCTGTGCCCAGTAGGCACTCTGGCTGAATGCCAAGCTCCCAGCCTGTGGGAGCATATGAGCAGGTGCGGGGCCAGAAGTCAATGAGTGCTTGTTGACTAATGAAGATCTGGCTTCATGGTTTTACCAGAAAGTTCCTTCTCCCCGGATGACACAAGCCAAACTTTAGTTCATCTTACAAACCCAGGGACACATTTTAGAAGATAACAAGGATTGTCTGTGGTCTCGAAAATCATTTGGAATCAAATTTGAAACAAATCCTCTCTTTTTTATTCAGGCTGGGCAGTTCAGTGGGTATATGGCTGGCCCTGTCCCTAGCACTGCGTAAACTGGGGTTAGTGGTACACGCTTGTAATTCCAGCACTCAGGAGGTAGAGGCAGGAGGATCAGAAGTTTAAGGTCATCCTCAGCCACACAGTGAGTTTAAGGTCAACCTGGACTACATGAGACCTTGTATCAAAAAATAAAATAGAATCTTTTCCTTCGGTAAATGAAAAAATAGAGTCAGGAAGAGTGAGTCACTTCTCTGAAACCCCAGTGCAGAATTTTTGCCTTTTCTCCACCCAACTCCACCCTTTTCCCTCCCAGCTGCTCCACACAGTCCGGGAAAGTCTCCTCCACCCTGTTGCTGGATCAATCTGTACCTGAAGTCTACGTGGCAGTCAGTCTTCACTCATTTATGCTGCCCAACAAATCCTCCCTCTGAAATGTATTATGGGGGCAGAGGAGGTGGCTCTGTAGGTAAGAGGACTTGCTGCACAAGTGTGAGGGGCTGAGTTCGATCCTCAGCACTTGCACATGCAGCTGGGCATGGCCATGCATGTGTATAACCCCAGTTCTGAGGGAGGCAAACATAGGAGGATCACTGGGCAAATTGATCAGCCAGTGTACCTGAAATGTATTTTGAGGAATGCTGTTCTTTGTCCCATAGACTGTTCTGACCAGACCGACAGAATCACGCAAGATGTGCAGGCATGGCCCAGCTCTCCTGACTCCCAGCCAGTGGTCACTGCAGTGACCCGACTCAACTCGTCCCATGCTAACAAGGGGCAGTGGCTCGTCACAGAGCAAACAGAACAGATGGCATTGTGTGACTACATTGTGAGTGAACCAAACATTAGGATTCCTCCTTTGTTTGGGCCAGCTAAAGCAGGTCCGAATCTCCCCTGGGGAAAGTGTGGTATGTCACAGAGCCACTGGGGAATCAGAGGATACCTGGTCCCCTGCCAGCTTTGGATGCAGCAGGTGGCATATGCCCAGCAGGGTCTGCCATCTCTGGGAGTGGAGCTGGAGGCTTCCTCACACAGTAGCTAACTCGGATGCAACCTTTAACTACGGACAGCAGGCTGTGGCTCTGTCCTCCTTTCTCAAAGAGCATAGTGTGATGTGGGGAGTGTCACCTTTAGGTACTACAAGGATGGAATTCAAGGAACCCCTCCATGCCTGGTCATGGTGGCTGTATGTGAGTGTGCATGTGGGAGTGTATGCACACATGTGTGCACATACATGTGGAGACCATAGGACAATATTGGATACCATTACTCAGAACACCATTCAACTCTTTTTTTGTTTTGTTTTGTTTTTCAAGGTAGGGTTTCACTCTAGTCCAGGCTGACCTGGAATTCACTATGTAGTCTCAGAGTGGCCTTGAGCTTGTGGCCTCGAACTCACAAACTCACAAACTCACAGTGATCCTCCTACCTCTGCCTCCTGAGTGCTGGGATTAAAGGCATGCACCACCATGCCCTGCCCACATTCGCCTCTTTTTGAGACAGTCTTTTGTTGGTCTGGAACTCACCAATCAGGCTACACTGGCCGGCCAGTGAGTCCCAGGGACTCTCCTGTCTCTGCATGCTCCCAGCACTGGTATTGCACCCTCAAGCCACTATGCCTGGTATTTTCACATGAATATTATAGCTCAAACTCAGGCCCTTATGCCTGTGAGGCAAGCACTTTACTGACTGACCTATCTTCCCAGCCCTCCTTGTTCTTTGACTAGCCCAGGAGTCAGGTTACTTAACCTCTCTTGGGCTGCTCTCTCCCCCATGAAATGGGTACGTTACCCAGCAGGTTTATTTTTCCTTGGTGTGTAAATATATACACATACATTTTTGTGTGCGTGGGGGTGCACAAGTGTCATAGTGTGCATGTAGATGCTGGGGCTCGGTCCTTGCCTTTCACCTTATTTGCAGCTAGATCTCTTGCTTGTGGCCACAAGCTTCTAGGAGAGTCTCCTGCCTCTACCTCCCATCTCACTGTAGGCGCGCCTGACTTACAGACACCCATGCTGCTGTCTCTGACTATATGTGGGTTCTGGGAATTTGAACCTGGGTCCTCATGTTTACCTGACGAGCACTTGATCCACTGAGCCATCGGCTTGTTTTGGGTACTCTGAGATCCTGATCGTGGCACAGGAAAATGCATTTCTGGTGCAGGTTTCTTCTCACCCACCCAGCTCCCTCTGGACCCCTGTCTGTTCCCCTGTGCACTGCCTCCCTGGGGCTGCACGGAGCAGCACAGCCTGGGAAATCAAGCCCATGTGTCCATCAGCAGGCACTCAATCCTCCCAGAAGACATTCCTGACTGCAGCAGTAATGCCCCGCTTCAGGGACCCGATTGCACCATCGGGCAGGCTTCCTACCCCCTGAGGCTTAAAGGGCCAGCTCCTGGCTCTTGTCCCATGGGTGGAAACTGTACGCTGCTGTGACAGGAGTGCAGCAGGCTCGGCCTCTTTGGGCCCATGGTGCATTAAGAGACTCAAGAGTTAGGGGCCAAAGCTCAAGCTGTGAGGTCGCGTGACATCTCTCAGGCCCCACTAGGGCCTCCTCTCCATTGCCTGGCCTCAGAAGAGCTGCTCTGTCCCAGGGCTGCTGTGCGAGTCTCTCCCACACGTGGACGCCTCCCCCACTGTGCTGTCGTCACTTATCAGGTGTCACGCACATGTCATGATCCATTTACAGGAAGAAGGGACTGTCACTATTTCTAACTCCCAGAAGAGACAGCGTGGAGTCCCGGATTGCTTCAGGCACACCGTCAAGGGCCACTGTGGGACGCTAGGTGCTGGACCAGTGCTTCAGTCGGGGTCATGTGAGGCAGGTCCCAGCATCCGGGGGCCTGGTTGTTATCTCCTCCCACCAACCCATGCTGTGCTGAGCAGGGATCCCACCTGTTGACAGCGGTCAGCTTGGTTTCAAACAGAGAAGGACAGGTCATAACTGGCCTTTGTTAAGCTCTACCCGCCCATCCCCAATCCGCCCACTGCTCTGCCAGGATCTCGTTTGGGAGAAGAGAGAGGTTTTCTGCCTGCCCCAGGTCACCTAGTTGGTGGGAACACCTGGGTGACATTGAAGCCAATGGTCTACCTTCTTCAAATAGCATGTACCTGAAAAGCACTCACTCTGTGTCTCAGAAGAGCCACTGGATTTGGGGCTGAGGAGATGGCTCAGTGGGTGAAGTACAGGCCTCGTGTGAAGCAGAAGCATGAGGAGCTGCGATCCAGCCCTAGCGCCCCGTCCCCGTCCCTGTCCGGCTGTGCTGGCACACACTTGCAATCCCAGCCCCGCAGGGCAGGAGACGGGGGATCCGTGGGATTTGCTGGCAGCCAGTCTAATCTAAGCTATAAGCACCAGGCCACTGAGAAGTCATGTCTCAAGAGCAGATAGATGGTCCCTGAGGAACAGCCCTGAGGTTGTGCTATGGCCTCCCCATGTGTGCACACACATGTACACCCACACACATATGCACACATGTACACCTACAGGTACACACACATGCACGCATCCACACATCCACCCCCACACACGTACACCTACATGTGCAATGCATATACCAGAAGATGTACACCTACATGTACACACACATTTATACCCACACACATATGCACACACATGTACACACACCCACACACGTGTGCACACACATGTACCCCCACACCCACACACATACACACGTACACACTCACACGTACACCCCACCCACATACACCCACATGTACACAGGCATACACTCCCCCATAACCCCCCACATGTACACCCATACATGCACATACACACACGTACACCCACACGCACATATACCCGCATGCATGTACACACACGTACATACATTCATATGTACACCCCCACACATCTACACATGTACACACACATACACCCACACATACGTACACACACTCACATATATACCCCCACACACGTACATACACCCATTCTTGCATTAAAAAAAAAGAGCAAAAGAATCCAACACAGCGCACTTTCAGGGCTGCAAGAAAACTAGCACTTTTATTTACAAGTGACTGACCAAGACCAAAATCAGCAGTTGTGAGAGACGATAGCTTATCAGTGACTTTGTCAGCAGATGCCTGGAGAGAAGAGTGTTTACTGGTTGAGAAGGGGTCTCAGTCTTCCTTCTGAAGTCAATAGGAGACTGGAAATGCTACCGTTTTCATCCTGAAAACTATCCGCTCCTAGAAGAAGCTGTTGAATCTGGAGATGGATCAGTGGCTAAAGGTGTTTCCTTGCAAAGCCTGATGGCCTGGGTTCGATTCTCCCATACTCACACATAGCTGGATGCACAAAGTGGCACATGCACCAAGAGTTTGTTTGCAGCAACCAAAGGCCCTGGTTTGCCCATTCTCTCTCCCTTAAATAAATAAATAACATAAATACTAGCAAAAGAACTGCAGAGGAGCAGGGCGAGCAGAGCCATAACGCTTCCTCCTCAAAGATGACCACTCACCTGCCTGATTTGCCCCATCAAAACCTTCTGTTCATCTTCAGCAAAACATGCACCGTGTGTATCGCTATAAAGTTTTTTCATTTAAATTGTATTTTGTTTTAAATTTTAAATTTTTGGGTTTTTTGTGTATATGTATGTCTGCTATGTGTGTGCATGTTTGTATATGTATGGTCACACATGCATATGTATGGGCACATGTGCGTGTGTGTATGCATGTGTATGGAGACCAGAGTTTGATGTCAGTTGTCTTCCTCAATTGCTGTCCACTTATTTTATTTTGGGGTTTTTTTTTTGAGACAAAGTCTCTTACTGAACCTAGATCTCATTGATTCAACTAAACTAACTAGCCAGAAAGCCTCAGGATCCTCCTGTCTCCACTTCCCCAGTGCTGGGAGCACAGGCACATGCTACTGCAACCAGCTTTTACGTGGCCGCTGGGGACTCAGCTAGGGTCCCCCTGCCTGCCTGCTAGGCACTTTACCCACGGAAACATCTCCCCACCTCTGTGTGCTTTGAGACGGGGTCTCCCGACACAGTGCAGGCTCGCCCCCAGCTTGTGACCCTCCACCCTCAGCCTCCTGAGTGCAGGCATTACAGGCCAGCACTACCAGTCCTCTTGTTCCTATTTTGTGTGTGTGCAGGTGCACATGTGTGTGTGTATGTGTGTGCAAGTGGAGACCAGAGGATAACTTTAAATGTCATTCCTGCAGACATGGGAATTGTGACACAGGCTTTTAGCCCAAACGACACAGCCCGTGAATCAGATAGCCTCACATTTGACTCCAGCTCTGTCTCTGATGGGTAGACTTGCCTTGGCCCAGGGCTTCTAAGTGCTGGTTTTGTAGCCTTAGCACAGTGTCATTGTCATTCAGGTATCTCTGTGAGGCCTGTGTGACTCCTTGTCATTCCTTCTATGAGGCAGGAACCTTAGCCATGTGGTGGGCAGCTAAGGTATCCCAATACCAGGCCATGGACTAAGGTGCCACTTCAAAAGGTGGCTGGGCCTGGCACACAGTAGGTGCTCAATGAATGTGGTTCCTCTTCCTGTTCGAGCTTCTTTTGGACAGTCACAGCCAGGAGAGCCCTGAGCGAGCCACCGAGGTCGCCACACACATTGAGGAATAATACTAGTCATCGCAATAAATGCCACGAACACACCTGCCATAACCTATCCTCTGGCTAGTGATGACAGGCCCTGAGCCGGCCTGTCACAGTGCTCATAAAGTCAGGGTGGTGGTTGTCACTTTACACGGCCATCATTATCTTCCTCTCAGGATCTGCCTCATGCTGCTGGTGTCAGACACTTCCTAGATGTCACTTTGCTCAGTCTCCAGGAAGTCCCAGAGAGGTGATATTTTCATCATTCTGAGCGTCAGCCCAAGGGAGGTCAGAGGTTAAGCCAAGGGCACAAGGGCAGTGGGGAGCCTGTGTTTGTGGTCTAACCTGAGAGGACCAGGGGTGTCTCTCAGGAGACAACTGTGGCATCCCACACTCAGCACTGTGGGAAAGCTGGCTCTCCTGAGAGGGCAGTACATGCTGGGTCAAACCAAATGTCATTTCTTTTAGGACGACCAGGGCTGTGGTTGAACATGATGAACTTCTGAACTTGGCCCAGAACTTGGCTGTATGCCACTGACAAAGGCTCCGGGAGTCCTGTGGGAGCTGGTTTCTGGGAGGTCTTCCTCATGAGTGACTTCAGGCTTCCCTCCATGGGGAGACAGCCCTACCTAGGAGATACTCTTCCAGTCCTAGGACTCCTGGGTTCTCAGCTTCCCTTTGAATGGTTGTCAAGAGGAGGATCCAGGGGCTGGAGAGATGGCTCACTGGGTAAAAGAACTATTTGTGCAAGTCTGAGGACCCGAATTTGATCCCCAGCAGCACATAAAAATGTCAGGTATGGTGGCGTGCACCTATAAAGCCAGCTCTCAGGAGGCAAAGACAGGACTCTCTGGAACTCAGGGGCTAGCTAGGTGGTTGGATCATTGAGCTCTAGGTTCAGTGACGGACCCTGTCTCAAACAAAAAAGCGGACAGCGCCGGGTGTGGTGGCGCACGCCTTTAATCCCAGCACTTGGGAGGCAGGGCTAGGAGGATCGCTATGGGTTTCAGGCCACCCTGAGACTACATAGTGAATTCCAGGTCAGCCTGAGCAAGAGTGAGACCCTATCTCGAAAAACAAAACAAAACAACAACAACAAGAAAGTGGAGAGCAACTGAGGAAGACATCCAGTGTTGACCTCTGGCCTCCACACACTTGGGCACACAGATACATGAGCGCCTGCTCACCCACAAACACCAACATGCATACGAACACCCATGTCCACACGCATGTACAAAACACACAACACAAAGGATCTGGGTCCTTGGGTGGCTCTTTCCCAGGGGTGTAGCTGAGGAATCATGACAGTCCCTGGAGGGAAAGAAGGCTACTGCTCAGCTGTCTGCCCACGGCCTGGGACCTGCTGCACACAGGAGCTCTGGTGCTGACAGTTGGTCCGTAGCTCCAGGGCAGATGTGGCCGCATTTAGTCATCCCCAACCTTCCTCAGGCCTGCTGGCAAGGAAGGTGCTAGGTTGCCTGTGTGAGTGGCCCCATCTCAGAGGGAGTTGACTACCAGATCTATTTCATCACAGCCAAGGGACTTTCCCTACCTCCGTGGGCTCCCTGGCTACTACTACAGGAGCCTTGGCCCAGCCAGCAACGAGCTTGCTAATTAGCCTCTCTGGGACTTTTCTAGTTACACCCCCTTCATGACACTTGGGGTCAGGGAATGGTCTCAGCTGCTCATGGACAAGGCAGAGATTCAAATTCACATGCCCCAATACCAAACTCATGTCTGAACTGATGGACAGAATGTTCTGGCAGACAGACATCCAGGGAAGCACTCCAACACTCAGCCATGGAGATATGCCACATTGAGGCGGGCCAGAGGGCAGGCTGAGCAGCAGGCTGGGGAGACATGGAGCCCCGGGCCCAGGAAGCCCTCCTCCAGCTCACACCCTCTGAGAGGTGTCCTGAGTATAGCTTCCCATGCTGCTTACTCCTCCAACGTGCACTGCTCTTGGTAGATGCAGGTGCGTCCCTGGGATCATGGAGGCCCTGAGGGAACCATGGGGACTTGACCATTCAGGACCGGAGTCCTAGTTGCCCCAGTTACAGCATCCTGCTTGTAACCTGCAGGATGGGTGGGGTCATTCTACTGGCCATGGCTCGGGCTCACCCCAAAACTGGGATTTTTCTTACCACAGATGGATCACAGAATAGTCACTAAACTTATCTTTCCAAGCCACCCCTAAAACCTAGGAAGAACATGTAGAAGGGGGAAATGCAAGAACTTGAACTTGTGACAAGAAGTTCAGGTGGGCTAAATGTCTTCTGATGCCCTTGTTTGGTAGGTGTCCACGAGGAAGTCAGAGTAAACTTACGAGAAGTCACGCACGCACATGGTAAGTGCACACATGCAGTGCCCACAGGTGGGTGCTCTGGAAAAATGCTCACTCAGGACACATGAACGCATGCTGTGTCTATACATATGGCTCCACAGATTCAGAGCTGACAGGATGCTTACATGTGTGGCCTATGCACACTGTGGGCATGTTGTGTTCAACCACTCCCACACAGAAGTTGTATGCATGTGGTGCTTATATACAGACTTCATATTAAGGTACCCCTATAACTGCCACATCCACATAATATGTCTGAATATGCTGCGGGCACACCCCACAAGTGGTGGATCTCAATGTGAGGTGCATGTACATAGGCCCACTGTGACCTGGCTCGCGTATCCATATAGTCTTATGACCTGATGTCAGGCCAGAGAGGAAGGAACTCCGGAACTCAGTGTTCCCCGTTTCACAGGAGTAAAGAGGCCCCTCCTTCCTCTGGCCAGAGCACACTATTTACAGCTGCAGCAGCTGTAAACAATGACTCCTCCCCCATGGTCAGCAGGTTCCCATCCAGGCAGTGATGCGTCACTGTCTGAGAGAACAATGCATCCCACATGGGACCCCGGATGAATCAGGAGCCACGTCTGTAGTGGGAAGTGGTTGTGGGGCTGCAGAGTCGCTTTCTGGGGGTGACGGCACAGCCTGGCTTGACTCACACCCAGCAAGGACACAGGGCCCCCAGCCATCAGGCTTTGGCTGCCGAGGAGCGGGACTCCCACCCTGACCTCTAGGACCCTTCTTCTCAGTCGGAACCTGAGTGGCTCCCATGCGACGTGTCCTGTGGCGGAAGTGGGGGCCAGTCGTGGTGGTGCTCTGTCCACTTGTCTGGCCCTGGGCGAGGCGGCACTATGAGATTCCTGGGCGGGAGACGACTGGCACACACCCAGACTGCAGCGCCGTCGGGAAGCCTGATCTTGGCCCTTGTCCTTCCTGGGAAGACCCCATGGCAACAGCTGTGCCTCGTCCCGCTCCCCAGGAAGGCACTGCTTCCAAGAGGGCGCTTGGGAAAGTCAGACGGACTCTGGGTGCTGTCTGGCCTGGATCCTGCCTCTTCCTTGTTTATTTTTAAAACATTACTTATTTGTTTCTGTGTGTGCATGTTCATGTGAGGGGGGGAGATTCACATGTGCGTGTGCGTGTGCGCGTGCATATGCATGTGGTGGCCGGAGAACAACCCCAGGTATTGTTCCTCAGGATGGTTGTCCACCTCTTTTGAGATTGCAACTCTGACTAGTCTAGAACTTGCCTAATTAGGCTAGACTGGCTGGCCAGTGAACCTCAGGGATCTACCTGTCTCCACCCCCCAGTGCTGGGATTACAGGCAGGTACCAGCACAACCAGCCCCCCCCCCTTTTTTGTACCTGGGGTATGTGGATGTTTGCGTGCTTGCATGTGTGTGTGTGTGTGTGTGTGTGTGCAAGCCAGAGGTTGGCATTGGGTGTCTTTCTTGATTGCTCTCTGCTTATTTGTATTGAGACCCAGTCTCTTGCTTGAGCACGGAGCTCAAATCAGGCTAGCTCTTGCTTTGGAGTGCTTGGATCACAGACAGGCTGCCGTGCCTGCCTTGCAAGTCACATGGGTGTGGAGGTCTAAACTCAAGTCCTCATGCCTGTGTGGCAAACATGCCACTGACTGAACCATCACTCTAGCCCCCTAGATTTAAAAACCAAACCCCAAAACATCAGTTCTTCATGTTTGCAAGGCAAACACTTTACCTGCTGAGCCTTCTTTCAGCCCCTCTGCCTCATTTCTTAACCCGTCTCTGAGCAAATTGCTTCAGTCTTTCCAAATCCCACTTCTCTGATCTGGCAAAGGCTACCTGACTCACAAGTGGCAGAGCTGAGGGGTGCTGTCGTGTCCTGAGTGACGGACGACCAAAAGCCCTCCATGAGTGTTGCCGCGCAGCAGAGACATAGGTGAGCAGACAACCCGATTGGTCAGCTCCAACGCTCTGCCTTTTAACAGTTTCACTCTGGAATATTCACAATGTAACATAAATGTCCCCATGGATGCCACTTCCTTGTACACATGTCCTGTGCCACCCTCCACCCTGGCTCTGGTCGGCCATGGGAACCTGTTGGCTAGTGGACCTTGGCCAAGGAGATAAAAGCAGAGGGTAGACGAGCACTTGCCACTAACACTGGCCCTCCTCCAATGCTGCCACCTCCCTGCAATAAACTGGTGTGCCCTGCTGGAGGGAGCTCTGCAGAGACAGCCAGCCTCCACCGATGCCAGGCAAGCGAGAGGCACTGAGGGCCAAGGCTGGCAGGACCTCTGCCCGACTGAACGCTGGATCTGACCTGGCAATTCCTGTCCCCGCTGAAGAGTCAAGAGCCACTCAGCTCAGGACAGTTTGTGACCATTAGGTAACCGCGCCACAGGGCATGAGGCGTGCAGGAAGTTCCTGTCTCCCGCCCAGTGTTAGAGAGCAAGTACAGTGTACAAGCCTAAGCATTCTTCCTGCCTCCCTGGTTCTTGTGTCTGCCTATTCTATTCCATGAAGTTGAAATGTAAGGGCCTGGGGAGACACTGACAGGCTTTGACAGGGGTGCAAGATAAACACTACCTGTTATTCTAGAGGACTGGAAAGGAGGGCTCACAGGCAGAGGGAAATTTTCCTCTTGGAAAAGGGAAATAGCAAGTAGAGAGCTGGAGCGGAAGGATCAGAGAACCTAGTTTTGGCCTTGGCTTAGATTGTGCCTTTCTAAAAATTTATTTAGAGATGGTTCAACATTTAGGGCACTTTCCTGCAAAGTCTAATGATCTGGGTTCAATTCCCCAGTACCCACCTAAAGCCAGGTGCACAAAGTGGTGCATACATCTGGAGTTCATTAGCAGTAGCTAGAGACCCTGGTGTGTCCATTCTCATTCTCTTTCTCTCTCTCCTCATAAATAAATAAATTAAAGAATATTTTTAAAAAATTCTTTAGGGGCTGGAGAGATGGCTTAGCCGTTAAGACACTTTTCTGCAAAGCCCAAGGACCCGGGTTCTATTCCCTAGAACCCACAAAAGCCAGATGCATAAGGTGGTGCACAAGCATCTGGAGTTCTTTTGCTGTGGCTAGAGGGCCTGGGGCACCCATTTTCTTGCTCTCTCTCTCAAACAAATAAAATATTTAAAAATTTGTGGAGGGCTAGGGAGATGTTTCTGTGGGTAAGATCGAGGACCTGAGTTCAATCTCAGCACTCACGTAAAAAGCTGGCCCTGGTGCATCCATATTTTCTCTCTCTCTTTGCAAATACATAAATAAAAACATTTTTTAAAACTTATTTGCATATGTCCAGTCCCTAAGATTGTGCTTTCAGATAATTTGCTTAATCTGGCCAGCCTCCGTTCCTACCTCTGTAAGGCAAGTGCCTTAGATCCTCCTGGAAAGGTTGCTGTGAAGGCTAAAGGAGGCTCAGTCTGTAAAGTAGTTGCCTAGCAGGCGTGAACACCCAGGAGGATGCCTGGGGCTCACTGATGAGCCAGTCTAACCTACTCGGCAAGCTCCAGCCCTATGAGACCTTGTCTCAGAAAGGGTGGACAGTGGCCCGAGGAGCAGCACTCAAGATTGTCCTGTGGCCTCCTGTGTGCTTGTGCACTCCCACACACAAAGACATCCATTGTAAATGACCCTCTTCAAGCCAGGAAGCATACAGATAATTCACAGGGCTGCCCGCAAAATCGCTTCTCTGGAGGCTTTGCAAAGCCCCCAGGCATTGGGATGGAGTAAGTGTGATAGTGGAGCAGGCCCCAGTGAGAGGTCCTGGAAGAAGAGGTAGGGTCCTGGAGAGGGAGGAGAAGCTCTGCTTGGGGCCTGTATTCTGACTGTCTGTCCACAGGGCTTGGTTCAAAGGCAGTTGTATACCCTAAGAGGTGTTACTGATTCCAGGACTCTGTCAGCAAGACCCCTTGGCCATACCTTTTCTACCTTTGATGGCCGAGCTGTGCCTGAGAGGTCAGATACACACATCAAAAAGCCACATTTCCCAGGGACTAGCCA
The DNA here is from genome assembly GCA_036346955.1 of Dipus sagitta. Taxonomy (NCBI): domain Eukaryota; kingdom Metazoa; phylum Chordata; class Mammalia; order Rodentia; family Dipodidae; genus Dipus; species Dipus sagitta. The sequence goes on from CM070773.1 coordinate 138,209,191, forward strand.
GCCTGAGGTTCCCCCATCAACCACATTCAAGTCTCCCCCAACCAAGGTCTGAGGTGGGGAGCGGAGGACAATCCTTTCCCAAACCTGGTTCTCCTGCCTTTACATACTTCCTGTAGCATAAGACTTCCAGCCAGCTGGACATAACTCCCCTTTGACAGGCCCTTCCTGGTGGGTCACACAACTCATTCATTCATCATTCTATCTAATTTTCTAAACTGTAACCAGCCCAGCACCCTATACTGGGTGGCCTAAAACTATGAGAATTTGGACCTGGGTGATAGCCCAGCCCATGAGATACTTGCCTTGCCTTGCCAAGCATAAAGACCTGAGTTTGATCCCCAGTGTCCATGTAAAACAAATGCCAGGCAGGGCCATGTGCACTTGTAGTCAATCCCAGCACTGGGGAGGCAGAGAAAGATAGATCCCTGGAACTTTTTCTTGGCCACCCAGTCTAGTCCATAGGCCAGAAACTCTGTCTCAAAAAAGGTGGACACTGGCTCTGACCTCTAGACGCTCACACAGCACCTATGTGTGCATACACACACACACTCCCTCCCATTCAAATGTGTGCATAAACATACTCACATACACACAAAAAAATGGAAATTGAGTATTTCATAATTCTGGAGGCCACAAGTCCTAAACCTAGCTATGGCAAGGCTACCTCGATTGGCCAGTGAGCCCCAAGGATCTGCCTGTCTCCTCCTCCCCATTGCTGGGATTAGAAGCAAGTGCCACCACATCTGGCTATTTACGTAGGTTCTAGGACTTGCACTCAGATATTCACTGACTGAACTGTCTCCCCAGCCCCAAATTCTATACCTATTTATGGGCTGAAATTCCTCCTCTCTGTGTCTCTTGCTCTGGAGGGGACAATCAATAATGGGCAGAGATGTATCATTGCCAAGAAGTCCCTTGAAGGGAGAGAGGAGAGGCAGTTTAGAGACAACCCTATTTGGAGCCAGGGTTAAGTTTGTGGTTAGAAGGACACAGATTTGCCCACCTAGCTGTGGTTATTCCAATGCCACACCAGATGTCTCCAGAAGATGGCCCATGGTCAGCCTGGAAGCCAGGGAGGACTGATCTGCTGTACTGCCCCTTGGACAGGGATTTCACACCCAGGAAAATAATTTCCTGGTAAGGAGATTAGAAGGCATAGGCCACTCTCGGGAACAGGATGGGGCCGGGTGAGGCAGGAGAGGAACAGCGGGAGAGGCGGGGGCTCCGGAGGAAGTGTCACTGTCAATCAGGGCGCTGACCCATCTAATCCAGCCTCCCGGCTCTCCTGATCCCAGGGACAGATGCCGGGTAAAAAGGTGCAAACTCCATGGCCCGGTCCTCCCTGCAGGCCTGCAATACGGGCTTCTCTGTGGAAAGCCAACTTAATCTTGCCAAGAGATAAGCTGTCCAAAAGGCGCTCTCCACGGTTTCCGTGCACTTCCGCTGGACCTCACTTGCAGAGCTGTGGTCTGTAACACAGGCAGTGCATTCCCTTCAGTGAGGGCAAGTCATACACTTGGTGAGGGTTTTCCCGACCCTCAATGGTAAGGTCTCACCTAGACCGTGAGCCGATCTCTAACCTCACTCATTATTCATTCAACAAGCACTTACTGCTCCAACATAAGCCAGGCTCAGATGAGCTGATGATCTGGAAAAATCCAGGTGGCAGGGCTGGAGAGATGGCTCACAGTACAGTGCTTATCATGCAAGTGTGAGAACTTGAATTTATTTCTCCAGAACCCACATAATCCCAGCACTGGAGAGGTGGAGGCAGGAGGAGCCTTGGGATTTGCTGGCTAGCTGGTCTGGCTGAATTGGTGAGTTTTGAGCTCAATGAGAATCTGTCTCTGAGCTCTCAGGTAGACAGCGAGTGAGGGAGACACTTCATATCTACCTCTGGCCTCCGTATGCACGTGTGCACTTGCACACACATGTGTGCACATACACACACACAGAATACTCATATACACATGCAGTGTGGCAATACACATTCATGCACAAAAGAAAAGGCGATGTAAATAACTGCAAAGGATTATGTCACCATCCATTCATGTGTCTGTCCATTTGTTACAGACTCAGATCCCCAGGCTGGCTAGCCACTGACTTGGAGGGAGGTGGCATCTAGCCTTACTTTATACCATACCAAAGGGATGAACTCATAAGGAAATTTACATCTCAACACTGTGTTCTCCATGCATCCCTCTTGGAGTAAACTATGCAAGTCACTATTTTTCAGTGCACATACATCAAGAATTGATTATCAGGCCCTGAAGATTCAAAAAAAAAAAAAATTCACCCACTGACCTTCAGTGGCAGAGTTTCTGCCCATAAGAAAAGTCCACCAAGAAGACCAGCAATGGGCTAGGGAGATGGCTCAGTGGGTAAAGTGCTTGTCTCACAAGTATGAGGACCTAAGTTCAGATCACCAGTAGCCATGTAAAAGCTGTCAGATGTGGGGGGACACCCCTGGAATCGCAGCACTGGGGAGGAGCAGATGGGGAATCCCTGGCTAGCTGGTCTAGCTGAACTGGTGTCAAAGAATAAGGAGGAAAGTGACTGAGGAACAGGGTCAACATCCAACCTAAAAACACATGCACACATGTGCGTGTGTGCACACAAACATGTACCCTCACACATATAAACACACATACACACATGCCCACAACAGAAGCGCACATTTGCAAAAAGAGACAGCCCTATGGCCAGAGAAGCCTACGCAGGAGCAAAGCGGTGGGTGTTCATGGAGGTGAGACCTCGCTCATTCTCCCCATCGGCCCACAGCCATGTGGACCCGCAGACTAGGACGCTGAGGTGAGAAACAACGTTTTCTTTGGTGCATGTATGTGTATTGCTGCACTGTATGTGTATATGAATATTCGTGTGTGTGTATGTGCAGGTGCACATGTGCATGTGGAGGTCAGAGGGCAACAAAAGTCCAGAGGCAGGATCACAGTGTTTGCTATGCTTCTGGGCTTGGGAAATGCCCCTTGATTGGCTAAACAGATGGAGATGTACATTGTCAGCAGGCTTCTGTCTGGCCAGGAAAAAGGAGAGAGGAGTAAACCTGGGTCTGCGCAGGGCAGAGCTTTGGAGCTAGTACTGCCCAGGCAGAGGGGATTCGAAGAGGAAACACTTGGGCTCAAGACAGAAGACTGAGCCGGAGGCTACTGTGGGCAGGACAGAATGCCACCAGGGACCTCTCAGGTTTAGGGACAAATACAGTTTTAGAGTGACACACAGACCTAAGTATGCTTCCTAGCTCTGTCAGTTAACAACCTCTGGCATGGGTCTTAGACTCCCTAAGACTCAGTTTCCCCACCTGTGAGTTTACTGGTATGAGTCACCTGAGGGCACCATCGTCCCAGCTCCTCACGGCGTTCCAGCATCTGGACAGTTGTTGGGGTTCCCGTTGACTATGGCTGTGGGCAGTCTGGCCTGGTGTCTGGCATCTGGAGGGCGTCTCTGGTCTTGCTGTCCCTTCTCTTCCCCACCTCTGTAACCACCGAACTCTGAGGAGCACCCTTCTCTGCCATGGAGAGGCTGTGGCCAGAGCTGGGCCATACCAGCAACCTTGGACTGGAGTATGGAGCTGGAGGCCACTTGGCCATTTTAGCAGTTAGTCATGTCATTGGTGGTGGTCATTTTGCCTTCCTTGGTCTTGTTTTACATATGCGTGTGTGTGTTACCAGCACAGCAGCACATACGTGTGTGCGTGTACGCGGAAGCCAGAGTTGATGATGCTGATAACTTTCTTCCTCACCCTTCACCTTTCTTATTGAGACAGAGTCCTCACGTTGAACCCGGAGCTCGCTGATTCAGCTAGTCTAGCTAGCCAGCTTGCCCTGGGGTCACCCTGTCTCTGCCTCCCAAGCACTTAGATTGCAGGTGGTCCGACAGGCCTGTCCAGCATTTATGTGAAGTCTCTGGATGTGAACTCAAGTCCTCACACTCGTGCATGCAGGAAGCCTTTCACCCACTGAGTCATCTCCCCAGCCTTTCCCCAACCTCATTTTATTAGGAAGGAGAAGGACTGAACCAACAGTCCCCAAGGATACTTCTGGCTGGGAGAGAAAAAAAAAATGGATTGAAAGTGGTGATGACCACAGCCTTATACTGTATCTCAAAACAGAACTATTCCTTATGAGGTGAATAAGTGCTTTTTTTCTCCCACAGCAGTGAGTCACCTGGATTGAAGGTCGTATTTCCCAGTTTCCCTTGCAGCATCAGGTGGCCACTTTATGTGGCATCTTTTTAAAAATTTATTTTTATTTTTTTTAGAGAGAGAGACAGAGAGATAGGAGAGATACAGAATTGGCATGCCAGGGCCTCAGCCACTGCAATTGAACTGCAGACGCCTGCACCACCTAGTGGGCATGTGCGACCCTGCACTTGCCTCACCTTTGTGCGTCTGGCAAAGGTGGGATCTGGAGAGTTGAACATGGGTCCTTAGGCTTTGCAGGCCAGCACCTTAATCTCCAAGCCATCTCTCTAGCCCTATGCAGCATCTTTTGACGTTAGGGGACAGATGTGTTCCCTTAGCCCCTTTCCTTCATGCCTTCCTTTTCCAGTGGTTGATGATTGGAATAGCCATCTAGACATCAGGTGTTCTGGAGAATGGAGGCCACATGTGGCCACAAACTAGATGGAGTCAGGGCATCAGAGAACTTTGTGGTGCAGAACTGACAAGGCAGCCCTGGACCAATGACTTCCAGACTTTCTATGGGAGAGAGAATTCCATTTTTGCTTTGCTCAAGCATTGTTATTTTGGTCTCTAGTTGCTTATAGCCCAAACCAAGTTACCTAACCAAAATCTGCATGGTTGCTTATAAAGCACCCATGTAAGACAGCAGGAGGCAGGCAGAGCCCAGCTTATACATAGGCAGCTGGTGAACTTTGAGATTACATCACCCACAATTGGCCAGTGTCACTTGAAAAATCCAAATGGGAGCTGTGGAGGTAGCTCAGTCAATGAAGTGTTTGTCTTTCAAGCATGAGGACCTAAGTTTGGCCCCCAGAGCCCACATTAAAAAAAAAAAGTCAGGTATAATGGTAGGTGCTTAAAATCCCAGCACTGGAATGATAGAGACAAGGGATCCCTGGGACTCACTTGCCAGCCAGATCAGCCCACTTAAAGAGCTCCAAGCCAATGAGAGACTCTGTCTCATGAAAAGGTGGGTGGCACCTAACAGATAACACCTGAGGTTGTCACACATGCTCACACACACATGCATACACACACATACATGCCTGCATACACATGTATACCTGCACACATGCAAACACATAATCAAGTGGGTAGAATACTATGTGTGGGCATCCTGTGTGCCCATGTTTGTGCTTACATGTATGTTGTATTCATGTGTCTATCCATGCACACAAGCATATTAACATGCATGAATCCTGTGTATGCATGTCTACACACATTTTCATATGTTGGAGTGCATGTGTGCATGCATCAGTCTCCCAGGAATGCAACTATTGGCCCAGATGTGGTGGCACACGCCTTTAATCCCAGCACTCAGGAGACAGAGATAGGAGGATCACTGTGAGCTTTGAGTTCAAGGCCACCCTGAGACTACAGAGTGAATTCCAGGCGAGCCTGGGCTAGAGTGAGACCCTACCTTGAAAAACCAAAACAACAACAAAAGAATGCAACCATTGGGATCTGTACAGGGGAAAAGCACTTCCATCCAGGGTGGGAACACAGTCCAGCCTTCCTTACCACTGGGGCTCTGGAGCAACACAATAGAGGAACTTGAAAAGCCAGCCGCTCTCCTTCCATGCCCTTGCCCTCCCTGGTCCCATCCCAGCTCAAGCTGCTCCTCGTCCTCTATGACCATCCTCCTCAGGCCACATGTGTGCTCAATAAAGACCAGTGTCTAACTGGGACAGCGATTAGCATGTGTTAAGGTCATGTTTATACTTCCGTTGTCAACGGCAGTCATTATTTATTTGAAAAGAGGCCTTTCTCATTGACTGGGTACCACTGCTGAAAGTCCATGTTGAAGACTTAATACTTTTCATATGGTAGGAACTGCAACTGGGAGGGGCTGAGGCTCTTTGTGGCTTCCAGGAGGAGGGTGGTCCCCTGGAGGCTGCCAAGGCCACTTCAGAGAGAGGGAAGCTGGGCCAGGAGATAGGAGAGGTGTGGCCAGGGAGCACCTGGTTGTTCCATCTTCCTGGCCCAGACAAATGACCTCCCAGGATACCAGAGGAATTTGCAGATGTGAGCTCAGACCCTCTGTCAGGAACTTGGAGAAATCGTGAAGAGCCAGAGGCTGAATATACATCCAAATTTGTCATTTCCCCAAACAGGAAGCAAGCATATTTTTTTGAGGCACTAGAGCTGGTAAGAGGCTGTGTGATGTTGGGGAAAGAGAATGGGGTTTGGGATTAGAGGGATTAGAAAGAAATGGAAGGGAACCTTCCTGGCTTGAGTGACCTTGTGCAAATCATTGACCTTGGCTTTTCCTAGTCTGTGAAATAGGACATGAACCACATGCATTGAGCCTCACTTGAGCTAATGCACGTAACTTTGCAATAGTCAAATACATAAATAGATGACTTAGCTTCCTTCTTCCCCTGGAAGCCAGTGACATTCTTTGCTGAAATCTGAAGAAGGGTGTGGAAAGAATTTGGAAGGAATGAGTTTCTCCAGAGAGCAGACCATGACACACTCATTTCTCCCCTTCTCTAGAGACATCCAAGCTTCAAAGGTCAGAGGAAGCAGTTCACAGAAAGGAAGCTGATATTGAGCCAGTGGTTGCCAAAGTCTCTTCTGTTAGAGGTGCTGGAATCGCTGACCCCATCCACCTGGACCTTCCCTGGGCTCCACTGGGCTCATGGAGGAAGCCGGGAAGCCCAAGGGGAGTGGAAACAGGTCACTGGACTTTGAACTGGTTAAATAATTGTATTCAAAGCAAATGACTGCTGGCCCCACGGCAACCTGGGGGAGTATTCCCACAGAGTGACTGTCATCTGATCCTGTCTTAGCATATTATTGTCAATGCTTACAAAATATGTTTATCAGGTATCCTGATGACAGAAAGAGCAGCTAAGCATGAGAGAGAGACTTCCTCGATTCTTATATACTATTTCTCACCAGCCGCTTGGGAGGTTGGGACAGTGCAAACATTCTCATTTGACACTGGTGGAAGCTATGCTTAAGACAGGTCAAGTGATTCACCTAAGGCCACAGGTTTAGAGGTAGTAAAGCCACAAAGACCCACAAAGTATGCTCTGCAATTGCATGTGACCTCCAGCTTCTGTGGTACCTCCCAAACTCTGCAAAGCCCAAAGAAGCCAGGGGAATGTATGCAGGTTTTGAGCATTCCTGCATCCAACCTGTGTTTAGTCACTACTTGGAGTGACTCTACATACATGCACATACACACATATGTGCACTCACATACAATATACATATGCATACCACACACATAAAGAATATGAATTAGATAATTTTAGGAAATAATAATATAGCCAGGTCACATCTTGACTGCTAGGCACTATTCCAAATCTGAATTTCCTAATTAAATCCTTCCAACAATCTACGTGTAAGTGGTATCATTATTCCTACCTTATAGATGGTGAACTGGAGCACACAGTCTAAGTACCACCATCACATGGCTCATGCCACAAGGTGCTGGTTACCTTTTGAGCCTGAATAGCATTCTGTCCAGCTCTCCAAAGAAGACATGATAAGGCTGGGTGACCAGTGCCAAGCAGGGTGGTGTATCAATTATTTCCTTGTTGACAAGAGTTGACAAGGAAGAGTTGATTTTGGCTGTCTTTTTTATTGTTGGTGGTGAGGGAGCTTGTATGTACATACGTGTGTGCAGTTGTATGCACCTGTATGAGCATGCCCAGAGGCCAGAGGGCCACGTTGGCTATCATCCTTAATGGCTCACTACCTTATTATTTTTTTTTTTTTTTTTTTTTTGGTTTTTTGAGGTAGGGTCTCACTCTAGCCCAGGCTGACCTGGAATTCACTACGGAGTCTCAGGGTGGCCTCGAACTCACGGCAATCCTCCTACCTCTGCCTCCCGAGTGCTGGGATTAAAGGCGTGCGCCACCACGCCCGGCCTACCTTATTTTTTGAGACAGGGTCTGTTGCAGTCAGGTTCACATTGCTGGTAGAAATCACCCGACCAAGAGCAGCTTTTGGGGAAAAAGGGGCTTATTTTAGCTAATAGGCTTGAGGGGAGCTCCATGATGGCAGGGAAAATGATGGCATGAGCAGAGGGTGGACATCACCCCCTGGCCAACATAAGGGAGACAATAGGAATAGGAGAGTGTGCCAAACACTGGCATGGAGAGACTGGCTATAACACCCATAAGCCCGCCCCCAACAATACACTCCCTCCAGGAGGCGTTAATTCCCAAATCTTCATCAGCTGGGAACCTAGCATCCACAACACCTAAGTTTGTGGGGGGCACCTGAATCAATCCACCACACGGTCTCTCACTGAAGCTGGAGCTCACCTGTACTGTGCTGGGATTACAGGTGCCTACCACCACACCTGGCACTTTTACATGGGTCCTGGGAATTGTTCTTGTACATTGGCTCACAGTGTGAGGGTACAGTCCACCATGGCAGGGAAGGGCATGGCTGTTGGAGCACGAAATAGCTGGTCCTGTTGCTTTCACAGGCAGGAAGCAGAAAGACATGAATGCCGGCGCTCAGCTCCCAGCCTTCTTCTCCTTCTTTTTTGGTTTTTCAAGGCAGGGTTTCACTCTAGCCCAGGCTGACTTGGAATTCACTATGTAGTCTCAGGGTGGCCTCAAACTCACTGTGATCCTCCTACCTCTGCCTCCCTAGCCCTGAGATTAAAGGCGTGTGCCACCATACCCAGCTTCATTTTCTTCTTTTTACTCAGTCTGGGATTTGGGCCCATGCAATGTTGCTGGCCACATTCAGAGTATATCTTCCCTGTTCAGTTAAACCTCTTTGGAAAGATCCTCATAGACATACCCTAGTTGTGTTTCCATGGTGATTCTAAAAACAGTTAAGTTGATGATGAAGATGAACAGTCCCAGGTGGCCAGGGAAGGTCATTCTGTGGGGGTGAGATGACACCCAGGGGAAGAGCCCTGAGCCATGTGAAGGTCAGAGGGGACTGCGGGTGCCGCGTCTGGAAGGAGGTATTGGCTATGTGTGTGCAGGAACAAGAAGATGCTGGATCAGTTCAACCTGAGGGATCCCAGGCCATGGTCAGTGGCAGGAATGAGATTGAATTTGGAGGTCAGGGCAAGGTGTTTGGGTTCTTTTCCTTTGATGTGTGTGTGTGTGTGTGTGTGTGTGAACATGCATGCACAGGTGTTCACGTGTGTGAGTGTGAGAGGTTAACAGAGGACAGCTGCACTTGTCAGTCTTCACTTTTCCACCTAGTTTGAGGCAGGGTCTCTAGTTGTTAAGTGCTGTGTGCACCAGGCTAACTGGCCCATGCACTTCTGGGCAAATTTTCCTCCCTTCTGGTCTTAGGCATGCTAGCATAGCACACAGTCATGCTACAGTTTCTGCCTTTATGTGGGTTCTGGGGAATCTAAACTCAGTTTCTCAAGCTTAAGCAGCAAGTACTCTACCCACTGAGCAATTTCCCCAACCCAGTTTCTTTTCCTTTTGTGGTAGAAGTCCAAGTGGAGGCTTGAGAAGGAGGGCAGTAATGAGGTCTGCTTCTTGTCAGGCCCCTGGGCTCAGGACACCAGGATAGCTTGTCAGTGTTGTCACATGACTTCATAATCGTAGGCCAGGTCCTTGGCCAGCCGCACTGCTCGATGCTTCTGCACCTCCCTCAGCTATCTTCCCTCCCCACCGGATTTCTGAAGCTCAGAACCCTATCTCAAGTCACTGAGGTCCAAGACATAGAGCCTGGCCTCATCCTCTGGTCACTTCATGCTTGTTGGGGAGCCCTTCTGCTGTGGGTCTGGAGGACATAGAAGTCACAGCCTACAAGGAAAGGGCTCTAGTGGAGACCCAAAAGCTTGTTTGATCCATTGGCTCAAGGACACAAATCTACCCACATCAGACTTCCCACCAGAAATGTGAGGACCAGCCCTGAAAACATGAGCACGGGAGCAGTGAGACCCAGGAAGGAGGGGAGAAGAAAGGCAGGGAGGGAGCAGGGAGGTGAGAGAGCCAGGGAAGGGAAAGAAAAGAAGGCGGGGAGGCTCAGGCAGAAGGGGAGCCTGAGAGTGCAGGAAGGTCCAAGAAGCCATGCGGGGAGGCAGAGTCAGGAAGGAAGGAGAAGGAGGAAAAGAGAGGAGTGAAGCTGAGGCAAGGAGGAAAGTCAGGGAGGAAGGTGAGGGAAAGGAGGTAGAGAGAAAGATGACAGGACACCAGGAGAAGGGGCAGCAGGGGAGAAGGTGGGTTGGGAGGAGGCTGGGGGGAGCAAGGAGAAGGGGGAACTGGGAAGGAGGAAGGGAATGTCGCAAAGGAAGGGACCCAGGGAGAAAGATGAGGGGAGAAGGAGGAGATAAAGAGCCAGGGAGGTTGGAGGACGGGGATTAAAGAAGAGGGAGGCTAGGGAGGGAGGAGAGCCAACAGAGAGGAAGAAAGGACAGGAGGGGACTGCAGGAAATTGCAGAAGCTAGGGGGACAGGTGGGGGCAGAAAGGAGACTGAGAGGAGGGCGCTGGGGAGGAGGGTGGTGGGGAAGTTGGCTGAGCCCAGCAACTGCACCTTGGGGTGGACAGAAAGCCAGGAAACTGAACTGGCCACATGGCAGGCAGCTCCTTTTGCCCTTAGTTGTTCCCGTTTAAAGGGCTCCTCAGAGCAAAGCTTTCTTTTCCCCTTCAGACTACCCTAGCCTAGAGAAGCCCCACCTGGGAGCAGGGACAGAGGGACATGACAGCGATTTCTGGACATCACAGGTGGAAGGCTCTAACAACTGCACACATGGAGGGGGACAGGGTGGTGAAGCAGGGAGAGCTCCATCCCTGGAGTATTCAAACAGACAGTGCGTGGGGGCTGGGGAGATGGTTCAATGGATGAAATGCTTCCAATGAGTTGTAGTTTCTTGCCTATTCCTGGGGCCAAACAACTGACCAAAGGGTTTGAAGGAAAGGGTTTATCTCGGCTGACAGTCTTGAGAGGAAGTTTCATCGTGGCAGGGCAAGCATGGCAGAGCAGAGACTGGGCATCACATCTTGGCACATCAGCTGGGAGGAAGCAGCAAGAGTGAGTGAGCTCTAAGCACTCAGTGGGTTGGACTAAGACCTCAAGGTCAGCCCCCAGTGACACACCTCCTCCAATAAGGCTCCTCCTCCCAAAGTGCCAACAGCTAGAGACCAACTATTCAAAGCACATGAGGCTATGGGGGACATTTCACATACAAATTACCACACCATGCAAGTATGAGGACCTGAGCAACCATGTGAAGGCACCAGGCATGGTGACACACACCTGTACTCACAACACTGGGAAGGCAGAGCCAGGAAGATCCTTGGGGCTCACTGACTAGCTAGTCTAGCCAAATTGGTGAGCTCTAAGTTCTGTGACATGCGCACAAGGTGGTGCAAGCATCTGGAGTTCAATTACAGGAGGCCCTGGCATACCAATTCTCTCTCTCTCTCTCTCTCTCTCTCTCTCTCTCTCACACACACACACACACACACACACATTTTTAAAAGGCCAGTTTGTTAGGCTTGCCTCAAAGGAAAAAAAAAACCCTCTGGGATGACTCAGAAGACACCATGGTGCTGAGAAGCAGTGACAGAGGAGTGCTCATCACTGAAACATCTCTATCACACCTTCCAAGGCTCAGGGTCCATTGCAGAAGAGGTGGTGGAAAGAATGTAAGAGCCAAAGGAAGGGTAGGCCTCCTTATAATACACTAGTCCAGACACAAAATGGCCTGGATATCCATGACCTTGCAGTGCCTGGCACTACCTACACAAGACTTTTATAGTAGGAGGAAAAGATGATAACAGGAAAATAAAAGAGAGACTGAGAGGGGGAGGGCACATGATGGAGAGTGGAGTTGTGAAGGGGAAAGTGGTGGGGGAGGGAATTATCATGTTTTACTGACTATAATTATGGAAGCTGTCAATAATAAAAAATAAAAATAAAAAAGTAAAGTGGATCTAACTGACTTAGTGAATAAAGCACTTGTCATGAGAGGAGGAGTACTTGAGTTTGGATCCCTAGAGCCCAGGTAAAGCTGAACACTGGAATCCAGTGCACCTAAAGCGATATGGGAAGCAGAGAAGGAGGATCTCCAGTTAAGTTTACAGGCCAGTTAGTTGGGTGAATGAGGTGATGAACAAAGCCTCAAACAGCACCTAAGGTTGACCTCTGACCTGCACATGTGCACAGTGGAATGTGCGAACACACACACACACACACACACACACACACACCATTGTACCATACAACAAAATAAATAAATAAATAAATAGTTGGATGTGCCTTTAACAGGTGATGCATGTCTTTAATCCCAGCACTTAGGAGGCAGAGGTAGAAGGAGAGATCCTACCTTGAAAAAATAAATAAATAAATAAACAAATAAATAAATAAATGGGAAACCGATTGAGAAAGACACCTGACATCAACCTCTGACTTCCACATGTACACACACAAATACACACACATACACACACACACACAATAATAATTTTAAAAGCAGGCAATGAGTGACTAGGCAGCCCATGGAGGTTTGTGCAACCAACAATCACTGAGCACCTACTGTATACCAGGTCCTGAACCCGGGGCTGGGGGCCCCCAAGAACGTGATTCATTTCTGCCTCGAGGAAGCCAGACTTCGGTGGCAGACAGACCTGTGAGCAAAAAATACCATGTGGTATGATCCTTATGAGGAAAGTGATCACCACCAAATGTGGAGGCTTCCAAAAAAAGATGGGACAGATCTGGGAGGGCTTCCTGAAGGAGGTCTAAGAAACTATAGGGAGGCTGGAGAGATGGCTCAGCTGTGAAGGCGCTTTCCTGCAAAGCCTGAGGACCTGGGTTCAGTTCCCCAGTGGCCATGTAAAGTCAGATGCAGAAGATGACACATGCATCTGGAGTTCATTTGCAGTGGCTGGAAGCCCTGGTGTGCCCATTCTCTCTCTCTCTCCCTATCTATCTATCTCTATCGGCATCTCTCTGTCTCTCGCTAATAAATAAATGAACAAATATATATATATGTTGGTTTTTTGAGATAGGGTCTCACTCTAGCCCAGACTGACCTGGAATTCACTATGGAGTCTCAGGGTGGCCTCGAACTCATGGCAATTCTCCTACCTCTGCCTTCCGAGTGCTGGGATTAAAGGCGTGCGCCACCACGCCCGGCTAATAAAATATTTTTTAAAAAGCAGCTATAGGAGCTGACTAGCAGCTGTAGAAGGTGTGGCTAAAGGACCCATGCCCTGCTACTCCGGATGCAGAGCACTCCACCCTTAGAAGAGGGCAAGACAAGAATGGAAGGTAACAGACAAGGGCCCTTGAGAAGACAGCTCAGCAGCCCCACCACAGTCCTACTAGGCTTTGCGGTTACTAAGCCAACCATGGAAATGAGAGCTGCTTCATCCATATGGAAAAGTCCTTTCCCATGAAAAAGTTCCCAGGGATAAGACACCCCCTTGTACCATCATAAGGCAATTCATTTTTCCATATGCGTTTGTGTGTAGTGTGCATGTGTGTCTTTGTGTTCTTATGTGTGTAGGCACACATGTGTGTGGAGGACAGAGGCTGACATTGGGTATCTTCACCCATCTCTCTCCACCTAATGTTTTGGACAAGATCTCTCAGTGAACCCAGAGCTCACCCATTCAGCTAGGCTTGCTGTCCAGGAAAGCCCTGGGGATCCTTCTGTCTCATCTCCCCAGTGCTGGGATTACAGGATTGCACCGCTGTGCTCAGTTTTTGCTGGTTTGGTTTTGTTACATGTATGCTGAGGACCTGAACTCAGGTCCTCAGGCCAACGCAGCAAGCGTTTTACTCACCGAACCAACCCACAGGCCCCATCACAAGATATGTTAACATTGTGTTAGCATAGTTAATCTCTGGTTGCCAACTTGACAAGATTTATAATCACCATGGAAACAAATCCCTTGGCATGTCTATTAGGAATTTTCTAGATCAGTTAATTGAGGTGGGAAGACCCACTAACTGCGAGCAATGCCATCCCATGGGCTGAGGGTCCTGGGCTGTGTGGAAAGGCAAGAGCAGGCTGAGCGGCATTTGTCCTTCTGCTCCGCTGTCTGCTCTCTGCTTCCTCACCACTGGACGGAATGTGACCAGCCCCTGTCGCCGTGCTTTCCATGCATGACGGACTGTATGCAGCCTGGAACTGTAAGCTAAAGTAAACCTTTCCTCCCTTAAACTGATGCTTGTCAAACATTTTGTCCTAGCAACAAGAAGTTGACAAATACGGAAGGAAATTGAAGGGCACTTGGTTGGTTCTTATCATTTTCAATTTTTGTTTATCTCTCTCTCTGTGTGTGTGTGTGTGTGTGCATGCTCGCATGCACATAGGAGAGAGAAAAAGAGAGAAAGAGAGATCTTGCTGCTGAAGATGTGTGTCTAGCTTTACCTGGATGCCTGGGGAATTGAACCTAGGCCAGAACGCTTTTCAATCAAAGGCCTTCACCACTGAACCATCTTTCCAGCCCCCTTGGTTGGCTCTTTAGCTCCAACTTTAACTGGTGTCAGGGGACTTTAAATTTATGTCCTCCATTCTGTGAGTTCTCTGTGGAAATGGATGGCAGAGGCTCAAACACATCAATGCTGAAAATGCTTAATCAATTCCCAGCTTTTAGACATGCACCATAGTGCTATAAGCAGTCATCATGGAGGCAGCCGGTTGGTGACCATACAGGGCCTTGTTGTGCCATGTTTGGCAACTGTGTGAGATTCTAGCTAGTCTAGTGAAATCGGTAAGCTCTGGGTTTGGGAAGAGACCCCACTAAAACTGTACTTCTTTCTAAATAAACAAGTGAGAAATAACTGTGGAGATGGCTCAGTGGGTAAACAGCTTGCCATGCATGCATGAGCAGCTGATTTCAGATTTGGAGAGTGGAAGAGCCAGGTAAACTGGGCTTGGATTAGAAGTGGTACCAGGAGCCAGTGGCCGCACCCCGGAGCTCTGCGTGCTCTTTTGAGTAGCAGGGTGCCTGGCTTAAAGACCAGAGTCTGCTGAGACACGAAAACTCTTTCTACCTTGAAGAGCACAGACTGTACCTTCCTCTCACCTTTAGAACCCGAGAGAACCCAGCTGGTGCCCACCTGGAGGCAATCACTCCCTAAAGGTGCTCCAAGCCGTGTCGTAGTAAGGGCAGGACCACACGGTGTTGCTCCTCTTTCTGTATGCATGGCCTGAGCAGGCCTCTGCCCGGCACGCTGGGAAGTTCAGAACACCCTGTGGGCCCTGGCGAGGGCTCTTGCCAGGCCGGCCTGTGTGTTCAGTGGGCAGTAAGAGCATGTCTGTCGGATGCATCCCCAAACTTCACCCAAGCCCCGGGTCTGAATAGAAACATTATCACAATTTAATTACCTTTCACAAACACAGCCTGAGAAACCCCACTCCTTGGCCAGAATGCCAACTTCAAATGGAGCCAGGGGTGAGCGGAAGCTGTGCTCCCCCAGGGGTGAGGGGCAACCCCTACTAGCTGCATACCCTTTCATGAAGCTTCCAAATGACCCACGGGCCTCTGCCCACATGGGGCCCAAGCAGGTTCTCCCCCAGCCATGGACTGAAAATCCAAAGCCAGGCAGGCACATGGGTTTTGTTTGGAACGTCCTGAGGTTTTGGAATTTTTTTCCCTCTCTCTCTCTCTCTTTTTTTCCTGTCCTTTTTTTTTTTTTTTTTTTTTTTTTAATAAAACGGGTGATAAAGGATCCTGCCAGGAACCATTGTCTTCCCAAGTCTAAAGTGTTTGAAATTAATTTATCTGCTTAGGATGGTGTATAAATTTCTCATTACGAGTGTCAGTGACGAACAAGAAACCATTCCAAGAAATGTCTCGGGCCCTTGCCAAGCCCCGGGCCCTGGGTCCCTTGCAGAGCCGGTGCCCGCGACAAAGGGCTTCACACAGTCAGAAGCGTTAACTATGCATGCTTTCGCGTTGCCCCGGCTCAGCCAAATGCCCTATGAGAACGACACGTCCACACCCGGTTTTATTATT
This sequence comes from Dipus sagitta, assembly GCA_036346955.1. NCBI lineage: Eukaryota > Metazoa > Chordata > Mammalia > Rodentia > Dipodidae > Dipus > Dipus sagitta. The sequence continues at coordinate 138,225,308 of CM070773.1, forward strand.
CCACACAGATGCCGGCTTGTTGTATATTTCCAGCTTGTGCCGCATAATGTGGGGTGCTGGGGGGTTCTGTTGTTTGTGTTGGGTATGTATTTTTTTGTACTTTACCCTTCCCTTATCTTTCTTTGGTGGATCCATACCCCAGAAGCAGTAGCAAGGGGAAGAGGGGATAGACCCAGAAGGTTCTTGGAAAGACTGGGCACAGGATGGGGGAAGGGACGAAATGAATTGAGTCTCTTTGAGGTGTGTGTGTGTTGGGGAGGAGGGTGTTAAAACCCAAGAGAGGAAAGGCAAGGGGAGGGGGAGGTTAAGTCCTGGGAAAAAAAATGGCACTCCCCCCAACCTTCGCTGGGCCCGACTGCCAGCTACCAGGAGAGGGTGGCAGGCGGAGACAGCGGGCATGCTTCTGCCGACCTGGAGCCCCCAGCACCTGGCCCCGCCTCCCAGGCTGTCCCTAGGAGGCTGGGCTTTGAAGATAGGGGCCCCTAGGGTCTTCCTGCCATGTGTCACCGCTCTAATTCCTACAAGCAAGGAGCAACCTGGATTGCAAGGGCTGAAGAGGTAACAAGGTGGAACTGAAACCCTGAAACCCAGGCTGCCGTGGCCCACCGCCCCCCACCCCCAGCATCTAGATGGTGGTCTCTCATTCTGCAAAGCCTGTCCAGTAACTCGCGGGGGGGGGGGGGGCAGGCACCTCTACCTCTGCCTTCCTCTGCTTGCTCTGGTCTGCCCTGTCTGTGGGCCCTCCATTGAGGCTGCATACTCAGGAGCCCCGGGCAAGACCCATCCCACTTAGAGTACACCCCCAAAGAAAACCAGAAGCCAGGGCCCAGGGGTCATGGCCAAGGCTCAATAGAGGGTCACTGGTCTGAAGACACACCTGAGACCTTGAAGGGCAACCCCAGAGGGTTAGCCCGGGAGCTAGAGGGTCCCATTTGAGTCCTACCTTTTGCCATCATCCCCGTCCTGCCTCCTCGGACCCTCTTCCCAACATGAGCCGTTGAGCCCAAAGCTCCTGCACAGCCCCTGGCTGTGGTCTCCAGGAAGGGACTGAGGTCATCGGCACTGCCAAGACGGCAGAGTCCCCAGCTCAGGTAGGCTGGGGCCCAGCACTGAAAGGAGCTCTGGGAGGAAGCTGGCTACAGCAGACCTTCCTCCTAACAGCCTCACTTCCCAGGGCTGCCACGGCATCTCCCAGCCCCCTGCACAAGGACATAGAGCCCTCTTCCTCAGGGGTCCTGGCCAGAGGGCCGGGCATGCTCAGACCCAGGGGCCACTTTGTAGAAGAGCCAGTCTCAGTAGGCACGCTCATGCCAGGCCTCTGCGCTTGGCCACCGAGGGCAGGTCCTCTGCAGAGTGCCTGATTGGGATGCTTGGCAAGTCACTGGCTCTGGGCGGCGGGCCAGCCTGCAGCCCTGCCGAGGTGGCCTCATTAAAGGCCTCATGGTCCAGTAGGCAGGGTATCAAACTGGACATCTGGAGGTTTGGGGCCCGGTCCAGCTTGCCACTGCTTTGCTGGGTGACCTTAAGAAGATTATTTGGCCTCTCAGGGCCCCACCTGCCCCCTGCCACCTCCTGGCCTGGCATAGTTTCCTGGAGGGAATATTAATGGGGCAGCTGGGGGAAGCCTGGATTCTATAGCACCTCCGCCTTACCATTCCGGCCATGCCAGGGATGGGCGGGGTCACCCGCAGGCCTTCCTCCTGAAAGCCTCTAAGATCCTCCCAGACATCCCTTTCCCAGGGCCGCCACAGACCTGCTCTGGGAGATGCAAGGTGACGTGGTGATCCTGGAAAGATGAGGCTCCAGCATCTGAGAACTGAGAGGGCTGTTTAGCTATGTCCAGAAAATTCTTCCTTTGCAGAGGGAGGAACACGGCCAGCACCAGCCTGGTAGTGGTATTACTGGGCTGGGGACCTGAGTATCCAGTTTCCCAGTCTCCCCCTCTCTCTGTGTGTAATACGTATGTATAGATCTGCTTGTGTGTTTGTGTGTGTGTGTATGTCTTCCTCAATTGCTCTGTTCCTTAATTTTTTAATATCTGAAAAATATTTAGGGCTGAAGAGATGCCTCAGTGGTTAAAGCACTTGCCTGCAAAGCCTAAGGACCCATGTTCAATTCTCCAGTTCCCGCATAAGCCACACAAGGTGTTACAAGTGCATGAGGTCACACATGCGCGCGTCATGGCATACAGTCTGGAGGTCAGTTGCAGTGGCTGGAGGCCCTGGGGTGCCAAGTCTCTCTCTCTCTCATAAAAAAATTTAGTTTGTGTTCATGTGCACCACAATGCATGTGTGGAGGTCAGGGGACAACTTTCAGGTCAGTTGTTGCTTTCTTCTTAAATTATTTTAAACACTTTATTTATTAAAGAGAGGAAGAGAGAGAATGGGCATTGCAGGGCCTCCAGCCACTGCAAACAAACTCCAGACACATGCTCCACCTTGTACATCTGGCTTATGTAGGTCCTGGGCGATTGAACCTTGGTCCTTAGGCTTCACAGGCAAGTGCCTTAAGTGCTAAGCCATCTCTCTAGCCCCCATGGTTTTTCATAAATATTTTATTTTTATTTATTTATTTGAGAGAGAGAAAGAAGTAAAGTAAGAGAGAGAGGGAGAGGGAGAGAATGGGCGCACCAGGGCTTCCAGCCACTGCAAACGAACTTCAGATGCATGTGCCACCTTGTGCATCTGGCTTACGTCGGTCCTAGGGAATTGAAGCGAGGTCCTTTGGCTTTGCAGGCAAGCGCCTTAACCACTAAGCAATCTCTCCAGTCCCTGTTTTTTTTTTTTTTTTTTTTTTGTTTGTTTTTGTTGTTTTGAGGTAGGATCTAGCTCTAGCCCAGGCTGACCTGGAATTCACTATGTAGTCTCAGGATGGCCTCAAACTCACAGTGATCCTCCTATCTCTGCCTCCCGAGTGCTGGGATTAAAGGCGAGCAACACCACACCAGGCTCCCCATCTTGTTTTGAGTCGGGATTTCTCACTCATGGCTGCCTCATGAGCTTCCAGGAAATCCTCCTGTCCACTCTTCCCTTCTCACCTTAGACTCGCTGGGGCTAGAGAAGCCTGCTACTCCAGCTTTTGCCTAAGACAGAGTTGTGCAGCAGGTGCTGTGTCCACCGAGCCATCTTCTCAGCCCTCCACCTTAATTTTTTGTGTGTGTGCATGCCACCCATGTGCGCATACAAAAACAAACAAGTGGTTTCCTGGACAATGCTGAGCTGGAAGCCAGCCTCAGTGAAGAGGAAGGTCTCTGTGGCTTTAGAGATCTTGATTCTTCTTGCTGTCTTGATTTGGCCTTGTGCTGAGAACATCAGTTTGAAAATAAGCTGTTCTTTGGATTGGGTGAGGGTCTCCGTTAGCCCTTCTACTGAGAACAGAAACAATCTATACAAACGTGCTGCTGAACTGTCTCTGGGAATGGGCTGTCCTGTGAATTGGAGACAAACATATTTGTACCATTTTGTATACCCTACTCATGAATGTGGTGTCTGGAAAACGGTTTATCTCAGGGGATGCAGTCCTCTTTCTAACTGAGGTATTATACTTTATGCCAAGGAATATTCACTGGGACTCTCAGACCATCCCTTTGGAGTGTTCTGCATCTCAGAAGTCAGTATGGCTTGAAGCAGTTTGTACTGATGACAAAATAAAATTGGAACCAAGTCCCTTTATGGAGAACTTTGAAGCAAGACCAGAAGAGTTAGGATTAGTAAATTTTCATCAAGATGTCTCCCATTAAAGAAGTGAAAACCATGAATTTTAGTATCATAAATTTTGTCACAACAGTATTTTTATTAATGTTTATGAGCATATAAAAAAACAAACAAGTCAGAATAAACCCTTCCTGAAGTAGCTTCTGCTGAATATTTTCTTGCAGCAATAAGAAAAGTGACACCCCCAGTATTGCAGGTTCACTCTATGCCCATTCACCCCAAGTTCCTCTATTTTCTGCTCTCTGAGTGCCAAGCTAACAATAATTATTATCATCATAGTTATAATAGTTTCTGCTTCTCATGACTCTGCTTTGGGTAAAGTGCAAAACATCTATTTCTAAAAACAACCTCACAGCTCACATATAACAGGAAACCAAGGCTCAGAGAGATTAGATGGCTTGCCTGGGGTCACACAGCTGGTAGGAGCAGAGCTGGGAGCCAAGACCAGAGCTGCAGGCAGTGGAGTTCAAGCTCCCTCCCTCAGCAACATCTGCTCTCTCCCAAGGCCTGCCAAGGTGGCTGCTCACAGGCATGGCATCAACAAAGCTGCAAAAGGCCAAGAAAGGATTTCCTGGGCAAACCTTTTCCCTTGGCACTCGTATTTTATCCAGTCTTCAGAGCCTACTCTAAAGTGGGCTCAAGGGTGGGTTTGCAAGCAAGTGCCTTAATCGCTGAGCCAAGGGTGAGATTTCAAATACAAGAATTTTCTGAACTTAGCAAGACTCACGGCTGTGCCCTTGGTTAGACAATGCCCGCAGTGGGTGTGCCTGGTTAGTCCACCTTCCCTTGATTCTTCCCATGGTTGCACTGAATTATTTGCATTTTATATCGATGTGTTAGTCAGCTCCCTATCACTGCAATGAAGGTCTGAGGGAAAAAAAAAATCAACTTATAAAGACAAAAGGTTTATTTTGACTCACCAGTACAGAGGCTTCAGTTCCTGGTCACTTGACCCTGCTGTTTTAGGGCCCATGGCAAGTCTGTCCATCGTGGTGGAAGAATGTGGTTAAACAAAGCTGAGCAGGTCATGGTGGCGAGGAAGCAAGATGAGAGAAGGGTGTTCAGAGCCCTTGGGAAGGCTTCCATTGATGGCCAACAGAGATCACCTCTGAAACGAGCTCCTGGGCGTGTCTGTGGGGGACGATTTTGATTAGGTTGGTTGAGGTGGGAAGATCCACCTTGCCTGGTGGGCACTGGGGTCTTGGGCTGTATAAAACGGAGCATGAGCATTCATCAGTGTCGTGCTCTCCCTTCCTTGGTGCGTGCTACCCTCTCAAACTAGGAGCCAAAACAAGTCCTTCCTCCTTAAGGTACTTTTGTCAGCTATTTTATCACAGCAATGAGAAAAGTAGTGAATGCAGTATTACGTACAGACACCCCAATGAGCACAGTAGTGAATGCTGCATGGTGTAAGACACCCCAATGAGAAAAGCAGTGAACGCACTATGACGTATGGATTGCAGTTTTGACTTTCAAGAAGGATGAAGGTAATTTAGTGGAGGGTCATTTTATTTTCAATAAGTTGCGTTGGGTCAATTAAACATCTATACATTATAAGAAGTAAATCTCGGGCTAGACAGATGGCTCAGCGGTTAAAGGAACTTGCCGGTGGCCTGGGTTCAATTCCTTAGTACCCGCATAAAACCAGATAAGATGGACAAATTGGCACATGCATCTAGAGTTCATTTACAGTGGCAAGAGGTCCTGACATGCCCATTCCCAATCTCTCTCTCTCTCTCTCTCTCTACATATATATACATATATATACATATATATACATATATATATATATATACACACACACATATATATGCTTTCAAATTAATAAATAAAATACTTTTAAAAAATAAAAAAGAGGCTGGGAGATTGCTCAGCAATTGAGGCATTTACCTGCAAAGCCTAAGTGCCTGAGTTTGATTCCTCAGTACCCATGTACAGCCAGATGTACTAACTGGTGCATGAATCTGGAGATCGTTTGCAGTGGCTAGAGGCCCTGGTGCGCCCATACTCATTTTGTCTGTGTCTGCCTCTTTCTCTCCTTCCTTCTCTCTCTCAAATAAATAAATAAATTTTTAAAAAATAGCCAGGCATGATGGTGAACACCTTTAATCCCAGCACTGGGGAGGCAGAGGTAGGGGCATCACTGTGAGTCCAAGGCCAGCCTGTGAGACTACAGAGTGGGCTAGAGTGAGACCCTACCTCAAAATAACAATACAAGGGCTAAAGGAATGGCTTAGTGGTTAAGGAACTTTCCTGCAAAGCCTAAAGACCCAGGTTTGATTCCCCATTACCCACATAAGCCAGATGCACAAGGTGGCACATGCATCTGGAGTTCATTTACAGTACTTAGAGGCCTTGGTGCACCAATTCTGCCTCTTTCTTTCTCTCTCTCTGTGTTTGCAAATAAATAAATATTAAAAATATAAAAGAAGTGAATCTATACTCTCGTTTGTATCTGAATATTGCTATGACAATACACCCGACAAACGCAACTTAAGGGCAGAAGGAAAGGTTCATTTTGACTCAGCAATTGTGAGAATACAGCCCATCGTGGTGGGAGAAGCATGGCAGTGGGCTGATCATGTTATCTGTATGCTCAGGAAGCAGAGAGAGATGATAGCTTTCTCCCGCCTACATTTTTATACAGTGTGGCCCCCCGGCTTATAGAACTGTACCACTCCCATTGAAGATAGGTATTCCTACCTCCATCAGTCCTCCCTGGAAACACTCTGACAGAGAAACCCAAAAACATACCACACTAATGCCCTAGGGGGTTCTTAATCTAATCCACATTGACAATCACAATCCCCCCTCACTAGTTCAGCCCACTCAGTTTTCAGGTACTTGTCAGCTGCTATGACCAGAGACCTGACAGGAAGCAATCTAGGGGAGTCAGGTTCCTTGGGCTTGCGGTTTGAGAGGATCCAGTCCGTCATGGCAGCAGGTGGTTCTGTGGTGATGGGAGCATGTGGCTGGGGCACTTCACCTTCTTACATCTCAGCATCACAGGAAGCAGAGCAGGATCAGGCTCTGCAGCTCACAGCCCACCCCCAGTGGCCCACTTCCTTCAGCGAGGCTTCTCCCCCATAAGTTCCACTCCTTCCCCAAACATCAATCATCCAGCTGAAAGCCAAGCATTCAAACACATGGGCCTGTGGGGAACATTTCATACCCAAACCATGACACATCTCACACCAAAACTAAGCACAAATGGACCATAAACAAATAGTGGGATGTCTAGAGTTAACAATAATGTAAAGCATATTTCAAAATAGAAGAGAGGTTCTTTAGACACATTCTTCATAAGGAAATGATAAATATTTAAGGTAATGAAGATGCTAGTTACCCTGAAATGATCATGACACATGTGTCCGTATACAAAGCATGATGTTGTAAACCAAAAGTCAGTACAATCGCTATGTGTCCAGCACAAAATTTTGAGAAATTGATCACAGGTGTAAATATAAATTCGGTCTGGGGAGATGGCTCAGTGGTTAAAGGTGCTTGCTCGCAAAGCCTGCCAGTCTGGGTTCAATTCCCCCAGCACCCAGAAGCTGCTTTTGGTCAGGAGTTCTGTCCCAGCAAAGCAAAGGTAACTGATGGTTCTAGAAGTAAAGACTGAGAAGCGTGGGAAGAGGCAGGAAAAGGAAGAAGGAAAATGAAGGGCAGAAGGAGAGGAACCAGATGCTTCGAGAAAACTTCATCAAGGCTGGAAAACACAGAGATGGCTGAAAGATGGCTCAGTGGGTACAATGCTTTCCATGCAAGCATGAAATCCTGAGTTTAGTCCCCAGAAGTTGCCATACAAGTGCTGGGTGTGGTGGCACACACGACACAGGGAGACCATGGTGATTAGGAAAGAGGGAGATGGGTGGAAAGAACCTCAGAATTGATAACTTGAAGGGTGAGTTGATTAATTTCAAATATCTATCAACTCTGTGAGGATGCTAGAGTGCGCTGGGGAGGGCAGTGAAGTTGAAACCCTGGGGCAGAAGAGGGTGTGAAATTTTCAAAGCAAGGAAGAAAAGATAAACCCAGAGTCAGCAGGAAAGAGGCCTGACATCGATTAGCAATGTCTGCGGAGTGGTGGTACACTGGCCAGATGTTCCCTGAGGTGCAGCAGGGTCCTTACGACTGTAGGCACCCAGTCGATTCAGGGACAAACAGCCTTCCTAGCTTTGAACAATGAACTCTGTTTCCTTCAAGAATTGCCACTAAAGGGGCTGAGGAGATGACTCTAGCATGTCTGCTGAAAGATGGGAGACAAAGATAGGAGAATGTCCCAGAAGCTTGTGGGCCAGTTAGCCTGGTGACTACAGCAGTGAGCAAGAGACCCTGCCTCAAAACAAAACAGAAGGCAAAGACGACCTCCACATACATGGCATCACTCACACAGACACACAGACACCCACCACCATCACCACCACCACCACCATAAAAAAGAATTGCTAGCCGGGTGTGGTGGCGCACACCTTTAATCCCAGCACTTGGGAGGCAGAGGTAAGAGGATCGCCGTGAGTTCGAGGCCACCCTGAGACTCCATAGTGAATTCCAGGTCAGCCTGGGCTAGAGTGAGACCCTACCTCGAAAAACCAAAAAAAAAAAAATAAATAAATAAAAATAAAAATAAAAAATAAAAAAGAATTGCTATTAAAATTTATTTCCATTAATAGGTTTAATCCAGTTATCTTTATGTTGTGAACAAAAAAAATGCTGGCCTTACAGGACACCTAGTTTGTTCTATGTAAATGTCAGAACCCTTTGCCCCATGCGTGTACTGGAAAATTGGAGGAATTTTTCTCAGAGCGAAAGATTTAGGAGTGTCACAAAGACGTGCTAGGGATGAGGAGTCTGGCAGGTTTTGATGAGGCCAGAAACATGGGTGAATTAGACAGAAAAGAGAGGGTAATGATGGGTAAATTGGGTGAGGTGTATCTCAAAAACGTTCTCATGAGCTCAGCAAGCCAGGTTCTGAGCCAGATACTGGGAATAAGGGTAGACCTAGCCAAGGTTGAGTGCCCCTGTGTGGAGGAGCTCCCCCAAAATGCGTCCTGTGTGAGGGAGCTTCTCACTTGTTCATGTCTTGCTGTGTACAGTCTATGAAAGTACCTGGGACCAGAGCTTGGAGATGGCTCCGTGGGTAAGGTGCCAGCCACCCAAGCTTGAGGACCTGAGTTTGGATCTCCAGTTACCCCACAAATGCCAGGCATAGTGGCACACCCCTGTAATTCCAGTATAAGCAAAGTGAAGAGAGGAGGACCCTTGGACTTCACTGGTTAGCCAGTCTAGCCTACTCAGTGTGCTCCAGGCCAGTGAGAGACCCTGTTCCAAAAACAAGTAGATGGTTTTCCTGAGGATGACACCCCAGATTGTCCCCTGGCTTCCACGTGCATGGACATACACTCACACATATATGCAGCCCCATACATGTGTGTACCTCACCCACACAAACAAGCACACTCATGTGCATGCACACTATTCATACAGAAAATTAAGAATTAAAAAAATGGCACCTAAAACCTCATCCTGCCACTGCTGTGGTGCCATCCCCAATGGCTTTCCACTGCAATTTTGTTGCCAGATCCCACTGCAGATGCTGATCAGAGCCAACGAGGCCTGGGGGACTCTCTCAGGCCTTTACCTCCAGCCCCTCTCCCGCCCTGTCTCCCCTGCAAGGTGATTCAGGTGCACGCGGTTTTGCCCACTTCCTGCAACACCCCAAGTACTTTCTCCCCTTAGGGACATGTCCCTTCTCCAGTCACCTGGATGTGACTCATGCTTCATGTCTCAGCTCTGAGACACCTGAGTGACGTGATCCCCCCACCCCAACAAGTTTTCAGCTTCTTTATGGCCCCTGGCACAAATACCATCCAATGTGTGGATATATGATTAAATGCTTAATTTCCTTTTGCATTTTTTTTGTTGTTGTTGTTTCTTTGAGGTAAGGTCTCACTCTAGCCCAGGCTGACCTGGAATTCACTACGTGGTCTCAGGGTGGCCTCGAACTCACAGCAATCCTCCTACCTCTGCCTCCCGAGTGCTGGGATTAAAGGCGTGCACCACCACGCCTGGCTCTTTTTGCATTTTTAAAGTGTGTACTTGTGTCTGGTGTGCGTGCATGTGTGTGGGTGCACTATGTATGCAAGTATGCATGCACATGTGTGCATATATGTGGAGGCCAGAGGTAGACACGGGGTGTCTCTATCTCTGTGCATCGTATTTACTGAGACAGCCTCTCTCACTGGACTCAGAGCTCACCAACTCAGCCAGGCCAGCTTGCTTCTGGGATCTGCACATCTCCACCTGCCGAGTGCTGGATTACAGATGTGTGCTAGGCGTGGCATTTACATGGTTTCTGGGGACCTGAACTCAGGTTCTCATGCTTCTGTGGTCATGTTCTTAGCCTCCCTTCCCCCAATACCTCACTTCTACCTCCTCTGCTACCTGGAAGCCTGCCCTAAAATGGAACCTGGTCCCCCCGTAAAGCCTTAGCAGCAATAGCTGCGGAGCCTGGAACACAGCAGGCTCACATGTGACATGGATGCGCGCTGGGCTCGCGGGTGCGGACGAAGGCATGGGGGGCCACACTGTCAGTAAGAAGTAGGCAGAGCTGGCTGCAGAGCTGGGGCAGCCCTGAGTGGAAGGATGAGGAGCCCCAGCAGGCCTGGGCCTGGTGTTGTGTCTCCACTTCTGTGGGGACAGTGATAATGACAGCTCCCAGGTTTCAACCAGCTGTCCCTCCTCCTTTTCTTCTTGGCCCACCGCTCAGTCTTTTTAACTTTTCCCTTCCTCTTCCAAGCTGGCTCCTTGCTGTGACTTACTCCCGTGCTGTTGTGTGTTGAGTCTGTCCCTGGGGGGTCATTTTCATTTCTCTCTCTCTTAGTATTTTGTTTTGGTTTTGGTTTTCAGCCCAGGCTGTCCTGAATCTCTCAATGTAGCCTAGGATAACCTTGAACTTCTGGTCATCTTGCTTCCATCTCCTGAGTGCTAAGATTACAGGTGTGTGCTACCACGCCAGGTTTATGCAGAGCCGGGGATGGAACCCAGAGCTGTGTGTATGCTCGGCAAGCACTCTACCGACCGAGCCCCAGCCCTAGTCTCTTCTTCCTTTCCCACCGCGTTCAGCAAATGCCTGCTCTTTCAGCGCTGTGTCCGCAGTGGTGTGGCTCTCTGCTCGATTTCTGCAGAGCCCTTAGGTAACAAGCAGCTCCATATGGGGACAGGAGGTTCCACTCCCTACTTGGGGTGTAAGTGGGATACCCTGACACGAAGTCCCTCTCGTACTGTCACTATGCTTCCTGTGTGACTACAGAACACCCAGCCTCTGGGGAGGCTCCTTAAACCAAGCACACAGGAGTAGAACAAGGAGGCTCAGAGGTTGCAGATTCAATATTTGCTGAGGAATCCCAGGGTGATTTCAACCAACTGTGTCCAGCCTGAGGTCTGCAGGCCACATGTGGCTGAACATAGCCATAAGTGTAGTCCAATGCAAAACTGTAAAATTGCATAAAACATTATGAGATTTGGGGTTGTTTTTCTTTTGCAATTTTTTTTGTGTATGACTCAATTGCCCAGGTCTCAAGTATGAATTTCATAGACAACAATATCAAAAGATGGGTAACTTGGAGATGGCTCAGTGATTAAAATGCTTTCCATGTAAGAATGAATACCTGGGTTTGGGTCCCAGCACCCACAGAAAAGCCAGGCGTGGAGGTGTATATATGTAATCCCAGTGCTAGGGTGGGGGAGACAGGAGGATCCCTGGGACTTGAGAATCAGTGAGCACTCCATTCAGTGAGAGACTCTCTCTCAAAAAATAAGATGGAGAGTGGTTGAGGAAGACACCCAATGTTGACCTCCGGCTTCCACATGCATGTGTACAGACATGTACTCACACACATATGAACACGTACAAACATACACACTGGACAACACATAAGCTAAAATAAAAAAGAATGGGTCTGCCCTTGGGACTCGGCTCCAGTACCGGTCAAAAGTGGTCAACAGCTAGCAAGCTCACCTCACAGTGGTGGTAAGGTTTCAAAGCATGGCTAACTATGCCTAGTATAGAGCCTGGCACATGGCTGGTATGTAATAAACATGGTTCTTCCCCTTCCTTTAAACACCTCAGTGAAGTAGGCAGGGTAGGCACTATGTTCTCAGATGCAGGTTCTGCTGGCCTGGCAGTGAAGCCATGGTGACAGGGCTCCTCCCTGGGAGCAGGGACATCTTTCTAGGACAGCACAGCCCTGTGAATAAAGGAGACAGCAAGGGGCGGGGTTTCCAAGGGTGCTGAGATGTTGTGAGGGCCTGTATTGCAGTATCTTAAATGAGAACACTCCTGCTGAGAGGCCAGTAGCCTAGATGTCATCGAAAGAAAAGCACCGGATGAAACAGACCTGCTTTCCGAGACTGGCCTCCCCCCAGCCCACAATCTTATCCAGGCATGAGGCTGTTCTTACTTCAGAGAGATCCCTGGAGAGACTGGCATCCGTCCCTGAACCACTCCTGGGTACTACGATGGGCACATCAAGTCACGGCACGTTCGCCTTATTTGCCAATCTGTTGACTGTGCCCCCCTTGGCCTTCAAGCCCTATTCATTGGGCAGTAAACATGTTACCTAGCAACCAAGTGTCAATATCAACAAAAGCTCAGATGAAGTTGTTAATCTGAGCAAGACTGACAGCAAAGCCAAGGCCCTCTGTGCGCCGTTCCTCCACACATTGTTTGACACTTAAGACTTGTCCGCAAGGGTATCGATGCTCAAAAGACCCCACATCTCCCTCCACTATGAAAATTCAATGAAGTGTGTGTCTCAGGCAGGGGAAAGGCACCAGCCTCGGCCCTCCCGGAGCTCTTGCTTGTCTGTTTTCTTTTCTCCCTGCAGGGTCCCAGCCCATGGGGTGGAGTGCTTCCCATGAAAGCATCCACGCCTGCTAATTTCCACAGACAATACAGGACACTTCGGGGCTGCTCCCAAGCACTTGGGAAGACATGCCTGACTGTCACTTATTCTGTTTCAGGACCCCAGGTGGGGTGAGGTGTAGTTGGCTCCGCAATCAATGGGCACTGTGGACTGAGGCTGGCAACCTGGCAACATGGTAGATACTATGGGAAGTGGTGTCACCACGTTCGAGTCCCTGGAGCTCAAATTACAGAGGATTAGGGCTGGAAATGCAGCTCAGTGGGTAGAGTGCTTACCTAGCATGCACAAAGCCCTGAGTTTGATGCCCAGCACTGCATAAATCTGGTGTGGTGGCACACACCCATCATCTCAGCATCCAAGGGTGGAGGCAGGAAGGTCAGAAATTCAAGGGCATCCTTGGGTACATAAGAGTTCAAGGCCAGCCTATGCTACAGGAAACCATGTCTCAAAAAATAATAATAATAAGATTGTGGGCTGGAGAGATGGCTCAGCAGTTACGGCATGCATGTGTCGGGAGCTCCTTTGCCCTGGTGCAACTACTCCCTCTCTCTCTCTTCCCTCTCCAGACACGGTGGCACATGCCTTTAATCCCAGCACCTGAAAGGCCGAGGTAAGAGGATTTCTGTGAGTTCAAAGCCAGCCTGAGACTACATAGTGAATCCCAGGTCAGCCTGGGCTAGAGAGAGAACCTACCTTGAAAACAACAAACAAAGAAGTAAGGTTGCAAAGATGCAGATAATACATAAGTGAGATGTGTTCCTCACGGAGTGCCAGGCACACACCAGAGACACAATGCAGTGGGAGGGGCTGTGAAAACAAATCCCCAGCATTAATGCAATGCACTTTGTCTTCCAAGACCACCGTGTCCAGGATGGAGGGGAAGGATGTGAAAGAGGAGGAGAATGAAGAATCGACAGAGAATAGGGGTGGTCTGAGGGGATCCTACAGGGTCAGGAAGGCCACCACCAGGTCTTCTGGGGAGTTCATGCTAAGGGGAGTGGCAAATCATGCAGGGTTTCCATGGTGGGGCTACATGGAGAAGTGAATGCAGGGGCCTGGGTATGGGCAGGAAGCCAGTTAGAAGGTCCCAGCCCAGGCCAGGAGAGAGAAACTAGTGGTAGTAGTTGGGTCATGTCTCCAGGGGGCCCCACCCTATGGCAGCTGAAGAGGCAGGGTGGGCATGAGGGTCAGGATCCCAAAGTCTGGGGTCCAGGGCTGAGCCCAGGCTGAGCCTCAACTGTCTTTCCTGGTTCCTTGAGAGCCTCCTCTCACAGAGCCTCTGTTCCTCCTGTTTTAGTGTGTCCCTGAAACAGGAGAGGCTTGGAATCGGGCACAGCTGGGTTCTAAGTCTGACCGCACCATTTACTGGCTATGTGAGCTTGGATGAGCTCCATAATTTCTCTGGGCCCCAACTTTCCTCTACTTTAAAGTGGGCTAAAAGCATCTACCTCCAATGGTGCTGGATCTGTGTTTGTTTAGTATATGTATTTTTAGTGCTGGCTACTGTGCTAAGCATTTATATGGATAAGAGCTGGACATGGCTCCCTTGCAGAGCTCACCCAGAGCAATTCTAACCAGGGTAGGCATCTCCCCAGGAAGTCCTCAGCACCCTGAACCTCTCCAGGGAGGGGCAGAGGCAGAAATGAGGATCCTCAGTTGTACCATGCCTGGGTGTCTACCTGAAGGACTCCAGGTCAGCACATCACAGAGATTCTTGCACATATATGTTTGTTCACAATAGTTACACTGTGGAACCAACCTAGATGTCTTATAACCGAAGAATAGTGAAACGGTCTCTTCTTCTTTCCAGGTTCTATGTATCCGCCCAAAGAGCTGAATGGAAAGACAATGAAGGGGGACAAACAAGGATTTATTTACACAGAAGTCAAACAACTTAAACAAACAAACAAACAAAAACAAACCTGGACTCCTGGTGGCAGCAGGTTTGCCAACGAAGAGGCCACAGGTGTCAGCTCTAACCTTTGGAGGCAGTGGGTTGCTAAGAGGATGTGAAAATGTTAGAGCTCTGAATCCTTGACAGGCTTTGGGACAGCAGTCAAAAGACATTGAAGGGCTGGAGAGGTGACTTAGCAGTTAAGGTACTTGCTTGCAAAGCCTAAGGACCCAGGTTCGATTCCCCACTATCCATGTAAGCCAGCTGTACAAGATGGCACATGCGTCTGGAGTTCCTTTGCAGTGGCTAGAGGCCCTGGTGCGCCCATTCTCTCTCTCTCTCTCCGTGTATATGTATATATGGAGAGGTTGAGGTGGGAGCCAGCACTAGCAGAGCAATAGCAGGTCCCCTAGAGTCCGGCTGCAGGCTTCCTCTGCCGCGGAGCAGGACCCAGAGGCTGCCAAGGCCACAGTTCCTGTTGGGTCTCTCTGAGGCCCAGGCATAGGTGGCACAGGTACCAAGCAGAAGCTCGTCTTGGCCGAGAGCAGCGTCAGCCCTGCAGAGACAGA
Source organism: Dipus sagitta (assembly GCA_036346955.1). Taxonomy (NCBI): domain Eukaryota; kingdom Metazoa; phylum Chordata; class Mammalia; order Rodentia; family Dipodidae; genus Dipus; species Dipus sagitta. The sequence continues at coordinate 138,240,411 of CM070773.1, forward strand.
AACAAGTTCAGTGTCCAGAGGATGAGAAGCCGGTGGAGTGAGGAGAGATTCTCCAGTCCAGAACCCCAAGCCCAAGCAGCCCCAAGGCTCAGAGGCAGGAGCAGATGCAGGGCTCCAGCACCAGTGAGCTCCAGGGGCCTCGGGCCTGCAGCCAATGCCTAGCCCTTGGGAGCCAGCCAGCAAGTCAAAGACCTTCCTTCTTGGGGCTTCAGAGTAGGATGAATCTGTATGCAGAGGGGCTCTGCTTATATAGACACAGGTGAACCCTAATTGGTGCATGCACATAACGTGAAATCATGGGGACCAATCAGGAGAGCCAGTGAACCCAACCAAATCCAAAAGTTCCCACCAAGTGCTCCATTTTCTTCGGCTCCATGGCAACCTCCAAGTAGCTGCCCCAGCTTTCAGAAAGATGGAGTCTGGAGCCCCAGTGAGAGCGCCCGCTAGCACTTCAACCATTACTAGAATAAGGCCCTTTTGCTCCCAGCAATCAGGTGTTAAAATCCACAGCCATGAAGTTAGCGGTTTGCGCTAGAGGTTTTCCCATGGAGCTGACTCCTTCGATCATAGCTGGGGAGGAGAAAAAGACACACGACACCCAGATCCACCTTGGTGGCTACTCTGCATGGCCCACCCATTCATTACCTTCTATCCTCTCCTTTCTTCTCCTGAGGCTGTGGCATACATAACAATGAATGCATTCCCACGTACCCCGTACCTGACAGTGGGTACTGTAGCTCTTGGCTGTGTTTTTTAAAAAAATATTTTTATTTATTTATTTGGGGGAGAGAGAGAGTGGTCACTGAAAATGAACTCCAGATGCATGTACCACCTGTGCATCTGGCTTACATGGGGACTAGGGAATCCAACCTGGGTCCTTAGGCTTTGCGGGCAAGGCCTTAACCACTAAGCCATCTCTCCAGCTTTTGGCTGTGTTTTGATTGAATCTCTTCCTCTTCACTGCTGTGGTTAATTCATCCTAACATGAAGAACCTCCTGCTAGGATTCACTGAGCAGGGCAGGCCTTCAAACCTGCTGTGAAGTTAAAGAGAGGCAATGTAAGACAGACCTACATGCAGAGACATTTCTAGAAAATACTGCCTCGGAAGCTTCAACCGTGTCAAGATGGAGGAAGATAAGCAAGGCTGGAGGGATGGCCCTCAGATAGAGGGATCTAGAGGCTAGGATTGTGGAATGCAAAGTGGATCCCTCCCTGAACCCTGGAGCAGGCCTAAGGATTAGATAACCGAGTCACACTGGATCAATGCCTTGCTCTTGGTGAGTGATCCCTGGGTATATAAGGTATTCACATCAGAAGTGCTAAAACACAGATATGGCCACTTACGAGCCCTCACCCTGCTGCCTGAGCTGGGGCAACCTTGAATTCTAACTTTACTTTCTTATCTAAGTGCCTTTCTGCCTCCCCACAACCTCAAACCCCGCCACTCGTAGGAGCAGAGCCGTCTCTCCCCCCTGGGAGACCTTGAAGGCCCAGAGGCCGTTATCTCTCACTCTCCATTGCCTCCACGGCTCCTGGCACGCAGACCAGCTCCGTGAAACTCTCCCCACCCCAGAAACTCAGAACTGAAGCCTCAGCTTTGCAACCCCTCCATGCGCTTTCATGGAATGCTAACCCCCCTCCACCCCAAAGAATCTGTCTCCATGTCCCGCTCTACCGAACCAGCCTTTTCCGTCAGTCTTTAATTCTTTTACATGAAGAAGCTACGTGGATGGGCAGGTAGCGACTCTTTGGACTGGTCAGTCTTGCCATATGTTTTCTAGTCTGAAATTATTTTATATAAAAGTTAAAGAAAACAGGGGCTGAAGAGATGGCTCAGTGTTTAAGGCACTTGCCTGCAAAGCCCAATGACTAGGGTTTGATTCCCTAGTACCCAGATGCACAAAGTGGTACATGTATCTGGAGTTCCTTTACAGTGGCTAGAGGCCCTGGCTTATGCCTGTTCTCTTTCTCTGTCTGTCTGTCTGTCTGCCTGTCTGTCTCTCTCTCTCTCTGCCTCTCCCCTTGCAAATAAATAAACTATTATTTTTAAAAAAAAAACTTTAAAAAACAGGATTAATGGTATACATATCTTATAGGGTTTTGAATAAAATATAAACATTAGTAGATATAAATAAAGCACTTGGAAGTGTGCTGGGCAGGGGGCAAGGAGATGAAAAAGGCTTGCTTGCAAAGCTTGTGGCCAGAGTTCAGTTCCTGAGTACCCACATGAAGCCAGAAGCACAAAGTGGTTCATGCATCAAGTTTTTCTATAGTAGCAAAGCCCTGGTGTACCCAACTTCTATTTCTTTCTCTCTCTCCCCTCACAAATAAATAAATAAATACATTTTATTTTATTTTATTTTATTTTATTTTATTTTTTTGGTTTTTCGAGGTAGGGTCTCACTCTAGCTCAGGCTGACCTGGAATTCACTCTGTAGTCTCAGGGTGGCCTCGAACTCTCAGCGATCCTCCTACCTCTGCCTCCCGAGTGCTGGGATTAAAGGCGTGCACCACCACGCCCGGCTATTTTATTTTATTTTTGTTTGTCAAGGTAGGGTCTTGCTCTAGCCAGGGCTGACCTGGAATTCACTATGTAGTTTCAGTCCAGCCTCAAACTCACAGCAATCCTCCTACTTCTGCCTCCTACATGCAGGGATTAAAGGCATGGGCCACCATGCCTGGCAAACATATTTTTAAAAAGAAGTGTGCTAGGGATCCAGCGAGGCTTAACAGATGTCAGCTATTATTGTGTTCATCTTGCACACTCACATCTGTAGCCTGGCCTAGCAGCTCTGGGTTCATGGGGAGTACCAGCTGGCAGCACCAGGAAGATCCAAGGCAACCCCTTCTCTCTACAGAGGGAGACATCTCTGCCTACGGAACAGACATGAGGAGAGGAGGTCTGGACTCTCAGACCCGCTCCAGGAAGGGAGATAAAACAAGAAGCCCAGTTCAGGCTCTGACGCCCCAGAGCAAGTAGGTTCACCCCACAACCAGCGTGCGGAAGCACACGATGATGACGGTGGCGAGGGCTGCGGGGAATGTTCTCAGCCTCTTCTCTGGGACAGGGAAGCAGGCAGAGCTTCCGAGCAGTATTGTGAAGAGCGGCAGAGGACCAGGCCGGGAGGAGAGCTGTGTGCGAGCTGGGGACAGCACCAGAGATACGTGGACGGAGAGATATGTGACTAGCTATATCATGGTACAGTGCTCTTGGAACCAAGAAGCAAAGGTTGGGAGACTGTGTTCTGTCACTGGACAGGCCAGGGGAAGAATGGAGGGGCCCCTTCCCACTTAATTTACAGTCTTTTGCAGCCCAGCATGCTATGGTGCCAGACACTGCTGCATTCTCCAATGCAGCTAGAGGAACACTGAGAAGAGTCCTACGTGCAGGTAACTGCTTCACAGCTGTTTTTTCCATGCATGTGGTAGGTGCAAGCATGTGTATATGCATGTTCATACATGTGTGGGTGTACGTGTGAGTGCGTGTGCATGTTAAAGACCGGGGAACAACCTCAAGGATAGTTCCTCAGGTATATCATCTTCCTCTTTTGAAAACAAGGACTCTCATTGGCCTGGAACTCATCTGTAAAGCCATACTGGTCAGCCAGCAAGTTCTAGGGACGTGCCCATCTCTGTCTCCTCAGCACTGGGGCTACAAGGACACATGTCTACACCCAGCATTTACATGGGTTCTGGTGATCGAACACAGGCCCTCATGCTTGCACTTGACCAAATGAGCTATCTCCCCAGCCCCAGGACTTAAAAAAAAAAAAGAGGAAAGATTACATGGGCTCTAGTACCATAGGGTGTCACCTGTTGACCTTGGGATCAGGATCAATCTGTTGGCTTTAAGAACAGAAAAGCTCTTCTCTCCTCTTCTACCTCAGAGCTCTTTCCTGAAAAGCCAGGGATGCCCTGGCCACTTCACACCTGCCTGGAGGGCTCTGGATGGGAAAATTCCCCATGTGATTCGCAGTGTCTTCACACCTAGCCCAGGACAGAGGGTATTCACGAAGGTTGGGCTCAGCCCACTAGGCCTTGCTGGGTAAGGGGCAAGGGAGGAGAGGAAGGAGCCTCTGCTCTCTATGAGGAGGGAGGTATGGAGAAAGGAAGGGGACCTGGATGGGCTGGCCGTCATAGGTGCTCAGCTCACCTTCCTCACCAGGGAAATAAGGACACAGCTGTCCCCTCTCAGCAGCAATGAACATGTAGGGGCAAAGTCTATGGAACCCTAGTAACCCTGAGAACATTCTTACCAACTGGAAATCTCCTTTTCCCCTCCGCCTTAGGTAGAAAGGCTCTGTAAACAAAGTCGAGGTAAGCAGGCACCCAGTCCGAGCCCATGTCATTCAGCACACCTTCGTGTTAACACCCATCATGTTACAGCCAGCCCACGCTGGGCTACCATCAAAATGAGTGCGCGAGAGCGCTTACTCATGTAACACTCCACAGCACTTACAACTGTCACTCACGGACCCAGGACACCCACGTGTGAACTCATTTACACTTCACAACCTCCCCTGGAAGCAGTTGTCAGCGTTATTCGGAGGCCCAGGGAATGAATAGTGAGGTGCCAGGCAAACCCAGAAAGTGTGACTCCAAGTGTCTTCACTCAACCACACTGCCCACCTGCTACCGAGGACAGCAGGATTGGTGTTGTGGGTTGAATTGTGTCTCCAGAAAAGAGTTGTTGGTATCCAATCCCCCCATACCTCAGAATTTAGCCTTGCAGATTGCACATGTGTGTGTGATATGTGTGTGAGCACATGTGTGTGCATGGGTCAGCTTTGAGTGTCTTTGTTGTTTCTTCTTCTTCTGTCTTTTTTAAAACTATTTTATTTATTTAATTATTTGAGAGAGAGGGAAAGAGAGAGAGGCAGATATAGAGAGAAGATAAGCACGCCAGGCCCTCTGCCCACTGAAAACGAACTCTAGACATGTACACCACCTTGTGCATCTGTCTTATGTGGGTACTGGGGAATTGAATCTGGGTTCTTTGGCTTTGCCAGCAAGCACTTTAACTAGTAAATCATCTCTCCATCATCCGCCCTTTTTCGTTTTTATTTGAAGTAGGGTCTTGCTCTATCCCAGGCTAACCTAGAATTCATATCTAGTCTCAGGGTGGCCTCGAACTCACGGTGATCCTCTTACCTCTGCTTCCTGAGTGCTGGGATTAAAGGCATGTGCCACCGTGCCTGGCTTTCTTCTTATTATTTTGATGAGATAGGGCCTCTCACTGAACCCAGATTTAGCTAAACAAACTACCTAGCAAGTCCCAGGGATCCTCCTGTCTCCACTTCCCCAGCACTCGGATTACAGAGGCACACCACCACTCCCAGAATTTTATGTGGGCTCTGAGGGTCTGAAGTTGGGTCCTCATGCTTGCACAGCAAACACTTTACCCACTGACTTGTCTCCTGGCCCTTGGAAGAAAGCTTTTTGCAAATGTAGTTGACTACATTGGGTCCTTGGGTGGACCTTCATCCAACATGACTGATGTCCTTATAAAAAGGAAAATCTGGACACACAAAGAAGAGAAAACTCAGGAAAACCCTCCCACAAGCCAAGGGAGCTGGAGCCTTAGCTCAGTGGCAGAGCATCTGCCAGCATGACCAAGACTCTAGGTTCTAACCCCATACCACAAGAAAATAAATATCAACAACAAAACACAAGCCAAGGGGCTGGAGACATGGCTCAGTCGTTATAGCACTTGCCTTCAAAGCCTAACAACCGGGGTTTAATTTCCAAGTACCCACATAAAGCCAGATGCACAAAGGCAGAGTGTGCATCTAGAGTTCATTTGCAGTAGCTGGAGACCCTAGTGTGCCCATTCTCCCTCTGTCTCTTTTCTCTCACAAAATAAATGAATAAAATATATTTTTAAAAACATAAGCTAAGAGAAATAAACAATTGCCAACAAGGCCACAACAACTAGGAGAGGCTTAGCCTTCTCCCTCACTATCTGCCTGCACTTCCTTCAGAAGGAGCAAGGCCTGCCAATACCTTCTCAGACTTCCAGTCCCAGACCTGAGACAAAAACTTGTTATATTCTCTGTCCACTTGGCAACACTGCTACATCAGCTCCAGCAAATAACATCTCCACTATGGTCTTTGAATGGTGCTTGTTCCTGAAATACCACAGAAACTTCTCCCTGTGAGATGAACTGGTGGCCTAGACTGGTGGTCGTTAAGGAGAGACAGTTTGAGCACTGCTAGAGATGTTTGTCACGGTCGCATTAGAAGGTGCTGCTGGCATCTCAGGCAGGGATGTCTTCCGCAGCTCCCAACACAAAGAATGTTCTGGTCAGAGATTTCAAGAATAAAAATCCTGTCTTTCGTCCATATGATGAATGCATGGATCTTCCTAAAAGAAAAATGTTCATGGCCTGGGGAGATAGTTCAGTCAGTAAAGTGCTTGCCTTACAAGCATGAGGACCTGAGTTCAATCCCTGGAACACATGTAAAAATGCCATGTGTGGGCTGGAGAGATGGCTTAGTGGCTAAGGCACTTGCCAAAGGACCCAGGTCCGATTCCCCAGGAGCCATGTAAGCCAGATGCACAAGGTGACACATGCATCTGGAATTTGTTTGCAGCAGCTGAAGACTCTGTCAAGCTCATTCTCTCTTTCCCTTTCTCTTTCTTTCAAATAAATAATGTTTTTTAAAGGTCACACATGGTGGCTTATAATCCTACCTAGATCTGTCCACCAATCTGCCTGATATCTGACACCCTCCAACCATCACAGAAGCAGTGAGCGTTCTAGCTCCAGTTTGGGGTATTCTTGGAGAAGGGCATGTTTCCAGGACTAGGGTAACAAAAATGTAAACTGAGGGCTGGAGAGATGGCTTAGTGATTAAGGCTCTTGCCTGTAAAACCTAATGACTCATGTTTGACTCTCCAGGCCAGATGCACAGTGATGCAGTGTGCAAGGTCACACATGTGCACAAGGGGGCGCATGCATCTGGAGTCAATTGTAGTAGCTGAGGCCCTGGCGTGCCAATTCTCTCTCTCTCTCTCACATACACACACTTGTTCTCTCACATAAAAAGGGCCATAAAAAGTAAATAAATTTTTAAAAAGGCCAGTCTGTATAGTTTGCCTCAAAAAAAAAAAAAAAAAAAAGTAAACTGAGCTAGACTATTTCCCAGACCAAAAAGCATGGAAGTTGTTTCTAATTTTCAAAGTTGTGCCAGAAGGAGCCACATCAAAACTGGTCTTATTGGTCAGTGATGGGACCATTTCATTACCCAAAGTAGCTAATAGTAAGCTGAGGGTGTCATTTGGTGGTAGAGCGTTTGTCTGTCATGAATGATGTTGTGGGCTCTATCCCCAAGCACTGTAAAAAAAAAAATAATAATGGATAAAACAGCTTGAAACAAATGAAATATTCAGTTTGTAATGATAATTTTAGAAAACTGTCATTTTGGAGATTGCTAACATTATTTTCAAACTTTTGAAATTTTTTGTGTATGTAGTATGCATATATGTCGTGTGTGTATAAATATGTTCATATGTCTGCACATGCATGTGGAGGCCAGAGGTGGATGTCGGGGTCTTCCTCAGTCACTCTCCACCTTATTCTTCAAGGCAAGGTCCCTTGTGAAGGCGGAGCTCACCGATTTGCTTTGACAGCTTAGTCAGCAAGTCCCAGGGGCTCCCTGTCTCTGCCTCCTCAACACTGGAGTTATCGAGCATGCCACAATGCCAGGCATTTTACAAAATTTTTATTTATCTATTTGAGAGAGAGAGAGGGAATGGGCATGCCACGGCCTCTTGCCACTGCAAACAAACTCCAGGAGCACATTCCACCTTGTGTATCTGGTTTATGTGGATTCTGGGGAACTGAACCTGGTTCCTTAGGCTTTGCAGACAAATGCCTAAATTGCTAAGCCACCTCTCCAGCCCAGTGGAATGCATTTTATAAGAGTTCTGGAGATCCAAACACAGGCCCTCATGTTTGTGTGGCAAGAGCTTTACCCACTAAGCTATCTTCTCAGCTGCTAAAGTTTATAAATATTATTTATATAGTTTTATTTTTTCCATTTTAGACATTTTTATACATGTGTATAATGTATTTTGATCTTATTATCCCCAACTGCCCTCTTTCATCCCTCTATCTCCTGCCAACACGTCCATCTTACTTTCATGTCTGTTTTCAAAAACTGATTGAGTTAAATTAGGGTTACTTGCGTGGTTGTGGGGGGGAGGTTATTTACTGTGGAGTGGGCAAATTACCAGTGGCCACACTACTGACGAACCTGACTCCCCCATCCCAGCTGCCATGAGTTACTGTGGGAGACATGGGGGGTCTCTGACCCTTTCCTCATTGATAGTGACATACCGTCAGTCTCAGTCTTGAGCCGGAAGCCACAGATGCTGTGAGTTCATGGGTGTGACAGCCACATCCCATGTCCTACGCAGACTACAGGATTTTGCAGCCCTGCTCCCCATCCTCCTGCTTTTCCATTCTTTCCACCCCCTCTTCCAGAGGTTCCCTGAGCCTTGGAGGGAGTGGTTTAGATGTCAGACACTGAGCAATTTTGCCAGCTATCCATCTCTGCATGAACCTCTGCCCACTGTAGTAAGGAACTTCCATGATGGAGGCTTCCAGCAGTAGTAACCTGCAGGGACAGTACAGACCATCAGAGGGCAGGTTGATAGGCTGCCTCCTTAGCATCATCGCAGCAGTAGAGTCTTCCCGAGAGCCCATTCCCTAACCACAGGCTGTTGGCCAGGTTGGCAATATCAGGCATGAATTCAAAAGTTTGCTATTTTAAAAGAGAAAAGATCAAGTATTTACTGTGCCTTTCCTGTGCCCTCTCATGTCTAGGGAAATAACCTGGTAAAGAGTGATATGGAAGAATTGCCCCTGGAAAATGGGGAGACAATAGACTGTCACCAGCGTACTGAGTTTCATGAAGGAATGTGCTGTGGAGGCTGCTGAAAACAGAACCTGAAAGACTGGAGAGACGTTTCAAATGGGCGCATCAAACCAACAGCTGGCTGACAGAGTGAATGATTACTTGTCACATCAAGACACTTACTGTGCCTCTCCATTGAATCAGCAGTTACACACCTGCTGATAAGGTACAACAGGAGACACGTGGCCCCTCTGCTAAACCATTATAGGCATGCTTCCCTTGATGAGATTTCAACTGTGGCAAGACACAAAGGTGACTGTGGTCCCATAAGATTATGATGGAGGTGAAAAATTCCTATTGCCTAGTGACATCATAACATCATAATATTGTAGCACAAGGCATTACTCATGTGTGGGTGCTGATGCCAGCACAAAAGCTCTACTGCACTCCTGGATGTAAAAGTATACTATATATAATTATGAGCACGACCGAAGAGCCATAAACAGCTATGTTCCTGGTTTATGTATTTACTATGTTCTCCTTTAATAATTGCTTTACAGTGGACTCCTTCTTGTAAAAATGCTTACTGTACACTGGGGAATAGCTCAGCAAGTAGGAGCACTTGCTGCAATCACAGGGCCGGAGAGGATCTGAGACTTCCTGTGGTCCATTCCCCAGGGCCCATGTAAATAGCTGGGCGTGGCCATGCATGTCTATAACCTCAGTCCCATGGGAAGCAGAGACTAGTGAATCACTAGGCTCATCAAAAGTGCAGCATTCAAAGAGAGATTCTGTTTGAAAGTAACATGCAGGTGAACAGCGAAGGAAGGACACCTATGTTCTCCTCTGGCTCCCAGGCACAGATGCAGGTGTGCATATGATGGGTACATACATGTGCACACACACACATCTCACACCACACATACTATACATAGAAAAATGAGTATGGCACATGGGCTGAGGAGAGAGCTCAGTCAGTAAAGTGCTTACCTCATATAAAGTCCCCCTCTGAGAGGGCCCTCCTGCTCTGGGGGAAGGGTTTACTCTTCCTGGAAGCAATCTCAGAGACCCACCCAAAAGGGATTTCTGTGGATTAATAAACAGATCAAGTTGACAACACCTTAACCATCACACCTCTCTCTTTCTCTCTCTGGTTGCAAATAAAAATTTTTTTTTAATAAAATGAAATTATGGATTGAGGGCTGGGGATGTGGCTCAGCAGTTAAAAGTGCCTGATTGCAAGCTTGCCAGCCCACGTTCTATTCCCCAGCACCTTTATGAAGCCAGGGGCAAAGTGGTACATGCATTTGTAATCCCACTATTCCTATGGCAATGCCAATGGGAGGTGGAGCCAGGAGAATTGAGGAGCTTGTGGGCCAGCTAGACTGGCACACAAGAAATGTCAAAAATAAAACAACAAGGGAGACCTTGTCTCAAGCAAAGTGGAAAGAGAGGACAAAAAACCCCAAAGTTCTCCTCAGACCTCCACATATGTGCTGTGTATGTCCCTACACACACATCCACATCTACACTTACATACACACACATACATGCATCATAAAAAATGGTGGGCCGAGGAGATGGCTCAATCTGTACAGTGCTCACCTTGCACAGATGAGAACTTAAGTTTGATTCCCAGAACTTACTTTTTAAAAGAGCCAGGTGTGCTAACAAGTGCTTATGATCCCACCACTGGAGAAGCAGAGACCAGAGGATCCTTGGCCTTACTAGCCAGCCAGAATATCCTACTTTAAAACCTCCAAGTTGATGATAGATCTTGTCTCAAAAAAAAATAAAAAAAAAAAAGGTCAGTGCTGCCTGAAGATCAACACACAGGATTGAACTCTGGCCTGCCTACACACACACACACACACACACACACACACACACACACACACACAAGAACAAACCTGAAGAAAGGACTATTCTAAGAGGCGTTCAGTATACACTGGCCCCCTGTGTGGGAATGTGCACTTCTGTAACGACTAATGATCAGAACAGCTTGCTGGGTGCCCATTGACCAGTTGTGTATGTTCTCTACTGAAAATTTTGTAAATTTCATGCCCTGTGTGTGTGTGTGTGTGTGTGTGCACGCGTATGGCTCGCCCAGGGGTTCCCTTGTTTTCTATTTTTGATCTCAGGGAGAATGCATTCCATCTTTCCCACTGAGTATGATGTTAGCTGTGGGTGTCTATAAATGCTTTTTTTTTTTTTTTTTGTCAAATTGATGGCATTCCCTTCTGTTCCTAGTTTGCTGAGAGGATCATGAACAGATGTTGGGTTTTGTCACACATTTCCTATATCCATTGAGGTTTTTCTTGTTCTATTAGTTAATAGGTGAGTTTCATTTATATTTTTAAGAGTTAAAAATATCTTATTTATTTACTAGAGAGAGAATGGGAATGCCAGGATCTCTAGCCACGGCAAATGAACTCTAGATGCATGTGTTACCTTGTGCATCTGGCTAACATGGGTACCAGGGAATTGAACCTGGGTCCTCATGCTTTGCAGGCAAGTGCCTTAACTGCTAAGCTATCTCTCCAGCCCCATTGATTGTTTTATATGTTAAAACAACTTTGATTCCTGCTCAAATACCAATTGATCCTGATTTTTTGACTGCTTCATGTATTGATGGATTTAATATGCTTAGAAAAAGCAAAGACATTTTGCATTCAGGAGGTCTATAGCCATGGGGACAGTGGTATATTTAGGACACAGAGGTCTAGCCACAGAGACAGCAGAGTCATCCTTGTGTACACAGCAAGCCTGAGACACACAGGCTTGGCCCAGTGTCCTTCTATCCTTCTCCTGAAAAAGAAGCTGGGGCTGAGGATGGTGAAGTGACCTGCCAAACATCACAGAAGAATTAGTGGCAGAATTGAGAGAAGCCCATCCCCAACTCATGTCTTGCCCTGCTCTGTGCCCCAGGAAAATGCTAAGAAAAAGAGACTTTCACGTGATTCTATCATGGCAACCATGCCCCTCAAGACAAACTTCTTTATCCACAGTCCAGTTGGTGGTGTGGGGCAGGGCTAGGTGCCAAGGCCATAACCCAGGACTGGGGCCTGACAGCTCTCCTTGTCAGCCGGACCTGGAGCTGAGTAAGGGAAACAGGAAGGGCAGGAGCTTCAGAGGGGAGCAGCCGAACAGAGAGCCTCATTCTGAGCACTAGCTAGGCTCGGGTCCTCATTCACTTAAAGCAACGCAGCCAGGGATAAAGCCTGCCCTGCTAGGAGAGAAGGCTGGGAAGGAGGAGGAAGCCCACTGCATGGAGAAATCATGGGGGACCCAAGCCAAAGGGCAAATGAGTAATTGCATTCCAGGTTGAGTCACGTGGACCCAAGCCTGCACTCTGGTGCCTGCACGCACATCTGCGTCCACATCCACGCGCGTTCCTGCACACGTGTTCACGCAGTCACTCTGCCCACCCTGCCTTCCCTCTTGCTTTGTCCAGACTGAAGTCAGGTAGGAGGAGATGTGGCTATCTGGAGGCTTCCCTAGCACTTAGATGGGGACAGAGGGAAAGAGGTCTCATTAGGCTGAAGGACCAGTGTAAGTCAGCAGGCACTGGAGCTCTAAAGCCAATTTAGGGTCACAGGAGCTCAACAGCCCTGGACCTGATAGATACTGGTTGGTTGAGCAGTTCCTTAAGTAGCACTAGGGCTCAGAGCTTTGCAAAGATAGCAGGAATGAACAGTTAGCTGTCCACGCCCTGATGGAGTTGTGCAATGATCAAAAGGTAGAAAAAGGACACAAGGTCTAAAGCGTGGCACAGGGAACTCGTGGCATGGGCAGTCAGCAGGGGACAGTCTGTCTCTAGGACACTTGGTGGCCTGCGGTATCTTACGGCGCTCTGCACTCCACTTTGAGATGAATTGCAGAAATGGGACTCGAGTTCATGGCGGCTGCCCTCCTGAGAGTCAGTCACCTCAGGGCAGTGCCGTGCTGAACCCCGCAACCTTTGCCTGCTGAGATCTGGGATCTACTCTCCTGTCCCTCACCTGGCTGCCCTTGGTCAAGTCCCTACTGACAGCTATGGTCACTTTCCAGGAATTTCTAAACCCTGCTGCCACTTCCAGGATCCTAGAGCTTGGCTCTACCCTTCCCCCACCCTGACCTAGAGTTTTCATCTGCAAAAAGCAAACAAGGCCTCTGACCCCGCTGCTGTCCCCACCTTTCACCTCTCCCAGCCTCCACCCCGGCAGTCCTGTGAAGTGAGACAACCAAGGTGGCCTCAAAGAGAGAACAAGCATTTGGGGTCAGCTCCAGGACAAATGCAGACCTTGAACTTCTCAGCTAGTCACCTGTTCCCACTGAGCCTCGTTACCTCATCCAAAAAGCTCCCACCTCTTGGACTTAAGTGCTAGCAGCTTCTGTCACTGAGACAAAATGCCTGCAAGAATCAACTTAAAAAGGAGTGTGATGTTTAATGTCATTTGTCAATTTGATTGGCTCAGGAATCAAGTAAGAGTCACTCCTTTTTAAAAAAATATTTTTATTTATTTATTTGAGAGCGACAGACAGAGAGAGAGAGAGAGGCAGAGAAAGAGAGAATGGGTGTGCCAGGGCCTCCAGCCACTGCAAACGAACTCCAGACACGTGTGCACCCTTGTGCATCTGGCTAACATGGGTCCTGGGGACTTGAGCCTGGAACCGGGGTCCTTAGGCTTCACAGGCAAGTGTTTAACTGCTAAGCCATCTCTCCAGCCCAAGAGTCACTGCTTTTGAACAAGTCTGTGAGGGCGTTTCCAGAAAGGAAGGTGAAGACACTCCCTTCCCCGCCAGTGGACAGCCCTTCCAGCAGCAGTCGGTATACAGGGAGGCTCAGGAAAAAGCAGAGCTTTCGTGTGCCTGCATCTGCTGCTTGCTAAGGAGCGCATCTCCCCTGCTGCCGCCATCTTTCTCAGCCATCAGAACCCGGCTTCTTCAGCCTTCCAATACGGACTGAAGAGCAGCGGCTCTCCAGGAATCCTCCAGGCCTTGAGCACCAGACTGGGACTGCTGAGGCATCCAGCCTCATGGACTGAGCAGCTACTGGGTTCTCCAATTCTCCAGCCTGCAGACAGCCATTGCTGGACCGGCCAGCCTGGATCATATAAGCCAATCTAATATATCCCCTTTGTAACATTTATTCATTCTATGGGTTCTGCCCCTCTAGAGAACCCTGACTAGTATAAACAGGCTTTTTTTTTTTTTGCCTCAGTTTCTGAAATTTCAACCAATGATCGCTTGGCCTCCTTACTTTGGGCTTGTGGTGGTGTAATATAACATGGCTGGAACTCATACTAAAAGGGGGTCTACATGATTACAGCCAGAAAGCAAGGAAGGAAAGGGTCAGGTCCCAATATATCTCTTTAAGGACACACTCCAGTGACATAACTTCCTCCTGCTAGGCCCTACCAGGCTAAGGGGAGATTTCCTTCAGGCTCTCCTATTGTGGCAAGGCCCATAGTGGGGAAGACAGGCAGTTTGTAGTCAGGGACATGGCAGGGAGAGTTGTGCCTCAAACTCCGACATATGGCCACCTGGGACTCCTCTCCAAACAAGCACATGAAGATGATGGACAGACTATGGGAAGAGCAAGTTGCCCTTCCTGGGACAGGCAGGCTCTCTTGGCCCACTTGTTCCTATTAAAGTTTAATGTTGTTATGAGTAAACCATATTCCAGAGCTGGAGAGATGGCTCAGTTAGTAAAGTGTTTGCCTCACAAGTGTGAAGACTTGAGTTCACCCTCAAGAACCCACATAAGAAAACCAGGCATGGTAGCTAATGCCTGTAACCCTAGAAGAGTGGAGATGGAGACAGGCCATACTTCCCTGAGGCTTGCTGGCCAGGCAGCAGGGCCTACTTGTTGAATTTCAGGCAAAAACCAAAAGAAAACAACAAAAAAAAGTGAATGGCATGTGAAAGGAATAAATGACATTTGAGATTGACTTCTGATCTCCACAATGCATGCACACATGTACACACACACACACACACACACACACACAGAGAGGGGGGGGTATACATACATTCACCACCACATTGCTCTATAAGATAGGTGTTTCCACACTGTTTTCCCAGTTAAGTCAAGCGCAGTGCTCTAATCAAGGAAATGCTGTCACTAATCCATTTGACCCTTCCACGGACCCTCCCGTCACCCTCAAGGTCAAGCCTACTGAAGCTTGGGAACCTGCATGGAGGCTGAAGTTTGTAAACCAATGGGCCACTCCAGTCCTTTGGCAACTGAGTAAGCACAGACTTGAAGGAGGTCTGTCCCTGCAAGTGTGGTGGTAACATTAATGTTGACAGAACCTTATGCTTTGGTGTTCTGAGTTGATCCTTCACATGCAATTGTAGATTCAGAATGGATTCTTCTCCTTCCCCAGGCTCCTGTGGAAAAACACTTGCAAGAATTCTTGGTTATACTGCCATGAATGAGTCAGAGGGCTTGAGCCAATGGGATCCGTGAGCCCTGGTACCCTAGCCCAATGGGTAGAGCATGGTAAATAGGCTTGATTAGTTGGCTCAATCTTGCTCCCAGGCCCCAGAAGTCTCATCCTGCTGGGGCAACCCCAGAGAAAGCCTGGTGTGATGGGATACTGTAATAGTTAATCTGGATTATCAACTTGATGGGGTTTAGTCACTATGGAAACAAATCTCTGGGAATGTCTGTGCAAGACTATCTAGAGGACTGACCATGGCCAGTACCATTCCATGGACAGGAATTCTGGACTGAATAAAAAGAGGGAGGGGAGCTAAGCATCTACATTTATCACTCTTTGCTTACTAAAGGGTGGACTCAGTGTGCTCCGCTACCTCAAGATCCCGCCACCATTCCTTGCTTGTCATGATGGACTGGACCGCATCTCCTCAAATCATAAGCTAGAAGAAACTCTTTCCTCCTGATATTGCTTTTGGCAGGGTATTTTGTCAGAGCAACACAGAAATCACTAATACAGTGTGGAGACCAAATCTTCCGACTGCCCGGAGACTCAGAGGAAGAGGAGAGGCCTTTGGGTGTGGGGGTCAAATCATCTAGTGAGGTGGGTGGTCTGGCCTGATGTCATGGACTTTAACTTCCTTTCTGAAGTTCAGCCATGGGAGCCATGCCACTCAGGGGTGGCAGTGAAGGAAATGTCCTCACAGTTCACCTAGGCGAGGGGAAGGCACCAGCATTGTTTGAGTACGCGTGGACACGTGATGCTGGGTGGAGCTCTTGTGCGGGTTAGCCCATTTGGTTCCCGTAACAACCTACTTATCCCTTCTGCAAAGGCAGAAGCAGGGGCTTCAAGGGATCGGAGGAAAGGGGGCCCAGCGGCAAACAATGAGTAAATGAAGGGAGCCTGTTACCAAACCCCAAAGTTCATGCTTTCATGAATATACTCTGCACTAAGCACAATGCCCACAGACAACCAGAAATGAGGCACAGCCATGGTGTGAACAGTCATGTGGGGTGGGGGGGCTGGAAGTTAATGTTAGCTGTCTCCCTCTCTGGCTCTTTTACTCAGGCTCAATCTCGTACCGAACCCAGAGCTCACTAGTTCAGCTAGTCTAGCTAGCCAGCTTGCTCAGGATATCTGTTGCCTTCGTTTGCTGAGGGCTGGGATTACAGGTGTACACCACAGCGCCCCATGTTTATGTGGGTGCTGGTGATCCCAACTCAGACCTTCACGCTTGTGTGACAAGCTCTTTTACTAACTGAGCCCCTTGAATAGCAGCCACAACTTTCTGTCCATCTGGTACATGTGGGCCGGAAGCAGCTCCCAAGCCCCGGTGAGTATCAGTGATTCACAAGCAGGTCCAGGTCTCAGCAGCTTTGGAGCCAGGCTGGTTGCTGAAAAGGCTGGCCCACAGCTAGAGGCACTTAATTGCTCCTCCCAGTATCAGGTCACGGGTCATATGACCCCCTCCAACAGAACAATGAGCACATTCTTTGTCTGGGGTCCTGTTTACTTTGTTGCTCTTGAAGTCTTCATTCGTTTGTTGAAACTAAATGTCCTCACTTTCATCACACATTAAAGGGCAGCAGCAGTGGATAAATTCTCTTGACTCTCAGACTGTGCTCAGGGAGACTGACTACAGCCAGAGCATAAAACCTCCATATTACATCCCTCAGGCCTTTTATTTGTTTTGGTTTGTTTACTTGTATGTGTGTCTGTGGGAGAGGGGTGCACATGTGTGTGCACATATGTGTGCATGTGGAGGCCAGAGGACAACCTTGGATGTCATTCTTCAAGAATGTCAAGGTTGGTGTGGTGGCGCATGCCTTTAATCCCAGCATTTGGGAGGCAGAGGTAGGAGGATCCCTACGAGTTTGAGGCCAGCCCGAGACTGTAGTGAATTCCAGGTCAGCTTGGGCTATAGTGAGACCATACCTTGAAAAGCCAAAAAAAAAAAAAAAAAAAAAAAAAAGGATGTCACCTTTTTTTGAGACAGGGTCTCTCAATGACCTGGAGCTCACCTAGGCTAGACTGGCTAGCCAGGCCATCCAAGGATCTTCCTATCTCTGTCTCCCCAGCTATGAAATTACATGCATTTGTTTGCATAGATATTGGGGATTGAACTCATGTCCTCTTGCTTTACACACAAACACTTGAACCACTGAGCTATTGCCACAGCTGCCTCAAGACTTTTTTTGCATGGTGGACAGTACTGCAACTTATGCATGCTTGAGCATGTTTCCATGCATGTGCACAGGCATGACCTGTGTTGAGGGTGGTGGAGAGTCAGCACTTCCCACAGCAGGTCCTCAGACAATCACGCCATGGATGACCTGAGGTGACAGGCAGCCATACCCAGTCTGTCTTGCAATCTGCTTTGGTGAATGACTTTCTTGTGGTTTAGTTTCATCCTCCTTCTCTTTCTTGTCTTCTGTGGCCACTCCCTGGGGTGCCACAGGATGCTCATTTGCCGTTGGTCTTCCCAGGTTGCCCCCGCACAACAGCCACTCTGATAAGACTGAACTCAAAGAGAAGGACGTGTTCTCTTGGTGTTTAGAGGGTAGTGAGCGCCTTGACACTGGAGGTCGTCAGATGTAATTTGCCCTATGGTAGAAATATAGAGGAAGAACTCCAGTGTCCAGTGGAGAGAACAAAGGCAACACAGACTGGTAAACAAAGTCTTTTGCACTTCCGACATTCTCTGACAGGGCTCTTGGCCCATGAACTTTGCGACACTTCAAGGAGAAAGGTGCACTTGGAAGTCTGCACAGTAAGCAAGCTCAGTGTGGCCACTGGCCCCTTGCTCCTAGACCGTCCACTGAAAGCACTGATGGGCAAGGCTCCCAGCTGTCTATTCTGTACCTGGGATGGGTCCAAAGAGAGGAAGGCATTTGGGAGTTGTCTGATCTCAAAGATCAAGCCCACTCCTGAGGGCAATGCCTGTGGGCCCAATGTTCTGTGGGCAGTGTGGCTCACTCACAAACATGCCCTGAGCCCCTCCGAGGGGCCCAGCTCAGACCAGAGGCAGTCACTGTGTCCCCTCCTCTAAGCCTCACAACAGCTCTCTAGGGTAAGAGCTGGCATCTGGCTAGAGCTTGACAAATATTTGTCAGAGGAACATTGTTGCTCACCGTACGCAATCAGGATAGCCCAAAAAGGGTCCATTCCCACAGAGTTCTCGCTCTGTTCTGGCCCCAGCTTGAGTTGTCGGCACCCCAGCTTCTTGCAGGGTTTTTCCCCAAATGCCCCAGAGTTCCTGGTCCATCGACCTACAACCAGGGTCCCAGGGCTCCATCTAGCATGACTTGCCTCATGTAGCGTGAAGCATGAGCGGGTTCCATCAACCTCCAGGCCTGCCCTGTGGGGGCCACTGTGACCCATGTCTTCAAGATTGTAAGGTCTGAGCCTCTGCTGCTGAGAGCAATAGGGAAATGTCCCATGAGCCTCCCTTTCCAAGACCTATCTGGGGAGACAGAAACCTGCCCAGGTCATTACTATACAAATATTTGCTGGATGCCTGTCACAGGAACCCAAGAGCTTGCACTGTAGCAAGCTGGGTGGGGCCTCCTGTGGCCTGCATTGTGCCCGTGGTGGGGGGTGTATGGCCCTCAGCAGCAGCATGTTCTGAGCTTCCTTGGGTAAGCTACTAGTGGTTTAGTACTTTGGGCCCCCCACAAAACATACATCATACATGATACACACACCCAACACATAAAATACAACACACATACAACATACAACCTTGTCCTTAGGCAGGCTTTTGTCCAGGGCTCTGGCCTTCCATGGGTTTCTGCACTTACTGCCGGCCTCTCCTCTGACCATCACTGAGGGCCCGTGACACGCAGAGGAGCTCCCACTCTTGTCCCCTGAACGGAGCCTGCCTGCGCAACCTCGCTGTCCTTCCATACAGCCTGGCTTTGTTTGAGGTCACTGGGGTCTACGAGACTTAGCCACAACCATCCTTCTGGATTCTAGGGTAAAATGAGGTGCTGTGACTTGGAATGGGAACAAGGAACATCCAACCCCAAGTGCAGATGTGGGGGTGGGGGTCACCAACTGAGACCAGCCACGGTACCTCATACGTCATTACGGACCAAGCACAGAGTGTCAGGATGCATGGGGCCAGGGAACCCTTAGCAAAAGAAGACGTGACTGTGGGCATTTCCCAAGGGGCTACCCAGGCCTAATCAGGAACTCTTAAGGGCTCTGTCCCTGAATAACACAGTCTGAGTCCTTCCTGTAGCTCCCAAGTGTCTCGCAAACAGAAGCCCTGTGTGGGGACCTGTCTGCTCTCACCATGCCTAACACAGGCCTGGTACATTGTAGACCCATCACCAAGCTTCATGGGAATGAACAGCTCCCACATATTTTCAGGGGTGCTTTTTGTACTCATGAGCCCCATGAGAAGTTTTTATATGATCCCAAGTATACAGTACCATTCAGTGGCTAAAGGCACTTGTTTGCAAAGACTACCAGCGCAGGTTCAATTCCCCAGTACCCACATGGAGCCACATGCACAAAATGGCACATGCATCTGGAGTTCATTTGCAGAGGCAAGAGGTCCTGGCATGCTTATAACACACTCTCTCTTTCTCTGCTTGCAAATAAATTTTAAAAATTAAGAATACAACAAGTATACATATCAAGCATTAACATAATAGATCATAAAAATTATTTTTAATTAATTTTGGTATACATATAATCTACTCATTTGTTAAAATGGAAGTAAATTTGCATACTAACGAGACAGATGTGCTTGTTTTTTACATGAAGAATCCTTGCATGAAGACTTAAAACTTGGGGTTGGCGAGATAGCTCAGACAGCAAAGTGCTCGCCTAGCAAGCATGCAGGTGTGAGTTTAATCCTCAGACCCCATGTAAAAATGCCAGGCACGATGACCCATGCCCGTCATCCCAGTGCTGGGAAGGCAAAGACGGGAGGCTAGCTGGGGCTCAGAGAGCTGCTAATACCTCCTAATTGGTGAGCCAAGGCCATTGAGAGAGCCCGTTCAAGAAAAAGAGAAGAAGGTGGGCAGTGTTCCTAAAGAAGATACTCAACACATTGTCCTCTGACTCCATGCCCATGTGCGCACAGTCATGCAAACCTACACGCACATTTGTGCACAGTCATACACACACATCAAGTGTGTGCAGAACCAAGGCAGAAGTTAGGTCAAATAATGCAACATGGGTAAGGGCTGCCAGAAACACCTCAGATTCATTACACATTTGATTTTGAATTAATTTGTGGTCACATTGCTTGTGACCCCCACATTCAGCTAGGTGACACCATAAGCCACAACCCACAGTTTAAGAAGTTATCAGATAGACCATACCCAAGCCATCTTTTTATTAACATTGCTATTTTGACTCCATGGCTTTCAACCAGTAGAAATTATCTTTGTCATTGAGCAGATCTCTCCTCTCTCTCTTTCTCTCTCTCTCTCTCTCTCACACACACACACCCCACACACAACACCTGGAAGCTTGGAGAGGTCAGGTAGCTATGATCACCCCCCTGTCTAAAGTCTCCATTACTCCACGTTTCAGCACCTGTGGCCCAAGCTCTGTCTCAAGTTGTCCTGCACTGTCCTGCCTTAGATGCAGCCTGCAGGATGGGACTTTCATAGGCCTGTGTGTGGGTGCACCTATGTGCAAGAGCATTGGGTGAAGGTAAGAAGGCAACCTTTGGTGCTATTCTCTAAATACTGTCCACCTTCTGTGCATCAGTTTTTTGTTGGCCTGGGACTCACCAATTAGGGAAGACAGACTGCCCAGCACATCCCAGAGATCCTCTGTCTTTTACTCCCCAGTGATGGGATTATAGACTGGCTTTTACATAGGTACTAGGAACTGAAGTCAGGTCCTCATGCTCAAGAGGCAAGCACTTTACCAAATGAGCCATCTTTCCAGTGCCAGGATGGGGATTTTGTCTCTGTGTGTGTATGTGTGTGTATGCTTGCACGCGTGAGCATTCACACGTGTTGTGTGCATGAACCTATATCTATTTGGTTGTACGCATGGACACATGCGTGTGCAGGTACGTGTGTACATTCGTGCATGTGCGTATGGGGGACAGAGGTCAATGGTAGGTATCTTCCTCAATCACTTTCTACCTTTCCTTTGAGACAAGGCTGCTCACTGGACCTAGAACTCATGAGTTTGGCTAGGCTACCTAGCAAGCAAGCTCCAGGGATTTCCTGCCTCTGCTTTCCAACCTCCGAGATTACATGTGTGGCAGCATTTCATGCAGGCGCCAAGGGCCTGAACTCAGGTTCTCATGCTCGTGTGGCAAGCGCTTTACTCCCCGAGCCATCTCTCAGCCCTGTCTCCTTCTGTTCCACACGAACCTGGATTTGGACTTCAGTTGAGTGCAGTGTTCCTTGTCCTTCTGGGGCAGAAACAGAAGGATCAATGAACAGGGACTTAAAAGTGACAATTACAATGTCTGCAAGGCCATCAAAGTGCACATATGTGGAAGGCTTAAAAGCAACATTCCCGTGTGCCTATGTCATCAAAAAGAAGAACAAAGGCCTATGGGGACATCTTGGTGGTGAGGTCCTTTCCTTGCAAGCATGAGGGCCTGAGTTAGATTCCACATACCCACATAAAAAAGCCATGAGATAGGTAAATCATTATTCCTACCTTCACTTCCCTGTTCTATCTAAATGCTCCCCAAAGAGAAGACTCTACCTTTAACGTAGAATCAAATAAATCTACCATATGACCCAGCTATAGCACTACTAGGCGTACATCCTAAGGATTCATCTCATTTCCATAGAAGTATGTGCTCAACCATGTTTATTGCCACTCAATTCATAATAGCTGGGAAATGGAACCAGCCTAGATGTCCCTCAACTGATGAATGGATAATGAAGACATGGCACATTTATACAATGGAGTTCTACTCAGCAGTCAAGAAAAATGAAGTTATGAAATTTGCAGGAAAATGGATGGATCTGGAAAGGATTATACTAAGTGAGGTAACTCAGGCCCAGAAAGCCAAGCGCCACATGTTCTCTCTCATATGTGGATCCTAGCTACAGATGATTGGGCTTCTGTGTGAGAAGGAAAAAACTCAGTAGCAGAGGCCAGTAAGCTAAAAAAGAGATATAAAGGGAAGAGAAAGGAAGGGAGGAGGGTAATTAATAGGTTGGTATTGTATAAACGTAAGTAGAAGACTAGATTAACGGGGGTAAAAAGGCCCAAAGTGAGGTCAGGGGAAGAGATTGAGTAAAGGAAAGGTGGAGGGAGGGCTAATCATAATCTAAGAGGATATAAATAAATCATATGGAATCCTTCGGTTTTGGACAATGGAACACTCAGGAGCTATAGATCATTGCTAGAAAATTTTCAGTGCCAGGGATGGGATACCTTCCAGTGACTTGTTGGCCAGGAAGGTCCCTGATGCCCCAAACATTATAGGCCATTACCGAGGCCCTTGGTTTCCCACCAGGAATAGATGGTAAGACCTTATTGCTGAAGACTCCACATACTTGGGCTGCAAGGCCACTGAGAAATAATGCTGGAATGGAGCTGATAACCTCCTCCATGTAGACCAGCTGAGAGAAAGCTGGAAGAAGCCATTCTACATGCAGTTCAATGGGAGAAAGAGATACCATCAGTGAAGATACTCAACAGTGGACACTGCAAGCCCTATAGTTGGCCAGCCAGGCCAAATGAGCCAACGGGTGGAATAGTGGCATGTCTATCATGGTGGAAACCAACTGCCCTCCAATTGGACTGGAGGCCCGCTCCATGGGAGGGAATACATCCCTGATACTGAAAACTTAAAACAGGGGTAGTCATGAGCCCCAGGGGTATAACATCTGCTGATGTCTGGATAAATGTATATACTATGCTTATCAAACTGCCCAGTAAGCACTTTTCTTAATATTCGTACCCTTATATTAATGCTACTCTCACTTTGCGTAGAGAATCTTCTCTTTTCAGATGGCAGTGACCTTGGGACGACTCAGAAGGTATCATAGTGCTGGAAAGAAGTGACTGGAGTACTGAGTAGCATCTCGATCACAACTTCCAAGGCTCAGGGTCTAATGCGGAAGAGGTAGCAGAAAGAATGTAAGAGCCAAAGGAAGGGCAGGACTCCTTACAACGTCCTCCCCCCAGACATAAAATGGCCTGGATACCCATGACCTCACAGTGCCTGACACTACCTACACAAGACCATCATAAGAGGAGGAAAAGATCATGACATCAAAATAAAAGAGAGACTGATTGAGATGGGGAGGGGATATGATGGAAAATGGAATTTCAAAGGGGAAAGTGGGGGGAGGGAGGGTATTACCATGGGTTATTTTTTATAATCATGGAAAATGTTAATAAAAATTGAGGAAAAAAATAAAAATAAAACAAAAAAAGCCATGAGATAGGTAAATCATTTTTCCTACCTTCACTTCCCTGTTCTATCTAAATGCTCCCCAAAGAGGAAGACTCTACCTTTAAAGTATAATCAAATAATTTTGCTCTTGTTTAACATACATTCTTTTTTTTTTTTTTTTTTTTTTTTTAGTTTTTCAAGGTAGGGTTTCACTCTAGTCCAGGCTGACCTGGAATTAACTATGTAGTCTCAGGGTGACCTCGAACTTGCAGTGATCCTCCTACCTCTGCCTCCCCAGTGCTGGGATTAAAGGCGTGCGCCACCACACCCGGCTTTAACATGCATTCTTGATGGCATGTCCCAGGTTCAGGCCGATGTCATGTAACATCTGGGCGCCCTGGGGGCAGGGAGGAGATGGGATGATGTATGTTGCCCAGCCCCACCTATGCACCCCAAGATCCACACACACAAGGACCACAGTATCGTAGGAGCAGAAGCCTCTGTGATGGACCCAGGAAGGAAGGAATGAAGGAAGGAGGAAGGGAGGGAGGGAGAAAAAGGGAGGGAGACATCCTGGGCCTGGCTGCTGGTGTGCGGTTCTGGGGCTGTGTTCTCACTCACAATGTGGGAGAGGCAGCTCATCCCAATGACTAATCAGGCTGGAGTGTCTCCAGGCCACTGGCCCTGCCAGGTGGGCAGCAGGCACAGCCAGAGCCAGATTAGCTGCTGGCCTGGGCTGAGGGCCCCGGAGTCATGGGGACAGTAGCTGTCTCCCTCATTCTTTCCCGTAGCTCCAGCTGAAAGCTCGGCCTTTCCCTAACTCCATTTCTGGAGCAAGGCATGGTGCCTTGGAAAATGAGAAAGCTATCACAGACCTGGGTTGAACCTGGCCACTGCCATGTTAGCTACGTAACCTTGTGGAAATTGGGGACCTGGGCTGGAGAAACAGCTCAGCGGTTAAGGCACTTGCCTGCAAAGCCTAACGACCCGGGATCAATTCTTCAGTACAGTACCCACATAAAGTCAGATACAGAAAGTGGTGCATGTATCTGGAGTTAGTTTGCTGTCGCTAGAGGCCCTGGTGCTGGCCCATTCTCTCTAAATAAATTAAAAAAAAATAAGGACCAATCAAACCAGGATATTCCTTGTAAGGATGGTGAACTCATTGAATGAGGTCACCTCAGAATATTTGCACATAGTAGAGACCTAACTCACAGCACGTTTTATTTATTTATGTGTGTGTGCCCATGTGTTCATATACACGCAGGCACACATGTATGTGTGCAGGTGCCTATGGAGGCCTGCTGACAAGCCCCTGCTGTCATCCTCAGGCACATACACTCCTCTGAGACAGGGTCTCTCCTTGGCCTGCAGCTCACCAGCTAAGCTAGAC
The DNA here is from genome assembly GCA_036346955.1 of Dipus sagitta. Lineage (NCBI taxonomy): Eukaryota > Metazoa > Chordata > Mammalia > Rodentia > Dipodidae > Dipus > Dipus sagitta. Next base: position 138,265,433 of record CM070773.1, read on the forward strand.
TAGCTGCCCAGCAAATCCCGACCGCCCTCCTGTCTCTGCCTCTCCAGTGGTGGGGTTACAGGTATGCACCATTGTACCTGGTTTTCCAATGTGGGATTTGGGGTCTAACTTGAGTCCTCGTGCTTGTAAGACAAACACTTCATCAACCGAGATGTCCCCACAGCCCCTTGTTCCTCTTTTGATTTCAAGCCTAGGTTCCCAGAGGGCCACTCCAGGACCCTGCCTACAACTTCTCCTTTTCCCCACCCAAAGGTCCTAGAGTGGGCAGTTCCCAGTCTTGAGTGATTGGCCTGCACTCTGGAAAAAGATGGCAAGTGGCACGATAGATCAAGGTTTTTCTCAAACACCTCTGGCACAATGGAAGACACGCAATGATGGGAACGTAGGGTGTAGGAGTCTGATGAGGGAACCCCAGATCTCACCCCACTGACACACAGGGTCGAGTGGGCTGGAGGGCTTGGGGGGGTGGATGTGTCAGGGTGGGGAACACTTCTTGTGAGTCATGAAGAGGAAGAGTGCCATCCAAGTCAGGTGAACATATGTGACCTTGCTCTGCCACCATCTCTCTGTGTGACCTTGGGCACTGGCCCCAACTGCTTTTTTTTTTTTTTTTTTTTGAGGTAAGGTGTCGCTGTAGCCCAGCCTGACCTGAGGGTTAAAGGCGTACACCACCATGCCCTTTGAGGAAGGATTTAACATGGGCAGGTTTGTGGTGAAATAAGGGTGGAAAGGTTCCTCTCAGGAGGCCACCAATGAGTGGGGACACTGGAGCGCAAAGACGGTTGAAGGCCAGCCATTAAGGGGTGGGGCACATATGATGTATGCATGTGTTCATGTGTTTGAACACAGACATGTGTTGCTATGGCACACATGCAGAGGTCAGAGAATTACCTCGGGTGTGGGTCCTAACCTTCCATCTTCTTTGAGGCAGTGTTTCTTGCTGCTCACTAAGCTAGCTGGCCCCCAAGCTTCCAGGTTATTCTCCCACCTCTGCCTCCCTTCTTACCTAGATGCACTGGGGTTACAGATTGCTAGCACTACAGTGGGAAGCTTTTATTTTTGTTTGTTTGTTGCTGTGTTTGTTTTCGAGATAGAGTCTCACTCTAGCCCAGGCTGACCTGGCACTCACTCTGTAGCTCCAGGCTAGTCTTGAACTCACTCTGCCTTCTGAGTGCTGGGATTAAAGGTATACCCCACCACACCTGCCTTTTTAAATACATACATACACACACATGCACACACACACACACATATATATATATAATCTGAGATATAGATAGGTAGGTAGGCAGATAGATAATAGATGGATGGATGGATGGATAGATAGATAGATAGATAGATGGCTTTTATATGGGTTCTGATGATCCTGACTCAGGTATTCATGCTTGTATGGCAAGCACTTTATGAACTGAGCCATCTACCTAGCCTGAAGGGGTTCGGTGACACTCCATTTTCTTAGTGACATAAGCTTCTGACAACACCCGCCCGCCACACTGCAGGTGCTTCAGTTAATCTAGCCTCCCAGGGCTGGCATTGCCCTTGGACTGAGCACACTTGCACCCAGGAAGCGCAGACCACTTCTGAGAAGACCGGCTGTAGGACAACCGTGACCAGGGGTGTCCCAGCCCCTGAGCCTGGAAGCTCCTCCCTTCCTCTTCCCTCCCACAACTTTGAATGGCCTCCTGCTAGGAGGCTGCTAAGGGCTCACTCTGATATCCCAGGACATGCTTACTGAGGAGCCCCCCCCCCCCAAGATCCAGGGGCTTTGTGAAGGGAAAGACCCAGAAGGACATAGGAGGGGCATAGTCTGTCTTCTTAAAACTCACACTCATTGTTTCTCTACTTCAAATACAATTCCCTCTGAAGAGATAATGGGCAAGGAATTCTGAATGCAGAGCAGATGCTGGGCAAACACATGGAGGTGGACAGGTATGTTCCAGATAAATTGCGGATACCGAGCTAGCCTGAGAAAGACTCCCCAGACAGGGATTCAGGCAGGGGAATACGGAACAGGTCGCCAGAGGAAAGGGAAGGGCTTTATGCAAGTGTCTGGCCTGCTCCTTCAGCCTTGTCCCCACTGGCCCAGTGGCCTTTTCTCAGGCTGACTGCCTCTTGGGGACACAGGTGGGTCTTGTAGAGCCCCAGAATGTCTTCTCTAGGGTACCTCTCAGCATTTCACCTCCAGACTTTGTGATTCGAAATCCAGATGTTTGAACTGGGGAGATAGGTCAGTGGGTAAAATGTTTCCTATGCAAGCATGAGGACCTGCATTTGGATCCCCAGTACCTCTATAAAAGCCAGGCGTGGTGGAGGGCACCCACAGTCCAAGTGCTGGGGAGGTGGGGACAGGCCTCCTAGGGCTTGATGGCTTGTGGAATGGGTAAGCCCTAGGTGCCATGAAAGACCTTGTCTCAAAAAGAAGGTGAAGAGCCATCAAGGGAGACACCCGACGTCAACTTCTGCCCTCCTATGCACACACATACACATGCACCCACACACATATGTGCCCCACACACATGAACAGGTATAGGCTCGTGAGTGCACACACCTGTACACACATGCAAAATCAAAGGAGAAATGCAGGAAGTGCAACAACCTAGGAGTACTTGGCCATCACAGTGGCTTGTGCCAGAACAAACAGGGCCTGGCGCGGGGCTGCAGAGCACTGTCCCACGGCAAACACTGCCCTTTGCCAAATAGGGAATTGTTTTCGTCAGGGCAGGAGGAAAGCAGTTCCGCCAAGCCCCTTGACCACTCACCCCACCCCAGCTCTGACATCACTTCTTTCTAACCCTGCACCCAGGGGCCAGGGAGGGGGCAGGCTCTCCTGACCATGAGTGAAAGACATAAAAGTTATTGCAAAAAAAAAAAAAAAAAAAAAAAAAGGCCAAGAGAATGAGTAATCTGAGTCATAAAGCTCCTAAGCAACAATACAAAACCACTCAGTGATGCCCCCTCCATGCGTCAGCTTCCTGCAGCCTCCAGGACTGCCAACGTGGCACTCCATCTTACAGTACCCCGAGAGGCTGGGGGAAGGGAGAGGTCAGCGGGTCTGGGAAAACATGGGTGCAGAATGCTGAAAGAAGGAGAGAGGGGGCGTCACAAAGTGTAGAGAGCTAGGCCTCACTGGATTTTAGCCCTCTGTGCCCTAGGCAGGTCCCCAGCTCTGTGAGCCTCAGTCACCACATGTGTGAAATTGAAGCGAGGGCTTGACTCACAGGGATCCTGAGTTTCAAGCTAAGTGCTTTGGAGAGCGATTGCTGGGTACCTGTACCGTGCTAGACTCTGACAGCCAAGCAGGTTCCTGTCTCAGGCCTTGAGGGACCATGACATCCATTGGTTGGGCAAACAAATGAAGGCTAAACTTAATAAGCAGCCGGGAGTGCACAAGGAGACACGTCTGTCCATGAGTGCACACTCTCACTGTTCACCACACACAGGAACGTGAGAACACTCCTGTGTGAGCATGTGTGCGTGACCGCGTGTGTCTGCTCTCTTCGTATGTGTATATGATATAGGCACATACGTGTATGTATGTGTGCACAGGTGCACGTGCATGTATGTGCGCACGTGTGTGGAGGCCAGGGGTGAACGTTGGTGCCTGCTTCAGTTTCTCTCTGCCTTATTATACTTCGAGACAGGGTCTCTCACTGAATCTACAGCTCACTGATTCTGCTAGGTCAGCTGGCCAGCAAACCCCAGGATCCTCCTGTCTCCACATGCCCAGGGCAAGGATTCCAAGTGTGTGCTCCCGATCCTCATGCTGGCGTAGCCCTCTATCCACTGAGCCATCTCCCCAGCCTGCGGGAAGCCTGGCTACAACTGCCTCGCCTTACATCTCACACAGCAACTTTGTACCCTGCAGTGAAGCCACTTAATGCTGATGGAGAAATCTCTGCCTTATAGCACTCTTGATTAATAGGAATTAGATGTGGTAACAAAATAGTGAGTAATGTAGGCAATAAACACATCACAGCAGCCTGACCTGTGGGGCACTGACGTGGCTTATGCTTGTCCCAGGAGGAAGAGCCATTCTCACCAATAATTAATGCCCTCTGGATGGGCCAGGCAGATGAGTCACTGCGTGGCTCTCGAGCTGGCCAGTGGTGGTCAGGACTCCCTCTACATGCTACTTTGCATGGGCAAGAATTTTGAAAGTATCTCTGTTCTCCATGTCACACCCTAACACACACCTGCCCCTCACCCCAGCTGCAAATGTCCCAAGAACCCTACCTAGCATCTATGCACCAGACACCCATCCACACCTGACACCTCAGTTTGCTCCAGTTCCCACAGGGTTAGAGCTAGCTCAGATATGTATCCAGAAAGACACTCTGTGTGCACTCATATACCAAGCTCTGTGCACGTGGGCCTGTGCACTTGGATGGCTCCTGTAACACACATGCACATGGGCACACTCTTCCTGCACACTCACTAGTTGTACATGGGCAATACCTAATAAAGAATGAGGGTGAAACTGAATATGGTGGCCCACACCTTTAATCCCAGCACTCAGGAGGCAGAGGTAGGAGGATTGCCATGAGTTCAAGGCCACCCTGAGACTACATAGTGAATCCCAGGTCATCCTAAGCTAGAGTGAAACCCTACCTCAAAAAACAAAACAAGGGTTGGAGGGATAGCTTTGTGGTTAAGGCATTTGCCTTCAAAGCCAACGGACCCAGGTTCAATCCCCAGGACCCACATTAGCCAGATGCACAAGGGGGCACATGCATCTGGAGTTTGCTTGCAGTGGCTTGAAGACCCTGGTGTGCCCATTCTCAATCTCTCTCTCTCTCCTCCACTTTCTGTGTCAAATAAATACTAATAAAATATTTTTTAAAAAGAAAGAAAGAAAAGAAGAAGGAGGGTGCACACCCAGGAATACAGAAAAGCCCAGCTGTGAGCCCAGTGCTCCCAGTCCTCCAGCCTGGGCTGCCAGGCTCGGTCCTATACTGTCCCCCATACTGTGGAGGCATACTCTTCACATGCCTCCCCACCGACTCCAGCCCTCCAGGTCTTTGCCTGAAACAGCTGTGCATCTTCTCAAGGTTTGTCATCCCTTCTGTGCACCAAGGGCCTGCTCGGGATTCCTGTGGTCGGGAGTGATTCGGTTACACTGTCAGAGTGACCCCAGGTCCTGGGGACATCTGGCAATCAGTGCCACACAGTCATTTGAGGATCTGGGTCACAGCAGCTCTCCATGGGCTGGTCCGCTCATGAGCTGGACCATTCTTAGTGACAGGGACAGGTGGGGACGCCAGAGGGTCAAGCCTTAAGCTAAAAAGGAAGCCATTGATTTGAACTCGTATATCGCTGGCCAGGATTAGTCCTGAGAAGTATAGTCCTCCATGCTTCCTTTCTTACTGCCTCCTTGACAACAGAGTAGTGCAAACTTCACCAGAAATGGACACACTTAGTCTCTTACAGTTCCGGACTGCAAAAATTCAAAATGAGTATCCCAGAGGCTAACACTCTCCTGAAGGCTCCAGGGACATCCATGTACCTTGATTCATGGCCTCTTCCTTTCCTCCATCTTCACAAGCATAGAGTAGCATCTTTCTTCCTGTGTGACCTCCTACCTTCCTCTTATGAAGAGTTGTAGAGGTCTGCGGATATAGCTCAGTGGTAGAATGTTCTCTTAACATAGACATTTGTGTCCACCGGGTAGTCCATGGTAATCTCTGTATCACATTTCTTAACTTATCACATCCGCAAAGCTTGTTTTTTTTTATTTTCTTTTTTTTTTTTTTTTGAGGTAGGGTCTCGCTCTAGCCCAGGCTGACCTGGAATTCACTGTGTAGTCTCAGGGTGGCCTTGAACTCAGTTGATCCTCCTACCTCAGTGTTGCTGGTAGAAATCACCCAACCGAGAGCAGCTTATGGGGAAAAAAAGAGGTTTATTTTGGCTAACAGGCTCAAGGGGGAAGCTCCACGATGGCAGGGGAAAACGATGGCATGAGCAGAGGGTGGACATCACCCCCTGGCCAACACAAGGTGGTCAATAGCAACACGAGAATGTGCCAAACACTGGCATGGGAGAACTGACTGTAACACCCATAAGCCCACCCCCAACAATACACCACCTCCAGGAGGCTTTAATTTCCAATTGCTCTCAGTTGGGGAGACCAGCATTCAGAATACCTAAGTTTATGGGGGACACCTGAATCAAGCTACCACACTCAGCCTCCCAAGTGCAAGGATTAAAAGTGTGTGCCATTACACCTGTCACTTTCAAATAAATAAATCCATTTATGTGTGTAAATAATGGGTAGGAGTGTGTGCATCCATGGCCATATGTGTGTGGATATGCACGCACATGTGTTTGTATGTGGAGGCCAGTGGTTGACACTGAATGTCTTCCTCAATCACTGTCTTTATTTTCCTGAGACAGAGTCTCTTGAGCTCACAGCTCCCCCTTTCTGCTAGTTTATCTAGCCAGCTTGCCCTGGCATTCTCTGTCTCTGTCCCACAAGCTGGGATTACATGCAGCCACAACAGCCTGTCAACATTGTCCATGGGGGCTGGGGATCTGAACTCAGGTCCTCATGCTTGCATGACAATCACTTGTTCAATGGAGCCATCTCCTCAGGCCCCCTGTAAAAAGTTTGAAACAAGGTATCATGTAGCCCAGGCTGGCCTTGAACTTGCTATGCAGCTGAGGATGACTGATAGGTCCTGATTCTCCTGCCTCCACATCCCAAAATACTGGGATTGCAGCAAGTGCCACCAAACCTAGTTTGTGCAGTGCATGAATTGAATCCAGGGCTTGTGCATGCTGGGCAAACATTCTAATGAGCTACATCCCTGACTTCTGCAAAGTTCTTTTTGCCATGAGAAGGAACTCTCAGATCGGGGATTAGAATGTAGCCATCTGTTATGGCCGAATGCTTGCGTACTCTCCCAATTTATATATTGAAATCCTGCCTACCAGCTGGATGGTGGGCCACTTGGGAAGTGATAAGTTCAAGAAAGGTGGAGCCTTGCGATAGGATCAGTATCATTCTAAAAAGGGACATGAGGGGTTGGGGAGATGGCTCAGTGGCTAAAGTTACTTGCTTTCAATGCCTGATGGCCCAGGTTTGATTCCTAAATACCCACATAAAGCCAAATGCACAAAGTGGAGCATGATCTGGACTTCATTTGCAACAGCAAGAGGACCTGACACACCCATTTCTCTTTCTCTCTTCCTCCTCCTTCCCTCCCACCCTCCCTATCTTCCTCTCTCAAATAAACACATACAAATATTTAAAAATAAATAAAATAAAAAGGGGTATGAGCTTCAATAAGAAGTCAGCCATCTGTAAACCAGGAAGGAGGCACTCACCAGAGCCCTTCCAGGTGGCTAACACCCTGATGCCACACTTCAGCCTCTAAAGTGCGACAGATTAATGTGTGTTGCTTAAATTCTCCACTATATGATATCTTGTTATAACAAACTGAATTTATTTTTTATGAGAGAGAGAGAGAGAGAGAATTGGCATGCCAGAGCCTCCAGCCTGTGCAATTGAACTCCAGACATGTAACCTTGTGCACATGTGTGACCTTGTGCCTCTGGTTTACATGGGTTCTGAGGAGTTGAACTTGGGTCCTTACGCTTTGCAGGCAAGTGCCTTAACCACTACACATATCTCCAGCCCACAAACTGACTTTAGACTGTTTGGTGTGCCACTGTGCTGCCCCACAGTGTTCCAAAAAGGAGACACATAACGTGGGATTTTTATCATACATGCATGTGTATGTGTCTTTATATATATAGGCACATGTGTGTGTCTGTGAAGGCCAGAAGTTGACATTAGGTGTCAAGTGTCTTCCTCAATTGTTCCTCATCTTATTCTTTGAGACAAGCTCTCTCACTGAGCCTGGAGCTTACTCATTCACCTAGACTAGCGAGCCAGCAAGCCCTATGGGATACCCTGTCTCCACCCCCCAGAAATAGGATTATAGGCATGTGCCACCACACCTGGGTATTACATGGGTGATGGGGATCCAAATTTGGGTCTTCATGCTTATGGGACAAGCACTTTACTGACTGAGCCATCTCCCCAGCACTGTGGGGATTTTTAATGTTTTTTATTTAAAAAAATTTTATTTTTATTTATTTATTTGAGAGAGAGAGAAGGAAAGAGAAAGAGGCAGATAGAGAACGGGTGCTCAGGGCCTCCAGCTGCTGCAAACGAACTCCAGATGCATGCACCCCCTTGTGGGGTCCTGGGGAGATGATCCTTTGGCTTTGCAGGCAAACGCCTTAACAGCTAAGCCATCTCTCCAGCACAAATTTTTTATTTTGAAATAGGCTTTCACTCCAGCCCGGGCTGGTCTGGAATGTTTTCAGAACTGCTATCTGACTGTCCTCCTCTGAGTTATCATCGTTCCTGTGACTTCTCTTGAGGACTTAAGGACTGATTTGAGCATCTTTATCAGCAGGTGCCTGACACACAGCAGGAAGTCTGTAGGATGGAGGGAGAAAGAAAAGCATGAATGAATGAACTTAGCAAGAACAAGAAGTGCGTGAGAACAGAAAGCCAGGGAGGGGGTGAGCGGATGGGGCAATCACATCACGCACAGCCCGTGAGGATGTGATCTGCCCTGTGCCGAGGTTCGAACAGCACAGGCCCTTCAAGCCCAGGCATGGCAGTACTGTGAGTGGGAGACAAGTGGCAAGACAGGGCGGAAGAGGCAAGAGAGTCAAGCCTGGAGTCTGAGCCAGGCACAGTGCTCGACTCTTTACTGTAAGCAGCTCGGGTGCTCTCCCTGCCAGCCTTACACACAGCACCACGCAAGGGAGGAGACAGCGATGTTCCCAGCCCAAGTTCACATGGTTGGATAGCTGGTGAGGCCAGAACTTTTTTTAAATTTTTTTTGTTTGTTTATTTTTATTTATTTGAGAGTGACAAAGAGAGAGAGAGAGAGAGAAAGAGGCAGAGAGAGAGAGAGAGAATGGGCGTGTCAGGGCTTCCCACCACTGCAAAAGAACTCCAGACGCATGTGCCTCCTTGTGCATCTGGCTAACGTGGGTCCTGGGGAATGGAGCCTGGGGTCCTTAGGCTTCACAGGCAAGCACTTAACTGCTAAGCCATCTCTCCAGCCCAACTTTTTGTTTTTGAGACAGGGTCTCATGTAGTCCTGCCTGGCCTCAGACTCCCTCTGTATCCAAGGATGACCTTGAACTCCTTGATCCTCCTGTTTCCACAGCCCAAGTGGTAGGACTACAGGCGTTTGCCACCATGTCTGGTTTATGTGGTGCTGGGGATCAAACCTAGGGTTTTGTGCATGCTGGGCAAACATTCTACCAATTGAGTTACATCTCCAGCCCTATGTCAGAATGCGTGGGCCTGTTTAGCTGGTTCTGAAACCTGGGATAGCCAGCATTGTGCCAAGCTTCGCCACACTTCCAATCACCTTTCTGTCTGTCTCTTTAGATGCCTAGTCTTTTGTCTGCAAAGAGGGACGGCTAGCTGATCCCTGGTTTGGCTTTTAGAGTCCACCTCCATAGGTCTTTGCACATAGGGTGGGCTTTCTGGAGGGGCTGGGGTCTGAAGTTCCTCACCACATTGACTACAGTCACAGTTCCTTTGGTGTGGCTGAGAGATGATCCAGGGCAAAGAGGGAGAGGCCCTCAGCACGAATGACTCCATGGTCCAAAAATGAGAATCAAAGCAGCCCACAGGATTGTGCAAGCTGCCCGCAAGGCTGCAAGGCTGCCCTGGCCGGGAGGAGGGCTGTTTACACTCCTGAGTGTGTGCCCACAGTTAACTCCATCCGCCCTGAGTGCGGCTCTCAGGACCAGCAGAAGAGGCTTGATCGAGACCAAAGAAGAGGGGGAAGGAGGCGAGAATACAGTAGGAGGAAAGGGGAGGAGAGCAGGAAGGAAAGGGGGAAGAGAAAGGGCCACCTATTTCATCCCTCATTCATTCATTCACTCATTAATTCATCATTCCTGTATCTATTCTTTCCCCAATCCATTTCCTGAGCATGTGCCAGAAATTGGGCAAGGCCCTATGGCTACAGAGGTAACCAAGTTGGCTTCTGGGGAGCCTGTAGGCCCTGGGAATCTCGAAGAACAGTGAGGCACTAAATATAGACACTGACCTCAGGCAAGGGTGCCGCAATGGCAAAGGTATGTGCCAGAAGCCAGGGAGCATGGGGCAGAGGACTTTGGTATCTTCCTAAGGAAAATATTTAACTACTAGTTAAAAAATCAAAACAAGATAACAACTTTACACTCAATTACCTTTAGAAAAAAATTTTTTTTCTCTTCTCATAAATGTGGAGTGGTGAGGATGGCATGCTCAAAGGTTTCTTTAAGTCCCACTTCCAGGGTAGTTAGGAAAAGCAACCTTAGGTCATTCTTAAGGCTCCCTGTCTCTTGGATCCATGCAAATAGTCTGGGGTCCACACAGTCTGCTAGATGCCTGTGAAAAGGGGTCCCTGGAGGAACTCACCCCTCTAAATGGTATGTTCCTGATATCCAGTAGCCAAGGCCAAGTGCAGGGTTTAGAATGTTAGGGTGTGGCGCTGCTTTGACTCCAGGTCTTCTAGACAGACTTCCCTGGGGAAGCTATGGCACCCCTGGGGCACTGCTATGAAGGGAACCCAGGTCTCGCCTCTGGAACTTGGAGCTCCTTCTCAGATAATAGGAACCTTCCTCTTTCCTCCTCACAATTCCCTCCTGCATTAGGGGACACAGTCTATGGACTTCTTTCTTGATCACTGTCCATGTGACAAACAGGAAAGGATGTTGCATTATAAGTAGATCTGGTGACATTCTGCAAGTGCCCCTGGGAGCAGGGCACCGAAAGGAGTCTGGCCACGTACTGGGGATACTGGGAGGGAAAAACTAGGTGAAGGCAGGTGAATCAGGAGTTCAAGAGCATCTTTGTCTACATAGCAAGTTCAAGACCAGTCTGGGATACATGAGACCCCATCTCAAAAACAAAAACAAAAAATCTAAGTGTCCAGTGAGTACCTGGCTCTCAGCACACACTCACAGAATTTTAGCCAATAGACTGCTTCCCTTTGCTTTCTGAAAGGCAGAGACCAATTTTATCTCTCCATCTCTGGTTGTGGGCCCAGAACGTCAAAGTCAATCCATCAAATTGCCTATTGAGTAACCATTTCTTTGCCCCTGGCACTGGCTTCCCATCCATAGACTGGGAAGTGAGTAGTTCTGTCTCCTTTGGCAGCCAACTGACCGGATGCTGCCTTACGGGCATCCTCACCTACGCCTTCTGCCCACCCACCCTCACCGGGCCCTGGAAGTCTCTGGGGAAGTACCTTCAAGTACTACCTTTCCCAATAGCACTTGCTGTTAGCGCAGCCCTGTGACTTGCTTGCTTCCAGCCAATTAAGACCCAGCAGGGGTCCTCCTGGGAGACCCTGCACTTACTCAAGGAGCCTAGGCATCATACCACCACCCCAAGCCGGTAAGTAGATTCACATGTTAAGGCCAGGGAACAGAAAGCTGGGAAAGGTCTGGTCCCTGTTGGCATCACTAGAAACTAAGGCCAAACAGCCATCTATTTCTCAAATCCTCACTCTATTAGAAAAATAAACCTGCCTTTGTTTCAGCCTCAGGAAGAAGGGTTCACTGTAAAGTCTTAACATATTTCTTTCTTTCTTTATTTTCGGGGGTGGGGTGTGTTGAGGTAGAAACTTGCTCTTGTCCTGGACTTCACTATGTAGCCTCAGGCTGGCCTCGAACTCACAGCAATTCTCCTACCTGTGCCTCCTGAGTGCTGGAACTGAAGGCATGTGCCACCACACCTGGCCTTTTCTTAACATATTTCTAACTGTTGCCTATGAACTTGGTTAAAATATTCATCAATAATGGTGCTCCTCCTCCCTCCCCTTTTCTCTTCTTCCTCACTTCTCTCACAAGGTGTAATGGTTTTTATTGACTGTCAACTTGACCTAGAATTGTCTGTGAGGGGTTATCTAGACTATGTGAGCCTCTGGGTGTGTCTGTGAAGGATTATCTTCATTAGGGTAATTTAAATGGGGATATTTACTTTAACTGTGGGCAGCACCATTCATGGGCTAGAGTCCTGGACCATATAAAAAGGAGAGAGTTGAAGCTAGGCATGGTGGCCCACTGCCTTTAATCCCAGCACCTCGGAGGCAGAGGTAGGTGGATCGTCATGAGTTCGAGGCCAGCCTGAGACTACATGGTGAATTCCACATCAACCTGGGCTAGAGTGAGACCCTATCTCGGGAAAAAAAAAAAAAAAAAAAAAAAAAAAAAGGAGAGAGCTGACTAAGAGAGGCAGTCCTAGCTGTCAGCTTTCTTTTTTTTTTTTTTTTTTTCTTTTGTTTTTTTGAGCTAGGGTCTCCCTCTAGCCCAGGCTGACCTGTGTAGTCTCAGGGTGGCCTTGAACTCACAGTGATCCTCCTCCCTCTGTCTCCCCAGTGCTGGGCTTAAAGGCGTGCACCACCATGCCTGGTGCTCGCAGCTTTCTTACTGTGGACTGGATGTGACCAACTGCCTCACAGTCCTGCCTCTATGTCTTCCCTGCCAGGACAGACTCGAGCTTGGACCCATAAGCTGAAATACACACCTCCTCCCTTAAACCGAGTTTTGTCAGATACTTGGTCCCAGCAATGAGAACTTGACTAATACGCAAGGACCCTTGATGATGCTGGGAAGTCCTCGGGACCCCAGAAGGGCACCATGTGCTTGAAGCAGGCTCCCATGTGGAGAAAGCCAAAGGCATGCTGAATTTAATCTGAGTACCTCCCGTCTGCTCCTCCCCAAAGAGAAACTGGGGTCACAACACCTGAAATGAAGATAAAACGAACGGGTCCAAGAGGGGGAGGCCACAGACGCCCAGCTGGTATCCAGAGCTGCCACTGGTATGAGGCCCAAGACCAAGACCTGCTCTCGGCCAGCAGCAGCAGAGCTCATGGTGAAGTTTTCGGTCTTTGACCTTGACCTGGCCAGACTCCCCGAGCATCTTCTAGGGAATAAAGCCTTGCTTTCTAACTAGGCACTACTGCTCAGAAGAGTCCTTTGATCAGAGCTATTTGTGCCTATTTATAAAAGAAGAAACTTAAGGACAGAGAGGTCAAGTAGCTCCTCCAAGGTCCCACTGGTTGGAAGTGGGGAAACTGGTTGCCATAGATAATAGCCCTGCTGGGTACAAGGCTGTTTTGGAGGCTGTTTTCCAGATGGAAGCCATTTATTCCCAGCTGAGTTCCTTTGCTCTGGCTTGACCCCTCCCAGAATCCTCTTTTTCTCACTGGTTTGCAGCTTCCAGATTACAGCCTCCCTCTCTAGTCACCAGTAGCTACTGCTTACAAATGGCACACCCCACTATTTCCAGCACTAGCAAACAGGTGTCTTTTATTAATTATTTTTTATGTTTTTGAGATAGGATCACATGTCTTCTGTGCTGGCCTCAAACTCCATAGGTAGCTTAGAATGACTTTGAACTCTTTTTTTTTTTATGCAAGAGAAATAATTGGTGAGCCAGGGCCTCCAACCACTGTAATTGAGCTCCAGACGCCTGCTCCACCTTGTGCGCATGTGTGACCTTATGCATGCATCACCTGGTGCATCTGGCTTATGTGGGATCTGAGGAGTCAAACATGGGTCCCTAGACTTTGTAGACAACCACCTTAACAGCTAAGCCATCTCTCTAGCCCAAACTTAAACTCTTGGTCTTCCTGCCTCTATCTCCTAAGTGCTGGAATTATAGCATGTACCACCATGCTCAGTTTAGGCTGTGTTAGGGATCAAAAACCAGGGCTGGGACTGGAGAGATGACTTAGTGGTTAAGGTGCTTGCCTGTGAAGCCTGGGGACCCAGGTTAAATTCTCCAGTACCCATGTAAGCGAGATGCACAAGGTGGTGCATGCACCTGGAGTTCATTTGCAGTGGCTGTAGGCCCAGGTGTGCCCATTCTTTCTGTCTCTCTCTATATATTTTTTTGTTTTGTTTTGTTTTGTTTCTCAAGGTAGGGTTTCACTCTAGCTCAGGCTGACCTGGAATTGACTATGTCGTCTCAGGGTGTCCTTGAACTCATGGCGATCCTCCCACCTCTGCCTCCCAAATGCTGGGATTAAAGGCATGTGCCACCACACCCAGCCTCTGTCTCTCTCTACTTGCATATAAATAAGTAAATAAATGAATAAATAATAAAAAAAATCAGGGCTTTGTGTATACTGGACAAAACTCCCCCAATTGAGCTATGTTTCCAGCCCCAGACAGGTGCCTTTATCCCTGCTTTGTAGATGTGGAAACTGAGGATCAGAGGTGCATCTGCTGGCCTGAGTCTCTCAGCTAGCATAGAGAGCAGTAGCCAGCCAGCTCAGCCTGGAGCCTTGACCTCAGGAAGGCTAGTAAGACCATATTGTTTCCTGGTGAAGGTGTGTGTGGGGCAGGGAGTGGGGTGGGGGGGGAGGTTGTCTCTTCCTCCACCCTTGGCCCTGTAAATTAGCTTTGACTTTCCTGGGCCTACCTTTGAGCTCCCAACTCATTCAATGGGAAAATCACAAAGGAAGCAAAGAGGTCTGGCAAGGTGGGCCAACCCCTTGGCCCCACTTGGGGCCACGCCCAATGCCCAAAACAGGCCTCCAGGGGTCTGTTTGCACAGTTGGGGCACTGCACTGTACACCCCACCTTTGGGAAAAGCCCCAGCGAGGTCATCTGTTGATTCTGGGATTAGTGGCTCCCTGCAGGAGCTCTTTTCCTCTGAGATGAAAAGAAAGGGGACAATCTGTCAGGTAAACAGGCGGCATTGTCAAGACCCTTTTGTGGGCCGGCCTTTGAGGTCCGCTGGCTCCCTGCTCAGTGACCGTGCTTACTTGGAAGAGACAAGAGGCCCTTTGGCTGGTGTGCAGGTGTCTGCTGCCTGGTCCGAGGACAAAGGCTCCTGCAAGCCCATTTTCCTCTCCGTCTGTCCAAATGCCAGTGGGAGTGGGCCTCAGGGATGGGGACTCAGGGCACAGTGGTCCTGCAGGTAATGACTGAAGGAAAAGTTAAGGCTCCTCCCTGGCTCTCCACCTGAGGATAACTGGATACGGCAGGAATTGATGGTGTTATTTCTGTATCCCTGGTTTTCCCCAAGGTAGTGGAGGGCAGCCTAAGCCGTCCACACCTATGGCAGTTCTGGTCCATTCTTTCTACAATATTTAAACAGCTGAGTGGACAGGGCTGATTGAGCCTGTGCCTCGTCCCTCCCTCATCTGTGTTTCTGGTCCCTTCAAAGGGACAGGAAGTAAAGGCCCCACGCCACCTGCCCCATGAGAGCACGTGTGTCTTGGAGTGAGGACACCTGAGTGCCCCGGCCTCTACTCCACTTTGCTCTGCGGCCCCAGGCCAGGCACTCATCTTCTCCAGGATGTTCTCACCCACGCAAGCCTGTGGGGATAAGAACCCACCAGCTTCCATTCCCAAGGACAGGATGAAAGAGGGTGATGAGCCTTTAGGGGAAGAGGGGCTGGCTGCCTGCACCTCAGGCCTACCTCTAGCTCAGAGGGGTCTGCAAGGCGAGTGGCCTGAGCCCACCCATGTTCTCTAGGATCCACTGTGGTGAGTGAAGACACTTCCAGTCTGAGATCATGTTTACCTGCATGATTCCAACCTGTCCCTCATCAGATGCCTGCAAAGCCAAAAGACCCAGGTTCGATTCCCCAGGACCCACGTTAGCCAGATGCACAAGGGGTGCATAAGTCTGGAGTTTGTTTGCAGTGGCTGGAGGCCCTGGCATGCCCATTTTCTCAGTCTCTCTCTCTCTCTCTCTCTCTTTCTCTGTCAAATAAATAAATAAATAAATAAAAATAAAATTTTTTTAAGCCAGGTACAATGGCACACACCTGTAATCCCAGTGTTAAAGAGATAGAGATAGGAGGTCCCTTGGGACATGCTGACCAGCCAGTCTAGCTTAATTGATGTACTCCAGGCCAATGCGAGTCCCTGTCCCCAAAAATGTGGATGGTGTACTTGAGAAAGACACCTGAGGTTGTCCTCAGCTCTCCCCGTGCACTTACACACATGCATTCACACACATATAAACATGCATGCACATATAAAAATGTATGTCCATTGTGAACTTCCTGTGAGCCAGGCCCTATGCTAATAAGTATTTTATTCCAGCAGAGAGCTTAAACAACTGCCTGTGGGTTCCCTACCCTGAGGTCATGATCTGATCAAGTCAGAATGTGAAGCCAGGCCCATGTCCTGAGCTGTGCACTAACCTTAGCATGACTGCATGTCAAGCCTGTCACCCCTGTGGTGGTTTGAATCAGGTATCCCCCATAAATTTATGTGTTCTTTTTTTTACTTGAGAGAGAGAGAGAGAGAGAAATCAGCAGGGAGAGAGAGAATGCGCATGCCAGGGACTCCAGCTGCTACAAACGAACTCCAGACGCATGCGCCCCCTTCTACATCTAGCTTACGTGGGTCCTGGGGAGTCAAACCTGGGTCCTTTGGCTTTGCAGGCAAGCGCTTTAACTGCTAAGCCATCTCTCCAGCCCCAATTTATGTGTTCTTAATGTTTGATTTCCAGCTGGTGGCAGTTTGGGAGGTGGAGCCTTGATGGAGGGGAAGGGTGGCCGGGGCTCACCTTGAGGTCTGTTAGTCCCTAGCTTGCCAGTGTTAGTTGGCTCACTCTTCTGCTACTGTTTCCCATCTTCTGTGGCAAGCCTCTGTTCCTGCCATGCTTTCCTCTGCCATCATGGAGCTTCCCTCGAGACTGTGAGCCAGACTAAATCCTTTCCTCCCATCAGCTGCTTTGGTTGGGTGCTTTACGCCAGCAAACAAAAGGTAACTATAACACCCCCTGAACTTCTCTGTGCTGTGGAGTACCGACTCCACCTCCAGAAAGACCCAGTGTACAAGCTGTGCACGGACACCAGGAGGCCACAGCCCCAAGCACCTAGCTGGGAGCAGGCTATAATCCAGGGTCCCTTTCTGTCTACCACCAGTCCCCTAAGACACATCACGGTCCTGTCCTTGGTGCTGTCATCTCCCAGCTGATGGCGGGCTTGATCAGGCCAGCCATCTCCCTATGAACCAGGCATCCTTCACGCAATGCTGTGTGGCTGCTCTCTTCATCTCCAGCCCCCATGGACTTGGCTCCCAGGGGTGTCTGCAGCAAGCACAGAGAGTGAGGTGTTCAGGCAAATGAGAGGGATGAAGAATGGGGGGCTCCTCCCAGCCAGGGGTCAGGTGGGAGGAGAGGCCCGGACCTCACCAAGCCAATGGCCCCGAGCCTCAAATGCTTCTTGAGCCCCCTCCCTTCTCCTAGCTCCAGCAGGAACACGAACAGCTCTTTTGGCGACCCCTGCCTTCAGGGGAGACTCTTTTTTTTTTTTTTTTTTTTTTTTTTTTTGGTTTTTCGAGGTAGGGTTTCACTCTAGCCCAGGCTGACCTGGAATTCACTATGGAGTCTCAGAGTGGCCTCGAACTCACGGCGATCCTCCTACCTCTGCCTCCCGAGTGCTGGGATTAAAGGCGTGCGCCACCACGCCCGGCTCCAGGGGAGACTCTTAAAGGAAAAGGATGCTCTGGAAGCAGCTGGAGCACATCTGGCTCCAGGCAGCTGCAAATGCCCCACTTTTTTCTCATCCTTCTTGTTTTCTTTTGACCGTGGCATAGCTATTTACTTTTCATCACCTTCATGTGGGCCACCATGGTTCAGAGGCCTGTCCTCAAGCGATCTTCCCAGACCTTCGTGCCATATTGCTACTCACCTTACCAGGTGCCCAAATTCCTCTGCCCCACAATTGTGAGTTCTAGAAGGAGATTCAGGGTAGTACACACTGGCCTGGCTCCCTGAAGCTCCTGTAGCCTGCTCCCCCAGTCAGGACAGGAAGATAAGACAAGGTGCCTGGCTCTGTTTCCTAACTGCTTAGACACCGACTGAATGACATGACCTGCATCATTGGCCTGTCTATGCCTCAGCTTGTCTGTCAGCCTGGAGTTCCGAGAGTCACCAGAGATGGTCCCTGTGGGATCCAGTGGAGCTGACACGAGGATGGTTTTAAGACTATGCCAGGCACCACAGCCAATGACAGCTTCTTTTTTTTTTTTTTTTTCCTTTGGTTTTCCGAGGTAGGGTCTCACTCTAGCCCTGGCTGACCTGGAACTCACTATGGAGTCTCAGGGTGGCCTCGGACTCACGGCGATCCTCCTACCTCTGCCTCCTAAGTGCTGGGATTAAAGGCATGCACCACCACGCCTAGCAAATGACAGCTTCTTTTATAACTGGTATTTGTTATGTGAGTCTTGTCTTTTCTTTCTTTTACTTTTTCGTTTTTTGGTTTTTGAAGTACAGTCTCCCTCTAGCCCATGCTGACCTGGAATTCACTATGTTGTCTCGGGCTGGCCTCGAACTCACGGCGATCCTCCTACCTCAGCCTCCCAGGTGTTAGTATTAAAGGTGTGTGCCACCACGCCTGGATGACTCTTGTCCTTTGAATATGAAATATGATTCCCCACCGCCAACCATGCTCATGTGTTTGAACTTGATCCCCAGCTGATAACCCTGTTTGGAAACATTGTGGAACCTTCAGGAGATGGAAACTTGCTGGAGGAAAGTGGGTCCCTGGGGCTGGGCTTTGGGGTATTACAGTCCAGCCCCACTTTCTGCTCGCTCTGCTTTCTGACTGTGGATGTAACGTGACCAGCCGCGCTGTCTGTTGCCATGCCTGCTCTGCCATGAGGGACAGTGTCCTCTCGAACTGTGAGCCAGAGCAAACACTCTCCTTCCTTAAGCTACTTCATGTCACGTGGTCACAGCAATGAGGAAAGTAACTAATGCAAATCTGAAGTCCCCCCCCCCCCGCAGCAGCCAAAGACCCCCATCCTACACGCTCACCTCAGGAACACCCTGTCTTCACAGTGAACATGCACACAGCCCCGTCCTCCTGGCTCCCATCTTGGGATTGGGGCTCAGACTCACCTCTCTAGCCTGGCTTCTCTCAAGTCCCCCAAAAGACTTGGAGTAGGGTCTTGGGAGATATCTCAGCCAATCAAGTTCTTTCTTCATAAGCACGAAGACGTCAGTTAGACCCCCAGCACCCGTGTAAATGCCAGTGGCAGTGACGCGCACCTGACGTTCCAGCACTGCAGAGGCAGAGACAGAACCCCTCAAGTTTCCTGCCCAGTAATGTGGCCAATAATGAGCTCTAGGTTCAGAGAGAGACCCTGTCTCAAAGAGTAAGTTTGGGGAGTGACTGAGAAAGATGCCCAACATTGACCTCTGGCCTCCACACACACATGCACATGTATATGTGTACATGTACACCCATGCATGCACACACACACAAAGAACCAAGATCTGGAGAAGGAGAAGGTCTGTTATGACTTTCAGCCATGAGAACAGCTTGAACACGGCCAAAAGCAAACCCAGACACAAGCCTTCCCCAGGATGGCCGGGCAGAGCTCTGCTCTAAATAATAAACTCTGTCCTTTCTGAGGATGACAGTGGATCAAAGGTGGGAAGGACTACCTTGGGAGGGAGGGAGGGAGTTTCCCTTGCGTGGAGGTATTCAAGGGAGGGTCATCTGCCGGGATGTTGTGGAGAGGATTTCTACTCTGAGGGGGAGTTGACCTCAGTGCTATCAAGTTCATCATAAAGGAGAAACAAAAAGTTCACTTGTGGGCCTGGGGAGATGGCTCAGTCGGTAAAATGCTTGCTGTCCAAGTATGAGGACCTGAGTTCAGATAGCCAGCACCCACATTAAATGCGGGTGTGACAGCATGCACCTGTAATCCCAGTGCTGGGAAAGAGAGCCAGTGAATCCCTAAGGCTTGCTTGCTAGCTAGTATAAACAGATCGATGAGCTCCAGGTTCAGGGAGAAACTTCTCAAACGCTAAGATGGAAAGTGACTGAGGAAGACAGCTGACATCACTCTGTGGTGTGCACGCACGTGTGCACATGCACACACACACACACACTCATACACACACACACACACACATGCTTCCATGCACCATACATACGTACAAGCCCAGTACAAGCCCACTGGTGGAATTACTTGAGAAAGGCTTGCTATTGAAGGCGCAGGTGCACCTAGCTCTGTATCAGTGACTCTCCTGATGTGCAGTGCAGACCACCAAAAGGGCATGAATTCTGCAAGCACTCATGGTACCTACGTGCACCTACCTGGTAGCTACTCTGACGTTCAATTCGCATCTGTCGTTTGAGTAAGGGAACCACAGAGCCGACTCATAGCCGGCATGCAGACACCAGGCAGCTGGCATGCTGTGGCCCCTGGTGCAAGTCGGCTGTACTGTTGCGTCATCGTCGTCAGTACCCTCACGACGGTAACTGTAACTGAAACCTGGGAATGTTCATCTCTCTGTTTTTGCAATTGACCCAAACAGCTTGGTATGCACTAACTCAAGTCCCAAGAATCCAGCCCAGCTAAGGCCTCCACCCAGGGCAGTCAAAACCAGTTTGGACCAGAGACCCACAACACATCAAGTCTTGGATCACACCCAAAGCTAGCCAGTTGTCAGAGACAATAAGTTTGCAGAGTGTAAAGCTGTGTGGTCTGCATGTCTCAGGAAAGATATCCATTTTGCTCTGATGCAGCTTAATTCCTGTGAGAGGAAAGGAAGCTGTGAGCCCTGGGCATTAAAATGAGGAAGAGAGGCTGGGGAGACGGCTCGAGCAGTAATGCATTTGCCTTGCAAGCGTGTGGACCCGAGTTCAATCTCTAGAATCTACTTAAAAATGCAGGCATAGTGGCATGGGCTTGTAATCCCAGCACTGGAAAGATAGAGATAGGATCCGTGGGGTAGTCTAGCCTAATCAATGAGCTGCAGGGCCAATGAGAGGCCCTATCTCAAAGGTGGGGGGAAGGTGGATGGCATTCCTGAGGATGACTTCCAAGGTTGTCTTCTGGCCTCCAATGCACACCCATGTACAACTTCACCTGCACACACACAAATGTACACAAGCACACACACATACACACAAGTAAAAAAAAATAGAAACCAATAGGCGCCCAAGAAAATATGACGTCCTTCACTCCTAGATTCTTCTCTGGGTTCTTTCAAGTTGCAAGGTACCAACTTATTGCTGAATGGGCCAAAAACTCAAGGTTACCTCTAGGACAATTATCTGTGCCTGGTCCTTGGGGTCTGACAATGGTCCCCTAGACTCTCAGTGAAGTTTTGGGGCCGTAAGATAAGACCACAACTGGGGCGTCTCATACATGAGAGGGCTTGGGCTCCAGAGTCAAGTTTCCTGGCTCCGGGTTCCGGCCCTATGGCACTCACCACGATTAGGCTGCTTGTATTGTCTGTCTCCATTCCCATCTCTGTGAATGGGCACGGATGAATCCAGTCTTTGAAGAACTGGGAGGATTCATTAGACTGTACTCATGAAAGACCTGGAGCACAGGAAACCCTACAGTTACTCTTCCTCCCTCCACAGAGCTCTGTGAAGGACAGAACCTGGAGCAGAGTCAGGCCTTCTGTCTGCTGATCCCATAGTGCCCTTCAGGAGCTGTGGGCCTGTGAATTAGTGGTCAGGCATCCAGAGATCTGCCTTTGGTCTTTTTTTTTTTTTTTTTTTTTTTTTTGATTTTTCGAGGTAGAGTTTCACTCTAGTCCAAGCTGACCTGGAATTCACTATGTAGTCTCAGGGTAGCCTCGAACTCATGGTGATCCTCCTACCTCTGCCTCCCTAGTGCTGGGATTAAAGGCATGTGCCGCCACGCCCAGCTCCTGCCTTTGGTCTTTATCTTAGCACCTATATGTGTGTGCACACTTGTATGTATGCATGTTAGTATGCATTTGAGCATGAGTGTGTGAAGGTCAGAGGTTGAAGTTAGGTATCTTCCTCAGTTGATTTCTACCTTATCACTTTGTGATTTGTTTTTTTTTAACTTTTTTATTGACAAGGTCACTAAATGTAAACAATATGCCATGATCATACTCCCCTCCCACCATCTTCCCTTTCCTCTCACCCAAACCCTCCACCACTGAATCCCTTCCTTTTTCCAATTAGTCTCTCTTCTATTTTAATGTCATCATTTCCCCCTCCTGTTATGCAGGTCTTGTGTAGGTAGCACCAGCCACTGTGAGGTCATGGATATCAAGGCCACTTTGTGTGTGGAGGACAGTTTTGTAAGCACTCCTCCCTTGCTCTGGCTCATACGTTCTTTCCACCACCTCTGCAATGGTCCTTGGCCTTAGCGCCTGTGACAGAGACGCTTCACTGAGTGCTGACTATTCCACTGTCACTTCCCAGCGCTTTGGTGAGTCACCGCCATCTGAAAGGATAAGCCTCTCCAACCAACAGTGAGAATAACATGAATATATGGCACAAAAATAAGTATTTAAGGTCAGTTTGGGGCATAATATATTCATTTAGCCAGAAAACAGTAGTTATTATTCTTCTAAGACTTATGACCCCCTCAGCCATAGGTACCAGGCAGGAATTCCCTCCTGTGGAGTGGGCCTCAGGTCCAATCAGACAGCAGTGTTTTTTTGTTTTTTTTTTTTGAGGCAGGATCTTACATTAACCCAGGTTAATCTTATATGTACATTGTAGTCCAGGCTGGCCTTGGACTCGTGGTGATCCCCATACCTCAGCCTCCTGAGAGCTGGGATTACAGCAGTGAGCCATCATGCCTGGCATCCATGTCAATTTTTGATACAGGGTCTCTCACTGAACCCAGAACTCACTGATTCAGCAAGGCCAGTTATCCAGCAAGCCCTAAGGAGCTTCTTGTCTCTGCCTTCCCAGTGTTGACATTACCAGAACACACCACCACACCCAGTATTTCATGTGTATCCTGGGGCTCTGAACTCAGGTCCTCTTGCTTGCATAGCAAGCACTTTATCCACTGAGCCATCTCCCCAGCCCCTAGTTTGTTTGTTTGTTTGTTTTTTAACTGAGTAACAAAATAGTTAAGCCAGATACTTGTATGCAAGAGAGATTTATTTGGAGCTAAAAGTCCAAGGTCAAACAACCCTCTGTTTCATCTCTCGTGAGGGTCTTCTGCCTATATCATAACATGGTGAAGGGCATGATGGGAGTGTTTGTGAGAAGGACAGTGTAGTAGTTTAAATATAAAATGTCCTCCATAGCCTCAAGTGTTTGTAATTAAGTCTCATACTTAATCCACAGCTGGTGCAGCCTTGCTGGAGGAAGAGTGTCACTGGGGCCAGGACATTGGATTCACCATCCGCTCATCTCGCTGGTGCTAGCTGCGCCATTCTTGCTGCTTTCTCCCTGTTGACATACGACGATGTGGCTCTTGCTGTGCTCTCCCTGCCCGCTGGGGGTGAGGGGGATTGCATGAGAAGACAGGAAGTAAAAGCCCATGAGGGAATCAGTGCCTTAGAACAACTGCACCTCTGAGAAACTTATCTTCTGTTAGACCCCAACCCACACCTGGAGACCAAGCTTAGTCCCCTCCAATGGTGGTGAGATGCAAGCCAGGTTTCTGACCTACACAACTATAAGACAACGTTGTATTGCTTTAAACATCAGAAAGGAAGGGGGAAAAAAACAAAAGACAGGCGAAGAGGGCAAACAGAAGAGAATTGTGGAGAGTAGGAGTGAGTCGGAGAAGGGAAAGGAGAAGGGAGAAGAGGAGAGGACAGAAGTAGAGAAAGGAAGAGGAGAGGGGAGGAGAAGAAAGTAGAGGAGATGAGAAGGGAGGAGGAGAAGAGAGGTGGTTGGGAAGGAAAGGAAGGAGAAAAAGAGGAGGATGGGAGAGGAGGGGAGGAGAGGAAAGAGAACAGGAAAAGGAGAGGATAGAAGTAGAGAAGGGAAGAGGAGGGGGAGGGGAAAAAGTAGAAGAGAGAAGGGGAGGAGAGGAGAGGATATTGGAAAGGAAGAGAAGGAAAAGAGAATAAGACGTAAGGGGAGGGGTGAGGAGGAGAGGAGGTGATAAGAGGGGAAAGGAAAGGAGGTGTGTTCTACTGTCATTGGGTAGAGTGTTCTATAATTGCCAGTTGGATCTTGTTGACTGACTGTTGTTGGCTGATCTCTGCAGATTTTCTGTCTAGTTGATATCAATTGATCAGCTGGTCAAGGGGTGTTGAAACCTTTCATTATAATTATAGATTTGTCTATTTGTCCTGTTGGTGCTACCAGGTTTCATTTCACCTATTTTGCTGCTGTGTTGCTTGTTGCACACATATTCAGGATTTCTATATGTCCTTGGTGGATTGACCTTTTCATCATTATGTGGTGTTCCTGTCTCTCTCCGTTAATGTTCTTTGCCTTCAAACGGTATCTAACACTAATCTAGCCATTGTCCCCCACCTCCCCTTTTGCAGTGCTGCAATTGAGCCTCAGGCCTTGTGCATGATAGGCGGACATTCTGCCCCTGAGCTACACCTCCCCGGCTGCCTTCTATTCTTTGATTAAGGCCTGCATGGCAGTGCACTTTCTTCAACTTTTTACTTTCAATATAATTTTGTCATTTTTTTTCATTAGGAAATTTTCATGCAAATGGTTCAGTTGCATATTATCAACCATTTTGCCAATATCTGCTTTTCAACTAATGTCTTCAGATCTTTTATACTTAATGAAATGATTGATATTTAGGACTAAACATACCATTTTGTTTTTGCTTTCCATTTGTACTGTTTCTCATTTGTCTATTTTTTCCCCCTTCACTTATGTGGATTACTTTAACTTTTTGAAATCCATTTTGATTTATCTATAGTATTTTTGAACATGTCTTTTTGTATAGCAATTGTAATGCTTGCTCTTAATATTGCATTATACATACATAAAATCCTGTAACATCACTGCATCAGTATGAGTAAACATAGACTTTACCTCCTTTTATGTCCTGCTTATGGTTGTCTTAAATATTTCCTCTACAAACATCTAGAACAACATCAGACAGCACTCTAATTTTTCTTACATTGACAAGCATCATTTAGAAAACACAAGAAGGAAAATGTATTTACCCATACTTTTGTTCACCGGACTTTTCCTTCCTTCTTGATGCTCCACAGTTCTTTCTGTCGTGTCCTTCCTGTTTAGAGAAGTTCCTGTAACCATGTTTGGTAGATGTGATAACAATAAAACCTTTTCATTTTCCTTTGTTTCCTTAATTTTACCTTATTCTTTTTAAAATTTTTATTTATTTATTTGAGAGCAGAGAAACAGGGAGAAAGAGATGCAGAGAGGATGAGCACACCAGGGCCTTTTGCCACTGCAAACAAACTCCAGATGCATGAACCACTTTATACATCTGGCTTTACATGGGTACTGGGAAATCGAACTTTGGCCATCAGTCTTTACAAGCAAATGTTTTAACTGCTGAGCCATCTCCCAGCTCCTACCCTTATTCGCTCTCTCTCTCTCTCTCTCTCTCTCTCTCTCTCTCTGTGTGTGTGTGTGTGTGTGTGTGTGTACATGAGTATCAGTCCTCATCTTCTACCATGCTTCATATAGGGTTTCACTACTCTGTATGCCAGGCTAGCCGGTCCTCTGGTTTCCAGGAATTCTCCTATCTCCTTCTCCCATCTTGCTGTAGGAGTCCTGGGATCATATGGCATCCGTCTTTACATGGGTTCTGGGGATCTGAACTCAAGTCATCATACCTGCATGGCAAGAACTTGTATCTATTGAGCCATCTTCCCATTCTTCCCTTTATCCTTTTGTTGTTGTTGTTTTGCTTTGCTTTGTTTTTCGAGGTAGGGTCTCACTCTGGCTCAGGCTGACCTGGAATTCACTATGTAATCTCAGGCTGGCCTTGAACTCACAACAATCCTCCTACCTATGCCTCCTGAGCTCTGGGATTAAGGGCCCAATGCTCTTTTATTCTTTTTTTTTAAACTTTTTTTATTGACAGCTTCCATAATTATAGACAACAAACCATGATAATTCCCTCGCCCGCTTCCATACTCCCCGCTCAAATTCACCCTCTATCAAATACCTTTCAATTAGTCCCTCTTTTAGTTATTTGTTTTTTTCAGGCAAGTTCAAAAGACTGCTTTTTTTTTTAAATGTGAGTTTTAATGTGAGAGTGAGAGTGAGAGCGAGAGTGAGAGAGTGAGAGAGAGAGAGTGAGAAAGAGAATTGGCATGCCACAGCCTCCAGCCACTACAACTGAACTGCAGACACATGTGCCCCCTTGTGTCCATGTGCAACCTTGTGTGCTTGTGTCACTGTATCTGGCTTACATGGGACCTGAAGCGTCAAATGTGAGTCCTTAGGTTTTGCAGGCAAGCACCATAATCGCTAAGCCC
The DNA here is from genome assembly GCA_036346955.1 of Dipus sagitta. Classification (NCBI taxonomy): domain Eukaryota; kingdom Metazoa; phylum Chordata; class Mammalia; order Rodentia; family Dipodidae; genus Dipus; species Dipus sagitta. Next base: position 138,291,609 of record CM070773.1, read on the forward strand.
TCTCTCTCTCTTTTTTTTTTTTTATTTTTGAGACAGAGAAAAAGAGAGAGAGAATGGGTGCACCAGGGCCTCTAGCCACTGCTACTCCAGACACATGTGCCACCATGTTCATCTGGCTAACGTGGGTCCTGGAGAATCAAACCTGGGTCCTTAGGCTTCACGGGCAAGCACAATAACTGCTAAACCATCTCTCCAGCCCTCCTCTCTTTTATTTTGATGTCATGTTTCCCTCCTATTATGAGGGTTTTGTGTAGTTAGTGTCAGGTACTGCAAGGTCATGAATATCCAGGCCATTTTGTGTCCGGAAAATTGCATCGTAAGCAGTCCTACCCTTTCTTTGGCTCTTATATTCTTTTCACTACCGATTCTGCAACGGACCCTGAGCCTTGGAAGGTGTGATAGAGATGTTTCAGTGCTGAGCACTCCACTGACACTTCTTCTCAGGACTATGGTGGCTTTTGTCTCCCCAGTGATCACCACCATCTGAAAAGAGAAGCTTCTCTAATCAAAAGTGAGAGTAACAGTAATATATGGGCATAAACATTTTTAAAGTGCTTACAGGGAAGTTTTGTGGGCATAATGTATACACAGCTAGACAACAACAGATGTTACTCCCCTATGGATTAAGAGATATTTTTATAGGATATAGAATTATGAGCTGATGTCTTTTTTCTTTCAGCACTTGAAATATATTGTGCCACTTTTTTCTGGCTTCATGGTTTCTAACAAGAAGTCTGCTGTTATTCGAATTTGTCCTTCATTTTTCTCTGTCTGCTTTCAAGTTTGTTTTTTTCTGTGTTTAGCTGTCAAATGCTCATTACAATGTAATTATACTGTAATTATAATGGACATGGATTTCTCTGTGTTTTCTTTTTTCCTACCTGTAATTAACTTAGCTCAGGGTATTATAACAAAATATCCCATACTGGGTAGTTAAAAAAAAATGTTTCTTTCTTATGGTCCTAAATGCTGAGAAGTCCAAGATCAAGGCATATGCTACGTCTGGTGAGAGTGGCTTCACCACACCAGGAGGGCAGGCCTCTCACTGTGTCCTTTCTTGTTTCCCAGAGAGAGGAAGCATGCCTGTAGTCATTTTACTATTACTTCCCGAAGTACCCCTCCTAAGACCATCACAATGGGGCTTGTCTTTGTATGAATGTAGTAGGATCACAAACATTCAGGCCCTAACAGGTTGATTCTAAAGTTTATGTGCCTTACCAAACATGGACAGTTTTCAGCCATTTTTCTTTTGAGTATATTTTGTGCCCCCATCCTCTTACTCTTCTTCTCTTGGAATTCCAGTAACATAAATATTAGTTGTTTTATATAGTCCCACAGGTCGTTAATGCTCTGTTTTTGTTGTTGTTGTTGTTATTGTCATTTATTCTTTTGGCAGAGGGTTACTATTGTTGTTTGATTTTGATTTTGGTGTTGTTTAGTCTATTTTCTATTATTCAGGGAGGTTCTGCCTTTATATGCATCAGTTTTTTTCTCTGTTGTCTCCATTTTACAGTTGAGCTGGTCCACTATGATTTTTCTTTAGTACTGACTTTTTCATTTCTAAATCTTCCACTCAGCTACTTTTTATAACTTTATTTCTTTGAGTTTGTCTGTTTGTTCATGGAGGCTTGCTACTTTATCTATTTGTTTCAAGTATATTTATAATTATTTGTTGAAGCAGCTCTAGCAGGTCTTTTGTCAAATAGTTTGAGCATCTCCATCACGATGGTGTTGGCACCGTCGTCTTTTCATTCATCTGAAATGTTCTTAGTTCTTCTCTTCAGGTGCTGAGCAGCATGGGCGTACCACAGTGTGCTCACGGGCTGGGCTGTGTCCATCTGGCTGATTTGTAAAGCTGCTATAAGCAGTCACATGCAGACTTCTGTGCTGGCACGGGTTCCGCGGGTCACAGGATAGGGATGTGTCTACTTCCTGAGAAACTGCCCAACTGTTTCCTCAAGTGGCTGCGCAGTAACGGGGAGAGCTCCGGCTGTTCCGGACTTGCTGCCCCTGCAATGGGAAGGTGTTTGTTTGTTTGCATAATTTTGTTTATTCATTTACTTATTTTGAGAGGGGGGAGAGAGAGAAAGGCAGATAGAGAGAATGGGCACACCAGGGCCTCCAGCCACTGCAAACGTACTCCAGATGCTAAGCCATCCCTCCAGCCCCGTATGCTTAATTGTACATGTCCTTAGGTATATGGAGCGGCATCTCATTGTAGAGGGGGGTGTGTGTGCATGCGTTTCTTTACACTGGGTCGCATGTAGCCCAGGCTGGCCTCAAACTCACTCTGTAGCCTAAGAGGACCTTGGATTCC